>CM059431.1:62277855-63623362 GCA_030390025.1 Squalus acanthias | reverse complement strand
CCCCCGACATTGCCCCCGCCCTCTCCCCCCCCAACATTGCCCCCGCCCTCTCCCCCCCCAACATTGCCCCCACCCTCTCCCCCCCCCCGACATTGCCCCCGCCCTCTCCCCCCCCGACATTTCACCCGCTCTCCCCGCCCTCTCCCCCCCCCGACATTTCCCCGACTGCCTTCCCTCACCACTCCTCGCTCTCCTTCCGCTCCCTCGCTCCCACTCTTCTCACCTACCTTGCTTCTCCCTTTCCATACCCACTTTGCCCCTCTTGTTCCTGCTGCCCTTGTCCTCCCCCAGCTTAATCATTTTATTCCAAACTCCCCCTCTCTACGCTATTTTCTCTTGCTCCTGCTCCCTCCTACTGCATTCCCCCCCCCTCTCCTGCTCCCTACACCGCTCAGTCCCAACCACACTCCCCATCTGCCTGTCTCACTCTCTGTGCCTCTTAGATTTCAGAAATTAGAATCTGTGGTATATACAAATAGCATTCAACTTTTCTAGCCATCAATAAAACACAGGTGCAATCAGCTGGCTTCAAAATACAACTTATTTTTGAAAACTGATCTATTAAATGAAGACTTCTCTCTCTCTCTCTCTCTCTCCAAGCCTAATCCACTTTGTGAAACTTATAGAACAAAGTTTCCTAAAAACTTGCACCAAAATAACAGCACAAGTACTGCGTAATGCCAATTTCAGTGTTTTAAAGAAAGAGGAAATTCGGGAATAAGTGATTTACACCTGTTTTAAGTTACGCCCAAATTTCCTTGATCTTTTACGCAGATTCTGCAAAACCGCCCTCAAAACCCTCTGCCATTGCTCATTGACATAGATCCATCCCCATGTAAAATTGCAGCTTACAAATTTCCTGAACTTACGCCAGTTCTGAACAGGCTGTAAATTTATGCCTAAAATTTTAGGTACAACAGGGCCAAAAGTCATATTTCTGACAATTACTTTGACAAAAATAATTACAGGTGAAAACATTGAGTGATTTATGAGAACCCAGTGGCCAGATTGTGCAATCACAAGATGACAGTCTCAATATAAAGTAGAAGCTGTTATGTATAACAAGAGGTTATGACAGGGAAGTCTAGCACCATTAACATTGAAAATATCTATCATAATGCCACCTATAGTAGAAACAGCTGCTGTAGAGATTTATGAGTTTTCAATGAAACTCATGCACCATGTATCAAGTTTAATGCATAATAGATAGTGACAAAAAATTCATAGAACAGTCTCAGTTCACACATCAAGAATGGCCAATTACATAAGGTATTGGAGCGATTACCAGAAACCATATCCCTGCAAGAGTGAAGGACTGAAAATTGTAAGGAAGAAAAAAAAATTAAATCTAATGCCATGAGAGCTTTGTTTTCAAATGTTACTGAAACTGAAGACAACTAAAACAAATGCTCAGTGCAGCTCAACAAGTGTTAAGTTGAGAGGTGCCAGAAAACTGCTGGCACCTATGGAACCATTTCCAAAGTGTAAGTCACCACCTTGAAGGAGAAAATGAGACAACAGGACCTCAAATAATGCAAAATGTTGAAAATTAGAGACCAAGGAAATCACTTTAAATTATGTCGAGCTCCATATAGACCTCCTTTCCAGCCCTAACAATATTAGCGGAACAAAGTGGCAATCAAATGAACTGAACTTTGAAGAAGTCTGCCACCCATCCCTACTCCTCCAGTTAGTACTCCAACCTCCACTGACACCAATCCATTATTCAGCAGACCAATCTACAGGACAGCTATCCACCAATAAAAAAAACTTCGCTCATCTACCAGATGGATCAAGAGTGATATATAAAGTTTGCAATTTACTTTTACACCTTAATATTTATCACCTTTACTTTCCCATAGCAACATGGTTTCCGGGTAAGATAACAGAGACTCAAAAACCTAGGCGGCTCCACAGCAACACTTGGTGGCCAAAGTGCAGGCAACAAACTGTTTTGTTACATCAATTCTGAATTATGTAGCAGCTGTTATTTTAGCAGCTAACATTAGATGTCATTTAACACTGAAAATTTCAGTCACAGCTCCACCTGGAAGCAATAATGTGGACAGCTTTTTAATGAATTTTGCCGTAGACACTTTTCAAAACAGGTGTAATTTTGGGCGCAATTTGCGCCCGAATCACCAATTGCGCCCAAGCAGAAACTCTATCTATCATATACAGCGAAAGTATAGTGCGCAGCTGAGACAGCATCGAGTGCGTGCAAGATAACAGAGGGAACATCAGAGCAAAGATCTCGTCATGCCAGAAAGTTTACAAAACCGTATTTTCTGGGTTCCAAGCTTGAAGCACAGAATACATATCCTTCAGTGGAATGAAAATATTTTCATTCTGGTTACCAAGGCTATCAAAGAAGAAAAGGAAATAAGACTACACACACACACACACAGCTATATACCTTAAAATATGTATGGTTCCAAACTTCCCCACTGGCTCAACAAGTTTATCTCGTACATAGTCGAGCCACACAGAGCTATTGAGCATGAATCCCTACCTTCTCAGCAAGGGCAGTTGGAACATCACAACTGGCCTTAGTGCACTTGGGTAAGGGGAAGCCAACATTCCCACTCCTAACTGTCATACAGCAAAGCACATTGTAAGTGTGCATATATGGACAGCAGATAAAAACAGGACTGGGCTCAGCTGTGATGCACTTCTTGTCAAAGCTGATCATCAAGGCTCACACACGAGTAATGGTCACTTGGGTGTGGTACCAATACCTGTGTAACTTTACTACAACAGCAAGTATTCAACGTCTTCAGGAAAGGGGAGGAAAGAAAATTGACAAATAGAATGGTCCCTCCATTTCACAGCATTCTAAGTGAACAGAAATAAGTTCCAACAACTTAATCCAAATTGGAGTTTCCATCTACCTTTTCAAATTTAAGGCAGTAACTAATCTTATTACGCTGTTACTCAACAGCATTAATTATTAGATACAGAATCATACAATTATAATTTTTCAATAACTACAGAAGGTATTATTCAAAAGAAAACGGGTACTTTTTAACTAAATATATTGTTTACCTAGTTTCCCCCATTTTCTAGCCTCCTCTTCTGCAAGTAGGGATTCATGCTGGGGCATGGTTCCATGACCACATTCTAGTACCTCATCTAAGGGGCCATTCTTCAAGTCTGAGTATTGCTGCAGTAATAACAGCCCAGTCAATCTTGTCCACCAGACAGCCGCAGATATGGACCTTCCAGAAGAAAGCACTGGATAACAATCAGGGGCAAGGATCCAGGGTAACTTGTCCCCTTTCTAGACTAAGAGGAGGCAGAGTTCAATTGCAGCATCCCTAACACAGCCCTGGCTACAATTAACTAATTCAACACAGAGCAGGGATCAAACCTGGTATGTGTGGTCCAGTAGCCAGTCTACACTGAGCCATCAGAAAGGTGAGCCAAGCTTCATTTACACCAAATAGGTCCAAGGGAAGATCATTTTATGTGCTTGTTTCTCTTAAAGACTGAACTAGTATGGATGTCAGAAATGCATATATAAATTGTTAAACCCTTCATGCCTAAATAGAAGAATTTTTCATATTCTATTTATACTGCACTGGCACCAACAGCAAAACTGTAAGAGGTGCTGTTTCTCGTCGCACGTGACTGAGTACACATCCTACCACTACAGGCCAGTAATACATCAAAGGCCTGTACAGATTTCCAAAAACATCAAGGAAGGTCCATCAGCTAGAAATGAGAGCTGCAGCCAAGCAGCTACACAAGCACATTCTGGGGCAAGTGCAGTTTAACATTGCTGCCAATATTCTGGAATCTACAACAACAACTTGTATTTATATAGCGCCTTTAACATAGTAAAACGTCCCATGGCACGGCATAGGAGTATAGTAAGACAAAAAATTTGACACCGAGCCACATAAGGATAAATTAGGGCAGAAGGGAGGAAAGAGAGGCAGTGAGGCAGAGAGGTTTAGGCAGGGAATTCCAGAGTTTAGGGCCTAGGCAACAGAAGGCACGACCACCAAAGGTTGAGCGATTATAATCAGGGATGCTCAAGAGGGCAGAATTAGAGGAGCGCAGATATCTCAGGGGGTTGTGGGGCTGAAGGAGATTAGAGATGGGAAGGGGCGAGGCCATGGAGGGATTTGAAAACAAGGATGAGAACCCCGATATCAAGGCGTTGCTTAACCGGGAGCCAATGTAGGTCAGCGAGCACAGGGGAGATAGGCAAACGGGACTTGGTGCGAGCCAGGACACGGGCAGCCAAGTTTTGGATGACCTCAAGTTTACATAGGGTAGAATGTGGGAGGCCAGCCAGGAGTGCATTGGAATAGTCAAGTCTTGAGGTAACAAAGGCATGGATGAGTGTTTCAGCAGCAGATGAGCTGAGGCAAGGGCGGAGACAGACGATGTTACAGAGGTTGAAATAGGCGGTCTTTGTTATGCTGCGGATATGTGGTCGGAATTTCATTTCAGGGTCAAATATGACACCAAGGTTGCGAACAGTGTTGTTCAGCCTTAGACAGATGTTCGCGAGAGGGATAGAGTCAGTGGCTAGGGAACGGAATTTGTGGCGGGGACTGAAAACAATGGCTTCTGTCTTCCCAATATTTAATTGGAGAAAATTTTTGCTCATCCAGAACTGCGTGTCGGACAAGCAGTCTGACAATTTAGAGACCGTGGAGGGGTTGAGAGAAGAGGTAGTGAGGTAGAGCTTGGGGTCGTCAGCGTACATGTGGAAACTGACGCTGTGTTTTCGGATTATGTCGCCAAGGGGCAGCATGTAGATGAGAAATAGGAGGGGGCCAAGGATAGATCCTTGGGGGACACCAGAGATAACAATGCGGGAGCAGGTCAAGAAGCCATTGCAGGTGATTCTCTGACTACGATTAGATAGATAAGAATGGAACCAGGCGAGTGCAGTCCCACCCAGCTGGACGACGTTGGAGAAGGATGGAGTGGTCAACCGTGTCAAAGGCTGCAGACAAGTCAAGAAGGACGAGGAGGGATAGTTTATCTTTGTCAGTCACAAAGGATGTCATTTGTGACTTTGATGAGTGCCGTTTCGGTACTGTGGCAAGGGCAGAAACCTGATTGGAGGGATTCAAACGTGGAATTGCGGGAAAGATGGGCATGGATTTGGGAGGCGACAACGCGTTCAAGGACTTGAGGGGAAATGGAGGTTGGAGACGGGGCAATAGTTTGCAAGGACGGAGGGATCAAGAGTTGGTTTTTTGAGAGGGTTGATGACTGCAGATTTGAGGGATCTAAGCCACACTTAAAGCAGCATTGTGATATAAAGAGGGCATGAGCCAATCCCAACCCCAGTAAACAAGTTTTGACATTATTATGACTGTGTGTAACTTGACCCAACTGATTTTCTGATAAGCATTTTTAAACAAGTGCTGTAAATGACAGTACAATTGCACCTTGCTAAATAGAAAATACAGAACAATGGGGAACAGCTGAATATGCAATTTCTTTCCCAAATGAAGAAATCATGACTTTAGAATGAGAAAGTTACTCAAAGTGGACTCCTGAATTATAATTCTAGGCATTAAATGCTCCTGTGAAGAATTGAATGCTTGCTTGTCAGACGATTATTTATAACATGCAAACCAATATAAAGAGACTTTACTCAGTTTGTTCCACTATTTCTCGCAATTGAAAAGTTTAAAGTGAAAATTATTAATCAGCCCCTCCCTTTCAAGCAACATAGTAAAGGGTATAGACAATGTAATAAAAAGGAAAACCAACTGAGCATAGCAAATATATAGATTAACAGCAAAAAGAATGAAACCAAGTTGTTTAAAAATAGTGAACCTCTTTATACCTATATAATTAAAACTGGATGGCTACAGATATTATAAATGTTTTACAGTATCTTTACATGCGTCAGCCGTGGCTCAGTGGGTAGCACTCTAGCCTCTGAGTCAGAAGGTTGTGGGTTCAAGTCCCACTCCAGAGACTTGAGCACAAAAAGCTAGGCTGACATTCCAGTGCAGTACTGAGGGAGTGCTGCACTACTGAGGGAGTGCTGCACTGACAGAAGTGCCATCTTTCAGATGAGATGTTAAACCGAGGCCCCGTCTGCGCTCTCAGGTGGACATAAAAGATCCTATGATACTATTTTGAAGAAGAGCAGGCGAGTTATCCCCGATGTCCTGGCCAATGTTTATCCCTCAATCAACATCACTAAAAAACAGACTATCTGGTCATTATCACATTGCTGTTTGTGGGAGCTTGCTGTGCACAAATTGGCTGCCACGTTTCCTACATTACAACAGTGACTACACTTCAAAAAGTACCTCATTGGATGTAAAGCGCTTTGAGACGTCCGGTAGTCGTGAAAGGTGCTATTTCTTTCTTTTAGTGCCTTATACTAGAATCACCTCTGACACTCATCTAAAAAGTTATTTTGTTAATGTACATAGCTGTTTCAGGCCCTTAACAGCTGTTGAGTTAAGAGTAGACAGCACACTGAAATTCCAGATAGTACTGAAGGACATGGCAGAAAGGAAGCGATGAGTAAAGCCCAAGAAGTCCATCCATGCTGTTTCCTAAATTACCCAGACTGCTAGAATCTATTCCAGCTGTTAATTCATCTCAATTCAAATATAAACCAGCGAAGTGAGAAAAAAATGAGGACAACCAAAGTGAAAATTGGAGAAAGAAATATGTTCAGTGTTCATTCATATTTGCAAGACAGTTTGAAAGAGTACTGAAGTGAGAAGTCGCACAACACCAGGTTATAGTCCAACAGTTTTATTTGAAATCACAAGCTTTCGGAGCTGCTGCTCCTTCGTCAGGTGAAGTGAAGGAATACGAATCGGCAAAGCATATATAGACAGAGAACAAAGAGTACTAGAATACTATTAGATTATTAGAATGCTGTTTCAAATCTTGTTTTATTCAATGTTTAAAGTGCAGCTCCTCTTCCTGCAACTAAAACTTGACCAGTTCCTTTTTTTCCCCCAAAGGACACAATTGATGCATTAACCACACGAAATAATAGTATGCTTCACATCAAAGATACTGGTTCAATATGCTCACGAAATGCGACCTTTGGAAGTTTCCTCACCTGCTGCATTTCTAATTATCACATTACATTGACAAATAGCACCTGACAAGGTTCATCACATTTGCAGAGAAAATCAAACATCTTTACTTAAGGTACTAATCTAATCCTGCCATGTTTAATTGTTCATCACCTGGGTTACAACAGGCTTCTTACTGACAACTTTATCGACTGAAATTTACTCAAATTTCACTGACTATGAACAGATTTTTCTTTCGCCTTACAACAACCATACAAGAACAATGTAGCTGCAGTTTTGATTATGATGGGGAAAAAGAGAGTTGAGAGAGAAAAGGCAAAATAGGGGTGGGGGGGAACAGACAGTCAAGCCTTCAAGCTGATTTGTCCAGTCCTTGAACGGATACAAGGGAGCTGCTGATTGTCTGGTGATGCTCGGTCACCTCACGACTCAAAAGGATGGACTATTTGGTGCGCAGTATCCATTAGTAAGGATGGATCATGATTTGACAAAATAATTACTTTTATTGCCAACTCTGGCTAAACTAGAGTATTTGAAAATGAGTCCAAAATTAAATGCAGTTATGAAGATTTTCAGCAGGAACTGTGGATTTAAAAGGGTGTAACCAGGTGGCGACTAAATGCTAGGCATCATCAGGACCCGAGGTTCACTGTAGTTGGCCATAAGCAATTTCACGTGCACACGGGGGATGGGGGGGGGGGGGGGGGTTTTGGAGGAGAGAGAGAACACAAATGAGAGCGAGTGAGGGAGAGAGACAGACAGAAGAGGGATAGATAAGACACACTTGCACACTGTTAGGATTATGGACTTAAATTTACTGATATAAATCAAGCATTGCCAAAATCAATTGCAGCATAATTATGCTCATCTTGGAACTGCTCTCGGTATATCTTCATACTGTAATTCAAAGTCCCCTTGCCTAAAGCAACAGAATTCTTTCATCTTTCAGATGGCTACTATTTGTCAGACTCCAGTATTCGAAGCCAAGGGGGGCACAAGCTCTGGAGACCCTGCCCGAAAATAAGAATCACCATATCACTGCAAGAAACGCTCCACTTGCTGCCTCAAATTTCATGCATCAGATCACTTTCACATTCTGACTAGGCAACTGTCAATCAACACTAATTAAGGAAGGTATTGCGATGAGCAGCACAACGCACATTATAATACAACATGCCAACTAATACATTCATCAACTGTGGTTCAGCAAATATTCTTGATGCAGAGAAGTTTTCAAGAAAGTAGCATATAGGATTTCCAAATGGGCAACCATAGATACACTGAAGTGATTAAAATCAGGTCTGCTGGGGCTGCAGACACAACTGGAAAAAATAAGGATTGATTAGTTCTCTTCCATATTGAAAACTGAACTAATCAAAATTTGATTACTGTAGCTATTAATCTTGATTATTCATGCTACTCTGTACTACATTAATCCAAAGGTCTATTCTAATTACTGTACATATTGGAAAGTAAATGTACCTGAGCTCCAGAGCATACCATTTTATGGTTTTTAAGATACCCACACCAACACCAGTCTGGGAAGGCAAACAAGTGCCCCTACCATGGTTAGTTTGAGCGTCAAGTAGGGCACAAGTGTGACTCATACTCTAATTTCTTTTCCTCCTTATTTGGAAAAGCATTAAACCTGCACTCTGCGCTTCAAGTCTGGCTCATGTCAGGAAGTCACACACTGAAGTTTGGGCAGGTGGCTCAGCATGTTAGAATAGCCACCTGTGGCCTAATTTTTTCGAAGAAGTCTTCCGTCTTTAGATCGTCGTACTATTTTGTAGGAGAATGGAGCAGTCATGCAACCCTCCACTGGATCTGCAACAATGCCATTGTACCAAACAGTGACCATCCTCCCTCCCTGTTTATTGATGATCCTAATCTGCACTGCCTCTCCAGGATGGTAAGACTGAACTTGCTGTGTGAGGAATATAGATTGGTACACCATTGCATTGTAAGGCACAGTAAATCAATATTCTGAACGAACAACTGCCCTTAATTCATTTTAATACGCATTAAAAGATTACTGCTGAATTCCAACTCAGTGCCACTGCATCCTTCCCCTCCACCCCACCCAACCCTAGTCATTCAAATACAAAACCACAGTGTACTGCTGCCTTTACACCATGCCACTTTAGGCCTATGGTACATGACTGATGACTCCTTTGGCAAATAATTAGCTGCGGCAGCAGGAAAAGACTAATCTGTTTGCACAACATGAAAGACATGTTACTCATCTACAATAATACATTAGGAAATTGAACTAAGGGGCACCTTTTTTATATGAACTCTGAACAAACTGACAATTTTCTCATAATATATGAAATAAAGGATATAATTTAAACCTCGCTGTAAGGTCTTGGCATATTACTTAAATGTCTTAAATGTTTTAGATAATGATACACTAGACAGAAAAGCTTTAAATAATCTATGTACTGCTAACCGCCCAATATGCAATTCATAATGACCTGTGCACGATCATGTCACCAATGATTTAACCAATGTTCCTGATTCTATGCAGATATGCTGCATTGTAGAAAAAGATATTAGTGACCTAATTTCCATTTACACTTACAAACTGAGCAACTGATGTGACTCACTTGTGGGTTGCTAAAATAAATTCAAGTCTACAGCCTCAAAGGCCCACAAAATGGACAGTAATGCAATGAGGTCATCATAATGGTATTCGCAGTCACCCGAAGATAATGAAGTGCAGATTAAAGAGCAGTGACAATATTTTTTTTCATCCAGTAAAACCTTAGCCAATTACATTTAGCACTACCACTACCAGTATTACTGCAACAAACATCCAGTTTTAACAGTTCCATAGTTTCTTCCTAGGACTAACACCAGAACATAATTAACAATCTAAAATAATGGCCCGGAATTTCCGGTAAAAGTAACTGTGAGGCTATCAGCACTCACTGTTAAAGTAAAAATTGGACCGCAACTTCTGGTGACCGCACATGCGCAGTTGAAAGCAGAAATCAGGAAGTTGCTGTCTGAGTTGCCCTGCTCCTCCAGAAGCTTCGCTATACCAGTATCTCACCGAGAGACTCGGCATTGAAACACATGGAACGGCATGAAGTTGCTGTACTTATCCACTAAACTCGCCAGAGTGTCAGGCTTGTCCATTCCAGTGTAAGTACATTTTTATTGGCGTGATAAGTCTTAATTACTGCCAAACAACTTCTCTGGCACGGAAAATTAACTTTTACAAGTGTGAAGTCTCATTCCTTCAGATTTTAATGTTATTGGAGATATTAAAAAATGTAATAAAATTTTTAAAACATCTTTTCTTTGTCTCTTTTATTTCTCTCTCTTAATATCATCTTTCTTTCCCTCTCTTTATGTCGGTTTTTGTTCATGATTTAGCATTGAATTAACTATTCTAACTTACAGATCCTGGTTCAGATTCTGCGCAGCTCAGGAACATTTCTTCAATCTGATTAAGGAGATGCAGTTGCTTGCCCTGTACACACAGGTCCCAGATACCCTCTAGAGGGTGCAATGCCAAAATAGCTTTCTAATCATAGCAAGTTCCAGTACAAAACCCCATAGAAAGTCTGTGGGCAAGTGCCGGACATTCACCGCTGACAACATTCATTCACCACTGACCGCAAAATCTGGTCCGTAGTGATTACTTTGGTTTTTTGGCCAACTACTGAGATAAATAGCATACAGTCGTGGCAAAACTGATGGCATTTTGTATACAGTAGCCAACATGTGACTGCAGATGGTTTTAAGTGAATGTATTACCAACTATTCTAATAGCAAGGTATAAAGATGCTTTTGGCTTAAGAATAAATTGTTTAACATTAATATTTCTTCTTTCTAAAAACAAACATTAAAATACACACTTTTTCATTTCAATAAGACAGAAACAATAGCATTACTGTGACTAACTGTATTAATGCTCATCTTCCACTCTAACAAGACAAGGAACTCTTGAGGAGATATATCTAATCCAGATTATCTATGATCAGCTGCTGGTTTGTATCAATTAAAATCCAATATCAACCTGTTATTACTGACAGCGGACATTATAACATGTCATCATTACGTGTCTAAAAAATACAGGTTTGCACTGCTCCTCTTCACTTATAAGGTTGTGTTCAAACATGATGGGGTAATCCACTTGTGCCAGAGAATTGATAGAGGGTCTCAAAACCATCTTCTCTACCAATGAGCCATTTGGCATCTCTAGATCCCTTCTGTGGTGCTGAAGCAAACAGCACCCTGACTCCAAACTTTAGAGAATTTGTCAGCTGTATTCTTGTGACACTGACCTCAAATTGTCAGTCAACTCTAACCATCTAATCTGTTATCACATGCTTGAAATCAGGTACTTGAATCTGTAATTAATGTATTTTCATTATAAATGATACACTTTAAATAATTAGCATCGAGCAAGGTTTCATTCTTAGAGTTCACCATTTTAAATACACACAATTTATTTTAACAAAAATAAGGGAAATATTAACAATCTTTTCTTCTGAAACTATTTTTGATTTCTTTATGCTGTTATATGAAGTGTGTAGGAAAGGCAAGCTAAAAATGAGCATGTTGGTCTGATGAACTTGCCCTTGAAAGACTTTACAGAATTATGTATGGTCCTGTTTTCCTTGTTAATTTTCACTATGAAATGTAAGCATTTGAGCATTATAATACACCCAATTCAGGTCATTTTACTATAAAGTGTACATGATAAGTTAAAAGTAACTTCTGAATTATGTCCCTTCTATCAAGGCAGGCAGTAGTTCCTCATAAATGTAGCTGCTGGTAATATTTACAGCTGATTGACACCATGTTAAACTAAAACTGCATGGTTGAGTTATTTAATTGCAAAACAGGTTATTCAATTAGAAAGAAAAGCATTAAAGGAAAATCAGCCTGGACTTGTATAATTTTCCATGGATTTATTAATGCTTTCAGTGCAGAGACATTCAGATATAGTGAATCAATTTATAAGCCATTATAAAGGAGGTTTTACATAGGATATATGGCACAGAAACTGGCCATTCAGCCCAACTAGTCCATGCTGGCGTTTATGCTCCACTTGTCCAGCCTTCCCTTAAATGCATCTATACTTTTTGCTTCAACCACTCCCTGTGGTAGCAAGTTCCACATTCTCACCACTCTTTGGGTAAAGAAGTTTCTTCTGAATTCCCTATTGGATTTCTTGGTGACTATCTTATATTGATGGCCTCTAGATATGCTCTTCTCCACAAGTGGAAACATTCTCTCTCTATCCACTCTATCAAAACCTTTCATAATTTCACCCCTCAGCCTTCTTTTTTCAAGAGAAAAGAGACCCAGCCTGTTCATCCTTTTCTGATATGTATACCCTCGCATTTCTGGTATCATCCTTGTAAATCTTCTCTGCACCCTCTCCAGTGCCTCTAGATCCTTTTTATAATATGGCAACCAGAACTGAACGCAGTACTCTAAGTGTGGTCTAACCAAGGTTTGATACAGGTTTAGCATAACTTCCCTACTTTTCAATTCTATACCTTTAAAAATAAACCCTAGTGCTTGGTTTGCTTTTTTTATGGCCTTGCTAACCTGTGTCGCAACTTTTAGGGATTTGTGTATTTGTACTCCGAGGTCACTTTGTTCCTCTACCCCACCTAGACTCGCACCCTCCAAGTAATAAGTGACCTCCCTATTCTTCCTACCAAAATGTAATACCTCACATTTATCTGTGTTGAACTTTATTTGCCAATGATATGCCCATTCTGCAAGTTTATTAATGTCTTCCTGTAATTTGTTGCAGTCCTCCTCAGTATTGACTATCAGAGGTGCTGCATCTAAATGAAGGACTGACAGTCACCCTGAAGCAATTAATGAATATAGGGAAGGTCCCACTGGATTGGAAACAGGCCAACATGGTACTTATTCTCAAGAAAGATATAAAACAAACCAAAGTAACTATAGACCCATTATTTGGATATTGGTAACGGATAATAGAATCAGTAACTAGGAACAAAGTTGAGGAGTATCGATATGAAAATAACATAGTAAGACGCAGCAAACACAATTTCAGAAGAGGCAAATGATGAAAGGTCATTGACCTGAAAGGTTAACTCTGTTTCTCTCTCTTCACAAATGCTACTTGACCTGCTGAGTATTTCCAGCATTTTATGCTTTTATTTCAGAAGGGGCAAATCTTGCCTCACCTACCTTGACTTTTTGAAGGGAAAAGCCCAATGCTAAAGTATTCCCAGACTTCCAGAAAGTGTTTGATATAGTTCCACAGGAAAGGCTTCTCCACAAGATAAATAACATTTCAAGGAATTGGCAAGAAGAGACAGAGCAGCTGGTAGTAGTTAGGGGGTTAGTAACATGTGGTGAAGATGTACTGAGTGGAATGCCCATGGATCACAGTGCTAGGACGACGACTGTTCAATCTACATAAATGACCCAGATTCAGAAACACAATGCAAATTGGTCAAATTTGCAATTCGGGTGAGGGAATTACAACACAGAAACAAGCCATTGGGCCCCAACCAGTCCGTGTAGGTGTTTATTCTCCACACAAGCAATAGTTCACTCCACGTAATATCAGGAAATGGCTGAACGCACTAGATACAGCAAAGGCTATGGGCCCTGACAACATCCCAGCTGTCGTGCTGAAGACTTGTGCTTCAGAACTAGCTGCGGCTCTAGCCAAGCTGGTCCAGTACAGCTACAACACTGGCATCTACCCGACAATCTGCAAAACTGCCCAGGTATGTCCTGTCCACAAAAATCCAATCTGGCCAATTACTGCCCCATCAGTCTACTCTCAATCATCAGCAAAGTGATGAAAGGTGTCATAGACAGTGCTATCAAGTGCCACTTACTTACCAATAACCTGCTCACCGCTGCTCAGTTTGGGTTCCACCAGGGCCTCTCGGCTCCAAACCTCATTACAGCCTTGGTCAAAAGAGCTGAATTCCAGGTGAGGTGAGAGTGACTGCTCTTGACATCAAGGCAGCATTTGACCGAGTGTGGCATCAATGAACCCTAGTAAAACTGAAGTCAATGGGAATCAGGGGGAAAACTCTCCACTAGCTGGAGTCATACCTAGCACAAAGGATTTTGGTTGTAGTTGTTCGAGGTCAATCTCAGCCCCAGGACATCGCTGCAGGAGTTCCTCAGGGCAGTGTTCTAGTCCCAACCATCTTCAGCTGCTTGATAAATAACCTTCCCTCCATCATAAGGTCAGAAGTGCGAATGTTCGCTGATGATTACAGTGTTCCGTTCCATTCGCAACTCCTCAGATAATGAAGCAGTCCATGCCCACATGCAGCAAGACCTGGACGACATTCAGGCTTGGGCTGGTAAGTGGCAAGTAACATTTGCGCCACACAAGTGCCAGGCAATGACTACCTCCAACAAGCGAGCATCTAACCACCGCCCCTCGACATTCAACAGCATTACCATCGCCGAATCGCCCACCATCGATATCCTGGGGTCACCATTGACCAGAAACTTCACTGGACCAGCCACATAACTACTGTGGCTACAAGAGAAGGTCAGAGGCTGGGTATTCTGCAGCAACTGTCTCACCTCATGACTCCCCAAAGCCTTTCCACCATCTACAAGGCACAAGTCAGGAGTGTGATGGAATACTCTCCACTTGCCTGGAAGAGTGCAGCTCCAACAACACTCAAGAAGCTCAACACCATCCAGGACAAAGCAGCCCGCTTGATTGGCACCCCATCCACCACCTTAAACATTCACTCCCTCCACCACCGGTGCACTGTGGCTGCAGTGTGTGCCATCTACAAGATGCACTTCAGCAACTCGCCAAGGCTTCTTTGACAGCACCTCCCAAACCCGTGACCTCTACCACCTAGAAGGACAAGGGCAGCAGGCGCATGGGAACACCATCACCTGCAAGTTCCCCTCCAAGTTACACACCATCCTGACTTGGAAATATATTGCTGTTCCTTCATCATCACTGGGTCAAAATCCTGGAACTCCCTAACAGCACTATGGGAGTACCTTCACCACACAGACTGCAGCGGTTCAAGATGGCGGCTCATCACCACCTTCTCAAGGGCAATTAGGGATGGGCAATAAATGCTGGCCTTGCCAGCGATGCCCACATCCCAGGAACAAATAAAAAAGAGTCCTAATCCCATGTGCCTGCCCTGTTACCATATCACTTTATTCCCTTTTCCTTCAACCACCTATATAACCTATTCTTAGACGTTGACATGGTCTCATCTTCAATCACTAACTCCAGTATTGCCTTCCACAGCCTCATAACCTATGTAAAAAAAAAAGTCTCCTGCTCGCTGTCCTAAATCTGTTACATTTACTCTTACTTCTATGTTACCTCAGTTTAGGCCGGTAGTCACTGGAACCAATCTGTTTCTATCCACACTGTCCCATCCCTTCATTTTTAAACACGTCTTATCAAATTGCTCCATAATCTCCTCTATTCTAATGAACAGCCCCATTTTTAAAGCTTTTCTTTGTATTTGTATTTCTTGTGGGATCACTTTGTGAATCTGCCCTTAACTCCTACTCTGTTTCCTCCCTTCTAACCAGTTTTTAAAACTAATTTATACCCTCCCCCTAATTCTATACCCGTTAATCTTCACCAATAGTCTTCAGTGTGATACTTTGTCAAACGTTTTCTGAAATCAATATACACCACATCTGCTGCATTTTTCCCATCTGTAATATCTGTCACCCCCCTCAAAAGAATTCCATCAGGTTTGGCAAGCACAATCTTCATTTCTGAAATCTGTGTTGCGGCTTCTATTTATTTTCTCTTCATGTAGACATTTAATAATTGCATCTTTAATTAAAGATTCCATAGGTGTTAAACTAACTGGTCTATAATTACCCAGGTGAACTCGGTCTCCCTCTCAATAGAATCTTGAAATATAATTTCTCGGGCCTCTGCTACTTCTTACCCCATTTCCTCAAGATCCTCAGATGTATCCCACCAGGTCCTGGCATTTTGCCCTCGTTTAGCTTAACTAACTTCTCTAATTATTTCCTTTTATTTATTATAACATTTCACAGCTCGCTTGTAGGCAGTTCAGGATTTATTTCCTCCCCAATATTCTTCTCTTTTGTCAGCATGGAAGCAAAGTACTTATTAAGTATACAAAAGCAAGATACTGCAGATGCTGGAAATCTAAAATAAAAACAGAGAATGCTGGCAATACTCAGCAGTTCAGGCAGCATCTGTGGAGAGAAACACAGTTACTGTTTCAGGTCGATGACCTTCTCTCCTCATACTCCCTCCTTACTTTCCATATCCCTTTCGTAACCTCTTATTTTCTCATACTGTCTCTTTTTTTAAATCATATGTCCTCTTCAATCTTAGTTTGTTCCTAATCTATTTATCCACAGCATTCTATAACTTGTAGTCGCCTCCTTTTTTGTTAAATGATATATATATATATTTATTCTGCAACTTTGCAATCTCCTTTTTAAAAAAGTCCCATTGTTGATCTACAGTCCTGTGCACTAATTTATTTTTCCACCTCACTCAAGCAAGCCCACTCCTCATCTTTCTAATATCGGCCCTATTCCAAACTGATGCCGCTGTCTTTTTACTCAAGTTTTATTTGAACCGTAAACCTCATCAAATTATGGTCACTAATCCTCAATGCTCATCTAACACTTTTTTATCTTTGATCTCTAACCACATCCTCGACTAGTGCCGTAGAATTTTTTATATCCCAAGCAGGCATACGGGATCTTGGTTTAACATCTCATACAAAAGAAAGCACCTCAGACAATACAGTACTCCCTTAGTACTGCACTCAAGTATGTGCAGGAGGGCTTGAACCCATGACCTTCTGAATCAGAGGCAAGAATGCTAAGCCAAGGCTAACACATGAATGAATTATTTAACGAATGGTGGTGAGCTAGCTAGGGGAGACTGAAAGAAATCTGAAAAGTAACAACAGATTCAACATTGACTTGCCCAGTCATTGCAGAGCAACAATTAACAAAGCTCACAGAATGCCAAGTTGTATTGTCAAATCAGCACTGTTTTTAAGTCTAGGCCATTATGCTGAAGCTGCTCTCACCAGGCCACACCGAATACTGCATTCAGGTCTGATCACTGAGGAGTGTTTTTTTGAGTACCAATTTACAGTTTTCAGACTTCTTGAGTAATAAAACACTTCTATGCTTTTCATAACAGAGTATTGTATATGTTCTGCAGAATGAGGGCATGTGTCCTCACTCAATAATGCAACTTGGGCCACAAACTCATACTCCATTCCCTCTGATCTTTGCAGCTAACTGCCGACCAAACAATGGTAGCCTCAGCTTTGCTAAATCCTTTTAACTCTTTTGCCATATTTTGTACTGCAACCACAGCCCTGAGGCCGCTCCCTACAGACAAGTCAATCACCCATCATTTGTACTTTGATGATGTTTATTAATAAACCAAATTAAGCCTCTTCTTGTCCATCTTGTACATGCATCATTCAGAGACTGCAGAGCACAAAACTCAGAATTAAGGAAAGACTGATACATAATTGCACTCACCCTGGGAAATACCAGCCACTGTAACGTTTTTGCAGGAAAGTTTCAAGCTCCAACTCAACCTAGACCATAAAATATGGCTACATCTATTTACTTCCTGCAAAGATTTTCAATACATATTCATTGCTCTCTGGGAGCTAAAGTACTTCTGATCATATAGGATTGAATTCAAGACATGCTGCACAAAAATTGTAGGCGAACTAGATACATAAAATGATCACACAAAAGTCTGCAACATCATATTGGTTGATGATGCCATGGCCTCGATGTGAACCCCAACCCAACGGGCAGAAAAGGGTCAGGCAAGGGGTTAAAATCTTGAAAATCAAAATGCCGCTTCCAAGTCGTTGTGTTTCCAGCCACTGTAATATTAGCGTCCACCAACCGCTCCAAAAAAAACTATTTGTTTGACCTACTTTGAGTTTAGCCTTATGATTCATCTTAGAAGTAGACAAAAAATTATAATTTTAAATGATAGATATTGTAATAAATTCTTACCTCTCCATGTTTAACTGGTGTGATAAGACCTCTTGTTACAGCCATTCGAAATATACTCTCAGTTGCCTGTGAAGAAAGACAGCTTTTATGAATACACATATGTAATGTTTAATGGATACCATTCTAAAATAGTACTCGCAGCATTAAGTAATATTTCAATAGTAGGCACTTAAATTATGGCCCGGATTTTGCGGTCAGCATAATTAAGGATTACACTGCCGGCATCCGACCCAAAAGCAGACTTACCTGTTGCGAGGCCCCAAACGAAAAGTTGCTCTCAGACGCTGCAGAGTTGAGCGCAGCGTAGTGGCCCACAGATCTCAGGACACACCGTGCGCGTAAGCTTACCTGGGATCACGTGGGCCGGTGTTCCAATCAGCAAACAGAAGGTCGAGCAGAACTTGCGATTTAACATCGCTAGTGCAATGCTTTCTGCTGCTTAAAGTATTTGTTAAGTGCTGCAAGAATGACTCTCATGCTGACATCTAAGAGTTATAAACGCATAACTGCAAATATTTCTCTTGATAGTTGTTGAGTTAATCCCCAAATAAATTAACCTTTAAATCATGACAAGCAGTGGACACTTAAAATGAGGCTCAAAAGGTTTTAAATTACTCTCAAGTTAGAGATTGTTAGCCCTTGCACTTCAGTACTTCGAAAATAACTTAAATGTGAGATTTTGGGGTCTGGGTGTGCAGAATGCATCTTGTAAGGCATCTATTTTCATTTTTTTGCTCCCAGCAAAAACATTTAAAAAACCTGAGAAGACAGTTCTTTACTTTTCATGGACATCGCCTCATATAGCTTTTAAAATTACTTGCATTTGTCGGGAGGCATTCCCTTACGCTGTGCAAATAGGCCCAGCGCCTGTTTGCACGAGACGTAAAACTTTCATACATAATTGCTGGGCAGTTGGTGGGCAATTAGCCCAACTCTGCGCGGGCAATTAAGATTTCAATGTTGGTGCAGATCATGTGTCAAGTCGGAAGTTGACAGATCGCAAGTTCAGGATGGAGGGCATGTGGAAATCCCGAACTTGCTGTCCATTTCAAAGGCGGTACGACGGCGTACTCTCACAACCACAAAATACGGGCCTATGTCTTAGAAAAAAACCTTAGAAGCAAAATTATCAAGTCTGTGTATAAAGTATAAAGTAGCGCAATCATGATAAAATTGTGTTTTGAAATTTTCACCCTGTTCAGTGGGCAACGGATAAACCAGTTTTTGAAAGCTTCATAATCTCCCCTGCATGTGGCTCTACACACTTCCCAGAAACCTCTCAGAAGTATTTTATAATAATTTAGAAAGATTCCTCTCCCCTCCCGCTGACACAAACAGAATTGACAACTCTAAAACTACACATACTATGATAGCAACATTCTCTAACATAAAGTGCAGCCACCAGCAATTATTAGAACGCTCTTATTAGGATACAGGTACTTTTATATTTGTGCTGGACACTGCGTTCAGCTTCAGAAGAGCAACATCTATGCACTGCTCCCCTGCTTGTACATTCAGATTGGAGAGTCAGTCTCCGTAGCCATGGTCTGAGAGTCCTACTTGAATATGAAAACCAACATTGAGCACAAACGGATAGGGCCAGAATCCCCAAAGCAATAAAACCGGCTCTCTTATCCTGATGGCAGAATTGCAGATCTATGTTTTCATGGATCAAGAGTGTTCTTAGGACTAATCCCACTGTCCTGCTCTCTCCCCATAACTCTATAACCTTCCACAGTCTCAAATATTTAACCACTTTACCCTTAAAAGGTGCAATGGTCCCTACCTCAATTTCTCCCCATGGAAAAACATTCCACGCTTCAACAACCTTCTTCATAAAGAAAGTTCTAACGTCTCCTCACTCCCTTGGTGATGGTTTTAAATTGACCGCACCTCATTACTGACTTCCCAGCTTGAGGAAATAGTATTTCCCTATTCAATCCATCAAAACACTTCATAATGTTAAAAAATCTTTCTTGAGCCTTCTGTGCTTCAGTGGAAATAATCTAAATATCTTAAGTCTTTCTTCAATAATACTTTCCCATCCCTGGCATGGTGAATCTATGCTGTATAGTTTACGTAAATATTCCTTCTATAATGGGCCACCCAAAACCAAAAACTGTGCTCTAAGACTGTGGCCTAACCCATTGCTTTGTACCATTATTATACTGTATGCTGCATCTTTAATTGTTAAATGTCTGCCAGCTTTCCTGCTTTAACTTGCAACCTGTGTTTGTAATGTTTGGCTTCTTGAAACGAAATAAAGGTAGGTGGAGAAGCAGCAATACAACACTACAAATGAATGTTGACCTTATTGAACAATGTGGAGAATCAGTCATGATGGTGAAAAATACAATACTCCACATATTTATTGTTACAAACCACCAGAACTAATCGTATTGGGGCATTCTGAGAACTTAATTCTTCTTTTCTGGTTATTCAATTCATAAGCCTGAGGATTGGGAGGATTTTAGAATTCAGCAAAGGAGGACCAAGAAATTGATAAAGAAAGGGAAAATAGAATAGGAGAGTAAACTAGCGAGAGACATAAAAACAGACTGTAAAAGCTTCTATACGTATCTAAAAAGGAAAAGATTAGTGAAAGTAAATGTGGGTCCCTTACAGGCTGAGACAGGAGAAATTATAATGGGGAATAAGGAAATGGAAGAGAAATTAAACTAATACTTTGTGTCTGTCTTCACGGAAGACAACGCGAAAAAAACTTCCCGGAAATAGTGGCGAACCGGTCTAGCGAGAATGAGGAACTGAAAGAAATTATTAGCAAATAAAAAAGTACTGGAGAAATTAATGGGACTGAAAGCCGATAAATCCCCTGGGCCTGATGGCCTACATCCTAGGGTTTTGAAAGAGGTGGCTATAGAGAAAGTGGATGCATTGGTGGTCATTTTCCAAAATTCCATAACGGTTCCCGCAGATTGGAAGTTAGCAAATGTAACCCCACTATTTAAGAAAGGAGGGAAGAGAGAAAACAGGGAACTACAGACCAGTTAGCCTGACATCAGTAGTAGGGGCAATGCTAGAATTTATTATTAAGGACGTGGTAACAGGGCACTTAGAAAAGATTAATAGGATTGGACAGAGTCAACATGGATTTATGAAAGGGAAATCATGCTGGACGATTCTGTTAGAGTTTTTTGAGGTTGTAACCAGCAGAATAGATAAGGGGAACCAGTGGATGTGGTGTATTTGGATTTTCAGAAGGCATTCGATAAGGTGCCACTCAAGAGGTTATTAAACAAAATTAGGGCTCATGGGATTGGGGGTAATATACTAGCATGGATTGAGAATTGGTTAATGGACAGAAAACAGAGAGTAGGAATAAACAGGTCATTTTCAGGTTGGCAGGCTGGTGGGGTACTGCAAGGATCAGTGCTTGGGCCTCAGCTATTCACAATCTATCAATGATTTGGATGAGGGGACCAAATGTAATATATCCAAGTTTGCTGATGATACAAAGCTGGGTGGGAATGTAAGTTGGGAGGAGGATGCAAAGAGGCTTCAAGGGGATATAGACAAGCTAAGTAAGTGGGCAAGAACATGGCAAATGGAATATAATGTGGAGAAATGTGAAGTTATCCACTTTGGTAGGAAAAATAGAAAAGCAGAGTATTTTTTAAATGGAGAGCGATTGGGGAATGTTGGTGTTCAGAGGGACCTGGGTGTCCTTGTACACGAATCACTGAAATTAACATGCAGGTACAGCAAGCAATTCGGAAAGCAAATGGTATAGTGGCCTTTATTACAAGAGGATTTGAGTACAAGAGTAAAGACGTCTTACTGCAATTATATAGGGCCCTGGTGTGTACAGTTTTGGTCTCCATACCTAAGGAAGGATATACTTGCCATAGAGGAGTGCAATGAAGGTTCACCAGACCGATTCCTGGGATGGGGGGATTGTCCTATGAGGAGAGATTGAGTAGACTAGGCCTATATTCTCTGGAGTTTAGAAGAATGAGAGGTGCTCTCATTGAAACGTACAAAATTCTTACAGGGCTTGACAGGGTAGATGCAGGGAGGATGTTTCCCCTGGCTGGGGAGTCCAGAACCAGAGGCCACAATCTCAGAATAAGGGGTCAGCCATTTAGGACTGAGATGAGGAGAAATTTCATAACTCAGAGGATGGTGAATCTTTGAAATTCTCTACCCCAGAGGGCTGTGGAGGCTCAGTCGTTGAGTATATTCAAGACAGAGATCAATAGATTTTTGGATATTAAGGGAATCAAGGGATATGGGGATAGTGCAGGAAAGTAGAGTTGAGGTAGAAGATCAGCCATGATCTTATTGAATGGTGGAACAGGCTCAAGGGGCCAAATGGCCTACTCCTGCTCCTATTTCTTATGTTCTTATGTTCTTATGTACCTACTGAAATTATGCTGTAGTTTCGAACAATTGATTTTCTGACAGTTTAACGGCTAATTTCTCTGGAATGGATTTTAGGTAACAACTTTTAAAGTTTTAAATTAGTTAAAAATCATATGTACAAATGTCCAAATATGTACAAATATTTGTAACTTTGCACATTTCTAATAAAATAATTCTGCATCAATATTGAAGTTAAAAAGTTCTCAATTTAAATACAGAATGGTACCTACAAATGTGACCAGGTTGGGAATGGGAACCCAATTAAAAACACAAATCTGAATGCAAAACGTGACTGGCAGGCAATCATACTTGGGCCTCACCAAGAAAGGAAGTTTGTCATCATCAGCTAGTTCTTGAACAACCTCCACAAAGGTGTCCATAGGCCAGCCCAAACATACAATAATTTGAATTGAGGAAAAGGGGAGAAAATAGAGTGAAATGATTGGGACTTAAATTGGATTTCATTGTTAAATAAGTATTCTCATTGCAGTTCTTTAGACGTTACACACAGCTCATGAGGTCACAAAAAGTATGACTACATCTTTAAGGTCATGTTCCCAGATTTGTCTAATACAAGGTTCATTGATTCTTCTTAATTGTAACTATGACATAGGTAACCTCGCAACTAAAAACAAACGGGACATGAATAGGGCTCACACCAAGTAAATGCAGCGACTGAAAACAGAAGAACAATTGTTTTCTAGTGAATCTAAGTAACACAACACAAGTAATTATACACCTGTCTGAGGGCAGAACACTCCTTACACAATGGCACCTAATCTTAATGGGCTGATGTGAATTCGCTTAAATTATCCAACATCCATGGCAACTTTAAGCTCCATTTCTTCTACACACCCTCCGCAACAGAAAAGGGGAGGGAGTATGTTATACAAGCTTTTGTATTCCTTGGAATTGCTTTCTTTCATCAGTCTTCCCACCAACATTTTTAAGGATGTTTCAGCCAAACAGAGTAGTCTGTGAATCCAGTTAAGCTTTTTTCTATTGAGAATCACTGATGTGTGGGCTTTTCTTTCTGTACAAGCAAGAGATCTTTTTAATACACTGGTACTTATACAACCACACCACATGTCAAAGCCATTCAAATACAAGGCGAATCTACAGCCCTTGAAAGGCTGGTACCACAGATTCTTGATAGAAACTGCACACTTGATGTGTTCCGTGTCACTAAGAAGATTAACACAACAAGTATAGCTTCCTTTCTGAAGAGAGAGAGAGAAGAGGCCACCTGGACCCATTACAAGCTGACAAAGGATAAGCTTCAAACGGCTGTGATAACTTTATTAGGTCAAAGGGAGTGGCAAAAAATATTCTGATATGTAGAAAATAAGCAAGCAAATGAATAGGCAATAAAACTTTCCTACACATTGCATATGACATGGTTAGCCATAATTACAGGTCATGCAACCTCAGAGAAATTTCCTGTTCAGTGACTGTTTACATTTAAGTAAAATCATTGATTTTGAAGGAGGGCGGCAAAATAATTCTACAACATCAACAGCTACGTATGCACAATCTTCTTTGCCTATATTTTATTTATCAATTACCTTTTGCTTCAGTCATGCAAATGCAAACCTATACTTTAGCAATAAAAAGACCTTGAAGTGTAGCGATTCCATACAAACAGTTTACAAATAAACACCATCAACTATCTTTGTGGATGAGCTGGATTGCGAACAAAGGGGATTTTTTTTAATTGCTTGTAATGAGGAGGCTAGAACAGTTAATGTTGTATGAGGCAAATCACATCAGAATCTGAATTGGAAAGACAGCATAGACAGACTATAAATATACCGATTTGATTGTATGCAGTGTTTCAGGCACTGTGATTAATTTTCATTCAGAAAAATGTGCATATCCCAATGTTGCTTAAATTGTCAGTAATGTCCCAATTTATTTTTGAAGTTTTTTTTTAAATGACCAGTTTAAAACAGGGGTATTCGTTTTACAACCCATGGGAAACTAAGGAGCTTTACTGTGGCCCTTGGGCCAATCCCATATTCACCAATGCTAATGCTCCTGCAACTTCATCCCGTCCCTGATGTCACTGCCAACTCACTCGCTCCCGGCCTCACATTTGTATTTCTGGGTGAATAATATCAAAGCTGTCACCAAAGGGTCTTCCTGTTTGCTATGGGTCTCAGACATACTGGATTCCTTTACCGATTTTGGAGCTGTGGATGTAAAAGCCATTACCTGGAATGTTCTGTATTACTAGCTGAAGGATATTATATGGAAACCTTTTTCCTGTGGTTGGAGTGGGAGAGGAAGAAAAGTACATTTTCTGTTGAATAAATATTTAACTGTAGTTTGAAATTGCTTTTCATATCCTTGGAAGCAATCATATTATAAACTATTCTGTTCAAGATTCAAGCTTGTTTTGTTTCTGAATAGGTTAACTGCCATATTTGCTGGACCAATGAGTGTGTTTCATGATCTCAAGTAATTTTATGTTTGGACAACAAGCAGCTTATGCAGCCATCACAAGCTTCAGGGACTGTGATTGCATCATTTGAAAACTTTAGCAAGTATTAATGCAGAAATGCTGACTCAATCAATGGTGGCATTCAAGTTTGTTTGGATGCAGGCAATTTAATACATTCATCAATGCTAAAGAGCATACTGTGTGACCACAGCCTTACTGGGGTACATTCTCAGTGTAAAATTCAACTGAGTGCTTCAGCCCCTTGTATGCTAACACTCCATGTAAGCTGAGAAGTCGCACAACACCAGGTTATAATCCAACAGTTTTATTTGATGTAAGCTAACAGCCTTTATAGTCTGTGCGCTTTATTTTCTCTCTATACATCTACTAAGGGACCATGGAATTGGTCACTCCTGCCAGTTGCACTGTAAACATATCACTTCAAATGGATTTCCCCTCCTGATGCTCCTCCCTTTCCCTAGCTCAGTCTCCAATCACTCCCCATCTCCATGTAAAATGCTGATAGACATCTCAATATTAAGTGAACATTACAGATGCAAGGAGTTATCATGTGATCATATGACCTAAAGAGCATACGCCTCTTTTTTTCATTGTGATGCCTATGCATAGGCAAACATCATTGGTAATCTTACCAACAGCAACTACATACATTTCTATAACATGCATTGCGTAAATAGAGAGATCTCTGTTTTATGGAGTAATGGAGAGAACACCAACCAAGGAGGTGGGGGCAACCAAGTCTCGTTTCAGTCTTGTATGTTTGTTGCAATAACAACAAAGAACCTTTACAACAACTTGTATTTATATAGCGCCTTTAATTTAGCGGAGAAAAACGTAGGTCCAGATATTCCGATCCCTACGGGTGGGTACGCGCTGTGTACCCACCCGTAGGGACATCGGAAATGCCGGTTTCAGGCATGCACAGCTCATGCGCTGGAAACCGGCATTTCCGATCTGTCAAGAATGGTCTTGACAGATCCTCCGGCTGCCCTGGAGAAGGGCCTCTGCGGGCGGATAGTTCCGCTTTTTGGAGACCCTCCGCCTGCAGAAAACCCTAACAATTCTTACGCCTGGTAAGGCTTAAGGCCTGCTTTTACCAGGATAAGAGTTGAAAAAAAGTTTTAAAACATTTTTCACTGGTTTATCATTGAAAAATACTTTTTAAAAAAGGTACGTTTATTTTTAGCCCCGTAAAAAACTAATTATTTTTTTCAAAAAATAAAATTTTTGTTTAAAATTTTAAATATTGTAATTTCAAGTCATTTTAAAAATGTGATTTTTTTTTTTTAATTTATTTAAAGTTTTACTATGTTTTTGGGGTGATCTCCATTCATATATTTGACAGGTCTTCCTGTCAAATGTATGACGGGAGATTCCCTTCTGTGATTGGCTCCCCATGGCCCACGTGATCCCAGGAATGCTGCAAACTACATGCGTCCCTGGGATACATGGGCCCTGCATATTTCAAGTTTCGAGAGGCCCAGGAGCAGTAGCGTATGCTTCCCGGGAGTCCTCAGGTAAGGGCGTAGATTTTTCCAGATCGCAGCCCTCCGCCCGCGGGAGGCCTGCGATCGGAAAATATGGGCCATTGTTGGGACAATGGCAAAATCCTGTGCCTTTCCATCATCTACAAGGCACAGGTCAGGAGTGTGATGGAATATTCTCCACTTGCCTGGATGAGTGCAGCTCCAACAACACAAGAAGCTCAACACCATCCAGGACAAAACAGCCCGCTTGATTGGCATCCCATCCACCACCTTAAACATTCACTCCCTCCACCATCGGCGCACCATGGCTGTAATGTGTACCATCTACAAGATGTACTGCAGCAACTCGCCAAGGCTTCTTCTCCAACACCTCCCAAACCCGCGACCTCTACCGCCTAGGAGGACAAGGGCAACAGGCACATGGAAACACCATCACCTCCAAGTTCCCCTGCAAGTCACCTACCATCCTGACTTGGAAATATATCACTGATCCTTTATCATCGCTGGGTCAAAATCCTGGAACTCCAGCACTGTGGGAGTACCTTCACCCCACAGACTGCAGCGATTCACCACCACCTTCTCAAGGGCAATTAGGAATGGGCAATTAATGCTGGCCTTGCCAGTGACGCCCACATCCCATGAATTAATTTTTAAAATGTCCAATTTCTTGGCAGTTACACCTTTTAATATTTTATTTAGTCAGCAAGTGGTTGCTGATGGATTATCTATATTTAAAACTACACCATCAAAGTGGCACAATACATTTATTCACTTCATCCTTGCAGGGTTCTAAGTTCCTGTAGGCTGCTGTTGGAAGTAGACACAGCAATTTGTTTACCCATTGGAGATAAAATGACGGAACTTCTTGGTCATATCAGATGGATTTAAAATATTTGATTAAAAGGACATTATGGAAAACAACTCTTCATTTTAGGTTGGAGAGTGTGGGGGGGGAGATGAACAATCAGATCCTTCCATGTTAAAGTATGGACATTTCATTGATTAATTTTGAAGTTCATAATTTTTGCTTAATCCATTACTACTCTGGTGGATACGGATTTATCAAAATAAGGCAAAAACAGCTGACCATAAGAAAAATAAAACATTTTGGATTTTGCCCACATATATTAAGCATTACCTATGAGCAAACACTGCCCATTTCATTTGTTTCAGTCCAGTATTACAGGTTTCCCACTTAGTCAGTGTTATACTGGTGCTTCTCAGATTCCAGGAGACTGATCTCTGTACACTGGCTTTCCTCAACAATACTTCTAAATACAGCTTCTTTATCCTGGCAGGAAAATCATACACCAAGTATTTGTGGATCAACAAGTCTGCTGCTCAGATAGGGGAGCTGGATTTAGTAGTATACACACTAAAAGCCAGCTCACGGACATCAGGCTCCTGCAATCCATCCGAAACAACACCAGTATAAAAGCAAAAATAGTGATCCACACTATTGCATTAGTATGAAAAGCTACACAGGGGGGGTCTATGCGGCTGCCCATTCTCTGTTAATGGGGTCAGCATTAAGTGTAGAAGACAGAGAGAGGAAAGGATTTTTTTTTTTTAATGGGAATTTCCTGAAAATTGAAATGATCAAAATATGGATTTCATGAATTAATAATCTAATGCAAAAAACACTGGTCATTTTAACTTTTGCTCAACAAATTCATCAAGTTAGTCTACAATTGTAATGTGCACCTTTGTTAGAAAATGTGTTAACTAGACCATAATTGTTGTAATTAAATGGATTTATTATGTCTTGCTATACAGCAGTGGTTGTTTAGAATTTTGAGGAAGATAAATTGAATATGCACAGCCACACACCAAAACAAGCAGTGCCTGCAAGAGAAGCTACAAAAACCCAAAGCACTCAATGCCCCTTTTCATAAGTAGGCTTTCTTTTTTATGTTTCTTTTTAATGATTTTTGGTACTTAAGCCACGGAGACACATTTTTTCCAGTTGCACCAAAGCTAGGATTTATTGGCGCTTTGCTTTTTGTTTATATAATTAGGAGCGTTGTAGTTGCATCCCTGATCAAGCAGCTTTCATGTAAAATCTCAAATAGAATGAATGTTCCTCTGAATCGTTGGAGGAAAGCAAAATAATATTTTTATTTTATAGAAAATTTAACAGAATTTAATGCTTGAATAAACAGATTTCAACATTACCCACTCCTGAATGTGTGCATGTATTGGGGAGGGGGGGATATTAAAACAGGTTTAAATTGGTTAAACTGAGAATCCTGTTTGGCACACAGCCAACAGCTCATTTTTAATGGCACAGTTTGATATATTAAGCCATATAGGCTGCACGCTGGATAACAGAATAATTGCATCAATAACTAAGTATAAAGTATGCTGTCAAACAGATCAGCTTTAAATGTACTGCATTAGACAACGGTCACATTAATTCTATTGGTGTTGAAGCAGTAAACTCCTCCTCCTCCCTAAAACCATCAAAGTAGGTGGCCTGGCAGAGCAACCCTGTAGTTTAGTTGCTATTTGTCTCCAGTCTAAGGTTTGAATCTTGGCAGAGATCTACATTCCAGCTTACACATAATTCGTACAATGAGGTCTGTCAAGATGTCTCAACCACAGCAAGTAAATGCAGTTTTCACTTTAAACAGATGCAAGCCACTATCTAGCAAATTTACAGTGGGCTGTGTTGTGGATCTTCAGTACTTCATTAATGCATTTTCCTAGCTGTAGACTCAACAGCTGAGTCAAGACAACATATTTCTTCCAGTTCTGCTCCCTCTGGATTATGTTCCGGTTTCCTTGCGGATAATCTAATCAACGACGAGTGTGGAAAAAAAGACAAAAGCTTGCATTTATATTGGGTCGTATATTCCGATGCCTACGGGTGTGTACGGGCTGTGTACACACCCATAGGGACATCGGAAATGCCGGTTTCAGGCATGCCAAGCGCATGCGCTGAAAACCGGCATTTCCAATCTGTCAAGAATTGGACGCCTGCCCTAGAGAAGGGCCTCTGCGGGCAGAGAGTTCCGCTTTCTGGAGAACCTCCGCCCACAGAAAACCCTTAGAAATCTTACACCTGGTAAAAGCAGGCATAAGGCCTGCTTTTACCAGCATAAGAGTCGAAAAAAGTTTTTAAAAATTCTCATATCATTTTAAAATACTTTTTTTTTTAAAAAGGTAAGTTTATTTTTAGCCCCGTAAAAAACTAATTTTTTTTTCAAAAAATTAAATTTTTGTTTAAAATACTTAATTTATTGTAATTTCAACTCATTTTAAAAATGTGATTTTTTAAAAATTTATTTAGTGTTTGTGTTTTTGGGGTGATCTCCATTCATATATTTGACAGGTCTATCGGTCAAGTGTATGAAGGGAGATTCCCTTCTTTGATTGGCTCCCCATGGCCCACGTGACCCCAGGGACGCTTGCGAACCGCATGCGCCTCTGGGATACGTGGGCCCTGCACATTTTGTAGTGGAGAGGCCCAGGAGCTGAAGTGTCCGGACCTCGGGAGCCCTCAGCTAAGTCCGTAGATTTTTTTTCAGATCAGAGGCCTCCGCACGCAGGAAGCCTCCGATCGGAAAATACGGCCCATAGTATTCCAAGATAATGAAAGGAATAGATTGCGTTCCAGTTGAGAGTTTGTTTCAATTGAATAGGTTGGGGAGGACCAGGGGTCACAAATTTAAGTTGTATAAGGCTAGAACTAGGTTAGATGTCAGGAGATGGTTCTTTTCCCAGAGAATAGTGAACCTCTAGAACAGGCTGCCACCTCGTGCGGTGGATGCTGATTTGCTGATTTCCTTCAAGCGAGAGCTGAACCTATTTCTGGCTGGGGTAGAGATCATCTCTTACAGAAGGTAGGTACTGCAGGGAATTCAGGGCCAGAGTGATCTCCTAGACTAGTATCGATCGCTTAGATGGGTCCGAGAGGAATTTCCCAGAATTTGTTTTCCCCAAATTGGCCTGGGTTTATCATCTTTTTTTGTCTCTCCCAGGAGATCACATGGTTTCGGGTGGGGTGGCGTGTATATATTGATACATACGGTATTGCAATTGTGTAGGACAGGCTGGCTGGACCAAAGGGTCTTTACCTGTCCGTCATTGTTCGTATGTTCGTAGCATGCCTCACAAAAAATAAATATCTAATGGCATTGAACAAGGTGTAAAGTGGACACTGGAGATGAAAATGAACAATATCTATACGATTGGGGCAGAAGGAAGACACTAGGTTGAGGGTATTATAGGCTTTGGCACTCTGTGCCAGTTCAAAACGTTGTCTCAATAAAATATATGGAGCTGCTCAGAGAAGCACATGGGAGAAGAAATAATGCTCAAAATGCCAAGTCACGAGTGCAAAATATCCTCGTGGGAGATATTGTGGATTTTATGAGAAATGTTTTCTGTAGAAAGTGCCTCCTCTATTCAAGCACCACTTCTCCTTTAAATCATCATGAAACCCAGACAAGGTGAACAGAGAGAGCTGCATTCCACTCACTTCTAATTAGGGATGCTAGTTTATGATAGCTTTAATAAATCAAATTCCATATCCATTGCATGGGATTCTGGAACTTTGTGAACCACATTCCACAATTCCATCCATTTATCAGTGAAAACCACCTTAAAAAATGCTGTATGTGATAAAATCAGAATGGACTTGTTATCGCAATGGGTAGCGCACAGTCCAGTTACCCTGGGGACCTGGAATCAACTTTAACTCAGATTGGTTTCCTTTTCTAGCTGTAAGGGACCTTTAAGAGTTTGATAGTCCCAAAATTGTCAGCAATTGAGCACAAATTGGCAACCTCACTCAAAGGCTACTAGGATGGCTGATATAGAAAAATTCACACTGGAGCTGTAAGAGTTAAAGTACGTGGAGTAAGATTTCCTCTATGCGTTGAGACACAAAATCGAACACAGTTTATAAACAGGTTTATGATGTTTACACATATACAGAGGAAATCTCGTCGACAATGTAGACAGATGTTTAATGTGCATCTGTTCCACACTTCACCTTACCTGGGAGAATATTACAAAGGGAACCCGTGTTACATTCCCCAAAACAGATTGCCTTCACCTTGATCAACATATATTCACCATAAAATATAAATTCAAAAGAGCAAATTTTAGCAAATGCACTTGTCTTAACTGGTACAAAGAACTGCTTCTCAGAGCCTCCTAGAGGGTGCAATTAAGATAAAAATTTGAAACCCATTTCAGATGGGAAATTATTCCTATTCTTCCCAAAAGTTACCTACATACTTGGATACTAATCTCTTCATGCAGTGACGCTACAGATTATCAGGATACCTTTTAAGGCAGAACAACTTCTGCAGGATTGACAGGTCTAAAGACCTACTCTAAAACTCAAGTGCATGCAAGACCTTTCTGCCAACGGTAGAAAAAAATGCAAACCGGTTACCTCCTTTGTAAATTTTGAAGAGTTATACCCAGGGATTTACAGACATGAAAAAAATCCAATTTAAAAACATTTGCCCAATAAAAATATTTATTTTGTGCATGCAATAAATTTTGTTTTTACCCGTAATATGTGCAATTTAAATGGACAGTGCGATGGTAAAGACTCCTTCCTTAGTTATTACCAAATTTTAATTTTCCTTCAAATATTAAATGGGAAGCAAAATCTTAGAAGTTTGAAAAAAAGGGGAAGAGAGCATTTTCTGTACTATGTACTTCCTCAATTTCTCTACAAATCCTGAGGCTGACTCCTGAACGCTCTCCATTGACTGGGTACTTCTGTATTTTCAGATGTTAAGGTCAGTCAGCTCTAATTTGGCCTCCGGGCTAGTCAAAAGCATGGATCCTATTAAAGTCAATGGAAGAAATGTTTTTTAAAGTTATATATGTTGTAAGAGAGAGATGAAGTAGGGGATATTTTGCAAGTGTCTCTTCCTCCAGAATTTCAAGTATGTGGTGGCAACATTTAAGCAAATTTATTCAAAAACTCAAATTAACAGGAACTCTGCCTCACAGAAAGGAAATTGTCAATTGCTTTATTTATAATATAATCCCTCCGAGAAATTCAAAACTTCCTCACCCTCACTCCCATATTAAAAGAAAAGCAGTTTAGCAAGAATGCTGTGACTGTTTACTCCAAGATAAGTATTTCCTCCCAAGAAAGTTACTTTGTGCTTCAGTTTTCACTATTGCTTACTTTCGAACATTTTGAATAATGTTTTCAAAATTTCCATCTGCTCTACAGAGAGGAAGTGAAATACATGTGTTTCTCTTCTAGGTTACATAACATGTGGGAGAAAAAAAGCCAAATTATTTCTTCAACAGTCCTTGTTAAAAGCTCTTAACAACCCTGAGTTTTGGTGCTTATGAACTTGCGTTTAAAACAATTGAACATGGCAAAACAAATGTCATAGTCCTGTGGAGACTTTACGCACTGTCCTTCCCTCCCTCTTCCTCCTCATTTCCCTTCATAACCCTTGCAGCATTCCACTGGCTGAGAAATCCATCTCCCATACCTCTGCCAAAACCACTCTGTAGACCAACTGCCAGATGGAGCATTACACCAATCTTAAACTTTCCTTCACTCCTTGCAATAATTAGGATTGTTGACTCATTTATAATTCATAGTGTTCACTAATGGTGAACAAAACGAGTATTTTGTAACACCACAAATTAGTACGCCACCAGCTTTTGTGGAGATTTATTAAATTATACTGTGTCTGTTTCATCTATGTAGTATTCACAAGTATGCAAGACTTTTATCGATAATATGTTAAAAGTTAGGATCATTGAAATTTCAAAACATAGACAGGGCACTGTGCCTGTGTGCAAGCTGCACATCAGAATTAATTAATTCTGTTACCCTGCTCTTTTCCCATAGCTGGAACACAGAAGTGCTAACACAACATCAGTTTATGTAGTTGCTGAAAGTTTTAGATCTGCCTTAGGTACAGTAGTGGTGGTCACTCCCATAAGCAGTGTCACGTGTCTTACGTTTAGGGGTGTACCCTTACTGCCCAATATCTAGTAACGCCACCACAACAACTTGTATTTATATAGCGCCTTTAACGTAGTAAAACATCCCAAGGCACTTCACAGGAATATTATAAGACAAAAAAATTTGACACCGAGCCACATAAGGAGAAATTAGGGGAGGTGACCAAAAGCTTGGTCAAAGAGGCAGGTTTTAAGGAGCGTCTTAAAGGAGGAGAGGTGGAGCGGTTTAGGCAGGGAATTCCAGAGCTTAGGGCCTAGGCAACAGAAGGCACGGCCACCAATGGTTGAGCGATTATAATCAGGGATGCTCCAAGAGGGCAGAATTAGAGGAGCGCAGATATCTCGGGGGGGGGGGGGGTTGTGGGGCTGAAGGAGATTAGAGAGAGAGAGAGGGGCGAGGCCATGAAGGGATTTGAAAACAAGGATGAGAATTTTGAAATCAAGGCGTTGCTTAACCCTGGGGTGTAATTGGAACGGATTGGGTCACGTGTCTCAACATGCATTTCTCCAATTTTTTTATTAGACAGACTGAGAAGCACTTTAGTGAGGCGAGGCCTGATTTACATAACGGCAACTTGTATTTATATAGAGCCTTTAACGTAGTAAAACGTCCCAAGGCGCTTCACAGGAGGGAGTTATTGAACTAAATTTGACACCAAGCCACATTATGAGATATTAGGGCTGATGACCAAACGCTTAGTCAAAAAGGTAGTTTTTAAAGGAGTGCCTTAATAGAGGAGGTAGAGAGGTGGAGACGTTTAGGGAGGGAATTCCAGAACTTAGGCAGATGAAAGCAACAACTGAACATACAGATTAAAAGTTATCAACTCCTACTTAGGTCCGCCTAACTACTGAATGTTCCATAAGAACAAGAAAAATAATTTTAAAATACACCGCATTATCCCTATTAGATTACTTTTCCTGGCTTCTGATTCTGACCAGCTTTGGGCTCAAAATGACCACATTTCCCTTGATAGGCCAAGCTTCCTTCTAACCTAGCTGACCGACCGACTGCCCAATTTTTTTTTCATACTCCTGAGTATCTGCAGGAAGTGGAAGGGCAGAGGCTCAGACTCCTTCTCCATTCAGGGATTCACTAATAGACCTGCCAACCAAGCCGACTACTCCCTCTGTATATTCTCAGCAGACATCTCATGCTAGGCTCTTTTGAAAAGAATTATCCCCATCATAACAACCGTGGTTATTTTATTAGACCATCGGAGACGAGGTAACCAATTGCTTCAAGCCCCCGTCATTTTAGACATTTAGGATTGTTGACTCATTAACACATCAATGGGCCGTATTTTCCGATCGGAGGCTTCCCACGTGCGGAAGCCTCCGATCTGTAAAAAATCTACACACTTACCCGAGGGCTCCCGAGGTGCTTATAGTTCCGATGCTGGGCCTCTCGAACTCCAAGTGTGCAGGGCCTACGTATCCCAGAGGCGCATGCAGTTCGCAAGCGTCCCTGGGATCACGTGGGCCATGGCGAGCCAATCAAAGAAGGGAATCTCCCTTCATACACTTGACAGATAGACCTGTCAAATATATGAATGGTGATCACCCCAAAAACACTTCAAAACATTAAATAATTTTTTTTTTTAATCACATTTTTAAAATTAGTTGAAATTACAATAAAGTAAATATTTTAAACAAAAATTTAATTTTTTGAAAAAAATTAAAGTTTCTTTTTACAGGGCTAAAAATAAACTTACCTTTTTAAAATGTATTTTTAAATGATAAATGACTGAAAAAAACTTTTTTTCAACTCTTATCCTGGTAAAAGCAGGCCTTCCACCTGCTTTTACCAGGCGTAAGATTTCTAAGGGTTTTCTGCGGGCGGAGGGTCTCCAGAAAGCGGAACTATCCGCCCGCGGAGGCCCTTCTCCAGGGCAGGCGTCCGATCTGTCAAGAGCATTCTTGACAGATCGGAAATGCCGGTTTTCAGCGCATGCGCTTGGCATGCCTGAAACCGGCATTTCCGATGTCCCTACGGGTGTGTACACAGCGCGTACACACCTGTAGACATCGGAATATCCGGCCCAATATCTCCTGCCTCAGTGCTGCAGCCTCTAGCTTTATAAACCTGAGTAAATACACTTTTTTTTTTAACAACACAACCCTTAAACATAACTCATTCCTAAATTCTCTCCATGGAAAAAAGATCACATATCCCAAAATGTGACACAGCTCAACATGGCTCTTTTCCCCAGAGAGATTAAAGACTACTTTGGTCATGTAAAGGACACTGCACATAAATTGTCAGGTAGATCATGGTTGAGTACTCTCCTGCCAAATGGAAGTCATAAATTTTAATGTTGGTCCCTCTATTCAAAGTCAAACTCATTTGCTTCAACTAAAATGAGTTTAGTTGGTCCTAAGCTGTAGCGCAAAAGGCAGTGCACTATAGTAAAGAGGTATTTCAGCTCTGGGCAGCAAAAAAAAAGCTTGCTTTATCCTTCCTGCTGCCAATCTCAGAAAATTTTGTGCTCCCTGTTGAAGGATGAGAGTGTGTCATGCATCCTGGAGGCAGAGAAAAAAATTGGAATAACTTTGTTTTAAATGTCAATACAGTACAATGCCCAACTAATTTTGTACTGTACTGAAAGTTAAGCGGATAGATTTCCTGGACGCTGCTAGCAAACCAGGAGATTTTCACACTTTACATTTCCCCCCACAGTAGTGGCCCCCCACTCTGATGTCACCCCCGCCGCCGGGGGGGGGGGGAAGAGTAGAATGCGAGGAGGCAGGATGGTCGGCCGGGGAGAGAGTGAAATTGCAGATGGGGGTCAGGGAAAGAGGGAATGAGGTAGATTGGGGGTGGGGCGGGGTCGGAGTGTGATGAGATTGGGGATGAGGAGTTGGAGAGTAAAGGAGACAGAGAGACTGGAGTCGGGGAGATTATGACTCAAGCAGATTTGGGCTGGGAAGGGAGGAAAGAGACCAGGAAGAGAATCATTCTGGATAATGCGGTGGGACCAACTTTTTTTGAAAAGCCAATAGCAGCAGCAGCGACGACATGGTGAGCAGGAGCGGAGCCATAAGAGGAGCAACCAGTAAAGGAAGGAATGAAACCGGAGGACCTTACTATGGTTCAAAGAATCTGGGGTGAATGGGCTTACAAGAGAGCACAGGCACTAGCCAAATGGCCTCCTTCTGTGTAATTTCTAATCATCCTATGAAAACTCTCCTTTATCCGAGTCCAAGCCTAGGGAGTGATTTAGAAATGTTGGTGCTGAGCTGAGTTTAGGATGATGAGCCCTGAGAACATCAAACGCGTTGCCCTTTGTGCAATCTCTTAATTTGGTTCAGGTCAGTCTGTGTCAGCCGGTTTTGACATGTGAAGTCCAAGTACAGATTAGCTCGGACTGTGGCTCCCAGTTAAGAGTTGTCGCCTTCACACACAACCAGAGTCCAAACCAGGGTCTAGGAAATTGGGAGAGAGATCGGGCCTGTTAAATGTGGCACTGGGGGTTCTGGCTGCAATTTTATGGTGACAATCGAGGTTATAGGATTACTACTAATTACAGTAGGATATCAAGGCGTTACACCCATTACTACCAGTTACATATAGACTATCAGTAAGTTATTGTATTGCTGTTGGTTATGAGGAGAATCAGAGTGTTACCAGTATTACTGTGAGTTACTGTTGCAAACTTAGTGAGTTACTATTAGTTACTGGTGGAATCAAAGTTCCTCCTATCTCTGGTTCCCATCGATGAATCGCTCCCCCACCTTGGGCTTCCCCTCTTCCCCACCCTGGGCTTCCCCTCTTCCCCACCCTTGGTTTCCCTTCTTTGCCTGCTCACGGGCGGCCTCCTGAACTTCTCACAACCGCTGCTGGTGCAAAACCACGAGCAAAGATGCACAACTACAAAGGATCAACCTTTATAAAGTAAATGCAATAACATTTGCAGACGTCACACGATCAGACTGTCACGTGATCAGGCCTCCAGGAATTCTTCGAACCAGAGTTGGCAACCCTAATAAGATCTCTTGAGCGAAACTAACTGTGCAAAAGCATCTTATTTTTTGACCTAGGAAACAGCTGCAAAGAATGGTAATGTATGGGATACAAGCCAATACTGACCACAAATTCTCCAATGCATTAGTGATTTCTCAACTTGGAGATTTTGAGACACACTTCAGGGCTCATGAGCACTGAATGTTTTATAATTTCCAGCAGAGAACTTCATGAAGAATTTTAGGCAGTTATCCATAAAATATCCAACACATCCGTTTCCGAAGCCATGCCCTGATTTTCTGAGTCATTAAAATGGTTAATTATGTAGAATAAAAAAGTGCTGTAAACAATCAACATCTACATTCATGGTTCAAGAAGCACACTAAACCTACTTGTTCCTAGTTAAGATATAGAAAATTCATTGCTTTCTAGCACACTCTTATAAAAAAAAAAGGCCCTGAGGAATAAGAACAGGGCAGGGCTGGCAGTCACTTTTGTTGCAGTTTACAACATTCTCCCAACTAAAGTCCAACATTTTGTGAAGTGCAGCTAAAGTCAAATTCTGAACAATAACATCTGAGTGGAACAATTTAGTGGATAAGATAGCTACTGATACATGCATAGGACAGTGCATTTAGCACCAGCAATTCAAGACATGACCAAAACAGAGAAGGGTATTTATTTTACACGTTCAAAAAAAGTCAATGAAAAACAGATTTTTTTTCCAGGTTACAGTCAGCCCTGAATAGTGGTCAAATGTCCAGATGTGAACTTTTAATTCTGGGAAGGCACAGCATGCCAAAATAAGTTGTTAAAAACACACAAGTCACCAGAGCTGCTGAATGGCCAGATGAGGAATTCTTGTTGCCATAGCTTGGTTCCCATGTGGGAAGCTGGATGTTATCCAAGTGATGAGAAAAGAATTTAAACAGGAAGATGCAATCGAAGCAGTGGTGAATGACAAGTTAGACTACAAGAAATGGACCAGACAGTATTTCTGAAATACAAGGACTCTAAATAACTTCACGCCAGGATGTGAATGGTTTTGAAACTGTAAAACAACGAGAAGAAAAAGTGTTGACAGCATGCTGGAAAACATTCAAACTCTGCATGTGTGAAAGTACTATCCTTCTTCAATTTGCAGAATGAACAGACTAAAGAAATGTTTCAAGTTTAGTCATGAAAATTAGCATCATTTCGCCCTTTTAAATTGCGAAAACTTAAGCTTTCAACTCAAATCCAACTTCTCACTTCCACGCACCTCTCTCTCCCCTCCACATACAGCAGTATACAAGAGCAGTCATTAGATTTAGCTATTTCACCCCATATTACTTACACATACACAAACACTTGCAAACTCACCCATCGTTATTTCTGCAATGTATTGGAACTGTGCAAATTCAAAATAAAAAATTAAAACCATGTATATATAATCCACTATGCTCTACAATAATTCAAATTGACCACCCACTGAAAAACGATTAATAATTTGTAGCCACTGCTCCATTTGTGATAATTTCTTTTATTGCTACCTCAGTTTCAGATGTCTTGGTAATGATTTCCACATTTGATCAAACAGAAATGAGTACCATATGTCCAAGCAGCTCTTCAGTATTTGTAGCTTTTAGCAATGACATGCTTGCTTTAGTACAATCTGGCTAGCTTCATCATGTGGAGTACATGAACCCTTTTCTTCCAGGGTAAATCTGTTTGGCAACAGGATGTGTAGTTAAAGACAATACCCTACATGTGAAATAGATCATGTGGTATTCTGAAAGACACAACAGAGGGCTTGCGGCAGATTACAAAGCAGTGATTTAGCTAAGTAACTCTGATTAAATCATAAACTGCAAAAATGCCATGTCTTTGCACCTCCGGAACCTAGACTTGAATCTAGCCCAGAATAATAAAATTAAAATCTCTGTTGGCTCTAAGAGCCCAAATTGATACAGGTTTGATGAAGTTTCAAGCAACTTCTTATTGGTCGCAAATTCTGAGCACAGGCCTTCCTGTAGTTCAGCACTAATTTGTAATCTCACAAACAATCCTCAAGCATAATTAGTGTGAAAGTAAAGGGGGTAGTTGCAACCTAACTGGCCCGGGCAGGAAGGTGGCACGATCAGATCGGTCGCCCGTTTTTCACACTACCCAATTTTGCTTTCCATTGACATCATGGAGAATAAAATCAGGCGGTGTGTAAAACAGGCAGCTTCCCGTCCGTGCAGGTTAGGTTAAAATGACGGTTAAAATGACACCCAAAATGTCACACCGATAGATAATGTAGTTTGTGGCTAAAAGATTTTGGGCCGGATGTTGCTGGAGCGGGGCATCTCACAGCATGCCCCATGAGTTAAGACTTTTTTCTGCACCCTTCAGCTCAAAAATATTTTGTACCGTAGTGTGCTGGAAGTGTGAGCTGATAACGGAGTGGTGAGGGCAACAGGGCATCTGGGACTTCAATGAACAGTGGGACCAACAGTGCAGCTCCTGAACCAATGAGATTTAAGGGTTGAGAAAGAAACAGGAACCATGGAAAAGGAGGGTGTATCAGAATGGGTGAATAAGAGTCAAATCAGGTATAAAAAGAGAAATAAAGAGATGGAAAGAAAGATTGGATTAAGAGAGAGGATTAAGGAAAAGTAAGAGAAAAATGTAATTTTAAATTTAACAATTAACTATATGCAGGAATGAGATTGAGCCATTTCAATTGTTCCGTTTTAAGGCCAGGGAGGTTGAGTGGCATTGCATTATCACACCATTAAAAAGGTGCTTATGCTCTTAATTACCAGACTTAACTTTCTGTGGCAAGTTTATTAGAAAGTTAATGTGCAAATCCAGCAAGTTCTTAATAACAGGGAGACGAAGGGCGAGATGCCATTTGTGCAAAGCAAACGGTGGAACAGTGTAAATCGACCAGCAAGTTTTAAAGATTCGCAACTCACGGTGTATCTCTTAATCCCCTGAACTTGCTGGCCAATTTGCACATTAACAACAGTGTGTGTGGTTAACATGCTATTATTTTTCCAGCAAGACTGACCCAATGTTACACAGATTAGCAAATTCTGCAATACCTCAAAGCATTCTCGAGATAAAAAGGAGAATTTATCTTAGAGCCTACAACCCCCAGATGCTAGTGAAATGTGGATTGAAAATGTACTCCTTTTGGGAATTACACCTGGGAACATGTTTAAGTGGGAAAGGTACATGGAAAAGACATACCAGCTGCATAAGCTCTATAGGCAGTGTTAAGGGCTATTCCAATTCAATGGTGCATTATATCTTTAGTATACAGATAGATAGAGTAACATACAAGGCAAAGTTACTCACCTTCATGCAACAATCAAAAGTTCCACTGCTGTTCAGCTCCTGGACCTAATATTTTAGGTCAGAACGAGCAGTTTTCTATACATATTGGTATTGGCCAGTCGCTCAAATAATTATTTTTAACCCCTTAAGGTGTATTGTAGTATTTCTTATCGTTCAAGTGAAATTATCCTTCACCTACCTGGCTAAGTCAAGCAAACTGGTGAAATTACTTGGGACAACAACCCCACATAGAAGCTTTTTATTCTGCACCAAGTGATTTAGCCTAGAAACAGCACTGCAGGGTGGTCTATCTTCATCATCGACTAGGTAGCATAAAGTTAATAAATAATAACTAATGTCCAAGGTAAAAAAAAAGTTAATGGAGCAAAATGTAAAAGGGGGAAAATATTTGAGTAGAAGGAATGCTGGGGGGTGGGGGCAAATCAATATAAATCTAAGTGTCTCCTCCCTCAGATGAGATATGCTCCATTTTGCCACAGTAAAATCAACGTCATGGAGATTTAAAATGTCAATCTCCCAGCCAGAAAGGATGCTGGATAGACTGGTCGAGAGATGGCTATCAAAGAACTGAGGCAGGGGTACAATCTTTCCCAGTCTGCAGCTGCCAACCTCAGTGTTGGCACACAAAATTCAAAGTTCAGTTTCAGCCACAACCAAACCTTTCTGATCCAGCACCAGAACTGGCAACGAGGCATAATGAGAGTCACCTGGAGATAAACATACATTACCAGTCTCTAGATCAGGCCTTTTCTGGCTGAAACTAGAGGAAACATCATCAATATCAACCCTCTGCCCGATATGTTTAGCTTGTAGAGCAGGAGGAGACATGCAGCTCCAGATCTCATCACAGTTTTAACCTGATAATGCAAGAGCTGAATACCAGAAGAGAGGCGTGAGATATCAAGGCAGCATTCAACCAAGTATGGCACCAAGGAGCACTGGCAAAAGAGGTCAATGGCTTCAAGGGGATAATCCTCCAGTGGCTGAAGTCATACCTGACACAAAGAAAGATTGTTGTTGGTTGCCAGAGGCTACTCAGCACAGTCCCAGGAATTCCTGAGGTAAGAGTCTTCAGCATAGCCATCTTCAGCTGCTTCATCAAGGACCTTCCCTCCGTCATAAGGTCAGGAGTGGGCTGTTCACTGACAAATCCAGCGTGTTCAGCTCCTTTAATAACGCCTGTAATAATGAAGCAGCCCATGCGAGCCTACACCAGGATACCATACAGGCTTCGACTAACAAGTGGCAAGTAATAATCATGCCATATAAGTGCATTGTAATGACCATCTCGAATGAGAAAATATACAGCCATCTCGCTTTGACCTTCAAAGGGAGCACCAGTGCCAACTCCCCCACCCGCAACATCTTGCGGGTCACCATTGACCAGAAGCTTAACTGGACCAACCATATCAACATTTTTTACAATTATATTAGGAAAAAGAGGGTGGCCAGCAGCTGTGGGCCCCTTGAAAACTGATAACTGTGATATTGTAAATGAAAATAAGGAAACGGCAGACATGCTGAATAATTACTTTGCGTCAGTATTACAGTAGAGGAAGAGGATAGCATGCCGGACATCCCAAGGAAACTAACATTGGATCAGGGACGGGGACTCACCAAAATTAACGTAAGCAAAATAACAGTAATGAAGAAAATAATAGCACTAAAGAGTAACAAATCCCCAGGACCAGATGGTTTCCATCCCAGGGATTTAAAGGAGTAGGTGAGAACATTGCAGATGCCCTAACTATAATCTTCCAAAGTTCTCTCGATTCGGGAACCTTTTCTTTAGATTGGAAAATTGCACATGTCACTCCGCTATTTAAGAAAAGTGAGAGGGGAAACCAGGGAATTATGACCAGTTAGCCTAACATCTGTTGTCGGGAAATTACTAGAGTCTATAGTTAAGGATCGAGTGACTGAACACCTTGAAAATTTTCAGCTGATCAGAGAGCCAGCATGGATTTGTAAATGGTAGGTCATGCCTGATGAGCCTGACTGAATTTCTTTTTGAAGAGGTGACTAAAGTAGCGGACAGGGGAATGTCTATAGATGTTATTTATATAGACTTCCAGAAGGCAAATGATAAAGTCCCTCATAAGAGACTGTTAACGGAGGTCGAAGCCCATGGAATTGAAAGCAAATTATTGACCTGGTTAGGAAAACGGCTGAGCAGCAGGAGACAAGAGAGTAGGGACAATGAGCAGGTACTCTAATTGGCAGGATGTGACTGATGGTGTCCCGTAAAGATCTGTGTTGGGGCCTCAACTATTCACCATATTTATTAACAACTTAGATGACGGGATAGAAAGCCACATATTCAAGTTTGCCAATGACACAGAGATAGGTGGCATTGTAATCAGTGTAGATGGAAGCATAAAATTACAAAGATATTAATAGATTAAGTGAATGGGCAAAATTGTGGCAAATGGATTTCAATGTAGGCAAATGTGAGGTCATCCACTCGGGACCTAAAAAGGATGGAACAGGGTACTTTCAAAATGGTGAAGAGCTAGAAACAGTGGAGGTCCATAGAGACTTAGGGGGCCATGTTCATAGATAATTAAAATGTCATGGACAGGGACAGGTACAAAAAATAATCAAAAAGGCTAATGGAATGCTGGCCTTTATATCCAGAGGATAGAACACAAGGGGATAGAAGTTATTCTCCAGCTATACAAAGCCCTGGTTAGACCACACCTGGAGCAACGTTCCCTTTAAGCTGCGCGGCCACATAGCCACACAATGCTCCAGGGAACCCGCGCATCCGGCTTTCCAATGCAATAAACACACGTGCGGTATTTTAAAGGGAACCCATGACGCCAAAAAAAAATTATAGGGAACACTGACCTGGAGTACTGAGAGTAGTTCTGGGCACCACATCTTAGCAAGGATAGATTGGTCTTGGAGGGAATGCAGCATAGATTTACTAGAATGATATCTGGACTCCAAGGGTTAACTTATGAGGAGAGGTTGAACAAACTAGGGTTGTATTCCCTAGAATTTAGAAGATTATGGGGTGATTTGATCAAAGTTTTCAAGGTATTAAGGGGAACTGATAGGGTAGATAGAGAGAAACTATTTCTGCTGGTTGGGGAGTCTAGGACTAGGGGACAGTCTACAAATTAGAGCCAGACCTTTCAGGAGTGAAGTTAGGAAACACTTGTACACACAAAGGGTGGTAGAAGTTTGGAACTCTCTTCCGCAAATGGCAGTTGATGCTGGGTCAACTGTTAATTTTTAAATCTGAGATTGATAGATTTTTGTTAACCAAATAGTATTAAGGGATAGGGGGCAAAAGGTGGGTATATGGAGTTAGGTCACAGATCAGCTATGATCTCATTGAATGACGGAACAGGCTCAAGGGGCTAAATGGCCTACTCCATGTTCCTAACATCATAGCTACAAGAGCAGGACAGAGGCTGGATCTCTGATTAGTGGCTCACCTCCTGACTCCTCAATAACACGCCACCATCTACAAGGCTCAAATGAGGATTGTGATGGAATACTCACCATTCCCTGAAATGAATGCAGCCATAACAACACCGAAGAAGCCTGACACCATTTAAGACAGAGTAGTATGCTCAGCTAGCACCCCTCAATATCCACTCCCTCCATCACCAGTGTGCTGTGACTGTAGTATGCATGATCTACAGGATGCAATGCAGCAACTCACCAGGGTTACTTGAACAGCATCTCCCTTCCAGACGACCTCAACCACCAAGAAGGACAAGAGCAGCATTGTTATGGAAACACCATCACCTCCAAGTACCTCTCAAAGTCACACACCATTCATAAAAGCACCATTCCTTCATCATTGCTGGGTCAATATCCTGAAATTCCCTACATAACACCATTGTGCGAGCACCATCAGTACAAGGACTGCAGCAGTTCAAGAAGGCCCACTGCCAACTTTGAATGCAACTAAGGATGGGCAATCACCCACATTCTGAGAATAATTTTTTTTTAAGTAATACATGCGCCCCTTCCACCCGAGTAATGTTTCTTTTAAATCCAAAATTGTTCATGTTTTCTGAAAAATATTTAATTGAAAATAGCAAAATTCATTTAAAAGTAAACAAATTAGAAATAAAGCAGCACCTAGTGGCACAAGAGAAAATAATAGCCGTCAGACAAAGGTTTCAGATACTTTGAAACTGTTTACCCAGGGTAATGCAATAATCTTGCTTACATCAAGGAGTTGGAGAAAGGAGTTGGAGAAAGTACAAGAGGGGAAAAGAATCAAGAATAGTGCAATGATGTTCTTTAGGAAATACTAGGCAGGTCATGTATATTCCAGTTAGCAGTGGGCTCTCAGTACTGGAACCTTTTGGAACCAAACGATGGTTGATGTTCGGCGGTGGGGTTAGGGTCCATGGATAAAGGCGGTGCTGTTGTTGTTTGGTGAACAGACATCTACCTTGCGGAGGCTGAACGGCAACTCTTCGACCTCTTTCCTACCTCCCCATGGACAGTGATCGCTCTGCCGAACATCAAGCCATCGTTTCCCAGACTGTTACTGACCTCATCTCTGGACACCCACCCCTCCCCCGCCACCCCAAACGGCCTTTAACCTCATAGCCCCCCAACCCCGCACTGCCTGCTTCTTCCTCCTTCCCACGATCCATAAATAGGACTGCCCTGGTAGACCCATCGTTTCAGCCTGTTCATGCTCCACAGAACTTATTTCCTCCCATTTCGACTATTTTTTCTCCCCTTGTTCAGTGTCTTGAGACCTACATCCAAGAGTCTCCCAACACCCTCCGCCACTTTAACCATTTCCAGTTTCCTGGCTCCAACCGTCTCCTTTCCACCATGGACGTCCAGTCTCTCTACACCTCTATCCCCCACCAGATGGCCTGCGGGCCCTCTGCTTCTTCCTTGAACAGAAGCTCAACCTAGTCCCCATCCATCACCACCCTCCCCTCTGCCTGGCTCAACTTGTTCTTGCATTGAACAACTTCTCCTTTGAGTCCACTCACTTCCTCCGAATAAGAGAGGTCGCTAAAGGAACCCATATGGGTCCTAGCTATGCCTGCCTTTTCATGGGATACGTGGAACAAGTCTTACTCCGGTCTCCTCCCACATCATTTCCTGTAAGGACTCTATTCCATTCTCCCAGTTGCTCTGTCTCCATCACATCTGTTCTGACAATGCCAGCTTCCACACCAGTGCTTCAGTATGTCTTCCTTTTTCCTCAACCGAGGATTCCACTACACTGTGGTTGACCAGGCTCTCGCCATCCAATTTCCTGCACTTCGGTCCTCGCTGCTTTCCCCCGCCTCCCTCCCAAAACCACGATAGGGTCCCCCCTTGTCCTCAACTTCCACATCACCAGCCTTCATATTCAACAGATCATCCTCTGTCATTTCTGCCACCGCCAAACACATCTTCCCCTCCCCTTTCAGCATTCCAAAGGGACCATTCCCTCCACATCACCTTGATCCATTCTTCGATCACACCCCAACACCCACTCCCCCCGACACCTTCCCATGCAAGCGCAGGCAATGCAACACCTGCCCTTTCACCTCCTCCCTTCCCACCTTCCAGGGCCCCAAACACTCCTTCCAGGTGAAAGTGATTTTTTTGTACTTTTAATTTAATATACTTTATTCGCTGCTCACAATGTGGTCTCCTCTGCAGTGGGGAGACCAAACACAGATGGAGTGATCGCTTTTCTGAAAATTGCCGTTCAGTCCACAAGCGAGACCCTGAGCTTCCGGTCACTTGTCACTTGAATTTTCCATCCCGCTCTGACCTCGCTGTCCTCGGCCTCCGACACTGTTCCAATGAAGCTTAACGTAGGCTTGAGGAACAGCACCTCATCTTTTGATTTCTGGCCTCAACATTGAGTTCAACAACTTCAGATCATAATCACTGTTCCCATTTCGCAGCAGGTGTTGGTAATAGTTCTGTTGTAATAATTTGCACCTCCTCTGGACCCATCTTTTGTTTATTATCCCACTACTGCCCTCCTTTGCCTAGCACCATCATCCATTTCATCATTTAATCACTCCTGCCCTCCACCCGATCACAGACTTTCCCTTTTGTCTTTCATTTCCCCCCTTTTTCCCTGGCTCTGTCCTGGCTTATAAACTGTTAAATCTCTAACGTCTTCCAGTTCTGACGAAAGATCATTGACCTGAAAGGTTAACTCTGTTTCTCCACAGATGCTGCCTAATCTGCTAAGTGTTTCCATCATTTTCTGTTTTTATAATGGACAAATAACTGTTCAGAGTTGAGAACAACCAGGAAGTAGTGGTCACACATAGCGAGGTTCAATATAAGAAAAGTGACTTGGCTATAGAGAACACAATCTCAAAATTTGCTGATGACACAAAAATAGGAGGTTTGGCAAACAGCAAAGAGGTCTGTAAAAGACTCAAGAAGACAGACAAGTTAGCAGAATGGGCAGACAGATGGTAGATGCAATGTGAGGCAATACATTGAATGATAAAACAAGGAATGGGACCATACATTTAATGAAAAACACTGAAGGATGTGGATAAATAGACCATGGGGTTCAAATGCATAATTATTTAAAGTGCGAATACAGGTAGAGAAATCCATAAAAAAGGCCAATACAATTTGGGGTTTTATAACTAGGGGCATAGAGTACAAAGGCAAGGAAGCCATGATGAATTCATATGTAGCATTGGTTAAACCATAGAACTGTGCGCAGTTTTGGGTACACAATTATACAAAAGGGCGTTAAAGCCAAAGAGAGGGATCAGCATAGATTCACCAGGGTGATGCCAGGGATTGGAAACTATAGTTACGAGAAGAAACTTGAGATACAAGGACTATTTTTACAGGAGCAGAGAAAGCTATGATGAGATTTAATAGATGTCCTTAAAATCATGAAGGGTTTTAATAGGAACATAGCAACAGGAGTAGCCATTCAGCCCCTCAAGCAAGGTCTGCTATTCTGTTAGATCATGGCTGATCTGTACCTCAACTGCATTTACCCACCTTTGCTCTATATCCCATGATCCCTTACCCAACAAAAATGTATTTAAGTGTTGAAAAATTTCAGTTGACCCAACATCCACATGCCTTTTGCGGAAGGGAGTTCCAGATTTGCACTACCCTTTGTGGGGAAAAAGTGCAAATTAATTTCATTCCTAAAAGGCCTAGCTCTAATTTCAAGATTATCCCATTTGTTCTGGATTTCCCCCACCAGAGAAAATTGTTTCTCTTTATCTACCCTATTAAATACCTCTATTAGATCACCCCTCAATCTTCATGGGAATATAAACACCAAGTTTATTCAACCTGTCCTCATAATTTAATACTTTAAGCCCTGGGATCATTTTTGTGAATGAAGAGTATTTGCTCTGGTTGGGAAGTCAATGACGAGAGGTACTACTACTACTTCAACTTGTATTTATATAGCGCCTTTAACATAGTAAAACATCCCAAGGCGCTTCACAGGAGTATTATAAAACAAAAAATGTGACACCGAACCACATAAGGAGAAATTAGGGCAGGTGACCAAAAGCTTTGTCAAAGAGGTAGGTTTTAAGGAGCGCCTTAAAGGAGGAAAGAGAGGTAGCAAGGCGGAGAGCTTTAGGCAGGGAATTCCAGAGCTTAGGGCTGAGGCAACAGAAGGCACGGCCACCAATGGTTGAGCGATTATCATCAGGGATGCTCAAGAGGGCAGAATTAGAGGAGCACAGATATCTCGGGGGGGGCTGAAGGAGATTACAGAGATAGGGAGGGGCGAGACCATGGAGGGATTTGAAAACAAGGATGAGAATTTTGAAGTCAAGGCGTTGCTTAACCAGGACCAGTTTAATAAGGTCACTGAGTGCATAAGGAGAGAGGTGAAATTAGGGGAAATTTCTTAACTGAGGGTGGTTGGAACATGGACTGCTTTGTCACAGGGAGGTTTGAGGCAGAGACCATCGCTTATTTTAAGACAAAGCTGAATAAATACTTGGAGCAGAGAAATATATAGGGCTACGGGGAGAGTGCACGGCAATGTTTTGGATTGCTCTAGCCAAGGTCAGCATAGACAAAATGGCTGACTGCCTCCTTCAGTTCTGTAAACTTTTATGGTCCTATAGTTCGATTACTAAACATTCCTTTCCTACTCCCACAGTTCTCATATCATGCATACCAGTCACTGCTGTCTTCCATCAAGAATGACGTTTACAAGCCATGTTATCTCTGCACTCCACTCCTTTACAAACTTCATTATGTGGAGCAATAACATATTAGTGAGACGAGATTTCATCCTCTCAGCCTCCCCTCAGATGCCAAAGTGATGACTATTTACACAATTCAGACTGCTTGCTTTAAGCAGTACGTTTATAGACAAGCATGCCATTGTAAAAGCATAATATAAAGAACACTTAGAGCTGAGGTTTATTTCCGAGAAACTCAAGTCACAAAAGTTATTTAGCATTTGTCCAGCAAAATGTTCTCGATTTATTGCCTCATCTGAAAATATACGTTTCCCCTTCAATTAGAATCAATAACAAAATAGATGAGCTCCAATTTACTAATTATCAATCAATCTGTCAGACAACTGTATTGTCATAGTTTGGGGAACTCATCCAAAACAGAATGCATGAACCAGAGATTGCACCAGAAATGACATTTCACTATTATGCACAGGGACCTGTAGTGTCTAGAGATTTTCGTTCATTATGGAATCTTGTTCCCATCTTGAAGTTCCTACAAATTCAAACTAAATAAAAAAAGAGTGGAATTTCTCTTGCAGCTATGAAGCTCTGGTCAGTATAATAAGCAGTGAACATACTGCAGTATACAGTAATAACCATAAATATAGCATTTATGGGACTTTTATTTCTGAAGAAAACTTGGCTGCAACCTACTTTTTGTTTTGCAGCCAAAACTGTAACTAAGCACCGACACTAACATTACCTTTGATTTCTTCAAGTCATACAATGGAGTTAGAGTTAATATAACCCCAACAAGAAGTCAGACTGAGCTTCACTTTGGTCAGCACTTACAATAAGTCACAAATTGAGCAGGTGGAAGGATAGATGTTAGAAATGCCATATTGGCAATACTAATGCCAAGAAAGATTAAACTTACTCTTCAGTCTTAAATAAACATGTACAAATCTTTCATTTAATAAAAAAAAATATTTTTTCTACCTTCCTCTTCTGAAAGACATGTGAGAGGATAGAGTTCCACAGATGGCAGCAGCCCTCCAGCATCTCAGCCAAATGGCCATGCTCCAGGTTAGCCCAGATACCTACAGTGTGAAGGTAGAATCACTGCCTGAATCCAGGTGAGTGTTAGCAAGCCATCTGCTGCAGGATGGAGAATCACTGCCTGAATCCAGGTGAGTGTTAGCAAGCCATCTGCTGCAGGATGGAGAATCACTGCCTGAATCCAGGCGAGTGTTAGCAAGCCGTTCTGCTGCAGGACGGAGAATCACTGCCTGAATCCAGGTGAGTGTTAGCAGGCTATTCTATTGTGGGAATCACAGCCAAGCCCAATCTTTCTTGTGTAATGTTCACAAAAATCCACTTTTCACCAGGATACGAATCAGGAATGGGAACCCACGCTTATTTTTCCTCTCCCGAGCAAAAGGATGCTCAAGGCAAAATGTAGTTCCCCAACTGCCATACTAGCTGAGATCAGCCAATCACAAGGATCAAACTCAGGCCAACTTGGTCTGCAATCAGTATCAAGATTTTTTTTTAAATTGCAACACTGGATTATGAAGAATTACGTAGTTATGGTTTTGGAAATGGCTTGGAGGACAAATGCCCCATGTGGTACTGGGTACTGAACAGAACGACCAGCAAGGTCTCAGATGCAATCGTCAGTCTGCAATAATTTAACCAGCCTCTGTGGGTCAGTGTAATTGGCTTTAGTATTCCTGGACTAGTGGAGATGGGGAGGGTAAATCCATCCGTTCCCATTCCATAGAAATGTGCATCTTTGGTAATCACAGGATCAGACAGTGCTCATTTGCAACGCTTTCCATGATTAAGCTGCCTAACAATATTCACTGTCCAAATTTTCACATCAAGAACAGACACTTGCAAGATATTACCAACTTCTAAAATCATAGCCCAGCAAACGTGACAACCCTCAAAGACAGGCAAATTAAGAAAATCAAAGGCAACATTAGAAAAGTTTAAAAAATAGATACCATAAAGATATAAATTCATGCAACGTTTGTTACTACACTAGTCATAAGGATTAAGGGATGATGACTACTCTGCATGCTTTCCAAAATTTAGTCACAACTGCTGTTTTGTATCTACACGACAAGCACCTGCAACATATATAGACACAAGCAAGTAGTTATAACCACATTTTGTATATCTGGCGTTACGAAATCCCTTTACTTCAGATTATGCTACTTTATCTGAAAGAGGTTTTTTTAAAATATTTATCCAGGTTTTGGGAAAGCAGCATCATAGCTGCCTGTGTCACTCTCCTGCTTTTTCTAGCATCCAGTTCTTCTGCTCTCCTGTAGGTCCATTAGAAGTCAATTTGCAAAACAAAAACTCCGATTTTCTGCACATCTGCATAAAACTGAGTCTCCATTTTTCAAATCTGCCCCTTCCAATGGGAGGGCTAAAACTGCTAAATATAAGGAAAATGTCAGTGCACAGGCCAGGAATAGGCACTGAGCTAGCTCTGTGCATCACATGTACTCAAGTCATGACATAAAAACACCAACACTGACCTGGCAGAAATTCAGGTTATGCCAGGAGTATTTAATTCTTCACTGCTGTCGGACCAACATCGACTGGTAGGTTTATGTTTGGTAGTGTAGTCAACTGTCTGGGACCAACGCATCAGGAGTCAAGGGCATTATTCTGACGTAAAAGCACTTGGAAGATCTGTGCCAAAACGTACTAGTGATCTTTTAAAAACGTGGTTTCTTTAAAGTGCTAAATGATATTCTCAGTGCCATACTGTGAACCTCCATTTACATTTAAACAAAGCGTCTCTGGGATAACTAAAATACTTTTTATACCTGCAGCCTCATTTGCTTTTAATAAAACTGCATCTTAATGACATCCTATAATAACAAAAAGATAATGTAATAAGTTATTATATACGAGGAGAGTAAAGATTTATCCGCCCTAGTAAAACAGTGCCAAATATTTCTGAATTTTTAGCAGAGGAGTTTTCTGTATATAAATATTAATGGCTGTAAATGGCACTTCTGTTCTGACTTGCGACTGTATGGAAATGCATCTCAGCTTCGTCTCAACAAGGGCATTTTTGCCATGTCAGGAAGTCACACATATCTGATGGCTGGTTTTATTCAAAGGAAAATGTCAAAGGCTAGATTTGACCTACAACTAACATTTGTTTAACACTGATAATTGAGTCTCAATGTAAGTATAAGCTGCAAATTATTGTTTACAAGTTTTTAATGCAACAAAATTCACATCACACCAGTTCTCCATTTCAAACTTTTTTCCAACTAAACATACAGGACAACTCTATGGACCTGAGCACTGTGGCCAAAAACATGGCAGAGATGACCACGTGCTTGGGCCACATCATTCACACCCACTCAGCGCAGCCCTGGAAAGTGCTTTCGCTCCCAGTCGCCTGTACAGACATTCCCCAACCAACGGGGAAGGTAGCCAGCTTCACATATTGTGATGCTCTTCGGAAGCAGTATTGAGTACTAAGAACATAAGAACATAAGAAATAGGAGCAGGAGTAGGCCAATCGGCCCCTCGAGCCTGCTCCGCCATTCAATAAGATCATGGCTGATCTGATCCTAACCGCCAATCTACTATCTATCACAGAACCATCTCCTGCATCTAACAGAATTGCACACACGAAATAGGAGCAGAATCAGGCTACACAGTCCCTGGGCCCGCTCCACTACCCACAGGGCCATGACCGATCCGAACCTAGACTCATGTCCAAATTCCTGCCCGCTCCCCGTAACCCTTAATGCCCTTTACTTCTAGGAAACTGTCTATTTCTGTTTTAAATTTAAATAATGTTGTAGCTTCTACAGCTTTTTGTGGCAGCATATTCCATGGACCTACCACCCTCTGAGTGAAGTAGTTCCTCCTCATCTCAGTTTTGAAAGAGCAGCCCCTTATTCTAAGACTATGTCCCCTAGTTCTCGTCTCACCCGTCATCGGGAACATCCTCCCCGCATCCACCCGATCCAACCCCTTCACAATCTTATATGTTTCAATAAGATCGCCTCTCATTCTTCTGAACTACAGCCAAGACAGATTGGTTACCCATTGAAAATGATGCTAAAATTCATCAAAAGGTTGAAAGTTAAAATTCCACAATGTCTGTAGAGAATGATTCTCATAAAATTGTTACTAGCAGAGAGACTTATTTTCTTGACAGGGCTATTAAGAGAATCACTTATATTCAATCACTAAAAATACCAAGAAACTACAATTTTATAATGGAGGGAAGATGTGATTCTACCATCAAATTTGAGAAAGCTTAAAGAAAACTCTTAGGAATACAGTTCTCAGGTGGAGATTCTCTGCTGGGGGAGGGGTACTCAGAAAATAACCCCTGTACCTTCCTGGCACCAAAAGTACACTCAGGATCTATATGGGAGATAATGCAGCCATTTGAGGATGGAGGGGAGCACTTTTTGGAGGTTTTTTTCCCACTGGTTGTCAGGTTTCATGAAAGGTGGGAGGCTGAGGTATAGTTTTCATTTCAGTAGAACATTTATACCACACTTTATGATGCTGAGATTATACATGGGCTGAATACATTTATACTATTCTTTCCTTGTTGCTTGTGGTTCAAATAAAATTTGATTTACACAAAGAAATATCACAGCAACAAAGCTCATTAAAAGCACACATGCACGCCAATTGTTTCAACTTTAAACTGCACACATGTAAGTATTGTAGAAATCCAAATATTAACAAGACAAATTTCTAAGCACTGGGAGCAACAGCCAGCTTAGCTGTGTAAATGCACCATGAGACTCAAACTCTTCAAACCTGCTGGCACAGGAATATCAAACCCCAATCTCTCACTTTGTGCCAATTCTCCTGCCTCCATGAAGGAAAAAATCCATAAAATTATTTATTTCACTTCCCAGCATGCCTCCAGTCTAACAATATCAGACCAGAATTATACTTAAAATCAATCCTTATTTGCCCTGTTCCAGACAGGAGCGAATCAACAGGCATGGGAAGTAGAGGGACAGCATGGAAGTGTACTAAAACAACATCGGCTTAGGCAAGGTTTTTCCTATCGTAGACATTTCCTGCTCTGCATTTAATACGTTCTATTGTTGAAAAATCTGCCATGTGTTCATTTCCACAGAAAAATAAATCTCACTCTTGCCACTTAAAGCAAGGGCACAGGAATTTAGAGAATTACTTATTTAGATTACAGATTAGAATGCTATATCAAGAAACCTATTATTTTACCTTGCAGAAAGTCTGCCAACAATTTCAAATGGGAGGGGGAAAGAAAGAGGTGAGGAAAATTATTCCAGATCTCATTTTCCCTTGAAATACTGGTCAGGCCCCAGTTCCACTGGGATGAAAATTTTGGACGACTGTTAATATTGCCGGCACTTTTTTCATTTACTCTGATCCCCCAAGGAGAATCTGGAAATTTTAACATGCAGAACAGCACTGTGATAAAATGAAGATTGGCAGAATATGGAGGGAAAAAAAACAAAGATTGTACTCCCAAGCTTGTTACGCCAGGATCACACAGGGCAGAAACTGAAATTAGAGACAGAATTCATCAAGGGGTTTAATTTTATTTTTTACAAGCACAGCACAGAACCATTCCCCCTTGAAACATGGCAAAGAGGCGAAAAGAAAAAGTAACTGAACTCCTCTCAACAACCCAGAGGAACCTTTACATAAGGTTAACCCTAAATACATACCCATTGTAGGACTTGGTTCTGAGGACTATTTTGATATTCTGATCATATGTAGGATATACTAGTGGATATCATTTTACATGACCTATTCAATTAAATTGAACTAGAAATTTGAAACATTACAATCATCTGTAATATTAAACACTTGTGTCTGTCTATTGCAATACTGTAGCAATCCATCAGAATTGCTGATTGGTCTGTGGTTGAACCAATCAGATCCCAACATTGGTCCACATTAAACACATGACATCAATGATCAATCAGATCCTCACAACAACAGATAAGGTCACCATTATTTCTGGTATTTTTTTTCCAGTTTAATTAAAAATGATATTTTAGCATTCTTCCCTGTTTTTCATTTTTTTCATGTAATCAGACCACTACCCACCCAGCACCACCGTTCCACCTGACCCAAATCGCCCCTCCCCTCAGAGCATGGCCACATACTGGGGTCCCAACCCAAACCCTGCCTCTCCGTTCTGGCCAAGCTTGCCTCTCTCCACTGCCTGACGGTAGCTCAACCAGCCTCTCTCTGCCCCACCCTACCTGGGGCATTCCCCACCTTTCATCGCCAAATGGCTATACTACAGCATCATCATTCCCCCAACCAACAGATTCTAACCAAATTATTTTTTCTTTGCTCCCTGTTCCTGCTCTTCCTGGGGAGCATGAAGCCTGGCGACGTGAATGTTTCCGTTGAGACAACAGTGTGCACTGTCCTGGTCAATTTCTCCTGCTGAATTGAAAGATTTTTTTCCAGCCACTATGAGCATTTTTTTGTGCTGCCAACAATTCAAATTATGAGATTAGTTGAAACTTTAATGTTTTAATTTGCTGCCTACCCCAATTAATTTCAGGTAAAATTATTTTCCCACAATCTTGTTCCGCTCGCTTCGGTCACCTGCTCAGTTTTCAGATCCCTGTTCTCTTAGCTGCATTTGTTCACATGCCCAATTTCCCAATTCCAGCCAAATCAGATCCCCAGACACTCAGATCCAATTGCTTTGCCCCCTCCTCAATTTGCTCTCCACTCCTGTTATTTCCCTCTCCACACCAATGACCCTGCCTTCTTGGTCCCTCAAAAAGATTTAACTTAACAAAAATAAAATGTCACAATTTGATACACAGCTCTTTTCTGAAGTCTGCACCAAAAAACTGGGAATTTATGCACTGGGAGATTCAGGCTATGTAACTGCTACCATTAACTTGACAATTATGAATTATTTTCTGTCTTGTTTACTTAATTTTTGTAAGTTATTTTCAATTGGGGAAAGCCAATTTATATTAAAACTATCAACTGAACTAAAAGTTTTAGCAAAATATTTCCATTAGCTAAATCCCCACAAGAACTTTTGATTAATTTAACAAAATACAATCTGACAACTGGTTGTTTTGATGTTACCCATAAAATTTAATTTACAAGTGCCTTCAGAATAATGCCAGATACATTTTTGTTGCAGAAATACTAATTTAAATAAGCCCCAGACAATTAAATGTTGTTAAAAATCAGAAAAGTAAAAGTAAAGCTTTACATCAAATCTATGGCTCAGAGAGCTGCTGGGGAGGGGGTTAAGATACTGTGGGGGCGATTTTGCCAGCCCTGGGAAGGCAGGACTGCCGAGAAAATCGCAGAATCTGGGGGCGGGGGCGGGTACCCATCCCGCCCCCAACCTGCCTCCGTGCCATCTTCCCAGGAGGCGGGTACCTGACCCGCGCCAGGTCCCGTCTCCTGGAGGCGGGAAGGGGCTTACAGTCACTTAACTGCCTGTTCAGAGCTGTCAAACAATGACAATTCATCTGTCAAAAATTGACAGATGAAACGTCATACGCTGACGTTCTCTGTAACCGGCTTCCCCTTAATTGGCCTGCTAAGCCCGCTGGGCGGGCTTAACAAGGTCAATCAAGGGAAAATAGCGTGGGTTGGCCACAAGTCGATGGAGGCGGGACTAAAACCCGACAAGCAGCAGTCGCGCCTCCAACGCACCCCCATTGGCAAAATCACCCCATGTCTCGATGGGCTGACCTTGAACATAGAGGGGGTAAAATTCAACTTCAGCAGGGCCACAAAATGGTTGGTAGTGGTTCGGTTGCCCGTTATGACACCCCGCCCAAATTGGACGAGGTGTACAACAGGCAACTGATCTACTATCACCTATTCTGTGGCCCTGCCGAAGTTGAACTTTACCCCCAAAGTCTCCTCAATCATCACTCTTATCTGTACAACAATGCAGTTAGACCAGGGCATAATTCATCAACAGAAAGCAATTGTATTTTGCCATTTTAAAGTCTTGCTTCTTCAATATTAAACCTTTTTTGTACAGTATGCTTTCAGAAGCCAATTTTACCAGAACTCAAAATATGCTTTTTAAATAAAAAGTCAGCGAGTTCAGCATGCAGATTTATAAAGAGTTACTCAAATAATGTTTATACAACACACACTCCAGCACTAACCCATAACTGAAATTTACCAAAAGCAGGACACAAATTGTGGTAAAGTATCCATCTCATTCGCGAGTTCACGAGATTGAATCTTTATACCAAATCACGTAAATTTGACATTCAATTTAAACCTCAAGTAGCAGCTAATGAATCACCAGCAACAGTACAGGTATAATCCACACACAATGGTCAATTTTACTATAATTCACCAAAAAAAACAGTACATCTTACTCCCATTATACACTTTTTTCAACAGCGATAGAAAAAGGAAAAAACCACAATAGAAAGAAATATAAAAATACCAAACGCACTTTCAGCAAAGTCAGATCAATAAAATATTAGGGTTCAAAGGAAAACACAAGTGATGAGAACAAATTTCTTGCAGTTTTGGGGCTAAAGTCTGGTGTTCTTGAACAAATCTAAGAATACCTTTGGGGACTGGAAAGAGCACTGTACTGAGTTGGAAAAGCCAACAGAGTGTGATGAGCAGGCAAAATACTTAATAAACCAATTATCTGGGAGGTTGCACACGGTGTTGCCTAACTAATGGGAGGGTAATAGATGTAGACAATATTCTTACCTAAATTTCTAAAGGCTGCTTTAAGTAAGGTGGGGAAAACAGTCGCAGAGATCATGATGAGAACTGGCAATTTACTATGGAGCTACCCGAATGAGGCTTTGGAATAGAATTCAGTTTCCTTGGAAGCCTGTTCCATAGATTTACCACTCGTTCACTGAAATCATGTTTCTGCAGATTCATTTGGTATTTAACCCTCTTCAAGTGCAGGCTGTGTCCTCTGGTTCTACTGTTCTGGACAAAATGAAACAACTTGGCATGGTCTACATTATCTCGTCCCTTTAGAATCCTAAAGCAATGATATCACCTCTCAACCTTCTCTTTTCCAGTGAGAACATGCCCAGTTTAATTAATTGCTGCTCCTAATCCAATCACTCCATCCTTGCAATCATTCTAATTACCCTCTTCTGTATCCTCTCAATAGCTGCAATATCCTACACAGTATTCCAAGTGCAGTCGCACCAATGATTTAGAAAGTGGCAGGATTACCCCACTATTTTGGCTCAATATTGCCATTTTAATATGTCCCAACATCTAATTTGCTTTATTCACTGAGAATTGTCAATCAGAACCCCCAAATCTCTTATTTTCTATACACATTTTCTTTCCATTTAATTAATAGGCCCATCTTAGACTTTTTGTCCCCCTGTGAAACACTTCACATTTCTCTGCATTGAATTTCATCTGCCATCTGTCTGCCCAATTCCCAAGTATATTCAAATCCTCCTGTAGTTTATCCCATTCAGCTTTGGAGTCTACCACCTTCATTAGCTTTGTATCATTTGCAAATTTAGCCACTGCCCTTGTGATTCCTAGCTCCAAAACATCAAGATATTAAACAAGACGTCCCAAAACAGACCCTACTGGTAACATTCTCAGAGGCTGATAGAACCCAGGGGGTGGTGGTACAGGGGTTATCAGTCAACCAATTACGTATCCATTGTAAAATATTTCCACTGATTCCTGCTTTCTTTATTTTCAGTACCAGACTTTCCAGAGGTACTGTATCAAAGACCTTACTGAAATCCAAGCATACTACATCCATTACCTTACCCATGTAAGCTCTTTTGTTACACTAGCAAAGAAAACATATAGGTTACATGTTAGACTATTCTTTTCCCCAGCATATAGACCACCTATGGAACAAGTTACCAGCTCACGTGGTGAGTGCAAACACTCTGCAGCCTTCAAGAGAACGCTGGACTAGTTCCTAATTGGGAAGATCAAGTCTTATAAAAGGTAGATAAAATATTCTTGGTCTATGTGGTCTCCTGGACCAGCTTTGCTTGCCTATGGGAGTTGGAGAGGAATTTGCCAGCTCCCCCACCCAATTAGCCTTGGATTTTTAATGGTTCTTCCAATAGATAACATGGCTGATGGTAGACATGTGCGCTGGTGGGTATGGGTACCTAATCGTGATGCTCCAGGCATTGTAATTGTCTAGGGCAGGCTCAATGGACCAGTTGGTCTTTTCCTGCCCATTGATTTCATATGTTTGTATTTATAAAACCAGTAAATTAAATTGACAAGACCTCCCTTTCAGGAACTCATATTAGCTATCTTTTATGATTTTATTTCTAGCCAGAAGGTTCATGATCTTATCTTTAATAAGGGTTTCCATAATGAATGTCAAACTCACTGGTCTGCAGTTTCCTGGGTCATCTTTGCTACCATTTTTTAAAATAGGATCATCTCCTTTTCTTCAGTTCCCGGGCATCTCTCCAGTATTCAGTGATTTCTGGAAGATTTGTGCCAGAGTTCCTGCAATTTCCTTCCTTAGTTCCTTAAGGACCCTCGGATGCATCTTATCCGGCCCTTGAGATTTATTTACTTTAAGTTTACACACAGATGTTCGGCAACCATGTTGGCACTGTGAATAGAGGCACAACTTACCTCTGCAACACCCTTTAGCTTCCTTTCCAGACCAAATAAGTTATCTGTCTTCTTGATAAAAACTGAGACAAGAAACCTATTTAATACATTTTCAGCCTGTGTAGCATCAGTTGTCATGGCCTCATCCAATCCTACTTTCTATGGTCTCACTACTGATTTTCTACTCTGATGAAGGGGGAATCCTAGCGATAGAAAGCTATTAAGGGATCTCACTGGCTATTAAAGTGACTCTTTGGGCTGTCACAGGATGTATATCAGATGCAAAGGCTTGTGGTGTAATCAAAAAGGAACATACTGGATTTTTTCTCTCATGAGGAATGCATGGGGAGGTTGTGATTTTATAGAAGAGCACAGAAAATTGCATGCCTCAGTGGGAAGCCACTTACATTGCGTTCATTGAGTTTCATTAAGACTTTCAACTGAGTGCCTCATACCAATCACATGAGGAAGCTGGAAGCACATGGCTCAATCTTGGATTTTATCCAGGATATATGTACTGCAGTTACAAGATCAGTGTAAGGGACGATGGAAGACTCACTGAGCCTCTCTCTCTCAAAAAAGGAGCATGGCATAGTTGTCCACTGTCGCCAATCCCATTTGGTGTCCCCATTGGTGATATGCAGGATGCCAGTAGTAGTCCGTGTCAGGCATTTCGGAAAGAGTAGTGGCAATACCTTTCACCTAGGAAACTGACAACTCTTCACTCACCATCTTTAACAATGGGCTAACCAGAGGAATATGATGATGAGCATCCATAAGTGCAGTGAAATGACTGAATGGCTCGAAAGGGAATCTAAAAATATACTAATTGTAAGGCTAGTGGCATCTGTCCTAATTGCTGATACATATCGGTAATCGGGACTCTGGTGGATGCCTACTTTACCTTGGACATGGTTCTAACTGTCAATCTAGTAACTACCATCTTTTGGGGTTGGGGTTGGGGTGGGGGGGGGGAGCATTCTTTCGGGGTTAAATTGGCTCCAAGGTGAATGCCTGGAGATTAGCATCAAATTGATCGGCATCGACAGCCAAGCAGGTCCACAGTATTCTAGGGCACTATTGATAACTGATAAACCAGTATCCTACATTGCAACGGTGACTACACTTTAAAAGGTACTGCATTGCCTGTAGAGCGCTTTGGAATATCCGGGAGGTCATGAAAGGCGCTATATAAATGCAAGTTCTTTATTTTTTTCTATTAATAAGGCTTGGAGGAGTACAACTGTCACTAAGGGCTGGGATTCTTCCCAGTCAGCACCAGATAACCCTGCGAGACACTGTGATAATGGGCAATATTAGCCTGACTGAACAAGCAACAGGAAACTTACTTGTGCTTTGTGCTGGAAAATGGCACAATTTCAGTTAAATTCCAGCAAGACTCCTAGACACAACTGGGGAATTTAATCCTCATCTTTTGCCTACCTACCATCAAGCTCTCAGAGGTCAGGGAAGTGGTAAAGTTTGTGGCAACCCCATCAAGCAAATAGAAAATTGACTTATGTAGATTTATCAGTCATTTGGTTAAGCGTGGTCATCGAGTTGTTTCTGTCAAAATTCACCAAGAGGCATTTGATAACCTCATTTTAATGTATACTCTTCAAACATCTTTTCTCTGGATTAATCTTTTGTATCACAGTATGGTTGTATTATTGTAATATTGTCGATTGTTTTTCCAATCAGCATTCATTACAGGAATCCCTCCCCAACCGTGGGGGATACGTCCCTGAAAACCCCCGTGGTTAGTAAAACTGCAGTTGGCAAATTCACTATAAACACAAAAAATATAAAAAGCATAAAAATCATGTTTTTTTACCTTGTTCCTAAATTAAAAACCGCAGATACGCGAATTTCACTGCTGTGGTTGACAAAAATTGTCGAAGAGTGGAAACCGTGTATACGTGAAATTCGCGTATGGCAAACCCGCGGTAGGGGAGGGATCCCTGTATTTGCAGTTCTAAAATAGTACAAATCTATAATGCACACAATGGGCTTGATTTTAAACTCACCCACACCTGGCAGAAACCAGGCAGGGTCAGTTAAAATGGAGCTGGGGACTTACCCACTCCTTTCCCGCCCCGATCAGATTAACTATCATTTTAAATTGCAGGCAACAAGGACGCCCTCCCCAAGCCAGAAGGGGCCTCTTTAAATATGCAGATTGCGCTCCAATTACATCATCAGGGCCTGATCTGCCATTTTAACCCGAGGCCTGAGCGGGTCAATAATGATGCCAGGAACAGCAGCCAGGGTCAGAAGAGAATTTTGTTTTACTTTCCTTGTGGGTGAGGGGAACAGGGATGCTCCTCCAGGCCTCACAAGCAAAGCTTGGGCTTCCCCAGCCCGTGCTCCCTCCTGCTGTCCCCCAACCAGGGTTCCCTTTCCGGAGCATCTATCTTGTACCGGGGACTGTAACCCTGGGTCCCCGGTGGCGGCCTCCTGCCTACTGATTTTAAAGGCCGGGCAGCCACTTCTCACCAACTTCTCGGCTGTTTTGGTCAGCAAGCAGCATGTTCGAGACTCGCCCGTTAAAGTAGGCCAAGCCTGACTGCTGCCGCAACTTGGTGGATACGCCGCACACTCTGCCACATTCCCACCCGCGTGTTTAAAATCAAGTCCAATTTTTCCACAAGCATGGGAATGGAGAAAGTATTTTTTTTTAAACTCATTAACACAAGACAATTAGTTCTTCAAACACATGCCCCAGTTTGTAAGAAATCCTATTTCTCACTATTTTTTTCTACAATGACATTCCTCAATAATGCTTACAATCATCTTTGACAAAACCCAAAACAAATGGAAAATATTATGATAGCACCATTGGGTTTCAGTCTTTACATAAAAAGCAACAGTCCTGGAGCAGCTCACATTCAAGAAGGTTAAAGTATAGATGTTAATGGCTTAATAATTTTTTTCATATTGCTTTGAATCACTAATTGAGATAGCATGTACACTTTTTAGTTTTGAAATTAAACAAACTCAGTAAGAAAATTCCAGTTTGAGATTCTAATAGGTACAGTATTACAATTTAGGTTTATACATTCTTTCCACCAAGATCATTTTTGCAGTGGGCAGACAATAGACAGGTACATAGTGAGCACAAGTAAATCAATATTCCCAAAACCAAAAGGTAATTCTCAGTTTTTGATTGCAAAGCTCTCTATCTCGGGAGCAGAAATAGAATCAACAGGGTTGTGCAGCTGAAAATCATCAATATTCCAAGCTACACTAAAACCTGATTTATTGAGCGCGCTTTGGCAAAGTCATTTCTATTTGTTATGCCAAAAACATAACGTACAGTATTCAAAATGAATTCTTTAAAGAGCTGAATCCTGATAAATATATAACTTGTCAAGATGTTTTATACTTGGAACAGGATTTGTATTAGCACTAAATGAAAATGATCAATTTACAGAACCTGGAACTGTTGAATGCATGCTTAAAAGGTTTATGGTACAAAAAAAAGTGCTCAACAGAATCCCAAAAGTGCACTCCCTCTCCAGGTGGATTGACTTGGTTAAAAGTTGCTAATCTTGGAGACAAAAGCTAGATTGTTGCCCGCAAGGAACAAAAACGCATAGGCAAGTCATCCTGGACAATTTACACAAGTATTAACACTACTGGCACAGGCCTGGAAGTAGATCACCTGTGTTTCCTTTCTTGCAGGGAATAGTACATTGTGCAGTTACCTAAACAGGATTGCGGGGGGTGGGGGGGGGGGGGAATGGAGGAGGGGAGATAACTGATAAATAATAATGACATTTCTTTGCACACTGTATTTCAACATAGGATTCCAATTGATGTGTAATCAGAACTATGCTTGAATCAGGAATATAATTATCTGTAGTTAACAGCATCAACATTTTTCTGTTCTGAAAAAAAAATTCTATAAAATTCTATTTTTTTTCTAATAATTCTGACTTTTCCTTGACATCAACATATACAATGTAAGATTCTTAGAGTTAGTAATGGATTTTAACCAAAAGTGAACTTAATTGTTCATCACAGTACTCTTACATGTAATAGGTACGATTGAATAAACAATTGCACACAACAGAAAAGCTATCCAATTACTTATTTAAGAATAATTGGGAACAAGTATGAAGTAGATGCCAAACATATTTCCCACAGGACGGGAAGTATCGTATCAGAGGAAGAGTCACTACCGGATGTTCTTGCTCATCTCCTAGCAACCAGCTTTACAGTGGCATAGCATAGCCTGCCCTCCCAGCCGTAGGTCAAATGTATGGAAAAGAGCGTCACAGACACTTTGGTAGCTGCGTTGGTAAATGCACTCGTGCAGTGTGTAACAGCCATAAATACTAGGAAAGTTCCAGGTTTGATGTCTAGTCTGTACGGAGTTCGCTGATCTCAGTTAGGCTGGGTGCCAAAGTTGGCCTTAATATGCCTTGATAGGCAGGAGAAAACCATCAGCCAAGGCAGCCACTCCTGATTGCTACCCAGCAATTCATGCTAGAAAGTGTGTACGTGTATAGATGAGGGCAGGGTCATATTCAGCTGTGATGCCCTCCAACTGCCAAATAACCTGGTAACACTTGCTGTCTAGGCTCACTCATGAAGATTGGCTTCAGCAAGATACCAAAGGATGCCTAGCACCCAAGGAAGCATACACCACCATACATCAGCACCTTCTGGACAAGCAGGGAGAAATTAGACAAGGGGAAAAAATGCATATATGGGGATTTGAATATTTAAGATTTGAGAAACTGTTAAACTGTACATTCATGTTATGAACAGAGTTTAAAGTAACTATCTTGAGGGAACACAGGAACAGGATTTGGCCATTTGGCCTACTCTGTCATTTTGTTGGCCATGGCAGCTCTTTATCTTTTTAATCCCCATTCCCCGCCCTTCTCCACATCCCTTATTACCCTTACTTCCAAAGTAAGCATCCATTTCCCTTTGAAACATCTGAATTGTTTCTAAATGTTGGCTTTCTAAAGCACTACATTTCACATTATGCAACCCATAGCGTGAACACATTTTTTCTGCATTTATTTTTAGCAGGCTTAGTTTGAATTCTAAAATGATGTCCCTTTGCTCTGAATTCTTCCACTAGCAGAAAATCTATCCCATCAATTACCTTCATTATTTTAAATACCTTAATCAGATCACCCCTTAACCTCCATACATCCAGGAATATAACCCAAGTTTACCCAGTCTCATGATAATTCAGTCCCTTCATCCCATTTTTGTGAATTGTCACTAGGTTTTCAAGGTCAGTACAGCCTTGCTAAGGTGGGGGGCCCTGAACAAATCAGAACACTCGAAATGATGTCTGGCCGGCACTCTACTGCAGTAGTACTTTCTTCCATTTATATTCTAAATTCACTTTGTTGCACTAAGTGACTTGTCAGGTTTGTTGTTACATTTTTCTGCTCTGTATGTTGTGTTAATGAAGGCCATATGCATAACAGTTTGTTCCCCTTCTAAGTTTTTTTTCGAAAGCTTCTTGGTATTAAGAGTTTGACTCAAATTCTCTGCATATAGTCAATTCATTGTTCCAGTGTTCATGCCAGAAACCAGAACAAGTTTGGAGATTTTCGCTCCACATACAAACACAGTTGATTTATAAGGCTCCTGTAGGCTGTTTGCAACTATTTCCACAACTCCCACAAAAACATTCAACTGTCGTTAAGAACTGGCCCACATTTGACAACTCCATAGGAAGCATCTTGGACAACACCACCACTATAAACTTCCTTTAAATGCACCTTTTTGATTCACAGTGCACTTACATTTGGAATTTTTTTTAATACACACATTAAAAAAAGCAGGATGGGGTTTTTTCCTCCCATCCCTAATCTAGTAACACTGTGGTACTGGGACAGCAAAAACCAGGAATTAAACATGGGACCTGCTTCATCTGTATGGCTCAGTATCACACGAGATTCAATTACACATTGAGCTAAAGCTCAAATATTTTGAATGTTTTGACCTAGACAGAAAGCCACAATAAAATAAAAATCTTTTCAGGGCTTTCCCATGACTAAGAAAGTTTACACACTTAGCAGTACAAACCAGAATGGTCCCAGGTTTGGTCTCTGGCGTGTACTAACTTAACCAAGATAGGAAGTTCTACAGTTTGGGCAAGGAGAAGGATTATAAAATTTGCCATTGCTCTTACTTCTGGTCAAATGCACTGACCCTCTTATTTGTGTAAGCATGTGAACATAAGAAACAGTTAACATCAGACTTGCCTTTAAAGGGCAAGTATCCTGCTGACTGGACATTACAAAATGTGAGGACCTTTATGTTTAGCTTTACATGGATATGTGTTACAAAAATGTAAAATAATCCTTGTACTAGGTTTCCTTTCCCTCATCCAACCACCCCGCCACCAAAAAAAAAGTCCTATGCCTCCTTCCCTGAAAGCAGAAACTCGTAATGAGGTACAGTTTCACAAGCAGCAACAACTCTCCAGTACCTCAACCAGAGGCCATTATTCAGGTATGAACCAGGATAATGAGTTTTGCTTAGCTATTGGAATGGGGACAGTCCAGATCCATCCTGACCATGTTCTTACTCGGAGTCTATTAATGCAAATACCATGAATGGGTCGCAAGAGCGCTATTCAATTTATCCTTAGCCCCAATGTTCCCTTTAAGCTGCGCCAGGGATCCCACGCAGCTGGCTTTTCAATGCAAAAACCACACATGCGCGGTATTTTGAAGGGGCCGCACAGCACCAAAAAAAAACAGGGGAAATTGCTTAGTCCTCTATTTTTCATCCACATGCTGCCTCTCGGTGACATCATCCAAAGACAGAAGTCAGGTTTCACATGTGACGATACCCAGCTCTACCTCACCCACCACCTTGCTCACCCCCTCCATTGTTTGTGTTGTCAGACTGCTTGTCCGACATCCAGTCCTGAATTCGCTGAAATTTCTTCCAATCAAACATTGGGAAGACCAAAGTCATTGTCTCCTAGGCAATGTTCCCTTTAAGCTGCGCGACTGAGCAGTGCTCTCTGGCTTTTAAATAGGAAAAATGCCCATGCGCGGTATTCTGAATGGGCCGCGCAGACAAAAAAAAAATTAAAGGGAACATTGCTCTTCGGCCCTCGCCACAAACTCTGCTCCAGTGTCATCGATTCTATCCCCCTCCCTGGCCACTGTCTCAGGCGGAGTCCTACGTGACCCTGAGCTGAGCTTCCAAAGGCATATCCTCTCCATCAAAAAGACTGCAAATTTAAACTCCGTAACATCGCCCATCTCCACCCCTGCCTCAGCAACCCTTTTGTTACCTCTAAGCAAGACTATTCCAATGCTCCTAGCTGGCGTTCCATCATTCACCCTCCGTAAACTTAAGCTCATTTAAAATTCTGCTGCCTGTATCCTAACTCGCACCAAGTTCCAATCCCCCATCACCTGTGTTTGCTTACCTACACTGGCTCCCGGTCCAGCAACACCTTGATTTTAAAATGCTCATCCTTGTGTTCAAATACCTCCATGGCCTTGCCCTTCCCTATCGCTTACCTGCTTCAGCCTTGCAACACTCCAAGAACTCTGTATTCTTCCAACTCTGGTCTTTTGTGCATCCCCACTTTCTTCACTGCACCATTGGCAGCCACGCCTTCAGCTGTCTAGGCAAAGCTCTTGAATTTCCTCCCCAAACCTCTCAGTCTCTCACTTCCATTAGAACACTTCTTTAAATAAGCTTTTTGGTCACCTTTCCTAATGTCTCCTTCTTTGGCTCAGTGCCAATTTTTGGCTGATTACGCTCCTGTGAAGCGGCTTGGTACGTTTTACTATGTTAAAGGCACTACATAAATGCAAGTTGTTGATATATATATATATGCAAAAACTGTTACTTGCACCTTAAAGGTTAAAATACTCATGTCCATAACAGTCTCAGATTAATGTCTGATAATGAAAACTAACAGGACATGACATACGCTGAACCCAACATCTGAAGAGATTTACACCAAAGAATTAAATTAAGTTACTACAGGACAGCTACCCTTCAGCTTTAGAGATCTAGATTTTAAACCAGCACATCAAAAACACTTTCTTAATGTAATGCAGGAGGAGCATAACATTTGCATATAAATGGCCATATTGGTGCAATAACACGGGGATTGGTGGGGGGGGGGGGGGGTGCAGTGGGTGAGGGGGTGGAAAGGAAATGCTATTGTTCAATAAGCAGCAATACCAGTCAGGCTGTTATTGGTACAACAAACAGGGGAAAACAGCCTGTGATTTTTCAGTCACCTCTGAACAACTTACTGTTGTAAACCAACCAGAAATAAAATGCAAGATACTTCCAAAAGTTGTAATTAGTAGAACTTGAACTTTTGCCACAGGTCTCTCACTCATGACCAGCTCATATTTTGATTAACAAAACACTTACTTGAGCTTCCTAAAATGCATAATACATTTTCAGTCAAATATTATGAAATAAAACTCTATTGTGCTCAGTCATACTAAATAGGTCATTAAAATGATGTGGTAGCTACTATATATTTGAAGACAGTTTGAAATCAATATGGTGCTTGTTTTAGAAAGCTAGCCTGCATTATCGTGGCAGCTGCATGTAGGATATTGCATACTCACAATCCAGTAAAATATACTAAACCATTAACTTATTATCTTGCCAATGTAGCAAAACTACAATGAGAAATTCACCAGTTTAAATTTGTAATCCACTCTGTCTTGATAGTTTACTCAACTCCAACCTCATCTTAAAAATAAAGCAAAATGCATAGTGGTTGAGAGTGCATTTGGCAAGAATAGTTAAAGTATGTTTAACCAAAGCCTCATCTGCCTATTATGATGGCAATAAAAGGTCCCATGGAGCAGGGAGTTCTCGGGTGTCATGGCCAATATTCCTCAAGTGTCAGCCTGGCTCAGTGGCAGCATGCTTGCCTTGGCGTCTGAAGGCCACAGGTTCAGGCCCCACTTGAGCATTTGAACACAATCTAAGCTAGCACTTCACTGCAGTACTGAGAGAGTGTTATATTGTCAGAGGTGTTGTCATTCAGATGAGATGTTAAGCAAATATCTGTCTATATGAAAAACTGAGAGGTCGCACAACACCAGGTTATAGTCCAACAGTTTTATTTGAAATCACAAGCTTTCGGAGCTATCGCTCCTTCCTCAGGTGAAGTAAATTGGATACAGAATCGCCAGAGCATATATAGATGGAAAAAAAAGCATGTGTACTTTACAATTGCAGACCAATAAATTAAATCATCCTGACTATCTGCCGAGGTGTGATAAAGTTAATTAAAAACAGCAGGAGAGTTCTCCCAGTGTCCTGGTCAACATATATCCCTCAACCATTTATCTCATTTAATGTTTGAGGGACCTTGTTGTGCACAAATTGACTGCCATGTTTCCCTACACAACAACAGTGAGTTCAAAAATCATTAATTGGCTGCAAAACACTTTTGGATGTCCTTGGAATGTTAAAGGCACTATATAAATACAGTGATTATTCTTTCATGATCTTGATTAATTACCCCATTGTAAGATTTCCTCTCACTCAAGTGGTTCTATCTACAACAAAAGTAATCCTGAACACAAAGCCATATCTGAAATAAGAACCTATATATAATAAATATATATATATATAATAAAAATATATTAAATTAATTGGTCTCAATAGCTACTCAAAAATAAATCCAAATCAGAACACCTTTTAACTGTTACAAACCAAGTTTTTCTCAATTGTTTCTATGTAATAGAAAAATTATTCTACAAGCCAAATATTAGCAAGTGTTACTCTAAAAACTTGTGAAAACGCTGTTGTGTTAAAGTTGATGTCTACATAGCTATAAATCAGTTTACAGGTAAAGTTCTGGTCTTAAAAATACTGAAATAAAATGCAACGGCGATTTTGCAACTTTTATATCTCCTTTATACGAACAACTGTCGCACAAGCGTAGAGGTCTACAGACATGTTGACTATCGCAGCAGCTTCACTGCAAAAGCCAGAGAGCTGTACTAGTCCATGTTTTTTTCCCCCAAGCTACTGCCAAACTTCCTGCCCTGGAGTGATGGATGAGGTTTCCTGGGGCTGACATGCCAAACCCAATTAGCCATGTCAATCCACAAGAACACCAGCTGCCAGAGTCTAAAAAGGGTTTATTACTGTAAGATTTGAGGGCAAAGAGGCCACAACTGGCCATGTTCACAAAAACAGCACTGACTAAGTCCTTTTCTAAAGTTTCTAAAGGATTTTTAAAAAAAGCTGTGTCTAATAAAATGGGTGTTAGAAAACATAAAACTACAGCAATGGGGCTTAATCTCAGGAATAATATTTAGTACTGAACATAAACCAAGATATGGTGGTATTAATTAGGACTAAGTTACCCATGGGATTATGGACACATAAAATCACTTTAGAGCTGTTTTGTGAATTCAGTCACAAACATTTTTAATGCAGAACTTTGACAAATTCCAGATATACTCAAAGTTTTGCAACCATTTTGGGGAAATCAACATTAAATTTCTTCCATTTCAATTATTCTGTACTAATTACACATATATAGTGGAGAAAGAGAGTGCTCAAGTTAGTATGTCATCATGTTTATATTCAAGAGTAAAGTCCCTCCCGAACCCACACCACCCCCCTCCCTGCCACCACCACCACCACCACGTCATCAGTTACATTTATTATATAAATAAGTGGCTAAGCAGTTAACTCTTAATAACTAGTTCAGCTGTACTTTTATTTCCATTTTGGTTACTTCTAAATTTTCATGTTAGAGTAGAGCTGGCCAATAAAAACAATTGTTTAAGCACTCAAAGTTAGCTCTTTTGAGTGAACAGCAAGCCACAATACTATCTCACTCTAATTATTCACACTTCGCCATTACCACCAAACAGATTTAATGAAGTGCATTAAACTAATTTTATAAAACTGGATTCTTCACACACTTCCGTCAGTTTACACACACTGCCCAAGTTGATAACCTTTCAAGATTTGTTGTTTGTACTTTTTCACCCCCCCGAGAAGGAGAAATGGAGATCCAAGATTTTTAAAATCTGTGCAATGTTCAACAAACATCCATTGAGGTTCCAAAGTTTACTCCAACTGAAGGAGCCAGAGTTCCTCCTATAAATATTGAAAATCATAAATATCCTGATTTTAAAATATGTTTGCACATAATCAGGTCACTTCTTCCAGTTCTATTTATTCTCGTGCCACATTCACATTGCTGGTTTGTACCGACTGTAGTTTCAGCAATGCAAACAGTTACTGCCGTTGGCCATACAAAGCATCATAAATTACAGCATGAACTGCCTCACATGATGCTAGCCTTTCTGATTAAAATTATCTGAAACAAAATTGCATGATCCCCTTCACAGTTAATAATGGCTCCCACACAAAAATGGGAATGGGAAAGAGCAAGTATCATCAATTGTTAATGTTTGATAACCATTGGTTTGAAACAGTTTCAGATTGTTTTGTGTGAAGCCAAAATTCAGAGACAACGATGGTGTTTTTTTAAAACCGCTAAAAGGAACTAAAATTAAACATCTTTGATACAATGGAATTAGCAAATTCAAATGTCACCTTTTTGGGGGGTTTTTTTAAAAAAGGAAAAATTATCCTATGGCAACTTAAATGGTGGGCCGTTATTGTACAAAAAAAGTGCTTGGTATGCTGAAACGAATAAGTTTCTAAACTTGTCTAAGATTTTCAAGGCATAATTGTCCAGGAATCTTTATTGTATTTTTTTCTCCTGAACGGTAAAAACAGAAGTTTGCCCAACTGCATGAAAATGGCTCAAATCAAGTTGCATTAAAATACATAATACCTTAATGGGTAAAAATCTATCACTAAATGTCAGCAATACTGCTTCAATTCCTGGTCTGTGTGTTAGCTGATCTCAAGTAAGAAGTCGCACAACACCAGGTTATAGTCCAACAGCTTTATTTGAAATCACAAGCTTTCGGAGCGCTGCGAAAGCTTGTGATTTCAAATAAAGCTGTTGGACTATAACCTGGTGTTGTGCGACTTCTCACTTTTGTCCACCCCAGTCCAACACCGGCATCTCCGCATCATGATCTCAAGTAAGGCAGCAGTTGGGTGCGACAATTAGGCTCGGTGTCCCTTAGCCAAGAAGAGGGAGCGCAAAAGAAAACAACTGTGGGGGAGAAATTTCATCCCATTGTGACTAATTATCAAGCGCAAAATGGAGGAGAAATGACCAATTTTGTGGGGCTAGATCCTATGCCCGAAGAGTGCCTAAAATACCTCCGCGCCATTTTGGCTCGGCTGATATTCAGGCATCCCAGATGGCCGTGTAAAACAGGCATTAGGCCTCTTGCATATACTAATGAGGGAGTCAACGCTCATTTCAGGATACCTCAGAAATGAGTCAGCACCGAGCTGAGCGTGCTCCCTTCGGTTTTTCAGGTCCTTGTTGCTCCTTAACCAGCGGCTGTTAAATGCTCCCTGCAAAAAGCAAAAAAGCTAAGTTCCTCAATTTTAACTTACCTTAATTGTAAGCACTATTCTGGGCTGCTGGCCTGTGTTCACCCATCCCCTATTCTCCTCCTCATCCTGCCCCCCCACCCCCTTGCCCCAATTTCTAGCCCAATGTTCCTACTCTTCATTACTATCCAGCAACACCCGTTGGAAAATGCACATGCAAACATCAGATGAGTACAAGCTCAGCTACGATGCCCTCAATGAAATAGTCTGAACTCTCACTGCCTAGGCTCACATATTAAGAATGGCCATTTGGGCAAAGTACAGGAAGGCTGAGGGAAGAATGAGGCAAAGTATACAAGGCAAGTAATCTATATTTCTTCATTACAGCATTCTCCACATAACACGGAAAGCTAACCTAATAATATCTAGGAGGAGAAGGAGGAAGAGGAGAAGGTTCTCTTAGAAACAAATCTATCTAACTACAGATATTTCTGCTAGCTAAGCTTAAGCCATAATAATATTTGTGTGAAGATGTTCTGCAGAAGCTTTTGAAAGTAATCTTTTAAGATTAACTGGGATGTGAACGTAGATCTGGCAAAATAACCTCAGGTTACCTAAAGGTTGGCAGTTGTTTTAATGAAGAATACATTAATAACCCACTTCATTGGATTTTGTTTTTTGTCAGTCCCACAAGTACACGTGTCATAGGTCACAAAGTGATGGAACTGTGAATGTGTTCTCTTTTGAAAGCCATGGTTGAGTCTGCCTCCACCACCCTTTCAGGCAGTGCATTCCAGATCCTAACCACTCGCTGCATAAAAAGTTTTTCCTCATGTCACCTTTGGTTCTTCTGCCAATCACCTTAAATCTGTATCCTGTGGTTCATGACCCTTCCACCAATGGGAACAGTTTCTCTCTATTTACTCTGTCTACATCCCTCATGATTTTGCACACCTCTATCAAATCTCCTCTCAACCTTCTCAGCTCTAGGAGAATAACCCCAGCTTCTCTAGTCTATCCACGTAACTGAAGTCCCTCATCCATGGAACCATTCTCGTAAATCTTTTCTGCACCCTCTCCAAGGCCTTCACATCCTTCCTAAAGTGCAGTGCCCAGAACTGGACACAATACTCCAGTTGAGGCCGAACCAGTGTTTTAGAAAGGTTCATCATAACCTCCTTGCTTTTGTACTCTATGCATCTATTTATGAAGCCCAGGATCCAGTATGTTTTTTTTTTAAATCGCTTGCTCAACCTGCCCTGCTACCTTCAACAATTTGTGCACATATACCCCCAGGTCTCTCTGTTCATGCACCCCTTTAGAATTGTACCCATTAGTTTATATTGCCTCTCCTCGTTCTTCCTACCAAAATGTATCACTTCGCACTTATTTGCGTTAAATTTCAGCTGCCACGTGTACGCCCATTTCACCAGCCTGTCTATGTCCTCTTGAAGTCTATCACTATCCTCCTCACTGTTCACTGTACTTCCAAGTTTTGTGTCATCTGCAAATTTTAAAATTGTGCCCTGTACACCCACATCCAAGTCATTAACATACATCAAGAAAAGCAGAGGTCCTGGAACCAAAACAGTAGAGACTTCCAGAGAGGAAATGGAGAACAATACTTCAAAATAAGCCACCAAAAATATTAAGCAGCTCTAAAATATAAACCTCAGACTGGTATTAATTTAGGGTGACCATACGTACCTTTTTCCAGGGACAGTCCCCAGATGAGGGACTGTGTCCCCAGGCAAACAATGTCCTTGGAAGAGTCCCCGATTCACAAAACTCGTCCCCGAAGTGTACCCCTGGACAGTGAGTGTACACCTCCTCCCCCCTGAGCTGTCAGTTTGCGGCTGTAAGGCTAAATTAAACAACAACCTGTACAATGGCCAGAGTGACTCACTGCACATGTGCGACTGGGCTGTCTTTCTGCGCGTGTGCCAGTTGTTGTTTGAGATTCCAGCCGAGCTCGTGCTGCTGGACTGTCGGCTCCGGAAGTGCCTGGGAGCACGGCAACTGGAGCAGGTGAGGAAGAGGCCGTGGGGGAGGGCCCAGTCCACAGTCACCAGGGGAAGGGGGGGACCGGGCAAATCCTAGACACTGTGGGGGTTCAGGTGTGACCTCAGTCAGTGGGGGGGGGGGGGGCCAGGTGTCAGAATGCGCTTCAATAGTGTGCTGTCACATCCGCGGTAATTTTATGCACATTTGTTTTGCATTTGTAGTGTATATGTGCAACCATTAAAATATAGGCTGCTAAAAAATGTTGCCTCGCTACACTGCGCAACCTACATTTTCTGCTCTGGCTCCTTTGCTGTAATCCCACTTGGTGTTCCCGGATTCGGTTTAGAAAATATGGTCACCCTATATTAATTGGTTTGTGCAAATATAAGGCATGCATGAACTGTTTAACAAAGTCCTATAAAGAATAAAGCACAGCACATAAAACCAATTGCCATCCTGCCCCAAGTAACAAAGAAAAGAAATAAAATTATTAGGAGTTGGCTGACCCATAGTACTAGTTGAAGGTTTTGATATTTGATTTTTTTTTCACCAAATAGAATAGTGTTAAATAGGTGCACAGTATACTGAACTCCACCACAAGCAAAAACTACCACTGAACTGTAAGTTGACACCAAACTGCTTGGTTCCTAATTGTTCATTGTTCCATGGCTCTAACAGTTGACATGCCTCTGGTAACACATCACTCAGACTCAGTTCATCACAGATGTGTAGAGGAAAACTGATTACAGAAAGGGGCCAAAATCTTGGGGAGACTGATTACTACAGGGACACAACGCAGTCACTGCAGCAATGCTGGCAGAGAAAATGTCTCCAGAGCCTATACAAAACGTCCTCAGAGTTGGCTCTGCATATTAAAACAACAGATCTCTCAAAAGGCAATCACCAAGAGAGCAATAAGAATGAAAGATGCTTGGACAGAATCTAGGGCCGTTTAAAGGAACACTTTCCAGTGAGAAAAATGTCCCCCATAAGTATTCAGTGTTTTTTAGCACATTTTTCCTTGGTGGGGGTGCAGCTGCAAAATATATAAATCTGCATATTTGAATTAACTGTTGGTGGAATAAAAAGGATGTGAAACAAGTCAGAAATGTGAAAAACAAATCAGCCCCAGTTTAGCTGAAAGCTGGGGCCTAGTAACTGCACCAGTTCAGATTCTGTTTCTGTAACCCAAAAAAGAACTCTGAGCAAACTTCCACTACTGCTCGATACCTTCCCATGAGCATGGCTGAGATCAGCATCTCTGCCCATGAAGTACAGTGGAAGCAAACCTCTGCCCCATGATTCACTCCAGTAAGAGCCTTTAACGGAACGCAAAACTTACTGATACAGATTTGAAGATAGAACTCCTCGTCTGATGTGTGACATGGATATAGATCAGGAATGGCCCAGAACCGTCCCCTGGTCTATGGTGAGTTAGCTCATCTCAGTCAAGTCAGTAAAAATATTGTCCTAAAGGTAAAATAATTAGGGCCGTAACTTCTACACAGTGCCCCCTACTGAAAATTGCATGTTACAGACATCAAGTACACAGCATCATGCTTTACTGTGATTGCTCCATATTTGAGCAGCCTGCTGATTCTCATTTTCAAGGCTCCGACATTAATAATGGTTATTTGGTTGAGGTACGAGAGGCTTACTAGCACTAATGTAACGTGCACGAGTTCCTGCCTTCAGGAGATATGGGGAGAATTTAAAAAAAAACTCTAATATAGGTTTATGTTTATAGAGATAGAGGTCTGTGTTACATTTTGGGTTTTGTTTCCTTCCCCCTCCAAAAAAATACTTTTCTTGCAAAAAACACCTTGATGGCAGTTACCATAAATTACACATTTTCAATATCCTAGTTTGGTACTTTATCTAGTTAAAAGTCAAATAAGTTATTACAATAATTAACATTTAGCTATGAATAGTTGGGCAAATAATTATATATTCAACATGCTTTTAACTCTTCAAAAGGAGAAACTAGTTATCTTTCTTACTTGAGTGTAAGAGGTAACAGTCCGCTTTTCTCTTACCATTTACTAACATTTTAAATGGTTCTGGACAGGACTTTACTGGAAGTAATAATACGTTGACTAGGTATAAAATAGGAATGTGTTTTTATATATGAAATGAAACTTACATTAGGTTGGTGAATAAATGGCAGACTCCTTCGTTAAGCTGCACTGTAAGTCATTAATTCTAATAGTTTCATGCATTTTATGGGTACAGCCCAACTGCTCGCTCATGACATTAAAATTCTTCTGACTGAGTACTCATTTTACCCAATAAACGTACTTTAAATTTAGGTGACTGAGATACAACAGTCTCAAGTGTTTGAACTAGAATCCAAAACTGCCTGTGCTAAAAGTGTAAATGGCTAAGAGTCTCCATTTCAAATATATTGAACTTTTTTTAAAAAATGAATAAATTTAGTAACTTAATGCTTCCCTTATTACAATCCTGTCCAAGAGGTTCTTACACAAAATGATAACACAATTAGTCACAAATTTTGCAAATACCAGCTATTTACTTTCACATTTGTACATAATTTAGTTAGATTTTCACTGCATTTTAATCCAATTAAATTGATTTTATTTTACTCTATATTGCTGAGGGAAACAAAAAGGTAAGATTTTTTTTACATGCAAAATTACAGAGAAATTGTTGTATAACAGTGTATTGCAGAACAACATTTTTAAAAGTAATCTTGAAAAATGTTTTTGCTGAATGATTGCGGGAGTGCACATCTAAAAAGCTATTAAAATGTATTTCAGAGTACTAACAGCTAATAATGGCATTAAAATGATATTCCTTCCTCGTGGCCTGGATTTTGCGCAGATAGTAACGGTGAGGCTAACAGTGCTCACCATTATAATGGAGTAAATCAGACAGAAACCTCCGGCTTCCACACATACACAGTTAAACGCAGCAATCCGGAGGTTGCCGTCAGAGATACCCCTCCACAGGGTACGCTGTAACAGTCCTCCCTGATAAACGTGACACTGAAATCAATGCAACGGCGTGAAGTTGCGGTACTTACCCACTAGCTACCGACTAAAAACGCCAGAGAATATTCGGGCTGGTGCATTCAGGAGTAAGCGAATTTTTAACGGCGAGATAAGTGATAATTACTGCCAAACAACCTTTCTGGTCCTGAAAATTTAATTTTACAGGAGTGGAGTCTCATTTCTTCAGAAGTTAATTAAAGTTGGAGATTTTTTTTTTGTGTGTGTTTTTTTTTTACTTTTTCTGTCTCTCTTAATCCCACCAGGCATCGCAATCTTTATTTTGTTTTCTGTACATGATTTAAATCTAATTAATAATTCCTGCTTTATACTTCCTGGTTTAGACTCTGTCTCAGTGAGGATTCTTCAATCTGATTGGTTGAAGAGCCTCGCTGTTTCTTGTCTTGCTCACAGACACTGCAGATCCCCTGTAGAGGGCGCCGCACTGAATCAGACGCCTGATGACAGCAGCTCACAGACACTGCAGATCCCCTGTAGAGGGCGCCGCACTGAATCAGACGCCTGATGACAGCAAGGGGGAAAAATAGAGTCGTGCAGCGCCCCAAAAAAATTAGCACCCCCGCGGCCGAAATTCACCGGTAGCGCCCCAAGAGGGAAGCGGGGTGCTACTGGAAGTGCCCCGCCTCCCTCTTGGGGAGCTGCGAGTGAATATCGCGGCGTTATGTGCCACAGCACCACGCCCCCCTTCTTAATGGGGAGGGAGGGGCCTTGCGCAGCGCGACCCAGGGCCCAGCTGGACCACCTGGGATCAAGAGAAGAGTCGGGCTCACGGAGCGCAGCCGGCTCTCCCTGGGGGGGAGGGGGGGAGGCTGCAGAGGAGGCAGGTGCTGGCAGGCGGCCAGCAACAAAAATGGCTGCCCGGCACCTCCCCTTTAATTTGCGTCGCCCCGGACGCAGGTAAGCCCCCGACCCCGTCGGACATAGCGTTCGGCGGTAAGTATGGGGGTGCTACTGAAGATCGCAGCCGGGGCACGAGCGGGGCAATGTCAACGCCGGCGGCGCAGCGCCGCAGAGCGCTAACGGGAGGTATTGGTGGCGCCGTGTCCAGGCGCTAGTTGCTTTGCGCCCCGTTAGCGCCCTCTTAGGGCGCTAACGGGAGGCGCAAAGTAACCGAATTTTTAGGCCCAAGCCTTTACTCTAAAGCCCACAAAAACTTTGTTGGCAGCCTTCGCCACTGACCGCAAAATCCGGCCCGAAAAACGTTGTTTGTAAGCAAAAATGTTAAACAATTTATAACAAAAATGGTTAGAGTTCCAATTAGCACTATTGGATGCCCATAATTCTTTACAGGTGTGACAAGAAAAATTGCTGTGTGCTGCATTTATTCCACAAAGTCACATCCCCATTATAATTTTACCCAGAAGATAAATCTAACAGAGAGCCCTTGAAATGATATGGAAATATTAACACACAATGTTTAATATTTATGAAATAAAATAATTGCATTCATTGAATTAAAATTGCAGACAAGTAAATTGCATACACTTCATCTATTCATAGGCTAATAGCCCCAAAACTTACTTCCCCCCATCTTTAAAGAAAATCTCTTCAATGAGTACATGGTATAAGCAAAGAATGTTATAAAAATAAACTATTTCATTTCAAGTCCTGGATTATAAAATATAGTAGTAATAAATTGTTTCAAATGTGTCCCATGTGGGAAATATTTTTACCAGCAAACCTTTCCATCATGAAGTCATCACAATGCAACAAAAACCTGAATGTTACAAGCTGGATTTCTCTGCAAGAGCAGGTGACATTTGTACACTATTCAGGACAGAGAGCAGAGGATATTGGTTATGAGTAAACTATTAAAATTCATAATTTCTTCAGCAGGGTCACATTCCTTTATAATCTCCAGAGTATATGTATGTTTTAATTCCCTGCTTGCTCATAGCTCGGGGGGGGGCCGGTGAAAGAGTGAACAAGCTTCAGCTGTCTGCCCTCAATGGATGGCTTCCACAGTTCTCAGCCAGGCTGCTGCATACAGCATTTCACAACAACCAATCTGGAATAAAGAACCAGTCAGAAGAGGCCGAGCTGGCAGAAACTGTCCTGCCCCAATGCTATGTGACCGACCAATGACAGAATGTTAATGGCAAATGAGGGGAATTCCATCTCCCAACCCACTCCACCTTTCTGGCTTGTGGAGAAAGAATAGAAACCTCAGTAAATGGGATTGGGGGTGGGGGGCGCGGTGAGTGAAAATAAAATGTTACCAAGTGCCTTATACAAGCAGATACTGAACGATGGAATAAGATTACATGGACCCTGGCTAATCCTCCACATAATATAAATTCATCACACCAATATTTAAATAAAAGAGAAAGCTCATTAGCCACGAAGGAAACAGAGCCAGGCCCTAGAGTTAAGAGTCTAAAATAGTACTGAAGCAGACTGCTGTGAAATTTCACATCATAGATCAAATATAAGCGAATGTCTCAGCTAAGTGATTCCAAATGTGTGGCACTGGGGTCAGGGAAAAAACGTAACTCTTAACATTTCAGCATCTCATTATTCCAATGTCCCTTAAGTATCAAGTTATGTATCTGAAAAGATAATGGTCCAAAAATTGCTGTAAAAATAACAGAGGTTAATAGCGCTCGCCATTATTTAAGTGCAAATGCCACAGCAACTTCAGGCGAAAGGCAGATGCATGGTTAAACACAGATATCCAAACGCTGCTGTCAAGAGTTGCGCTGCTCCACTGTTAACTTTGCAAAAACGTCATCTCACTGTCTGGCTCCCCATTGAAATGCATTGAGCGGCGTGAAGTTACTGTACAGATGACAAACGCACCACAGAAAGTTAAGTCAACGCACTTCAAATCTTAAGAACCCTTTCAATGACGTGCTAAGTATTAATTACTGTCAATCAACCGCTCTGCACTGAAAATTAACTATTACAAGTATGGAGTCTCATTCCTTCAGGTTTTAATTGTTGGTTTTTTTTTAAATTAGATTTTTTTTTTAAATTAAATTTTTTTTTTTTAAGTTTTACTTTTTCTTTGTCCCTTTCTTCTCTTAATCCAATCTTTCTTTCCCTCTCTTCCTGTACCTGATTTGACATTGAATTCACTATTCTAACTTACACTTCCTTGTTCAGACCATGCATGGTTCAATTTCACAATCCTTCAATCTGATTGGTTAAGGAGATGCACAGGTGCTTGTCCTGTTCACTCAGACCCCAGGTGCTCTGTAGAGGGCACCGCGCCGTTTCCATCTTGCACTTCCAACAACTTGAAGAGCAAAATATCATGAGATTAAATGGGCAAGGACAAGTCTAACTAACAGCAGGCACGTTCATTGACCAGTTGCAGGAAATTTGGGTCATTATTCAGTTTACCTGGAGATAGAAGATCACATCAATTTTCAGTGCTACTATCATGTTAGCAATGTAACAACAGAAGTTTGCTCATTTCCTTTAATTTATACTAGTGCTTTGAGCCAACATTTTTGTATAGAATTAGTAAAAACATTAAGCTCACTTTGTTTTCCACTCCAATATTGATAAAAAAAATATGAAAAAACAAATCTACTCGTCTCATCAGAAACAGATGTTACTTTTCTAAAAATTGCATTAAGCATAGAAGAACTCATCTCGCCTGTTGGTTCAGTAAATGTATTCAGTGAGTAACTGATAAATATAGACCAGGAAGGTCACAGGTTTGATGCCCAGTCTGTGCCAAGTTTGAAAAATTCAACCAAGGTGGTATAGGGTGATGCAATTGGGCTCAGCATCATTGGGTTAGGGAGAGAACAATCATATACGATTCTGCTTGATCATTTACAAACGATGCTGTTGGAAAGCTCATGTGCAGTCACTGGCTTGAGTCAGGATTGGATTCAGCTGTTATTTCCCCCAGAGTCGAATATCCTGCCAGTATTCAAGGTCGAGACTCACACCAATAATGCCCATTTGGACAAGGTCCTGAAGAATGTCTGCCACCTATGGAAATGTACTCCAAAGGGGCAAAGTCTTCAGGTGAGGAGAATAGAAAATCGGCAAGAAGGAAAATACTGTAAGAACATAGTTGCACTGTATAGTGTAGCCCCTGCCAATAAGCACTCAATACCATGCCATCTATCACATGATGCCTTTTACCTTCAGGACTTATATTACTTATTCACTTGCACCACGCTGCCTCACCTCAAATTTAAATAAGTTAAAAGGCAAAACAGTAATTGAATCTTGCATTTCCAGTGCTCAAGAGAAAAGAATCATCAAAACTATTCAGCTGAATTGTCTTGTCACCCATCAAGTCATGTGATTTGTATGTAAAAATACATCTCTCTAAACAGAACTGCACAATATTGTAATAACAGCATCACTTTCTGTATACAATGTGCTCATTAAATAAACTATGGTACCACACGCGGATCTTTTGATCTATCCCAATGTTGTATAGTGGATTCCCAGATACCCTGCAGCAGATTAACCGAGTAGTTTCTCAACATCCAGTCATCTAATTACACGTTAAATCTTGAAAGCATATAAACAGTCCAGAAGAAACCTCCTGAACCAATGTTTTTCGTCACTACCCCATTAGCCTGTTATTGGGTTATCATAGATTACCTTAGTATCCTACTGGAAATGTTCAATCCAAATTAAAGTCACATTATCAACTTTCAGTGACACCTCACTGCTTTCAAAAAACAATTAAAATATTTAAATGAGCAAACATAAAAATTTCAGTTACAGCAAAGTTATGAACAAATATAAAAAGGAAAATTTACAAATGCTAGAATTCTGAAATAAATACAGAAATGCGAGAAATACACAGCATGATAGTCTGCATCTGCAAAGAGTAAAGACAAATCACAGCCAGTCTGGGATCATAGGTGGAGGTTGTGGGAAAATGTGGCCAGAAGCCCTCAGCAGTTCCTTTCAATTCACTATCCCCAACACCCATGTTCCACCTGCACCCATCCCCGCTTCACTTTTATTACATCTCCTACTCCATTGCCTTCTCAATAATACCAATCAACCCCCTTCACATTATCCTTAAGTCCCATCGGTAACTCTACCTTGACCCTTTGGAATACTAGTTTAAACTCTGTGTCCTACCGTTCTCACTCAAGCGGTCATTCTTCTCACCCTTAACCATCCGTCCACTTCATCCTCACTTGCTCTCAAGGACTGGTGGCCAGGTTCTCGCACCTTGTTTCCATCCTACCCTCCACTCCCATCCATTTCCCTCAAAGAAGCTGTTTGCCTTCCAACCCACAAGCTGGCTGCCAATCCCTCACCCGCCCCCACACTTGATGAATTTTCCAGTCATTGACAACCCCCGACCAACCACCACCCCACCACCCCCCCCCCCCGCCCCACACCATCCCCAACCAATTCTCGCTGAATTTTCCAGTCATTGACACTTACTCCCTCCGTGGGAGAACATCCCCCAGCAGCGAGGGAGTCTCCAATGCCCCGCTACCCTCTTCCTCCTATTCCCTCTTCTTCTCCAACTCCCCTCTCCATACCTTCTCTCTTCCCAAGCCCCCTAACCCTTTATCTAATTATTGCTCTGCAATCCATCAAGAAATGAATACTGCCCTTCATCTCGACTGCCCACGTGCAACATCACAGGAGCATTGGCCGAGATATTAACCCCACCCCCCAAAAAAATGAGCGGGAAGGGGTCAGGGAGGGGATTTAAAAATCAAAAGTGAGGGAACACGTCCCCCAACCCACCGCGTACGTACCTGTGCAGAGGTGGGACATTTTATGAACATATTGATATCAGGCTCCCACCATGCAATCAGGTGCCAGATTTAAATTTTACAGTTGCTGCACGGTTTTTCCTGGGATCCAGAAACCCAGCACTGAAAGAGAGGTAGGAGCTGCCGGCTCCACAAGGCAATTGCCTTTTTCAGCTCTTCTTGTGGGCCAGGAGCAGCAGGAGCGCTCTCCCAGCCCCTCTAGGAAGTCCTCAGCCTCCCCCCCACTGATCACAGCCTCTATCTGTTCCCCCCACCACCACACCTCCCCCACCCAAGCCCCGATACCACTCCCTCCCTCCAGCTGATCCCAACCCCCTCCACCCCCAAGCCCTGAGGCCTTTCTATCATTGAATCATAGAATGCTTACAGCACAGAAGGAGGCCATTCGGTCCGTCGAGCCTGTGCCAGCTCTCTGCAAGAGCACTTCAGCTAGTCCCACTCCCCCGCAATTTCCCCGTAGCCCTGCAATTTCTTTCCTTCAGGTTCTTATCCAATTCCCTTTTCAAAACCATGATTGAATCTGCCTTCGCCACCCTCTCAGGCATTGCATTCCAGATCCTAACCACTCGCAGCATAAAAAGTTTTTCCTCATGTCACCTTTGGTTCTTCTGCCAATCACCTTAAATCTGTATCCTGTGGTTCATGACCCTTCCACCAATGGGAACAGTTTCTCTCTACTTACTCTGTCTAGATCCCTCATGATTTTGAACACCTCTATCAAATCTCCTCTCAACCTTCTCAGCTCTAGGAGAACCCCCCCCCCCAGCTTCTCGAGTCGATCCACGAAATTGAAGTCCCTCATACCTGGAACCATTCTCGTAAATCTTTTCTGCACCCTCTCCAAGGCCTTCACATCCTTCCTAAAGTGCAGTGCCCAGAACTGGACACAATACTCCAGTTGAGGCCGAACCAGTGTTTTAGAAAGGTTCATCATAACCTCCTTGCTTTTGTACTCTATGCAACTATTTATGAAGCCCAGGATCCCATATGCTTTTTTAACCACTTGCTCAGCCTGCTTTGTCACCTTCAACAATTTGTGCACATATACCCCCAGGTCTCTCAGTTTCTGCACCCCCTTTAGAATTGTACCCTTTAGTTTATATTGCCTCTCCTCGTTATTCCTACCAAAATGTATCACTTCGCACTTATCTGCTTTAAATTTCAGCTGCCACGTGTCCGCCCATTTCACCAGCCTGTTTATGTCCTCTTGAAGTCTATCACTATCCTCCTCACTGTTCATTATACTTCCAAGTTTTGGGTTATCTGCAAATTTTGAAATTGTGCCCTGTACACCCAAGTCCAAGTCATTAATATACATCAAGAAAAGCAGTGGTCCTAGTACCCGACCCCTGGGGAACGCCACTGTATACATAGAAAAATAGGAGTAGACGACCATTCGGCCCTTCGAGCCAGCTCCTCCATGCAATATGATCATGGCTGATCCTCTATCTCAATACCATATTCCCGCTCTCCCCATACCCCTTGATGCCTTTTGTGTCTAGAAATCTATCTATCTCCTTCTTAAATATATTCAGTGACTTGGCCTCCACAGCCTTCTGTGGTGGAGAATTCCACAGGTTCACCACCCTCAGTGAAGAAATTTCTCCTCATCTCAGTCCTAAATGTCCTACCCCGTATCCTGAGACTGTGACCTCTCCTTCTCGACCCCCCAGCTAGGGGAAACATCCTCCCTGCATCCAGTCTGTCTAGCCCTGTCAGAATTTTATACGTTTGAATGAGATCCCCTCTCATTCTTCTAAACTCTAGTGAATACAGGCCTAGTCGACCCAATCTCTCCTCATACGACAATCCTGCCATCCCAAGAATCAGTCTGGTGAACCTTCGCTGCACTCCCTCTGTGGCAAGTATATCCTTTCTTAGGTAAGGAGACCAAAACTGCATATAGTACTCCAGGTGTGGTCTCATCAAGGCTCTGTATAACTGTAGTAAGATATCCTTGCTCCTGTACTCAAACCCTCTTGCAATGAAGGCCAACATACCATTTGCCTTCCAAAATGCTTGCTGCACCTGCATGTTTGCTTTCAGTGACTGGTGTACAAGGACACCCAGGTCCCTTTGTACATCAACATTTCCCAATCTATCACCATTTAAATAATACTCTGCCTTTCTGTTTTTCCTACCGAAGTGGATAACTTCACATTTATCCACATTATACTGCATCTGCCATGTATTTGCCCACTCACTCAACTTGTCTAAATCGCCTTGAAGCCTCTTTGCCTCCCCACCTAGTTTTGTGTCGTCAGCAAACTTGGAAATATTATATCGTCTCACCCGTCATCGGGAACATCCTCCCCGCATCCACCCGATCCAACCCCTTCACAATCTTATATGTTTCAATAAGATCGCCTCTCATTCTTCTGAACTCCAATGAGTAGAGTCCCAATCTACCCAACCTCTCCTCATATGACCACCCCCTCATCCCCGGGATTAACCGAGTGAACCTTTTTTGCACTGCCTCGAGAGCAAGGATGTCTTTCCTTAAGTAAGGACACCAAAACTGTATGCAGTATTCCAGGTGCGGTCTCACCAATACCTTGTACAACTGAAGCAATACCTCCCTATTTTTATATTCTATCCCCCTAGCAATGAAAGCCAACATTCCATTTGCCTTCTTAATCACTTGCTGCACCTGCATACTAACCTTTTGAGTTTCGTGCACCAGGACCCCCAGATCCCTTTGCACTTCAGTACTCTCCAGTTTCTTGCCATTAAGATAATAAATTGCTCTAGGATTTTTCCTGCCAAAGTGCATCACCTCACACTTTCCAGTGTTGTATTCCATCTGCCAAATCTCTGCCCACTTACTTAGCCTGTCTATGTCCCCTTGCAGGTTTTTTATGTCCTCCTCACTCACTACTTTCCCTCCCATCTTTGTATCATCTGCAAATTTTGATATGTTACACTTGGTCCCTTCCTCCAAATCGTTAATATAGATTGTGAAGAGTTGGGGACCCAGCACTGACCCCTGTGGAACACCACTAGTTACTGATTGCCAGTCTGAGAATGAACCATTTATCCCAACTCTTTGCTTTCTGTTAGATAGCCAATCCTCTATCCATGCCAGAATATTACCCCCAATCCCGTGATTTTTTACCTTAAGCAATAATCTTTTGTGTGGCACCTTGTCAAATGCCTTTTGGAAGTCTAAATACACTACGTCCACTGGTTCCCCTTTATCCACTCTATATGTTACTTCCTCAAAGAACTCCAGCAAATTTGTCATACATGACTTCCCCTTCGTAAAACCATGCTGACTTTGTCCTATTAAATTATGATTATCCAAATGTCCTGTTACTGTTTCCTTAATAATGGACTCCAAAATTTTACCTACCACAGATGTTAGGCTAACCGGTCTATAGTTACCAGCCTTCTGTCTACTGCCCTTTTTAAATAAGGGTGTTACATTAGCAGTTTTCCAGTCTGCCGGGACCTTAGCGGAATCCAGGGAGTTTTGAAAAATTATTACCAATGCATCTACAATCCCTACCGCCACTTCCTTCAAGACTCTAGGATGTAAGCCATCAGGTCCAGGTGATTTATCCGCCTTGAGTCCCATTATTTTACCGAGTACCACTTCCTTAGTGATTTTGATCGTGTTTAGCTCCTCTCCCCCTATAGCCCCCTGTTTGTCCAGTGTTGGGATATTCTTAGTGTCCTCTACTGTAAAGACTGATACAAAATATTCATTCAGTGTTTTTGCCATCTCCATATTTCCCACCATTAATTTCCCGGTCTCATCCTCTAAGGGACCAACATTTACTTTAGCCACCCTTTTTCTTTTTATATAACTATAAAAACTCTTACTATCTGTTTTTATATTTTTTGCTAATTTACTTTCATAATCTATCTTCCCTTTCTTAATCAATCTTTTTGTTATTTTTTGCTGCCTTTTAAAGTTTTCCCAATCCTCTGTCCTCCCACTAGATTTCGCTACCTTATATGCCCTTGTTTTTAGTCGAATACTATCCTTAATTTCTTTACTTAGCCACGGATGACTGTCCTTTCTTTTACACCCTTTTCTTTTCAGTGGAATATATTTTTTTTGGAAGTTGTAAAATAACTCCTTGAATGTACACCACTGATCATGTGTCGTCTTACCCTTTAATCTATTTTCCCAATCCACTCTACTCAATTCCGCTCGCATACCTTCATAGTCTCCTTTATTCAAGCTTAGCACGCTTGTTTGAGATCCAACCTTCTCACCCTCTAATTGAATATGGAATTCAACCATGTTATGGTCACTCATTCCAAGGGGATCCTTTACTAGGACATTTTTAATTAATCCTGTCTCGTTACACAGGACCAGATCTAAGGTTGCTTGCCCCCTGGTCGGTTCAGTTACATACTGCTCAAGAAACCCATCCCTAATACACTCAATGAACTCATCCTCAAGGCAGCCCTGCCCCATTTGATTTGTCCAATTAATATGATAGTTAAAATCCCCCATAATTATAGATGTTCCCTTATTACATGCCTCAACTATTTCCTGATTGATACTCCGTCCAATAGAGTTGCAACTGTTCGGAGGCCTATAGACTACGCCCACTAATGTTTTTTTCCCCTTATTATTCCTTATCTCCACCCAAACTGTTTCATTATCATGATTTTTTGACCCAATATCATTACTCTGTATTACAGTGATTCCTTCCTTTATTAACATAGCCACCCCACCTCCCCTTCCTTCCTGCCTGTCCTTCCTGATCGTTAAATAACCTGGTATGCTTAATTCCCAGGCATTGTCACCCTGCAGCCATGTTTCTGTAATGGCCACAATATCATAACCATATGTAGTTATTTGTGCCATTAACTCGTCTATTTTGTTACGAATGCTACGTGCATTCAGATAGAGAACTTTCAAATATGCTTTGTGGCACTTAGTTCCTGCTTTTTCACTTTTTACCAGTTTACCTTTTACTCCACACACTCTGTCCCTTCCTGCCACGCTCTGATTTGTGATTCCCCTACTGCTACCTATGTCTATGACCCTATCTGTTGTCATTTTTATTTTTTGCTCTCTTGAAACCTCCCCCCCACTAATTAGTTTAAAGCCCTCTCCACAGCCCTAGTTATTCGATTCGCCAGGACACTAGTCCCAGCACTGGCCAAGTGAAGTCCGTCCCAACGGAACAGCTCTCTCCTGCCCCAGTACTGGTGCCAGTGTCCCAAGAAGCAAAACCCATTTTTCCCACACCAGTCTTTGAGCCACGCATTCAACTCCCTGATTTTATTTACCCTAGCCAAATTTGCTCGTGGCTCAGGTAGTAATCCAGAGATTATTACCCTCGAGGTTCTGCTTTTTAATTTGGCCCCTAGCTGCTCAAACTCCCTCAGCAGAACCTCTTTCCTTGTCCTATCTATGTCATTGGTACCAACATGGACCACGACAACTGGATCCTCCCCCTCCCACTCCAAGTTTCTCTCCAGCCCAGAGGAGATGTCCTTAACCCTGGCACCGGGCAGGCAACACAGCCTTCGGGACTCTCGCTCTTGGCTGCAAAGAACCCTATCTATCCCCCTAATGATACTATCCCCTACCACTACAACATTTCTTTTTACTCCCCCCACTTGAATGGCCCCCCTTACCACGGTGCTGTGGCCAGGTTGCTCATCCTCCCTGCAGTCCCCGCTCCTATCCACACAGGGAGTAAGAGCCTCGAACCTGTTGGACAAGAGCAAGGGCTGCGGCTCCTCCAACACTACCTCCTGGATCCCTGTACCTGCCTCACTCGTAGTCACACCTTCCTGTCCCTGACCACGGGCTACTTCTGAATTAGTTACTCTAATTGGTGTGACTACCTCCTGAAACACGGAGTCCAGGTAACTCTCCCCCTCCCTGATGTGTCGCAGTGTTTGAAGCTCGGACTCCAGCTCATCAACACGGAGCCGGAGTTCCTCGAGCAGCCGACACTTACTGCAAATGTGTTCACCGTGAACATCAATGGTGTCCACCAGCTCCCACATATTGCAGCAGTAACACATCACCTGCTCTCCCATTCTATGTAATTAATTAAAAATGTATTATTTACCCTTCAGTTAATTTATGCCAGCAGTATCCGCTACACCACAGATACCCGAGAAACAATAAAATTGAAGTTTTGTATAAAAAAAAAGAGAAATACTCACCAACCAATCACTTACCTGCTTTCTGGTGACGTCACACTTCGATTATTTTTTACCTCTCTCCTGCTCTCGGCTTGGTGAAAGCCTACCTGGTCGCTGCCGCCTTGGTTCCCTCATCCAAATCATTGATATATAGTGTGAATAGCTGGAGCCCAAGCACTGATCCCTGCGGTACCCCACTAGTCACCGCCTGCCACCCCGAAAAAGACCCATTTATTCCTACACACTGTTTCCTGTCTGTTAACCAATTTTCAATCCATGCCAGTATATTACCTCCAATCCCATGTGCTTTAATTTTGCACACTAACCTCTTATGTGGGACTTTATCAAAGGCCTTCTGAAAATCCAAATACACCACATCCACTGGTTCTCCCTTATCTATTCTACCAGTTACATCCTCAAAAAACTCCAGTAGGTTTGTCAAACACGATTTCCCTTTCATAAATCCATGTTGACTTTGTCTAATCCCGTGGATATTTTTTTTTTTTTTTTTTTTAAGTGTCCTGTTATCACATCCTTTATTATAAACTCTAGCATTTTCCCTACTACTGATGTTAGGCTAACCGGTCTGTAGTTCCCCGTTTTCTCTCTCCCTCCTTTTTTAAATAGTGGGGTTACATTTGCCACCCTCCTATCTGCAGGAACTGTTCCATAATCTATAGAATTTTGGATGACGACAACCAATGCATCCACTATTTCCATGGCTACCTCTTTTAGTACTCTGGGATGCAGATTATCAGGCCCTGGGGATTTATCGGCTTACAGTCCCATTAATTTCTCCAGCACTATTTTTTTACTAATACTAATTTCCTTTAATTCCTCCTTCTCACAAGACCCTTGGTTCCCTAACATTTCTGGGAAGTTATTTGTGTCCTCTTCCGTGAAGATAGAACCAAAGTATTTGTTTAATTGCTCTGCCATTTCCTTGTTCCCCATTATAAATTCTCCTGTTTCTGACTGTAAGGGACCTACATTTGTCTTTACTAATCTTTTTCTTTTTACATACCTTCCTCCAGTCCGAAAAACAACCGCTCACCACTACTCTCTTTCCTGTCACTTAGCCAATTTCGTATCCATGCTTCCATTGTCCCTTTTATTCCATGGGCTTCACCTTTGCTGGCAAACCTATTATGTGGCACTTTACCAAATGCCTTTTGGAAGTCCATGTACACCATGTCATAGTTATACATTTATACAGCACAGAAAGAGGCCCTTCGGCCCATCGCGTCCGCGCCGGCCATCAAGCCCTGTCTATTCCTACCCATTTTCCAGCACTTGCTCCGTAGCCTTGTATGCTATGGCGTTTCAAGTGCTCATCTAAATGCTTCTTGAATGTTGTGAGGGTTCCTGCCTCTACCACCCTTTCAGGCAGTGAGTTCCAGATTCCAACCACCCTCTGGGTGAAAAAGATTTTCCTCAAATCCGCTCTAAACCTCCTGCCCCTTACCTTGAAACTATGCCCCCTGGTTATTGACCCCTCTACTAAGGGGAAAAGTTCCTTTCTATCTACCCTATCTATGCCCCTCATAATTTTGTACACCTCAATCAGGTCCCCCCTCAGCCTTCTCTGCTCTAAGGAAAACAACCCCAGCCTGTCCGGTCTCTCTTCATAGCTGAAGCGCTGCAGCCCAGGTAACATCCTGGTGAATCTCCTCTGCACCCTCTCCAATGCAATCATATCCTTCCTATAGTGTGGCGACCAGAACTGCACACAGTATTCCAGCTGTGGCCTAACTAGCGTTTTGTACAGCTCCATCATAACCGCCCTGCTCTTATATTCTATGCCTCGGCTAATGAAGGTAAGTATCCCATATGCCTTTTTAACCACCTTATCTACATGTCCTGCTGCCTTCAGGGATCTATGTACATGCACACCAAGGTCCCTCTGATCCTCTGTCCTTCCTAGGATCCTACCATTCATCGTGTATTTCCTTGCCTTGTTAGTCCTCCCAAAATGCATCACCTCACACTTTTCAGGGTTAAATTCCATTTGCCACTGTTCTGCCCAACCCGTCTATATCGTCCTGTAGCCCGAGGCTTCCCTCCTTGCTATTTACCACTCCACCAATTTTCGTGTCATCTGCGAACTTACTGATCATACCTCCTACATTCATATCTAAATCATTAATGTACACTACAAACAGCAAAGGACCCAGCACCGATCCCTGCGGTACACCACTGGATGCAGGCTTCCAGTCACAAAAACAACCTTCGACCATCACTCTCTGCCTCCTGCCACTAAGCCAATTTTGGATCCAATGTGCCAAATTGCCCTGGATCCCATGGGCTCTTACCTTCTTGACCAGTCTCCCATGCGGGACTTTGTCAAAAGCCTTACTGAAGTCCATGTAGACTACATCAACTGCACTACCCTCATCCACACACCTAGTCACCCCCTCTCAAAATTCAATCAAATTGGTGAGACATGATCTCCCCCTGACAAAGCCATGCTGACTATCCTGGATTAATCCTTGCCTCTGCAAGTGGAGACTAATTCTGTCCCTCAGAATTTTTTCCAATAATTTCCCTACCACTGATGTTCGGCTCACTAGCCTGTAATTCCCTGGTTTATCCCTACTACCCTTCTTGAATAATGGTACTATGTTACCTGTCCTCCAGTCCAAACCGCTGGTACCTCCTCCCTCTCAATACTAATTTGTTCAAGTATATCACAATGCCCCTGCCTGATTTCTATGCCTACATCGTCCTTCTCCATAGTGAACACAGATGCAAAATATTCATTTAAAACCTCACCCACATCTTCCGGCTCTACACACAGATTGCCACTTTGGTCCCTAATGGGCCCTACTCTTTCCCTGGTTATCCTCTTGCCCTTAATATACTTATAAAACACCTTGGGATTTTCCTTTATTTTGTTCACCAGTGTTTTTTCATGCCCCCTCTTCGCTCTCCTAATTTCTTTTTTTAAGTACCCCCCTGCACTTTCTATACTCCTCTAGGGCTTCCACTGTTTTTAGTCCTTTGTTTCTGCCAAAAGCCTCCCTTTTTTTCCTAATCCATTCTTGTATATCCCTTGACATCCAGGGTTCCCTGGGCTTGTTGGTCCCACCCTTGACCTTTACGGGAACATGTTGGCATTGTACTCTCTCTATTTCCTTTCTGAAAGACTCCCACTGCTCTGATGTGGATTTTCCTACAAGTAGCTGATCCCAGTCCACTTTGGCCAGATCCTGCTCATCATATTAAAATCGGCCTTCCCCCAATTTAGAACCTTTATCTCCGGTCCACCTTTGTCCTTTTCCAATGACTACCTTAAATCTCACCGAATTATGGTCACCATCACCAAAATGCTCTCCTACTGACACTTCTACCACTTGCCCGGCTACATTCCCTAGAATTAGGTCCAGTACCGCCCCCTCTCTTATAGGACTTTCTACATGCTGGCTCAAAAAGCTCTCCTGGATGCACTTTAAGAATTCCACACCCTCTAAGCCTTTCACACTCTGACTATCCCAGTTAATATTGGGGAAGTTGAAATCCCCGATTATTACCCTATTACCATTTAATATTTTTGCCATTTCACTATCGCTGCCTGTGATTTTATCCTAACCATCCCTTAGTGGCCCTATTCTCATCCCGACTTTCCTTTTTTTATTGATGTGCCTGCAGAATATTTTACTATTTTGTTTTATGTTCCTTGATAATTTAATTTCATAGTTCCTCTTGGCCTTTCTCATTTTTTTTTTTACTTCTCTCCTAACCGCTTCGTATTCTCCCTCATCATGCTCTCCTCTGCTGTCCATGTACTTAGTGTATGCCTCTTTCCTAACCCTCAATTTTTACCTTTATGTCTTTATTCATCCATGGTGTCTCATTCATGTTTAGCTTGTTCTTGTTTTTTAGTGGAATATATTTTTCCTGGACTCTGTTTAACACCGTTTTAAATGTTTTCCATTACTGTTCCACATCATTGTTTGCCAATATTGTTGTCCATTTTATTTTCCCAAGTTCTATTCGCAGCCCCTCAAAAATCAGCTTTTCTCCAATCTATTACCGTGGTCTTCGTCATACTTACGTCCTTCTCAATTATTATCTTAAAGCGTATTATATTATGGTCACTATTTCCTAGAGGATCCCCTACTTTTACTTCTCTTATCTACTCTGGTTCATTCCTCATTACTAGACCCAGTAGCAAATCCTTCCTTGTTGGGCTTCTTACGTATTGGGTTCGAAAGCAGTCCTGTACACACTGTAGGAACTCCATTCCCTAATCCCCTTTACCTATCTCTTCTAGCTAATTAATTTTGGGGTAGTTGAAATCCCCCCATGATTATTATTTTTTTTTTTAAAAACACATTTCCCTAATTTGTTTGCATCTTTCTTCCTCCACCTCCCTTTCACTATTAGGTGGTCTGTAGACTAACCCTATTAGTGTGATTGATCCTTCATTATCCTTTTTCTCTATCCACATGGATTCAATTTCTGTCTTACCGATAGCTGCGTCACTTTTTTCTACTGTCATTATGTTATATCTAATAAGCAGAACCACTCCACCTCCCTTTTTCCCCCCCTCTATCTTTTCTAAATATGTTGCACCCTGCAATGTTCAATTCCCAGTCCTGATTTTTTGTAGCCATATCTCAGTAATCCCTACTATATCAGGTTCCTCGTAACATATTATTGCCTCCAGATCCCCAGTTTTATTACGGACACTGCATGCATTGCTGTACAGACAGTTTAATTCATTTTTAATAGCAGTTCTCCTCTCTTTATTTTTAACCATCTTTTTACTCTCCTGTTCTGTACCTCTATTTATTCCCTGGCCATCTATTTCCTCCCTTGGTTTCGTCCTTCCTATGGTCTCCAAATTGCTACACTGCTCCAATGCCTTGATTTTTCTCTTTAGATTTCTAAATTTCCCCTCACCTGACCCCTCCCCCACCCTTTTTCATTTAAAGCCCCATCAACAGCCCTAGTTATTCGATTCGCCAGGACACTGGTCCCAACCCGGTTTAAGTGGAGCCTGTCCCAACGGAACAGCACTTTCTTTCGCCAGTACTTGTGCCAGTGAATCAAAACCCCTTCCTCCCACACCACTCAAACACGCATTTAACTCTCTGATCTGCTCATCCCTGTGCCAATTTGCGTGTGGCTCAGGTAACAATCCAGATATTACCACCTTTGAGGTAATGTGTTTTAATTTGGACCCTAGCTCCTCAAACTCTCAGCAGAACCTCATTCCTAGTTCTACCTTTGTCGATGATTCCTAAGTGGACCACGACAACTGGATCCTCCCCCTCCCACTCCAAATTCTTCTCCAGCCGTGAGGAGATATCCTTAACCCTCAGGCAACATAGCCTTCAGAACTCCCAGTCGCAGCTGCAGAGAACAGCATCTATCCCCGACTACACTGTCCCCTACCACTAAAACATTCCTTGTCGCTATCCCCACTTGAATGGCCTCCTGTACCATGGTCAGTTTGGTCATCCATCCTGCAGGCTTTGCCCTCATCCACACAGGCAGCAAGAACCTCACACCTGTTGGATATGGACAAAGGCTGAGGCTCCTCCAGCACTGCACCTGGGGTCCCCTTACCTGCCTGAGTCGCAGTCCCACCCTCCTGTCCCTGACCGCTAACCAGGCCTGTAACACTACTTAACCTAAGGGGTGTGACTGCCTCCTGGATCAAAGTGCCCAGGTAACTCTCCCCCCTTCCTGATGCCCTGCAATGTCTGTACCTCGCACTCCAGCTCAACAACTCTGAGCTGAAGTTCCTTGAGATGCAGACACTTACTGCAGACGTGGTCATCTGGGATCATGATGCTTGACCTGAAAAATTCAAACTGGTCTTTACTAGCCATGTGCGATACCACGAGAGATTGGTTGTTATATTGTAAAAGTGGAGTGATGCCCAACACCAGTTTTGATTTAACATGGTGCAATTAATTTATTAAACATTGGAGCAGCCAGTAACTAATTTATTTCAGTTGCAAGCCAGAGTTATTTAGCTGGAAACTTTCCCCATCCAGGATTGATTTTTCTCCTAACTTCAACATTACAGAGCCAAACGACAACAGCACGAAAGTTGGGGTGATTTATTTAGTTTTACATCATAGCTAGCACCCATTTATGGGACGGCAACCACAGAGAAATTAATTTTTAAGTTGAATTAAGTCAAAATTAAAGCCACTCTGCCACAGATGGTGGAAATGTGTATTGCAAACGTAACTTGTGATTGTGTGACTAAATCCCATTTAATGTTGGGATGTCATACAGGAGTGACTGAATTGTGGCCAATAGATATATAAATATACACACGTGTGCACGCACACACAAACACGCACCGGGTGTAGTGCCAAAAAGTTGGAAACATGGGTACTGTGGATTCCTCGAATTTATAAGATCAAAGATCTGTAGTAAATCAGTTTGTAACAGATTCTTTTCAAATGTCAAATCAGGTGAAATTCTTCTTTTCCTGATTCTTACAATATCACCGTCCAGAGTCCAAGATTTTGGCAAAAACATTCCATCGCCAAAATTACAGTATTGAAGAAACAGATTTGATCAGTTTTTACTTTATACAAATGCACGTTTATGTCCAGTGAGTTGAAACATAGCCGTAACAGACTCTTGGGGTCAATCCGTGCACCCAGTTTTTAATTAAGATTGACCTACAGGCCATGATCAAAATGTCTCATTTCACTTCAAGATGTACTTTTGCTCTGTTTTCTACAGCCAACCCTGTTGTCATTCATAGGAACACAGGAACAGGAGTAGGCTATTCAGCCCCTCGAGCCTGTTCTGCCATTCAATTAGATCATGGCTGATCTGTATCTCAACTCTATCTAACCGTCTTGTTCTGTAAACCCTTAATACCCTTGCCCAACAAAAATCCATCAATCTCAGTTTTGAAATTTTCAATTGACCCCTGAGCCTCAACAGCTTTTTGGGGAAAGAGAGTTCCAGATTTCCACTACCCTTTGTGTGAAGAAGTGCTTCCTAACATCACCCCTGAACAGCCTAGCTCTAATTTTAAGGCCGAGCCCCCTTGTCCTGGACTCCCCCACCAGAGGAAATAGTTTCTCTTCATCTACCCTATCAACTGTCTGTGTGGAGTTTGCACATTCTCCCCGTGTCTGCGTGGGTTTCCTCCGGGTGCTCCGGTTTCCTCCCACAGTCCAAAAATGTGCAGGTTAGGTTGATTTGGCTATGATAAATTGACCCTTAGTGTTAGGGGGGGATTAAATATGTGGGGTTATGGGGATAGGATGGGATATGTTAGGGGGAATTAAATACGTGGGGTTATGGGGGTCGGGTGGGATATGTGTACTGTGGGGATTAAAGCAGGGACAGGGTACTGGATTTGGATGATCAGCCATGATCGTATTGAATGGTGGAGCAGGCTCGACGGGCCGAATGGCCTACTCCTGCTCCTGGATTCTATGTTTCTATGTTAACTCCTTTGATCATAAACACCTCTTAATCATCTATATTCAAGGGAATACAAGCCTAGTCTGTGCAATCTATCCTCATAACTTAACCCTTTTAGCCCCAGTATCATTCTGGTAGAAGGGAGGCAGATACTACAAACTGGTTCACCCTCCTTATTCCTGTAAAAAGATATATTTGTACATAAAAAAGCTTTGTCCTTTCCACACGATTTGCCAGAAGAAATATGATCCTACATGAGTTATTAGTTTGGGAGTTGTGGAAGATCTCTTCATCCATTTCCAGCAAGAATGAATCTTCACACATTCACTGTAATAAATGTCATATCACACAAAAAGTAATAGGATTTGTCTGCAGATGTGTGTCTCATTAACACACTCGTTAAAACGGATGCAAGTTCAACTTCAATTAGTGGAATTTGAATAATTGAAACACAGCAGTTTAGACAGGCCTGGATATTGTGCATATTTATGGAAACAGTGACTTCCCAAATTACAAGTCTAATTTCAACAAATTATCATCTTTATATCATTTAAGCCAGTTATTTTTTGTTTCAATTTAATTTATACAGCTTCAAGATTGAAGTATTTTAACTGGTTGCTTAAATACATCCCCTTCCGGAAGGCATTGACTCATGCTACAGTATGATTGCATGGGTGTTGGTTGTTTAAAATAAAAAGATTACTTTTAATGCTCATTCTAATGTTATTAAAGTGGCTGCAACTAAAAGTACTGTTTTTCTTTTATTCAATAGTGTTTAATACATTACATGCAGGAAAGGAGGGGCAAAGATTATGTTTAGTAAAACCAGTGTCACCATGTTCCAGAGCGCGTAGCCAACCATCTAACAAAACTAGCTAGGAAACAAGTGGAGCAAAATGACATTTTGCAATCTTATGAAATTAAGATTAGCCAACCAAAGAACTTGCAGCAAAAAACACGGACCAAAACACAGCAATTTCCAGAATATAAGAAATTACTTACCAAGTTAGCCATATAAATTGTCAATAGGCCTCTCCTGTAAACCAAAAATAAAACTGTTAATGAGGCACTTAAGCACCAGACATTTAGTAAATATTGCTATACAATACTGCACTGTATTGGATGAGTGCACTTGAAGAAAAGAAATCAAAAGCTTTAAGGGCTTTTCTTTTTTAAATATAAAAGAAGCCGTTTATTTTTTGGATTGCATTGCAACATGAAATGGTTTCGAGGCTAGGTCATGACATTGGCAAGTTTCTGAATCACATCACTGTGGAGAGGTGCTGAGCAGAGTCAGAGGCTTTCCAGTCAGGAAAGAGGAGGAAAAACAAACTCAAAGGATCAGTCAACCAGGTCACTCTTGTGCACCTTCTAATGAAGAATTACACAGCAGCATTGGCATATTAGTGGAAGGGGCATCTCTTGGCCAGGAAATATGACAAATGAGGGGAAAACGAATATACAAAAATAAAATTTAATCCGTTCCCATAACCTTACGTCTGTGACCTGATCGACCACCACTGTCAAAAGTGCTCTAAATTCAGCCATTGCAAGGTGTGTGATAGCACTGAAGTGCAACTGTGCCTCATTCCCTTCAGGAAAACGTCACACCTCCATTCGTCACCTCAGCTCTTACAATGATTCGGCATTTCAGTGGCATTCAGACACCAGCAAGCAGAGCTTTGCCTGACACATGCACACACACACACGCCTTTTCCCGGTTTGACAACAATGCAGATCCAGCAGTATAACTCTGACATGAGCTAGCAGTGCAAAAGGCAGCTGCAAAATGTCAGCAGCATAAGTCTATGTACATTTGACTTATTCAAACAAAGCTAAAGTCACAAGGTCACTCATTACCTTGCTGTTAAGTCAGACAACATCTCAACAAGATTTAACTTCTCTACTGTCAATTTTAATTTCCTGCGAGGGTTAAAACTAACATTGCATTTCGTTTAAAGGCTGTTAAATTGATCAAATGTTCATAGTTAACAACCATTCATGTTTTGCACAGTCAGTGACTTTGGAGTGCTGTTCGTCAGTCAGCAGTTCCCTTTCAAAGTCGGCTTTTTTTTTTAAATAGCTTCCAGCATCCCACACTATCTGCCCCAGAAAGTTGTTTCTGCATATGCATCGACTTTTGGGTGGAATTTAGAGAGCTTGTGACACAAGGCTGTGGCCCTGCGCTGCTTATGACGGATACTTCATGTAAGCTCCCTCAACACCTCCAGGCAGTGACTAGGATGACCTTTTCAGTTTTGAACTTAACAGTCCGGTTTTGGGGTAGTTGCCCAGCAATTATAAACATTAAGAAAAAATGGACAGGAAAGGTCTGGGTTTTTGAGGCGTTCCTGTGAGATGAGGGAGTGAGCCAGCCTCTCATTTACAGTCACAGAGGAATGAGGTGGCTGTATTGTGCATGTGTGATTGGACCCTACCCAATCCTGGACAAAAGATAATTGGGGTACCATGGGCTGCTGCTGTGTGCAATGCAATCACCACTTCTCGCTGCTAAAATTGTGGGAAGAAAATTCACCAACTATTCACCGCATTTATTAACGAATTAGGGTGATGGGATAGAGAGCCACATATCCAAGTTTGCCAATGACACAAAGATAGGCGGCATTGTAAGTAGTGTAGATAGAAGCATAAAACTACAAAGAGATATTAATAGATCAAGTGAATGGACAAAACTGTGGCAAAAGGATTTCAATATAGGCAAGTGTGAGGTCACCCACTTTGAACCGAAAAGGGATAGATCAGGGTACTTTCTAAATGGTGAAAAGCTCGAAACAGTGGAGGTCCAAAGAGACTAGGGGGTCCATGTACATAGATCCTTAAAATGTCATGGACAGGTACAGAAAATAATCAAAAGGTTAATGGAATTCTGGCCTTAATATCTAAAGAACTGGACTACAAGGGGGTAGAAGTTATGCTACAGTTATAGTAAGCCCTAGTTAGACCACACCTGGAGTTCTGTGTTCAGTTCCAGGCACCACACCTTAGGAAGGATTTATTGGTCTTGGAGGGAGTGCAGTGTAGATTTACTAGAATGATACCTGGACTCCAAGGGTTAAATTACAAGGAGAAATTACACAAACTACGGTTGTATTTCCTGGAATTTAGAAGGTTAAAGGGTGACCTGATCAAAGTTTTCAAGATATTAAGGGGAACTGATAGGGTAGATAGAGAGAAACTATTTCTACTGGTTGGGGACAGTCTAAAATTTAGAGCCAGACCTTTCAGGAGTGAAGTTAGGAAACACTTCTACACGCAAAGGGTGGCAGAAGTCTGGAACTCTCTTCCGCAAACGGCAGTTGGTGCTAGATCAACTGTTAATTTCAAATCTGAGATTGATAGATTTTTGTTAACCAAAAGGTATTAAGGGATATGGAGTTAGGTCACAGATCAGCCATGATCTCATTGAATGGCAGAACAGGCTCGAAGGGCTAAACTGCCTACTCCTGTTCCTATGTTCCTAAAACAATTCAAATGTAAATCGATCAACTTCATTCCAAATCCAATTGAAGTGTACCAGGTCTAACTAAAGCAAATTTGCACCAACCCCCTATACCTGGTCACAATAGCATTCCTTTTAGGGAATGTATTACAGAATCATGTTCTGGGGTTCAACAACCTTTCACCCATGCAGAATAAACTCTCAGCTGTGACGCATGAAGATGCAGTGCGTGTACTACATGAATTCCCTATGACCCCATTTAGCGCGTGTCCAGTGAATTCCTTGGGTTGCTGGTTGAGGACAATTGATGCAACTACAGTGAAGAAGCTCGTTACAAAATACCCGAACCAACCCCAACACATTGTTCACCTGATCATGAGACGGTTTCACTCTAGTCTAGAGTATGCACTTAAATACAACAGACACAAATGGCCCAGCCCTTAGTCAAGCACTAAACAGTGTATATAGCTATTAATATATACTAAAGCTTTACTGAATAATGATGCTGCAATACCCTCCAACTACATTTCAATGACAGGATCAGTTAAAAGTAATTACTGCAATTTTGGTTTAAAAATTTATTTTGTTCAGTTTTCACACTTATTTGAATATAATTCAGCACTTCATTTATATTTTGCTGCTAAGTATTGTCTTTACAATCCCATTGACAAAATCCCATTCAAATTATTGTTACATAAGGGTCAGAGAGAGATATCCTTTTATGAGGAAATGTACATACTGTATTCGAATCAATGGTCATTTCTTTACCAAAGTTACTGACTACCTGCTGTGCAGCAAACAGCAGATGTATACGTGTTAGTGGCTCACGAGAGCAACAATACCTGCAGCCCATCTTAACCCAAGAAAGGAGACCAGTGAGCCTTAACAAAATACAAGGCTCAACAAACAACTTTAACTATGCATAGTTGTGAGAGGTAACATCACCGATTGGAAAAAAGAAAACCCATGAACAAAATCAGTCAGTGCAATAGAAAAATGTATTTTAGTCCTACATTGTTTTGAGTGGTCAACTTTTTGGAAGCCGTTTCAGTTTTGAGTTTTGCAGATTGGTACATATGAATGCAACATTAGAATTTTACACACTTCCTCTAAAACAAATATCTATGTATATACTTGTAGATGCACTATACAAATGTAAATATATAAAAAATGTATCACAAAGTACAAAAAATGGTTCCAAAAACTGAGAACTCAAAAGAGGCTGCAGATTCACAGGTATCAACAATAACTTGCATTTATATAGTGCCTTTAAAATAGTACAACATCCCAAGGTTAAGAAATTTCAATTTGTTGAAGTAGTCATTTGCAGATGAACTTATAAACAGAGACAGAACAGCTGCATTAGATTAACTTGCTTTTATAGGCACATGCAAGCCAAACAAAAAAGCTTAATGGATCAATTAACAAAACTTAATGACAACATGTAATACAGAAAGTAAGTGTTCATTTTTATCAAAAGCACATTTTAAAACTAATCACATACAGTTATGAATCCAAGGCGGCTGTTGTGCCAAAAAATGCTGCCTGAAACCAGTATCTGTGTCGTGTGCTGCAGTCAGAAGGTAGATCGCAGTTACATGTCAGTTGAAACTTGCATTGACTTCAGTGGCAGTGAATCCTGCACATGCATGTTTGCACTCACTGGTAGAACCCCATGGGGGTGAGGGGAGGCATTATTTTTATTGTTAGCAAAACAGTTCTGAGGGGGTGCAGCACTGTCATAATGTCTGATCCAAAAGGCAGAACCTAAGCCAAGGCCCCATCTGCCTTCTCAGGTGATCATAAGATAGCCTATGACACTTTTTAAAGAACAGCAGGGCCAACATCGCCTCCTCACCAACATCAGCAAAAACAGATTGTCTGGTCATCCATTCATTCATCTACTCTTTGAAACCATGCTGTGCGCAAATTGACTGCCACATTTGCTTATGTAACAATAGTGAGCGCACTTCAAAATAATCCATAAATTGTGAGGTACTTTAGGACATTCTGAAGACATAATAAGACAACATAGAAACGTAAAAGTTTTGTTCTTTCTTTCTAGGAGAGCATGGATAACTGTGTCTGCTTTCTCACTGCATTACAAAAATCCAGACGAAGTTTATACAGTTTCCAGGAGATCCAAAGGACCACTTGGGCACTCTTTAAATTTGGCAGGAGTGATACTACACCTGATGCAAAGCAATGCGAGAATACCTATTACAAATGTGTCTCACTTTCTAGTTTCAGAGTACTCAGGAGTCAGCTCACCTCCTGATTCCTCAGTTAAACTACCACTTTCAATTTGTAAAAAGTGGTTAGCTTATCACATGGGCAAGATCCTTTAACAGTACAAGCCTGAGATAAAACATTAGCACTTAATAAAATTACTATTATATTCAGAAGTTTACTGCATTGTTACCTTCCATTTGAATGACAGTAACAGAAATTGTTACCCTGATTTACACAAGTACTGAAAAAAAAATGAAGTACAGTAATCTATTGGAGTTCGCACTAGCAAAGTCAAGAATCATTATGTTAATGTTTAATATACCACCATACATAATTTAATTTTCTTTATTGTGCAACCAGGTATGAGCTAGGCAAGTTACTCATCACAAAATGGTCAAAATTCAATCCATTTTAAGCAATTTCACATTTCCAGTAAGAATGGGAGGAAAATATCAGGAAGCATATGGTTTGCTAGCTAAGCTTTACACTCCTAGTTCCTGCCAATCACAACCAGGAGCCAGAAGGAAACAGTAGAGGTCATTACTAAGTATGGTAGTGCATTTGGAAACAATGACTGAACCTACAATAAAATTAACTTAACTCTAGCCTTTCCTGAATCTGGTAATCAGACAAACCCCTAAAAACATCTTGGTTTGCAGGTCATTAGGGAAATCTAAAGACCAAAAGTTAACTGCACCTTGTTCCTCCTTGACCAACACAAGGGGAGAAAGTCCCATACAGATGATTACTATATTAACCATAGAATATGGCAGCTCTATGGTGTTAGAAACCTACCCAATGAACTTAACACTACAACTGAAGAATATTCTGCAAACAGTTCCTATGTCCCAACAAATCTACCTATTTGGACTCCTTGTCGAAGCAGTCTTGCTCTGAAGGGATAACCTCCTAAAGTTACACACAAACTGGAAAACCACTGAAGAGACCACCAGAAATTTTGTCTCACTTAGGCTTTACAGTAAACTTTGGCTAAAGGAGAGTATTTGACTCACTCTCTCCCAGTAACTCAAGATTATAGGAAAAGTTATTTTAACTTTTATCACCGGGCAAAAAACAATAGTAAATTGGTCACCCTTTTTAGAACCCATCTGACAGCCTGCAATGGAAAAGAAAAATTGGGCTCGGTGTAAAATGGGTGACTGATTCGCGATCGCTGGCGATAAAAGTTAAAATTGCCCCCATGTTCAAAACTTTAGCGCTTTAAAGGGTCCTACTTGAGCACTGGTTGTCCCGAATGGTCACCCTTTCATTCATCTGAATTCTCAAAAATCTGTTCTGATCTTTTGTAGGTGACTTTTGGCAGGGCTCTTAAGATATGAAAAAATATCAAAGACTCTTGCTTTGGCCCCAGTAACGACTATTCAAACTCGACCAATCTCCTTTGCCAATGACAAGAGACAAACTTAGAGTGAGTGAATGTGTGTTACACCAGCTACTTAATGGAAACATTCACGATCAAAAAGCCATGAGATGACTACAGATTAGAAGAGTATTGCTTGGGTGAAAACCAGTAAGTAGGGAAATAAGAAAACCATGAATGCTGTACATGTGAAGCAGGCAAAGTAGTATCTCAGTGGGGCACTGGAAGAAATGTCTGAAGACGTTAATTGCCTGGGCAATATCACTACCGCCAACACAGTTAAAAACTGGGGGGAAAGTAAACTGTCTGAAATTAGAGACAAAAGAATACACACCAAAATTCCACATCAAAGAATGTACAACAGGGTTTGGAACCAAAATCACCGAACAATGCAGGTGGCTGAAGTTGTGGCAGACACATCAGACACCAAGAATGACTACCATTGTTGAGAAATGAAAAGTCATTCACACTTTGAACATCACTTGATATTCAAAACATGATTTTACCAAACTGAAAAAAACCTAAAATTCCAACTTCCTGAATGTCACAAGACCACCACAGAAAAAAGTGTCTGAAGTAAGCAATGGGGAAAAGAAATTTGCCTGGGCAGTGAATTTCATTCATCGGGCATGTAGGCAGCACTGTATCATAGGGTTATTGGGTCTCAATTCTTCCCAATGGAGACCAAAACTTATAACTGGTGGCACATAGCGGATGTGAAATACATTCTTTTTTTTAATTCAGAGCAAAGTGCACTCTAACAAATTCTCTGAACAGAGACTGAAATTTAAGTATTGGACTTTAGTGCAAACGGGGAAGGAAAGACGTAGATCTTTACAACATTTGAAGTTACACCGAAATGTAAATTAACTGAGAACAGTATAATGAACAAATAGCATGTTATGTAATTTTATGTTTTAGTACATTATTCTACAATTTACAGCCATTAGGTCTAGCCAGTGATCCCATGTGTTTTAACAAATAAAAAGGTACAGTAAGTAAGCACTGATTGCCTGATTATAAATTACACAATGAATAGTTTAACAGACACAGCTGGAACTAGGCATATGTGGTGAGCATTTTAAGGTGATTGTGCCAACTGCCAACAGAACTGAAATGTGGTCACACTCCACTGCATGCAGTGACCAAGAACAAATGCTTTCCACGCATTGAGATTTAATGATATAAACAGCCATCTCTGAACTAAGCCCATCAGACAACAGATCTATAAGGTGTTTAACACCATATTGGAAGAAAAACATAAGGACATAAAAGCCTGAATGAGAAAATATAAATGAAGGCACAAAATTGGTGGTACACTTTGAAAATAAACCATCCTGGTTAAGTTTAAGCATGCATATACTTCACAATTGTTTGTTTTTCTTTTTTGTTAGATTAAAAATCTAAGTGACAGTTGGATTTTCAACAGACCATAACTGTCTCAGAAGTTCTCTCAACAGTCACTCTCCCACATCCAAAACCCCTGTCCCAATTCAAGGGTAAACTACCCACCTCCAGTCCCAGTTCAAACAGGCACTTCACTCCATCCATCATCTCACCTTTTCAGAGATGCTGTTCTCCAATTCTCCTCCTCCCCACTTAATTCAACTCCTTCTCCCTTTCCAGCCCAACTCAAGCTGGCACTTTTTCTTCGCTTTCGCTCCACTACCACCCCCCATCCCCAGTTCTTGCACTACCTGCTCCCTCAGCTAAAGCTGGTACTCTCCTTCCTCTCCCATTCCAAAGCACCGCTCCCAGCTACTTCTCTCAACTGTGCCCCAAATGACCACTCCCAGTTTCTGTTCTTCATTTCTCCCTTTCCTCTCCTCCTCTTCATCATTCATTTTGCTCCCTCTCCCCTTCACTGCCATCCATTCAGCTCCCTTTCCGCTCCAACCCAAGTTCTGCTGCTGGAAGTGATTCTAGCCACTGTATGCTGTAGGCAGGAACTCTTGTTCCCACAAGAATTCCCACCTACAATATGCAGAGCCTGCAATCACTTCCAGTAGCTGATGGTAGAGGGGTCTGGTTCGCTTCGCACTGATTTTGCCAGCAAATGCCGACACCTGTATTGCACCCAAAAACGTTTATCTGTCAGCATAAAATGTTGATAATTGGCATATATGTGAAAGTATGTTTAAAAAGGTTAATATGAACACAATAATGATTGAAACATATATAGTAGAAAAGGATTGAAGACAATGTTGGTGAAGCTACTATTGAATTTCATTCCAGCTAAATCAAAATGGATAAAAGGGCTACAAGGTCACTGTGGTAAAGGACAGATGTAAAGAATAATATAAAGGATAAGAAGGCATCTTTTAAAAACTACACAAAATTCAATGGGCAAGAACATTGGACATATTATGAAGGCAAGGAAAAGCAAGTGGTAAAAATAAACTGGCATTTATAAAGCATGTCAGTACTGCAGAGAAAGTCCTCTGCTGCAACCAACTCTTTTGTTCTATTTCCCAAAACCCCAAGGCCCAAAAACTTAACTGGCCTTATCTCAATTTCCAAGTAACGCTTTTGTATCACACAGTATTTACAGCCCACTCGGCCCAACAGGTCCATGCCGGTGTGTATGCTCTACATCAGCCTCCTCCCACCCCCCTTCATCTAACCGCATCAATATATCCTCCTATTCCTTTCTCCCTCATGTGTTTATCTAACTTCCCCTTAAATGCATCTATGCTAGTCATCTCAACTACTCCGTGGTAGTGAGTTCCACGTTCTAACCACTCTGGGTAAAGAAGTTTCTCCTCAATTCTCTACTGAATTTATTAGTGATTATCTTATATTTGTGGCCCCTAGTTCTGGTCTCCCTGCAAGTGGAAACATCTTCTCCATGTCTACCCTATCAGACCCTGTCATAATCTTAAAGACCCCCATCAGGGCACCCCCTCAAGTCTTCTCTTTTCCAGAGAAAAGAGCCCAGCCTGTTCAATCTTTCCCGATAGGTATAACCTCCCAGTTAAGGCACCATCCTCGTAAATCCTTTTTGCACCTTCTCTGGTGCCTCTATCTTTTTTTATAATATGGAGACCAGAACTGTTCACATTACTCCAAATGTGGTCTAACCAAGATTCTATACATGTTTGTGTCAACATTTTTGTCATAATTTTAAGTCAATATTTCAAATCAACATTTATAATGAGAATTCTCTATCTACCACTGTCAACAATGGACTGTCACAATTCAGGCCTCCATCCAGTAAGTGATGTGGCAATTCCTCTGTTTATCTTCCAACAGCTGAGGTTTTAGTACCGATATTTTGTTTGATAATGCTCCCATGAAGCACCTTGGTATAATGCTCCAGTGAAGCACCTCAAAAATCAGACACCCTGAGAATGTGTTGGCCGCCTGATTTACCAACATCACATTGCCAGCAGGCCTTTTGGGGGGGGGGGGGGGGGGGGGGGAATCATCCGTCACCAGTTTTTAAAAAAAATTTATGCAGATTTTTTTCCTCAAACTACTGTTGCTTTTAATTTCACAAATTTGAGCCACGATGCAAAGCTTCAGAGGATACAAGACCTCATAGGTAACTGGGCTATTTTGGATGGTTAATTACAGAAGCATTTATATCTTCCATATAAACACATTCTATTTACTGACCATAGAATTTCTTGGTAATTAACTGATCATACCGCAATAAGTCTAAAGTAATAATGTTGTAATTGTTATTTCTAAAGTATGAATATCACACACTAGCTGTTACCTTTGAGATTAAGGGTCCTGTCAGGACCAAAAAAAGACACAAAATTGAATAACCCTCGCCCTTAGAGTTTACAACATATTTAGTAGTAATTATTGAGTAATTACAAAGCAGTAATCTAATCTTAGAATTTTTGCCATTTATGACATTATTCTAACCCCTTGATTAGATTATTGCGGTGTAATTCCCACCCAGGTATCATTACTCTCTAGATTTCTGTGTGTAGAGTAGGAGTATATATTGGTCAACTCAGGACAAACTGAACTGGCTTAGGCTTAGGTGTTTCCACAAGTTGTGATAAAGTCAACCGTAACCAATTCATGAGATATTAAATTCTTTTTAAGTGCTAATCAGGATTTTTTTTTAAGTCACATTTTGTGATGTTACTAGTTTCAGGTCTCTCGAGTACAGCAGTGCTGGTCACTCTGGTAAGTGGTCAAAGTGCCTTACGTTCAGGAGTTTACCCATACCGCTCCACATTTAAATTACAGAACAGCATAACCCAAGGATTTAACAGCACAAAACCCTTGATATTACAAATTCCCTTGCAAGTGCTTCTCCAATGTTTTTGATGGCCAACTCTAACACCGAGAGAGGAGGTTAGATACAAATCATTAAATTACTTTATTTCACAGACTGCAAGTGAACATAGAGTAAAAGTCGAAGTAAATTACACTGACCTAAATTCTCTCCTCAAAAATAGCAAAAGAAATAATCCAGTTTCTCTTATGATCCGATTTACCTTTTTTTTTTAAATTTGTTCCTGGGATGTGGGCGTCGCTGGCAAGGCCAGCATTTATTGCCCATCCCTAAATGCCCTTGAAGGTGGTGGTGAGCTGCCTTCTTGAACCGCTGCAGTCCCTGTGGTGAAGGTACTCCCACAGTGCTGTTAGGGAAGGAGTTCCAGGATTTTGATCCAGCGACGATGACGGAACAGCGATATATTTCCAAGTCAAGATGCTTTGTGATTTGGAGGGGAACTTGGAGGTGATGGAGTTCCCAAGCGCCTGCTGCCCTTGTCCTTCTAGGTGGTAGAGGTCGCGGGTTTGGATGGTGCTGTCGAAAAAGCCTTGGTGAGTTGCTGCAATACATCTTGTAGACGGTACACACTGCAGCTACGATGCGCTGGTGGTGGAGGGAGTGAATGTTTAAGGTGGTGGATGAGGTGCCAATCAAGCAGGCTGCTTTGTCCCAGATGGTGTTGAGCTTCTTGAGTGTTGTTGGAGCTGCATTCATCCAGACAAGGAGAGTATTCCATCACACTCCTGACTTGTGCCTTGTAGATCGTGGAAAGGCTTTGGGGAGTCAGGAGGTGAGACACTCGCCGCAGAATACCCAGCCTCTGACCTGCTCTTGTTGCCACAGTATTTATGTGGCTGGTACAGTTAAGTTTCTGGTCAATGGTGACCCCCAGGATGTTGATGGTGGGGGAATTCAGCTATGGTAGTTCTGCTGAATGTCAAGGGGCGGTGATTAGGCTCTCTTGTTGGAGATAGTCATTGCCTGCCGCGAATGTTGCTCGCCACTTATCAGCCCAAGCCTGAATGTCGTCCAGGTCTTACTGGATGCGGGCATGGACTGCTTTATTATCTGAGGAGTTGCAAATGGAACCGAATATCGTGCAATCATCAGCAAACATCCCCACTTCTGACCTTATGATGGAGGGAAGGTCATTGATGAAGCTGCTGAAGATGGTTGGGCCTAGGACACTGCCCTGAGGAACTCCTGCAGTAATGTCCTGGGGCTGTGATGATTGGCCTCCAACAACTACAACCATCATTCTTTGTGCTAGGTATGGCTCCAGCCAGTGACGAATTTTCCTCATGATTCCCATTGATTTGAGTTTTACTAGGGCTCCTTGATGCCACACTCGGTCAAATACTGTCTTCATGTCAAAGGCAGTCACTCTCACCTCACCTCTGCAATTCAGCTCTTTTGTCCATGTTTGGACGAAGGCTGTAATGAGGTCTGGAGCCGAGTGGTCCTGGCGGAACCCAAACTGAGCATCGGTGAGCAGGTTATTGGTGAGTAAGTGACGCTTGGTAGCACGGTCAATGACACCTTCCATCACTTTGCTGATGATTGAGAGCAGACTGATGGGGCGGTAATTGGCTGGATTTGATTTGTCCGGCTTTGTGGACAGGAGATACCCGGGCAGTTTTGCAGATTGTAGAGTAGATGCCAGTGTTGCAGTTGTAATGGAAGAGCTTGGCTAGAGGTGCCGCTAGTTCTGGAGCACATGTCTTCAGCACGACAGCCGGAATATTGTCGGGGCCCATAGCCTTTGCTGTATCCAGTGCGCTCAGCTGTTTCTTGGAGTGAATCGAATTGGCTGAAGACTGGCTTCTGTGATGGTGGGGACCACTTGGCACTTCTGGCTGAAGACGGTTGCAAACACTTCAGCCTGGTCTTTTGCACTCGCCTGCTGGGCTCCACTATCATTGAGGATGGGGATACTCATGGAGCCTCCTCCTCCCGTTAGTTGTTTAATTGTCCACCACCATTCGCGACAGGATGTGGCAGAACTGCAGAGCTTTGATCTGATCCATTGGTTGTGGAATCGCTTAGCACCGTCTATAGAATGCTGCTTCCGCAGTTTAGCATATATGTAGTCCTCTGTTGCAGCTTCCCCAGGTTGGCTCCCTGGCTTGATGGTAATGGTAGAGTGAGGGATATGTCAGGCCATGAGGTTACAGATTGTGGTGGAATACAATTCTGCTGATGGCCCACAGTGCCTCATGGATACCCAGTTTTGAGCTGCTATATCTGTTCTGAATCTATCCCATTTAGCACCATGGTAGTGCCACACAACACGATGGAGGGTGTCTTCAGTGTGAAGACGGGACTTCGTCTTCACAAGGACTGTGCGGTGGTCACTGCTACCAATACTATCATGGACAGATGCATCTGCGACAGGTAGATTGGTGAGGACGAGGTCAAGTAGGTTTTTCACTTGTGTTGGTTCTCTCACCACCTGTCGCAGGCCCAGTCTGGCAGCTATGTCCTTCAGGACTCGGCCAGCAGTGGTGCTGCTGAGCCACTCTTGGTGATGGACATTGAAGTCCCCCACCCAGAGTAGATTGTGTGCCCTTGCTACCCTCAGTGCTTCTTCAAAGTGGTGTTCAACATGGAGGAGTATCTTTTGACATACCTTTTCTTCTAAACATCTTCTAACTTCAAAATTTGATTACCTGGGCCTCAACACTGTTTCACGCAGTCCTTTGTTCAAAACCTAACTGTCGCACCATGGGGTTTTTCCTTCTTTGCCATTAATTCTGACCCCAGAAACCAGAGGGACAGTGTCTTGGACACCTTCCCCTACAACAGGACTGTCGACCAAACAGACTACCTGGCCCTCCCAGAAGTACATTCTTTGCAAGCACCTCACACTGTGCCCTCATGTATAGAATCAGTCGCCACAATGGGTTTGTTAGCGGTCGGAACAAGATGACAAATTGCTAAACATCTTTGGTCACCCTGGCCAATGTGCCTGGAATAAGACAATTGACACTTGTTGTATCAGTTTAAAAGAGAAAAGTTGTGATATTTCCCAAACTGGCCCGTCTGGCTTTAATACGCATGGTCAATGTCTGAAACATATAGCTTTTCTTTTTAAGCAATGTCTGAAGCTTGTGCTTTCTCTTTTTAAATCTGTACAAATTCACTTCGTTTTGAAACTCTAAACATAATTCAATCCAAAACCTGACAGTCGATTTCATTGATGTCGCCTCGGGCCTATCTTACTCATATACAAGAAAATCAAACATTAATAGGGTACATAGTTAACAGGATTAATTGATAAGAGTGTGTGTTGAAAAATTATATCTGAATCTAAAGGGACAAAAGTACTTGCTCTCTTAGCCATGTACTTCAGATATAGGCTCTCTTACAGCCAGAATAAGTAAAATCAACACTTTAAAAATTCTTAGCTGTGCAAAACTATGTTTAACTTTTTCACATAATTATCTTAAATGATGCGGAGATGCCGGCGTTGGACTGGGGTGGACAAATGTGAGAAGTCGCACAACACCAGGTTATAGTCCAACAGCTTTATTTGAAATCACAAGCTTTCGGAGTGCTGCTCCTTCGTCAGGTGAAGCTTCACCTGACGAAGGAGCAACGCTCCGAAAGCTTGTGATTTCAAATAAAGCTGTTGGACTATAACCTGGTGTTGTGTGACTTCTCACATTTATCTTAAATGAATACTCCTAAAATACAAATCAAGATAATTTGTGGGTGAAAAAAAAAAGAGCTTTCATATGGTTGGGTTATTTTGCATTAAAATCCTTGTAAAACCAGTAACCCCATCTGTAAGCATGGATGTAAGCAATTTCATCACTGCATCACCATAAATATTTCAAACACATCTGAAGAAAAATTGTGCAGGATTCTGGGGAAAAACATTAAACAGCAACAGAAAGAGCACCTCTGCAACAAACATTCTCTATGGGGTTAAAAAGGCAGCGTTTACTGCCAGATGCCTCAAGATCACAGTCTACATGTAACACTCCTCAAAGTGACCACACAAAAACTTCTTCACAGCAGAATTTGAATGCACCTATGAAATAAAAACAGAAAATGCTGGAAATATGCAGCGGATCAATCAACATCTGTGGAGAAAATAGACAAGTTTGTGTTTTGGATGTGTATCCTTCAGAACTGAAACAGGTGGACAGGGATACTAATGTCATTAGAAAAAAAGGGGGATAAATATTATTTGGTAAGGAAGCATCAGTGAAATTATGTTACAGATCATCTCAGCAAAGTAATGCCTTTAATGCTTCTGTCTGTTAAAGAAAAAAGATGCATGAATAGCTGAGGAAACAGGAAGCTTAAAGAAATGCAAGAAAATGGAAGAGATGGAAAACATGGAAAAACCTGGGGATCAAGAATGAAATTCACAGGTTGAAAATTAGGATATAGCTAAAGTCCGAGTTTACTGAAGTCAATATTCAGATCCAAGGATGCCTAGGAAAAAGATGACACATCATTCCTGAAACTTGCGTTGAGCTTCGTTGGAACAGTGTACCAAGCAAGAAGTGGAAGTTAACAGGTAGCTCAAGGAGGAGTTTGCAGGCAGATTATTAGGCAAAGCAGTCACCTAATTTCCATTTAGTCTCCCCAATCTAGAGCAGACCACACCATGAGCAGTGAATACAATATACTAGATTAGAGGTATTAGAAGTACATATAAATTGCTCTCACACAGCAGGAGTGTTTGGGGCCCTGGACAAAAGTATGGGAGGATGTGAATGGGCAGGTGGTGCATTGCACAGGAAGGTGCAGGTAAATGAAGTTGGGTGGAAAAGTGAACCCTCTGAAAAGCAGAGAGGGGATGATCCATTTGGTGGTGAGACCATGTTGTAGAAGGCTTAAATGTGAGAAGATGACGGCAATATGGAGGCTGGTGTGGTCAAAGATGAAGAGCAGGGAGACTGCTGTGAGGGGTTCAAGGAAATGTATTGATCTGGTTGAGCACTGCAGAAGGGAATTCTTCGCGGAAGAAAAAGGACATTTCAGAAGCTCTAGTATGGAAGGCAGAGTCATCACCGCTGATTCAGCGGAGAGAAGAGAAACTGGGAGAAAGGGATGGAGTCTTTACAGGAAGCAGGATGGGAAGAAGCATACTCCAGGTAGTTGTGGGAATCAGTGAACTTGTATTTGATGTCAGTGGACAGCTCATCGCTGGAGATAAAGCGAGAGATGTCCAGGATGGGAAGGGAGAAAGATGGATCATGTGAACATGAGGGAATTGGTGGAAATTGGAAACATTGTTAATGAAATTCTCAAGATCAGAGTGAGATCAATAAGCAGAACTCACACAGTCATCAATGTAATGGATGAAGAAGTCTGGGAGACTGGGACTGGAACAAAGAATGCTCAACATACCCTACAAAAAGACAGGCACAGCTGGGAATGCAATTATAATCAACTAAAAGGTGTAATGGTCTATTATTACATGCATCAGGCCTGGATACAGATTATCAAAAATATTAATGCAGCAGGAAGATCTAAACTAGGCCAGTACTAAATGAGAGCCTCAGTGGAACTTCAGCAAACATACTCAGATCAGGTTTACAAGTGGAAACTAATCATTTTATTTCTTATCCATATTTTACACTGCTACAGACATTTGTTTATTTCCACCGTCTGGCTGCCACCCACTGATTGTCCAGACACACTAATCAGCCATCTAATGTTATCAGTTTAAACAGTTATTGTAACAGCCATCAAAAATCTTATAACAAATAAAAAGGCCAGTAGGTGAACTACCCAATTTCCTTTTTAGAAAAAATATTACTGATGGCTGTTATAAAAATAAAATATGGCTCACAAATAATCTCACTACTTTAAAATTAGACAAGAAATTGTCCATTTAAAAAACTATTAATCATATAGCCAACTATATAATCAGAGCTCAACGAACTACCACCTCTCAGTGAATTGATATAGAAATGTCAGTTCCGAAAAAGTACATTAGAAAACAGCTTGCATTATTCCTCCAATATCCCTAATTAGATTAATCTTTCACTTTCACCCACTTAGCAAAATGCAACAAAAACACCATAGAAAAGTGACAAGCCTCAGAATGCGTGATACATTTCAAGCAAACACATACCCGTCATCTTTCAACACTTTTTCCTTTCATTAAAAAGTTATATTTATTCAACAGCCCCCAGTTGACATTCTGCTTGACAAAGTGAGCTTCAGTTCAGCCAATGCCTTTTCCATGACAATACATGAACAACAAAAGCAATTCACAACTACTCACAGAAAAAAAAGTTACCACCGCTCTCCTACTGCATTACGTCAAACACAAATGTTTAAGCTCAACAGTCTGTAAAGCACCCCCCGATACAGCACCAACAAATTTTTGATGATCAGCAGTGAAATGATAGATGCAATAGGCATTATCTAGAATTAGTCAATGCTAACTTAGAGAATTACAAATAGGGTCAAGTTTTTCAGCATAAAGGTTGATACTCTGGGGAACCAAATGTACATTATCGAAAATAAATGGTCTTAGTTTTTCAACACTAAAATTGAATTGAACAAACCTTCAAATACAAAAAATGTGCATGATCAGGTAGAAAGCTATTTTCACCACCAGAGTGAGAGATACCACAACTATTATTATTTTGTATTGAAAAGAAAACGAAGCTATTCAAAAAATAAACAAAAGAAATGAATTTGCATTTATATAGTGCCTTTCACATCCTCAGGATGTCCCAAAGCACTTCACATCCAATGAATTATTTTGAAATTAAGTCACTATTATGCATACAAATGCAGCAGGCAATTTGGACACAGCAAGGTCCCTCAAACAGCAGTGATTAAAATGATCATCTGGTGGTGGTGGTTGAGGGATAAATGCTGTCCAGAACACCAGGATAATTCCCCTGCTTTTCCTCAAATGGTGCCACGGGATTTTTTACATCCTCCTCATCAGGCAGATGAAGCCTTGGTTCAATTTCTCCTGCAAAAGATTATATCAATAATGCAACACTCCCTCAGTACTATATTTGAAGCTTCAGCCTAGATTTTGTGATCAAGTGACTGGAGTGGAGTTTCAACCCATGATTTTGACTGGAGAGGCAATAGTGCTACCACTGAGCCAAACTGATCCTACTTCTGTATTGAAAGGCCTTTTTAGTTTTCAAATCTATGCATCCCTTTCCTTTCTCACAATGTCCAACAAAACATTTAAAACATACAAATGTCTCAATGTCTCAATTTATTTTACTATTTAAATGAAAATAGTACAGTACTCCAAATATAAAATCTACACAATTCAAGTGATTGCTGATGGATATGAATTTTAATGAGGATACTGAATAAACTGAAGTCTAATGATGTGGTTAATATTGAACATCACAAATCTGGAGAAAAAATTCTGAAGCTGGAATTATGCATGTTCTCAAACTACGCACTGTTCAATAAGAATGAAAGTTCTTGCTATGGCATACCTTACAAACCACATCTTGGGGGATTACAAAAGCAGGTGAAAATTGAAAACCATAATAAAAGTGAACAGGCTTCATTAAGTGAATACAAAAAAATCCACACATTAGAGTATCATGAAAGACTAACTAAATAAAGACTCTTCACAAACAAAGGCGAGGCAGCACCCACAACACTCTGGAAAGTTAATAACTTACCTGTACTAGTAGGTAGCTACTGACCAAGAATGACATCCTTGAAGATTAATGAACCACAAATTGGCACGTTGAATGACAAATCATGGTTTATAAAAGCTGCTGCATAGACTGACAGATATTTTTCATTAAGACGACAAAATAAAAGCTACATGAAAATACAATTAGACGGCCCAATTTGCTTACATCAATAGGGACATTTTATTTAAATTCTGTATTGTTTGGTTAATAAGGAATTTCTACCTGGCTAATGACAGGGTTTATGAGTGGAGGTATATTTCTACAGGCACTCATGTGCAGATGAGACATAGGGCTGGATTTTCCCGGGTCCCACCCACACAGTGCGGGTGGGACACCCGGAAGTTCTTACCTGCAACGTTAGGGGTGGGTTCCCCGCTCGGAAGTCCGATCCCTGACCCCGGGCCAAATCGCGATCCCGGGTTTCGATGTGGGGGGTGGTCCAGACCCCGATCCCAACCTCAGGGAGGGCCAGGCTGATGGTGGGGGAAGCATGGGAGGCCAGAAGGAAGCACTCCTGCTCCTCCCAGCCCACAAGCATTGCTCCCCGAGGCTGAGGCCGCTTCATTGCAGCCACCGGGAATCCCAAGCCCTGGGATCCCTGGCTGCCAGCAGTAAAACCTGCAAAGTAGAGGTTTCAGGCCTCATTATAATATTTCAATTGCCAACCCGCCTCTTGGCAGACCACAACCCCCCACCCCCCGTCCCGCCTGAGTGAAAGGTGAAAGTGGGAGGGTTGGTGTTCACATTTTCTCCCTTCCCCCCATGCCTCCAACCCATCCATTCTTACCTCTGAAAATTCCAGCTATAGTCCTCATCTCCATACCAATGCAATTATCTCTAAACATTACGTTGTTCGAAATGAAATATAAATTCACTTAAAAATTTGACATTTTACTTGCACAAAACTGTTACACTAAACCTTTCCTACACATCTGGAACTGTAATCTAATTACAGGCCTGGAGACCTAAATTCAGACAGCTTCCAACATCCCACAGCCCTAATAACCAAAATATTTGCAACAATTTCCAACTAAAATTATTTTGTGCAGCTAAAACCACACTGCTCCCCATGGCCTTGCAGAACAGAGACTCAGTAAAGAAATCTCGAGTACAAAGCTACATCCCATCATTCAGTTGTGTATTATGGTTATACACTAATGCATTAGGCAGCTATCTCTTGTTACTGTTAATTCTCATCTTGAATAAAAACATAAATTAATTGGCCATTTTAATTTAAATAATTGATATATCAAATGCAAGTTAAATTTCAGAATGATGTGGGATGTGCGTAGCAATTTTCATTAAATGGCACTTTTTTCCCGAAACTGCTTTGACTTTATTACAAGTTTGCAGAACAATGTCTATCCAATAAGCCAATTAATAATGGCCCGGAATTTATGGTCAATGGCGAAGCAAAGACGTTCACCACTGGCCCCGAAATAAGCTTCACACAAAGATCTTGTGATCTCCGTGTCGAAAAGTTTGGATTTTCCGACGCGTAATTCAAATCAACGAAGTATAATGGGAATCCCCTTGTGCGAGCTGCTGTGATGTCAACAAGCTGTCTAAGCAGCCAATCACAACGCAAAATTCTCAGACAGCGAACCAGGAAGAGGATAAGCTCTTAAAATTCTAAATTTTTAAAGATGTTAAGAAAGCAAAACAAAGATTGGGGCTCTTGCATGGGGAAAAGGCGAACCTGAAATAAAGAAGAACAAACTTTAAAAAAAAACTAACATTTCTTCGTTTAAAAGTTTCTTAAAATGTTTTTATTTTTATTAAAGTAGATAAATTTGACACTGCACAAAATTAAAATGAGTTTTTCAGGGCTTTTGTTTAGCAAAACCTTTGTTTAGCAGTCAACACACCACTAAAATCCCAGTTACACCATATCCCTTTGGGTCTAACTTTTAATGGGGTATTTGACAGCGTAATTACTGTGAAAGAGCCAAAGTTTGCATCAGTTTCCACGATTTGAGGTTTCACTGATTGTTGGCTGTGTGGGCCGGGGTGGGGAGGGGGGGCGGTACAGCGCAGCCTGTGGAGGAACAGTGAATGACAGACCACAACTTCAGGATTTGCACTTTAGGCTGCGCATGCGCGAAATCCGGACGTTGTGGTCAGTTTCAGAGACGAAATGACAGCGAGTGCTGCCAGTTCGCTGTCATCAGGTCCGCAAATTCCGGGCCAACATATTGCTGCTGGAGTCAAGATCTGCTTTGGACCCTCTAGACAGCATGAGGCGAAGAACTTGCAATAACATCCCAATGCATAGACTCCAGGTTGTATCCCAGGGCAGCAAAAACCAGGAAACAAAATCTTTACAGTTTCTAATAATGGTAGATGCAATAATAAAAGTACAAAACTAAAGATATACATGGTTGACTGTTAACTATCAGAGCGCACATACTTTTTCCACAACTGACAAAAGGCATAGAGCTGTGGATGGATTTCTTACAAGGCCCAGCTACATGTTCCGATTAACAGCACTGAAATAACAAACCTGCTGTAGCTGCTGTTTAATTTGCAGTTAATCTCTTAGGCCCATTGATTTCCGACAGACAGCTGGCCCCCAGCAGTGAAGTCACTGGTGCAAAAGTTCATGTGCCAGCAATGAGAGCAGAGTACTAAAGAATGGCCATGTAATAATCAAATACAACTATTAAATTAATATCACCGCACTTTAGGAAAAACGCTTTAAAAATGCAAATAATTAGAAGATGTTGAAATAGTGCCTTTTTCTTCCAAGTTTACTTCGTGGTTCAAAATCTGATTAAAGCACTACGGCCTTGAAATTACAGAATTTACTTTAAATAGGCTAACTACTCCATTAAAATACTAAAGGGAATACTGATAAATGTTTTAAGTGTAAGCTAGTATAATATGGTGTAATTTAAAGGTCTGTGCGTTACCAGGAATGTCTTACAAAAGTTTCTGGACAACTCCTAGGTGCTTATGGTTACACAGAAACTAGTCTAGCTATGTCACAGGCATTAAATGAACCTAGAATTCATTTTGAATCATCCAACTATTATGAAGATACTGTTGTTCAGCAATGAAAACAAGGTTTGCTTGAAAAACATTCGTGAAGGTGTAGCAATTCAAGAGGAATCTGTCATTTGAATGTGAACAACTGCTGAGGATTCTAGGCATTTATTTCTCTTCTCCCCCTTTCCCCACCCCTTAGCATTAGATACAATTGTTGGACTGAGATGAACAAGTAACCCATTTTCAGGTGCATAAGGGAGGCCTGCCACCTCGTTGACTTTCCTTCCCTCCCTTGAAGAAAAGGCCTTCCAGCACAGAACACCCATAACAATGATTCAGGAAAATTTTGCATCACTTCATTTTTTTTATTCAATAGAATGGTATGCAAAACTGAAGCCCAAACAGCAGTTGATGGATTTTGATTTAGCAATTTTTCAGGCAAATGTTATGCATCATGGATTGCTGACAACTCAAAAGGAAACAATTTATTACATTAGTTGTTTTTGCAGAATAATTGCTCTGCAAGTTAATTTTGAGCTTGTACTCCCCGATTTTAAGCAGCACAGCATGCAATACACAACCTATCAAAGGAGAACACTGAAAACATACACCAAACTCATGCTTTTATACACTTAAAAAGTCATGCTATGACTGCAATCATCTGTGCTTTTCCAGCTGGCTGTTTTCTCTGCATTTTCTAAAGGCCCGCAGCAGCATTTTCTACCATCATTGTGATTGGAACAAGAGCCCAATTATTTTGTTTGTCATAATAAGCAGCTTTTTTGGTCTTTGATAACTTTTAGAACTTTGCAGTCAATTATTTTGCACATTGGAAATTGAAATTCTCACAACACAAAAGTGTTATCAGCTTTCACAGCAATTTATGGAAACTGCTAAAGTCTGGGAACAATCAGTTGGCACTAATTCATACAAGAATATGACTCAGTATTGGAATCAAAACACAGTTTGATTTCCTAACCTTTCTAAAATCTAGTGGATATTATACTTTCTTGTTGTTGAACCATTAACAGATATTCGAAGAAAACCTGAAAGTTCAATATAACCCTGATAGCCTTTGAAATTAATAAAATTAGTTTTATGATGAAAGTAATTAAACTAACATTTTACTTTTTAGTATCCAGATTGTATTCTGATGCTTTTTCATCCCTGCAAAATTGCAAAAGGTATTCAAAATATTTGAACCATTTCACAGCTAACTAACTTTCCCTTTCTGAACTTGGTGATGTGGAAATAGTCTACTCAATTACTTCGACTCCTCCATTAACCAAAAAAAACAAGCAATAACCCTGTCCAACCTGCAATTCCACAGTGATTGAGGATTTTTTTTGTTCTTTTAACATATAACTGTGTCAGATGCTCTCACCAGCAAAACATCTCCCACATGGAAATACAGACTGCAGAAGTTTACTGATGAGGTGCAGTGCCTTGATTTTGGCCAAAGTCCAATCACACTTCATTTTTGTTAAACATGGCAAACCCCTAATGAGTCCTTTTTACAATGAACCCCAGTCAGAGATTTCTCACTTCACTGCATTCTGGACAAGTACAGCTTATTCTGTCACGTACAGCGGAACAGAAAGGTCTATAACTACACCACATGCATTTGTCATCTATCATCAGCTGTGGCTTAGACCTCAGCTGAAGTTTAAAAAAAGTAGTGAAACTGTGGAGTACCATTCCACTCAGATAATCTATAATGCACACATTAGCACTGCCATTAAGTCCATTAGTCAGTAGTTAATGATTGCAAATAGAGCGTTCATTAACTTTTGGTCAACGGCCACAATTCCAAGCAGTGACATGTCTGAAGGCCACTCGTTCAAATCTGCAACTTCTCGTACTTACTGCTTCAATTATTATACCATATACCAACAGAAATCCAAAAGCATCAAATCATAAACATTTCTAATTTCTAGTTTAACTACTTTTCTTAACTGGTCAGCATTTGTTTAGTAGAGAAACAACAACAGAAAACTCTGGAAAAACTCAGCAGGCCAGGCAACATCCGTGGAGAGAGAAACAGAGTTAACGTTTCAGGTCGAAACCCTTCGTCAGAACTGAGGGAAAAAAAGGAAATGAAACAGATAAAAAAGCAAGGGGGAGGCTGGGGGGAGGAATAAAAGAACAAAAGGGGTGGTCTATGGTAAGTAGAGACATTAAGTTTAGTAGAGGTTGTTTAAGATATGTATCATCATTCTACAGTATTCTAGCCCACTTTAACAACTGTAAGAAAGACACCGAGCAGGGAACTGTATAAAAAAAAAAAATTGTTTCTGCCATTGCCTTTTCTTACTGGACTTTCTTCCCATACCAGTTCTTAGTGTTGTTTTTGCACCCAAGCAGTGAAATGGAGAATCGACTGGTGGTCCAGGTGTGAGCTGGCAGTCTAGCATAGTCAAATAGGAGCGACGATTGGGCTCAAACAGCCTGTGGAGCAACGTGGAGAATCTATTGCATGGTGGTCTGTCTCCGTGCAGAAGCTATCAATCAGATTGGTAACTGACCTGCTCCAGAATCCCCATTACTGCCAACAGGTCTCAGTCAACACAGAAATACAAAAAATACTTTGCAAACAGCAGGCATTAAAATGGACATATTCAGAAATCTCAGATAAATTAATAAAGTTGTAAAATTGTACTACACAGTGGGGTGCAGAGAAATAATGTGCATGTATGCTGTTGGAATCAGTCAATCTTTATTCAGTTCTGGATTATTCAGAACCTTACTAGACTGTTACTGTTTAATTACCAAGACACAAACTTGTCACCACCTTCTTACACTCAATAATTTGTTGCAAAGTTGCTTTATACAGAACCTATTTGCATGTATAAAAGCACAGAAAGGGTTTCACTCCTCCCCTCCCAACACACAAATTGTGAAACAAGACTGCAAAATTGATGTAGAGTGTCATTTTTTAAGTAGGAATTTGTGGCAGGCTGAAAGCGATCGCCACTGCCACCCTCCCACTGCCTGGTCCGCGCTACCCTCCCTGGCACCCCCACCCCCCCCCCGCCAGTCCCCTTTAAGGATTTACCAGTGGACCGCTTCCGGCATTGCAGCATCCCGATATTCGAGGCATCTTCTCTGGTGAGCTGCCTGGGGACGCCCATTCGATATCCGCAGCTCGCCGGTTCGATGATGAGGCCCAATGTCCAATATTAGGTGCGCCTCGGGATTATCCATTCAGGCGCAGCACCCAATTTTGGGCGCAAATAAATATTCCCCCCTCATGTCTCAAAGTATTGATTGTAGATATTAGCCCCATAATGCATCACCTCACAAAATAACCAGACGTAAACCAGGATTTATCCTTTCTGCCCTATTGCATCCAGGAGACGGCTTTGCAGAAAAAGTCAGATTCAGAAAAATTAAAGAAGCAATATTGGTCCTATTGAGCCCCAAACTAGATAAATCACATTTGCAAATACATTTAATATTCATTTGTAGATTCTGACGAAAGGTCATCAACCTGAAACATTAATTCTGTTTCTCTCTCCACAGATGCTGCCTGACCTGCTGAGTACTTACAGCATTCTCTGTTTTTATTTCAGATTTCCAGCATCCGCAGTATTTTGCTTTTGCATTTTTGTTTCATTTGTCAATTACTTGGTATCAACTGTAAAGACACAGTACAAAACACTGTGTGTTGCCATGCCCTGTTACTACACTTCACGGTTTGATTATACAGATATAGAATTTGTGACCACTTAAAGATGCTTTAAATGGGAAGTACATAAATACACCCAAACTAAGTAATGAAGTGCCCATCAACCACCAGAATGCTCACAAAAACAAGCAATTTTTTTTTTCTAACTCTGAAGCGCTGAGCTTCCACACCAGCCTGGCTGAAATTGGGAACTGAAAGCATGAAACTTTGCCCTCTTTTTAAAGAAAGAAAAGAACGTGCATTTATATAGCGCCTTTCACGACTTCAGGACGTCCCAAAGCTCTTTAGAACTAATGAAGTATTTTTAAGTGTCGTCACGTAGGAAATGCAGCAGCCAAATTACACACAGACTGTCCCACAAACAGCAATGAAATAAAAGACCACAATCTGTTTTAGTGTCGCTAGTAGAGGGATAAATGTTGGCCAAGTCACCAGGAGAACTCCCCTGTTTTTCTTCAAATTGTGTCATAGGATCTTTAACGTCCACCTGAATGGGCAGACGGGGGCCTCAGTTTAATATCCCATCCAAAAGACAGCACCTTCCAACAGGGCAGCACTCCATTAGTAAAGCACTGAAGTGCCAGCCTAGATTATGTGCTCAAGTCTCTGGAGTGGGGACTTGAACCCACAACCTTCTGACTCAGGTGAAGGTGCTACCCACTGAGCCACAGGTGATACAGGTTTAATTCGGGGGTTTTTAAAAAAAAAAAATCAGGCTTTGTGATCAGGTTTAATACATGAATAATTGCAGCAGCATTTCTGGCAATATATTTTTAGATCATGAACACAACTCCACATATTACTTCTACAATTTGCCATTATTTTAACAAATGCTTTAAATATTACAAAAGATTTAGCACTTAGTTAATGACTGTATAATGTGTAAATGCTACAGAGCAATAATGCAAGAGGAATTTGGAAAATATTTTTCTCCTCAATACAATGGAGTAGAAACACACCCAACTGGCACGATTTCAGTTTACTGCACTGGCTAAACACTTCTTGGTCACATACCTTTACTCTGCCACATCATTTAGCCCATGTCCAACCTATTCCAAAAGCAACACCAATTTCAGTGGCTTATTCTATTCATGTTACTGTCAATAATCTCAAGTGTCAATATGAATTGACCCAAGTAATTTATAATCCCAGACTTTAAACATGACAGGCTATGCCAATGAAGTATTTTGTCACTTACATGTTTATTCTGCTGGAGTGTAATAATTTATAAAGCTCCATCGTTCACCATACATTTCCAGGACAGCCTGTTAAGTCAGGCATATCAGGATATACACAATAGCCCAGAATTTGCGATCCTGATGACGGCGAACGGACAGCTTTCGCCATCATTTTGCCTTTGAAATGGACCGCAACTTCGGCTCTTCCGCAGTAATTGTGTTGTTAAATACCCCATTAAAAGTTAGACCCATAGGGATTAGGTGTAACTGGGGTTTTAACAGCGTATTGACTGTTAAAGGTTATGGCCCTAAAAAACTAATTTTTATTTTGTGCCGTGTCAAATTTATCCATTGATAAAAATTAAAATTAAGCAACTTTTAAAAGAAATTTTTTTAAATTTTTTTTTTAAAAAGCTTATTCATATTTATTTCATGATGTGGAGATGCCGGCGTTGGACTGGGGTGGACAAAAATGAGAAGTCGCACAACACCAGGTTATAGTCCAACAGATTTATTTAATTTTACAAGCTTTCGGAGCAGTTCGCTCCTTCGTCAGGTAAGTTTAGCAGTGAGAGAATCTCCCAGAATTCACAATTTAAACACAGACAAAATATATTCAAATTTTTCCCTACATCAAAGAGCATAGCCAAGACAATGAGATGTGTCCCAGGGGGTCCAACGTGTCGAACCACCTGCTGGCTGCATATCCTGTCAATCTGTGTAGGTTCTTGTGTTAGCCTTTTTTAAAAAAAACACCTGGGAAGACCGGCCATGATGTCAAGTCACGTTCTGTATCGTGACATGAACCCGATATCGCGATTGAGGCCCTCCTCATGAGTGCGGAACTTGGCTATCAGTTTCTGCTCTATGATTTTGCGCTGTCGTGTATCTCGAAGGCCGCCTTGGAGAACGCTTACCCGCATATCCGAGGCTGAATGCCCCTGGCTGCTGAAGTGTTCCCCGACTGGGAGGCAACCCTTTTGCCTTTTTCCCACGTGAGCCCCAATCTTTGTTTTTCGTTCTAACATTTTTTAAATGTTATGAATTTTAAGAGCTTGCCCACTTCCTGGTCTGAGAGAATTCTGCAGACAGTTTTGATTGGCTGCTTAGACAGCTTGTTGGCGTCACAGCAGCTTGCACTATGGGATTCCCACTGTACTCCGTTGATTAGAATTACAGATCGGAAAACCCAAACTTCAACAGAGATCGTGAGATCTTTGTGCGAAGCTTACTTTGGGGCCAACGGCGATCGCCTTTGCTTTGTCAAAGGCCGTAAATTCCGGGCCATCAGTGTTCTCATCAGTGGTACTGACAACCAAGGTTTATACAAGGTTCAAAACCATTCAAGATGTCACCAATACTGTATCAGTATTACAAACAGGCACTGAACCGTTTACAAGGAAATCATTTTTACACGAGAATATTATAGGTAGGGAAAAAGGAAAGACTTTTGAGTGAACCCAGGAATCAGGTATCACTCAGCCTCAAATCTTCAGTTATCAGAGCTACTGCTGTGAAATCAAAACATAGTCCTCACATACCTAGTGCCCAATCTCTGCTGTATCACAGTAGAGAGGCAAGATTCTCCAGACAGCAGAGAGTTGGTGACAGAAAAACAAGTCAACGGCACACCTGAAAAACCTTAAAAGTCCTTCGCTTCCTCCCTCTTTAAGGTTGTTGTTTTAGGGAAAATGTTAACAATTCAATCGGTTTTCTGTTATTTTGATGACAGGCTTTATGTTCTCTTGAACCATTACACTCGAGAATTTTTATGAACAACTGGTGTTACAGTACATTTTTGCCGTGCCAGACTAACCTTTCAGCCATTCTTTTCCACGACAATTCCTACCTCTGCCTGTTATCAGAATATTTAATGTAGGGAATGAATTAAATAGATTTATTATGCAAGAGAGACATTACGATTGGTAGGGCTCCACATTGTTACTGTTGTGGAACTTTGAGTTTTGTACTATGAGCACACCTCAATAGGTTTAACAGCATGGCAAGTATTTTTTTTTCAATTTTATATGTGGTGGAATAACAGGGTGGAGCCAGAGATAACGGACAAGCACAGATGTGTCTCAAATTTTACCCTAGCTGTTGCTGGGAACCACTATCAATGGGCAAATCACCTACTTCCCACAGCCTAAGGCACACGCCAGCATGTGACAGTTAGCACTGCATGTGTACTAGGAACAGCTGCAGGCAGAACATCTGGAACAGGCAGAGAGCTTAATGACTTATATTCTTTATGGACTTTTTGCATTGATATAAAATGATGACATGCAGCTGCCGCAGCTCTTGTGCTCCTAGAGAAACATCTGATTTGTTTTAAAAGCCGATTCCTCCTGTAGAAAACGGACAGCCCAGTCAAACCACTCCAATGTTGTACAGGGTGGATGTTGGCACTGAGTATGCCACTGGTCTGCATGTCTTTGAACAGTATACAGTCTTGGAGCAGGAGATGGGCTTTCTCTGCAACTTTATGAACAAAACTGCAATATTTCATCACTGAACAACAGAACCTTAAAAGTTTACAGCACAAGAGATCACCAATTGACCCATCGTGTCTGTACCAGCTCTTCGTTAGAGCAGTTCAAGAAATGGGTGAACGTAGGCTTTGTGAACATGAAGGATGTTAATCATGACAAGGTGGAGCAATTTTTCTTGAATTGCAATGCAATGATTCAGTCATAAATCATCTTGTAGATGGGAAATTAATAAGTGGGTGGCATCATCTCCAAAATAAGTATCGCTTTTGATGATTCTACCAGGTTACTAAGGTCAAGAAATATTGCTGGACCAAGCACACTTCTTGCCCGCGTCATCCTAACACATCTATAAAGATTAATTTGTCAAACCCGGAAACTGTTAAACCCTTCTTTTCACATTTAAAAGCCTTACAACTAAAAGAGCTGGCACAGGCACAATGGGCCGAACTGCCTCCTTCTATGCTGCATCATTCAATGATAACACTGCTGAAAAATTACAAATCCTAAAGATGTTTAAAGGCCAAAGAGAATGAAAGCACAATTTACTCTATCAACTACAGTAAAAAAAAAATATCGACACTAAACTGGGGAAATATAAACCAGTCGTCAAAAAAAAGTCAAAATCACAATGAAAATTCAACATTTTGGCACCACAAAGGGAAACTGAAGAAAGTATTCAGTTAAAGAATACATAATATGAAACTATGAACTATATGAAATTGTATGGACAAGTTGTAATGAGAGGACAGGTTACATTAAACAGCTTTACTTTCCCCACAATACTTAGCAGGGAACTCAAACTATTGGAGATGCTAGGCCTTTCAACAGCATAGGAATTTCCCCAAGACTGAAAACTCACCAGGACCGGGGGGGGGGAAATAGAAACTTTCCCACCACTCCATACATTGATGCTCCAATTACCAATGAGAAATCAGATTCTTTAGACACCATGTCAGCACAGTGATCAAAAATATGTACATGTGTTTAGAAAACAAAAATAAATCTTTCCCAAGAGATGTGGGCAGTACATAGGTGAACTAAGACCATGTGATCTGATTTACACTGCAATAATGAAACAAACTTTGCTTCCTGCATAAATACCAGATTTAAATATATCTGATCTGTAGTTTTAGGATTTGTTTAGTACATCTTTAACATTCTTTATTGCTCAACATTTCAGAAATGTTACTTAAATTGCAAATTTTACCTGCCATTTCTAAATAGCCTGACCTTTCCTATGTTCTGATGAAAGGTCATCAACCTGAAACGTTAACTCTGTTTCTCTCTCCACAGATGCTACCTGACCTGCTGACTGGTTCCAGCATTTTCTGCTTTTATTTCAGATTTCCAGCATCCGCAGTATTTTGCTTTTGATCTTTCCTTTCGTTATTCGCAAAATACTTTAGAAAACCATCCGTAATTCATTCATTTCGGTTGCCATTTGTTTTGTCACTATTCTTGAGTGGGTGCAATCTAATTAAAGTCATTAAAATCATCAGCATCAAAAAACCTAAAATCCACAAAATAGGCTTCAATGGCAATGGAATCGGTTATGACTTTTACACAAAGTTGAAGCACATGTGTACGTGGAGTAAATTAACAATATTTTGCTTAATACAACAAAATTCAACATTACCCACTGCTTTAAACACGTCACTGATATACACACCTCTCTAATTCACCCTTTCTCTCCTAAAGTCAAAGACTCAAGTTAAAGTACGGTTACACAGGCACAACCAGCCCTCCAGTACTTCACTCAAGTGGGCATTTATGTGCAAGACTACAACCTATATTTATAAAGTACCAAATAATGGGCCGAATGGCCTCCTTCTGTGCCGTTATGACTCTATGACTCTACCTTTAATGTAGAAAAATTGCCAAAAGCACTTCACAAAAAGACACAATCAACAAAATGAACAGAGCCAAAGATGGAGCTATCAGGAGGGGTGGCCAAATGCTTAGTCAAAGAAGTGGGTTTTATGGAAGGACACAAAGCTGGGATTTTCTACTTCTATGCTCACCAGCCTGTGATTTTCTGCACATTAAAGTGAACAGCTAGAAAGTCACAGGCTAGCAAGCGAAGAAAGAGAAAACCTTGGCCAGTGTCGACAACTTGGTCAGTCACATGAGGCATCACAACTGAGCCCCATCCTGCCTCACTCAACATCCACACACACACCTTGTCACTTGGAATATCAAGAGTAACCGTCAGGAGCTGATGCTTCCTTATATCTCTCCTCTCCAGCCCCATATGCTAAGGCCAATTGTAATGGACCCATCATTGTCCCAGCTAATGCAGCACAGACTAGGAATCAAAACCTGGAATCTTATCTGGCCTTGTCCCAAAGAATGTGGCACATTTGCTGCTGAGCCATTGGAAAAAATCTTGTCCAACAGCTTCAAGCTTTTCTAAATCCTGTACAGATTTTACTGGAAAAAGAGCATTGGAAGTGGAACTGTAGTGCTTCATAGAACTGGATATCTCGCACGCTATTCCTTGTAGTAGCAGGGCTTTGATTCACATCCATGATTACTTAGTAATTATTAAGATCTCCATTTCTTCATGGAGAAGCAAACTGAAAAAACAATTCCCTTCAGGAAGGGAGGGAGGCTAAATTATGCAGCCAATTTCCCCAGTTCGTTCTAGTCAGCAACCAGGCAGATTCGTAAAAGCAGGTCCCGTCAGAGAAACAGCGTGGTGCCGAGACTCTTCAGGAAAGAAAATTAAAATACTTAAAAGGTGGCACAGTGGTTTGCTACCGTGTTGTGTGTTCTCAAACTTAGCCACGTTTGCTTGAGGAGGAAAGAGACGTTCTCACAAAAGGAGAAAATAAAGCAGAGTAAGAGTCACTGAATGCTGTACTTACCAATTTCTCACCCTCTCAAAAAAAGGCAGAGATTATTTTCTATTTTTTTTTTGAGAAAGGAAACCCAAAGGCATCATGACAGTATGATGCATTGGTGTCAATATGCCATGTCAAGAGATTGGCAGAATGTCCGTTTGTGCCTGCAATTCCAAAACAAAGTTTTCAATCTAGACTTGGCCATCAGTTAAAAAGGAAAGGAGCCTCCCCATAGGGAGGGAAAACAGGAAAATCAGATGGCAACTCATCCCATGCTGATAGATAGTAAGATCAAGAGCAGTGGAGACCATAGATTAGATTACTTACTTTAATTTTGATTAGGGAAGTGTGGCTAGCAGAAGAGTGGGATGGGTGTGATAGGTATCAGATGATAATTTCAAATTACATTGGCATTTAGCAGAAGAAATAACTAGCTGTAGCGTTGCATACCAGGGAGTCGAGACTTTGTCACTTTTTGTCTGATTATGCATCTGTCGTGTGTAAATACAAATTATTGTTGCTGACCACATTTATATTGGAAAAAACCTATGTAAACTTGTCATGCTGAAATTATGCTCTCGCACCACGGGGGCACTGCAGTATCTCCACTGGGGGAAGGGACTAACTAGTTGTGCAAGTTTCCATTATAAGTGGGAACATAGTTATTTAGAATGGGAAAGGAAGTGCATGCAGACAAGATTTTTATATATATATTTTTTTTTAAATGTTGATTATGAAAGTGCTTCAGAGAAACAGCCAATAACAAAGGAGTGTATAACCATAGAACCGAGCATAAGCATTGAATGTTTGTTATAATTTTTGTTTTTGAACAGCCCTCGGTTAAATAAGCCTCCAAAAAACCTGCCAATTAAGTATCTGATTATGCAGAGTACTATGGAATCACCATGTTTAAGTTAATCCTTGATCTGCTTTCACTGCATCCGACCCTTTCCACCATCCCCTCCCCCCATCTCCCATGCAATTTAGCCCCGTCACTTTGCAGCTTCTCCTTCATCTCTCCTCTTCCCCTTGCCCCACCCCCTCATCATATTATCCAAACTCATCTCATCCACGAGACTCACCACCTGCTCCGACAATCCTCTTCCGACTCAACTCTGCTTCCTGGTCCCAATGCTAGCTGACATTCCCTTCAAAATTATCACCCCCTTCTCAAAAAACCCACATGCTACTTCCTCCCTTGTCAATCACCATGCCACCTCCAACCTCCCTTTCCATGGTCCTTGAACATGTCATTTATCCCATCTGTGCCCACTCAGAACTCCTTCCACAAACTTCAACTTGTTCAAAATTCTGCCACGCACATCCTGTTTAGTACTAAGTCACACTCACCCATCACCCGTTTTTGCTGCCCTACATTGGCTCTCCACAGCTAAAATCCTTGTTCCTTTCTTTAAATTTCTCAATGACCTCGCCTCACTCCATCTCCGCAATCTCCTCTAGCCCTATGTTCCCTTCTCCCACACCCCATCCCCCACCCCACCCCCACCTCCCCTGGCCACAATTTTCATGTTGTGCACTAGATATTCTCTCTGAATCAAAGACACTGGCCACTCCAATAAGCGAACCTCTCGTCCCCTACAATCCGGAGAATACTTACTGTGCTGGTGTGACCCAGGGATCATAACAGAGCCCTTGCTCCATATACTGGTTACTGAAATATCACCATGTACATGCTCCTGTCTGCAGAAGGTGGACTGAAAAGCATTCTATTAAGGTGAGGCATGACTGCAAACCAACAAACTGTTTTATTTTATATAAAATACATGTATGAACAGGAAACAGTTTTCACAGAGAGATCAGTCAATGTCCTATGCTAATTTCATGGAAACATTAGCATGCCCAGCCTTAATGGTGTCAGCCTTAGCTCAGTGGTAGCACTCTTGCCTCTGAATCAGAAGGTTGTGGGTTCAAAACACACTCCAGAGATTTGAGCACATAATCTAGGCTGACACTCCAGTGCAGTACTGAGGAAGTACTCCAATGTCAGAAATGTGGTCTCTTGGATGAGGCCAGTGTCGGGAGCGGAGAGAGCAGCAGCACAGTGAGTATTTAAACTCACTTTCGCGGGCTTTTTTTTTGCAGAGGCCAGTGTCGGGAGCGGAGAGAGCAGCAGCACAGTGAGTATTTAAACTCACTTTCGCGGGCTTTTTTTTGCAGAGGCCAGTGTCGGGAGCGGAGAGAGCAGCAGCACAGTGAGTATTTAAACTCACTTTCGCGGGCTTTTTTTTGCAGAGGCCAGTGTCGGGAGCGGAGAGAGCAGCAGCACAGTGAGTATTTAAACTCACTTTCGCGGGCTTTTTTTTTTGCAGAGGCCAGTGTCGGGAGCGGAGAGAGCAGCAGCACAGTGAGTATTTAAACTCACTTTCGCGGGCTTTTTTTTTGCAGAGGCCAGTGTCGGGAGCGGAGAGAGCAGCAGCACAGTGAGTATTTAAACTCACTTTCGCGGGCTTTTTTTTGCAGAGGCCAGTGTCGGGAGCGGAGAGAGCAGCAGCACAGTGAGTATTTAAACTCACTTTCGCGGGCTTTTTTTTGCAGAGGCCAGTGTCGGGAGCGGAGAGAGCAGCAGCACAGTGAGTATTTAAACTCACTTTCGCGGGCTTTTTTTTTGCAGAGGCCAGTGTCCGGAGAGACGAGACCGGAAGCGGACCAGGTGGGAAGCACCCAGGTGAACAGCATTTAAGGAGGGTGGTGGCTTAAACCCGAGTTTCTACAGAGTAGGAACCCCCACCCGCCCTCCTCCTCTAACCTACTAGTCTTTTAGCAGTCTAAAAACAGAGGTCACAAATTTTTTGGTCTCAGTTTCTTTTCAGCAGGGCAGGAACCGGGAGGAGCGGGAAGTCGGCGTAGGACCAAGGGGACACAAGACCGGGAAGTCAGCGAAAGACCAGGGAGGTAAGACTAACTGGTAAGTACTTTCCTCAAACCTTCCTAGAAAGTAAAACTAAAACTAGTGGGATTTGGTTAGTTTAAAAAGGAATAAGAGGAGTACAGTATACATTGGTCTAAGTAAGCTTCGGGAAAACAAAAGTCAATAAATAAACTAAAACTAGAAAATTAAAAAGTAATATAAGGGTTAAGTCATGGCAGTAGAGCTCGGACCTGTGTCATGCTCCTCCTGTAACATGTGGGAAATCAGGGACGCTTCCTGTGTCCCTGACAACCATGTGTGCGGGAAGTGTGTCCAGCTGCAGCTCATGTGGGACCGCATGACGGCCCTTGAGCTGCGGATGGACTCACTTTGGAGCATCCACGATTCTGAGAGGGTTGTGGATAACACATTTAGTGAGTTGGTCACACCGCAGGTTAAGGCCAGCGTAGATAGTACATGGGTGACCAAAAGGCAGAGCAAGGGCAGGAAGGTAGTGCAGAAATCCCCTGGGGTTGTCTCCCTTAGCAACAGGTTCACCGCCTTAGGTGCTGTTGTCGGGGGGGATGACTCATCGGGGGAAGGCACCAGCAGCCAGGCTCATGGCACCATGACTGGCTCTGTTGCAAAGAAGGGAGGGAAAAAGAGTGGCAGGGCTATAGTAATAGGGGATTCGATTGTAAGGGGAATAGATAGGGGTTTCTGTGGTCGCGACCGAGACTCCAGGATGGTATGTTGCCTCCCTGGTGCAAGGGTCAAGGATGTCTCGGCGCGGGTGCAGAACATTCTGGAGGGGGAGGGGGAACAGCCAGTTGTCGTGATACATGTTGGTACCAACGACGTAGCTAAAAAAAGGGAAGAGGTCCTACAAGTAGAATTTAGGGAGTTAGGAGCCAAGCTAAAAAGTAGGACCTCGAAGGTAGTAATCTCTGGATTACTACCAGTGCCACGTGCTAGTAAGAGTACAGAGAACAGGATAGTTAGGCTAAATACGTGGCTTGAGCAGTGGTGTAAGAGGGAGGGTTTTAAATTTTTGAGGCATTGGAACCAGTTTTGTGGTAGGTGTGACCTATACAAAAGGGACGGTCTACACCTGTGCAAAGATGGAACTGATGTTCTCGGGGTAATTTTTGATAAAGCAGTTCGGGAGCATTTAAACTAGTATGGCAGGGGGCTAGAAACCTATGTAGTGAAATAGAGGAAAGTGAAAGGCAGACAGAAATAAATGGTAAAAGAGTGAGGAACAAAAAACAAAGGGCCAAACTAATTCATAAAAAATGTGAGCATAAAAAAAGCCTGAGGGTTTTATACCTTAATGCGAGAAGCATCAGGAACAAGGTAGATGAATTAGCTGTGGAAATAGAGGTTAATAATTATGATCTAATTGGGATTACGGAAACATGGTTGCAGGGTGAGCAGGGCTGGGAGCTTAACATACAGGGGTATTCAGTATTTAGGAAGGATCGACAAAAAAGAAAGGGAGGAGGGGTAGCATTGCTGGTAAAAGAAGGGATAAATGCAATTGAAAGGAAGGATATTAACTCAGTTAATACAGAATCTATATGGGTGGAGCTAAGAAATAGCGAGGGGCGAAAAACATTAATAGGAGTGGTATATAGGCCTCCAAATAGTAAAATAGAGGTTGGGGAGGGCATCACGAGGGAAATTAGAGAAGCGTGCAATAAGAGCACAGCTGTCATCATAGGTGACTTTAACTTACATATAGATTGGAATAGCCTAATCAGTAAAAATAATGAGGAGGAGGAATTCCTTGAGTGTTTAAGGGATGGTTATCTGGATCAATATGTCGAGGAACCAACTCGGGAACAGGCTATATTGGACTGGGTACTGTGCAATGAGAAGGGACTAATTAGTAATCTTGTTGTACGGGGACCCTTGGGTCAGAGCGATCATAACATGATCGATTTCTCACTCGAAATGGAGAGCGAAGAAATTGACTCAGATACTAAGGTCCTGAATTTAAACAAGGGGAATTATGATGCCATTAGACGGGAACTGAGTAGGTCTGATTGGACAACGTTCCTGGGAGGACTGGAGGTAGATAAACAATGGCAAGCATTTAAAGATAGAATGACAAAATTGCAAAAATTGTTTATACCAATCTGGCATAAAAGGAAATCTAAAAAGGTGACTCAACCGTGGATAACAGGGGAAATTAGAGACAGCATAAAATCCAAAGATAGGGCGTATAAAATAGCCAAAAAAAGCGCCAGAGCGGAAGATTGGGAACAGTTTAAGATAGAGCAAAGGAGGACAAAGGGCTTAATCAAGAGGGGCAAAATAGCTTACGAAAGCAAGCTGGCGGAAAATATAAAAACTAACTCCAAAAGCTTTTATAAGTATATCAAGAGGAAAAGACTGGTGAAAACCAAAGTTGGCCCATTGCAGTCAGATACGGGGGAATATATAACGGGAAATAAGGAAATGGCAGACCAACTAAATGCATACTTTGGGTCAGTCTTTACGAAGGAAGACACAAAAAACCTCCCTGGGATATCGGGAAAAATAGGGACATTTGCAAAGGAGGAACTGACGCAAGTCAATATCTCTAAGGATATGGTGTTAAGGAAGCTAAAGGGATTGAAGGCGGACAAATCCCCAGGGCCTGATAACATGCATCCTAGGGTGCTGAAGGAGGTGGCCCTAGAGATAGCGGATGCACTAAGTATGATTTTTCAGAATTCATTAGACTCGGGAACAGTGCCCATGGATTGGAGGGTAGCTAACGTTACCCCACTATTCAAAAAGGGGGGTAGGCAAAAAGCAGGTAATTACAGACCTGTAAGCCTTACATCAGTTGTGGGCAAAATGCTGGAGTCCATCATTAAGGATGAAATAGCGGAGCACTTAGCAAATGGGGACAGGATAGGACAGAGTCAACATGGATTTACAAAGGGTAAATCGTGCTTGACTAATCTATTGGAATTTTTTGAGGGAGTAACTGGTAAAATAGATGGGGGAGAGCCAGTAGATGTGGTGTACCTGGACTTCCAAAAGGCCTTCGATAAGGTCCCACATAAAAGATTAGCAGGGAAAATTGAAGCTCATGGGATAAAGGGGAAAGTATTGACGTGGATAGAGAACTGGCTGTCAGATAGAAAACAGAGAGTTGGAATAAACGGCTCATTTTCTGAATGGCAGGCAGTAACAAGTGGGGTACCACAGGGATCTGTCCTGGGTCCCCAGCTGTTCACAATTTACATTAATGACCTGGATCAGGGAGTCGGATGCAGCATTTCCAAATTTGCAGACGACACTAAACTAGGAGGGGGGGTGGGCTCAGAGGAGGAGACCAGGAAGCTCCAGAGCGATTTGGACAGACTGGGTGATTGGGCGGATAAATGGCAGATGCACTATAATGTGGACAAGTGCGAAGTTATCCACCTTGGGTGCAGGAACGGGAGGGCAAATTATTATTTAAATGGCAATAAATTGGGAGAGGGGGAAGTACAGAGAGACCTGGGTGTTCTTGTACACCAGTCACTGAAGGCGAGCATGCAGGTGCAACAGGCGATCAAGAAGGCAAACGGTATGCTGGCCTTCATAGCAAAAGGGTTGGAATACAGGAACAGGGATACCTTGCTGCAGCTGTACAGGGCACTGGTGAGACCACACCTCGAGTACTGTGTACAGTTTTGGTCGCCTCATCTGAGGAAAGATGTTCTTGCCATGGAGGGGGTGCAGCGGCGATTCACCAGGCTGATACCAGGAATGGCGGGATTGACCTATGAGGAGAGACTATGTAGTTTAGGGATGTACACACTGGAGTTTAGAAGATTGAGAGGGGACCTCATAGAAGTGTATAAAATTCTGACAGGTCTAGACAGACTAGATGCAGAAGGAATGTTTCCCTTGGCGGGTGAGAACAGAACTAGAGGACATAATTTAAGGATAAGGGCTAAACCATTTAGGACAGAAATGAGGGGGAATTTCTTCACTCAGAGGGTGGTGAACCTGTGGAACTCATTGCCACAGAGGGCAGTGTACGCCAGCTCATTAAATATATTTAAGAGGGAATTAGATGTATTTCTACAGGCAAAAGGGGTTAAGGGTTACGGAGAGAAGGCGGGGACAGGATACTGAATTGGAGGATCAGCCATGATCTCATTAAATGGCGGAGCAGGCTCGAAGGGCCGGATGGCCTACTCCTGCTCCTATCTTCTATGTATCTATGTATCTATGTATCTATGTTAAATTGTTGCCCAGGTGGCTGTAAAAGATCCCATAGCACTATTTATTTGAAGAGCAGGAAATTTCTCCCCATGTCCTGGCCAACGTTTATCCCTCAAACAACATTTTAAAAAGTTATCTGGTCATTTATCGCATCACTGTTTGTAGGACCTTGTGTGCACAAATTCGCTGCCATGTTTCCCTACAATACAACAGTGACTACACTTCAAAATAACTCATTAGCTTTGAGGTGCTTTGGAATGTCCAGAGTTCATGAATGGTGCTATGTAAATACAAGTTAGTTATTTGTTTCTTTAATGGCTCACTAGGCATAGGCTCATGTTCAAGCTAGCGAGCACAAAACTAACTAGCCTTGCACTTTCTGTTACAAGTTGTTGAGTTCACTCATCAATTCCCATGTCCAACATAAAGGTCGCCGTCCCTTAAGTATGTGTTATCAAGGGTTTGGCTCACCAAGCTATCCATCATCAAGGGTTCCAAATTAGACCCATCCTTAGAACTGTGGGGAAACAACACATCTCTTATTGCTTAATTGAACAACAATGGCTGTCCATCCAGATTTCAATGAAAACAATCCTCATTGCTAGTCTAAGATACTCATCAATGGCTGGCCATTCCAATTGGGGACTGGTGACCATTATGTTTTGGCCGAGAGCAGACAACCTCCGCCTTTCTCAATTGACAGGAAGTGTACAAGAGCAGTCCAGTGATGTTCCTTTCCTCTGTGAGGAGACACCCGATCTCAGTTCAGCATTCCCCTATACATCATGACTGAGATCAGGAACTCAGAGGCTGATCATACTAGCATCCCTCAACTCATGTGGTAGCATATTTATGCTGTACTCAATGCCACCGCTCAAGGCTTTGATCTTAATGTTAATTGGATTGTCTGTTATAGAGAATGTCCATATGGATCACAATGTCAACATTACAGCTTTAAAAAGAAAGAGTCCTTGCCAGTAAGCTTTTACCATTTCAGGGGCAATTCAGACTAATAATGTGCAACAAGAGATAAAAATTAATATCAGAGCAATGAAATGGCATCCATGTTGTTGAAATTTAAGTAAGTGCTACCTTACAATTGAGATTGTCATGTCCTTGCAGACTTATTGGTATGTGGAATACAATGTAAAAGCTTTCAAACTTTAGAAGAAATAAAAATAATTTTCTTCAAGTTGTTCGTTCCAGTGAAGTACTGTTTACACCATCTGTCACTGTGTTATTTCATTAATGATCGAGCACCTGTGACTCATTAATTCGAGACGCTTTCTGCAAGAACCTCACAGATTCACTGCATACCATGCGCCAATGTGTTAGACACAATCTACCCATACTTAAACTGCATTGGGTAATTTTTCCATGTACTGATGGGGGCAAAAATAAACAATTATTGCAAAAATTCCAGAGACAAATGTTTGCTATTTGAACCCAACTTTTTTTTTTGAGTTACTGCATTACAATGTAATTGTACTTTGAATTTAAACAATTTCTCTGAACAGTTTGGGTAAGGTATTATAATCACAAATAGGACTAAAAAGTACATTAAAATAATTTGGCTTCAAATTGTAATCAGTTAGTGTGAAACAACGAATTAATTCCTACATTACAACTGTGACTAGACTTCAAAAGTACTTCATTGCCTATAAAGCGCATAGGGACATCCTGAGGTCGTGAAAGGCGCTATATACAAATAAGTCTTGATTTTTTTTTCAAATAGCGTCATCATTTTAATAGACTTTAATGATGAATGTTTAATTGTAATTTCAGTAGAGTATGTACTATGTTCACTTGACTGGTGCATTTCAAGGAGAAGCTTGAAACTATTAACCTTTTCAATGCAATAATTGCTAATAAATAGGAGTGAAAATTTGCTATAGGCAAGTTTATTTTCCACTCCTGTTCTGAACGCCAGCACTGATTCTGGAGTGCAGCTCCATGAGGCCAAAAATCCCTCTGGCAATTCAATGAAGTAGCTATGCTTCATCTACAAGCCTAGGAGTGAAGTTGGGGTCTTTTGCTTCTGCACGCACCAATTTGCAATTTTCCATCCATTAAAATGAATGAATGAAAAATCCTGGGCAGGTAAATGCAGATGCTGAAAATGCCAGCCTGAATGTCAGAAGCCTATGGGCGGCATCACAGCCATGCTTTCTTCTGTTTTCAGTGGATGTTCACATCCCTGCAATTTTGAGCAAGAATCCCCAGATAGCAATGAGTGTGAATTATGGCTGATTTTTCCCCTCCCTACCGCAGGGGGTCGGGGCCAACTGTACCATTCCTACTGCTGTCCCAACTTTAATCACTTAACTCAACAAAGACTGGGATTGAATCTGGTATCTTCTGATCTGTATGACTTTGTACCATGTCAGACAGTGCCTACACCCACTGCCATCAGAGAGGGGCCATTTTTTAGTCATCATCTCGATTACTCATGAAAAATCTGGCTAAAGTTTGCTTCACTTTCTAAGATATACGAGGTGATGTTTATACAATTAAAAACAACCAAATTATACTATAAGTTCCTTTACAATCTACAATTAGCTATTTACAATCTATATTAAATGACTTCGATGAAGTGACAGAGTGCAATGTATCCAAGTTTGCTGATGATACAAAGCTAGTAAGCAGTGAGGACACAAAGAGCCTGCAAAGGGATATAGACAGGTTAAGTGAGTGGGCAATAAGGTGGCAGATGGAGTAATAATGTGAGGAAATGTGAGGTTATTCACTTTGGTCGGAAGAATAGAAAAGACATGCTCGCTCTCGAGTCAGTACAAAGAAGGTTCACTCGGTTAATCCCGGGGATGAGGGGGTGGACATATGAGGAGAGGTTGGGTAGATTGGGACTATACTCATTGGAGTTCAGAAGAATGAGAGGCGATCTTATTGAAACATATAAGATTGTGAAGGGGTTGGATCGGGTGGATGCGGGGAGGATGTTCCCGATGATGGGTGAAACTAGAACTAGGGGGCATAGTCTTAGAATAAGGGGCTGCTCTTTCAAAACTGAGATGAGAAGGAACTACTTCACTCAGAGGGTGGTAGGTCCATGGAATATGCTGCCCCAAAAAGCTGTAGAAGCTACATCATTACATAAATTTAAAACAGAAATAGACAGTTTCCTAGAAGTATAGGGAATTAAGGGTTACGGGGCGCGGGCAGGAATTTGGACATGAGTCTAGGTTCGGATCGGTCATGGCCCTGTGGGTAGCGTAGCGGGCCCAGGGGCCGTGTAGCCTGACCCTGCTCCTATTTCGTGTGTCCAATTCTGTTAGGTTCAGGAGATGGTTCTGTGATAGTAGATTGGCGGTTAGGATCAGATCAGCCATGATCTTATTGAATGGCGGAGCAGGCTCGAGGGGCCAATTGGCCTACTCCTGCTCCTATTTCTTATGTTCTTATGTTCTTACCACATGTCCCAAAGTGATTTACAACCAATGGATTTCTTGGCAAGTGCAGTTACCAATGCTTTGTGGGCAAACACAGCAACCAACTTGCAGATAGCAATGTTCGCACCAAAAGCAAATGAATGAATAGCCAGATAATCTGGTTTTTTTGTGTCGTTGGTTAAGGAAAGAATGTTCACCAGGACACTGGAAGAACTGCTAGCCCTTCTGTGAAAGGGTCTTTCACATCCACCTGGCCAGGCAAACAGGGCTTCAATTTAACATCCAAAAAATAGCACTTTTGACAATGCAGCACTCTCTCAGTACTGCAGAGTCAGCCTAGATCATGCACTGAAGTGGAATTTGAACCCACAACCTTTACATTCAGAGGTGAGGATGCTATCAACTGAGCTAAACTGACACTAGTAAAAAAGGTACAAATGATCCACTTACATGAAACAAATAATTTCTCAGCTTCTGACAATGATAATTGATGCAAAGAAAGAGGTTTGGATTCAAATAGAGAACACAAAGTATAACACTGAAATGTATAAGGCCTTGGCTAGGCCTCATTTAGAATATGGTGTCTGTTTTGGTCCCCTCACATGGTAGCTGATAGAGCCAGGGTCTCTGAGCAGGACCACTAGATTGATAACAGATGTAAAGTCACTTCGTTACCATGATAGGCTTAAAGAGCTGGGGCTTTTTACCTTAGAAAAGTGTAGAATGCAAGAAGATTTGATTGGAGTTCCTTAAAATAATGATTCGGTCCCTGTGGATAGGCTATTTGAGTTAGAGGTAAGGGAGAACCAAGGGACAAGACTATAAGTTACGCAAGCATAGAACTAGGTTAGATGTCATGAGGTATTTCTTTCCACACAGATGTCAGCCTTTAGAATAAACTGCGAGCTTGTGCAATGAATGTGGATTCACTGCAAACATGCACAGCTGGATGTGTTCCCGAGTGTGGCCGACATAACCACATATAGAAGATCGGTGGGTATTAGGAGCTGCGTCCCCCAGTCATCATGGTCTCCTCCAGTAACTTGTTTCATCACCTTTCATGGGCAGAAAGGAATTTTCCAGAGCTTTATTTTCCTAAATTGGTATAAAGTTTTTTGCCTCTCCCAGATGGCTTGGCTGGTTGATTGAGAAGAATGTTGGCAGACTATGTAGCCTAAGTATTGCCTAATAGGAACTTTCCATTATTTGCAAACAAATTCAGCATTACTGCAACGTTTAACATTATAATTGTGCTTAAAGTTGGAATTTTTTTGTATTTGAAATATTTCAAAGTGAAGATCATGTGAGGTCATGCAGTTGCATTTAGAAATAAGCTATTAACCTGTCTCAAACTAGTTCAACCAATTGAATTAATATGTGGGTTAGTGGAGGGAGGGAGAAAATCATGACCTGAAAAAAGTATAATTGTAATATTCATATATAGCTACATTTTTGGAACTGCTTTTCATTGGTCAAAAGAAAAATTCCAGAGTGATATAATTGTTCTTATCAATACATGTTTACTTAACCATCATGGACTTTGGCACAATTCAGTACTTCCATTGCAAGTCAGGTCACTGGCATCCACTAACTTAGGTTACAGATAAGTAAACACACACATACTTTGTTAAGAGTACTGCAAACATTTGTGTTGCCCAGCAAACAAGACTTCATTCAAATCAGTAATGAAAAATGGTAAACATTTCTTCACCTTCCTCCTGAAAAAAGCCTCAATTTTATCCTAGATTACTTGATCACCCATGATGTTGCCCAAGGAAAAACAATAAAAATGTTGTATTTTGTTTGCAACTATCTCTGCGTGTCTTGTGCTCTCAAATTGTCTGTTTTAGTTGGTACGTCTTTTACTCTTTTTCCTTATGGTTAACACACCACTGTCTCTCATGGTTCTCCATTTTCTGTAAAGCCATTCTTTTCTCTGTCTCCTCCCACTTCTTTTTTTGTATATCTCTGATCAGTTACCTCTCACCACTCACGGAAAACTGGAGCTAGATTTGGGGCACCCAAATTTATTACACCCATCTTTTATCTCCATGGGTATAAAGCCACACTCTCCTGTCGGGCATCAGCCTAATCGTCCAAATTTCTATGGCCACCACCTGGGCATCATGTTTGCACACACCCGGTCAGGCCAACTGCGTCGGACTATTGCTGCTACTAAAGAATGAGGCCTGCAGCAATTAACCATATCTTCAGCACTAAACCATACTGAGGCATAATAAAAAGGCAAAATACTGCAGATACTGGAAATCTGAAATAAAAACAGAAAATGCTGGAAATACTCAGCAGGTCAGGCAGCATCTGTGGAGAGAGAAACTGAGTTAACCTTGCAGGTCGATGACCCTTCGTCAGAACTGGAAAAAGCTGGAGATGGAACAGGTTTTTAAGCAAGTGCAGGGGCAGGGAAAGGGTGGAGGGGAGGAAAGAACAAAAGGGAAGGTCTGCGATAGGATGGAAGGCAAGAGAGATTAAGAGACAAAAGGGATGATGGTGCAAAGCAAAAGGAGATGGTAATGGGGCAAGTTAAGAAACAAAAGATGGCTCTCGATGAAGTGTAAATGGCGATGGCAGAATGATCGACAGCTGCCATGTGAGAGAGAGAAAAAAAAATGGAAAAAAAAGATTGGGGCAGAGGTTATGGTCTGAAATTGTTGAACTCGATGTTGAGTTCAGAAGGCTGTTAAGTGCCTAATCGAAAGGTGAGGTGCTGTTCCTCGAGCTTACATTGAGCTTCATTGGAACAGTGCAAGAGGCCGAGGACGGTGAGGTCGGAGTGGGAGTGGAGCGGAGAATTAAAATGACAGGCGACCAGAAGCTCGGGGTCACCCTTACGGACTGAACGGAGGTGTTTCGCAAAGCAGTCACCCAATCTGCGTTTGGTCTCCCCAATGTAGAGGAGACCGCATCGTGAGCAGCGAAAACAGTATACTAAATTGCAAGAAGTAAATCGCTGTTTCACCTGGAAGGAGTGTTTGGGGCCCTGGACAGTGGGAAGGGAGGAGGTAAAAGGGCATGTGTTGCATCTCCTGCGCTTGCACGGGAAGGTGCCGGGCGAAGGGGGAAGGGGTGTTGGGGGGTGATAGAGGAGTGAACCAGGGTGTCGCGGAGGGAGCGGTCCCTTCAGAATGCTGAAAGGGGAGGTGAGGGGAAGATGTGTTTGGTGGTGGGATCACGCTGGAGGTGGCGGAAATGGCGGAGGATGATCCGTTGAATGTGGAGGCTGGTGGAGTGAAAGGTGAGGACAAGGGGAACCCTATCGTGGTTCCGGGAGGGAGGGGAAGGGGCGAGAGCAGAAGTGCGGGAAATAGAATGGACATGGTCAAGGGCCGTGTCAACCACAGTAGAGGGGAATCCTCGGTTGAGGAAAAAGGAAGACATGTCGGAAGCACTAGTATGGAAGGTGGCATCGTCAGAGCAGATGCGGCGGAGACGGAGAAACTGGGAGAATGGAATACAGTCCTTACAGGAAGCGGGGTGGGAGGAAGTGTAGTCCAGGTAGCTGTGGGAGTCAGTGAGCTTGTAGTGAATGTTTGTCAATAACCTATCCCCAGGGATGAAGACAAAGAAGTCGAGGAAGGGAAGGGAAGAATCGGAGATGGACCATGTGAAGGTGAGGGAAGGGTGGAAATTGGAAGCAAAGTGAATGAAATTTTCTAGTTCAGGGCGAGAGCAGGAAACGGCACCGATACAGTCATCAATCTACCGGAAAAAGAGGTGAGGGAGGGGACCCGAGTAGGGCTGGAACTAAGAATGTTCCTCATATCCCACGAAAAGGCAAGCATAGCTAGGACCCATGCGAGTTCCCAAAGCAACACCTTTAATTTGGAGGAAGTGAGTGGAGTCAAAGGAGAAGTTGTTCAATGTGAGAACAAGTTCAACCAGGCGGAGGAGGATGGTGGTGGATGGGGACTGGTTGGGCCTCTGTTCAAGGAAGAAGCGGAGCGCCCTCAGGCCATCCTGGTGGGGGATGGAGGTGTAGAGGGATTGGACGTCCACAGATGCTGCCTGACCTGCTGAGTATTTCCAGCAGTTTTTGTTTTTATTTGAGGCATAATAAATATTGGCATCTTCTACTGGAAGATCAGACCCCGGGAATTTTCTATAAATCATGGTGCATATAGGTAAATTAAAAAATAGGACCTCAAAGGTAGTAATCTCAGGATTGCTACCAGTGCCACGTACTGGTCAGAGTAGAAATAGAAAGATATTTCAGATGAATACGTGGCTAGAAAAATGGTGCAAGGGGGAGGGATTCAAATTCCTGGGACATTGGAACCGGTTCTGGGGGAGGTGGGACCAGTACAAACTGGACGGTTTGCACCTGGGCAGAACCGGGATCGATGTCCATGGGGAAGTGTTTGCTAATGCTGTTGGGGAGGGTTCAAAATAAAATGGCAGGGGGTTGCAAACCTGTGCAGGGAGACAGAGGAAAGGGAAGCAAGGATAGAAACACAAGACAGGAAGGAGAAAAGCAAAAGTGGAAGGCAGAGAAATCAAGGGTGTAAATCAAACATGGCCACAGTAAACAATGGTCTAAGAGTGTTAAAAAAACAAGCCTGAGGCTCTGTCTTAATGCGAGGAGCATTCGTAATAAGGTGGATGAATTAGCTGCGCAAATAGATGTAAACGGATATGATATAATTGGGATTACGGAGACATGGCTCCAGGGTGAGCAAGGCTGGGAATTCAACATCCAGGGGTATTCAATATTCAGGAAGGACAGGCAAAAAGGAAAAGGAGGTGGGGTAGCATTGCTGGTTAAAGAGGAGATTAACACAATAGTAAGGAAGGATATTAGCTCTGATGATGTGGAATCTGTATGGGTAGAGCTGAGAAATACCAAGGGGCAGAAAACGTTAGTGGGAGTTGTATACAGACCCCCAAACAGTAATGCTGAGGTTGGGGATGGCATTAAATGGGAAATTAGAGATGCGTGCAATAAGGGCACAGCAGTTATCATGGGTGACTTTAATCTACATATAGATTGGGCTAATCAAATTAGTAACAATACTGCGGAGGAGGAATTCCTAGAGTGTATACGGGATGGTTTCCTGGACCAATATGTCAAGGAACCAACTAGAGATCAGGCCATCTTAGACTGGGTGTTATGTAATGAGAAAGGATTAATCAGCAATCTTGTTGTGCGAGGCCCCTTGAGAAGGAGCGATCATAATATGATCGAATTCTTCATTAAGATGGAGAGTGAAGTAGTTGACTCAGACTAGGGTCCTGAATTTAAATAAAGGAAACTATGATGGTATGAGGCGCGAGTTGGCTCGGATGGATTGGGGAACGTTACTTAAAGGGTTGACGGTGGATAGGCAATGGCAAACATTTAAAGATCGCATGGATGAACTACAGAATTTGTTCATCCCTGTTTGGCATAAAAATAAAACAAAAAAGGTGACTCAACCCTGGCTAACAAGGGAAATTAGGGATAGCATAAGATCCAAGGAGAGGACATATAAATTGGCCAGAAAAACCTGAGGATTGGGAGCAGTTTAGGATTCAGCAAAGGAGGACGAAGGGATTAATTAAGAGGGGGAAAATAGAGTATGAGAGTAAGCTTGCAATGAACATAAAAACTGACTGTAAAAGCTTCTATAGATATGTGAAGAGATAAAGATTGGTGAAGTCAGGTGTTGGTCCCTTGCAGTCAGAATCAGGGGAATTTATAATGGGGAACAAAGAAATGGCAGACCAATTAAATACATACTTTGGTTCTGTCTTCACAAAGGAGGACACAAATAACCTCCCAGAGATGTCGGGGAACATAGGGTCCAAAAATGTGTGGGTTAGGTTGATTTGGCTATGATAAATTGACCCTTAGTGTTAGGGGGGATTAAATATGTGGGGTTATGGGGATAGGATGGGATATGTTAGGGGGAATTAAATACGTGGGGTTACGGGGGTAGGGTGGGATATGTGTACTGTGGGGATTAAAGCAGGGACAGGGTACTGGATTTGGATGATCAGCCATGATCGTATTGAATGGCGGAGCAGGCTCGACGGGCCGAATGGCCTACTCCTGCTCCTAGATTCTATGTTTCTATGTTTAATGAGAGGGAAGAACTGAATGAAATCAGTATTTGTAGGGAAATGGTGTTAGGGAAATTGACGGGATTGAAGGCCGATAAATCCCCAGGGCCTGATAATCTGTTCCTAGGGTACTTAAGGAAGTGGCCCTAGAAATAGTAGATGCATTGCTGGTCATCTTCCAAAATTCTATAGACTCTGGAACAGTTCTCATGGATTGGAGGGTAGCTAATGTAACCCCACTATTTAAAAAAGGTGGTAGAGAGAAAATGGGGAATTATAGACCGGTAAGCCTGACATCGGTAGTGGGGAAAATGCTAGAGTCCATTATAAAAGATGTAATAGCAGAGCACTTGGAAAACAGTGACAGGATCGGACAAAGTCAACATGGATTTACAAAAGGTAAATCATGCTTGACTAATCTACTGGAATTTTTTGAGGATGTAACTGGTAGAATAGATAAGGAAGAACCAGTGGATGTGGTGTATTTGGACTTGCAGAAGGCTTTCGGTAAGGTCCCGCATAAGAGATTAGCATGCAAAGTTAAAGCACATGGGATTGGGGGGGTAAGGTACTGACTTGGATAGAAAACTGGTTGGCAGACAGGAAGCAAAGAGTTGGAATAAACGGGTCTTTTCCCGAGTGGCAGGCAGTGACTAGTGGGGTACTGCAGGGATCGGTGCTAGGACCCCAGCTATTCACAATATATATTAATGATCTAGACGAGGGAACTAGATGTAATATCTCCAAGTTTGCAGACGACACAAAGCTGGGTGGGCGTGTGTGCTGTGAGGAGGATGCAGAGAAACTCCAGTATGATTTGGACAGGTTGGGTGATTGGGCAGATGCAATATAATGTGGATAAATGCAAGGTTATCCACTTTGGTGGCAAAAACAGGAAGGCAGATTATTATCTGAACGGCACTAGATTGGGAAAAGGGGAAGTGCAACGAGACCTGGGTGTCCTTGTGCACCAGTCGCTGAAAGTAAGCATGCAGGTGCAGCAGGCGGTTAAGAAGGCAAATGGTATGTTGGCCTTCATAGCGAGAGGATTCAAGTACAGGAGCAAGGATGTCTTGCTGCAGTTGTGCAGGGCCTTGGTGAGACCACACCTTGAGTATTGTGTGCAGTTTTGGTCGCCTTATCTGAGGAAGGATGTTCTTGCCATGGAGGGAGTGTAGCAAAGATTCACCAGACTGATACCTGGGATGGCAGGAATGCCATATGAAGAGAGATTGGGTCGATTGGGCTTGTATTCGCTGGAGTTTAGAAGAATGAGAGGGGATCTCATTGAAACTTATAAAATTCTAACAGGACTAGACAGACTAGATGCAGGAAGGATGTTCCCGATGGCGGGCGAGTCCAGAACCAGGGGTCACAGTCTAAAGATAAGGGGTAAGCCATTTAGGACTGAGATGAGGAGGAATTTCTTCACCCAGAGAGTGGTGAACCTGTGGAATTCTCTACCACAGAAGGCAGTTGAGTCCAATTCATTAAATATATTCAAGAAGGAGTTAGATATATTTCTTAAGGCTAAGGGGATCAAGGGATATGGGGGAAAGCAGGGACAGGGTACTAAATTTGGATGATCAGCCATGATCGCATTGAATGGCGGAGCAGGCTCGAGGGGCCGAATGGCCTACTCCTGCTCCTATCTTCTATGTGTCTATGTTTCTAGAACAGGAGATACGTGCAAGGAAGGCTGCGATGATGACTTCCAGCTCCAGAACTGATAACTAAAAGTGTGGGGATCAGACTTTTTGATATATCTTTATGTTCATAAGCTGCTTTACCAATACCTGAAATACTACAATACAGGAAACTCTTTCATATCCGGCACCGACGGGACCGGGGTGGTGCCGGTTGATTAAAAATTCCGGATAACGGAGAGGTTTATCTACCGAGGCTATTTTTAACAAACAAAAATAAAAAAATCAAGAAATGTGCAGTATAAATTGGGTACTCCCCTCAGAATGTTGTATTAAATGGATGGTGGAAGATGCTTGATTAAGTACAGTAATGCCAGTTGAGGGTAATCCATAACTCTTTAATTACTTAGCAGTAAAACAAAGCTTATAAATGACTGTATGCTGTAGTTTTCGGAGTATGAATTCTGCCGGTTATTAGAGAATTCCGGATATTTAGGTGCCGTTTAAACGAGAGTTTCCTGTATATACATAGAATTAATTGTATGAATTTTTACATCTTTTTTGTACTTGATATTTATCAGATACAGTATGTGAATAGTCCACTGCAGGTGCAAAGAGTTTCTCCAACTATAAAAAAAAGACCGAACACATGATTTAGTACCAGGAATAGTAAAGCGCCTACCAACGTATACAATAGTGAAGTACCAACCAAAGTATTGCAGATTCAAACCCCAGATGAGTTGGCGTCAAAAAATAACTCTGGGGAAAAGAACAGTTGATACAGGATCCTTTGAAAATGTTTAAAAAGTACAAATGTGATTATGTAAAAAAAAAGTGTCAAAGTAAACAAAAAGTTTATTTGTGCAAGAGGTATTAAGAACACTTAATAGAGCAATGTTTTGTGATAGAATATAATCAGATTTTGATGTTTAATTATCTTCAGAAGTTTAGGTGTAAAATGCAATCCAAAGACATTTCATAATAGTTGCAATTTCTCAAATATTACAACATTCAAACAAAAGCAAAATACTGCAAACACTGGAAATCTGAAATAAAAACAGAAAATGTTGTAAACGTTTAGCAGGTCAGGCAGCATCTGTCAAGAAAAGAAAAAAGGTTAACTTTTCATGTCTTATCAGAACCTGTTCTGACGAAGCGTCAGAAAACCTGAAACCTTATCCTTTTTCCTTTCTCCAGAGATGCTGACTGACCTGCAAATTTGCCCAGCATTATCTAATTGCTCACTACATTCAACAACTTGCATTTATGTAGTGCCTTTAACATAGTAAAATGTCCCAAGGCGCTTCACAGGAGCATTCTCAAACAAAATTTGACACCGAGCCACATAAGGAATACGAGGGTAGATGACCAAAAGCTTTGTCAAAGAGGTAGGTTTTAAGCAGTGTCTTAAAGGAGGAAAGAAGAGTAGAGAGGTGGAGAGGTTTAGGGAGGGAATCCCACCACTTCGGGCCTTGAGCAGCTGAAGGCATGGTCACCAATGGTGGAGCAATTAAAATTGGTGCTGCTCAAGAGGCCAGAATTAGAAGAACATAAGAATTAGGAGCAGGAGTAGGCCATTTGGCCCTTCGAGCCTGCTCCGCCATTTAATAAGATCATGGCTGATCTTCGACGTCAAGTCCACTTTCCCACCCGCTCCCCATATTCCTTGATTCCCCTAGAGTCCAAAATTCTATCTATCTCAGCCTTGAATATACTCAACGACTCAGCATTTACAGCCCTTTGAGGTAGAGAATTCCAAAGATTCACAACCCTCAGTGAAGAAATTCCTCCTCATCTCGGTCTTAAATGACCGACCCCTTATCCTGAGACTATGCCCCCTAGTTCTAGACTCTCCAGCCAGGGAAAATGACCTCTTAGCATCTACCCTGTCAATCCCCCTCAGAATCTTGTATGTTCCAATGAGATCACCACTCATTCTTCTAAACTCCAGAGTATGGGCCCAATCTACTCAATCTCTCTTCATAGGACAACCCTCTCATCCCAGGAATCAATCTAGTGAACCTTTGTTGCACCGCCTCTAAGGCATGTATATCCTTCCTCAGATAAGGAGACCAAAACTGTGCACAGCACTCCAGGTGTGATCTCACCAAAGCCCTGCACAATTGTAGTAAGACACCTTGCTCTTGTACTCCAACCCCCTTGCAATAAAGGCCAACATGCCATTTGCCTTCCTAATTGCTTGCTGTACCTGCATGCTAACTTTGTGTTTCCTGTACGAGGACACCTAAATCACTCTGAACAGCAACATTTAATAGTTTCTCACCATTTAAAAAATATTCTGCTTTTCTATTCTTCCGACCAAAATGAATATCCTCATATTTCCCCACATTATACTCCATCTGCCACCTTCTTGCCCACTCACTTAACTTATCTATATCCCTTTGCAGGCTCTTTGTGTCCTCCTCACAGCTTACTTCCCAAGCACAGATATCTGAGGGTTGAGGGACTGGAGGAGATTACAGAGATAGGGAAGGGTGAGGCCATGGAGGGATCTGAAAATGAGAGAGAATTTTTTATTTTTTTTTATAAACGAGACGTTGTTTAACCGGGAGCCAATATAGGTCAGCGAGCACAGGGGTGATGGGTGAACGGGACTTGGTGTGAGTTAGGACTCGGGCAGCCGAGTTTTGGATGCCCTCAAGTTTACGGAGGGTAGAACGTGGGAGGCCAGCCAGGAGTGCATTGGAATAGTCAAGTCTAGTGGTAACAATGGCATGGATGAGGGTTTCAGCAGCAGAGGCGGGCAATGTTACGGAGGTGGGTATAGACTGTCTTAGTGACGGTCGGAAGCTCATCTCGGGGTCAAATATGACACGAAGATTGCGAACAGTCTGGTTCAGCCTCAAGACAGTTGCCAGGGAGAGGGATGGAGTTGGTGGCTAGGGAACAGAATTTGTGGCAGGGACCAAAGACAATGGCTTCGGTCTTCCCAATATTCAGTTGGAGAAAATTTCTGCTCATCCAGTACTGGATGTCGGACAAGTAGTCTGATAATTTAGAAACAGTGGAGGGGTCGAGAGAGATACTGGTGAGGCAGAGCTGGGTGTCGTCGGTGTACATGTGGAAACGGACAGTGTTTTCGGATGATGTACCGAGGAGCAGCATGTAGATGAGAAATAGGAGGACATGTACACCCTTAGATTGAGATTATTTAAAATGTTTAGATGTAAAAATATTTTGAACAGAAATATTGTCCCAATCAAATACATATTTTATGGTCAACACACTGCAAAATAAGAGTTTCAGATATTTATTTAAGATTGTGAATATTTTGTAAATATGCAGGTTTTAATAAGCATTTGTTAATCCACAAACATTTAATAAGGAGCTAACAAAGTATCAAAATGTCAATGAACATCATTTTGCCATCAAGGTCACTGAAAGCACATCCACAAACTGCAACAAAAATGTACTTTTTCTCAAAAACCTTTCCCCATATAATAAACATATACACAAACTTGCGCAGATGTGCGCGCACTGGTTTGAAAGTCACAAATAGCAAATATTTTCCTGGAGAGTGTATCTTCCACAATGACCAGTCAAAACTAACTAAACAATGATATCCACCAGAGGGTTCTCAAGGAAATGGGACAGGTGGTGCGCGAGACCCTTGCCCATATCTTTAATAGCTCGCTGGAGTCGGGACTGTTCCCTTAAACTGGAAAGAGGGTAATGCTATTCGGATCTTTAAAAAAGGAAGAAAAGACAGATCCGTGTAACTATAGGCCCAATACAAAAGCAAAATACTGCGGATGATGGAAATCTGAAATAAAAACAGAAAATGCTGGAAACACTCAGCAGGTCAAGCAGCATCTGTGGAGAGAGAAACAGAGTCAACGTTCCAGATCGATGACCTTTCGAGGTCGAGGCCCATTAGCTTGACATCAGTAATAGGGAAGATGCTGGAGGGAATCATTCGGGATGCACTATCTTACTACTAAGCCAGAGAAGGACATATCAGGAATAACAACAGAAAATGCTGGAAACACTCAGCAGGCCAGGCAGCATCCGTGGAGAGAGAAACAGAGTTAATGTTTCAGGTCTGTGACCCTTCGTTAGAAGTGGAAAAAAGTTAGGGATGTAACCGGTTTTAAGCAGGTGCAGAGGCAGGGAAAGGGGAGGGGGGAGGGGAGGAAGGAATTAAAGGGATGGTCTGTGCTAGGGTGGAAGGCAGGAGAGATTAAATGTTGCAAATGGGGATGGCAGAATCATCAACAGCTGCTGCCTGAAAAAATAGGGGCTGAGGTGAAAGTCTGAAATTGTTGAACTCGATGTAGAGTCCAGAAGGCTGCAAAGTGCCTAATCGAAAGATGAGGTGCTGACCCTCGAGCTTACGTTGAGCTTCATTGGAACAGTGTAAGAGGCCGAGGACAGCAAGGTCAGAGTGGGAGTGGAGCGGAGAATTAAAGTGACAAGCGACCGGAAGCTCGGGGTCACCCTTACAGACTGAACGGAGGTGTTCCGCAAAGCGGTCACCCAATCTGCATTTGGTCTCCCCAACGTAGAGGAGACCTTGCCAGATGAGTCGAAGGATGAAATGGAACTGTGTCAGGAACACCCAACATGGCTTCCGAGAAAGGAGGTCCTGTCTTACTAATCTGATTGTATTTTTTGAAGTCATCAAGGTAGTGGATTAGGGAAACTCGGTAGACATTATCTACCTAGGCTTTCAAAAAGCTTTTGATAAGGTACCACACAAGATACTTCTCTACAAAAGTGAAGCGTTGGGTATTAGCGGCAATCTACTGCTCAGGTTTGAGAAGTGGCTGAAAATCCATAGGCAGAAAGTGGTTGTACATGGATTGCGATCGGTGTTTGGACTGTTGCTATTTACGATTTTCATTAATAATCTAGATGAAGCTGTTGGGGGAATGATTGCAGATGATATTAAGATATGTGCGCGAGTCAGGACTGTAGACGATGCTCGACTACTACAGGCAGATATAGATACGCTGGGAGATAAGCCTGTGACTGGCAAACGATGTTTAACTTAGAAAAGTTCAGTGTTATGCACATGGGCAGGGTGAATGCTGAAAAAATGTACACCCTTCAGGGAGAACGAGAGATCTGGGCACTTTAATGCATAGAGCTCTAAAGGATCATGATCAATGCCGTGATGTAATAGCCGGAGCAAATAGGAGTGCTGGGTTATATTTACAGGACAATTCACTATAAAACAAAGTATACTATTTTGTCCATGTATGAGACCTTGGTTAGGCCTGTTAGAATAAAAATGTCCAGTTTTGGTCCACTCACATGGTGGGTGATATTCAGGCTTTGGAAAGGGTGCCGAGAAGGGCCATGAGAATAATTTGGAGTTTAAAGCATCTTAATTACCAAGATAGGCTCAAAGAGCTGGAACTGTACAATTTAGATAAGCTATAAACTTGGGGGGTTTTGATGAGGTTTACAGATGAAGGAGGTTTTAAACTGTGCTGGTGCAGACAATTTGTTTCAACTGAACAGGTTAGAGAGGACCAGGTGTCACAATCTCAAGCTATTTAAAGGCAGAACTGTTACATGTTGGGAGGTAGCTCTTTTCCCAGAGAAGTGTAGACCTGTGGAACAGGCTGCCAGTTCAAGCAGTGAACACTGATTCGCTGAATTCCTTCAAGCAAGAGCTGGACCTGTTTTTGGCTGGGTCAGAGATCACCTTGTACAAGAGGCAAGTACCATATAACATTAATCAGGGACAGAGAGTGGTCTCCTGAACAAGTTTTCATTGTCTAAGGGTGTCAGAGTGGAATTTTCCAGATTTTTTTCTCTAAATCGCCTAGATCATCATCTGGTTTTCATCTCTCCCAAGAAATTACATGGTTTCCGGGTGGAATGGAGTGGGGACTCTATATTGTGATGCGCAAAACATCACAATTGTGTGGGACAGCCCTGATGGTCTTTTCCTGTCGGCCATTTTTCGCACATTCGTAATACAGGCCAGTGACGGTGATAGTTTTATTTCCTTATTACATATTTAAAATATTTAGAGGAAACGGTAATGTTACTGGACTAGTAATCCAGAGGCCTGGACTAATAATCTGGAGATGATAGTTCAAATCCCAGCATGTCAGCTGTGGAATTTAAATTCAGTTAATTAAATAAATCTGGAATAAAAAGCTAGTATAAGTAATGGTAACCATGAAACTACCGGATTGTCGTAAAAACCCATCTGGTTCACTAATGTCCTATAGGGTGGGAAATCTGCCGCCCTTATCTGGTCTGGCCTATATGCGACTCCAGACCCACAGCAATGTGGTTGTCTCTTAACTGCCCTCTGAAATGGCCTGGCACGCCACTCAGTTGGAACAAACAATAAGAATAAAAACGGCCGGACCACCCAGCGTTGACCTCGGCACCAGCTTCAGACACAGCAACGGCACACCCAGCCCAGTCAACCCTGCAAAGTCCTCCTCACCAACATCTGGGGACTTGTGCCAAAATTGGGAGAGCTGTCCCACAGACTAGTCAAGCAACACTCTTACATAGTCATACGAACAGAATCATACCTTTCTGCCACTATCCCAGACTCCATCACCATCCCTGGGTAAGTCCTGTCCCACCGGCAGGATAGACCCACCAGAGGTGGTGTCAGTGGTATACAGTCGAGAGAGAGTGGCTCTGGGACTCAACATTGACTCCGGACCCCATGAAGTCTCATGGCATCAGGTCAAACTTGGACAAGGAAACCTTCTGCTGATTACCACCTACCACCCTCCCTCAGCTGATGAATCAGTACTCCTCCATGTTGAACACCACTTGGAAAAAGCACTGAGGGCAGCAAGGGCACAGAATGTACTCTGGGTGGGGGACAGCAATGTCCATCACCAAGAGTGGCTCGGTAGCACCACTACTGACCGAGCCCTGAAGGACATAGCTGCCAGACTGGGCCTGCAGCAGGTGGAGAGAGAACCAATACGAGGGGAAAAACCTACTTGACCTCGCCCTCACCAATCTACCTGTCGCATCTGTCCATGACAGTATTGGTAGGAGTGACCACCACGCAGACCTTGTGGAAACGAAGTCCCGCCTTCACACTGAGGACACCCTCCATCGAGTTGGGTGGCATTACCACCGTGTTAAATGGGATAGATTCAGAACAGATCTAGCAGCTTAAAACTGGGCATCCATGAGGCGCTGTGGGCCATCAGCAACAGCAGAATTGTATTCCACCACAATCTGTAACCTCATGACCCGACATATCCTTCACTCTACCATTATCAAGCCAGGCGACCAACCCTGGTTCAATGAGGAGTGTAGAAGAGCATGCCAGGAGCAGCACCAGGCGTACCTAAAAATGAGGTGCCAACCTGGGGAAGCTGCAACACAGAACTGCATGAATGCTAAACGACGAAAGCAGCATGCTATAGACAGAGCTAAGCGATCCCACAACCAACGGATCAGAACAAAGCTCTGCAGTCCTGCCACTTCCAGTCGCGAATAGTGGTGGACCATTAAACAACTGACAGGAGGAGGAGGCTCCATGAACATCCCCCATCCTCTGATTGCGGAGCCCAGCACACGAGTGCAAAAAACAAGGCTGAAGCGTTCGCAACCATCTTCAGCCAGAAGTACCGATTGGATGATCCATCTCGGCCTCCTCCTGAGGTCCCCACCATCAAAGAAGCCGGTCTTCAGCCAATTCGATTCACTCCACGTGATATCAAGAAACAGCTGAGGCTATGGGCCCCGACTGTCATGCTGAAGACATGTGCTCCAGAATTAGCCATGCCTCTATCTAAGCTGTTCCAGTACAGCTACAACACTGGCATCTACCCAACAATATGGAAAACTGCCCAGGTATGTCCTGTCCACAAAAAACAGGACAAATCCAATGTGGCAAATTACCGCCCCATCAGTCTACTCTCAATCATCAGCAAAGCGATGGATGATGTCGTCGACAGAGCTATCACGTGGCACTTACTCACCAGTAACCTGCTCACCGATGCTCAGTTTGGGTTCCGCCAAGACCACTCGGCTCCAGACCTCATTACAGCCTTGGTCCAAACATGGACAAGAGAGATGAATTCCAGAGGTAGGTGAGAGTGACAGCCCTTGACATCAAGGCAGCAGTTGACCGAGTGTGGCATCAAGGAGCCCTAGTAAAATTGAAGTCAATGGGAATCAGGGGAAAGACTCTCCACTGGCTGGAGTCATACCTAGCACAAAGGAAGATGGTTGTGGTTGTTGGAGGCCAATCATCTCAGCCCCAGGACATCGCTGCAGGCATTCCTCAGGGCAGTATCCTCGGCCTAACCATCTTCAGCAGCTTCATCAATGACCTTCCCCCTCCATCATAAGGTCAGGAGTGGGGATGTTCGCCGATGATTGCACAGTGTTCAGTTCCATTCGCAACTCCTCAGATAATGAAGCAGTCTATGCCCGCATGCAGCAAGACCTGGACGTCATTCAGGCTTGGGCTGATAAGTGGCAAGTAACATTCGTGCCACACAAGTGCCAGGCAATGACTATCTCCAACAGGAGAGCGTCTAACCACCCCCCCTTGACATTCAACGGCATTACCATCGCCGAATCCCACAATATCAACATCCCGGGGGTCACCATTGACCAGAAACTTAACTGGACCAGCCACATAAATACTGTGGCTACAAGAGCAGGTCAGAGGCTGGGTATTCTGCGGAGTGTCTCACCTCCCGACTCCCCAAAGCCTTTCCACCATCTACAAGACACAAGTAAGGAGTGAGAGAGAATACTCTCCACTTGCCTGGATGAGTGCAGCTCCAACAACACTTAAGAAGCTCAACACCATTCAGGACAAAGCAGCCCACTTGATTGGCACCCCATCCACCACCTTAAACATTCACTCCCTCCACCACCGGCGCACCATGTGCACCATCTAAATGATGCACTACAGCAACTCGCCAAGGTTTCTTCGACAGCACCTCCCACACCCACGACCTCTTCCACCTAGAAGGACAAGGGCAGCAGGCGCATGGGAACACCATCACCTCCAAGTTCCCCTCCAAGTCACACACCATCCTGACTTGGAAATATATCGCCGTTCCTTCCTTGGCGCTGGGTCAAAATCCGGGAACTCCCTCCCTAACAGCACTGTGGGAGTACCTTCACCACACGGACTGCAGCAGTTCAAGGCGGCGGCTCACCACCACCTTCTCAAGGGCAATTAGGGATGGGCAATAAATGCTAGCTTTGCCAGCGACGCCCACATCCCAGGAACAAATTTTTTTTTTTTTTAATTCTATTACTTCTGCCTGATAATTACATTTGTTTTTAAAGAACATAAAAACAATTATTCCTTAAAAATGAACCCAGAATCTGAGCAGGTTTTTTCTGCTTAGTAAACTGATTGTGAAGCTATTAAGATGGTAAATTAGTAGACTTCTATGCCTGCTGTTAAATATTTTAGTTTTGGCTCACGAGAAAGTTGCATCCTCCACTAGAACGGACTGCAGGTCACAGCCTCATTCCATAGTCACACTCAGGCATCCCAGACTCCGCCAACTCATCTGGACACATCCCACATTCCAGTAGCTTTTGCATCTCCTCCCCCGATCCTCCTTCTCCCCTTCACCATAGATTCCCTTAGCCACAAATATATTCCTTGGAGATAAAAAAAAAAGAATGGAGACTGCAAATGCTGGAAATCTGAAATAATAAAAAAAAAAAATAGAAAATGCTAGAAATACACTGTAGGTTCATCAACATCTGAAGGGAGACATGATCGTTAACCTGCCGGTTCCGTATTTCTAAGCATTTTTCATTTTTATTCCTCACCCTGCTGCAAGGTTCTCTCCTCCAGCCAATCCAGGCAAGACTGATTATCACTAGTTAAAAGTATGGTGCGTGCTCATCAAGATTTGAATTAAAAATATAATTCCAGCCTAGTCTTGTAGTTACGAAGTGTCAACAGCTTCCCTGTCTTCTCTCTTCCCCAAAATAAGTAGTTTAAGAATTTTTAAAGTAACAAATTAGCATCTGCAGGCTAAGGTGCTATAAAACATTTCCTGCATCTGGCTCTCCTGACAAAATTAGAAATAAAACAGTAGCTTTGAAATAAGTAGAACCTATAGTTATGTGTTTTTTTTTTAAAAAGGCAGTGCAAGCCTCCATTTCTCCCATCATCCCCAACAACTAATTAGGAGTACTATTTTTGACGAGTGAGACATGCCACTTCACTTTGCACATGCAACATTAATAAGTTTTCACAAACACCGCACCCAAAAAGCCACCAACTTCATTATAGTTGCTTGTTAGCAGCAATCTATTTATTTAAAAAAAAGTTAATGTGCATATAACACATTGCCCTGGGAGGCAGTAGAGATGCCTTGCCCAGCACAAACTTCAGTCACAAAACTAACGCTGTGTTTATACTGGAGAACCACTCCCTGAAATAGTTCTCCATTACTGGCTACTGCTCCTGTAGAAAGTGCAAAATTTATATTGTAGGGCAATTTCGACAGCAGCTAGATATTCTTCGATATGACTGCACATTTATATATGTGCAGTTGTTTGAAAGTTGTAAATCACAAATATTTCTCTGGAGAAGGTACCAATGACCAGATACAAGCCAGGGATAGTGAAACCTCCTGGCCAGTACTGAAACACTTTGTGCACTAGAGCCACTTGGCCCACCAGGCAGGAATAAGATCAAGCTTTTGTGATAAACCCAATTCGCAAGGTTAAATGTAATGTTATAAAATGTAAAATTTTAATCTTATTGAAAAAGGTTACCAATTAAATAACTTGTATTGATATAAGCAGCTATCCAGACTTCCAACGAGTGAAGCTCACCGAGGGCTTGGAGCCTCCAATGCTAGCCCAGGAAAGACAGACAGTTTCACCTACACTGCTCTATGACATGACCATGGCAAACTTCAATGTTGTGGCTCCCAAATAGAAAAAAACATTAGAACTAGTTTTCAGCAAGAGCCCAAATGTTAAAGATGTGTATCTCACCTCCAAAATGGACAGTACATCACTGGAGGCAAAAGCAATGTAAAACAAAGCTAACACATAAATTAGTGACTATGAAAGATTATGGCAGGGAAGGAGACAACAAGCAGAGCAGCAGTAATTTTTCATAGCCTTTTCATTTCTATTAAAAAATTCTGAAGTACATATTTTAATACAACATTGCAGAAATCAAGCTATTATTGACATCTTAGTAGAATTATGCGTGTAATAGACATTTCTTCCACTTCAGCGTATGAAGTGAACTTTAAACAACTCGTGGAGTACAAACTTCTCCAGAACTGTGACGGCTTTAAGGGTTAAACCAGTTGCATCACTGATCTAAACTTGGGCTACATTCTAATCTTAAGTTGTTTCACTGCCATTTTAAAATTCTCATCCTCATTTTCAAGTCCCTCCACATCTCTGTAATCTCCTCCAACCCCACAACCCTCCGAGATATCTGCGCTCCTCTAATGCTGGCCTCTTGAGCATCCCCGATTATAATCGCTTCACCATTGGTGGCCGTACCTTCAGCTGCCAAGGCCTAAGCAATGGAAATCCCTCCCTAAACCTCTCCGCCCTCCTTTAAGACACCCCTTTAAACCTACCTCTGACCAAGCTTTTAGTAATCTGCCCTAATAGCTCCTTATGTGGCTCGGTGTCAAATTTTGTTTCATAACACTCCTGTGAAGCACCTGGGATGTTTTACTACGTTAAAGGCGCTATATAAATACAAGTTGCTGTTGTTTCAAACATGAAAGTAGCCTCCTTAAATTGAGAGCATTATAGGACTATAGACCAAACATTTTTAAATTCACATTCAGCTACCACTTAATCCATTTTAATTGCCAAATTCCATTTCTATTTTAAAGCAGCACCATGACTGGCTCCATGTGATTCAACATTAGAATTTTATTTTTCTTAAAAAATCAGTGGATTTCTCTTGCAACACAGGTACAGATAATAATCTTCCTCTCCCCCCCCACCCCCCCAATTGTACATTTATAAAGCCTGATAATGAACTTGAAACTGACCTGCTGTCATTGTATGATCTTTCCTTGTGCTTTGGAAAATCATAATCAGCACTAAATGATCAAAGTTTCTGTTCTATGTAGCTTATCTGAAATTACTCCCGACCACAGCAGACCTTTAAACAATTCTTATATTCTGACCACCATTGCCCCAATTCTTTTTCTCTTTATCACTATTCTATCATCCCCTCTGCTCAACATACATACCGAATCTATTCCAATGTGTCCATCATATAACTGACAAACTCTTCCGTGGGTATTGATTGACCATTTGCTGAATATGCCAAGTTTGGACACTGCTGGTTGCATTGTATTTGGGTTCTTCAACCCACTTGGATTTACAAGAACATTGCACAAATGAAAGCAAAAATTTCAAGAACGCAGTTTGAGACGATAAACAGAAAAGGACATAAAAATGTTAAGACAAATAAATAAAACCAAATAGGAATGTTATAACACCCAAGACTACAAATTAAAATGTTACAAACATTTTCAAGTGAGGTTTTAAATTGCATTTTATTCATTGTGCTTAAAAAATGCACTTTGCTAATAGTAATTTAGGATAAGAATGTGTTTTCTATGCTCTATGTCTTCTTATTTGAAGGGGAAGGAGCTATCGCCTAGGAGCCAGCCTTACAAATAACATTTTGTCTTTTCCTAGGTTTGTGCATTTTGTAAACTGTAAAACATCAGGGTACTTATTTTGGGAAGTTGCATTAATTCCAGGCAATGTGTTGGCGTGGTTGAGTGGATGTGAAAGCAGGGAAGCAAGTTTTCTAATTTTGTTAGAAAGACTTTGATTTAACCAGCAACTGAGAATATGGGGGGGGGCGGGGGGGCAGAGAGAAAAGCCAACATCACAAGCCTTTTATAACAGGGATAGAAAATTCTTCTTTTTACAAGAAAGTACCCTGTAATAAAAATTAGAAGAGTAACGGGGTGCACAGTGAGCAAGAACAACATCCTATTAACTTCTAAACTTGAGTGCATGGTTTAGTTAAAATCTGATAGTACAAGGCATATGTAGTGGATTCAATCCACATTACACTCTATACAGGAGTATGTGACAGCTTTCCTAATGGCTCAACACGTTTATCCAGAGAGCAACTCAACACAGCCCAGGGTTTGTGCAGAGATGCCCAATCTCAGTTAAATGGCCATAGGAGTGCTACAATTGCCTCAGCGCCCCTGCAAGAGAGGAAAATTGGCCAGAGTTCCCACTCCTTTCCGCTATCCAGCTCCTCCTGCTAGAAGTGTGCATGCTGCCATTAGGGGATGCCCTCCACAGCTGAATAGTCTGCTGACACTCACCAATGACCACACATGAAAAACCATGCGAGTGCAGTACATTCTCGAGAGCAACCAGCACCAGTGCAACTTTACTGAAGCAAGGAGGAAGCGCCTTCAGTATAGGAGATGGGAGAAAGCAGGCAAGAAAAAAAAGGGGGGGGGTGGAAACACGATGCAAATGGACCTAAAACACAAGAAAAATGTCTGATTCATGGCATTATTATTCCTTGATGAGCACAACCATTCAAAAAATGTTATATACTTGATATTTCAAAATTCCATTGCTTTTTTTTTTAAAGAGGTTGTATACATCTGGATTACTACCTGAGCCACGAGCAAATTTGGCTAGGGTAAATAAAATCAGGGAGTTGAATGCGTGGCTCAAAGACTGGTGTGGGAAAAATGGGCTTTGCTTCTTGGGACACTGGCACCAGTACTGGGGCAGGAGAGAGCTGTTCCGTTGGGACGGACTTCACTTGGCCAGTGCTGGGACTAGTGTCCTGGCGAATCGAATAACTAGGGCTGTGGAGAGGGCTTTAAACTAATTAGTGGGGGGGAGGTTTCAAGAGAGCAAAAAATAAAAATGACAACAAAGAGGGTCATAGACATAGGTAGCAGTAGGGGAATCACAAATCAGAGCGTGGCAGGAAGGGACAGAGTGTGTGGAGTAAAAGGTAAAGTGGTAAAAAGTGAAAAAGCAGGAACTAAGTGCCACAAAGCATATTTGAAAGTTCTCTATCTGAATGCACGTAGCATTCGTAACAAAATAGACGAGTTAATGGCACAAATAACTACATATGATTATGATATTGTGGCCATTACAGAAACATGGCTGCAGGGTGACAATGCCTGGGAATTAAATATGCCAGGTTATTTAACGATCAGGAAGGACAGGCAGGAAGGAAGGGGAGGTGGGGTGGCTATGTTAATAAAGGAAGGAATCACTGTAATACAGAGTAATGATATTGGGTCAAAAAATCATGATAATGAAACAGTTTGGGTGGAGATAAGGAATAATAAGGGGAAAAAAACACTAGTGGGCGTAGTCTATAGGCCTCCGAACAGTTGCAACTCTGTTGGACGGAGTATCAATCAGGAAATAGTTGAGGCATGTAATAAGGGAACATCTATAATTATGGGGGATTTTAACTATCATATTAATTGGACAAATCAAATGGGGCAGGGCTGCCTTGAGGATGAGTTCATTGAGTGTATTAGGGATGGGTTTCTTGAGCAGTATGTAACTGAACCGACCAGGGGGCAAGCAACCTTAGATCTGGTCCGGTGTAACGAGACAGGATTAATTAAAAATGTCCTAGTAAAGGATCCCCTTGGAATGAGTGACCATAACATGGTTGAATTCCATATTCAATTAGAGGGTGAGAAGGTTGGATCTCAAACAAGCGTGCTAAGCTTGAATAAAGGAGACTATGAAGGTATGCAAGCGGAATTGAGTAGAGTGGATTGGGAAAATAGATTAAAGGGTAAGACGACACATGATCAGTGGTGTACATTCAAGGAGTTATTTTACAACTTCCAAAAAATATATATTCCACTGAAAAGAAAAGGGTGTAAAAGAAAGGACAGTCATCCGTAAAGAAATTAAGGATAGTATTCAACTAAAAACAAGGGCATATAAGGTAGCGAAATCTAGTGGGAGGACAGAGGATTGGGAAAAATTTAAAAGGCAGCAAAAAATAACAAAAAGATTGATTAAGAAAGGGAAGATAGATTATGAAAGTAAATTAGCAAAAAATATAAAAACAGATAGTAAGAGTTTTTATAGTTATATAAAAAGAAAAAGGGTGGCTAAAGTAAATGTTGGTCCCTTAGAGGATGAGACCGGGAAATTAATGGTGGGAAATATGGAGATGGCAAAAACACTGAATGAATATTTTGTATCAGTCTTTACAGTAGAGGACACTAAGAATATCCCAATACTGGACAAACAGGGGGCTATAGGGGGAGAGGAGCTAAACACAATCAAAATCACTAAGGAAGTGGTACTCGGTAAAATAATGGGACTCAAGGCGGATAAATCACCTGGACCTGATGGCTTACATCCTAGAGTCTTGAAGGAAATGGCGGTAGGGATTGTAGATGCATTGGTAATAATTTTTCAAAACTCCCTGGATTCCGCTAAGGTCCCGGCAGACTGGAAAACTGCTAATGTAACACCCTTATTTAAAAAGGGCAGTAGACAGAAGGCTGGTAACTATAGACCGGTTAGCCTAACATCTGTGGTAGGTAAAATTTTGGAGTCCATTATTAAGGAAACAGTAACAGGACATTTGGATAATCATAATTTAATAGGACAAAGTCAGCATGGTTTTACGAAGGGGAAGTCATGTTTGACAAATTTGCTGGAGTTCTTTGAGGAAGTAACATATAGAGTGGATAAAGGGGAACCAGTGGACGTAGTGTATTTAGACTTCCAAAAGGCATTTGACAAGGTGCCACACAAAAGATTATTGCTTAAGGTAAAAAATCACGGGATTGGGGGTAATATTCTGGCATGGATAGAGGATTGGCTATCTAACAGAAAGCAAAGAGTTGGGATAAATGGTTCATTCTCAGACTGGCAATCAGTAACTAGTGGTGTTCCACAGGGGTCAGTGCTGGGTCCCCAACTCTTTACAATCTATATTAACGATTTGGAGGAAGGGACCAAGTGTAACATATCAAAATTTGCAGATGATACAAAGATGGGAGGGAAAGTAGTGAGTGAGGAGGACATAAAAAACCTGCAAGGGGACATAGACAGGCTAAGTAAGTGGGCAGAGATTTGGCAGATGGAATACAACACTGGAAAGTGTGAGGTGATGCACTTTGGCAGGAAAAATCCTAGAGCAATTTATTATCTTAATGGCAAGAAACTGGAGAGTACTGAAGTGCAAAGGGATCTGGGGGTCCTGGTGCACAAAACTCAAAAGGTGAGTATGCAGGTGCAGCAAGTGATTAAGAAGGCAAATGGAATGTTGGCGTTCATTGCTAGGGGGATAGAATATAAAAATAGGGGAGGTATTGCTTCAGTTGTACAAGGTATTGGTGAGACCGCACCTGGAATACTGCATACAGTTTTGGTGTCCTTACTTAAGGAAAGACATCCTTGCTCTCGAGGCAGTGCAAAAAAGGTTCACTCGGTTAATCCCGGGGATGAGGGGGTGGTCATATGAGGAGAGGTTGGGTAGATTGGGACTATACTCATTGGAGTTCAGAAGAATGAGAGGCGATCTTATTGAAACATATAAGATTGTGAAGGGGTTGGATCGGGTGGATGCGGGGAGGATGTTCCCGATGACGGGTGAGACTAGAACTAGGGGACATAGTCTTAGAATAAGGGGCTGCTCTTTCAAAACTGAGATGAGGAGGAACTACTTCACTCAGAGGGTGGTAGGTCCATGGAATATGCTGCCACAAAAAGCTGTAGAAGCTACATCATTAAATAAATTTAAAACAGAAATAGACAGTTTCCTAGAAGTAAAGGGCATTAAGGGTTACGGGGAGCGGGCAGGAATTTGGACATGAGTCTAGGTTCGGATCTGGTCATGGCCCTGTGGGTAGTGGAGCGGGCCCAGGGACCGTGTAGCCTGATTCTGCTCCTATTTCGTGTGTGCAATTCTGTTAGATGCAGGAGATGGTTCTGTGATAGATAGTAGATTGGCGGTTAGGATCAGATCAGCCATGATCTTATTGAATGGCGGAGCAGGCTCGAGGGGCCGATTGGCCTACTCCTGCTCCTATTTCTTACGTTCTTATGTTCATATGCAGGTATCATAAGCACTTTACGATTTTATACATCAGGCACTGATGTATAGGTATAGCAATTTTAAAAAATTACCTGCTTTTCCTCTCAATCAGAATGGCCAAATATGATGCAGGCAAAGCTGCGCCAAATCCTGCGGACCATATGTAGAATTTCCCAAGAAGCTTCCTAGGTTTGGAGAAAAACAGAACCCAACACTTAAACTAGCTTTATTAGCAATGTTAGATAATCTATCTTCACTTAGACATACCAAATGCCAGATTTAAATAAAAATGAAGAACGCGAGAACTGCATATGCAAGCTCCTATGTAGCAATTAACTGAAGGTTCACTGAAAACTTCTGCTGGTTGGGCTTTGTTATTTACTGCACTGCAACACCTCATTAATTCTGCAGCCAACGGATAAATATAACTCACTAAAATATACCGAAAAAAAGCATGATTTTAGATCTATTCATGAATTATTTCTTGGGTGAACAATGTATTGTATATTAATATACCACTGAATTCCATGATTGACAATTAGCATAAAAATGTGGAAAACCAAGGTATGAAGCAGCCCATTAATGTAAACTGATCTAGTTTGGTTTTTTTAATTACACATCTTTTAAACTAAGCTATACATTTCCCCCTAGCCTCATGAACACACACTTCTCTCCTCTCCTTTCCTGAAGTCAGTCATTCATGCTGGGGATATGATCCCATGGCATTTGGCAGCCTTACCGCACCTTCCCCAAGGGGTCATTCTTCACAAACAAGCCTAGACAGTAAACATCAGCAGGCTATTTTACCATAAAGGCCCCCACTGGCCAGCTTGATCCTATCTCCCCCAACCTCCATAGCCGGCTGACATTCGTTATCTAGCTCAGACATGAAGAATGACCATAAGGTACAAGAGTGCAACAAGCACTCATGGAGCTAACATACTGCAGCTCGAGTTTGGTGGGAGGGAAAAGAGGGGGGTGGAGGAAATACTGGAAGTGGAAAAAACATCATGTCCATGCTAGCTGAAGGCTCTTTTTTTTTTTAAAAAGGGCATCTTCCTTTTGGTTTGTGGGTCTTGCTTGGAGGACTACTTTAATGTTTCATGAGGTTGTTGATCCAGTGAAGTTTTGCATTTGTGGGCCAATGGTTAATTTTTTTAACTTTTGCTAATCAGGACCAATATTTGCATAACATTAGATAAATTATAACACTATGGCCTATAACAATACGCAAACTTAAATTTGTACAAAACATACTAAGCACAGCAGGGACCGGCCGCCAGTATAACATTATGTGGCTAACAATAGGCGACTTAATACTATGCCAACTCAACTGTATTATAAGTGAAATTTCTCAATGTCTGTAACCTCCTCCAGCCCTACAACCCTCCGAGAACTCTGCACTCCTCCAATTCTGGCCTCATGCATCCCCAATTTCCTTCGCCCCCTCCATTGGCAGCCGTGCTTTCAGCTGTCTAGGCTCTAAACTCTGGATCATTTTCCCTAAACCTCTCTCGCCTCCTTTAAGACGCTCCTTAAAACCAACTCTTTGATCAAGTTTTTGGTCACCTGTCCTAATATCTCCTTGTGGCTCAGTGTCAAATTTTGTCCAATAACACTCCTGTGAAGTGCTTTGGGATGTTTTAGTGTTAAAAGTGCTATATAAATGCAAGCTGTTGTTGCATGTCTAAAGATATTTGATCCGGTGTTTTTTTTCCCTCCTTTACCTCATTTTTCTTTCAAAATCAGTATTCATAGTCAATGGGAATGGTCAGAATGTGCTTTACTATACTTTCATATGTCCAGTTACAGGCACTTGCTGCATTAAAACTATAATTTTGACAAGTGGAGCCAAATAGTGCCAATTAAACTTGTCAGAAATGTGATAAATGGACTTGTTTGTGTAAGCATTTCACTTTCTGAATGCTATTTAGTTAACATGACCTACATTCAACTAAAATGCACATGAATAAAGCTTGCAGCAATTTCATGACAGATCCTGCAAAATCAATGTCATCTGTAGATTCGTAAACACCTCACCTGAGGATACAGAAAAACATAATATAGAGGCCTCCATTTGCAGTAAGGAACGAGGTCGACTGGAGGATCTCGGGAAGCAGTTTGTGAATGTAGTAGTCTAACTTCCGCCTTCGAAGAATTGCTGCAATCTAAAACAAACATGGCATTTTTTTTTTAAGTGACAGAAATTGAGAATAAGACACATTCATTGATGTTGTATCTGATTTTTTGATATTTTAACATACTTCTGCTCTTATTACTACATGGTTTATTTAGCCTTCATGAAATTGTAAATAACATTTTTCTGGTTTACAAAGTTTCATCCACAACAGTAACAAAAATAATATTCTTAAAACCTTTATATCAAACATAAATGAAAAATAGTTCAATGTAAAGTATAACTGGTACTTCGCTGTTAAACTCAGTCATGGGCAATCATTCCCAAAATTAAGGATGCATATAACAGTTTGTGAACAAAGGATTAAGAGCATTATGCTTCAAGATGCAACCTCCACTGATGTGTTATTGTTGCGGCAATTAAACTAGCAAATAAAGCCCTAATCCAAGCTTGTCGAGGGCAAGTGCAGAAGAAATAAAACAAGGGTATGTTACAATTCTGCACAGTTTTAAGAAGATGGTTTTTTTTCAAATAAAACATGTGAAACTGTATTTTTGCCACGTTACAGTGGGAAAACACTGGTCAAGCAACAGTCCATCTACCTTCTACCCATGTGACTGCACTTTAGGCAACTGGAAGTACACAATACTGGAGAGCAAGCCAAAATGACTTAATTAGCAGTACTCATATATAAACTTGCATGTGTGGTTCCAAGTGCTGCCTAGGGATTTGGGCCATTAATGATACTGACACAGTAAGAAAAAGAGCACATCATTTGATGGAAATATTGGCCCGGAACTTGCAGTCAGGATGACGGCAAACTGGCAGCGTTCGTCGTCATTCCGCCTTTGAAACTGACCGCAACTTCAGGACTTGGCGCATGAGGAAATCCCAAAATTACGGTCAGTCATTGACAGCTTCGAAACAGGCGGCGCTTTATTCTCCTCATTCAAAAAAATAGTCACTTTATTAATGATTCTTTGATTTTTTTTTAATGCACATTAATGTGATGCTTTTAATATAGAACATATGTCATGATATCATGTATACTGAACCCAAAACTCCAAGAATCATACCAAATTTCTGTCCTGTTTTAATATGAAGTTTCTTTGTCAGTAGCCTGCCTAGCCAGTGCAGTATCAACAATAAGATTTAACTTCATTAAACTTTAAAATGATCTTGAAAGAAAGCATTATAGTACATTGAGGGTGGGCATGGGAAGGAAAGCCATTAATATCTCAGTGGTTTTGTTAGGAACAATGCTTTGTGGTTCTGTTAAAGGAATGATAAACCCGATATCGCTCAAATTCCAATGCCATAGGATTCTCATGAGCAAAATCACACAGAAATCAAAGTACATTCCCAGGCCGCCTTAAAAAGCTCAATAGTTAAAACAGTAAGTCGCTATGCCATACAGATCAGAAAGGTACCAAGTTTGATCCTCATTCTGTGCAGGGTTAGCTCCCTTTCTAAGGCAGAGATAGGGCCTGAATAATACACCAAGTACAGTTGGGTTGGTTGCAAGAGTGAGGGAAATTCTACCCTCTAGAGAACCAACTCCTGATCATTATCGAACCAACTCCTGATCATTATCCAACCCCCCCCCCCCCCCCCACTACTAAAAGACATACAGGAAACTCTTTCGTTTCCGGCACCGGGATGGTGCCGGTTGATTAAAAATTCTGGATGACGGAGAGGGTTATCTACCGAGGCTATTTTTAACAAACAAAAATTAAAAAATCAAGAAATGTGCAGTATAATTGGGTACTCCCCTACAGAATGTTGTGTTAAATGGATGGTGGAAGATGCTTGATTAAGTACAGTAATGCCAGTTGAGAGTAATCCATAACACTTTAATTACTTAACAGTAAAACAAAACTTATAAACGACTGTAAGCTGTAGTTTTCGGAGTATGAATTCTGCCGGTTATTAGAGAGTTCCAGATATTTAGGTGCCGTTTAAACGAGAGTTTCCTGTAATTTTACAGCACAGAAGGAGGCCATTAGACCCATTGCACCTGCACCAGCTCTCTGTCAGATACTTTCATTATGAACCACAATTGGCTTTTCCCATTCCCTCTTCAAAATCATTTGCACCCACTCCATTATCTCCCTACACTGGCACATGGAAGGCAACACAGCATGAGCTACAAAAGTATCTGCCTATTCCTCTGACTATGGAATCCCGCATTATTACTGCATTTCTACACTTCACTCTGAAAGAGCTATCAAATTAGTCCCATTCCCCTGCCCTTCTCCCATACCCTTTGACATTTCTCTTTTTCAAATATTTAAAGAACTTGCATTTAGATAGTAACGTTCATGTCCTTAAAGCCACCAAAAGCACTTCACAGCCAATGAATTATTTATGATATGTACTCTGTTGTTTTGTAGGCAAATGCAGTCAATTTGCACACAGCAAGGACCCACAAACTGCAAATGAGACCAGGTGGTGTTGTTTTGAAAGATGAATGTTGATCTGGTCACTGGGAGATCGCCTGCTTTTCTTTCAATAGCGCCACGGCATCTTTTACACCCATGTGAGCAGAGGCAGGGCCATGGTTTAATGTTTCAACTGAAAAACGGCACCTCCAACAATGCAGCAGTCCGTCAGTAGTACAACGAAGCGTCAGCCTAGATTACGTGCTCAAGTCGACAGTGGGGCTTGAAGCCACAAACTATTGACTCAAAAGGTGAGAGCGCTATTGACTCACAATCTATCTACTTCCGTTTTTAAAATGATTAGCCCGTAATTTGCGGTCTGCGGCGAAGCAAAGGCACTTGCCACTGGCCTCGAAGAAAGCTGCCCAGAGATCTCGCGATCTCTCTGGCAAGACGCTTGCCATCCTTGACGTGCAAGTGATTGCAGCGCTCTGTAATGGGAATTCCCAGCGAAGAGCTGCAGTGATGTCAGCAAGCTGCCTAAGCAGCCATTCAAATTGAAGAATTCTCACAGACAGCAAACCAGGAAGTGAAAAGCAGCTTTTATCCGCACTTTTTAAAAATGTTAGAGAGCAAAATAAAGGTAGAAGCTGAAATATCATGAACAAACTTTAAAAAAATTTAAAGTTTTGAAAAAAATTGTAATTTATCATAATGGAGAAATTTGACATTCCACAAATATAAAAATTAGTTTTTCAGGGCCAGAACGATTGTTTAGCAGTCAATACACTGTTAAAACCCCAGTTACACCTATTCTAAAAAGGCTTAACATTTAATGGAGTACTTAACAGCGTTTAGTGTAGAAAACCTCAAGTTTTCATCAGTTCCACTGATTGCCGGATATGGGGTGGGGTCCACAGCACAGCCTGTGTCAGAGCAGTGAATGACTGACCGCAACTTCAGGATTTCTGCGTTTAGATGCTCATGCGCTAAATCCTGAAGTTGCGGTCAATTTCAGAGGGGTAATGATGGCGAACACTGACAGTTCGCCGTCATTATCCACCCCAAAATCCGGGCCATTATAGATTCTGCTTACACCAGTTTCTGATAGGAACAGCCCTCTGCTTAAAACAGACTATCCTGATCTGTTTCTTTTGGTGATCATAAATGTATGCCCTCTAGTTACCAACTCACTGTCCAGTAGCAATAGCTTTTCCTAGTTACTTAGAATTTACAGCACAGTAATAGGTCATTCAGCCCAACTGGTCTGTGCTGATGTTTATGCTCCACACGAACCTCCTCCCATCCTATTTCATCTCACCCTATCTGCATATCCTTCTATTCCTTTCTCTCTCTCTCTCACATGTACTTATCTAGCTTCCTCTTAAAGACTTCTACGTTATTTTCCACAACTACTCCTTGTGGAAGCAAGTTCCACATTCTTATAACTCTCTGGGTAAATAAGTTTCTCCTGAATTCTTTATTGGATTTATTAGTGAATATCTTATATTTATGGCCCCTAGCTTTGGACTCCCCCACAAGTGGAAACATCTTTTCTATGTCTAGCCGATCAAACCCCCTTCATAATTTTAAAGACCTCTATTCGGTCAGCCCTCAGTTTTTCCACAGAAAAAAAAGCCCCAGCCTGTTCAGTCTTTTAATTTACCTAATCAAAATCAATCATTCTGAACACCTCTATCAGTTCTCTTCTTAACCTTCTCTGTTCTAGTCAAAAGACCCCCAGTTTCTCTAGTCTCTCCTTATAACCAAATCCTCTCATCCCTGGTATCAACCTAGCAAATCTCTTCTGCGCCTTATTCATGCCCTTATCCCTAAAGTAGGGTGCCCCCAACTGGATGACAACCCTGAAGGTCCTACTCTTCAAATCGATTTCCAAATTCCTAAAACTCACTTTGCAGGACCTCAATTTTGTTCCTGTGTGTTGGTTCAAACATGAACACCACATTCTAGCTGCTCACAGATAATCTTCAAAATCTTTTGCAACTGCTCCGTTATATCCGTTAGCCTGGCATCCAAGAGTAACACACCAATTGGGCCTCTTGGTTGCAGCTAAAAAAGCATCTTGTCCATTCCTCGGACCATGGAATCCCCCATTACTACTGCATTTCTGCACTTCATTCTTCTACAAACCCCCCAGCACCCACTCCCCCCAGGCAACCACTTGCTCCAGGATGCCAAGCTGTATTTGCCCTACTCCAGATTGTTGAATTATCACAGGTATTCAGTACACCTGTCTCAATTCAACACTCAGGATCCCTTTATTGTCTCCTCTTCCTACTGCAATGGATGTCACGCACTTCCCTTCCTCACTAACTCACCGCTGCCTGTGTTTGGATGTTGAGCAAGAACAAGAACTGACTCAGAGTTGATACCCATCATCAAAAAGCCCACCAGCACTAACTGTGTTGTCTCACCAGCACTAACTGTGTTGTCTCACAGACAAAGAATCGCTATTTCAAGGAGATACTAGAGGAGGCCCATGGGAACCTTACCCAAGGAAGGCGTGGAAACCTTCAAGAAAAGCATGGAGAAAATTGGCTGAAAAAGGACAGATGTTTGAATTGTTTAAATGGAAGTTACAGACTTAGTGAAAAGTGAATAAATGGACTAGATTGCCTGCAGTAGTATTTTAATCTTGATGAGCTAAAAAGGAGATGTTCATGTCTTAATTTTCAAGGCTAGTTTTCAGCAGCTTCAATTCAGAAGTGATGTTGAGGTTGAAGAAAGGCGTCATTTAATCTTTCCTGCCTTCCACCCTATCACAGGCCTTCCCTTTTGTTCTTTCCTCCCCATCCCCTTTCCATGCCCCTGCTTAAAAATCTGTTACATCTCTAAATTTTTCCAGTTATGACGAAGGGTCATCGACCTGAAACGTTAACTCTGTTTCTCTCTCCACAGATGCTGCCTGACCTGCTGAGTATTTCCAGAATTTTGTGTTTTTATTTTGGAATTAGTCTTAACTTGTTTCAGGTCAGAAAGAGACATCTAACAGTTGTGGCAATTAAAAGCATAGTACAGGTACTTGCAAAGTGCTGGCTGAAGTCAGAAGAGAAAGACAAACATAGCCCCAAGGCCTACCCCAAAGACCAGACCATCGCAGCGGAGGACAAAAATATTTCTACATAGTTGAACTAGTTTATATTAGTTGTGTCCAAGATGTAGACAAACAGAAATAGTACAATTGCTATGTACAGTATTACTTTGCTATATAAACTAAAAAGGGCTAACTTTGCCAAGCACATACTGTAATCCTCAAAGAAGTTGAACCTAGGTACGGCTACATAAGTAAATCTAAACTGAACTCTGGTTTCTAACAAAGCATTGCTAATTCCAAAACCAAGTTATTGTTCTGCGTGTGATAACTGTTTTATCCTGGGCTATGTAGAAGTAATGTAATAATTATTCGTTATACAAAAATCTGCCTTGTTCATTCAGCCTTTAATTTCACTGGGATGGTCCAAGAGTTAAATGAATCCTTGTAATTGAAACAAAAGCAAAATACTGTGGATGCTGGAACTCTGAAATAAAAACAGAAAATGCTGCAAATACTCAGCAGGTCAGGCAGCATCTGTGGAGAGAGAAACAGAGTTAACATTTCAGGTCAATGACCCTTTGTCATGGCCCTTGTAATTGAGTTGGTTAACACAGAACTACATTAAGTATCACATATAAAAACCCTATAAACAATCCTAAACCTCAATCCAGCATTCCAAAACTTTGGTCTTTAAGATAGTAATTTCTGCCAATTCTTACAAATGCATCATTTTCTGTCTGCTGCATTAGAGCAACCTACTCAGTTGCTTCCAACTTCGGAAAACTTTAGAAATGTTCATTCCACTGCGAAGAGAAGTTAGTCTCGCTGTTCATTCTATTTTAACTATCCATAAACTCAGGGAGCACCCACCACCCGAAAACAGCACCACAGGCCAACCTCAGCATGTTATTTCAAACAAGCAGTGGGAGGCCCTATGATATGACTATATTCAAGGAAATAGGACAATTGAAAACTGTTTCCATAGTATCCGGTGACTTGCAGATCTATAATTTACTGATGTCTGCAACAGGAGTTATGGAGGAGTCAGCAGCTTCTTCCTCATCTTCTGGACCTGTCTTCTGTTCCAGCTATACTGAAATGCTATTGCAAGAGTATTTAACTGATAATCTGAATCTTTTTAAATTATCAATTTAAATCCACTTTCCAGCCTCTTGGGACTCCACTATCAAATTTCAGGATTCCATTGATCCCAGAATGGATCATTTGATCAGTCTCTTGTATTCACTGTTCAGGGAGGCATCCTTGTTATGTGGCATCAAATGCCATCCTCCCCCCTGCAGCTCCTCACAAGATCAATTTAGCGCCATATGCCGTGGAAAGTGATAATTGAGAAAATGTTCATATTCAGTCTTCAATAACAGAATTTTGACACACTTAAGTCTGCTTGTCTAGGCCAACTCCTGTACTAGTTGAGTCACACTGATATGTTCTTGGACTGTCTGTAGGAGTTGAACTGGATTTTTAGGAGTCTGTACTTGAGAAGTGACACGTTGGCCTGGCCACTACCCAATCCAATCATCGCAATTTTGATGATTTTTTCCCCCCCCCCCAATCGGCTGTTGCACTTACAATTCTTTGAAATCATTTCACTTTAGTGTTGGTCCTTCTATTGATTCAAAGGTATAGAATTGTGGCAATTTTGTCATCTTCACTAACTCCTTCTCCCAGTGTTCTGCAGATATACTGTCAATTTATATTTGGGATTCCAATGACTTCCACATTGCTGTTTATCATGTTTGTTGGTTTGTGTTGTAATTCTGGTGTTCTGCTTTTCGATTGTGCATTACTTGGAATTTCTCATTGTTGTCTCCTCTCTAATTGTAATTATTCTCTGGTGCTGTTTTGCACACCATTAAATCTTGATGTTACTTTGTATCTGGTGTAATCTGCCGCAGATTTGCATTTTCCTCCCCTCCTAAATGCAGCGATTCATACTGGTGTATGGTTCTGTGGATGCTGACAGTTCTCCACTACCCGACTTAAGTAGCTTTTCTTTATAAGTGAGCTGTACCAATGAGTGTCAGCAGGCAATTTACACATTAGACAGATCACAGCCAAGCCCAAACCTATACCCACAAGAGAAATTGGATGTTCAGCAGTTAACCACAGGTCCCTTAGCTGATGTTTCCCTTCCCTAGCCCAAGGATCCAGAAGCTATTAGTCCCTTGCCATTACCCCAGCTGAGATCAGCTAACTCACGATAGACCAAGGATCAAAATAGGGACCTTCTGTTTGGCTCGGTATCACACTACTTACCCAATGACCCATCAGATGCATCCTAGGTTTGCAGTTATGATAAACTGTTGGGTGATGCAGGGAAATCCCATCAATACGTCACGTCATTTTAAGTGCATTTAAAAACTATCTTCTCCATAAACAAAAATAAAAATCATTGTTGAGGGGTTACAATTGGCTTCAATGTCACAAGGCAAGGGAGAGATAAATCAGGCAAGGTCCCGACCCAATAACCTTGCTAGATTTTTGCATGCGTGGATAAGACTGGGCTCAGCTGGACTGGCACTCCAACATTCGCCAGCGAGGTTCACACAGCAAATGACCATTTCGTGGAACCGGTCTGGTGCCTTGCTTTTAACCCAAAACTTGGCTGGCCACACAGAGTCCCACTTTCCCGTCACCCCCATCTTCACTGGCCTACACGTATTCCTGGTTACCCCCAACCACCCCTCAAATTTTTAATTCTCATCTTTGTATTAAAACCCTCTATATCTGTGCTCCGCCCTATTTCTAACCTTTCCAACCCTATCACCACCCTGCCCCAAACAGTCCATTCCTCTGACTCCAGCCTCTTGTGCAGGAGAATTCTCTCATGTGCTGGCCAATAGTTATCCCTCAACCAGCATCACTAAAAAAGACAGATTATTTGATTATATATCTCATTGCTGTTTGTGGGACCTTACTGTGTGTAAATTGGGTGCTGCATTTTCCTGCATTATAACAGTGACGACACTTCAAATATACTTCATTGAATGTAAAGTGCTTTGGGACACCCGAGGTTGGGAAAGGCACTATGTAAATGCAAGTTCTTTCTTTTACTTCAGGAGTTGAACCAGCTACAACTGCACATCTTACCAACATAGTAAGCTTCCGGTTAGTCTAACGAGGACTATTCCAACCATTTTGAGTAGCAGACTGGGAAGATTCCCATCCCCATGCCGTGACAGATGTACCCTCCTGGTTCCATCAATTAGACAGGCTAGCAGAATGATCATGAACCTGCCTGGTACAGGTACGGGACTACAGTTCTAATTTCCATTGTCAATTTGACCCCATCTTGTTTCACCCCCCACATCCCCACCCCTAAAAAACACTACTTACTAGGTCACTGAATAACTAAAGTGCAGGTCGGAGTCCTTCAGCTACACAGAACTCTGCCTAAAGCAGCAAATTAGCAGAACTCATGATGACATCTGTAAGTTCATTGCCAACATCCTCCTTACCACAGTATTAACTCATACTGTACCCAACTGAACAGGTGATTCCACCAGTTGGAGCTACAAAACTTCAGCAGCAACTGCTTGCCTCTACAACCCAATCAAGATAGGCAAAAATCCTGGATATATGGTCAGACACCTGGCCTCCAAGTATTGCTTTCCAGCAGCTGTCATTCGAAGCCTCAGAGTTTCCACATTAGCTGTTTGACAGACATCTATCTGCCTTGAGCAATGGTCAAGAACGAGAGACTAGATATTCTGGAAAGGATCACGTCCCGATTCCCCAAAGCCTTTCCACCACCTACATGGCACAAATCAGGAGTGTGATGTAATACTCTCCACTTGCCTGGATGGGTGTAAATGCAACAACAGTCAAGAAGCTCAACACCATCCAGGAAAAAGCAGTCTGCTTGATCGGCACTTCATCCACTATCCTAAACATCTACTCCCTCCACCACTGACACTCCGTGGCTGCACGATGTACCATCTACAAGATGCACTGCAGCAACTTGCCAAGGCTTCATCAACTGCATCTCCCAAACCCACGACCTCCACCACCTAGAAGGACAAGGGCAGTGGATGCACGGGTACACCATCACCTCCAAATTCCCCTGCAAGTCACACACCATCCTGACTTGAAAGAACAGCGATATATTTCCATCATCGCTGGGTAAAAATCTTGGAACTCTCTACCTAACGGGGAACACCTTTACCACACGAGCTACAGTGGTTCAAGAAGGGGCCTCACCACCACCTTCTCAAGGGCAACTAGGGATGGGCAAATAAATGCCAGCCTTGCCAGCGACACCCACATCCTGAAAACAAATAAAAAGTTACATGGCCAATAGCAGTACCTAGAAATAGATTTAACACTGAAGCACCTACTACAAGGAGGACATTTTCAGGAGAAAAAATAAGGACGCGACTGCTGCCAACGACAAAGTAGTTGCGCATGCGCAGCTCCAGTAGATTTTTTGTTTATTCTCGGCGGACTTCCCACAGATTAGTGAAAGGTGAGGGGTGGAAATTTCAGGTATTGAGAGGTCTGTAATGTGACTTGATGGTGATATTAGGATGTGTCAGCCTGTGAGTTTTATTGTACTCTGACGGTATGTTTATCACCATCAGATCCTGTCTGTTGTGGTTTGAACACGCGGCTGGTGAACAAAATGCAGGCGCAGGATGTTAGGATTCAATCGGCTGGGAAAAGAATCATTGAGAAAAAGAGTGTAAAGACAACGCGGAGAGATAGAGGAGCGCTAGATAGAGAGACTGGGGAGGAAAACGAGGGGGAGGGCGGAGAAGGAACGCGAGAAGAGTGGCAGCGGTGTGATTAATTCATCAGAATGAACTGCTAAAACTTCCAGTACAATTTAATGAAGAAATACGAGGAAATGTGACTTGAAGGTGATATTAGGATGTTGTCAGCTCGAGAGTTTGCTTATCGCTAGCAGCTCCTCTCTCTGTTGTGGTGAATGTTACTTTTTCATATTTAGGACCTGACATTTATGCGCTGAATGCTTCTGGGCAGCTTCCAGTTCGTTGGCAGCAATCACTCTGGAAAAAATAATGGTCTGAATTCTATAAATATGCCATTTTGAAACATTCTATGCACTTGATTACTAAACAATGGTTCTAAATACAATATTACATTAAAGGTTAAGCGTTGGTGCAGGAGGGAGGGCTTTAGTTTCCTGGATCACTGGGTTTGCTTCCGGGGAAGGTGGGACCTGTACAAGTCGGATGGGTTGCACCTGAATCAGAACAGGACCAACATCCTTGCGGGGAGGTTTGCTGGTACTGTCGGGGGGGGGGGTTTAAACTAACTTGGCAGGGGGATGGGATGGGATACGGAGTGGAGCTATAGTAGGGGGTGATGCACAGCCAAATAGACAGGAAAAAACAAGTCAGAGCAAATATGTAACGGCACAAGGGAGTATGGCAAGGCTGGATGGCATTTATTTTAATGCAAGGAGTCTTGCGAGTAAGGCAAATGAATTGAAGGTGTTGATGAACACATGGGAGTATAGAAACATAGAATCTAGGAGCAGGAGTAGGCCATTCGGCCCATCGAGCCTGCTCCACCATTCAATACGATCATGGCTGATCATCCAAATCCAGTACCCTGTCCCCTGCTTTAATCCCCACAGTACACATATTCCCACCCTACCCCCGTAACCCCACGTATTTAATTCCCCCTAACATATCCCATCCTATCCCCATAACCCCACATATTTAATCCCCCCCTAACACTAAGGGTCAATTTATCATAGCCAAATCAACCTAACCCGCACATTTTTGGACTGTGGGAGGAAACCGGAGCACCCGGAGGAAACCCACGCAGACACGGGGAGAATGTGCAAACTCCACACAGACAGTCACCCGAGGTCAGATTCGAACCCGGGTCCCTGGCGCTGTGAGGCACCAGTGCTAACCACTATGCCACCGTGTTGCCCATATGATATTGTTGCTATCACAGAGACATGGTTGAGGGAGGGGCAGGACTGCTCAATATTCCAGGGTATAGAATCTTCAGGCGAGATAGAGGGGGGTGTAAAAGAGGAGGGGGTGTCGCAATATTAATCAAGGAGTCAATTACTGCTGTAAGGAGGGATGATATCTTAGCAGGTTCCTCTAATGAGGCCATATGGGTAGAACTTATAAACAAAAAGGGGGCAAGCACTTTGCTGGGAGTGTACTATAGGCCCCCAAACAGTCAGGGGGAGATAAAGGAACAGATATGTAGGCAAATCTCAGAGAAGTGTAGAAATAATAGGGTCATAATAGTAGGAGATTTCAACTTCCCCGATATTAACTGGGATAGTCAGAGTGTGAAAGGCTTAGAGGGTGCGGAATTCTTAAAGTGCATCCAGGAGAGCTTTTTGAGCCAGCATGTAGAAAGTCCTACAAGAGAGGGGGCGGTACAGGTCCTTATTCTAGGGAATGTAGCCGGGCAAGTGGTAGAAGTGTCAGTAGGAGAGCATTTTGGTGACCGTGACAAAAATTCAGTAAGATTTAAGGTGGTCATGGAAAAGGACAAAGATGGACTGGAAATAAAGGTTCTAAATTGGGGGGAAGGCCGATGTTAATATGATAAGCAGGATCTGGCCAAAGTGAACTGGGATCAGCTACTTGTAGGAAAATCTACATCAGAGCAGTGGGAGTCTTTCAGAAAGGAAATAAAGAGTACAACGCCAACATGTTCCCGTAAAAGGTCAAGGGTGGGACCAACAAGCCCAGGGAACCCTGGATGTCAAGGGATATACAAGAATGGATTAGGAAAAAAAGGGAGGCTTTTGGCAGATACAAAGGACTAAAAACAGTGGAAGCCCTAGAGGAGTATAGAATGTGCAGGGGGGTACTTAAAAAAGAAATTAGGAGCGCGAAGAGGGGGCATGAAAAATACTGGCGGGCAAAATAAAAGGAAAATCCCAAGGTGTTTTAGAAGTATATTAAGGGCAAGAGGATAACCAGGGAAAGAGTAGGGCCCATTAGGGACCAAAGTGGCAATCTGTGTGTAGAGCCAGAAGATGTGGGTGAGGTTTTTAATGAATATTTTGCATCTGTGTTCACTATGGAGGAGGACGATGTAGGCATAGAAATCAGGCAAGGGGATTGTGATATACTTGAACAAATTAGTATTGAGGGGGAGGCGGTACTAGCGGTTTTAGCAGGCTTAAAAGTGGATAAATCCCCAGGCCCAGACGAGATGTATCCCAGGCTGCTGTGTGAGGCAAGGGAGAAGATTGCAGGGGCTCTGACACAAATTCTCAGAACCTCTCTGGCCACAGGGGAGGTGCCAGAGGTCTGGAGGACAGCTAACGTAGTACCATTATTCAAGAAAGGTAGTAGGGATAAACCAGGGAATTACAGGCCAGTGATAGGGAAATTATTGGAAAAAATTCTGAGGGACAAAATTAGTCTCCACTTGGAGATGCAAGGATTAATCAAGGATAGTCAGCATAGCTTTGTCAGGGGGAGATCATGTCTAACCAATTTGATTGAATTTTGAGAGGGGGTGACTAGGTGTGTAGATGAGGGTAGTGCAGTTGATGTAGTCTACATGGACTTCAGTAAGGCTTTTGACAAAGTCCCACATGGGAGACAGGTCAAGAAGGTAAGAGCACATTGGATCCAAAATTGGCTTAGCGGCAGGAGGCAGAGGGTGATGGTCGAAGGTTGTTTTTGTGACTGGAAGCCTGTGTCCAGTGGTGTACCACAGGGATTGGTGCTGGGTCCTTTGCTGTTTGTAGTGTACATTAATGATTTAGATAGGAATGTAGGAGGTATGATCAGTAAGTTCGCAGATGACACAAAAATTGGTGGAGTGGTAAATAGCGAGGAGGGACGCCTCAGACTACAGGACGATATAGACGGGTTGGTCAGAACAGTAGCAAATGGAATTTAACCCTGAAAAGTGTGAGGTGATGCATTTTGGGAGGACTAACAAGGCAAGGGAATACACAATGAAAGGTAGGACCCTAGGAAGGACAGAGGATCCTTGGTGTGCATGTACATAGATCCCTGAAGGCAGCAGGACAGGTAGATAAGGTGGTTAAAAAGGCATATGGGATACTTGCCTTCATTAGCCGAGGCATAGAATATAAGAGCAGGGAGGTTATGATGGCGCTGTACAAAACGCTAGTCAGGCCACAGCTGGAATACGGTGTGCAGTTCTGGTCGCCACACTATAGGAAGGATGTGATTGCATTGGAGAGGGCGCAGAGGAGATTCACCAGGATGTTATCTGGGCTGGAGCACGTCAGCTAGGAAGAGAAACTGGACAGGCTGGGGTTGTTTTCCTTAGAGCAGAGAAGGCTGAGGAGGTACCTGATTGAGGTGTACAAAATTATGAGGGGCATACATAGGGTAGATAGAAAGGAACTTTTCCCCTTAGTAGAGGGCTCAATAACCAGGGGGCATAGTTTCAAGGTAAGGGGCAGGAGGTTTAGAGGAAAAACTTTTTCACCCAGAGGATGGTTGGAATCTGGAACTCTCTGCCTGAAAGGGTGGTAGAGGCAGGAACCCTCAACATTCAGGAAGCATTTGAAACGCCATAGCATACAAGGCTACGGACCAAGTGCTGGAAAATGGGATTAGAATAGACAGGGCTTGATGGCCAGCACGGACACGATGAGCCGAAGGGCCTCTTTCTGTGCTGTATAACTATAAAAAAGGACCCTATTTTTGTTTCACTGTCATTAATAAGCAGGAAACAAATACAAATGACTAAGGCTAGAATACTGAAACACTCAGAAAAGTGGACTGAAATACATATAGCACTGTTTAATCACTGAAATATACAGAAACAATCCAAGACTACTGACATTTGTGTAAGTACCAAGTCCAAGCAATCCTGCGCGATACACATTACAAGTGTGCTTACAAGATTGGAAATAAGCAATGTTGCAATTTTGTTTGAGTCATTAAAAAAGCCTGCTGTCCATTGCCAACACCAAATACCCCACAGGTAAACGACTGCGATACTATAGTACAACATTTCCCAGTGTCCAAAATACTTATATATTTACTGTACACATTACATTCACTTTATACAGTAGAACTTCATAAAACAGTTCACATCCAATTACATATCCTCTTTCCACGTGCCAATGTCAGAAAAACAACTATGTAGGCAAAGCTTTGGATTAGCACTCAAAAAGCAATGAACAGCTCCACAGAACAAAAAAAAGCACTATATATGAGACAAGATTATGTTGGCCGATCTTTAATGAGAAGATTGTGCAGTACTAGTTAAAGGTCATCGCTCCTACGACAATTTTATTCTTACGATCTATTCATGCAAATAAACGCAGTGCCTTGCAATACACCAAGTATTATTTAATCATAGTTAAATATTTAGTGGTTTTGAATTCAGCGCCTTTTACTTTGTTATGCCAATCCCGCTCGTGCTGCAGCGGCGGGTTGTAGGTTCAGTGGGGAGCTGGGAGAGTTTGTTAAAATATACAGTCGGCCACTAAAGGTAAAGAAGCCTCCCAGCCCGTCAGCTGTGCACCTTCCCCACCTCGGGGATCTGCATCCTTTTGGAACCACCAGGCCTTCCCCCAACCCTCTGCTGCCAGTTGGGCCCGCCGCCTCTCTGCGCCCAGCTTTCGTACAGAGTGCAGCCGTACTCACGATGTATAGAGGCGCATAAATTTTCAAGGACTCTTGCAAAGCCCCAACAGTGACTTGGAGTGTGGACATGGTGCAGGAGGTACTCCATGTGTGCCCGATCTCATAGCAGCCGTGCGGGATACTCTTACTGAAGGCAGCCATACTGATCACGGGACCGCCAGCGCCACGGCGAGCGGTGCAAAGGTCAGCACCGCTGGCGGAGGTTACTCCAGGTCAAACCCAATCAGCGCGGAGAGGCTCAGCTGTACAAGGAAATTCGAGACGGTGGGAGGGATAAACAGGCGAAGAGTAACATGGGAATGAGAGAGAGGTACAGGGACATCAAAAAAGGAGGAGCTTGCATTAATAGAGCACCTCCTCAGCACATCAGAACCAATTGGTCACTTTTGAAAAGTATTAACTATTGTTCTGTGGCCAAACACAGCAGCCAATTTGCACAGCGAGGTCCCACAAATAGTAGTGAAATGGCCAGTTAATCAATTTTTGTGGTCTTCCTTGGGGAGGAATGTTAACAGGACACGAATGAACTCTCTGCTCTTCTTCAAATAGTCCCATGGGATCTTTCCTGTCCACCTGAACTAGCAGACAGAGCCTTCAAGCCTTACCTTTGTGAAAAAAATGAAGCATTCATTTGTATTTGTTTCCTGCTTATTAAGATTTCGTATGATATTGGCTTCTTTAATTCTGTCAAGATACAGAAGGAGTTAAAAAACACTTTCCGTTTATGTAAAATCAGGTCCCAGCTTAACTTGATAAATTACTGCAACAGTGAATCAGTTGGTCACAGGGGCGTTTGATTGAGGGAGGAGCTAAACCACTCAATTCAAATACAAACATTCTGTGCGATTTGTTTAACTTTGTCTAATAGGAATCCTTTTGAATTTAAAAGACAACTAATTAAATGTATTAAATCTCCAATTACTGTTTCAAAGGGATATATCAGCCTGTTCTTTCAAATCTAGTGGAACAGAATTGCAAAGCAGAGAAGTTATGTTAAACTTGTAAAGAACCGTGGTTAGTTAAGGCAAATAGCATAAATGCATTTAATGGGAAGCTAGATAAGTACATGAGGGAGAAAGGAATGGAAGGATATGCTGATAGGGTTAAATGAAGTAAAGTCGGAGGAGGCGCATGTGGAGCATAAACACCGGCATAGACCAGTTGGGCTGAATAGCCTCTTTCTGTGCTGTAAATTCTATGTAATTCTATGTAAATCAATATGTGTATCTGGGACTTTCAAAGAAGCTATCAATAGTCTTTGAAGTGAATCTATCTGACCCTTCTGAAGTGTGTTTGCTAAGCCAGATATATAGGATGTATGGCACAGAAACAGGCTATTTGGCCCAACCAGTCCGTGCCAGCGTTTATGCTCCACTCGAACCTCCTCCCGTCTTTCCTCATCTAAATCTATCAGCATAACCCTCTTCCCTTTTCCCTCATATGCTTGTCTAGCCTCCCCTTAAATGCATCTATACTATTCAGTTCAAGCACTCCCTGTGGTAGTGTGTTCCACATTCTCACCACTCTTTGGGTAAAGAAGTTTCTTCTGAATTCCCTATTGGATTTCTTGGTGACTATCTTATATTGATGGCCTCTAGTTATGCTCTTCCCCACAAGTGGAACCGTTCTCTCTGTATCCACCCTATCAAAATTTTTCATAATTTTAAAGACCTCTATAAATCACCCTCTCCAGTGCCCCTATATCCGTTTTATAATATGGCGACCAGAACTGTACACAGTACTCTAAGTGTGGTCTAACCAAGGTTCAATACAGGTTTAGCATAACTTCCCTACTTTTCAATTCTATACCTCTAGAAATAAACCCTAGTGCTTGGTTTGCTTTTTTTTATGGCCTTGCTAACCTGTGTCGCAAAATTTAGTGATTTGTGTATTTGTACTCCAAGATCCCTTTGTTCCTCTACCTCACCTAGAGTCGCACCCTCCAAGTGATAAGTGACCTCCCTATTCTTCCTACCAAAATGTAATACCTCACATTTATCTTTGTTGAACTTCATTTGCCAATTATATGCCCATTCTGCAAGTTTATTAATGTCCTCCTGTAATTTGTTGCAGTCCTCCTCAGTATTGACTATCCCTCCCCAATCTGGTGTCATCGGCAAATTTAGAAATTGTGTTTTTGATTCCAAAGTCTAAATCATTAATGTAAATTGTGAACAACCGTGGTCCCAGCACTGATCCTTGTGGAACACCACTACCCACCTTCTGCCACTCTGAATAGCTACTCTTTACTCCTACTCTCTGCTTTCTGTCCTGAAGCCAGCCAGCAATCCATTCTGCTACTTATCCCCTGACTCCGCATTCTCTGCCCTTGTTCATCAATCTATTATGGGGTACCTTATCAAAGGCCTTTTGAAAAGCCAGATAAATTACATCTACTGCATTACCATTGTCTACTCTTTCTGTTACCTCTTCAAAAAATTCAATGAGGTTGGTCAAGCAAGACTTTCCCTTTTGGTTTCTAGATGTTCTTCTATTTTCTCCTTTAGTAGGGATTCCATTATTTTTCCTACCACTGATGTTAAGCTGACTGGTTTATAATTCCCTGGACATGTTCTAGCCCCCTTCTTAAATATCAGTATTACATTAGCTATCCGCCAGTCCTCTGGCCCTACACCTTTTTCTAACAAATTATTAAATATGCATAGTAATGCCTCTGCTATCTCTTCCCTAGATTATTTTAAAATGCGTCGATGTAATCCATCCAGACCAGGGGTTTTATCCTCTTTGAGTTTGATTAGCTTATTTAATATATCCCCTTTTTTATTTTAAATGCACTTATCTCATTATTAATCTCATCATCCAATGTGATGCTCACCTGTTCTATCTCCCTGGTAAATACTGAAGCAAAATAATTATTTAATATTTCTGCCATCTCTTTATCGTTACCTGTGGGTTGTCCTGTCTATCTCTTAAAGACCTTATTCTCATCCCAACCTTCCTTTTTTTATTGATGTGCCTGTAAAATATTTTACTGTTTTGTTTTATGTTCCTTGATAATTTAATTTCATAGTTCCTCTTTGCCTCCTAATTTTTTTTTGACTTCTCTCCTAATCTTTTCGTATTCTCCCTTATCATGCATTCCCCTGCTGTCTATGTACTTAATGTATGCCTCTTTCCTTACCCTCAATTGTTCCCTTATGGCTTTATTCATCCATGGAGTCTCATTATTGTTTATATATTTTTCCTGCACTCTGTTGAACACCATTTTAAATGTTTCCCATTGCTGTTCTACATCGTTGTTTGCCAAAAAAATGTTTCCTAAGTTCTATTCTCAGCCCCTCAAAATCAGCTTTTCTCCAATCTATTAACCTAGTTTTTGTCATACGTATGTCCTTCTCAATTATCATCTTAAAGCATAATATTATGGTCACTATTGCCTATATGTTCCCCTACTTTTACTTCTTTTATCCACTCTGGTTCATTCCCCATTACTAGATCCAATAGTGAATCCTCCCTTGTTGGGCTTTTTACATATTGGGTTAGAAAGGAGTCCTGTACATATTGTAGGAACTCCATTCCCTTATCCCCTTTACCTACCTCTTCTGTCCAATTAATATCGGGGTAGTTGAAATCCCCCATCATTATTATTCTATGTTTTTTACTCAATTCCCTAATTTGTCAGCATAGTTCTTCCTCCATCTCCCTTCCACAATTAGGTGGTCTGTAGACTACGCCTATTAGTGTGATTGATCCTTTATTATCTTTTATCTCTATCCATATGGATTCTATTTTTGTCTTGCTGATATTTGCCTCACTTTTTTCTACTGTCATTATGTTATCCCTAATAAGTAAAGCTACTCCACCTCCCCTTTTTCCCTCCCTATCTTTTCTAAATATGTTATACCCTGCAATGTCTAATTCCCAGTCCTGATTTTTCTGTAGCCATGTCTCAGTAATCCCTGCTATGTCTGATTCCTCGCAACGCATGATTGCCTCCAGCTCCCCTATTTTATTACGTACACTGTGTGCATTGCTGTACAGACAGTTTAACTCGTTTTTAATAGGATTTCCTCTCACTTTATGTTTAACCACTTTTTTAGACACCTGTTCTATAACTTTATTTATTCCCTTGCGATCAAGGTCCTCCCTTACTTTATTCTTTCCTCTGCTCTCTTTTCCTGTTTTGTTTATATTTAAGCTGGTTAAGTTTCTTGTAGATCCCTCCCCCGATCTTACTAGTTATACTAATTATATTTCCATGGGTGGAGAGAAAAAGGAAAAGAAAAGAACAACTATATTATATACAACATATAGCTTAACAAACACATACGATAGAAGCAGTAGCTGAAGTCATTTTAAAAAAGAGTTCTCTATTCATTGATCCAGGCACACTATTAAACTTACCTGAATTTTAGGGCATGAAAACATTTTCAAGAATGTAAGGAACTAGGCCTCACTTATGAGCATAGTCTGAAACATGGGAAGCCCAAAATATCTAGCGTAGAAGGAAAAAAGAAACTGAAAAATGTAACAATCTCACTTGAAAGAGGGTATGTCTGACAATTCACTACTCTGTCAGTATCAGCCTAGAATATATGTGGTCCATCTGATTGGTACCCCGCCCCTAGATTCTTCACCGCAGAGTCATTGTGGCAGCAGTATGTGCTATCCATAAGATGCACTGTAGTAACTCACCAAACTTATTTTGACAGCACCTTCCAGTTCCATGACCTCTACCACCAACAAAGAGAAAAGCAGCAATTTGAAGGGAACATCATCACCACTAAGTTCCTCACCAAATCACATACTGTCCAACTTGGATATATAATGGAATTCATTCATTGTTGCTGTGTCAAAACCCTGGAACTCCCTACATAACACCATGATGGGAATGCAGCAATTCAAGAAAAAGGCTCTCCACCATCTTCTTAGGGCAACTGAAGATGGGCAATAAATGCAGCTATGCCAGCACCACCCATATCCTATTAGCAAGTAAAGTAAAACTCTGAAGTTTCTGACTCAGAGACAAGCGTTACAGCATTTGACTTAAGCTGACACTGGGTATGTTATAAAAATACAGAAGTTATATAGAGAGATACAGGAAAAGGATATATAGAGGAAGAGGTGTATATTAAAATAGAGGGAAAGATAAATAAGGGAAGCTACAGAGATTGATACAGGGAAATAGTGAAATTATATATGGAGGGAGACAGGTACACGAAATTTAGAGAAATCCATGACTGGGAGAATATACAGAAAAATTAGAGATAGTGAGAAATCCAGAGAGAGCCTTGCATTTATATCGCACCTTTCCGACCATCGAACATCCCAAAACACTTTACAGCCAATGAAGTACCTATGAAGTGCAGTCACTGTTGTAATGTAGGAAACGCAGAAGCCAATTTGCACACAGCAAGCTCCCACAAACAGCAATGTGATAATGACCAGATAATCTGCTTCAGTGATGTTGATTGAGGGATAAATATCAGCTAGCTCTTCTTCAAAATAGAGCCATGGGATCTTTTATGTCCACCTGAGAGGGTAGACAGGGCCTCGGTTTAACATCTCATCCGAAAGACAGCACCTCCAACAGTGCAGCACTCCCTCAGCACTGCACTGGAGTGTCAGCTTAGATTTTTGCACTCAAGACCTGGGGTGGGACTTGAACCCACAACCTTTGATGACTCCGAGGCAAGGGTGCTACCAACTGCGCCACTGACTGACACAATGATGCAATATTAATGGTTTGAACTTTACATATGTAAGCCAGAAGTGAAAAAAAATTCAGTGGTTTATTACAGAGAGGCACATGAGGAAGAGAAGTAAAGGATAGATCCTTGAAGATCTCCAATTTGGGAGCTGACAAGATGTTCAAAAACTGTTCTTTTTGAACATAAACTTTGATGCAGAAATATGAGCAGCCTATTATGGACACCCACCATTAAATCTCAGCACAACATAAATCCCAATGAGGAGGGAGCTCACCTTCTAGGAAAACCTACGTTCCTCGCCTGCCTTCAATCATCTCCAAGATTTTTTCTTACATTGCCCTACCCAGAATCTGGAAGTGTTGATCACTCTTTGTGTGATCAAAAAATTTCCTGAGACATTGGTCCTAAATTTGCAGTTCACCTGTTCGAACCTACTGATATGGTTTACATTCCCTATACCATTTACTTCCTTACATATTTTCATAAGTTTCCCTCTCGGTCTTCTCCCTTCAAGTCTGAAGAGCACAAGTTTCTCTGATCTTTTCTCAAACACAACTGTCTGACAGTAGGGATCATTCTTGTGGCTATTCTGCCCATTGCACCTGTTTAGCCGTGGGACAGCCTGCGCCCAATCTGCGCAGGCATTGGTCTCACTGCTAAATTCGTGGGGCCCATTTTTTAGGCATGTGTTAGGCACCTTGAATATGTTAATTAGGGGCCTAACAGCTGTTGACGAACCCCTTTACAAAATGAGTCACCAATAAGCAGGGCAGGACATTGGCTCTGTACAGGCAAAGAACGAACTGCCTGTGTTGGCGCGACAGGCCCCAGCAGCTTGCCCAGAATATTTAGTTGAGGCCCAGGGGCCAATTTTGGGCTGGCCTTGAGCCTCTGTTTGGGCTCGTATAGCACCAAGTCTGGGCCCAGTTTGACAAGAGATCCTCAAACTGATTTAGCAATACAGATTAGCATTTTATTTGGTTTATTGATTGCTGCTCCACTATGACAAGGATGTTAGGTGTCACCTAGAAGGACAAGGACAGCAGGTGCTTTGGAACACCATCACCTGCACATTCCCCTCCAAGTCACACGCCATCCTGACTTGGAAATATATCGCCGTTCCTTCATCGTTGCTGGGTCAAAATCCTGGAACTCCCTCCCTAACAGCACTGTTGGAGTACCTTCACCACACAGACTGCAGCGGTTCAAGAAGGTGGCTCACCACCACCTTCTCAAGGGCACTTAGGGATGGTCAATAAATGCTGGCCTTGCCAGTGATGCCCACATCCCAGGAATGAATAAAAAAAGTCTGCTATCACCCTAGCTCTCTTTCAAGATCATCCATAGCTATTGCAATACCAGTCATACAGTACACACATCACCATTTTTCCCCAACGTGCAGTATACCACATTTATCAGTGTTGAATTTCATTTTCCACTGGTCTGCCGACTTAGAGATTCTTTTTTTCTAGCTCATTTGTATGTCCCTGGCTGTCTCATCAGACTTGATTACCCCGCCCCCACCCAGTATTATCTGTGAATGTAACCAATTTGTATTAAGGTTCTCAATCCAGTTGTAAATGTAGATTAGAAACTATAGAAACTCCAGGATTTATCCTGGGGCACTCCACTCAGCACTTTCCATTACTCCAACAACACTCAACTAACAAGGATCAGCTGCTTCCTTTCCAACAGCTACTTTCACATTCAACATTTTATGCAAACATCCCCATAACTATTTTGGAATTCCATTCTGTCTTAATTCCTTAATAAAGTTTGTTTTTGTTTAACGGTTATGTTACTTAGTGCAGAAGACGATGGGAGCTAAGACCCAGTAGAAACCACGTCTGGCAAAGCTTTCGTCTCCCAGCGAGCAAACCAAAAAGTTTACTGTTCTTTTTCAAATGTGCACGTTCTTTGTTTTGTAAACAGGTTAGTTCATCCTAATAACCTAAATGTTGGAAATCGTATAGTATGACAGAACAATTCAATTTGCATCTACTTAGCAGGTTGTTAAAAATGTGTAAAAGGTTTTCAGAATCTGACCCCCGATGAGTGACAGACGAATAAACGACCAGTTAATGCGCAGACATCCAACTATTCGTGTGTTTGTGTGCAATTAGAGTCAGTAATTGTGAAGGATAGACCAAAGCCTGGAATTACATTGGCGGAAGGCAGACATTCACCAGACTGGAATGTAACTGGCTCTGCCTTGTAGTGTTTGTGTTTTGATAACAAATGCCTCAGAAATACTTGAGTTCTAAAAGAACTTTCCACACACATAAAAAGTTGCCAAAAGGTCAGCTGGTTTAACTCTACTTTATATAACTGCATTATTTAATATATAGTACATTCCTTTGACTTTCTAATCTATGCGTCTACTTATTAAAATGCTCACACACATATATGTTTAAAACACACACATATATATGGGATGTGTTGAAAATAACAATGGGGAACTTTTGAGAACTCCTGTCCTGAAACATACTCACGTTTTTAATCGTGTATCAAATTTGAGTAATTTCAACATTTTAACTACCAGGCTCATGGCAACTGGAGCCATGATACTGATAGTCGGATGCATGTAGTTTATACTCGACCCACAATAAATTATTGAACCAATTGGAAAAAAAACACCTCGATGTCTATCCGAAGCTACACGATTTCTTACTTATTCCTTACTAATTTCAAGCCCGTTCTCAGATTTTTTCTATTATGGCGCGTTTTTTTGGAGTTATTTTGGAATGAGAGCTGAGAATTACACTATATCGCAGTGAATGTGAATAACCCTGAAAATAAACTGCTTAAGACAGATTACAGAACATCGCACAACTAGATATGTGTACATCAATATCAAAGAGCACTGGCTCTTCACTTAAACTTAGCTCCCAAAGTCCCAGACCTCTCTGCCTTCAAGACTACGCTTCTCCACTAGACTAGTGATCTAGTGACTAGTGGAGCTTGGAGCCAGGGATTGCGAGAATATCAGTGCTAATTTGATCCTGTGAGAGAAAACATCATTCATGTCCGAGGCCGGGACCCAGGAGCAAGGAAGAGCCCAGCAGCGAGGTCAAGGCCCAGGAGTGGCACAGCGTGGACCAGCAGCGGGGTCGGGGCCCAGGGAAGGTGCGGCACGGGCCAACAGCGAGGTCGGGAGGACCACAATGCATCCTACGAAACCCAGGCAGAGAGGACCTGCGGGAAGGAGGGAGGAGGACAGTAGTATTATGTTTGTGTGTGTGTGCTAGGCCGTTGTAGCAGAGCCTGGTCTCCAATCGTCTTGGATCCCCTTGCCATTGGACCAAGACCTTGCTCTGTCAAGCCCGTGTGGTAGCTGGTGTGCAACGGCCACCCCATTTTAAAAGAATTCACGCACAGGCATCTTCCACCCTTTAAAATGAAGTTCGGGACCTGGAACGTCAGGACCCTCATGGACAACCCCAACAGTGACAGACTGGATCGCCGTACTGCTATCGTTGCCTGGGAGCTCAGACGTTTCGACATTGACATCGCCGCCCTAAGTGAGACCCGGCGGGCAGGGGAAGGCCAGCTCAAGGAACAAGGCGGTGGCTACACCTTCTTCTGGAAAGGCAAACCTGAAGAAGAATGCCGCCTCCATGGGGTAGGCTTCGCCATAAAAAATGAACTAGTTGGGCGTCTCAGAGACTCCCCTAGCAGTATAAACGAGCGCCTCATGACTCTTCGGCTCACCCTAACCCGGAACCAGTGCGCTACGGTCATCAGTGCGTACACCCCAACACTGGAAGCCACAGACGAGACCAAAGAGGAATTCTACTCCAGCCTCGAACAATCCCTGTCCCGAGTCCCAATGGGCGACAAGCTGATCCTCCTTGGAGACTTTAACGCCAGAGTTGGAAAGGACACTGACCTCTGGGGAGGTGTGATCGGCAGAGAGGGGGTAGGGAAAGCCAACTCCAACGGTACCCTCCTCCTGTCGAAATGCTTAGAACATGGCCTTGTCATAACCAACACCTTGTTCTGTCAGAGAGACAAGTACAAGGCTTCATGGCAGCACCCTCGCTCCAAGCACTGGCACCTGCTGGACTACGTCATTGTCCAAGCGAGGGACCGCAAGGACGTCCGCATCACCCGCGCCATGACAGGAGCTGATGACTGCTGGACAGACCACCGCCTAATCCGCTCTGTCATCTCCATCAAAGTAGCCCCAAAACAGCGGCGGCAACAGAAACAATGCCACAGGAAAATTAACGCTGGAGCACTCAAAGACCCCGCTAAGAAAGCCCTATTCAGCCTGCGCCTCACAAACAACCTGACGACTCCCAGTGATGCAGAGACACAGAGTGCCCACAGCGCCTGGTCTGCACTCAAGGCCTCCATAATCAGCACCTGTGAAGAGACGCTCGGTCACTTGACCAGGAAACACCAAGACTGGTTCGACGAGAACGACCAGGAGATCCAGGAGCTAATAAGCCGCAAGTGCAAGGCATTCCTGATCTGGAAACAGCAACAGAACTCGAGAGCAAGAAGCAGCTCTACAGACGCCTGAAGGCCGAGGTCCAACAAAAAACTTGCGACCTAAAGAACAGATGGTGGGTGGAGAAAGCGCAGGAGATCCAGCAGATAGCCGACAACCACGACGTGCATGGATTCCTTAGCGCAGTCAAGACCATCTACGGCCCAAACACCCAAGGCCCTACCCCACTGCGGGCCAAGAACGGAGAGGTACTCATCAAGGACAGAGAGGCAGTCAGTGCCCGCTGGAAGGAGCACTTCGAAGATCTCCTTAACCACGACTCTGTCTTCGACCCGAGTGTCCTCAACTCCATCCTGCAGCATGCTACCCGCCACCATCTCAGCACAACCCTAGTCCGGCATGAGGTTGAAAAGGCCATCCGACAACTGAAGAACAACAAGGCCTCAGGAGCAGATGGAATCCCCGCTGAGGCACTAAAGCATGGCGGAGAAGCACTACTGGCGCGAATTCATGAACTCATTTCTCTTATCTGGAAGGAGGAGAGCATGCCAGAGGATCTCAGAGACGCCGTAATTGTGACCATCTTCAAGAAAGGTGACAAGTCCGATTGCGGTCATTACAGAGGAGTTTCCCTGCTGTCTGCCACAGGGAAAGTCATTGCAAGAATCCTCCTCAATCACCTTCTCCCAGTGGCCGAAGAGCTCCTCCCAGAGTCGCAATGCGGATTCTGCCCACTAAGGGGCACAATGGACATGATCTTCACCGCACGTCAACTACAAGAGAAATGCAGGGAACAGCACTAACCGTTGTACATGGCCTTCTTTGATCTCAACCGTGAGGGATTATGGAGTGTCCTCTGCAAATTCGGCTGCCCTCAAAAGTTTGTCACCATCCTCCGCCAGCTTCATGATGACATGCAAGCCGTGATCCTGACCAACGGTTCCACCACAGACACAATTCACGTACGAACCGGGGTCAAGCAAGGCTGTGTCATCGCACCAACGCTCTTCTCGATCTTCCTTGCTGCAATGCTCCATCTCACCCTCAGTAAGCTCCCCGCTGGAGTGGAGCTAATTTACAGAACAAACGGGAAACTGTTCAACCTCCGTCACCTCCAGTCCAGATCTAAGGTCGTCCCATCCTCTGTCGTCAAATTACAGTATGCAGATGACGCTTGCATCTGCGCTCACTCGGAGGTCGAACTCCAAACCATCGTCAACACCTTCACCGAAGCGTACGAGAGCATGGGCCTTACACTAAACATCCGTAAGACAAAGGTCCTCTACCAACCTGCCCCCGCCACACAGTACTGCCCCCGATTATCAAAATCCACGACAAGGCCTTGGACAACGTGGACCACTTTCATACCTCGGGAGCCTTCTGTCAACAAGGGCAGACATCGACGACGAAGTCCAACACCAGCCTTCAGTGTGCCAGTGCAGCCTTCGGTCGCCTGAGGAAGAGAGTGTTTGAAGACCAGGACCTCAAACCCGGCACTAAGCTCATGGTCTACAGAGCAGCAGTGATACCCGCCCTGCTGTATGCCTCAGAGACATGGACCATGTACAGCAGGCACCTCAAAGCACTGGAGAGGTACCACCAACGCTGCCTCCGCAAGATCCTGCAAATCCATTGGCAGGATAGGCGCACCAACGTCAGTGTTCTTGCTCAGGCCAACATCCCCAGCATCGAAGCTTTGACCACGCTCGATCAGCTCCGATGGACAGGTCACATTGTCCGCATGCCCGATACGAGACTCCCAAAAGAAGCGCTCTACTCGGAGCTCCGGCACGGCAAGAGAGCCCCAGGTGGGCAGAGGAAACGCTTCAAGGACACTCTCAAAGCCTCCTTGAAAAAGTGTAACATCCCCACCGACACCTGGGAATCCCTGTCCCAAGACCGCACAAAGTGGAGGAGAAGCATCTGGGAAGGCGCCGAATACCTCGAGTCTCTTCGCCGGGAGCAAGCGGAAGCCAAGCGCAGGCAGCGCAAGGAGCACACGTCAACCCAAGCACCCCACCCACCTGCCCCTTCAACCACCGTCTGCCCCACCTGTGACAGAGACTGTAGGTCCCGCATTGGACTCATCAGTCACCTGCGAACTCATTTTTAATGTGGAAGCAAGTCACCCTCGGTTCCGAGGGACTGCCTAAGAAGAAGAAGACATCAATATCGCACTATAAAAGGCACATGTTATAGTGCAGGGAAAGATATTAGCTATATTGTACAGTGATACAGTGACAGCTTTTTCATTATTAACAATTTATCTTTTCACAGAACGCAATTAATAATGCACATCAGAATGACTGTCAAAAAAGCAAGATCGTGAGAATGTAGTTCGTGAGAATTAAACATAGTATCAGTGTTTACTATTTTCCCTATAGGTTATCTCATTTCTTATGATAGTGTTGACTTATAATTTTGTGTTTTTCTTTTTAAAAGTTTTTTTGCTTTACAACTTCTGCAGGGTAATAATCGTTGACCAAAACCAGCTGTATTATTAAATTATCCATAATCGCAAATATAAAGCGGAACACTAGTGAATATATCCAACTTTCTTAAATCGCCTTAGATCGACAATGTTTACATTTTGTATTGAGAACACCCAGTGTTTCATGATTATTCCCAGCCGACTGTTCAGCTACGGTCCGATCTCTTTATTATCATGGTATAACTATGTTAAGCACCTGTCAATACAATTGCGAACTGAAGGGTTTTCCATAACAAAGGGCAAAGTTCCTGGGCAGGCATTTAAAATCCATGGTTGCTGCATTAAAACGCAATACCGGTCTACATTCTTAGTCAGTGGGAAAGTACAAACCAGGAAAAATGTTTGTTGTTAAATGTTTAATGAATGGTAATCATAGTTTTACTTAATTAATGAGTTCAGCGCACACAGTTATGACCATTATGAGAATCAACCACATTGAGCACAGGATAGAAACAACGGAGAGGGGAGAGCGCTTTCGAAAGCAAGTTACCGTAAATAGTTTAAACCAGTCTGCATAATAATATTGAGAATGTAACTGCCTTACGTCCGTTCATTCAGATTTGAATGTGGTTATTTTTAGCTCGAGGGGCACAGATTTTTTACACGAATCGAGTATATAAGTTCTTTCTGCACCGTAACGCGCAACTGTCAATGATGATCTGGAGAACTTAAAGATAAAAATGACAGCCCGAGAGCGAGTCCCGATTAGATGGGGCGGCGATCAACTATGCGGTCTCCGGATTGGGTCTCCGCGCTTCTGCCAAGGTTCAGACTCAACCTAAAGTGATCGGCAGCCCCGCCTCCCTGCCTCCCTTTGACTGGCGGATGCTTTGGGAATACGAGCAATGTGTGGCGATTTCAGATGTCAATTGCAGCGTCTCGCTCGATCATGTTAGGTTGAGAAGGAGGATTTTTTTTAACCTTCAGCGGGGAGAGTTGGGAGTAAGATGTGCGATCGCTTGGGGTTGCAAAACAAATGATTTGGACAGAGCTCTGTTAACGGCGGCTTCGCGAGTGCTCGAGTATTACGATTTCACCGAACTTGTATCGACTGTCTAACAAGAAATGTCGTTAAGCAAGATCAAGTATTAAATTAACTTAAAACGGTCTAACTGTGGTAAGGCGAACGCGTTGATCAGTTTACCATAAACGTGAACAGCTCTATTTTTATAGCTTTTAATGTTTTTCTGCAGCAGAACTAGGAAATCTTGACAATTGTAGGGGAGATGAATTGGTTTTCGGCACTGGATTTCGTAGTGCTTTGCTTAACTGTCTTCCAACATAAGCTTGGAGCTGTGAAAGGATATGGGGACGAAGACGAGCGGAGATGCGATCCCATTAAAATCTCAATGTGCCAGAATTTGGGATACAATGTGACCAAAATGCCCAATCCAGTGGGTCACGAGTTACAAACAGACGCCGAGTTGCAGTTACAAACTTTTACACCTTTGATCCAATATGGCTGTTCCAGTCAACTCCAGGTTTGTAACATTGGATTAAATTGAATTTATAATGTTCGCTCTGAGGCACTGCTCTGATTGTCGGTGCACGGCACGTTTATTGAATTTACTTGAAGCGCGTGTATGAGTTGGTAAATTGTAGTCAGCAGCCGAAAAACCACACGGGATTAGAAAATGTGGCTTGTTACTGTGAATCGTGGTAAGAACTTGCTCACAAACTAAAATATATTGATGTAGGGTGCAGGAGGAGTACCACCTCCTTTCAAATGGCGCGTACTACCGAATCCACGATGCAGATAAAAAGTTCACTAATTTGTCTATCTTTTGGAATATAAACTGATTTGCATGAAATACAGAGCTAAGTACAGTAACAGTGTTAACAAGCATTTGTGGTTTTTTTAAAGTTTATTTTAAAGAGATGATCCATAAATCTTTCCTGCCTGTAGTTCTTCAAGTGCTTTTCCATCCTTCGATGTCAATTAAACCCTTCCCTTCTGCCAAATAGTTGTTTGGAGCATATGCAATTATAAGACAGCATTGGACAAATATCCGAGGATTTCTAGCTGCAGCTCAGATACTCAAGTATTTTTATGTACGTTTTATTGATATGTGTTTGCATAGCGGTGATTTATACTTGAGGCGCACTCTCTCTTTCCATATAGTTACTCGCAGGTTTATTGAAAGTGTTAGAGTTTATTCGGCGCTTTTCTGAAGAAGTAGCGAAAGACATATGTAAAATGAACCGTATGTTGGGGCTAATTTTGATCTGTGTAATTGACGAACGTCCCCCACCCCGAATTAGGGAGGTAAATGGATAAACTGTGGTTAAACTGTTTTCGTTGTCAAGCAGCCTATTCATTGAATCGGAGAAATAGTCACAGAAATTCAAGTAAAAACTGATTACCTTCCGTAGATTGCGATGAAACACATTATCTAAAACAGTATATAAGTAAAATGAAGAATGTAAAAATTGAGAGCATCACTAGTAATGGAATTGAGTCGAGACGGGCTGTTTATTTGTTATTGCTCCTTTTGATTGATCAGTTGCTTCTTTTGGTAGTTTTTTTTATGTTCGGTTTATGTGCCGATGTGCACGGAGAAAATCGACATCCCGATCGGCCCGTGCGGCAGCATGTGCCAGTCTGTGAAGCGGAGATGTGAACCTGTCCTAAAGGAATTCGGTTTCTATTGGCCCGAGGCGTTAAACTGCAGCAAATTTCCACCACAAAACGACCACAACTACATGTGTATGGAGGGGCCGGGAGACGAGGACATCCCCTACCACACCAGCAAAACCTCCATCTCAGCGGAGGAAGAGTGCCAGACCATGGGGGGCAACTTGGATCACTATATCTGGGTCAAAAGAAGTCTCACTTGTGCCCTTAAATGTGGTTACGATGTCGGTTTGTACAGCAGATCTGCGAAAGAGTTCACTGACATTTGGATGGCAGTTTGGGCCAGTCTGTGTTTTCTATCAACAGCTTTCACAGTTCTGACATTCCTAATCGATTCTTCTCGATTTTCGTACCCAGAGCGCCCTATCATCTTCCTGAGCATGTGCTATAATATTTACAGCATAGCCTATATAGTGAGGCTAACAGTGGGCAGGGAACGAATATCATGTGACTTCGAAGACGCTGCCGAACCTGTGTTAATTCAAGAAGGACTCAAAAATACTGGATGTGCCATTGTTTTCTTGTTGATGTACTTTTTTGGGATGGCGAGCTCCATCTGGTGGGTAATCTTGACATTGACTTGGTTCTTGGCTGCTGGACTCAAATGGGGACATGAAGCCATAGAGATGCACAGTTCCTATTTCCACATTGCAGCATGGGCCATCCCAGCTGTAAAGACGATTGTTATTCTGATCATGCGGCTAGTAGATGCCGATGAACTCACAGGCTTGTGTTATGTTGGAAACCAGAACATCGATGCAGTCACTGGGTTCGTGGTTGCACCTTTATTCACATATTTAGTCATAGGAACTTTGTTCATTGCAGCTGGTCTAGTGGCTTTGTTCAAAATCAGGTCTAACCTTCAGAAAGATGGGACCAAAACAGACAAGCTAGAAAGACTTATGGTAAAAATTGGGGTCTTTTCCGTTCTGTATACAGTACCAGCCACCTGTGTCATTGCCTGTTACTTTTATGAGATCTCAAACTGGAATCTTTTCAAGTACTCAGCAGATGATTCCAATACAGCAGTGGAGATGCTAAAGATTTTTATGTCTTTGTTGGTGGGCATCACTTCTGGCATGTGGATTTGGTCTGCCAAGACATTACATACTTGGCAAAAGTGTTCAAACAGACTTGTGAGTTCAGGACGAACAAAGCGAGATAAACGTGGAGATGTCTGGGTTAAACCAGCAAAAGGCAGTGAAACCGTTGTATAAATGTGTAAACATTGGAAGAAGCAAGGAACAATGTCCCTTTTTGTAGGTTTACATAAGCTGGATTTCAAAGCATCACAAATGAAATTTGCCTAGTTTATCATCCTATCACATGTAATTTTTAGAAAGTTCAAAATAAATGAGGATGCTCCAACAGTGCCTAAGAAAATCAGTTTAATAATTTTAGGGGAAAATGTACATTATCTAATGAAAATGTTTCCTAAGTCTACAATCTCATAGGATGCGACTGTTTATACTACTATTTGGTCCAAGAAGATGATCGTATTACCAGATTTTGGAATCTAATATCTTTGTGTAGTATATTTTAGGAGTTTTTTTTTGTACTTTTGGAAAACCTGAGTATGTAAGCCAAAGAAAGGAGAGTAATGGTTCTTTCATGAAACTTCGGACAAATAACGGTGATGCTCTATAAACAGTACAATGTCTAAGTGGATAAATTTGGACTGAAATAAATTCCAGTTAAAGAGCAACACAACCATCTCACATAGACATTAAATATTGTACACTGGAAACATGGAGCTAAATATGAATGTGTGTTTGAAGCACAGCCAATAGCCCCAGCATTGCAATTTAGACAGCGTGGTGCACTATACCTAATCTTTGCAAAAACTGAAATGGGCTGTTATTTACTAATATTTCTACACATAAATCTGCCTGCTGGTTTTATATGTGTATCTGAACTTGTGTATGAACACTTTAAACACAGCAGACTGATGTCTATGGAGAAATGTTAGTCAATGTGGGCCCAGGTGCTTGAAATTCTCAGTGCCTTAACTGCAGATTGACGGCAAACTGCTTCATTCAGGGCAACGTTAGTTAAAGATATTTCCTATATTTTGCCATGAAGGTCTGCCCAGAGACCCATCATGATGATTAACCCTTTGAGGACTGTTAGTGTTGTGGCTGCAAAAATAAAGATGCTATTAAGAGAATATTGTGAACCTAGTAATCTATACAATCCTATAAGTAAAAAAGCAAAAACCTGTACATGATGGAAATCTGCAATAAAAATAGAAATACACAGTGGGTCAGGTCAGTCAGCATCTGTAAAGAGAAGAGGCCGGTTAGGACACTTCAGTGGGGTAACCTTAATTTGAAATGTCATAATCTGTCTCTCTTTACAGTTGCTGTGTGTTTCCAGCATTTTCTGTTTCTATACAATTTTATACGCTTCACTAAGGAAGCTTAGGAAGTGTACTCTCTATTCACAATACTGACGGGGAGGTGCAACATGCATCCTGGAGTGGCTTCAATCATTTTAATGTAGGTTGCAACTTTGGACCAGGCTAGGAGCCATTCTCTACCCCAGTAAAACATGCTACCACCTGCGTGTGTTACATACTTCCCTACCCTTTAGTTATATTTTGCAATATTCAGCATTCAAAATTCCCAGAGCAACAGCCTTGCAAATGGTATATGTTGAAAATTGCCAGTATATTTTGAAAGTGACTGGGGAAATTCAGCACTCAAAGGGTTGACCGTGATGATATTTAGCTAAAAACTCTAGGTCTCAAACTGAATGATGGAATGATTAATTCTGCACATGTGGAAGGATCAAGATATATTTTTTTCTATTGCCTATAATCAGAAAAGGCACAATTGAAAAGGAATTTTACCGTATATTTGTTGTACTTAGCTCTGTGGGCTGACAAAGCAGTCAATTTTAAATTTGACTTCTTCATTTTTGTCCTTGGACAATAATTCTTGTTATAAATAAATAAGTGAAACCCTGCTTCACTGTAATTGTATAGTATTTTCAAAAGAGATGAAAACTAATGAGAAAGATTAGTTACTTATTAGTATGTCTGTACTTGTACAGTCACTGCCCTACTCATAATGAATGTATACAAAGTATTTTGTTATTCAATGTCAGTTCCATTATTAACTATTCAATGTTTGTTTTGCAAACGCCCTTGAACACATCCTGTGTTTCGTACAGATGAATCCCACATTGTTTTGGGGTTGACATTACCTGAGAAACCCAATCAGAGACATTCAGGACTTGCTACAGTTTTCAGCAGAAATGTCGAAAACAATTTTTGTCACTTGTAAATGTATGTGATGTAAATTTCTAATTTATCTTTGTAAAGAAAAACTTGTCTTCTTATTTAAATTACATTTGTACCAGAAGAAAAACAAAATTAAATGTCTTGTTTCTTAATTGTGTAAGCGTGGTGGATTTCAAAATAAAAAAGTTGACAAATTCTGATGAAGCTCTTTCTCAAAGATCTCTCTGGGGACAAAGGGTCCAAAGTGAATTTGGGCAGTTGTAACCCATTTCCTATAAGAATGGTGTGCGACACAAATTTCCCATCGTTTTGCACCAGATTGAGAGGCCACAAAGATGGAAATGGAAATGTTGCACTTATGCAGTAGAGCAGGGATGTCCAACCATATGGAGCTGAGGACCGATACACTTGGGTGGGCTACATGTGTTTGTATAGATATGAGACTCCCATGCACAAATAGTGCAAGATTCACATACAGACAAGAAAATGAGACTCCCAACACAAAAATTGCAAAGCGCCACACATAAACATTTCACGGCCTCACTTTTTTTGCAGCTTACCTCCCATCTTTCCTCATTCTCCTCTTTTCACCATCCTCCTTCTGTCAGAAGCTTGGAAACTTCAGATCTTTTGAAGTTTCCAGGTCTGAAGGACAAGATTAGATAACAACATAGACAGAGGATTAATTTTGGACTCTGTAGCACAGGAGTGCACCATACACTATACCCATTTAGCTATCAGAGGCTCCTTATAATCAGCTTTTCTATTATCCTCAAACCATTTCTGAGATGTGTTTTAGTTTTCCTTAACTGACTATTATTATAAACCCTAGCCCTCACTACTTCTTGAGCCTCTATATCTTTTTAAAATATTTTTCCTTGGGCTTTAGATTACTCCAGAATTCCTCTTTCAGTGCTAAATCCTCCGTTGTGATTAATTTCCTGATTAGCTTAGGGTACATTCACTGTAGTCAATTAGTGAATATTCAGTAGCCCCATGACCCTGTTTGTATGCTGAGGTCAACCTATGATTACTTGCTATAGTATAATTACATTGTATAAAAGTTATGTGTAATTTATATAGAATATTCATGCCTTGTTTAATTATCAATGTAGAGAAATTCAGCCAAAGCTTGGACAAATCTTTAAATGAAATATTCTATCAAACCGTAGCTAGTCCTGCACTCACTGGTATTTTGCATTTAATATAAGTGTGGATTTTAAGTTCTGGGCAGAAAGCTGGGGGGGCAACAGCCTCACTTCCTGCCCAGGCATCTCTGTGGGAGGCCCAGCTAATGTTAATGGCCAGGCCTCATTAACATCCCGCCGGCCAGCTGCCTGCCTGAAAAGGGCATAAAGCAGCATCAGGTGAAAATTGGACGACACTCATGTAAGTCTTGGGGTGGGGGGCGAATAGGCAGGGTCCTTCAGGTGGGAGGGGTTAGCCTAGGGTGGCAAAGGCCAAGACTTTCTTTGCAGAGCCTGGAGGAACACCCCTCCTCCTCTTGGCCCCACAAAGAAAAGTTTTTAACTTCGTTTTTAGGGCCTCCGCTGGGTGTCCAGCAGGTTTCATTGTTTGGAGTGATCATGATGGTTGTTCTGACCAGTAGGCCTTTTAAATTGCCTTGGCGCCTTGTCTTAGTGATTGGACCCTGATTAACACATATTAATGAGACGTCCACCTGAGTCAGGCAGATATCTCAACTGGCCGGCGTTAAAATTGCAGCAGGAAAAAGAACCGTTAGATTTTAACTCCCATTTCACCTGGTTTCCTATGGGATAGATTTTTATCTCCATGTAGTTTGTGGGCAGCTGTTAGTGCCAGCGGGAGGCCGGATCATTTTGAGGGCTAGGACTTGTTAGCATGTTGCTGGCAGGCTGCGGGCAGAAAATGAATGCCCTGGACAGCCCGCCAGTTCCGGCTGCTACAATATCAGGTGGGTCTGGGGGAGGAGGCAATCCTAGGCGGGAGAGGGGGAGGGAGCAGAGGGTTAGAATATGCCAAAGTTTTTTTGTGGGCCCAGGAGGAGCATTCCTGATTCTGAGCTCACAAAACTCAAAATTTCCTGGGCCATTTTTTAAGCAGCCTCCACCGGCTCCTTTACGGTCCACTGGTCAGGCCGCTCAGTGTCTGGTACAACTGAGCGAAGCATGCGCAGCATATGCTCCCCCCATTTGCAGGTGACTTTTGCAATCAACGTCCGACAGCTGGTGTAGGTAATGACCCAAAGCTACAGCTGCACTCAGTGGGGGTAATTTTAACTTGCGGATGGATTTAACTTGATGGAGTAAAATAAGCAAAAGGAAAACCAAGCAGGGTATATAACGGGCGGCCGATTCGATATCACCTGTTTTGTGCCATTGGCGAAAGTTAAAGCTACTTCCTCCCTCCTCCGTGAGTTACCACGGTATTTGTTTTGGGCTGGAAAGGCTGCAGTGCCACCTTCTGACCATTTGTGAGCTCTAGTTTAAAAAAAAACTTTCTCCAGTTTTCTACTCTCTTTAAGGTATTGACTCCTTCACTGAGGTACAGTTTCACAGGTACTGATTGCCCTCCAGTATCTTACTCAAGTAACCATTATTCACAAGTGCTTTGAAAGTGGGTGTCAAACAGTGATTGTGGAGAACAGCTGAGCCTGACCCTCTTCTCACCCGAGGTTCATGTGTGTGACCTTCCAGTAGTGGTTTACGTACAGCAATCAGGATGGGGATCCCTACTCGATTTTCTCTTTCATACCCAGGCGTGGTGTGGGCAATTGAATCATCCCTGCAGTTACTACCATTTGTAATATTTGATAAACTTTATAGCAGCATTGAAGGAGCGTTGTTTTAGTCAGATTGACTTGGTCTTAAGAGAGATCATTTACACATCAATTACTTATATCAACTACTACTGATGATAAAATCCAGTAACACTTCAGTCCTGTTAAAATGATGTGTTACCAAATTGCACCATTTTCAGCAGTTGTAGTTAATATAGTAAATTAGTAACCTTTTTGATTTTACTCAATTATACCCCAAAGTGAATGCTGCTGTTCCTCATGCAGCTGATTGTTTGGTGCAGGGAACACTTCAACTTCCCTTCAGCAAAAGTGTAACTGCACCTTCAGTCATCTGCATCATGTACAGACAGCTGAACAAAGTTCAATAGGAGGTGGAGGTGCTGAGAATGCAGGTAATCATGCACATCAGCTCCTTTCAGCATTATACTTTGTGAAGACAGTTATGTTTATTTACTTAATGTATTTTATTTCTTGCTTCTAAAGTTGATTTGCTGACCAAATCCGAAGTTTCCTGATTATGTACATTCTATTTTGCTCACAGATTATTTGATGATTAAATAACCGATATAGAAATTAACCTTCTCAAGACCACAGAAAAAAACCCTGTAGTGTTGTATTTCTAGTATAATTATATTGCGATGAATATATTTGTATAGGTTATGCATGCCTTGTTTAATTACCATTGCAGGAAGATTCAGCCTAAGCTTCGACATATCTTTCAATATGGCAGTGAACTAACTATTCTATGAAAATATGGCTACTCCTGCATTCACTCGTACTCTGTAGTTAACATAAAGTCTTAGTTAATGATCCACAGCAGAACTTATCCAAGCCTGTTTATTGTAGCCTCTGTCAGCCACATAGAAGCACATTTTTTGACATGCTAGATCACTTTAATAGAACATGGGCAACATGAGACATAAAAGAAATTAAGGGAGTAAAAAAAGTAAAACCAATAAACGTCACCGAAGGGTACCATTTTGCTCTTGTGTGGTCTGCTGAAAACCTGTATATTAAGAACAGAATAGCTTTAACATGTCAATTTTAGTGTTTGAGGAAAGCTAAGGGATATTAAAAGCCCACAAATGCTGCATTTATATTGGAGGGCAACTTCTTGAAGCAGTCCTCCAGTAACAGCTCCCAGATGCATTGCTGTACAAAATGCATACAGATTTATAGTTGTAAACAATGACTATTATTTTGCTAATGCTGGTACAATCATCAGTATCTGTGAATGTAGCGCCCTTTCCTCTCTAAGGAAGGGTGCTGTCAAACGCTGACATTTCTTCTTTCAAGAAATCTTGACAGATGGCACATCAGACGTTGACGTGCTCTGTCAGTGACTTCCCCCGAATTGGCCTGCTGAGCTTGCAAGACGGGCTTAACAAGGTCAATTAGGGGAAAATCCCGCTGGTTGGCCAGAAGATGATGGAGGCGGGACTGAGACCCGGCAAGCAGCAGTCCCGCTTCCAACACGTCTCCATTCAGAAAATCCAGCCCATAGAGTACAAAAACCAGGAAGTTATGCTAAACCTATATAAAACACTAGTTCACCCCCAGCTGGAGTATTGCATCCAATTTTGGGCACCACACTTTGAAGAGGGTACAGCAGAGATTTACTAGAATGGTTTCAGGGATGAAGGATTACAGTTACGTGGATAGACTGGAGAAGCTGGGGTTGATCTCCTTAGAACAGAGAAGACTAAGAGGAGAATTGATAGAGGTGTTTAAAATCATGAAGGGTTTAGACAGAGTAAATAAAGAGAAATTGTTTCCAATGGCTGAAGGGTTGATAACCAGAGGGCACAGATTTAAGGTGATTGGCAAAAGAACCAGAAGCAAAATTAAGAAAAACTTTTTTACGCAACGAGTTGTTAGGATTTGGAATGCACTGCCTAGTAGGGTGGTGGAAACAGATTTAATAGTAGCTTTCAAAAAGGAATTGGATAAATACTTGAAGGAGAAAAAAATTGCGGGATACGGGGAAAGAGCCAGGGAGTGGGACTAACTGGATTGGTCTTTGAAAGAGATGGCGCAGATTCGATGGGCCGAATGGCCTCATTCTGTGCTGCACTATTCTATGATTCTATGAAATAACTAATTCAAGTAGAATTAATGACTCTGCTATAAATGAGATAGAAGTCCTAGATAAGCCGGAAGAGCTCAAAACAAATAAATCCCATGGGGTAGGTGGTATTTATCCCAGATTACTAAGAGAGACAAGGGAAAAGATTTGTGAGGCACAGGTAGTCGTTATGAGACTCACCGGTGGCAGCAGCGAGAGCGGCCCTGGGTGGAGACTGAGCGCAGAGACCAAGGATTTAAGGAGCGGGGAGAGAGAGAGCGGCCCAGACTCACTGGCGGCAGCAGTGAGAGCGGCCCAGGGTGGAGACTGAGCGCAGAGACCAAGGATTTAAGGAGCGGGGAGAGAGAGAGAGAGCGGCCCAGACTCACTGGCGGCGGAGGCAGCGAGAGCAGCCCTGGGTGGAGACTGAGCGCAGAGACCGAGGATTTAAGGAGTGGGGAGAGAGAGAGAAGCCCAGACTCACCGGCGGCAGAGGCAGCGAGAGCGGCCCTGGGTGGAGACTGAGTGCAGAGACCGAGGATTTAAGGAGTGGGGAGAGAGAGAAGTAAAAAGTAATTGAAGTGTGACGTCACCAGAAAGCAGGTAAGTGATTGGTTGGTGAGTATTTCTCTCTCGCTTTTTTCCAAACTTAAATTTTGTGGTTTATAGTTTCGAGGGTCTCTGTTGTGTAGCAGGGAGTGCTAGTAAACAAGGGCCCTTGAGTATATCATTTAATTGTAGTGTAATTAGTGGTATTGATTTGATTTAATTTAATTTGAATTAATTAAAGGGTAAGTCATGGCAGCACAGCTCGGCCCCGTGGCATGCTCCTCCTGCACTATGTGGGAAATCAGGTACACTTCCTGTGTCCCTGACGACCATGTGTGCGGGAAGTGTATCCAGCTGCAGCGACTGGCAGACCGCATTGCGGCGCTGGAGCTGCGAATGGATACATACTGGAGCATTCGCGATGCTGAGGACATCGTGGATAGCACGTTTAGGGAGTTGGTCACACCGCAGGTAAAGGCTGCACAGGCAAGAAGGGAATGGGTGACCGCCAGGCAGAGTAATAGGCGCAGGCAGGTAGTGCAGGGGTCCCCTGTGGCCATCCCCATCTCAAACAGATATACCGCTTTGGATATTGTTGGGGGAGATGGCTTATCGGGGGAAGGCAGCAGTAGCCAACTTCCTGGCACCATGGGTGGTTCTGCTGCACAGGACGGGAGGAAAAAGAGCGGGAGAGTGAAAGTGATAGGGGATAAAATTGTAAGGGGAATAGATAGGCGTTTCTGTGGCCGCAAACGAGACTCCAGGATGGTATGTTGCCTCCCTGGTGCAAGGGTCAAGGATGTCTCGGAGCGGCTGCAGGGCATTCTGGAGGGGGAGGGTGAACAGCCAGCTGTCGTGGTGCATATAGGTATCAACGATATAGGTAAAAAATGGGATGAGGTCCTAAAAACTGAATGTAGGGAGTTAGGAGGTAAATTAAAAAATAGGACCTCAAAGGTAGTAATCTCAGGATTGCTACCAGTGCCACGTGCTAGTCAGAGTAGAAATTGAAGGATATTTCAGCTGAATATGTGGCTAGAGGAATGGTGCAAGGGGGGGGGGGATTCAAATTCCTGGGACATTGGAACCGGTTCTGGGGGAGGTGGGACCAGTACAAACTGGACGGTTTGCACCTGGGCAGGACCGGGACCGATGTCCTGGGGGAGTGTTTGCTAGTGCTGTTGGGGAGGGTTTAAACTAAAATGGCAGGGGGTTGGGAACCTGTGCAGGGAGACAGAGGAAAGGGAAGCAAGGATAGAAGCAAAAGACAGGAAGGAGAAAAGCAAAAGTGGCAGTCAGACAAATCAAGGGTGTAAATCAAACAGGGCAACAGTAAATAATAATTCTAAAAGGACTAAGAATGTTAAAAAAAACAAGCCTGAAGGCTTTGTGTCTTAATGCAAGGAGCATTCGTAATAAGGTGGATGAATTAGCTGTGCAAATAGATGTAAACGGATATGATATAATTGGGATTATGGAGACATGGCTCCAGGGTGACCAAGGCTGGGAATTCAACATCCAGGGGTATTCAATATTCAGGAAGGACAGGCAAAAAGGAAAAGGAGATGGGGTAACATTGCTGGTTAAAGAGGAGATTAACACAATAGTAAGGAAGGATATTAGCTCTGATGATGTGGAATCTGTATGGGTAGAGCTGAGAAATACCAAGGGGCAGAAAACATTAGTGGGAGTTATATACAGATCCCCAAACAGTAATGCTGAGGTTGGGGATGGCATTAAACAGGAAATTAGAGACGCGTGCAATAAGGGCACCGCAGTTATCATGGGTGACTTTAATCTACATATAGATTGGGCTAACCAAATTAGTAACAATACTGTGGAGGAGGAATTCCTAGAGTGTATACGGGATGGTTTCCTGGACCAATATGTCGAGGAACCAACTAGAGATCAGACCATCTTAGACTGGGTATTATGTAATGAGAAAGGATTGATTAGCAATCTTGTTGTGCGAGGCCCCTTGGGGAAGAGTTATCATAATATGATAGAATTCTTCATTAAGATGGAGAGTGAAGTAGTTGACTCAGAGACTAGGGTCCTGAATTTAAATAAAGGAAATTGCGATGGTATGAGGCGTGAGTTGGCTAGGATGGATTGGGGAACATTACTTAAAGGGTTGATGGTGGATAGGCAATGGCAAACATTTAAAGATCGCATGGATGAACTACAGAATTTGTTCATCCCTGTCTGCCATAAAAATAAAACAAAAAAGGTGGTGCAACCGTGGCTAACAAGGGAAATTAGGGATAGCATAAGATCCAAGGAGAGGACATATCAATTGGCCAGAAAAAGCAGCAAACCTGAGGATTGGGAGCAGTTTAGGATTCAGCAAAGGAGGACAAAAGGATTAATTAAGAGGGAGAAAATAGAATATGAGAGTAAGCTTTCAGGGAACATAAAAACTAACTGTAAAAGCTTCTATAGATATGTGAAGAGAAAACGATTGGTGAAGTCAAGTGTAGGTCCCTTGCAGTCAGAATCAGGTGAATTTATAATGGGGAACAAAGAAATGGCTGACCAATTAAATACAAACTTTGGTTCTGTCTTCACATAGGGTCTAATGAGAGGGAGGAACTGAATGAAATCAGTATTTGTAGGGAAATGGTGTTAGGGAAATTGACGGGATTGAAGGCCGATAAATCCCCAGGGCCTGATAATCTACATCCTAGGGTACTTAAGGAAGTGGCCCTAGAAATAGTAGATGCATTGCTGGTCATCTTCCAAAATTCTATAGACTCTGGAACAGTTCCCATGGATTGGAGGGTAGCTAATGTAACCCCACTATTTAAAAAAGGTGGTAGAGAGAAAATGGGGAATTATAGACTGGTAAGCCTGACATCGGTAGTGGGGAAAATGCTAGAGTCCATTATAAAAGATGTAATAGCAGAGCACTTGGAAAACAGTGACAGGATCGGACAAAGTCAACATGGATTTACAAAAGGTAAATCATGCTTGACTAATCTACTGGAATTTTTTGAGGATGTAACTGGTAGAATAGATAAGGGAGAACCAGTGGATGTGGTGTATTTGGACTTTCAGAATGCTTTCGATAAGGTCCCGCATAAGAGATTAGCGTGTAAAGTTAAAGCACATGGGATTGGGGGTAAGGTACTGACTTGGATAGAGAACTGGTTGGCAGACAGGAAGCAAAGAGTTGGAATAAACGGGTCTTTTTCCGAGTGGCAGGCAGTGACTACTGGGGTACCGCAGGGATCGGTGCTAGGACCCCAGCTATTCACTATATATATTAATGATCTAGACGAGGGAACTAGATGTAATATCTCCAAGTTTGCAGATGACACAAAGCTGGGTGGGCGTGTGTGCTGTGAGGAGGATGCAGAGAAACTCCAGTATGATTTGGACAGGTTGGGTGATTGGGCAGATGCATGGCAGATGCAGTATAATGTGGATAAATACGAGGTTATCCACTTTGGTGGCAAAAACAGGAAGGCAGATTATTATCTGAACGGCAATAGATTGGGAGAAGGGGAAATGCATCGAGACCTGGGTGTCCTTGTGCACCAGTCGCTGAAGGTAAGCATGCAGGTGCAGCAGACGGTTAAGAAGGCAAATGGTATGTTGGCCTTCATAGCGAGAGGATTCGAGTACAGGAGCAAGGATGTCTTGCTGCAGTTGTACAGGGCCTTGGTGAGACCGCACCTTGAGTGTTGTGTGCAGTTTTGGCCGCCTTATCTGAGGAAGGATGTTCTTGCCATGGAGGGAGTGTAGCGAAGATTCACCAGACTGATACCTGGGATGGTAGGAATGATGTATGAGGAGAGATTGGGTCGATTGGGCTTATATTTGCTTGAGTTTAGAAGAATGAGAGGGGATCTCATTGAAACTTATAAAATTCTAACAGCACTAGACAGACTAGATGCAGGAAGGATGTTCCCGATGACGGGGGATTCCAGAACCAGGAGTCACAGTCTAAAGATAAGGGGTAAGCCATTTAGGACTGAGATGAGGAGGAATTTCTTCACCCAGAGAGTGGTGAACCTGTGGAATTCTCTACCACAAAAGGCAGTTGAGGCCAATTCATTAAATATATTCAAGAAGGAGATAGATATATTTCTTAAGGCTAAAGGGATCAAGGGATATGGGGAGAAAGCAGGGACAGGGTACTGAATTTGGATGATCAGCCATGATCTCATTAAATGGCGGAGCAGGCTTGAGGGGCCGAATGGCCTACTCCTGCTCCTATCTTCTATGATGAACACTGGGGAAGTCTTGGTAAGTTAAACCAAGGAAATGTGGTACCTATTTTCAAAAGGATGACAAAGCAGATTCAAACAATTAAGGACTCATTATTTTTACTTCAATACCTTATCAAATAATGGAATCAATAATCCAGAAGGAATGATAATAACCTAGTAAACAGCAGCCAATTGAGATCCAGAAGAGGAAGATCCTGCCTAACCAAACTCCTCTTTTTTAAGTGATATCCCACTGGGATAGCCCTACAATCTGGTGTAATTTGACCTCCAAAAGTATCTGAAAATATTCTGCACTAAAGGCAAGTTAAGCTCAAAGTGGTGGAATTCACTGAAAACTTAGGAATGCATAAGAAATTGTCTGAAGGGGAGAAAACACTAGGTGTTAGTTGGAGAAATTATGTCAGCAGAGAGGTGCTGAGTGGAATGACCCAGGGATCGCTGTTAGAACCCTGGGGGGAATTTTGCGGGGTGTCAGCAGGTGCGATTGGTGGCAGGTTGGGACCCCGCTGTCAACCCGCTGCCACACGCCTTTACCAAATGTCAGGGATGTCAGCGCTGGGCAGACCCGACACGCAGCAACAGGGGAGGCAATTAAAATCATTAGCGGCTTGTTTACAGCCACTTAACAATGCTTTTTTCCCAGCTTTTTGAATTTGACAGGTCGTCCACTGATTTCCCGCTAGGAGATCAACACAACCTGGCTGCACATTGCAGAGGAGGGCACAAGCAGGGATGTGGTCAGGAGGACCTGAGTGCAGTGGCGCAAACCTTTCAATGATCTCAGTAGATTACAAAACATTAGTACAAAGCCACACTCAACCTCATCCTGCTGTGCTTCTCATCACATCCCCATCACTCTGCCTTCCCTACCCTACTCCTGCACATCCTTACTCACACCAACTTATTTTGCACCTCCACCCATCCCTCTCTATCTACATTATCACATCCCCATCTCACTAGCCACCCCTCACACTCACCCTCATCCTAGTGCAATCATACCTACTAACAACACACAAGGGTCACGGCCCTGAGGTATTTTATCCAATGTTCATGTAAAGTTTCTGTTAATGTGCTGTCAAACATTGAAACCTTTATTTTCAACTCTTTGCGTTCTTGGACAGATTTGCGTGCACCTTTGGAAGTTGCTTTGTGAGTTGCAGTTAATGGTGAGACATAACGGTACCCCTGCAATGCTGATGAGTGTGAAAGGAATGGCTTGGGCATTGTAGCGATGCTTTATGGTGTTGGTGTGGGGTGGTGCCAACCTGGCGCATCATGTGGCAACATCATGTGTGTACAGTGTCAAATGAAGTAAATCTGGCTATGGTGAGGCCATCCCTGGGCTCCCGGGCAGCAATGTGGTTGGGTGCTGTTGCCCTGTGTCCTGTGCGGCATCAGGTAATTGTGGAGAAGGTTGGTGTTGTTGTTGGTGCTGCTGGTGATGCTGGTGTTGGAGCTGATTGTGGTGGGATTCAGAGGACCAAGAGGATAGGGTATAAAATGCTGATGGAATCGATGGCAGGTGAAGTACCGATGACAGAAGCGATCTGTCAATGGTGGGAGAGGTAATGAGATCAGACTGGATGGAGACTTGTGTAAAGACTTGCAGCATTCTGAATCTGTAGTGGAAATGTAGGTTAGAGAAGCTAGTGGCTAAGGGAACATTGCTCAATCAGCTGGGAGCTTTGACTTGACATTTGAAGCTGTCAACTCATCAGCTGATTCAATGGACAATGACCTCCCACCTCAGCTTCACAGATGAGGCACGGCGGGAAATCGGTGGGTGACCTGTCAAAAATCAAAAAGCTGGGCAAAAACATTGTTAAGTGGCTGTAAACAAGCCACTAATGCTTTTAATTGCCTCCACCACCATTTGGTAAAGGCGCGTGGCGGCGGGTTGACAGTGGGGTCCCGACCCGCTATCAAAAAAAACATTTTCCCACCCAACCTACCACCGATCGCGCCCACTGAGCCCCTGCAGAATTTCCCTCTTGGATTCAGAAACAACTGCAGATTGGTCAGATTTGTATTTGATATCAAATTAGGAGTGTCAGTTGTTTCTGAAGAGGCTGCTCAGGAACCACAAAATGAGTTGGACGAAATATATAACTGGGTGCAACCATGGTAGATAAAATTTAATACAGAGAAGTGAGAAGTATTGGACATAGGAAGGAAAAATGGGTGAATAAGTACTCTATGAATGGTGCCAAAATAGCTAAGGATGAAATTGAAATAGACCTGGAGATCTTAATAGACTCGATGCCCAACATGTCCAACAACCGGAATAAAAATCAACAAAGCAAATAGAATGCTAAACTAGTAGAGCATGTCAGAGGAAAGTCATGCTTAAATTGTACAGTGCTGTGGTCAGACCACACCTTGAGTACTGTGTTCATTTCTGGTCACTGAAAGACAAGGGAGACCTTCAAGCTCTAGAGGCAGCGAAGAGAAGAGCCATGAGAACTGACTTATAGGGAAAGACTGGGGAAATTTGGGTTTTCTGAGTTAAAAACAGACAACTGAGAGGAGACCTTACATAGTCATGCGACTAGGACAAGGGGACACAGATTCAAACTAATCAAACGTGAAATTAGGACCAATGCCTGAGAGTTCTTTCCACAAAGAGGAATGAATAAATGGGCCCAATTGTAAGTCCGGATGGGTTTTGGGCAGGTGGGTGGTGGGGTGAGTTTAAAAACTCACTTGCTGTATCAGAAAACAGGTCCGGCAGATTTTAACTCCCTAGCCTCATTAAAATGCCTCTGGTCCACTTCCTTCCTTGCATTTGTATAGCGTCTTGGGATGTTTTACTACGATAAAGGCGCCATATAAATGCAAGTTTTTGTTGTTGTTGTTGAATTGAAAATTGGGCAGCCAAGGGCCACCTGTCAGCATGAAGATATTTGTGGGGAGGGGATTCCAGGAGAATCTTGTGGAAGAGAAGGTGGGGGAGTCCGTACAGGGGAGGCTACAACTTTCTTTGTAGGGCTCAGAGAAGTTCTCCTGCTCAGTAACTTGTGTACAACGGAACATAGACAGACTAAGTGAATGGACAAAACGATGACAGATGGAAAACCAATGTGGGGAAGTGTGAGGTATGAGAAAGAAAAATCAGAATATTTTCTTAATAATGAGAGACTAGGGGGGAAAAATTCAGTATCGCCCCGTTTGGGGCGCAATTCTCAGCCGGGCGCAAAGATTAGCACCTGGCGCTAATTATCGCCTCCGACTGCAAACTTGACTTTTATCGCCCCTGGAGGTGATTGAAGCACTAAATCAGGCGCTACACATCTGTCTTAAGGCGCAAAGGCCGAGGAGCGAGGCGCTAACTCAGAGCGCTGGCGAAGCTCATGTGATGCCAGTCAGCAATGGAACACAGACACAATGGCCCCGGCCAGTTCTTAAAGGGGAGGGTTGATCTTGCTTTCCATCCACATCCTGCTCATTGCAGCCTTGAATCTCGGCCTGGAGAGACCTGTACATCAAATCTGCTGGAAAGAACAATGGAGAGACCCAGGGAAAGAGCTCAGAGTGCAGCCCCCACAGTCTCTTCTAAATCGATACAAGGAAGGGCAAATCAAAATGAACCTGCAAAGTGCTGCTCAGTACCCAAAACTCCTTCACACAGCGTTGAATCTCTCCAGAAGTCTCTCTCTCTCTCTCTCAGAATGCGTGGTTCAAAAATGTCGCCAACAAAAAAAGGCAGGAAGCGGACGCCTTTAAATAGCGCTCCCCCAGTCCCTTCCTGACTGCAAAACACTCCCCTCAACCTTTCGTTGCTAGCGGCAGGCGGTAAGGCAGGGGGCGCCACCAGGGTGTTGCGCACTCGACTGACGTCACGATCTGCCGGCGCAGGAGATCGTGGCGGTACTGTTTAGCGCCGCCGCAAAATGTCTAGTTAATTTTGCGAGCGGTGCAAACATCGCCGCGCCCAGGCACTAGTTGCTTTGCGCCCCATTAGCGCCCTCTTAAGGCGCTAACGGGAGGCGCAACCAACTGAATTTTTCCCCCTCAGAGTTGTGGAGGAGCAAAGGGATTTTGGTGTCCATATATATAAATCACTAAAATCTAGTGCACAGGTACAAAAGTGATCAAAAAAGGCTAATAGAATGTTGGCCTTTGTCTCAATGAGGTTGGAATTCAAAAGTGAGGAAGTGATGCTTCAGTTGTACAGAGCCTTGCTCGGACTCCATTTGGAGAACTGCATTCAGTTTTGGGTACCGAACCTCAGGAAAGATATATTGGCCTTGGAAGCAGTACAGTGCAGATTCACCAGAATGATAACAGGGCTTAAAGGGTAAATTATCAGGACAGGTTGCATAAACTTGGCTTCTATTCCCTTGAGTTTAGAAGGTTGAGCGGTGATCTAATTGAGGTGTTTAAAATAATAAAGGGATTCAATATGTTAGATACAGAGAAACGATTTCCTCTGGTGGGGCAAATCAGAACAAAAGAGCATAATTTTTAAATTAGTGCTCGGCCATTTAGGAGTGAAATCAGGAAGTATTTCTTCACACAAAGGGTAGTGGAAATCTGGAACTCACTCTCTCAAAAGGATGTAGATGTTGGGTCAACTGAAATTTTCAAGACTGAGATCGATAGATTTTTGTTGGGTAAGGATATCAGGGGATGTGGGACAGAGGTGGGTAAATGGAATTGAGATACATATCAGCCATGATCTAATAGAATGGTGGAACAGGCTTGAGGGGCTGAATGACCTTATGTACCTATGTAAAGTAAAAAACTTACCTTTCTGGGGCTTTTCAGCTTCCCAGCAGGTCCTGATTTGTTTCAGTCTGCAGGGAAAGCCATGGCGACTTCTTCGCTCAGACCAGAGTAAAAAATCTCAGTTGGTGGGATTTGATTAGCTTTGCGGTGGGTAAGTAGCCCAGGGCATTTTAACTGCCCACCTGCCGGGTTTCCGCCAGGTGGGTAGAATTAAAATCACTCCCATGGTATGAACCTCCAGGTGGAGTGGTGGAACTAAACACTGGAATCATTTAAAAAACAGTTGAATGCTGTGATGGTGGACTGTGGGGCCTTTTTCAGATGTACGAGTTAAGATGGGCTGAGTGGCCTTCCTCCTCTGTATTAATCATTTGATTTAATAAGACTGCAGATTTTTTGTTTTGTTCAGCCGGGTATCTAACAGGTGTGGATCCCCATCAAGTTGCTTTTATATTCATAGAATCTTAGAACTAAGGAGCCCAGAAGGCCGCCATTCGGCCCATTGTGTCTGTGCCGGCTCTTTGAAAGAGCGATCCAATTAATCCCATTTCCCTGCTCTTTATCCATTGCTGTGCAAATTTTCCCCCTTCAAGTACTTATCCAATTCCATTTTGAAAGCTATTATTGAATCTGCTTCCACCATATTGTTCTTGTGTTGCCAACTCCTGGCACAGATGTCTCTGACTAGTTAAGAATGGCTGCCAGGAAAAGCTATTTTTTTTTTACTGCTGCCGCCAATCCATCCAACCCTAGTAAATGTGCTGTTCTGACAAAAGTATTTTCCCAGAAGTAACATCACAACACAAGCTAGATGTTTGGGTGCCATGACAACACTTCTTGCTGCCAGTCTTCTTCTTCTTCTTAGGCAGTCCCTCGGAACCGAGGATGACTTACTTCCACACTAAAAATGAGTTCTCAGGTGACTGATGATTCCAATGCGGGACCTACAGTCTCAGTCACAGGTGGGGCATACGGTGGTTGAATGGGCGGGTGGGTGGGGTGCTTGGGTTGACGTGCGCTCCTTCCGCTGTTTGCACTTGGCTTCCGCTTGCTCCCGGCGAAGAGACTTGAAGTGTTTGGTGCCTTCCCGGATGCTTCTCCTCCACTTTGTGCGGTCTTGGGCCAGGGATTCCCAGGTGTCGGTGGGGATGTTGCACTTTTTCAAGGAGGCTTTGAGGGTGTCCTTGAAGCATTTCCTCTGCCTACCTGAGGCTCTCTTGCTGTGTCGGAGCTCTGAGTAGAGCGCTTGCTTTGGGAATCTCGTATCGGGCATGCGGACGATGTGGCCCGTCCATCAGAGCTGATCGAGCATGGTCAAAACTTCGATGCTGGGGATGATGGCCTGAGCAAGAACACTGACGCCTATCCTGCCAATGGATTTGCAGGATCTTGCGGAGGCAGCATTGGTGGTACCTCTCCAGTGCTTTGAGGTGCCTGCTGTACATGGTCCATGTCTCTGAAGCATACAGGAGGGCGGGTATCACTACTGCTCTGTAGACCATGAGCTTGGTGCTGGGTTTGAGGTCCTGGTCTTCAAACACTCTCTTCCTCAGGTGACCGAAGGCTGCACTGGCACACTGAAGGTGGTGTTGGACTTCATCATCAAAGTCTGCCCTTGTTGATAGTCGGCTCCCGAGGTACTTCATGCTCCAGTCACACAGACACAGCCCTTCTGTGCATGCACATTGATTTTCAACCACTTCACATGGATGCTGACTGCATAGTTTGGATGTAAATGTAGCAGAGCAGTAGACTTGGGTCGCTGTCACAAGATCCAATGTGAAAGCAGGTTAATAGTCTCCAAACCAAACTATTGTGAAAGCCACATAGGTACAGTTTTTGTTTGCCTGATATAGAGTACATGAACTTTCCACAAACTCTGTACCCTCGCCTCCGACTCCACCCTCTCCACGGCCACTGTTTCAAGTTGAAACAAACTATTTGCTATCTTAGTGTCCTATTCGAACTTGAACTGAGCTTCCAACACTATACACACTCTATCACAAAGATCGCCTGTTCCACCTCCATAACATTGCCAGCCTGAGTCCCTATCTCAGCCCATCTGCTGCTGAAACCCTCATCCATACCTCTGGCATCTCCAGAGTTGACTATTCCAATGTTCTCCTGGCCAGCCTCCCATCCTGTACCCTTTGTAAACTTCTGCTGCCCTACTCCTATCCTGCACCAAATCCTCCTCAGCCATCATCCCTGTGCTAACTGACCTGCATTGGCTCCTGGTCCCCCAACACTTTTTATTCGTTCCTGGGATGTGGGTGTCACTGGCAAGGCCAGCATTTATTTCCCATTGCTAATTGCCCTTGAAAAGGTGGTGATGAACCACCTTCTTGAACCGCTGCAGTCCTGTGGTGAAAGTACTCCCATAGTGCTGTTAGGGAATGAGTTCCAGGATTTTGACCCAGCGACGATGAAGGAACGCCGATATATTTCCAAGTCAGGATGGTGTGTGACTTGGAGGTGATGGTGTTCCCATGCGCCTGCTGCCCTTATCCTTCTAGGTGGTAGAGGTCGTGGGTTTGGGAGGTGCTGTTGAAGAAGCCTTGGTGAGTTGCTGCAGTGCATCTTGTAGATGGTACACACTGCAGGCACGGTACGCCGTGGTAGAGGGAGTGAATGTTCAAGGTGGTGGATGGGCTGCTTTGTCCTAGATGGTGTTGAACTTCTTGAGTGTTGTTGGAGCTGCACTCATCCAGGCAAGTGGAGAGTATGCCATCACATTCCTGACTTGTGCCTTGTAGATGGTGGAAAGGCTTTGGGGAGTCAGGAGGTGAGACATTCACCGCAGAATACCCAGCCTCTGACCTGCTCTTGTAGCCACAGTATTTATGTGGCTGGTACAGTTAAGTTTCTGGTCAATAGTGACTCCCAAGATGTTGATGGTGGGGGATTCGGCGATGGTTATGCCGTTGAATGTCAAGGGGCGGTGGTTAGACTCTCGGCTAGTTCTGGAGCACAAGTCTTCAGCATGACGGCCAGGATGTTGTCGGGGCCCATAGCCTTTGCTGTATCCAGTGCGCTCAGCCGTTTCTTGATATCACGTGGAGTGAATTGAATTGGCTGAAGACTGGCTTCTGTGATGGCGGGGACCTCAGGAGGAGGCTGAGATGGATCATCCACTCGGTTTTTCTGGCTGAAAATGGTTGCAAACGCTTCAGACTTGTCTTGTGCACTTGCGTGCTGGGCTCCGCCATCATCGCCTCAAATTAAAAATTCTCATCCTTGTGTTTAGATCCCTTGTTCCTCCATATCTCTGTCCATTAGAAAGGATGTAATAGCTGAGCACTTGAAAAACAGTGACAGGATCGGACAAAGTCAACATGGATTTACAAAAGGTAAATCGTGCTTGACTAATCTACTGGAATTTTTTGAGGATGTAACTGGGAAAATAGATAAGGGAGAACCAGTAGATGTGGTGTATTTGGACTTTCAAAAGGCTTTCGATAAGGTCCCGCATAAGAGATTAGCGTGTAAAGTTAAGGCACATGGGATTGGGGGCAAGGTATTGACTTGGATAGAGAACTGGTTGGCGGACAGAAAGCAGAGAATAGGAATTAATGGGTCTTTTTCCGAGTGACAGGCAGTGACTAGTGGGGTACCGCAGGGATCGGTCCTTGGACCCCAGCTATTCACAATATACATTAATGATCAAGATAAGGGAACTAAATGTAATATCTCCAAGTTTGCAGATGACACAAAGCTGAGTGGGCGTGTGTGCTGCGAGGAGGATACTGAGAAACTCCAGGATGATTTGGACAGGTTGGGTGAGTGGGCAGAAGCGTGGCAGATGCAATATAACGTGGATAAATGCGAGGTTATCCACTTTGGTGTCAAAAACAGAAAGGCAGACTATTATCTGAATGGCAATAGATTGGGAGAAGGGGAAGTGCAACGAGACCTGGGTGTCCTTGTGCACCAGTCGTTGAAGGTAAGCATGCAGGTGCAGCAGGCGGTGAAGAAGGCAAATGGTATGTTGGACTTCATAGTGAAAGGGTTTGAGTATAGGAACAGGGATGTCCTGCTGCAGTTGTACAGGGCCTTGGTGAGACCACACCTTGAGTACTGTGTGCAGTTTTGGTCGCCTTATCTGAGGAAGGGTGTTCTTGCCATGGAAGGAGTTCAGCGAAGATTCACAAGGCTGATACCTGGGATGGCAGGAATGACATATGAGGAGAGATTGGGTCGATTGGGCTTATACTCGCTGGAGTACAGAAGAATGAGAGGGGATCTCATCGAAACATATACAATTCTGACAGGTCTGGACAAACTAGATGCAGGAAGAATGTTCCCGATGGTCGGAGAGTCCAGAACCAGGGGTCATAATCTAAGGATAAGAGGTAAGCCATTTAGGACAGAAATGAGGAAGAATTTCTTCACCCAGAGAGTGGTGAACCTGTGGAATTCTCTACCACAGAAGGTAGTTGAGGCCAAGTCATTAAATATATTCAAGAATGAGTTAGATATATTTCTTAAAGCTAAAGGTATCAAGGGATATGGGGAGAAGGCAGGTACAGGGTACTGAGTTTGGATGATCAGCCATTATCTCATCGAATGGCGGAGCAGGCTCGAGGGGCCGAATGGCCTACTCCTGCTCCTATCTTCTATGTTGCTATGTTTCTATGTAAACTCTTCCAGTGCTACAGCCCCCTGTCTCCACTGAATGCTTTGTTCCTCCGACTCTGGACACTTGTGCATCCTCTAACCCCTTTACTCCTCCATTGGCAGCCTTGTCGTCAGCTGGCCAGGTCCCAATCGGTGAAATTCCCTCCCGGAATCCCTTTATCTTTCCATCTCCCTTTCCTCCTTTATGAACATCCCTAAAACCTACCTCTATGACCAACATCCTTTCTAATATTTCCTTTTTAGCTTGGTGTCGACATTTTCCCCTATAGGGGTAAAATTCAACTTCAGCAGAGGCTGAAAACAATTAGCCGTCTGTTCTACACTCTGTCTGATTTTCCTTTCCATTGAAGTCAGTGGAAAAGAAGGTTGGGCGGGGTGAATAACGTGTGCCTGATCTGCTACCGCCCATTTTGTGCCCCCACCAAAGTTGAATTTTACCCCCATGTCTCTGTAATGAGCATTGGGACATTTTCCTATGTTAAAGGTGATATAAAATTGCAAGTTGTTGTTGTGGTAAAGATAGCACTAAAACTGCACAGCTAATGCAGCTTAAATTACAGTTATTCTTTCCACTTTATCGTCCAGCTAAAGCAAATTTAAGGCGTTGGCTTGCTGGGAACTGAGTGGAGAAATTTCCAATCCCCAATGACAACTCAACTTCTCCAAGTCCCATTAATGTCAGGCTGGCTGGTCAATCAACTCTGTCCCGGGTACTGCAGACCTATGTGGCTTTGGTTTCAAATTACTGAGTCTGCCACAGAGGATCAAATCTGTTCCAATCTCTAATCTCCAGACATGTAATATTGGAGCCAACTTGGCCCCAATAAGACTCTACTGACCTCACTCTCCCCTCCCAAAGGGGGTTTAGTCACCAGTTGGTCATAAGACAACTGACAAGCATGGGTTTGAGCCCTTGCTAGGTGCCACAATTCTCTAAATAAAGAGAAAAAAACTGCGAAAAATGCTGGAAAAATAAAAACAAAAACTGCACCCAAAACATAAACCTATCTTTTCTCTTTACAGATGATGATGAATCTTCAAATGATTTCCGCTGCTTGTAGATTTTTTTATTTTTAAGTCATATATTATATTCAGTGAGTTATTTTAAATATTCTGTTTTTAATTTATGTTAGAATACATAGATCCCCTTCCCCAACAGTCAGTTGCTAATCTGGTTTAAGGCTGCTTTTATACAAATGTAAAGGTCACAGTTAACTTCCAAATTGTGAATATGCTGATGAAAGAACTATGATTGAAACACCAACATTTTTCCTTTCTTTACAGATACTGTCTGACATGCTGACTGTTTCCAACATTTTCTGTTTTTGTTTCAGATTTCCAGCATCTTCAGTATTATATATATAATTTTTAACTTAGAATCATAGAATCATAGAATGGTTACAGCAGAGAAGGAGATCGTTCGGCCCATTGAGCCCGTGCCGGCTCTCTGCAAGAGCCCTTCAGCTAGTCCCAACTCCCCCGCCCTTTCCCTGTAGCCCTGCAAATTTTTTTCCTCCAGGTACTTATCCAATTCCCTTTTGAAAGCTGTGATTGAGTCTGCCTCCACCACCCTTTCAGGCATTGCATTCCAGATCATAACCACTTGCTGCGTAAATTTTTTTTCGTCATGTCGCCTTTGGTTCTTTTGCCAGTCAACTTAAATCTGTGTCCTCTGGTTCTCGACTCTTCCACCAATGGGAACAGTTTCTCTCTATGTACTGTCTGGAGCCATCATGATTTTGAACACCTCTATCAAATCTCCTCTCAACCTTCTCTGCTCTAAGGAAAACAACCCCAGCTTCTCTAGTCTATCCATGTAACTGAAGTCCCTCATCCCTGGAATCATGGTGGGTCACGACCCCGCTGCTGGTTCCATCCCGCTGTACAAAATGAACTTACCTCAATGGGGCTTGTTAAGCCCGCCCAGCGCTTTTCCCGGTCCAATTAGATGGAGCAGGTCTGGTGACATCATTCATGACGCGTCTTGAGCTGGTTTCCTTAAAGGGACCATGGCCACCTTACTTTTGACATTTGTGCTGTCAGCGTTCTACAGCATTGAGGTGCTGCAAACACTGACAATCACTGCACAGAGGTGCATGGCTGCACCCAGGTTCGCCCATGACTCCCTCCATATGCTTATGGAGGAAGTCAGAGCACGCAGGGAGGTCCTCTTCCCTTCCGATGGGCGGAAGAGACCTCCCCAGGAGACCAAGATAGCCTGGTTTCACAATGCAGAGGAGCAGGGATGTCGTCAGGAGGACCTGGGTGCAGTGGCGCAAACCTTTCAATGATTTCATTAGATCAAGAAACATGAGTACAAAGCCACACTCACCGTCATCCTGCTGTGCCTCTCATCACATCCCCATCACTCTGCCTTCCCTACCCTACTCCTGCACATCCTTACTCACACCAACTTACCTTGCACCTCCACCCATCCCTCTCTATCTACATTATCACATCCCCATCTCACTAGCCACCCCGCACACTCACCCTCATCCTAGTGCAATCATCCTAGCGCAACTAACAACACACAAGGGTAGGCACTTGGGTGTTTTATCCAAAGTTCCTGTAAAGTTCCTGTTAACGTGCTGTCAAACATTGAAACCTTTATTTTCAACACTTTGCGTTCTTGGACAGATTTGTGTGCACCTTTGGAAGTGGCTTAGTGAGTTGCAGTGAATGGTGAGACATAACGGTACCCCCCGCAATGGTGATAAGTGTGAAAGGAATGGCTTGGTCATTGTAGGGATGCTTTATGGTGTTGGTGTGGGGTGGTGCCAACCTGGCACATCATGTGGCAGCCAGGGTGTACGGCATCAAGTGAAGTAATTCTGGCCATGGTGAGGCCATCCCTGGCCTCCCGGGCAGCAATGTGGTTGGGTGCTGATGCCCTCTGTCCTGTGCAGCATCAGGTCATTGCGGAGAAGGTTGGTGTTTTTGTTAGTGCTGCTGGTGTGCCTGGTGCTGCTGGTGTTGGGGCTGATCGTGGTCAGATTCTGAGGACGAAGGTGAAACAGTATAAACGGTAGCCATGCTGATGAAATAGATGGCAGGTGAAGTTGAGATGACAGAAGCGATCTGTCAATGGTGAGAGAGGTTGTTCCAATGAGGTGACACTGGATGGAGAGTTTGCTCCAAACACTTGCAGCCTGCATAAAGCTCAATCTGTGTTCCAAATGGAATAAGCAACAGCTTCTGCACTTGGAAAGTGAACAGCTGTGAGGTGGGAGCTTTTATAGTACAGTTCAAGCTGTCAACTAATCAGCTGATTCAATGGCCATTCAACTCACGCCTCAGGTTAACTGACATGGTCCACAAGCATCGTAGACCCCATGGGGCGAGCAGTTAAAGTTAAAAGGTAAGGTTAAAACCATTATTAAGGGTCTGTCAACAAGCCAATAATTGCTTTAATTGGGTCGCCCGCCTCTGCGGGTCGGGTCCAATCCGAGATCACAGATGTGCCATTGGGAAAGGTGCGTTGCGGCAGGATGACAGCAGGTTCCTGACCTGCTGTCAAAAAAATCAAATTTCCCGCCCAACCCGCCACTGATCCCGCCCGCTGACCCCCCCAGAAAATTCCGGCCTATGTCTTCTTGAAGTCTATTACTATCCTCCTCATTGTTCACTATACTTCCAAGTTTTGTGTCATCTGCAAATTTTGAAATTGTGCCCTGTACACCCAAGTCCAAGTCATTTATATATATCAAGAAAAGCCGTGGTCCTAGTATCGACCCCTGGGGAACACCACTGTATATCTTCCTCCAGTCCGAAAAACAACCGTTCACCACTACTCTCTGTTTCCTCTGACTTAGCCAATTTTGTATCCATGCTGCCACTGTCCCTTTTATTCCATGGGCTTCAACTTTGCTGGCAAGCCTATTATGTGGCACTTTATCAAATGCCTTTTGGAAGTCCATGTACACCATGTCAACCGCATTGCCCTCATCAACCCTCTCTGTTACCTCATCAAAAACTCGATCAAGTTAGTTAGCTGCCAATCTATTCTCATACTCTATCTTTGCCCCTCTAATTTTCTTTTTCACTTCCCCTCTGAACTTTCTATATTCAGCTCGATTCTCACTTGTATTCTCCACCTGATATCTGTCATAAGTGCTCTTTTTCTGCTTCATCTTTCTCTCTTTCGTCATCCAAGGACCTCGGACTTTGGTTGTCCTACCTTTCCCCCTCGTGGGAATGTACCTCAACTGTACCCAAACCATCTCCCCTTTAAAGGCAGCCCATTGTTCGATTATAGTTTTGCCCGCCAATCTTTGATTCCAATTTACCCGAGCCAAATCCGTTCTCAACCCACTGAAATAGGCCTTCCTCCAATTAAGTATTTTTAATCTAAATTGCAACCTGTCCTTTTCCATAGCTAATCTAAACATTATGATACACAGATCACTGTTCCCTAAATGTTCCCCTACTGACACTTGCTCCACTTGACCCACCTCATTCCCCAGAACCAGATCCAGCAATGCCCCTTCCTCATTGGGCCGGAAATGTACTGATCAAGAAAGTTCTCCTGAACACACTTCAGAAATTCTTCCCCCTCTCTACTCTTTACACTATTACTATCCCAGTCTATATTAGGATAATTGAAGTCCCCCAGTATCACTGCTCTATAGTTCTTGCACCTCTCTGTAATTTCCTTGCAAATTTGCTCCTCTATATCTTTCCCACTAGTTGGTGGCCTATAGAATACACCATGTAGTTTAATGGCATTTCTATTATTTCTTAACTCTAATCAAATAGATTCTGTCCTTGACCCCTCCAGGACATCCTCTCTCTCCAGCACTGTAACATTCTCCTTAACCAGTACTGCCTTCCCACCTGCTTTTTTTCCTTCCCTATCTTTCCTGAACACCTTATATCCAGGAATATTTAGTACCTAATCCTGCCCTTTTTTGAGCCAGGTCTCCGTTATTGCCATGACATCATATTTCCATGTGGCTATTTGCGGCTGCAGTTCACCAACCTTATTTGCCACACTTCGTGCGTTTAGACACATGCACTGTAAACCTATCTTAGAACTTCTTGTATTCTGTCTTAGTCTGATCCCACCTAATACCTTACTGTTTCTTACTCTGTCCCTCCTCCCCAGAACCAGTCCCAATATCCCAGGAATTTGAAGCCCTCCCTTCTGCACCATCTCTCCAGCCACGCATTCATCTGCTCTATCCTCCTATTTCTATACTCACCAGCTCGTGGCACCGGGAGTAATCCAGAGATTACTACCTTTTTGGTCCTGCTTTTTAATCTCTTTCCTAGCTCCCTAAAATCTGCCTGCAGGATCTCATCCCTCTTTCTACCTATGTCATTGGTACCAATATGGACCGCAACCTCTGGCTGTACACCCACCCCCCCTCAGAATGTTTTGCAGCCGCTCAGTGACATCCTTGACCCTGGCACCAAGCAGGCAACATCAACATCCTGGAATCAATCTGCAGCTGCAGAAAGGCCTGTGTGTTCCCCTAACTATTGAATCCCCTACCACTATTGCCTTCCCGATCTTCCTCCTCACCCCCTGTACAGCTGAGCCACCCGTGGTGCCGTGGACTTGGCTCTGGCTGTACTCCCCAGAGGAACCATCGCCTTCATCAGTATTCGCGAGATGCACTCAGGGGACTCCTGCACTACCAGGCAAAAGGGAGGGAGGAACCTAAAACAATCACTATCACTAGAGAAAAAGTACTAGGCAAACTAATGGGACTAAAGGCTGACAGGATCCCTGGACCTGATGGCCTGCATCCTAGAGTCTTAAAAGCAGTGGCTGCAGAGATAGTGGATGCATTGGTTGTAATCTACCAATATTCACTAGATTCTGGAAAGGTTCCAGCGGATTGGAAAACCGCAAATGTAACGCCCCTATTCAAGAAAGGAGGGAGACAGAAAGCAGGAAACTATGGCTGCGACTTTAATTCTGGAGGCGGGATGGGGGTGGGTCAGCTGGTTTCCGGGTTCCGGTCCCACCCCCAGCTGCCTCCGCTCTGCAGACGTGACTTTCCCTTGATTGGTCTTACCGGCCAATTAACAGGAAGCGGGTCTGATGACATCATTTGATGACGCGTCATCTGCCGGTTTCCTTAAAGGGACCATGCACAATTTTATTTTGACAGTTGATCTGTCAGTGTTCCACAGCATTGAGGTACTGCAAACACTGACAATCACTGCACAAAGGTGAACACTTGCACTCAGTCTCTCCAATGACTCCCTCCATATGCTTATGGAGGGAGTCACAGCACGCAGGGAGGTTCTCTTCCCTTCCAAGGGTGGAAGAGACCGCCCCAGGACACCAACTTACTTTGCACCTCCACCCAACCCTCTCTATCTACTTTGTCACTTCCCCATCTCGCTAGCCACCCTTCACACTCACCCTCATCCTACTGCAAGCATACTAACTAACAACACACAAGGGTAGGCACTTGAGAGGTTTAGCCAATGTCCATGTGAAGTTTCTGGTAATGTGTTGTCATACAGTGTAATATCTTTTTCCAAAAGTGCCCCTTATTGGACAGAGCTGAGCGCACATTGAGAAGTGTCTTACTGAGTTCCAGTGATTGTTCAGTCATAATTCCCCCCACCCCCATCCCCCGCTATAGTGATGTGTGTGCATGGAATGGCTTGGACATTAAAGGGATGCTTCACGGTGCTGGTGAGGGATGGTGTCAACCTGGCGCATCATGTGGCAGCCAGTGTTTACAGCATCAAGTGAAGAAAATCTGGCTTTGGTGATGCCATCGCTGGCCTCCCGGCAAGCAATTTTATCAGGGGCTGATGCCCTGTGTCCAGTGCAGCATCAGGTGATGGCGGCGAAGGTTGGTGATGAGGTTGGTGATGTTGGTGTTGGGGATGATTGTGGAAAGATTCGGAGGACCAAGGTCTGATTGTTTCATTGGCTCTGATGTTGCTGGAATAGATTGCAGCTGCAGGTGAGATGACAGAAGCGATTTGTCACTGGTGAGAGAGGTTCTCCCAATGAGGTGGCACTGGACATACAGATGGATTTAAAAACTTGTAAGCTAAAGAAATCTCTATATGTATTAAAAATGCAGTAACCAACATTTTCTTTGCTCTGAAACTCACCATCTGCAACATGGCATCCTTGACACCATTTCTGCAGCTGTAATCTTTACAAAACATCAGAGCAGACTCACAACACGCCAGGTTGAGTTTGGCGTGCTCCCCGAACAGCGGATAACCAGTGGGGGAGAAGCTAAAATTACAGGTAAGCCTCAAAATCCTCTTAAATTGGCTCTTAACAAGCCATTTAAGTACCAGAATTGTCTCCCCCGCCGCTTGGTGTCTGGTCAGTTCTGCGCTGACAGACCTGACACCTGGGAGACTCACGTGGAGGCGGGTTGACAGCGGGTTTCCTACCCGCTGTTAATCTTTGCAATTTTGACAGCGGTCCCGCCTCCAAACCCGCCCCCTCAGCGCGATTAAATTCGCAGCCTAGAAGCCAGTTAGCCTAACATCTGTCATTGGGAAAATATTGGAATCCATTATTAAGGAAGTAGTAGCAGGACATTTAGAAAATCATAATACAATCAAGCAGAGTCAACGTGGTTTTATGAAAGGGAAATCGTGTTTGACAAATTTATTAGAGTTCTTTGAGGATGTAATGAGCAGGGTGGATAAAGGGGAACCAGTAGATGTAGTGTATTGGATTTCCAAAAGGCATTCAATAAGGTGCCACATAAAAAGTTCCTGCAGAAGATAAGAGCTCATGGTTGGAGTAATATATTAGCATGGATATAGGATTGGCTAACTAACAGAAAACAGAGAGTAGGGATAAATGGGTCATTTTAGGTTGGCAAACTGTAACTAGTGGGGTGCCACAGGGATCAGTGCTGGGGCCTCAACTATTTACAATCTATATTAATGACTTGGATGAAGGGACCAAGTGTACTGTAGCCAAATTTGCTGATGATAAAAAGATAGGTGGGAAAGCAAGTTGTGAGGAGGACACAAAGAGTCTGCAAAGGGATATAGATAGGTTAAGTGAGTGGGCAAAAAATTGGCAGATGGAGTATAATGTGGGAAAATGTGAGGTTATCCACTTTGGTAGGAAGAATAGAAAAGCAAAATATTATTGAAATGGAGAGAGACTACAGAATGCTGTGGTAGAGAGGGATCTGTGTGTCCTCGTACATGAAACACAAAAAGTTAGCATGCAGGTACAGCAAGTAATTAGGAAGGCAAAGGGAATGTTGGCCTTTATTGCAAGGGGGATGGAGTCTAAAACTAAGATCGCTAGATTTTTGGGCACTAAGTGTATCAAGGGATATGGGGATAGGATGGGAAAGGGGAGTTGATGTAGAAGTTCAGCAATGATCTTATTGAATGGCGGAGCAGGCTCGATGGACCGTAGGGCAATCTCCTGCTCCTATTTCTTATGTTCGTATGTTTTTATTGCTGTGGGAACACATCGGTGGTACGTTTTCCAGTTTCCACGTTTTTGGCCACTGCATTCAGTTCTCCAGTAGTACTGGACTTGGCAGAGAAGGACCAACAAGATCAGGAGAGGGCTGGCCATAACATCAGTTCTAGACAGCAGATCTCCCGGATCAGGCAGTGACAGTAGAGATGTACGCATGGAGGCTTTGGTTTAGCAGAGAGACTGTGACAGAACTGTATCTTTACAAAGACTTCAACACTGCATTTAACATCCATATGAAACTGCTAGTGGCCATCAAAGTCAGCTTGTCACTCAGTTTTTCAGTGTCGAGCTCCTTCCAAGCTAATGGTGGGACATCTGCAATATGTGAATTAGCCACATCCAGGACTCTGGTGGTTTATTGTCTTTGGCTGCTATAAGCAACACCCTCCCATGCCTGGTGCATCTGAGGAATGGGCATCAGTCCCTTTAAGTGTGTGCCTTCTCTTTTGGAATCCTTGTAGAAGGGCTTGCAGAATTTGGTCAATAAATCTATTCTTTTCTCAGTAAAGCCTAAGTCTACAGTAATTTGGTGAGTAAACAACTAGTTTTGTCTTCCCAGTGCTATTTCAGGGGTTCAACTAGTTCCTAATTGCAGTTCAGAGTTGATTTAAAGGATTTCGTGCTGCTCCCTTCTCACTGGCTGGCCCACTATGTGGGAGAGAATAACCAAAGTTTTGCCCACAGACTGAAACCAACAATATCATGGGTAAACCAGCAGGAATAAGTTCTCCCAGCAACTTTAATAACCTGTAATCTACCCATGAATAGCATTCCAACAGCAATTTTGAGGCTTATAGAAGCAAACTGACTGCAAACATACACCCACAAAAATGTAATTCTGCTGTTGGGATAAGGAAGCTACTTTTAATTCTGTAAATGCAGGGGTCTGGCTTGTGTGTTTGGTCTCAGTGGATCTCCATAAAAAAGCAGAGCCCAGTAAACCTACAGAGATCGTCTCCCTGTCTGAATGTAATAGCAGGAGTGTGGTACATAGGTGTCGATCTCCCGAAACAGGATGTAATGTTAAGCGTGAAGCTAAGTGCCTTTTGGAACTCTCTCCCTAAAACACATTTCTTTGCCGCCTTTCCCATTTCCCACAAAGCCCCCCAAAACCCTATCCCTGTGATTGTGCTTTTAGTCATAGAATAAGAATCATAGAATAATACAGCACAGAAGGAGGCCATTCAGCCCATCGTGCCTATGCCGGTTCTCTGAAAGAGCTATCCAATTAGTCCCAGTCCCCTGCTCTTTCCCCATACCACTGCAATTTTTTTCCCTTTCAGGTATTTATCCAATTCCCTTTTGAAAGTTATTATTGAATCTACTTCCACCACCCTTTCAGGCAGTGCATTCCAGATCATAACAACTCGCTGCGTTAAAAAAATGTCTCCTAAATCTTGCCTCTGGTTCTTTTGCCAATTACTTCTGATCTGCGTCTTCTGGTTACCGACCCTTCTGCCACTGGAAACAGTTTCTCCTTATTTACTCTATCAAAACCCTTCAGGATTTTGAACACCTCTATTCCATTGCGTCTCTGTTCTATATCCTTCTCTTCCCCTTGTAAAGCTTTCTGAGGTATTCTTCTATGTAAGGGACACTGAAAAAATGCAGGTTCTTAGTAATTGCTAAACTACAATTTTTAAATGTTTCATTGTTGAACAGATTGCAAAGAGAATAAAAATAAAAACAACAACTTTTATGTAAATGTACATATCAGGAAGGTTGATTCATTCCATTTCTATAAGACAGTTTTCTTGTATATAAAAGAAAGTTGAGGTAAGATTGAGTGACCAATACAGGTTCAGCTATCTAAATCCTGTAAACTCTTTAAATAATGTATTCAATTTAATTTCCTAAACTATAACTTACATAAAAAGCTGAATGAGTTCTAGACTATAAGTTGAAAGGCATGTTATTGATTTTCCTCTCATTACTGTTGGAAATGGGATACAACCGAGGGTACCCTGTCCATCTCTTCTGGAACTGCTCCAGCTTTACAGTTTTGTAATAAGATGACAGATTTTTTAGGAACAATGTCCCCAAATTTAAATGCCACTACCTGACGGAAACCGGGTGGGGGGGCAGTTAACATGAGGCCAGTCACTTACCCTTTCTGATCCCACTGCCTTCCAGCTGTGTCCCAATCTTAATCTACTTTTTTATGCAGATCGGGTCCGATGATGTCATCAATTTCATTTTAATTTCCTTGTGGGCCAAGTGTAGAAGGAGTGCTCCTCCAGGCTTCACAAGGAAGCCTTGGGCCTCCCTTGCCCTGGAATCTCCCCCACCACACCCACACCCCGATCACAGCCAGAACCTCCAACCCCCAAATCGCCTCCAGAGTCCCCCTCAACTGACTGCCGGGGACAATTGCCACAGGTCCCTGGCTGCGGCCTCCTGCCACAAAAATTCCCACTCCTGCCCACCGGCCAGGTAGTGGATCTGGCCAGGTTTGGGCGGGACTCTGGGAAGATTTACGCAAATGAAGCCCGGCCATTAAATATCGGGGATTGTGGGAGCCGGGAATCGCAGGGCTGGGGATTGTGGGGGCGGGGAGCGTCAGAGGAGGGAAGGGAGATCGGGGACCTGGACCAGGAGCGGAGGAGATAGGGGATCTGAGCCAGGAGGTTGGGGGTTGGGGCCAGGAGTGGCGGGGATGGGGAGGGAGTGGTGGAGGTCGGTTCATTTAATGTGGGGTCAGGAGATGAATCCCTGCTCCTCACGGCTCCACATTCAGGTAAGTTACTTACCTTCTTGGTTGGGCCTAGCAGTTGATCCCTCGGCCTGGTTTTCCTGAGTGCAGCTGGCGCCGGCTGCCTCAGGGGAAACCAATCTTGGAGAGGGGGCCTCAAACAGACATTATTTGCATATGTGTGGGTACTTGTGCCAAGCTATATATTTTTGTCCTTACTCAATATGGTGCACTTCCTGCCGGAAATGTGCACACGCTTCCTCCCCACCGTATTGAGGCCTTAATAGTCTGAGTAACACTCGAAAAACGGGCAATGTACAGACCAATTTGTAGGCCAGTATTTTATATACTCCCACTATTGCAGTCCTGTGCTTTGAAGCACCGTACCCTCACATGTTCTCCAGTCTACAAACTTTGTTTAACCTCTTGATAGCCCATGACAGATTTGTTTTATATTCTTTGTTTTCTCACACAGTTCACTAAATGATTGGAAGATATATTTCAAATTTGTATATTTGAACAGATAATCCATAGATTCAAACTAACAAATGCAAGCACATTAAGGGTGGTTCTCTATTTTAATCGAAATGTTAAAGCCTGCATCTTGTAGGCTTGGGTTCCTTCTTCATCACTCCTCACGTTCCCTTCTGTCGCCTTTAGATAAAAAGTTAAAAGTAGGCCTTTGGTTCATCCGGTGTGTAATCTTGGTTAGATGGTGTGCTCTGTTCCCTCCAAGGCTTTAATTAGTTACTGTTTGTACTTGCTTGTCATTGATCTTCCCCACACCTCTCTGTAAATTAGAAACAGTTCATCTATTGTTTGTACTTGTGCTGAGCCATTTATTTTGGAATAGGTAGCTGTTTGTGAAAATAAATGATTATAAATGCCATTTCACTTACAATAATGTTTATTTTTAAACAGTAAAAGGCCAGCTGGTTCATTGACCCTGTTCTGTACAGTCGTGGTGCAACTTATGCACACTATGAACCCCAGCTGCCTCACCCTCCCAGCTCCCTGACTAACTTAGTTCCCTGCTTACACAACTTATACTTATGTATCCAGTGCTCCCTAATGTTTCCAACTCAAATAGTCTATCCACATCTAAATAATCTAATCCTTTACTTTAACAACCTCAATCAAATCTTCTCAAAGTCTACATTTTTTTAAAGAAAAAAGCCCCAACTCTCCAAGCCTATTGTGATAACGAAGGGACTTTAAACTCAACATCAATCTAGTGGCCCTCTTCTGAACCATTTCCAGGGCCTCTATATCATACAGCATGCGATGGGACCAAAACTGGACACCGTACTAGCCGTGGCTCAGTGGTAGCCTCTCGCCTCTGAGTCAGAAGCTCACAGGTTCAAGTCTCACTCCAGAGACTTGAGCACAAAATCGAGGCTGACGCTCCAGTGCAGTAGTGAGGGAGTGCTGCACTGTTGGAAGTGCTGTCTTTTGGATGTTAAACCTCTGCCCTCTCAGAGGTGGATGTAAAAGATCCATTGCACTATTTCGAAGAAGAGCAGGGGAGTTATCCCCTGTGTCCTGGCCAATATTTATCCCTCAACCAACATCATTAAAACAGATTATCTGGTCATTATCACATTGCTGTTTGTGGGACCTTGCTGTGTGCAGATTGGCTGCCATGTTTCCTACATTATAACAGTGACTACGCTTCATTATACACCACACCCGGTGGAAAGGAAAATCGACATGTTGTATAACGGGTGACCAATCTAATATCACCCATTTTACACCCCTGCTTAAGTTGAAAGTTCCATCTTTTGGTTTGTATTTAATCTTCCTGGCAATACATCCTAGTACTCTATGGGGGAAAAATTAGGTCGCGCCCCATTTGGGGCGCAAATATCGTCTGGACGCAAATATTAGCGCCTGGCGCTAATTATCGGCACTGACTGGAAACTTCACTTTTACCGCCCCGGGAGGTGAGTGGAGCGCTAAATCAGGCGCTGCACACCTGTCTTAAGGCGCAAAGGCCAAGGAGTGAGGCGCGACCTCAGAGCGCTGGCGAAGCTCATGTAATGTCAGTTAGCAATGGAACACACACACAATGGCACGGGCCAGTTCTTAAAGGGGATGGTTAATCTTGCTTTCCATCCACATCCTGTTCATTGCAGCCTTGAATCTCGGCCTGGAGAGACTTGCACAACAAATGTGCTGGAAAGAACAATGGAGAGTACCAGGCAAAGAGCTCAGAATGCAGCTCCCACAGTCTCTGCTAAATCGATACAAGGAATGGCAAATCAAAATGAACCTGCAAAGTGCTGCTCAGTACCCAAAACTCCTTCACACAACGTTGAATCTCTCCAGAAGTCTCTCCCTCTCGCTCTCAGAATGCGTAATTCAAAAATGCCACCAACAATAAAAGACAGGAAGAGGCCCCCTTTAAATAGCGCCCCCCCCCCAGCCCCACAGCGATTGATAGCGTTCCAGTCTTCTGGTCTTTGGATGCGCCAGGCGGTAAGGCAGGGGGCGCCACTCAATTTCCGCTCCGGGGCGCCACAAGGGCGTTGCACCATGGAATGACGTCACAATCTGCGCGCGCAGGTGGTCGCAGCGGTAAAGTTTAGCGCCGCCGCACAATCTCTAGTTAAGTTCCCGAGCGGCGCAAACATCGCTGCGCCCGGGCGTTAGCGGCTTTGCGCCCCATTAGCGCCCTCTTAAGGCGCTAACGGGAGGCGCAACCAACTGAATTTTTACCCCTATCTGTTTTATTGCTTTTATTATGGTAGGTTTCTATTTTTTTTTTTAGCTCTTAAGCAGCCTACGAACAAGTTAACCAGTTTTATGCAGGAGCAGCACAACTTCTTGTCAAGGTTAACAAGAAGTTACATTCTTCAGGAAAATTATATGTAACACATTCATCGGCTGCACTGTTACTGGGGAGAGAGGAGTGTCAGGGTGCAGAATGTCTCGCTTATTTTGCTTTGAATAAAAATCAGTCCCAGTATTTGAAATTTACACTTTTTCTATCTCATTCCTCCTTTCTCCAGACTTTGCTTTGAGCTAGTTTGTTCTCACTGTCCTCAAAACATACACTGAAGTTGACTGACAAATTTCTCTTTCTCACATGATCACTTTCTCTCGCGTGTGCACTCTCACACACTCTTACACTATTTGATTTTCTCACTACATAGTGCGTGAAGTACTTCGAATTCTATTCACACAAAAGAGTGCATTGGCATTCTTAGTCACCTTCTGGTCTCCATATTATAAAAAGGATATAGAGGCTCTGGAGAAGGTGCAAATAAGATTCTCAAGGATGATACCAGAACTGGGAGGTTATAAGTATCAGCAAAGATTGAACAGGTTGGGGCTCTTTTCGCTAGAAAAGAGAAGGCAGAGGGGTAACCTGATAGAGGTCTTTAAAATTATGAAAGGGTTTGATAGAGTAGACGTAGAGAAGATGTTTCCACTTGTGGGGGAGACCAAAACTAGAGGCCATAAATATAAGATAATCACTAATAAACCCAATAGGGAATTCAGGAGAAACTTCTTTAGCCAAAGAGTGGTTAGAATGCAGAACTCGCTACCACAGGAGTAGTTGAGGCGAATAGCATAGATGCATTTAAGGGGAAGCTAGATAAAGACATGAGGAAGAAAGGAATAGAAGGGTATACTGATAGGGTTAAATGAAGAGGGGTGAGAGGAGGCTCGTGTGGAGCATAAACACCGCATGGACCAGTTGGGCCAAATGGCCTGTTTCTGTGCTGTAGACTCGATGTAACTCAATGTAAGTTCTTTTTAGAGCACTCTTTGTGGGTCAGGAGGAGCAGGAGTTCTCCCCCCAGCCCTCAAGCAAACCTTCAACCTCCCTTCTGCTGATTGCGGTCTTTCCTCGCTGCCACAATCGGCTACCCCCCCAACCCCAATCTCCACCTGCCCTGCGATTGGCGACCGCCCCTCCAACTCCTGATCTCTGGCCCACTCTGCGATCAGTGACCCCCCCCCCCCAATTAAACCTCCAATCTCTACCTGCCCCGCGATTGGCGACCCCCACCTACAACCCCCAATCTCTGGACTGCTTTGCGATTGGCGACCCCCCCTCCAACACCCAATCTCCAGCCTGCCACACGATCGGCGACACCCCTCCCCAACAACCCCTGATCTTTCCCTTCCTCCCTCCCATCTGGGCTCTGATGCTCCTTCCCCGCCTCCCCGTAAATATCGGGGCCAATGAGTCTTACCAGGGCAGCAACTCTCTGAAAATGAGGGTCTGGTTGGTTGCTTACTGTATTCTCTCCATACTGATTTGTATGTGTGCTAAAAATAATCTGATTTTTATGATAACTGCCAGATAAATTCCTCAAATTATCCTAGAAATATTCAATTGGATGCTTGGAACAATATTTATGTTTTGACATTAGCAAAATAAGTGGCTGATTTGTTTCTAATGTGCAGACAACATGGCTGTTGTCAAGTTTAATTAAAATCCAATTTAAACGTAATCACAAATAATATTTAATCTTTCAAAAAAAATTGCTTTTACTTATAAATAGAATCTGATAAAAGAAGCAGTTGAGATGGAAGAAACACATAAACATGGAAAGGGTTAAATACTTTGCTGTCGAATGCAGACTTACGTATCATGCCAGGAGCTATAGTAACTGTTTAACTAACTCAGCTTTACTTACTATGCAGAGGTGATATGAACCTGACATGTTTATTTAGCATCTACTGAAATTAAATTAAAAAGTTAAAAAGATTCAAGAGTGTCCCCAAGAGCACTTTAATCTTTCTCTTACTAAAGCACAGTAAACATATATTATCAACAGCTATTCTATGCTTTCTTAATAGTTCTTTTAGGATACGCCTTGCTAAAGTGTATGTGTCACAGCTGTATTTGAACTCAGGAGGCTTTGTCAACTTATTGTTTGCTTAATCAGTTGAATTTTTACTGTTTCAAGTATGGTTAAAAAAATACTTCAAAGTAGAACTGAAACATGTCTAAAGGAATCTGAAAAGCAAGGCTCCATTCGGACAAATTGCTTTGATGCCTGCCCCACAGTAATATTTTCTGAGTTTCAAAGCTATGGTAACAGGGAGGTGCTATGGGGGTATATTTAGAATGCGATTTATCAGAAGATAAAACAGATAGGAATTTTGGTGAAAAGTGTTACCCTTTTTACTGTGTGGAATTCCAGTACATCATATTTAAGAACATTAGAAGGCAGGAAGAAGGAAAGGACATGTTTATTTAGCATCTACTGAAATTAAATTAAAAAGTTAAAAAGATTCAAGAGTGTCCCCAAGAGCACTTTAATCTTTCTCTCCAGCTCATCCTGTGTAAAGTGAGCATCTTAACATCTTCCCCACTGGCTCAGCTGAATGCACTGCCTAGTGTGGAAATAAACCATGCAAAGGAGAATGCCCCAGGTTGAAACCCTCACCTGTGGTATGGTGAGAGAGCTGATCACAACTAAGTTAGGCTTGAGGTACTATAATTGGCCTCAGCACCACTGGGCTAAGTAAGGGAAAAATCAGCCAGAGTCGACACTCCTGATTGTTATTTAATGATTCACACATCAATAACGGACACTTGGCCAATATACCAGAGTGGGTGTGTTTTGGGGAGTTGCTGAGCAGAGGCCAGGTGCTTTCCTGCAAGTCAGAACATAGTCACTGCATCATAGTGCCACTTGAGGTTGCCTTAACATCCGAGTAGCTAGGCCGTCTGACATCTCATGAACAGTTTACATAGGATATATGGCACAGAAACAGGCCATTCGGCCCAACCAGTCCATGCCGGCGTTTATGCTCCACTCGAGCCTCCTCCCGTTTTTCCTCATCTAAATCTAAACCCTCTATTTTCATACGTTCATTTTATATTTATTCTCCCTCATATGCTTGTCCAGCCTCCCCTTAAATGCATCTATACTATTCGCTTCAACAACTCCCTGTGGTAGCGAGTTCCACATTCTTATCACTCTCTGGGTAAAGAAGTTTGTTAGGCAGCATTCCTGACGTTAGGGAAGGAGGAGTACAGGAGGAGATGAGTTCAGTCAGCAGACTGACCAGTGAGTCAACCCCATGTTCGCAATGGTTTTACATGTTTGAGTGTCTTGCAGGTGTTCGCTTTGTGGACAGTATCTGGTATATCTTGCATAACTATGATGTTCTTGCCTTCTGCAGCCTTAGGTAATCTGTGGTGATTCTTTCACAACCCCTGACTTCAGTGGTTGAAATCTCCTTATTTATTTTCTAGTTTGTATGCTTACATTTGCCTCCCATGTCTCCTGTGAAGGGATGATTCATCTTCTTGTTGGTGCCTAATAGAAAAGATCTGAAATGGTCATATTAGGCTACATCTGACGATACACAAAATTGTGCAACAGGAGCCCTCCCGTACCTAACCCACGTGGCCATTCTATTTTTGTGAATCTAGGGAGTTATTGTCAGTAGACTGTTGAACCATGCGGCAGTGGGTGGAGCATTAACGTTAGTCCTGACACTGTCCTCACCCTAATTTGCCGAAGTACACTTTACATCAGGGGGGAAAAATTCAGTATCGCCTCGTTTGGGGCGCCATTATCGGCCGTGCGCAAAGTTTAGCGCCTGGCGCTAATTATCGCCTCCGACTGGAAACTTGGCTTTCATCGCCCGTGGAGGTGATTGGAGCGCTAACTCAGGCGCTACACACCTCTCTTAAGGCGCAAAGGCCGAGGAGCGAGGCGCTACCTCAGAGCGCTGGCGAAGCTCATGTGATGTCTGTCAGCAATGGAACACAGACACAATGGTGCTGGCCAGTTCTTAAAGGGGAGGGTCGATCTTGCTCTCCATCCACATCCTGCTCATTGCAGCCTTGAATCTCGGCCTGGAGAGACCTGTACATCAAATCTGCTGGAAAGAACAATGGAGAGACCCAGGGAAAGAGCTCAGAGTGCAGCCCCCACAGTCTCTTCTAAATCGATACAAGGAAGGGCAAATCAAAATGAACCTGCAAAGTGCTGCTCAGTACCCAAAACTCCTTCACACAGCGTTGAATCTCTCCAGAAGTCTCCCTCTCTCTCTCTCAGAATGCGTGGTGCAAAAATGTCACCAACAAAAAAAGGCAGGAAGCGGTCGCCTTTAAATAGCGCTCCCCCAGTCCCTTCCTGACTGCAAAACATTCCCCTCAACCTTTCGTTGCTAGCGGCAGGCGGTAAGGCAGGGGGCGCCACTCAATATCCGGTCCGGGGCGCTACCGGGGCGTTGCACACTCGACTGACGTCACGATCTGCCGGCGCAGGAAATCGTGGTGTTAGTGTTTAGCGCCGCCGCAAAATATCTAGTTAATTTCGTGAGCGGCGCAAACATCACCGTGCACGGGCGCTAGTTGCTTTGCGCCCCATTAGCGCCCTCTTAAGGCGCTAACGGGAGGCTCAAACCAACTGAATTTTTCCCCCCAGGTCTCTATAAGACAAACAGAAGCAGGAACCCTGCTTGGTTTTTGCCTACACTCGCCCAGGGGCACTAAAATTAATTGCAGCACCTCAACTATCACGATCAACTAACTCGGCATGAGCCTTCCAAGTCAGTATGGTTCCGTACCACACTTGGCCATAGAATTATCTACTGAACTACCGGAGGAACTGTCCAGAAATTTCTAAAACGTGTGCAGACCACCAAAAGTCCAGTTTTTAAAACAGAGGAGGAATGTTTTGCTTACTCTTGTGTACAATGTGGTGATGTTAGTTATTAAAGTTATTAAAGTTTTCAATTACTTTTCATCAACAGCAAAGAACACAGTGGAACTCAAGCCATAATCCTACCCCTTGCCCTGCCCTATTCTGCTCCCTGTTTGATTTGAGATTTGTGGCTAATACAAGTTTACTGGAATCACACCGTTAATTGTCTTCAGAGGCAGTGTAGTTACAATGTGTTGAAATGAATCTTTCTTTTGGTGCCGTATTCTGTACCTTGAAGAAATGTCAATATTGTCTGGTACTCTTTAACAAAACTGTAATTAATGACCTCACAGCTAACTGTATAATTATAATGAGACTCAAGAATAATGTTATGGGCCGGGTGCTATGTCAATGAGTCATACGTGTTGATAGGGAGGAGAAGAAGGCGCGTGGGAAAGGGAATGGGCAAGCAGAGAAAGGGGAGGCGAAAAGGAAAAAGGGGGGAGGCAAGAGGGAATGGGGAGCAGGGAGAGGGAAGTGGGGGGGAGGGGTGGGGGAAGCAAGACAGGAGCAGGGGCAAGGAGGAAGGGAGTGGGATGGAGAGGATGGGTGGGGGTAGGTGGCGGTAACATCTGAGCAATACATGCTCAGTATAGGCGGTGAGTAAAAAGATGTTTTGTGAAAAAGTCAGTTAACCCCTTCTTAAAAATGACCAAAGCTGTTTCATGAAACAAATATCTACAGAAGGGTGGAACCAGGGCTGGAAACTGCATCAGAGGTGTGGATCTCCTTTGTGGCAACATCTTGGCAGCTTTATCTGAATGAAATTTTTAAAATAACTAGGCCAATGAGGGCATTAACTCTTGGTAAAAGGAATACTCTCTCCACTTTAGTCCCTTTCCAAACTGTCAATGTTAATATATAGTAGTTGAACTATTGTGACATTACACATGGAGTGTCAAGAACTACTGAAGTTCTCAGGTGAAGCAGTGTTTGAGGGAGCACTCCAATGCTGGAGGCTATAGAAGTAAAAGAGAGTCGGTGGGGGTAGAGAAGGAAGGCTGAGCAGGATGAGAGTACGAGGAAGGAAAGAGGTGGAGGTTTAGCAGAGTTAGAGGCTGGCAGAGTTGGGAGGTAGTCTGTTGCTGAAGTGCGCAGGCTGTACTGTCTTGTTAAAGGCTGCACTTTAATTTCCATACACTTCAGCAAATTATATTTGTTTTACACAGGATTTACACCAATGACGACTCCAATGGATATGCAAATGAGCCTGCCCAAGAAACTCATGCAGCACATTGTTGCAACATGGTTACATTGCTGAAGTTGCTGCTTTAAATTACATTTTTACCTCGGAAAAGAAAATGTTATAACAATGCCAATGACTTATGTTTGGGTATAAAAAGTAAGTGCAAAATTGGCATAGACTAACTAGTTTCATTAAATTTTCTTACTAATATTTAACTATGCACAATAGTGACCATGCTTCTTCTGGAACTGGAAAATCATGTGTGGTAATTCAAAATGAGGAGCAACATCTCATATGTTGAGGGGATAATGCACCCTGCTCTCATAAATTACAGTAAAGTGGCAAATTTCCAGGTAAATCATCTTGAACATAGAACGTTAGAAACTTTTCCATACTGGAATATAAGAAGTTATGTGTCTTTCTGCAGTATCCATGTTTAAGGTATGAAATATAGAAGAGTAATTAATAAAATGTGCCAGTTTTCATGATGAGGCACGTATTTACAAGTTCAAATGGTGAGTTTTAGTGGCATTATGTTAATAGGTACACTGGAAAGATTGACTGTGAGACGTTTTGAGATGTCCTGAGAGTGTGAAAGGCATTATATAAGTGCAAGTTCTTTCTTTCCTGTATAAATAATGTAAGTACATTCTGCAGGCTCCTGTGCCTGCCCTGGCCATAACTCTACCACTTCCCATTGTTGGTCCTGTAGTGCTGTTGCAGTACTTGATTTCTGAAAATTAGCTGCTTTGTATTTCTTTATTAACCAAGAGGTGGTGCTGTTTGCAATGGCAAGATTCCATATATCAAATCTGAATACAGTTTCAATAACGGCTCGATTTTATAACATTTTGCAGCTGTCACAGACTCTATAGCGGGAATTTTCTGGGGTCCGTGCGGACGCAATTGGAGGTGGGTTGGGTGGGAAATTTGAAATAAGTTGGAGCGGGTCGGGAACCTGCCATCATCCTGCCCCCACGCGCCTTTCCCTCGGGCGCGTTTGCCAGCGCGGCAGCGACCCGAACGGCAGAGGCGGCCGAGGTAATTTAGCTCATTATGAGGTACTTGTCAGACCCTTAAGAGTCTTTTTAACCCTACCTTTCATATTTCCATGGATGAGCACGGGAATCATGCAGCTCGGATACCACGTCTGTGAAGCTGAGGTCGAAGTTCAGTGGTCATTGATCCAGCTCATTAATGCACAGCATGAAAAGTACAATAAAAACTCCCACCTGACACCTGGTCACTTTCCTAAGGCAGATGCTATTGCTGACTGCATTGTCAGCACAGATTTAGCTTTCTAGAGGTTGCAAGTCTTTTCAGCAAAGTTGGGATCCACTGTCACCTCATTGGTACAACCTATCACACCATTGACAGATTGCTTCTGTCATCTCTATTTGACCTGCCATCTATTACATCAGCATGGATGCCGTTTATACTGTCTCACCAGAATCGGACCACAATGAACCCCAACACCAGCAGCACCAACAACAACACCACCAACCTTCTCCTCAACTATCTGATGCTGCACAGGACAGAGGGCTGCACCACGCTGGAGGCAATACCCCAACACATAGTATACAGGGTAAGGATGAGCTTCCTCAACATGACTAAGCAGCAGTGCCAAAGGAGGCTCAGGCTATTGCACCAGTTTGTCGCAGACATTTACAGATTGCTGGAGCAAGACCTGCAGCCTAGAGGAGCGGGTGTACATTCCTTACCAATGGCTGTCAAAGTCACCAGCGCCCTCAACTTCTTCACCTCAGGCTCCTTCCAGGGATCTGCAGCAGACATTTGCAGGATCTCGCAGTTGGCCGCCCACAGATGCATCACACAGGTCACCGATGCCCTCTTTGACAAGTCAGCCAATTATATCAACTTTGCCACTGATGATGCCAGTGTTACTGAGTGGGCGCTGGCCTTTGCTGCTCTGGTTGGCTTCCCACGGGTGCAGGGTGTCATCGACTGCACACATGTGGCTATCAGGGCACCCCATCATAACCCAAGAGTCTTTGTCAACCGCAAGGGCTTCCACTCCCTCAATGTGCAGCTCGTCTGCACCCATAGTAAGATCATCATGTATATATACGCCAAATTCCCTGGCAACTGCCATGACTCTTTTGTCCTGCGCCAGTCCACCCTCCCTCAGCTCTTCGCACCTCCAGACATACCTTCCGGCTGGCTGCTTGGAGACTAGGGCTATCCACTGAGGACATGGCTCATGACACCCTTGAGGAGGCCAAGTACTGAGGCCCAGGAGAGATATAATAGAAAGCCACATTTCCAGCAGATGTGTCATAGAGCAGACAATAGGCATGCTGTAAATGCGATTCAGATGCCTTGACAGATCTGGAGGAGCCCTTCAGTAAGTGCCAGCCAGGGTCTCCAGAATTGTCGTGGTCTGCTGCGCCCTGCACAACATAGCGAAGCAGCGAGGATTAGCGCTGCATGAGGAGCAAGGCACTGAGCGTACAGCCTCTTCAGAGAAGGGGGAGGAGCATCAGCTGGAAGACAGGGAGGAGGAGGATTAGGAGGAACCTGCGGTCCACATCCCACCAGCACCCGAGCAAATTGTTGCCCGGGAGGCCAGGGATGGCCTCATCATGGCCAGATTTACTTAACTTCACGAATTACACCCATATGGCAGCCACAAGCTGCGCCAGGTTCCCACCACCCCACAGCAACACCATAAAGCATCCTTACAATGACCAGGCCATTCCTTTCACACTGACCACCATTGCTGGAGGTAACGTTATGTCTCACCATTCACTCCAACTCACGAAGCCACTTCCAATGTTCCACACAAATTTGTCCATCGCAGACATCGCGGTTGCAAAACCTGTCAGAGCCTCCTGCACTTCTTGCTGCACCTCCAGGATCGCCCTCTTTCTGGACCGGAGATTGGTGAAAATAAATATTTTTATCTGTGACGCACAGTAACAGAAACTTTACACAAATATTTATTAAAACACCCAAGTGGTTACCCTTGTGCATCTAATTGTGTTTCATCTTTCTCTTACGCGTGCTTCTACGAGGTGCTACCTGTGGCTTCAGCAGAGGTAGAGGCAGTCTGCTCACTTCCCTGCTGCGACTGCATAGACACTTTTGGCAGACCTTCTCTAGGTTTTGGAACGTGTGATGACCCCACCAAAGTCTACTCCTCCTGCGACTGTGCAGGGGCAGTCTCAGCCATCGCGATCCGAAGAGCCATCTGGGGCTCTGACTGGTGGGGGGGAGACATGTGAGCGCTTTAAGAGGAGCCCCCACTTCCATGTTCCCTCTCGCCATCATCCCTCTCATGGGCCACCCGCACTTCCCTGCTAGCAAGGAGCTGGAGAGCACCTTGCTGTACAGCAGTGGGGCCATGAGGACCCACATCTACATCCCTCCTAGAGAGGAGGTCTATGAGCATCTGCCAGCTATTCTCCATAGAGATTATGTGCTCCTGTGCTCCTGTGAGTGGTGCATTAGCTGCTCCATGGAAGAGCCTACAGTCACCATCGCCTGCGACACAGTGGTGCTCATGTTGGAGATGGACTCCTCCATTCTCTACACATTTGCAGACATCGCGGTTGCAAAACCTGTCGGAGCCTCCTGCACTTCTTGCTGCACCTCCAGGATCACCCTCTTTCTGGATGGCCCCCGAGGCTGAGCGTCTGCATGCAGCTGAGCAGAGCTGGGAGCGTTCTGCGCCCTCTGGCGAGGAGTCTCCACTGCTGTCCCTGTCTCCACCATCTGCTCTTGTTCACTTGTGACTTGTGAGACACCAGGTGACAACACTACTCTATTTCACGTTGGACCCACCGAGGTGAGCATATCTGCACTGGTGCTGGGTGCGCTTATGTCTGGTGACGGTGTGCCCTCAGAGGCTGGAGGCTCCTCTGAGGAGTCGTCTTCCTCTTCCTCCTGGACAGTGGGGGGAAGTCTTGATGGACCTGTGGGAGAGTAAAGAGATGAGTTAGATATGTCATATGAAGAAAGGGTACAGATATCTTTATGCACATGATGAACATTCACTGGCTGCTGACATCAGTCTCCATTGAGTGACTGCTGCATGCCATGTGGCTGTATGAGATTTAATTCTGTCACCAGGTTGCTGAGATGTCCCCCTCTCTCCGTCTCCCACCTTCAGCTGCTCTGCGACTCTGGACACTTCCAAGGCAAACTCCTCTGCTGCTGTTAAGGTGGCCAATGATGGAGGGCCACCTCCGGTTCTCTCCCTCTCCCTCTTAGGTTCAGGAGATGGTTCTGTGATAGTAGATTGGCGGTTAGGATCAGATCAGCCATGATCTTATTGAATGGCAGAGCAGGCTCGAGGGGCTAATTGGCCTACTCCTGCTCCTATTTCTTATGTTCTTATGTTCTTATGTTCTTATTGTGGGCTCTCTTTTCCTGCAAGGAGGGAAAGAAGAGAAGGTTGAGTGAGAGTGATGGAATGAGTATAAGGAATGGATGGGTTACATCTTTAGAGGATGACTATGAGGGAGTGGGTTGGCAATGCCAAGTGGCCTCCTTGTGTGTTGTTAGTTGGTATGATTGCATTAGGGTGCGGGTGAGTGTGAGGGGTGGTTAGTCAGATGGTGATGTGATAATGTAGATAGAGAGAGAGGGATGGGTGGATGTGCAAGTAATGATGTGCAGGAGTAGGGTTGTGAAGGCAGAGTGATGGGGATGTGATGAGAGGTACAGCAGGATGAAGTTGAGTCTGGCTTTGCACTCACCTTTCCTGATCTAATGAGATCATTGAAACGTTTCTGGCACTGCACCCAGGTCCTCCTGAACACATCCCTGCTGTTGACCTCCTCTGCTATTTGGAGCCAGGCTCCTTTGATCTGTTGGGGAGATCTCTTCCGCCCATCGAAGGGAAGTGGACCTCCCTGCATGCTCTCACTCCCTCCACAAGCATATGGAGGGAGTCATCTGAGAACCTGGGTGCAGCCCTCTGTCTCTGTGCAGTCATGTCTGGCACTGATTGGAACACTCCAATGGTGCAGTGCAGTGCCTGCACTATCCTAGACGAACCTTCAAATGCAATGTGGCCACGGCTCCTTTAAATATCCCAGCTGATAACGCGTCATCGATGACGTCATCAGACCCGCACCATTTAATAGGGCCTGGAAAAGCGCAGGACGGCCTTAATAGGCACCATTGACGGAAAGTCGATCTCAGCAGTGGGATGGAATGAAGAACGGGGTCACGACCCACCTCGGCGATCGCCCGCACCCGACCCGACCAGGTACAGAAAATTCCAGCCTATGTGTGGGTTTCTGCCAATGTCAAAGAAAAGCATTTATTTTTCTTCATTGCACTGGAGCAGGAAGCAAGTCCTATGGAAGCTGAGGGATGTGTTGCAGTTTCATTTTGATGTGGAGAAGTACAAGTGGTCCGGGCAGTGAATTTATAATGTTTTGAGCTGCAGTCAGAACCTTCACCAGATGCGACCGAACCGGAGACAAATCAGGGTATTATATCACAATTTTAGATTTTTCTGTTTCATTTTAAAAAGCAGCATTTTCAAAATCTGATTTCTGCCCTTGAGGAAACAAAAGTCTGTCATCAACATAACATTTTCAAAAGGAAAAGCAATGACCTAATTTTCTCACAACAGGGATACATTTAATTCTGTTTTGCAGCGTGGAAAAATATACCTCCTCATTTATCAATTTAAACATATTTTGCCAAGATATAAAATCTTTGTTGATAATCTAACTCTCATGTGCTGTGGTTTATTCAATATGGTGTATCGTGCAGAAAGATCTGGCGGCACCATCACACACCACCTTCAGAGGGGTTCTATAATGCATTGAAAAAAAACCCAGTAGTTTTAAAAGATATATAATGTGAGTTAGGTTTAATGTTCTTTATCTGCTTATTTTCCTGTCCTATCTCTGTATCTCATTAAATAAATAAACTCTCCCACGTTTCCTCTGTAATCAGTGTTTGAACTCTTTTCATATGATCCACCCATTCAAAAACTAGGTTCTATTATTCCATATAATTTTCCATGAAATGGAAGTGAGAAAATTGATTGGTTAGATCATTAATTAATAAAATTATGAATTTCAAACTGTGTGCAGTGACTTTGTTCAGGTGAAAATAGTGTTTGCTTATTACATACAAAATGAAAATACAGCCTAAATGCCGATAAATAGATAGGTTTGGAAAAATGGTCCCTGTGTTTACCTGGTACACACAGCAACTATTCAGCTTGGTGCTCTCAACAGCATGATGGATGAGGAGACACTACAGCAAAGACCAACATTCAAATATTGATTTAACTTCAAGGCACATTAATTGAACAGAATCGTTGAACGTGTCAGCTCATATTATAGGCACTTTATCAGCTTTGCAAATAAGCAATGAGTGGATCCATAGTATGTAAAGTGTGTTTGAGTACACACAGCAATGAGTGCATCCACAGTGCTCTTGTTCTCAATATGCATAATGGTTTGGATATGGACATAGAGAGAATAATATCAAGACTTGGCAACATCAGGAACGATTGAACAGACTGGGGATCTTTTCTCTAGAAAAGAGAAGATCAGGGGTGACCCGATAGAGGTCTTTAAGATTATGAAAGGGTTTGATAGGGTAGATGTGGAGAAGATGTTTCCACTTGTGGGGGAGACCAAAACTAAGGGCCATAAATATAATATAGTCATTAATAAATCCAATAGGGAATTCAGGAGAAACTTCTTTATCCAGAGAGTGGTTAGAATGTGGAACTCACTACCACAGGGGGTAGTTGAGGCAAATAGCATAGAAAAATTTAAGGGGAAGCTAGATAAAGACATGAGGGAGAGAGGAATAGAAGGTCATGCTGATAGGGTTAGATGAAGAGGGGCGGGAGGAGGCTCTTGTGGAGCATAAACACCGGCACAGCCCAGTTGGGCCAAATGGTCTACACAGTTGACCACACCATCCTCCTCCAATACCTCTCCTCTGTCGTCCAACAGGATGGAACTGCTCTAGCTTGGTTCCATTCTTATCTTTCTAATTGTAGCCAGAGAATCACATGCAATGGCTTCTCTTCCCACTCTGTTACCTCTGGAGTCCCTCAAGGATCTATCCTTGGCCCCCTTCTATTTCTCACCTACATGCTGCCCCTTGGCAATATCATCAGAAAACACAACATCAGGCTCCACATGTATGCCGACGACACTCAGCTTTATCTCACCACCTCTTTGGACCCCTCGTCTCTCTCTGATTTGTCACACTGCTTGTCTGACATCCAATATTGGATGAGCAGAAATTTCCTCCAACTAAATATTGGGAAGACTGAAGCCATTGTCTTTGGTCCCCACCACAAACTCCGTTCCCTGACCACCATTTCCATCCCTGGTAACTGTCTTAAGCTGAGCAAGACCGTTTGCAACCTTGGTGTTGTGTTTTTGACTCGAGATGTGTTTCCGACCACATATCTGCTCCATCAACAAGACTGCCTACCTCCACCTCTGTAATATCGCTTGACTCCGACCCTGCCTCAGCTCATCTGCTGCTGAAATCCTCATCCATGCCTTTGTTACCTCTAGACTTGACTATTCCAATGCTCTCATGGCCTCCCATCTTCCATCCTACATAAATTCGTGCTCATCCAAAACTCTGCTGCTCATTTCTTAACTCACTCCAAATCTCACCCCGTGCTTGTTGGCCTTCACTGGCTCCCGGTCCAACAATGCCTCAATTTTAAAATCCTCATCCTTGTTTTCAAATCCCTCCAGAGCCTTGCCCCTCCCTATCTCTATAGTTTCCTCCAGCCCTAAAAGCCTTTGGGATCTCGGCGCTCTTCCAATTCTGGCCTGCACATCCCCGATTTTAATCGCTCCACTATTGGTGGCCGTGCTTTTAGCTGCCTTGGCCCTAAGCTCTGGAATTCCCTCCCTAAACCTCTCCACCTCTCCACCTCTCTACCTCCCTCTCCTCTTTTAAGATGCTCCTTAAAACCTACCTCTTTGATCAAGCTTTTGGTCATCTGTCCTGATACCTCTTTCTGTGGCTTGGTGTCAAAAATGTTTTTTATTGATATCGTTCTTGCTAAGCGCCTTAGCATGTTTTACTATGTTAAATGCGCTATATAAATGTAAGTTGTTGTCGTTGTTTCTGTGCTGTAATCCTGTGTAACATCATGAAAATAGGGGGACATGGCAAACTGTGAGGAAGAATGCTGGAGACTGCAGCAGGACATAGAGAACAATAACGACATGCATTTATACAGCATCTTTAACAGAGGGAAATGCACCAAAGTGCTTCACAGAAGCATAATCAGATATTAGGAGGGGTGAGTAAATGCTTGGTCAAAGAGATAGGTTTTAAGCAGGGTCTTAAAGGAGGTGAGTGAGGTGGAGAGGCAGAGAGGTTTAGTGAGGAAATTCCACAGCTTAGGACCTAGACGGCTGACGGCAATGGTGAGATGAAGGGAGTGGGGGATGCACAAAAGGCCAGAGTTGGAAGAACACAGAGTTCTTGGAGGGTTGTAGGGTTGTAGGAGGTTGCTGCAGTTGTACAGGGCCTTGGTGAGACCACACCTTGAGTACTGTGTGCAGTTTTGGTCGCCTTATCTGAGGAAGGATGTTCTTGCCATGGAAGGAGTTCAGCGAAGATTCACAAGGCTGATACCTGGGATGGCAGGAATGACATATGAGGAGAGATTGGGTCGATTGGGCTTATACTCACTGGAGTATAGAAGAATGAGAGGGGATCTCATCGAAACATATAAAATTCTGACAGGTCTGGACAAACTAGATGCAGGAAGAATGTTCCCGATGGTCGGAGAGTCCAGAACCAGGGGTCATAATCTACGGATAACGGGTAAACCATTTAGGACAGAAATGAGGAAGAATTTCTTCACCCAGAGAGTGGTGAACCTGTGGAATTCTCTACCACAGAAGGTAGTTGAGGCGAAGTCATTAAATATATTCAAGGATGAGTTAGATATATTTCTTAAAGCTAAAGGTATCAAGGGATATGGGGAGAAGGCAGGTACAGGGTACTGAGTTTAGATGATCAGCCATGGTCTCATCGAATGGCGGAGCAGGCTCGAGGGGCCGAATGGCCTACTCCTGCTCCTATCTTCTATGTTTCTATGTTTCTATGTAGGGAGGAGAGAGATCATGAAAGATTTGAACATGAGGATGAGAATTTTAAATTGGAGGTATTGGGGGACCAGGACCCAATGTAGGTCAGCAAGGACAGGGATGAATGGTAAGCGGGAGTTGGTGCAGGATAGGATACAGGCAGCAGAGTTTTGGATGAGCTGAAGTTTATGGCGGGAAGGAGGAGAGCTTTGGAATAGTCGAGTCTGGAGGTGACAAAAGCACGATGAGGGTTTCGGCAGCAGGGATGGAGACGAGCGATGTTACAGTGGTGAAGATAGGCGGTCTTTGTGATGAAAATAATATAGGGCCAAAAGCCATAGGATGCTGAGGTTGCAAACAGTTGGCTTCAACCAGAAATAATGGCTAGGGACGAGGATGGCATTGATGGCGAGCGTATAGAGTTTGTGGTGAGGCTGAAGATGATGGCTTCCATCGTCTCAATGTTTAACTTAAGGAAATTGCAGCTCATCCAGGACTGGATGTCGGACAAGCAAGTCAACAACTCAGAGGCAGTGGAAGGGTCAAGAGAGGTGGTGGAGAGGTCGAGCTGCGTGTAGTCAGCATAGATGTGAAACCTGATACCATGTCTTTGGATGATGTCACCGAGGGGCAGCACGTAGAGGAGGGGGCCTAGGATAGATCCTTGAGATACTCCAGCGGTAATAATGCAGGCCAGGACGATAAGCTGTTGATGAAGATACTCTGGTTATGATTGAATAGGTAAAAGTGGAAAAAAGGGAGGAGGATGGTGTGGTCAACTGTGTTAAAGGCTGCACAGAGGTCAAGAAGGATGAGGAGGGACAGTGCTTATTGTTATAGTCACAGAGGATGTCATTTATTAGGGCTCTTTCAGTGCTGTGGAAGGAGTGGAAATCTGATTGAAGAGATTCAATATAGAGTTGCTGGAAAGATGGGCATGGATTTAGGAGGCTACAATATTTACAAGGACTTTGTAGAAGAAAGGGAAGTTAGAGATGGTGATGTCAGGATAGGGGAGTAAGCACATATATGGCAAAGGCAGTTCCACGTAGTTAAATGTGAAGTTGCACACTGTGGCAAAAAAACAGGGAATGGAAATATAACTTAAATGGTAAAATTCTCTAAGGAGTGTAGGAGTAGAGTACACACACACACACACACAGATCTTTAAAAGCAGGATTGCAAATGAAAAACGCCACAACAAAAAGCAAATGGGATTCATAGTTTTATATATAGAGGCATCATATAAAAGCAATGAGGTGATGATGAACCTTTTAGAGGGCAGAGTTCTGGGCAGGGACTCCCTAAGCCAGAGGTTCCTGCCCTCGGACTGGAAGTGGATCTGTGGTAGTAGTGGAGGCTGGCTCCTGAGTGAGTTGCCTGGACTCCCAAAGAATTTTACTTTAAAACATTTATTTTGGCAGATCTAACCTTGCTTAGGGGCCAATAGGGTCTTTGGCAAGATTGAGGGGGTGGGAGGCTGGGCAGATGCCATAGATTCCAGCAGGCATGGACAAGTTGGCACCAGACATGCATCCCAGGTGATGCTTGCATTGGCCTGACACATGAAAATGTGGTGCCCTTGCACAGAACCCACAAACTCTGATGGATCATGATCCAAGAGATTTTGGGGGCTTTATTTTTTTTTACTGTAATGTATGAAGACTGACAAAAAATAGCAGACAAAAAGATTTTCAAAAAATATTTTGAATTAATGTTTTGCTCCTGTTCTCTTGCTTGCTGTTGTTTTGTTGGTAGTTGACTGTGTACTGCTAATGCTAATTGATAGATTTTATTTTTCCTCAGTGGTGCTTGGTTAGAAATTTCTGTCCCTCTTTTCCCACTTCCCGAACTGTACAATTATGATTTGTATTCTATTTTAGAAATATAAAATTGAAGCAATCAGGTAAAAGTGTGACAGAAATTTGCTTTGTGCCCAAAGTATAACACTTGAGTTATGATGAATAAAACACAAGACTTTTTATGTGTAGATATAGGTACATAGTAATTCACACTTGGGTGTAGGAACTTACTGTGTTAACCCTTCATCCATTATTGGCTACATCTGCATACAACATGGTCTTTGGACAGCTGCTGAGGTCTATAGAACTGTGTCCCAACATGAGTCAATGCTTCAGAAAAGGGGTAATGGAAGTAACTATGACAAAAAATGAAGATTTGGTTATTAGTTTGTTTAAGTATCAAAGTGGCCCCCTTTCTTCAGGGTTGCGGGGGCGGGGGGGTGGACCCAGACCCAGACCACCCTCGCCCTGGCTTTGGCCTCTTTGGACGACTTTAAAATCATCGGACCTCTTTCTTGGCTACTTTGGCAGGATCAGCGAGTGGACGCATCTTGGCACTTACACTGTGATGCACTCCCCTCCCCATGGATCATTAGGGCCTTTATTTTTGGCATTTTTAAATCCCACAACTTTAAATCATTCTCCACTCTCTCTTTAAGTTCCCCTGTGACATGCATTGTTTCCCAGCAGAGAAAGAAGGTGGAGACAAGAGCCCTGTTCCCAGGCCTTTGCTGATGCTTCTCTGTACCCAGCCACTAGGACAAAAGCCAGAGTAATGCACTGTTATTTGGTGTCTTGTTTTCCTTTTCTGACTATGAATGAAATTTTGATTTATGCTATTGTGTTTGGCTATTTCTTCCGTTAATTTAAAAAAGACCTTGTTACATGAAAAATCCTTGATCCTTGTGCCATTTTAAAATTCCAGACGTCAAAAATCAGGGTCTAACTCTTAATCCCGAAGATACATAATATTTTTGTCAAGTGATGTGATGCATTTGATGTGATTTTACTTCAGTAACGCCTGCCAATTTTGTACAAGATTAGTAGCAGTCACTCCTGGAAGAATGTTAAGATGATAAAGAAAAGTTGGTGGGTGATGTGGAAAATACATAGATTTAATTTTGATTCAATTTCTTTCTCATTCTTTTTGTTTGCACAGCTGTTCACCTGCACCTGGCATAGGATTAAACATTTAGAGTTCTTTCCTGCTTCTGCACAATGAGGTTCAGTTTACAAAATGTGCAAACTAGTGGCATTCATTTTAAATTAGGCTTTCTTTGCTGCTTTATTTTTGTAATTTATTACTGTTTTCTTTTTGATTAAAATCAAATCTGATAAAATGCCTCCACAAGTGAGAATGGCCCCCAAGTAGGGAAGTCATAAATGCAGATATTTATTACACGTTTCAAATGGCCATGACATATTCAATTTATAATGTCTCTAGCATCTGTCATGTGTCTAGCGGAACTTTAACTCAAAATATTAACTTAAAGGGGAAGTGTATTCTACGAAATTGTCATATCCATCCATCATCTATCTATGTCTTGTTAAAAATCTTACATCTGCTTGCACTTCCTGTCTGCGCCCCTTGACCTCCTGTTATCATGTTTTTGTCACAAATTTTGTGCCAAGTTTTTCCCATTATAATTTCCCATGTCCGCATTTATAAACGGTTTTGCCTATGTTACCTTGTCATGTTGTAATGACACAATCCGGCCACTGGGTGGTTCTGTGCCCAGACTACGAGGCCCAGAATTTCGTGACCACCCCAAACTCTGTCGGTGTCACTGCGGCCGGGCAATGGTGGTGCTGGCAGGATCGAAAAATGGGCGCTGGGGACTAATTAACATTAGCTCAGCGCTTAACTCACTGTGCAACGCCGTCCTGGTGGCGTTTGTCCCGGCAGGAGGCCCCAATGTAACGTGGCTGAAGCGTCACTGAAGCTAGAACAGCATCTCTGAAAGCGAGGCTGTCATTTCAGAAAGCATTGTTGGACTCTTAAAGGGATAATGCCTTCTGAAATGAAAAAAATAAAAATGATGCAAAAATATACAGTTTTTAGCCCTTACAGCTCAATTGCCTTCTGAAAAAAAATTAACATTAAAAAGAATTCCCAAATGGGAGTCTTCAGCTGTTAAAGCTGAATTCCCTTCTGCACCTAAAAAAATGGGAAAAGTGCTTCAGCACTAATACAAATGGCTCAGCAAGCCACGAAAGGGGTACCCAGGGCCTCGCTCGCAGCACTCCTGCTTTGTGCAGGGGTTAACACTACAAGAGACGTCCTCTACCCACAGGGGCCAGGAGGCCCTCCAGAAAGAATGAGGTGGGACCAGATCACCGAGGCTATCACTGCCAGCAGTGTCACCCCCTCAACCTGCCCCAGTGCCCAAAGAAGCTTCATGACTTCAGACCAGTGGTCAAGGTCAGTGAATGCATCTTCAAAAGCCGTCTCCTACCAACTGCACCACTAGCCTCACACACTGCTCAATGCATGACTCCACGAACCCCCCCAGCCCGCCCCGCAATCACTCACCTACCAACAATCTGTACCAAACATAAGGCACACCTCCCATTCATAGCTTCACCTCATCCCCTTGGAGGAGACGGTGCCAGCCATTCTTGGCAGGGGCATGGCTGAGCCCTTGGTCAGCGGCGGGGTGAAATGATACAAGATGCTGGTATCCTCATACATTATCCTGCTGCTTGCATCCACCTCTTGCTTTCCCGTCCTCCCCTCACCACAACTCCACCCTTGTGCCATCCTCATTTCACACACCCAAGAAATGCAGCCTGCCCAGCCATTGGTTGACCAAGAAGAGGGAGAGGAGAGTGAAGAAGAAGAAGAAGAAGAAGAAGAAGAAGAAACACCGTCACTCGATTTCACACTCCCAGCCACCAGCTCCTCAAGATCGTCCAGCAAGGTCATCTGCAGTGTCCTCCACTGAAAGTCAGCAGCCTTCCACCAACCATGCTGCACCCAATGGGGTAATACTGTGTGGCATCAGTAGGAGAGGCAAAAGCACAAACAAGAGTCACTAAGGGAATGCGTAAGGGTGATTAGTTGATTTCTTGATGTCATATTGGATGGATAGATGTATAAAGTTGGATTGGAAAGTTTGCTTTATGGTGACTTTTATTTCAGTATTGTGGCCAAGGGGACACTGTGATGGTCAGTAACAGAGGGAAGGTAAGGTGTGGGACAAATATTGAAAGGGCAATTGAGGTTGTGGTCACTGGTACCATAGGTGGATGATTCCATCACAGATATCCCGGCCAGAAAGGGGATGTCTGGGTTGCATCCTTCCTTCTGCTTCCTCTTCTTCTGCTTCCTCCTCTACTGCTTCCTCCTCTTCTGCTTCTTCCTCTTATGTGTCTTCCTATTCTACATCTTGCTCCTCTGCATCTTCCTCTTCCCTTTGCAAGTGGATGCTGGAAATCTGAAATAAAAGTATAAGATGCTAGAAATACTCAGCAGATCAGGAAGCACCTTGACCTGAGACGTGAACTCTGTTTCTCTCTCCACGGATGTTGCCTGACCTGCTGAGTATTCGCAGCATTTTCTGTCTTCTCAGAGGACTTCCTTTACCATCTGAGGCCTTGCAAGCATCCAGCAGCACTCCCTGCACACTTAAAAAACTTTTAAAATCTATTGCAGCAAGCCACTACTTAAATCAAATTTTGAAAATCCAGTCGAAAAGCTTAAATGCAAACTTATCTGAAAGATGTGCACCTTTAAGAGGTGCTGACAGTGCCTCTGTCAGTCTGCTGAATGCTGGGTTTTCATAGCGAGCTTATGACCCGGCGCTAAACTCAGCACGAAGGTCGAAGTTTGCTGAAGTGACGGTAAGCTGGCATTGCACGCTGACTGACGTCACCCTCTCTTCATTTACATCTCCAGGGCCATGGCTGCTATCGGCAGCGCTAAGGCCCTCAACAAATTGGCGGCCGCCGAGTCCCGCGCCAGAGAAGGCGCTAGAAGAAGAAGAAGAAGAAGAAGAAGAAACACCGTCACTTGATTTCACACTCCCAGCCACCAGCTCCTCAAGATCATCCTGCAAGGCCATTTGCAGTGTCCTCCACTGAAAGTCAGCAGCCTTCCACCAACCATGCTGCAGCCAATGCTAGCGGCTCTCATTTTTCACCAGAGCCTGGGAATACTAGCTTGATTTATCAGAGGGTACATTTTAGTCTATGCATTATTTCTTTAAAAAATAGAATAATTTCAAATTTATTTAATTTGCTCTGTTTTTTGTTTCGTAAGCCTCCTGTTTGTTTTGTCATCCTTGATGTTTAAAATATCATCAATCTCTTCACCCATCTCTCCCAGTGCCTCTCATTCCCACACCCTTACTGTATCTTTGTGCTTGCACTCACAAGGTTTTGTCAGATTTGAAAGACAAAAATACTATCACAGACAATTTTGGAAGTTGTTTGATTAACGAAAAATTTAAATGAATGTCTTTATTTGTCCACTTCTTGTTTTGTCTCCCCGCCAACCTAGCCCGCCTGTATCTGTAGCCCCCAATGTGTTCGACCTACCAAAATCTCACTCTGGGACAAGCCAGCATCAACAGAAACTACGTTGCCATATCCAAAAGCATGCACAGCAAATAAAAGGAAGGAGCCCCAACCACAATGAAAGTAATCAGTTGACTAAGGAATATAAATACTAGGCGCAGTTCATTGGAAGCATATAAAACATTTCTCAGGTCCAGCCTCAAAGACCTGTTGTGCTTCCATATCTAAAGATGGTGCTGTGGCAATAATGGAACTCGGCAGTGTGGAATTCATCAATGAAGCGGTCACCCAGGCTGTGAGCCTGGAACCGGCCACTGTTTCACCCCAAATTTGGAAGGATCTAGAGTTGATTCTCCCCCCCGTTGAGCAGGCTGTCATGCAATGCCCCCACCCACCCAAGAACATGCCGGCTGTCCATCATGTCGGGGCATCCCCCTCCTGCTGAGAAGGATTTCCACTGTCCTTGGGCAACCCCACAATCCCACTCAGCCTGCATTCTATCTTTCCTGCCCAACACCACCACCCCACTCCTCCCAGAAGAGCATGTTTTCCATCAAATTGGCACACCCCTGTCGAGCAATGTTGAATACAAGAACACAACTGCATTGGGATAACTCCCCCCATCCCCCCGCAATTAGTCCCCTCACTGCCATGGCTGCGCAACCCCCCCCCCCAATCAATTGTTCCACAATATTGACACAACCCCCACCCAGTGAGCAGGATTTCCAGCATGTGTAAACCCCCAACCCCACCACCACAGAGCAAACTTTGCAATAAGTGGTATACCTGCCTTCTCCCCTTGCTGAGAAAGGAGGAGTGGGGGTGGAGGGAGGAGGAGAGGAAGGAATGGGGAGAGGAGAGGGGAAGAGGAGGGAGGAAGTGAGGAGAGGAGGTGGGGAGGAGAGGATGGGGATAGGAGGAGGTAGAGAGGAGTGAGAGGGGCAGGGGAGCATTGGGAAAAGAGAGGGAGTACAGAGGGAGTCGAGTAGAGTCTTCTCTTTACATCGCTGTCCTTTTCCCACCTCTTTCGACTATTCACCTATTCCCTCTTGGTCATCCCTTGAATTAGTTTTGGAGTGCAGTGTAGGTAAATGCAGCAATCATTCTGCAGTTAGTCTGTTTTTTTGTGGTGGTATTGGTTGAGGCAGGAATGTTGGCCAAAACACTGGGAGAAGTAGCTGTTGTTCAGATAGTGGTATGGGTTCTTTAATGCCCACCTGAACAGAAAGTTGGGAACTCAAAATCTCTGAAAGAAGCCACCTCTAACAAGGCATTTCCTTACTACTGCATTGGAGCTTCGATTAGCTAGGTGGACTTTGCTTTGGGAGCAAAGCAGACAGAACTGGTGGGTTTTCTGGTAGATGACATGATCTTTCCAGTCCTGCTTCTTCTTCTGACATCAGCAAGGGGAGCAGGTGGGTGTAAGAAGTGTCCGCACCCACTTCTTTTGGAAGCTTTCAACATTACAAAAAAGGCATGGAAACCCTGTGGAAACAGATCTGGTTTCCAAATCTCAGCCCACCGCACAGGTTATGTTCTTGTAACACCCTTCCAGATGTAGGAACTTTGGATTTGATTTGGAACCTTCTACAATGGCTGGCATGTTGCTGGTACCTTCTCTATTGAATTCTTCCACTCTATCTGTGAGGATGAATCTGGTGTCGTTATGTATTCTAGTAGATACTTTCCCAAAACTTAGGCTATGATCTTGGATTTGGAAAAGCTACACTGAATACTTTTGAACACAAAGCCTCTAGTTATTTTGAATTCTGCTCAGCATCTTCCTTAGGAAAATAATTGCACTGTAGAAGACAATCCTTTAGCATAAACACTGTGGGGTAAAATGCTTTTGGAGGCACTACAACCCTCTTTGGAAGGTAGTTTCACTGGATACCTCTGATAGCAAAAATTGCCACTAAACCAAAGGTAAATTGTTGTCATTGTGTGACTTGAATTGGCACCTCCCCATGACATTCAATGGCATTACTGTCACAGAATCACCCACCATCAACATCCTGGGAATTACCATTGACTGGAAACTTATCTGGACCAGCCACATAAATACTGTGGCAACAAGAGCAGGTCAGAGGCTGGGTATTCTACGGTGAGTGACTCACCTCCTGACTTTCCACCATCTACAAGGCACAAGTCAGGAGTGTGATGGAGCAGCTCCAACAACACTCAAGAAGCTCAACACCATCCAGGACAAAGCAGCCCGCTTGATTGGCACCCCATCCACCACCTTAAACATTCACTCCCATCACCAGTGCCGCACCGTGGCTGCAGTGTGTACCATCTACAAGATGCACTGCAGCAACTCGCCAAGGCTTCTTCGACAGCACCTCCCAAACCCGCGACCTCTACCACCTAGAAGGACAAGGGTAACAGACTCATGGGAACACCATCACTTCCAAGTTCCCCTCCAAGTCACACACCATCCTGACTTGGAGTATATCGCCGATCCTTCATCGTCGCTGGGTCAAAGTCCTGGAACTCCCTCCATAACAGCACCGTGGGAGTACCTTCACCACACGGACTGCAGTGGTTCAAGAAGGCGGCTCACCACCACCTTCTCAAGGGCAATTAGGGATGGGCAATAAATGCTGGCCTGGCCAGAGATGCCCACATCCCATAAATGAATTAAAAAAACCGTCAATACCTCTCTCAGGAGGGCAGCATGTCTGCTCTCCAATCAGCTTCCCAACCAGTGCCCTGGTTGGTGCCAGACAGCCAGCTGGACCCCACTGCCCCAGCCAAAGCTGAGTCCCAGCAGTCTGCTGCCGGGTCCTGAATGGCCAGAGCTCCTCAGGGTTCTCCCACCATGGCCACCTCGTGCCCTCATCAGAAGTTTAGCAGCCTTCCACCTCACCAGCTGTAGCCACTTGGGAGCCAGCTCATAGGAGTCCTAGAATAGGTAAAAGAGTACACAAGACAAGTGCTAGGGCTTTGCACAAGGGTGATTTGCAGATATATATCAGTCATGTAAGCATTGTCAAATCAAGAATAGAGTCTGTTGGAGTAGTGAAGTAAAAGTGTGTCATTTTGGTATAGCTGTTGGTCTTCATAATCTTATTGATGTAAGAGAACCCACAAGTTGCACTGTTTGAGGGGATTGATATGGTAGGTGTCAGGACTAGGTCAAATGGAAGGAGGGAGTGCAATCTTCATCATCACCATTACTCAATCCTGCTGATTGCCCTCCACAAATGACATTTTTCACAAGTCCAAACAGCACAACAGGTTCCTTCCTAAGATGGAGACAGTAAAGACAGCAGCTGAGGAGCCCTGATTGCATAGGGAAGTGCAGCTTTTGAAATGATACAACATATCACCTCTTTGATTCTGAAGTAAGAGCAGCAATTATAATGATTGAGAGTATGACAATAATGTTGTGAGGTAAACACAACAAGGGCTTTATTGCTAAGCTGCTTACAGCTGTTTTTCTGGACATGTTTAAGTATCCTATTTGTAGTTTGAATTTAACAGTCTTCAAAACTGATGAGACAAATCACTTGCAGTGGAGCCCTGGAACAATTGTGCTTTTGATGTCATGTCTGGCTTGAATTCCCTGTGAAAATTATTCTTTCCCTACTTACATTTTGCAAACAGTATGATGTGTCACACAATAGTTACAATACATAGTTTGATATGTTTTGTATTGGTACTGAGGCACTAGAAGGTTAATCTGAATTTTTGGCGAAGATATAAGATAATATATTTCTAAAATGGAGGAATATTTTTTGAAAGCTCTTAAAAATATAGTGATTACAATGTTTCATGAGAGCCAGACGAAAACACTGTAAAATTGAGTGTAGGAATGAGTAATGGATGGTAGAATTTCCCAAGGGAGTTATTTTCCAAGTAAACTGAACCTTTGGACTTGTTCTATTAAAAGCTAAGCTCTGAGGGATTTTTTTCAACACAATGCTGGTTTCTTTCATAATCCCTAAAGCGAGAAGATTAATTTCAATCTATAACAGATGTATTTTATTATTTATAAATTAATCCACATTTTGAGCATCAGTAATGACTGATGTTGAAATCTACGCATGATGTGCTACTGTCAGTTCTACACTGCGCTGATAGCTGGGTACCCCGCCTGGAGATGAAATAGCTGACACTTCAACTTTCCTATGAATATAAAAGAGTGAGACAGCTTGCAAATTCATTAAATTCATTTCTCAATCGAAGCAATGACATAGAGAAAATAAAGGTTCAGAAACCTCAAAATAGGAGTTGCTGTTTTCATATCTTCACATTCTTCCCTTGAGAATAGTACGAAGTGGTGGCAGGATTTGCAGGCTGATTAACAGTCTGGCATGTCATAAAATGAACATTCCTTCCATGGCTGTAACCTTCTTCTTACCAGCCGATAGATTGGTTAGTCCTATACGGCAGGAGGGTTTTTCTGGTTCAGAGGCAGGAATGGAATCACTAAGCCAAAGCATGGTTCTCTCAGCAAGAAGCCATGGAACATGAGAGACACTGGCCTGAATTTATATCGTGGAGTTGGGTCGGGTGCGTACAGGCCGCGTAGTGGATCGGGAACGTAATGTTCTGCTCAGCGTGTTCTTCAGGGCGACTTTCACTTAATGCCCTACTTCAAGCAGTCATGCGCGTTTCCCAGCCCAATTAAATGGAGTGGGTCTGATGACGTCATCGTTGACTCGTTTCCAGCGCCGATATTTAAAGCAGCCTTGCACTCAACTCATTTGAAGGTTGCTAGAGGAGTGCGGAAGGTGAAATCCAAAGGGCTGAGTACCCTTCTAAACCAGCAATGATGCATAGTCAAAGGCAGAGGGCTGCACCACGATTTTCTGATACATCCCTGCTTACTGTGGTGGAGGCAGTGAGAGCACGTAGGGAGGTCCTGTTCCCTGCTGATAGGCGAAGGAGACCTCCAAAAGATACCAAAAGAGCCTGGCTGGATATAGCTGAGGAGGTCAGCAGCAGGGATGTGGTCAGGAGGACCTGGATCCAGTGCAGGAAACGATTCAATGATCCCATGAGGTCAAGAAAGGTGAGTGCAATGCCACACTCACCTTCATCCTGCTGTGCCCGTCACCACATAGAATCATAGAATCATAGAATCATAGAAGATAGGAGCAGGAGTAGGCCATTCGGCCCCTCGAGCCTGCTCCGCCATTCAATGAGATCATGGCTGATCATCCAAATTCAGTACCCTGTCCCTGCCTTCTCCCCATATCCCTTGATCCCTTTAGCCTTAAGAAATATATCTAACTCCTTCTTGAATATATTTAATGAGTTGGCCTCAACTGCCTTCTGTGGTAGAGAATTCCACAGGTTCACCACTCTTTGGGTGAAGAAATTCCTCCTCATCTCTGTCCTAAATGGCTTACCCCTTATCCTTAGACTGTGACCCCTGGTTCTGGACTCCCCGGCCAACGGGAACATCCTTCCTGCATCTAGTCTGTCTAGTCCTGTTAGAATTTTATAAGTTTCAATGAGATCCCCTCTCATTCTTCTAAACTCCAGCGAGTATAAGCCCAATCGACCCAATCTCTCTTCATGCATCATTCCTGCCATCCCAAGTATCAGTCTGGTGAATCTTCGCTGCATGGCAAGAACATCCTTCCTCAGATAAGGCGACCAAAACTGCACACAATACTCAAGATGTGGTCTCACCAAGGCTCTGTACAACTGCAGCAAGACATCCATGTTCCTGTACTCGAACCCTCTCGCTACGAAGGCCAACATACCATTTGCCTTCTTAACCGCCTGCTGCATCTGCATGCTTACCTTCAGCGACTGGTGCACAAGGACACCCAGGTCTCGTTGCACTTCCCCTTCTCCCAATCTATTGCCGTTCAGATAATAATCTGCCTTCCTGTTTTTGCCACCAAAGTGGATAACCTCGCATTTATCCACATTGTACTGCATTTGCCATGCATCTGCCCAATCACCTAACCTATCCAAATCATACTGGAGTTTCTCGGCATCCTCCTCACAGCACACACGCCCACCCAGCTTTGTGTTGTCTGCAAACTTGGAGATATTACATCTAGTTCCCATTACTCTGCCTTCCCAAGCCTACTCCTGCACATCATTCCTCACACCAACATACCTACCAGGTCCACCCATCCCTCTCTCTCTATGTACCTACTCACATCCCCATCTGACTAACCACCCCTGACACTCACCCTCATCCTAATGCAATCATAGCAAGTAACACCACAGAAGGAGACCATTTGGCATTTGTACCCCACTCCCTCATAGTCACCCTCTACAGATGTAACCCATCCATTCCATCACTCTCACTCAAACTTCTCTTCTTTCCCTCCTTGCAAGAGAAAAGAACAGAGAACACATGGGAGAGACATAGAACTGGAGGTGGCCCTCCAGACTTCACCAAACTTACACCAGCAGAGGAGGGGGCTTTGGAGATATCAGGAGTTGCAGAGCTGTTGGTGGTGGGAGATGGAGAGAGGGGGACATCCCAGCAACCTGGTGACAGAATCACATCTCATACAGCCACATGGCATACAGCAGTCATCATATGGTGACTGACGTCAGCCGCCCGTGAAATGCCATCAAGTGCATAATGGTAACGTTACCCATTCTTATTATAAGACTTCTAATTCATCTCTTTACTCTACCACAGGCCCATCAAGTGCTCCTCCCACTGTAAAGCTGGAAGAGGAAGACGGCTCCTCAGAAGAAGCTTCAGCCTCTCATGGTGCACCATCAGCAGACCCAAGCACACCCAGCACCAGAGCAGATATGCACACCTCGGTGGGTCCTGTGCGCCATAGAGTAGTGTTGTCACCTGGTGTCTCACAATTCACAAGTGAGCAAGAGCAGATGGTGGAGACAGGGACAGCAGTGGAGACTCCTCGCCGGAGGGCGCAGGATGCTCCCAGCTCTGCTGAGCTGCATGCAGACACTGAGCCTCAGGGGTCATCGAGAAAGCGGGTGATCCTGGAGGAGCAGCAACAATTGCATGAGGCTCTGGCATCTTTTGCAGCCACGATGTCTGCAAATGCACAGAGAATGGAAGAGTCCATCTCCAACATGAGCACCACCATGTCACAGGCGATGGCGACGATGTGCTCTTCCATGGAAAGGATGGCCACCTGTCTGGAGCAGCAAATGCGCCAGTCACATGAGAACATGCTAGATGTGGACAATAGATGGCAGACACTCATAGACCTCCTCTCTAGGAGGGATATCAACGTAGACTTGGGCGTTCATCACCCCACTGCTGTGCAGCAAGGTGCTCTCCAGCTCCTTGCTAGCAGGGAAGTGCGGGTGGCCCATGAGATGGATGATGGTGAGAGGGGACATGGACATGGGGGCTCTTCTCAAAGCTCTCCCCCTTCTCCCCATTGCCTCCCCCTCAATCAGAGCCCCACATGCTTCCTTGGATCCCGATGGCCGAGTCTGCCTCTGCACAGTTGCAGGAGGAGCAGTCTTTGGCGGGGCCCTCACAGGCTCCAAAACCCGGAGGACATCCGCCAAAAGTGTCTAATGCATCTCAGCAGGGAAGTGAGCAGCCTGCCTTTACCTCTGCTGAAGCCACAGGGGTCGCACCTCGTAGAAGCACTCGGAAAAGAAAAATGATGCAAAAGTAGATGCACAACGGTATGCACATGGGTGTATGAAAAAATGTTAGTGTTAAGTTTCAGTTATTTTGATGACACAAATAAATGTATTTCTTTGCACCACTTTCCAGTCTTGTCCATGTTTGCCTGCTACCTGGGAAGTGACCTTGTCACTTGGAGTAAATGGTGAGACATTACTTAACCTCGAGCACTGGGGTTTTGGGTGAGAGGAATGGCTTGGTCATTGTAGGGATGCTTTATGGTGTTATTGGAGGGGGAAACTTTGTACAGCATGTGGCAGCCATGTGGCTGCATTGGAGCAAGTTAAGTAAATCTGGCCATGATGAGGCCATCCCGGGCCTCCTGGGCAGCAATGTGCACCGCTGCTGGTGCCATCTCCATCTCAGGTTCCTCCTCCTCCTCCTTGTCTTCCACCTGTTCCTCCTCCTCCTCCTCCTCTGAAGAGGCTGTGCGCTCTGGGACTTGCTCCTCCTGCAGCTCCAATCCTCGCTACTGCGCTATGTTGTGCAGCACGCAGCAAACGACGATGATTCTGCAGAACCTGGCTGGTGCGTACTGAAGGGCTCCTCCAGATCTGTCAAGGCATCTAAAGTGCATCTTCAGCATGCCTATTGCTTGCTCTAGGACACATCTGGTGGAGATGTGGCTCTCATTATAATGCTCCTCGGCCTCAGTACTTGGTGTCTTCAAGGGCGTCATGAGCCACGTCTTCAGTGGATAGCCTTTGTCTCCATGCAGCCAGCCGGTAAGTCTGTTTGGAGGTGCGAAGAGCTGAGGGAGGGTGGACTGGCGCAGCACGAAAGAGTCATGACAGTTGCCAGGGAATCTGGTGCACACATGCATGATGATCTTTTTATGGTTGCAGACGAGCTGCACATTGAGGGAGTGGAAGTCCTTGCGGTTCACAAACACTCCTGGGTGATGATGGGGTGCGTTCATGGCTACATGTGTGCAGTCGACAACGCCCTGCACCAGTGGAAAGTCAGCCAGAGCCGCAAAGCTGAGCGCCCGCTCAGGCTTAACAGTGGCAAAGTTGATATAATTGGCTGACTTGTCAAACATGGCATCGGTCACCAGGGTGATGTATCTGTGGGCGGCCGACTGCGAGATCCTGCAAATGTCTGCTGCAGATCCCTGGAAGGAGCCTGAGGCAAAGAAGTAGAGGGCGCTGGTGACTTTGACTGCCACTGGCAAGGAGTGTCCACCAGGAGTTCTGGGCAGCAGGTCTTGTTCGAGCAAGCTACAAATGTCTGCGACGACCTGGCACGATAGCCTGAGCCTCCTTTGGCACTGCTGCTCAGTCATGTTAGAAACATAGAAACATAGAAAAATAGGAGCAGGCTGATCCTCTATCTCAATACCATATTCCCGCTCTCTCCCCATACCCCTTGATGTGTCTAGAAATCTATCTATCTCCTTCTTAAATATATTCAGTGACTTGGCCTCCACAGCCTTCTGTGGTAGAGAATTCCACAGGTTCACCACTCTCTGAGTGAAGAAATTTCTCCTCATCTCACTCCTAAATGTCCTACCCCATATCCTGAGACTGTGACCCCTCATTCTAGAGCCCCCAGCCAGGGGAAACATCCTCCCTGCATCCAGTCTGTCTAGCCCTGTCAGAATTTTATACGTTTCAATGAGATCCCCTCTCATTCTTCTAAACTCTAGTGAATACAGGCCTAGTTGACCCACTCTCTCCTCATACGACAGTCCTGCCATCCCAGGAATCAGTCTGGTGAACCTTCGCTGCACTCCCTCTATGGCAAGTATATCCTTTCTTAGGTAAGGAGACCAAAACTGCACACAGTACTTCAGGTGTGGTCTCACCAAGGCCCTGTATAACTGTAGTAAGACATCCTTGCTCCTGTACTCAAATCCTCTTGTTTTTCCTCTGCCTGTATACCCTGTGTTGGGGGTATCACCTCCAGCGCACTGCAGCCCTGTGGTGCCCCCCTCTCTCCTGTGGAGCATCAGGTCATTGAGGAGAAGGCTGCTGTTGTGGTTGCTACTGCCTCTGCTGCTGGTGTTGTTGGTGGTGGGGCTCATCTTGGTCTGATTCTGAGGACCAAGGTGAGACAGTATAAGTGGCACCCATGCTGATGTAGTAGATGGCAGGTAAAGTGGAGATCAGAGGGCCAATCCCTCAATGTTGTGATAATGAGTAGCAATGTGCTGAGAGTGGCTTTGAGGTTTCAGAAATGACTGCAAACTGCTGACACCCAAATCTGTGCACAAAATGGAGTGAACAAGAGCCTTTCAATGAGGCAAGTAATGAGGTGTAATGTTATAGTATTTATGTGCTTTTCCCAGCTCTCAATGAATGGACTTGCCAATGGCCACCGAGCTTCCGCCTCCCCTTCACAGGCGAGGTGCCTGAGCTGTGTGAATCCCGTGCTCCTGCAGTAAAATCCAAAAGCTGGTGTTAAAAACTTTCTTAAGGGTCTCTCAACAAGCATTTAATGACTTCAATGAGGTCGCCCTGCCTCTGCTGATCGGGTCCGTGTCGCGCCTTCAAAGCCGCCCGAGTTAAATGCGCGAGGTGGCGGGATGACGGCGGGTTCCCGACGCGCTTGCAATTTCTGGGATTTTTACTGCCAACCCGCCCCCAAACCCACACGCTCGGCAAAGGGAAAATTCCGGCCACTGTAATTCAGAGTTAGTGAGAAACCATGAGAAACAAAAGTAATAACCATGCACTGGAGGCAGCAAATAACAGGAGAAAAGTGACCAGGTATTAACCAGAGTCAAGAAATGCCAAGAAAGATTAACTAAAGAAAATCAAATAAATCACAGAAAAGTGTCTTAAAAAGCAGTAAGATTCTCTAAACTTGGTGTAGTGGGTAAACTACATGATAAATAAACACTGGAGGCAATGTTAAAATTCTCTTTTGTTATTGATGTCACTTGTGGTATTGACAGGAAGTGAGCTTTCCACACTTCCTCTGCACAGTTATTCTTTTGCCTTAATGAATACCAAACTGCATTATATCTGCTCAGAATTAAAATAAATCTCCAATTCTATCAGACTGAAGCCATAATATAAAAGAGAAAGCTTATTCATATCAGCACTTCTTGTCAAGACCACTTCATTATAATTCAATTTGTTCTTAGTTTCCTTCTGCCCTTGTTCTTTTCTAATAAAGCTGGTTTGTTTATTATCCTCAGCTAATGTACAGTACCTCATGCATGGAAACACTCCTTCCTGTGTCATTTATGAATTTATTATATCAGCTCCTAAAATAGATGGGCTATGAAAACTAAACATGATCAATCAATATTGCTAACAACGAAAGACTAGTGTTTCAGGAAACACTTCTCATGTACTTCAAAATGAATTCTAAGAAAGAATCTATCTTATTTATTTGTAAATTAAAGTGCAGGTTTGTGTAGATCTTAGAGTTTTTAGAATTTTTCTACACAGGCCAGTCTGCTAATATTTCCAATAATGTAACCTGTGCTAAAGTTCTCCTATTAAAAATCCCTAAGGAATTTTCAATTTTAAATGCATCCACTCCTACCTGTCATCTATGTATGTAACCATTTTGGCTGCGATGCCTGCAACACTCCAGTAGGATTTTCCAGTGCTAGTCTTACATTCTGTGACACTCTGTGGGGTAAGCCTCAGTTGGTAGCAATGTTCCCTCTAATTTTTTTTTGGGTGTGCGGCCCCTTTAACGGGCTGTGCGGCCCAATCAAATTTCCGCACATGTGCGGTTTTTCCATTTAAAAGTCGGTGAGCCAGCCTGCGCATGACCTCCAGACCGCTCCATGGTTGCATGGCCGAGCAGCTTTACGGGAACATTGGTTGGTAGCACATTCGCCTCTGAGTCAGAAGGTTGTGGGTTCAAGTCCCACTCCAGAGAGTTGAGCACATAATCTAGGCTGACACTCCAGTGAAGTACTGAGGGAGTGCTGCACTGTCGGAAGTGCCGTCTTTTGGATGAGATGTTAAACTGAGGCCCCATCTGCTCTCTCAGTTAGATATAAAAGATCCCATGGCACTATTTCAAAGAAGAGTAGGGGAGTTATCCCTGGTATTGTGGCCAATTAAAGAAACTTAACTAACTCTGTTGTAGCCACACATACACACACACTAACTTTCCCTAATTTCTAATTAGTTGACTGCCTGATTTTCTACTAGCTTAGTTTTATTAACTTGGCCTTTTATAGAAACAATGCGTTAAAAAATTTTTTTTTGGTAGATTTTCCAATTAGTAGCATCATTCTCATTAGCGAGTGTCAAGCATGAGGAGGTCAGGAAATGGCACAGTGACACATTTCACAAACTCTCTGCTCTACTTGAGTATCGCACAATTTCTGGGGTCCTCTGACATGGTCAACAGTGCTCTCGCACAAATAGTGTGAAATGTTATTACCACCTGCAGTATGATGCTAATGAACTCCATGAAATTTCACAATGCTAGCACTTGATTAGCCCAGCACACACTGGTTCTGCCTATATAACATGGGCATTAAAGGTCAGACACATTCTACCCTTTCAGGAAATAGCTTCTAAAAAGTGAACTGCAACCAAAATTGTGAAAATGGGTATAGCATTTACTCTCTCACTGAGGTTTGTGGAGATCGAAGAAGTGGATGTATAAAGGGTTACCATGGAGATTTGTGTATCCTCAGAGGCACTCTGCCCACAGTAACATTATCCACTGAGCTATATTTAAAGACCCACACACACCTATGAAGGACTGTCAGAAGAGACTGGCTTTTGCAGACTAAGATAGTCCTGGAAGGTAGTAATGGAATTGTGCCATATTTTTCAAACTGACTTGCAGACAACCTCAGTGACAGTGATTACACTGCAATGATGCTCAAGGTCACAGCCACCCTCAATTCTATAGTTCTGTGTTCTTCCAGACTGCCACAGAAGACATCTTTAATGTCAGTCAATCAGCAGTGTATAGATGCATCAAGCAGATCACTAATGATTTGTTCACGAGGGTAAACAATAACTTCTTCAGGGAAAACAACAGCTGGATGACATGGCATTACAATTCTTCCATGTCCCAATAATCCCAAAGTCCAAGGTATTTCTTGTTGCCATTCATGTGGCCTTCTGAGTCCTTAGATACTATACCATGACTTTAATGATCGACAAGGGTTTCCACTCCATCAATGTTCAACTGGTCAGTAACCCGCAGCACAGAATCAGGCAGGTTAATGCCCATCTTCCAGGCAGTGGTCATGATTCTTTTATTTTGAGGCAATCCTGTGTGCTTGGTTTATTTGAAGGAGAAAGTGAACTTGATGTTAGTTCTTAAGACACAAAAGCTATTCTTTGCAGACCTGGCTGATGACACTCTTGTGAGATCCACGAAGTCAGAAAGTGAATGCAGATATGATGATAACCATCCACCTACCAGGGTGATTATAGAGCAGACTATTGGCATCTGGAAACAGCACTTCAGATTGATGCTGTGTTGCAGTATAGCCCTGTCAAGGGTCTCCAGATCATTGTTGTCTGCTGCATGTTTCACAATTTTGCTGTCCAAAAAGGCCTAACTATGGAAGAGGCCAATCTGTAGCCAACACTAGAGGGCTGACAATAACCCTAGGATGTTGACGCAGAAACAGCTTTGCAGTAGGAAGATTAGTACGCAAAGCTCTCACAGAGGAGATATTTACCAAAATAGCTGACTTGTCCATTTTACAAACAGACCTGACCAAATGTGCATTAGGCAGAGGGCCCAAACACCAGCTCCAACAATGCCCTCGGCTTTCTTTCCACTGTTATGAAATCCATTCTTGCATTTGCTGCTACCTTATTTTGGATCAGTAGAAAGAAACTCGCTGAACAAACTGGCGGCCAGCCTGAGGCCGGCGAAGATTGGGTGAGGCGGTTGCTGCAAGGATATTAATCCCCCGCACACCCATTCCCATTGGGGGTGGGGTTAAAATCAGGGCCATTGCATTATACGTAAACTATTCTTGTACCAATGATGATTTTGATTTTGTCGATTAATAGTACATACCCAATTCCTTTATGTAATCCCTAATGTTCGATCTGGTGATAGTGTTAATATCTTTATTTTGATGACTCTGGTAAGTAGGAGTTAATTACACTTCAATCAGTGTTGTATTGCAGAACTCTTGTGATCGATTTAGCTTGGGTAACAATTAATATAATTTGGACTGGGTTATGTGGGACAGTTCAAAGGCAAACTAATGTAGGCATATTACAAACCTTAAACCTGAATGGTAGTTTCCAATCTAATTTTTTGATGTGTGCATGTTAGAATAGGACATAAGATTTATCTGGTGCTCTTCAACTAATATAGATTATATACTGGAATTTCCAATGCATTTCTTACATATTATGTGCGATTTAGGGTTCACTGATTCATCACAGCCAATGATTTAACTTGCCTTTGCTCTTTACAGATGGTAAGTGTGTATTTCCAAGATTATGTTTTATTTCAGATTTCCAGCAATTGCAGTTTTTTTTATTTGTACATGCTGAAAATCATTTTTCCTTAGAATGTCTTCATGTGTGCAACATTGTCCTGACAATTAAGAAGTAATTGCTCGATATGTACGCGGAACCATTTTAATTCTTTGTCTTGTCTAAAATGATGATAGGGTGACAGTGTAATTTTGTTGCTGGCAATCAGTTGAAAAGAATGAGAAACAGTAAGTGATATTTCTACAAGGAAGATTTATGAATTTTAAGTAAATGGGACAGCATGATTTAATTAGGCATGCAATAAGTTGGATGTTTTCATTGTACGGTCTCAGCAATCGCAACATCACAGCTGGAGCAACAGTTAACATCTCAGAATATGATTACAATTGAAACAAAAAACTTGCACGCAGTTCAACACAAATGACTGACTTTTATGTGGAATGGAATTGTGGCAGGCAAATGGTTTTTGCCGAGTACGGCAATTATTTTGGGATAGTATTCAACTATTTGCAGAATTTTTGCCTTGGCCTGAAAATGTAAATGCAATTAGTGGTGCTGTGTTTGTTTGTGTTTGCCATTTGCTCTGGTTTCCACCCCTTGGCTTTGCCTGGTTGCTTTTGCACTGTAACAAAATTAACTTTTCTTGAGGACTGCAATCGTAAACAATATTTTGCTCAAGGGCCACTTTCCAGAATGCCGGGTCGTGGATCTCTGCCCACAATTCCTTGCACAGCAAGCTCCTGATTTCAATCATCTCACTATGCAAAGCTACCATGTGGAGGTCAGATACTTCCCTATAAGAACAAAAATGAAAAAAATACTATATGACCAATAGTCCTACTTTTTTCTCTCCCTCTTCCTGCTCGGATCCCCCAACTCCTGTTAAACACCGTGGGATTTTAAAAAATAAGTGCTACAAAAGTGTAAGTAATTGTAATATCTCGGTCGTGCTCTTTCACTTGCTGTAGGGAGCCAGGGATAGTCCTGCCTCTAGAATCCTGCCTTATTTGCTGGAGAACAAACACAGAATAAAAGCATAATTCCAACTTGATCAGCATCCCATTGGTCGGGCCAACCATTGTTAGAGGCCTCTTCTGCCCTGCCGCTGTCCACCAGTCGCTTCTTTTGCTCACATACCGGGTGCTGGACTCCTCCAAAGTGCCCAACCATCCTTGCAAGGAGTCAAGTGACTCCTCATGTTAGAAACTAAGGGTGCCTAAAAATGTATATGGCTACTAGGGGCCAGAAATTCGGCTCCCTGGCTTCCCGCGGGTGCAAGGATCACGTGCGCACCCACCTACCGCGCCTGCCGTTGAGCTCTGGGCCCACGGGGACTTCAGCTCCTGGGCCTCCTGCAGCTGCCGGCGCGCAGTGCTTGCGTATCCCAGGGGCGTAGTTAGTGCGATGCATCCCCTGGGATCACGTGGGCCATGGAGAACCAATGGCAGCAGACCATCTTTCATTCATAGATTTGATAGGAAGACCTGTCAAATCTATGAATACAGATCGGCCCCAAAACATCCCTAAAACTACAAATAAATTTAAAAAAAAACATCACATTTTTAAAATAACTATAAATTACATTAATTAACTATTTTAAGCAAAAATTTTAAATTTTTGAAAAAATTAATTAGATTTTTTAACGGGGCTAAAACTAAACTTACCTTTCTTTAAAGTAATTAAAAAAGATAAATCTGTGAAAAAAATGTTTAAATTTTAATAAAATCAACAAGGCCTTGTTAAAAGAAGGCCTTGCGCCTCCTTTTTCAAAGTGTATCTTCTCCGTGCTTACCTTCACGGAGGAACCTGTAAAAAAATCCGAAGTGCGAGGCGAACGTGCTGGCCCTCCGGCGTGCGCGTTCGACCTCTGAACCCCTTTCCTCAGGGGAACGGAAGTGCCGGTTTCCCGCGCATGCGCAGTCCATGCAAGAAACCAGCACTTTCGTTCCGTCCACGGGTGAGTACACAGTGCGTACTCACCCGACAACAGCCGAATTTCTGCCCCACTGTGTTTAAATGATAAGTTTCATTTTCCTGGAAAACTTGCATTAGAATTTGAGACAGTCTTTTTAATCAGTTAGATTAGGTGAGGCATAAACATTCCACACGGGGGCCCATAGGATGGCCCTGCCAGGCTAGTTTTCAGTTGTTTGTAAGTTAGGGTTTTGACTTTGTTAATGTATCTTTAATTTGGCCAGTGAAGGCCCAACCTATGTTTCTTCCATTATTACTAATAACCATATTATAATCTCTACAGATATTGGAGTTTGTTTCGCAGAACTGCTTGTGAAGATAATTAAAAGTTAATTCGGAAAAGACATAGAATGAAGGGAATTTGAGGAGGCTAAGGTATCCATCTTAGAATGGGCCATTTGCTCGATGAAGGTGAGATAGCGACTGACTAAAGTGAGACAGCTCTGGCTGGGGCCATGATTAAGAGGGACAGGGCCAGGCCTTGTACTTGCTGGGTCAAGGAGGATAGAGTCAAGAGAGATAAGACACGAATTCCAAAGGAAGAACCTTCAGAAAGATTAAACAATAAGACAAATTGGATGAGGTAATGAGACTCCATTTTGGGGAGGGCTTTCATCCAAGAACCAAGACAAAGAACTTGAGGTGTCATTGGGTGATGAGGTTTTAGAGGAACCTCTATAGGTTAAATGGTCTTGTCAATAATTTGGCCTCAGGCACACCCCTAAAAAGAGAATAAAAGTGACACACCGAGTGCTTGCCCACACAGACGGTGGAGGGGAGAGCCAAACAGAAGTTGGGCTGGTCGAACGCTCTTTTGAGAGTGATCCCACGCTCACCATCGGAGGTTCTAGAGAGAGAGAGAGAGAGAGGGCCGGAAGCCAGAGAACTGTTCACAGACGCCAGCCGTCTGTCCGATCGGGACCGGTACCAGCTGCTTGTCACGGTCGTATGTTTTTGCTGTATAACTAGCATGTTATATTCCGTCTTAAATTGTGATTAAACACAATGGGGGAAAAATTCAGTATCGCCCCGTTTGGGGCGCCATTATTGGCCGTGCGCAAAGTTTAGCGCCTGGCGCTAATTATCACCTCCGACTGCAAACTTGACTTTCATCGCCCCTGGAGGTGATTGGAGCGCTAAATCAGGCGCTACACACCTGTCTTAAGGCGCAAAGGCCGAGGAGCGAGGCGCTAACTCAGAGTGCGGGCGCAGTGCAGGTGCTGTCAGTTAGCGATGGAACACAGACACACTGGCGCCGGACAGTTCTTAAGGGGGAGGGTCGATCTTGCTCTCCAGCCACACCCTGCTTATTGGAGCCTTGAACCTCGACCTGGAGAGACCTGTGCCTAAATCTTCCAGCCGAGGACTATGGAGAGGGTGAGAGAATGAGCTCAGCGCTTCAGTGAGCGGGCCTTGGATGCTCTGGTTGGCGCGGTGGAGCACAGAAGATCTATACTTTTCCCTGAGAGTGGCAGGAGGCCTTTGCCGCGCGACTACAGAAGAGTGTGGAGGGAGGTGGCTCAGCACGTCTCCTCCAGGAGCATGGTGCCCAGGACCCATACTCAATGTCGCGAAAAGTTCAACGCCCTCACTCGGGTCGTCAGGGTGAGTGGCTTTTTTTCAATACCTCTCCATCCCTCCATCTCAACCTCACTCTATGGCCAGAGGGTCTTAAAACCCCAATGCCCAACACTCATCCAACACCTATGGCCCTCTCATGAAACACACATGCACATTCCACACTTTGCATACAGTAAGGGCTATTCACCTATAGGAGGCACATCAGGCAAGACCATGGCTGCATACAGTAAGGGCTATTCAATTATGGGAGGCACATCAGGCAAGACCATGGCTGTATATTTACTCAGACACTGTCCTTTTTCTTGCAGGCCAAGCTATCTCATAATAGGAGACAGCAGCAACGGACGGGTGGAGGGCGGCCTCAGCTGCAACCCCTCAGCGATCTTGAGGCGCGTGTCCACAGGATTGTGGCAAGCCAGGTGATCGGTCCCGTTGCCCCTGTAGAGGCCGACCCCGTTCTGGACAGCAATGGTAAGGTGATCACCTTTTTCTCCTCTCTCCTTCCACTTGTCCCTCACAACACCAGCCTTTGACACTTTCAATCCAACTTACTAAATCGCTGCACTCATTCCTCCCTTACTGCTCCCCTGTCCTCACGCTAAAGCCACTCTTGTACCTCCCTGCTTTCACCAGCTGAGGAGACGGGCCCTCAAGCTGCCAGTGGGAGTGAAGCTGCAGGCGAGGAGGAAGATGAAGCCGGAGCATCAGCACCACCCTCTCCCTGAGGAAGCCCATGCCCACACTGGGAACACGCCTTCCCTGGAGGGGAGCAGGGGGAAAGGGTCTGATGAGGGTGAAGCTCCAGGACCCAGCGGGCTGCAGCAACGTGATGTGGCTAGGGAAGCTCGGGGGCCTTCTCCCCAGAGGGAGAGAAGGCCAGCGAGTCCTGCTGCACTGGATGCAGAGGAGGAGCGGCTCATCGCTGAAATGAACACCCAGGCGGTGGACATGCACACTGAGCTCATGGGTGCAGTGGGAAGGGTGCCCGAATGCATTGATGCACTGGCAAGGAGTGTGGAGCACTACGCTGTAGCCCAGGCGGATGCCACGCTAAAGCTTAGTGCTGCAATTCAGTCACTGGCTGCCATGACCCCATCTCAGACTGCTCTCATGCAGACTCAGATTGAGGTCACGCGAGCACTGACTGCTGCCATTCTCGCTGGTTTGCCATTCTCGCTGGTTCAGACACATTTCCCCGGGGCTCTCACCGCGCCCCAGCAGGCCAGCAATCTGTGCTCCAGCAGATTGCTCCGGATGCTGATGTGCTGCCCTGTGAGAGTGCCAGTGTGTCGGTCAAGCAGGGAGTTGATGTCCTCTCTCAAGATGACAGCATTCCTGCTGCCACCACTGTCACTTCTCCATTGCACTTGCCACTGCCTGTAGGCCAGACTGCTGCCGCCCATGCAGAGTTGGTGCAGTCTGCAGCCGGGCCCTCCAGGCCCAGAACGGGTCGAGGCCGTCCTTCAAGGGCATCTGCAGTCTCAGGTTCTGACAATCAGCAGCCTTCCAGCAGCCTTGCTGCAGCCACTGGGGCCCCATTACGGAGGAGCAGTAGGGTGGGAAGGGCGGAAGTGTGCAAGGGAAGGAGATCACCCTCGAAGGGCAAAAAGTAGGAGGTCTGACGAAATGTTGGTCAATTTTTTATTAAAGGCCGAGGTTCGTGGTCAAACTTTTGTTTAGTGTTTTGGACATTATCTCCAGGCTGTGAGAACCAGTCATGTTAATGACTGTTTTTTTGTGTTTCTTTCTATTAGTTTGTCATGAAGAAATGACACACACAGAGTTTGTAAAATAACTAATTTTTTGTATTCAAAATGTACATGTTTGGTCTTTGGAATCATTGTTGCCTTGGCCGGCTTAGGGGTTGCGGGTTGGTTTCATTCATGTTGTTCTCAATGGCAGAAGCCATTTCCTCAGCAGGGGCCTAGAAGCGGCTTGCTATCAGCCATTGACGGACGGCCCTTCCAGTTTCAAGATTGTGGGCCTCCCTCCCGCCTTGGTGCTGCTGCTGATCATCCTCTCCTCTTCCTCCTCCTCCTCCGGTGGTGCTCCAAGGCCTGGTGGCATTGGCTGGGTCCTGAGGATTGCCAGGTTATGCAGCATACAGCACACAACTACGAAGTGGAAGACTCGCTCAGGCGAGTGCTGCAGGGCTCCTCCTGAGTGGTCCAAACAGCGGAACCGTTACTTGAGCACGCCGATTGTGTGCTCAATGATGTTCCTGGTGGCGAGACGGCTCTCGTTGTACCGCAGCTCAGCAGGGCTTTTGGGGGAACGGAGCGGTGTCATCAGCCAGGTGCACAGTGGATAACCCTTGTCCCCGAGAAGCCAACCACTTGGGTGATGCGGTGCCTGGAAAAGGTCTGGCACAGTAGTCTGGCGTAGGATGAATGCATCGTGGCTGCTGCCAGGATAGCGGGCATTGACTGCGAGTATCAGCTGTCTGTGGTCACAGACCAACTGGACGTTTAGGGAATGGAATCCCTTTTGGTTGCGGAAATCCTCTGCATTCTCATGCGGTGCACGCAATGCCACATGCGTGCAGTCAATGGCACCCTGCACCATGGGAAAGCCCGCTATCCTCGCAATGCCACATGCGTGCAGTCAATGGCACCCTGCACCATGGGGAAGCCCGCTATCCTCGCAAAGCCCAGAGCGCGGTCACGCTGCTTGGCCCGGGTCATCGGGAAGGTGATGTACTGGCGTCTCCTTTTATAGAGGGCATTTGTGACCTGACAGATGCAGCGATGGACAGCGAACTGGGAGATATTGGCGATGTCCCCAGTAGCTGCTTGAAAGGAGCCGGTGGCATAAAAGTTCAGAGCCACTGTGATCTTCACTGCCACCGACAGAGACATCCTGGACCTCAGTAGAGGCTGCAGATCTGGCTGCAGCAGGTGGCAGAGCTCAGTGACCACCTCCTTGCTGAAGCGCAGCCTTCGCAAACACTGCTCCTCAGACATATTAATGTAGGAGAATTGTTGGCGAAATACCCTGGGAGGGTAAGGTCTCCTGTACAGAGGCCTGTTGGCCCTCCTCCGTCTGGCCATGATTGCCATTCTCTCTCTGCGTCTCTGTGGCCTCCGAATCTGCCGGCGCAGGAAGATGCCCTCAATCATTGCAGCCCCCACAATCTCTTAATCTCTTGGCAATCAAAGTAATGAAGGTCAAAAACAAAAGTACCTGCAAAGTGATGCTCAGTAGCCAAAACTACTTCACACAGCATTGACTCTATGCAGAAGTCTCTCCTTCTCTCTCTCAGAATCTCTCTCTCTGTCAGAACGAGTGGTGCAAAAATGTCTACCACAGAAAAAGCCAGGAAGAGGCCGCATTTAAATAGCGCCCCCCCAGCCCCACAGCGACTGGGAAAACGTTCCAGTCTACCTGTCGTTGCTTGCGCCAGGCGGAAAGGAGGGGGGCGCCACTCAATATCCGCTCCGGGGCGCCACAAGGGCGTTGCACGCTCGAATGACGTCAAGATCTGCGTGTGCAGGAGATCGGGGCGGTATTGTTTAGCGCTGCCGCAAAATGTCTGGTCAATTTCGCGAGCGGCGCAGACATCGCCACGCCCGGGCGCTAGTTGTTTTGCGCCCCATTAGCGCCCTCTTAAGGCGCTAACGGGAGGCGCAAACCAACTGAATTTTTCCCCCAATATACCCACCATATTGGTTTGCAGTCGATCCTGATTATTTGAAAGACTAGAGATAAGCTACGAATTGGTCAAATCTCTACACTCACTACAGCCCTGATGCTATATATCTCTTTGAAAGCAGGCCTGCTGAGATTTGTATCCTATTACATGAAGCATCCAATAACAGCTGGCCTCTCATCAACCACCACCACTGCTACCCCATTCTCATCCTCATTCGTGGTCAGCCAGGTGCTCCTTGATCTGTGAAGAAAGCAGATAGTAATTTATAAGTATATAAGCATACTTATCTATTTGACTACTTCATTGTCATTATATGCGCTGTTATTCACTTGTGCACCACCAATGTTTATGGACATGTTGATGTAACATATTGTGCAAATCACTCGTTATTTTTGGCATTCCAGTCGCACAGAGATCCTTCATTCTTTCCTTATATGGCATGAGTGCCTTCAGTTCTGGGAGTCCACCAGCTAATCTTCTACTACTTAAGAGTTGCGTCTTTAAACATAAGAGCAGTGAGGTTTGAGGCATGGAGACTAAACTAGGATATGTAAAATTTCTGTAGCCCTGCTATTTTACTATTAATACCTTCCTTGCTGCAACAACAACTTATCTCCGCCCACAATTCCTTGCACAACCAGCTCCTGATTTCAATCATCTCACTATGCAAAGCTAGCCCTTTAACATGGAAAAAAGATCCCAAGGCATTTTATTCTTGTTGACATTTCTGTGTCTCTAACATTATTTTTTACAGATCTTTTCTATATATAAAAATCCTGTATTTGACATGGATCTGTAGGGCAAAATATTTCCTGAGGACATGGGAAATGTTGGTAAGGCAAAAACTATGCATAGAGTGTGGGAAATGTCTGTGGGTCAAAAAAGATCTGATTGGCTCAAATCTGCCATTGACAAAAGATAAACCAATTTAAAAATCACTACCTGTCTACTAAAAAATGAGTTACTGCATCACTCTTTATAAAATTTTGATTCAGATAAAATCTAGCAAAAAATTACACAACAAACAACTGGCAACCACCAAAAAACTAACCAATAAATTGAACAAAAATTGTTTCAATTCCTTGCTTGGCCATTTTTGGCCATTGTAGGGGGAAAAATGTGGTTGGTTAGCGCCTCCCGTTAGCGCCTCCGGGGGCGCTAACAACTTACCGCCCGAGCGCGGCGATTTCAGCACCGCCCGCGAAATTGACCTGGTGGCTTGCGGTGGCGCTAAACACTACCACCACGATCTCCTGCGCCCGGAGATCATGACGTCATCCAAGCGCACATCGCCCCGGTAGCGCCCCAGGCCGGAAATTGATTCTCGTCCCCTGCCTCAGCGCCTGGCACTAGGAACAACAGGTAGAGGGGACAGTTTGCAGTCGGCTGGGAGCTGGTGGAGTGCTATTTAAAGGTGTGCGCTTCCTGTTTTTTCCTGTCAGAAAAATATTCTGCATACACAGGTTGAGAGAGGGAGAGAGGCGTCTGGAGACATTTAACGCTATCCTACTTGAAGGAGTTTTGTTCGTCAGCAAGACTTTTCAGGTTCCCATTTCTGTCAGCTTTATTACTACCACATTTAGAAGATTTAATGGGCGCTGTACCAGCACGGGGCCTCGTCCTCCAGCTTCACCGTCGGAGGCAGCGGAGGCGGAGAGAGAGAGTGGAAAATGTGGCCAGAGGGAGGAGGGCCAACAGGACTCTGCACAGGAGACCTTACCCTCCCAGGGTATTCCGGGAGCAATTCTCATATATTCATCTGTCCGAGGAGCAGTGTTTTAGAAGGCTCTGCTTCAGCAAGGAGGTGGTCACCGAGCTCTGCCACCTCCTGCAGCCAGAGCTCCAGCCTCAGCTCAGGACCAGGACGTCTCTGTTGGTGGCAGTGAAGGTGACAATCGCTCTCAATTTCTATGCCAGCAGCTCCTTCCAGGCTTCAACAGGGGATATTGCCAACATCTCCCAGTTCGCTGTCCAGCGTTGCATCCAGGAGGTTAAAAATGCTCTCTACAAAAGGAGAAGGGAGTACATCTCTTTCCCCATGACCTGAGACAAACAGCGTGAACGTGCAAGTGGCTTCGCGAGGATAGCGGGCTTCCCCATGGTTCAGAGTGCCATTGACTGCACGCACGTGGCATTGCGGGCACCTCATGAAAATGCAGAGGTTTTCAGCAACCACAAAGGCTTCCACTCTCTGAACGTCCAGTTGGTTTGTGATCACAGACAGTGCATCCTCACCGTCGATGCCCGCTATCCTGGCAGCAGCCACGATGCATTCATCCTGCGCCAGACTGATGTCCCAGATCTCTTCCAACCACCGCATCAACCTCATGGCTGGCTCCTCGGGGACAAGGGTTATCCACTCTGCACCTGGCTGATGACACCGCTCCGTAACCCCAACACTCCTGCTGAGCTCGCTTACAATGAGAGCCATAGCGCCACCAGGAACCTGATTGAGCAGACGATCGGTGTGCTGAAGCAACGGTTCTGGAGTCTTGACCGCTCTGGAGGAGCCCTGCAGTACTCCCCCGATCGAGTATCGGTTTTCATTGTTGTGTGCTGCATACTTCACAACCTCGCAATTCTGAGGACCCAGCCATTGCCACCAGGGATTGGTGGACCACCTCAGGAGAAGGAAGAGGGAGAGGAGGGGAATGAAGAAAAGGATGAGCAGCAGCAACGTGGGAGGGAGGTGCTCAATGTTGCTTATGCGCGGGCCATTCGTGAACGCCTCATAAGATACCGCTACTGATGAATGACAGAGAAGATGGCTTTTGGGATCAACAAGCACATCATTGCAGCCATCCCGCAGCCCCTATTACTGGGCAAAGCTCCAATTAGTAACATGAGGAAATTTGTAACGTTTCAATAAAATTTGTTATTTTTCTGAACAACTGTGTCTTATTAAGCACAACCAATAACAAAGAAACACAACAATTCATTAACAAACAAAACTGGTTCTTACCACATCGAAATAAGTCTTAACAAAGTGAACAATACATTTACATACACATCCAACTTTGGTACAAACACTCCCCCCAGTTGTTAGAAAAATTTTAGTTATTCGGCCTTCTTCAATGATCTCCCTCCCCTTTGCACTTCCCCCCTTCCAACCCTACTGCTCCTCCGTAATGTGGCCCCAGTGGCTGCTGCAAGGCTGGCAGAAGGCTGCTGAATCTCGGATCCAGAGCTGCAGATGGCCTTGAAGGATGCCCTCGACCAGCTCTGGGCCTGGAGGGCCCGACTGCAGACTGCACCAACTCTGCATGGGCGGCAGCAGTCTGGGCTGGCTGAGTTACAGGCTGCGGCAAGTGCAATGGTGGAGTGGCAGTGGTGGCAGCAGGAATGCTGTCATCCTGAGAGAGGACAGCACCTTCCTGCTCGACCAACACACTGCCACTTCCCCGGGGCAGAACCTCAGCATCCGGAGCAATCTGCTCGAGCACAGATTGCTGGCCTGCTGCGGCACCGTGAGATCCCTGGTGGACTGTGGGCGACCCAGCAACGATGGCAGCAGTCAGCGCTTGCGTGGCATCAATCTGAGACTGCATGAGAACAGTCTGAGACTGCATGAGAGCATTGAGAGATTGGATGGCACCAACCAATGACTCAATTCTAGCATTAAGCCATTGCGTTGCCTCGGCCTGTGCTGCAATAGATGCTGCCACCTCACCCATTCCACGCGGCATGAGGTCTGGATCCCCATGGTCTCTCTGCAAGTCAACCATCCTCTGCAACGAGACAAGGATGGGTTTGAGGGTTTGTGCACAGATGACAGATGTGCTGGTGGCGGACTCCTCCACGCTCCTAGCCAGTGCATCCATGCTCTCGGGCACCCTTGCCATTGCACCCATGAGCTCAGTATGCACGCTCAGAGCCTGAGTATTCATTGCCGCTATATCAAGGTCCTCATCCGAGTCCTGTGCAGCAGAAATCGTGCACACACTCACCCTCCGGGGAGATGGCCCCCGAGCTTCCCTTTCCCCATGGCGTTGGTGCAGCCCGCTGGGACCCGGAGCTTCACCCACATCAGAGCCATTTCCTCTGCTCCCCTCCAGCGACCGCATGGCCCCAGTATCGGATGTCTTGCCCTCGGGAGAAGCAGGCAGTGAGGCTCCGACTTGGTGTTCCTCCTCCTCTCCTGCGTCGTTGCCACTGGCAGGCTGAGGGACAGGCTGGTCAGATGGTGGCTCACTATCTGAAAGCAGGAAGGTACAAGAGTGGCTTTAACGTGAGAGCAGGGGGGCAGGAAGGGAGCAAGGAATGGAGACAGTATAGTTAGATGGCAAGTGGGAAAGGCTGGTGTTGTGAGGGGGAAGTGGTATGAGAGAGGAGAGAAAGATGATGAACATACTGTTGCTGTCCCCAAGGGGGTCGACCTTGCCAACTGAGACATGGCTCGCGATTAGTCTGTGAACTCACTCCTCCAGCTGTGTGAGGAGGTGCAGCTCTGCCTGACCTCCTCCCGTGCATTGTTGCTCCCTCCTGTTATGAGAAAGCTTGGTTGTAAGGGATTCGGGTGGCTCTGTGCTTAGCCTGGGTGCTAGTGCGGGGTTAGGCCTTGTTGCCTGTTCTGGTCTCCAGCCAGCCTGGTAGCACTAGACACCTGTGAGTGGTTCGACCCACTCGCCCTTACGGTTCTGACACTGGACTTAGGTGCGAGAGCAGTAATGCAGAGAAAACTCAGGTAGACCCGGTTGAATAGTACGAAATGGAAAATCTTTATTGCATATTGTTCAAGATTACGAAATACATGTCATAAGCACAGATTAATGACAGTACAAGCTTACATACATTTATGCAACTAGGTTTAGGGAAACGAGGAGTGCACGACACATCGTAAAAGGGGACACACATTATAATTATCCTTAAAACAAAAACCCTCCCCTATCAATACCTGTACTAATCTAGATCTGTAGGATCGAGAACCATGCTCACCACTCGTGATAACTCGGAGAATTCTAAAACGATGCTCGGATGTTTTCGCCACAGCACCTGACTATTCACGTGTTGATCAGGGGTCTCTGTACCCCACTTGTTTACTCGCTCTGCTCCGGCTAGCAGGCTGGACCGTCTGCTGTCATGAAGATCTGTGTTGACCTCGGATTTCTGATAAAACTCAAAGAAGAGTCTTCCTGTGCCCGACACCGGTTGGCAGTAGAATTCGTGTGGTAACCTGTAAATGGTCTTTACAGTTTGGGCGCGGTCGGGGTTTACTGACCGTGGCGGCATGTGTAGTCGTCTTGGGTCCGGCTGTAGAACTCAAAGAAAAGTCTTTCTGGACCGACACCAGTTAGCCGGTAGAATTCAAAGAAGAGTCTTTATATTTACGGGCGCGGTCGGGGTTTACTGACCGTGGCGGCACGTGTAGTCGTCTTGTTCTTCTTCTTGTCTTGTTTCGTTTCGTCGGGCCTTCGGGTCCCTACACCATTTACCGACCCTCGGGATGGTGCACCCGCTTACCGGCCTTCGCAGCCCAGCTCTTCACAGATCTTCGCGGCAAGCCACGAGGTTGACTCCCGGAAGATCAGCGGACCAAGAGCTCGGTGGGCAGCAAGCAAGAGCCAGGAGTCCAGAGCATAAGCGAGTCAAGAGAAAGATGGACGTTTGTTTACTACAGTTATAGTACTGTAATTCTTTATCTCCCGCCCAATCTTAATGTTCATCTTTTGTCATGTTTTGGTGCTCAAACTTCTTGTATGGGGTGGTTCTTGTCATTAATGGGTTTCGGTGATACTTGTAACTGTCTAAGTACCCGTTAATATTTCTCCCATTGTGGAACCGGCTAGGAGTCTCCCTGGAGGGGTTTTGGGGGCCTCCGAATTCTTGTTGTGAGTACCCGCGAACGGCTCTCTCATCGTAGAGCCATGGGGAATTTGCGTATCAATGTCTTTGGATGGGCCCTTGATTGCCCAGTACAATAGCCCCCGTTTGTGTATGGAAAACCGATTCCAACACTTATATTTCTTGCTTAGGTGTTAGAAATGCAAAACAATCGCGTCTTGTCTTATATCAATATGCTGAGCACTGTCCGATCTTGCTGAAATGTTTATTGAAACGCCATCTTGTCTGCCTACTGAGAAATCTGGAACCTTCTGCCACGAGGCGCGGCGGCCATTTTAAAGGCTTCTTGTGTCCGTTTTTGAACCTGACAGCATTTTGCTGAAATAAAGCTGTTTTTACGAAACTGTATGTCTCTATCTAGTTATTTCGAAATCGCGATAATTTGTGAATTCTACAGGCCTGCAAGAAAAAGGACAGCGTGTGAGTGAGTGTGCAGCCATGTGTTTGGCAGATGTGCCTACCATAGTTGAATAGCCGTTAATGTCTGCAAGGTGTGAGATGTGGATGTGACTTTTAGTAGATGGGCATAGTTGTTGGGTGAGTGTTGGTGATTTGTCAGTTTATACCGTTAGTGCACAGAGTGAGGTTGAGATGGTGGGATGTAGAGGTATTTCAAGCATCTACTCACCCTGACCACCCGAGTGAGGTCATTGAACTTCTTGCGGCACTGGATGTGAGTCCTTTGGACCAGGCTCCTGGACAATACGTAATGGGCCATCTCCCTTCACACCCTTGTGAACTCTTGGGGCAATGGCCTCCTGCCAGTGTCTGGGAACAGCACTGCCCATCGGTGTTCCACAGCCACAACCAGAGCCTCCAATGCCTGGTCGCTAAACCAACGAGCTCTCTCCCTGGGCCTCTGAGTAGCTATGAGATTCCTGGTTGAAGAATTGCATCTTCTTGCAGGCCCAGGTCAAACGCAGCAATGATCGGGTGAGGCTGTGCAGCATGATGGACCCTCCCCTTTAAGAACTGGAAGGCGCCAGTCTGTCTGAGTACAGGGTAATTGACATCGCCTGAGCTTGAGTAGCGCTCTGAGGTAGTGCCCTGTTCCCCGACGTTAGTGCCCTAAGAGAAGTGTGTAGCGCTTGATTTAGCGCTCCAATCACCTCCAGGGGCGCTGGAGATGAATTTCCCAGTCGCCGGTGATAATTTGTGCTGGGCGCTAAATTTTGTGCCCGGCCGATATTAGCGCCCTAAAACGGTCGATACTGAATTCTTAACCGTATACTCTTAAAATGTAATCTGTAGCACAATAAATACATAAATATGTAAATAATTCTTAAAACAAATCACTAAACTTACCTATAAGCTTAATCGGTGGGGTAATTTTCATCTGCTACATCTGGGGGGTAAATCGGGAGGGTGGATTGACCTCTTGTTACAGAAACTGCCCAATTTTAATTTCCATGGTAATCATTAATTTTGTTAATGAAGCTCCTTCCTGCTGCAAACAGAGCCTCATATGCCTATCCAAGACCCAATCAGATTAAGCAGGGCCCAAATCCACTGGAAATCTGGTGGAAGGTAGTGGTAACTGAGTGGCTTGCTTGATCACTTCAGAGGGCAGTTAAGAGTCTACCATGTTGGTGTGGAACTGGAGTCACATATAGGCTAGACAGGATAAGCATGCCAGGTTTCCTTCCCTAAAGGACATTAGTGAGCCAGTTGGGTTTCTACGTCAATCCGACAGCTTCATGGTCATTTTTTTTTACTGATAGCAGCTTTTTATTTCCAGATTTCTCCAATCAGGTTTCCACCCGTCACAGCACTGAAGCAGCCCTAATCAAAGTCACAAATAACATACTCTGTGACAATGACTGTGACCATGGTACATTATACCTGCTCATCCTCCTTGATCTCTCTGCAATCTTTGATACACGATCCTCTTCAAACACTGCTCCTCCGTTATCCAGCTCAGTGGGATTGCCTTCGCTTGGTTCCATCTATCCGATTGTAGCCAAAGCATCTCTAGCAATGGCTTCTCTTCCCAGTTCCACACCATTACCTCTGGAGTCCCATGCTGGAGGTGTGTCGCCTGCCATTCTGGTAAAGAATTTGAAGCCAGCACTAGGAACGGCCGCCCAGAGGATCGTTAAGGGGCTGATTGAGAATTAAATTGCCCGCTAGCGCTCATTAAAGAGGCTGCACGCCATTTTGGTGGATAACACTTAATTTAACGACCTCTCCTAACAGCGAACAGCTGAACAGGAGTAAACAGTCCTGCTGAGGATTTCGAGGCTCTTAAAGTCATGCTCAGCTTTCACCGTTCACTTGCTGCTGGAGATCGACTAACTACAGTGCGTTTGAAGAGGACTTTTGAGACACATCGGGAGACTTTCTGGGACACTTTGTCAAGACTTCACCAACACTCTATCAACATTTTTCCCGGAAATTCTCTCAGTACTTCACCTAAAAAGAGTGAGTGCTGTGCTACTCTACCTTATTAGACACCTTATAGGAGTTACCAGGAGAAAGGGAGTGTTTGGTCATGGGCATCTTGCTAGGGGTCTTCCTTGGTCTGCATGAGGAATTGGAGGAGATGAGGCCAGGCAGAGCAACACCAGCTGCTGCAGGAGAGCGGGACAGGAGGGAGAGGAGGGCTGTCAGCAGGAGGCCATATCCAGCCAGGGTCATCAGAGAGCAGTACTCCTACATTCACATGATGCAAGACCAGTGCATGAGGAGGCTGTGCTTTACCGAGGAGGTCGTCCCAGAGATCTGTGGCCTCGTGACACGGAGACTCAGATGTCACAGCACAGCCAGGCTGCATTGCCTGTGGCAGTCAAGGTCAGAGTAGCAATTAAGCTTTATGCTACTGGAACCTTCCAGGCTGCCAAAGGTGATATAAGTCACATCTCACAATCCTTTGTGCACTTTTGCATAAGGGAGATATCTGCGGCTCTATACACTCTAGAAATGACTATGTATCATTCCCTATTGCCAGAGAAGACCAGAGGCAGAGAGCACTAGGATTCAACAGGATTGTGGGATTCCCCATGGTCCAGGGAGCCATTGACTGCACACATGTACCCATGCGAGCCCCTCATTTAAACTCGGAGGTGTTCAGGAACAGGAAGGGATTCCATTCCCTCAATGTACAGCTTGTCTGCGACCACTGGCAGCGCATCATGCAGGTGAATGCTCTCTATCCAGGGAGCTGCCACGATGCATTTATAATGAGATAATCATATGTCCCACAGATCTTTGATCCCCAGTGCAATGTGCATGGCTGGCTACTAGATGACAAGGGATACCCTCTGATGCCATGACTCATGACTCCCTTGAGAAACCCCCAGACACCAGCTGAGCACTCGTTCAATGAGAGCCACTCAGCCACCAGGAATATCATTGAGCAGACCATTGGGGTCCTCAAGCAGAAGGTTAGATGTCTTGATCAGTTAGGAGGTGCCCTGCAGTATTCGGCCGAGAAAGGAGGGAGAGAGAAAACGGGGAACTACAGGCCAATTAGCCTGACATCAGTCATCAGGAAAAAGCTGGGATCCCTTATAAAGGAAGTGGTAACAGGGCACTTTGAAAATCATAATATGAATAGGCAGAGTCAACATGGTTTTATAAAAGAGAAATCGTGTTTGACAAATTTATTAGAGTTTTTTGAGGATCTAACTAGCAGGGTAGATAAAGGGGAACCAGTGGATGTAGTATATATGGATTTCCAAAAGGCATTTGATAAGGTGCCACATAAAAGGTTGCTACGCAAGATAAGGGCCCGTATTTTCCGATCCCTACGGGTGTGTACGAGGTGTATACACATGCGTAGGGACCTCGCAAGTGCCGGTTTCAGGCATGCGAAGTGCATGCGCTGAAAACTGGCATTTCTGATCTGTCAAGAATCATCTTGACACAGATCCTCCGCCTGCCCTGGAGAAGGGCCTCTGCGGGTGGAGAGTTCCACTTTCTGCAGAACCTCTGCCCGCTGAAAACCCTTAAAAATCTTACGCCTGCTTTTACCAGCATAAGAGTTTAAAAAAGTAAAAAAATAATTTTTTTTCACTCATTTATAATTTAAAAATACTTTAAAAAAAAGGTAAGTTTAATTTTAGCCCCGTAAAAAACTTTAATTTTTTTTTCAAAAAATTAAAATTTTTGTTTAAAATATTTAACTTAATGTAATTTTAACTAATTTTAAAAACGTGATTTAAAAAAAATATTATTTAATGTTTTGATGTGTTTATTCAGTGATCCCCATTCATACTTTTGACAGGTCTAAGCTGTCAAAAGTATGAAGGGAGATTCCTTCCTCCCATTGGCTCCCCATGGCCCATGTGATCCCAGGGACGCTTGCGAACCACATGCACCCCTGGGATACCTGGGCCCTGCGCATTTTGTCGTGGAGAGGCCCAGGAGCGGAAATGGCCGGACCTCTGGAGCCCTCAGGTAAGGGCGTAGATTTTTTCCAGATCGGAGGCCTCCGCACGCAAGAAGCCTGCGATCAGAAAATACGGGCCATGGTCTCATGGGGTTGGGGGTAATATATTAGCATGGATAGAGGATTGGTTAAAGGACAGAAAACAGAGAGTTGGGATAAACGGGTCATTTTCAGGCAGGCTGTAACCAGTGGGGTGCTGCAAGGATCAGTGCTTGGGTCTCAGCTATTTACAATCTATATTAATGACTTAGATGAAGGGACCGAGTGTAATGCATGCAAGTTTTTGCTGACGATGCAAGGCTAGGTGGGAAAGTAAGCTGTGAGGAGGACACAAAGAGCCTGTAAAGGGATATAGACAGGTTCGGTGAGTGGGCAATAAAGGTGGCAGATGGAGTATAATATGGGGAAATGTAAGGTTATTCACTTTGGTAGGAAGAATAGAAAAATAGAATATTTTTTAAATGGTGAGAAACTATTAAATGACAGAAACTTGGTTGAGGGGTGACACCTTCCCCTTAAATGAAACCTCCCCTCCTGGCTATACCTTCCAACACTTGCCCCGCTCAGACCGCCGTGGTGGCGGTGTGGCTCTCATCACCAAATCACACCTTGGTCTGTCCCTCATCTCCTCTGGCGCTTTCTCCTCCTTTGAGCATCTCACCTTATTCCACCCCCTCACCTCTTATTTGAGATCTTCGTTCTCTACCGCCCACCCAAGTACATAAACATTTTTTACCAAGATATCTTCACTGCTGTCCTCTCTCAGCCTCTGCACTGAGCGACTTTTCATCCTCGGTGATTTCAACCTCCATCTCAATTTATCATGCTCTCTCTCCTCTGAGTTCACTAGCCTTCTATCCTCCCTTAATCTCTCCCTCCATGTAAACTCCCCAACCCATATTCACGGCCACCCCCTTGACCTTGCCATCTCTCGTAGCCTCACTACTCCCATCGTGTCAATCGCAGATAAGGCCATCTCTGACCACTTCCTCGTATCGCTCTCCACCCACATCCCCCTTCCACCACCCCCCACACCCCCAACCCTACTTCCTTCTGTGTCCGCCCCTGGAAAAACTCTCTCCCAATTCCCTTACAACTGCACTTATGAAATCCCAACTCTCCAGCCTTTAGCCCTCCATTCACCACAACATTTCTGCAGCTACCGATCTGCTCAACCACACCCTCACCACCACCTTTAATGCCCTAGTCCCTATTAAAACAATAACTCTCTCTCACCCTAGCCGTTCCCCCTGGTACGGCCCTCATCTTCGCTCCCCTAAGTTCAAGGGGCGCAGACTTGAACGGATATGACGGACAACTGCTTTAGCCATTCACCGCCAGATCTGGCTGGACCACAAAAGCATTATCGAGCCCTGCTCTCGTCTGCCAAATTTGCTCACTATTCCGGAATCATTCTGGAATGCAAAGATAAACCCTGACTTCTATTCTCCACTGCTAACCGTCTTCTTAAACCCCTCTCCCCTGTCTCCTCCACCCTCCCTCCGACAACAAGTGTGAGGAGCTTATGGACTTCTTTGTCTCTAAGATTGAGACCATCCATTCAGCTGCCTCTACCACTTTCCTTCCTTCCCCTAGCCCACAGGGCCAAACTTCTCTAAGGTTCCCCCCTGCCCTAGCCCTGAACTCACATCTTTCTCCAGTTTCTCTCTGATCTCCCCTCATGACCTCTCCCCTCATGACACACTTCCTGCTCCATCGACCCTATTCCCACCAAACTGCTGACCACCCAATTTCCTTTTCTGGCTCCCATGCTAGCTGACATCATAAATCACGGTTCTCTCTCCTCAGGTACTGTCCCCCTCTCCCTCAAATCTGCTGTCATCACCCCTTGACCCCTCCGTCCTTGCAAACTACCGCCCCATCTCCAACCTCTCTTTCCTCTCCAAAGTCCTTCAACGTGTTGTCGCCTCCCAAATCCGTGCCCATCTTTCCCGCAACTCCATGTTTGAATCCCTCCAATCAGGTTTCCGCCCCTGCCACAGTACCGAAATGGCTCTCATCAAATTCACAAATGACATCCTTTGTGACTGTGACAAAGGTAAAGTATCCCTCCTCGTCCTTCTTGACTTGTCTGCAGCCTTTGATACGGTTGACCACTCCATCCTTCTCCAACGCACTCACCTGGTTCCATTCTTATCTATCTAATCGTAGCCAGAGAATCACCGGCAATGGCTTCTCTTCCCGCTCCTGCATCGTTACCTCTGGTGTCCCCCAAGGATCTATCCTTGGCCTCCTCCTATTTCTCATCTACATGTTGTCCCTTGGCGACATCATCCGAAAACACAGCGTCAGTTTCCACATGTACGCTGACGACACCCAGCTCTACCTCAGCACCACTTCTCTCGACCTCTCCACAGTCTCTAAATTGTCTGACTGCTTGTCCGACATCCAGTTCTGGATGAGCAGAAAATTTCTCCAATTAATTATTGGGAAGACCGAAACCATTGTTTTCGGTTCCCGCCACAAACTCTGTTCCCTAGCCACTGACACCATGAGTGAATTGATTTATATTAATAAATTATTGCAAGAGACTATGTCTGTGACCGCACCTCTAAAAACAACAACAATAGACAGGATGTACTAGAAAGGCTGAGTATGCTTAGAGTGGACAATTCGCCTGGTTCAGATGGCTTGCATCCCAGGTTCCGAACAGAATTGGGGGAGGAGATAGCGAAAGGGCTTGCATAATTTTCCAATCTTCACTAGATGCGGGGTTGGTGCCTGAGGATTGGAAATTGGCAAATGTGACACCATTGTTCAAGAATGTGTGAGGACCATCCTAGTAACTACAGGCCGTTCAGTTTAATATCAGTGGTCAGTAAAGTTTTAGAAACAATAATCAAAGAAAATATAAATGGGCACTTGGAGAGATTAAACTAATTAAGGAGAGCCAACACGGATTTGTAAAAGGCTTATCGTGTTTGACTTATCTAATTTAATTGTTTGTTGAAGTAACAGAGAGGATTGATGAAGGGAATGCAATGGATGTTGTTTACATGGATTTTAGGAAGGCGTTTGACAAAGTAACACATAGAAGGCTAGTTAACAAAATTGAGGCTCATGGAATAGATGGGTCAGTGGCAGCTTCGATAAGGAATTGGCTTAAGGACAGAAAACAGCGAATTGTGGTAAATGGCTGTTTTTCACACTGGAGGATGGTAGATAGTGGTGTTCACCAAGGATCAGTGCTGGGGCCACTGCTTTTTTGAGATATATATAAATAACCTGGATATTGGAATATAGAGTAGAATTTCTAAATTTGCCGATGAAGTCTCACTTGGGGGGATGGCAAACAGTGATGATGATAACAATTGACTGCAACAGGACAACAAAAGGCTAGTAGAATGGGCAGACAAGTGGCAGATGGAATTAATACAGAGAAGTGTGAGGTGATGCATTTTGGCAGCAGGAATAGGGAGAGGCAATATACACTTAATGTCACCGTTTTAAAGAGTGTGCATGGAGAGAGGGACCTTGGAGTTAATGTGCATAGGTCCCTGAAGGTGGCAGGATTATTGAGAGAGTGGTTAACAAAGCATATCTGATCTTGGGCTTCATAAACAGGGGTATTGAGTGCAAAAGTAGAGAAGTTATGCTGAACCTTTATAAAGCGCTGGTTAGGCCACAACTGGAGTATTGCTTCCAGTTCTGTTCACCACAATTTAAGAAGGATGTGAAGGCCCTTGAGAGGGTGCAGAGGAGATTTACCGGAATGGTTCTGGGGATGGGGGATTTTTGCTACAAGGATAGGTTGGAGAAGCTGGATTTTTTTTCATTAGAGCAAAGGAGGTTGAGGGGTGATTTGATAGAGGTGTACAAGATTATGACGGGTTTGAATAGGCTAGACGGGGAAAGGCTGTTCCCACTAGTTGATGGTACAAGGACTAGGGGACAGAGATTTAAGGTTTAAGGTACAGGCGGGATGAGAGGAAGTTCTTTTTTACGCAGTGAGTGTCGATGACCTGGAATTCGCTGCCAATGGAAGTGGTGGAAGTGGAGACACTCAGGGGTAAAAATTCAGTTGGTTGCGCCTCCCGTTAGCGCCTTAAGAGGGCGCTAATGGGGCGCAAAGCCGCTAACGCCCGGGCGCAGCGATGTTTGCGCCGCTCGGGAACTTAACTAGAGATTGTGCGGCGGCGCTAAACTTTACCGCTGCGACCACCTGCGCGTGCAGATTGTGACGTCATTCCATGGTGCAACGCCCTTGTGGCGCCCCGGAGCGGAAATTGAGTGGCGCCCCCTGCCTTACCGCCTGGCGCATCCAACAACCGGAAGACTGGAACGCTATCAATCGCTGTGGGGCTGGGGGGGGCGCTATTTAAAGGGGGCCTCTTCCTGTCTTTTTCTGTGGTTGACATTTTTGCACCACTCGTTCTGAGAGAGAGAGAGAGATTCGGAGAGAGAGAAAGAGAGACTTCCGCATTGACTCAACGCTTTGTGAGGTAGTTTTGCCTACTGATTCTAACTTCGCTAGTACTTTAGTTGCTGTCCTTCATTACTTTGCTTGCAAAGAGACTATGGGGGCTGCACTGAATGGGGGCGTCGTCCTGCTCCAGCTGAATCGGAGGACACAGAGACGCAGAGAGAGAGTGGCAATGATGGCCAGACGGAGGAGGGCCAACAGGCGTATGTACAGGAGAGCTTACCCTCCCAGGGTATATCGTGAACAGCTCTCCTACATTCAAATGTCTGAGGAGCTGTGTTTGCGAAGGCTGCGATTCAGCAAGGAGGTGGTCACTGAGCTCTGCCACCTGCTGCAACCAGATCTGCAGCCTCAACTGAGGTCCAGGACGTCTCTGTCGGTGGCAGTGAAGGTCACAGTGGCTCTCAACTTCTACGCTACTGGCTCATTTCAAGCTGCTGCTGGGGACCTCGCCAATATCTCCCAGTTCGCGGTGCATTGCTGCATCGGCAGGTCACAAATGCCCTCTTTAAAAGGAGACGAGAGTTCATCTCTTTCCCCATGACCCCAGACAAGCAGCGTGACCGCGCTCTGGGCTTTGCGAGGATAGCGGGCTTCCCCATGGTGCAGGGCGCCATTGACTGCACGCATGTGGCTTTGCGTGCTCCACATGAGAATGCCGAGGAATTCCGGAACAGAAAGGGGTTCCATTCCTTGAATGTTCAGTTGGTCTGTGACCACAGACAGCTGATACTCGCCGTCAATGCCCACTATCCTGGCAGCTGCCACGATGCTTTTATCCTGCGCCAGACTACTGTGGCAGAACTTTTCGAGGCACCGCATCAGCCAGTTGGTTGGCTTCTCGGGGACAAGGGGTATGCATTGAGCACCTGGCTGATGACACCGCTCCGTACGCCCAACACCCCTGCTGAGCTGCGGTACAATGAGAGCCATCAAGCTACCAGGAACATAATTGAGCGCACAATCGGCGTGCTGAAGCAACGGTTCCGCTGTCTCGACCATTCTGGAGGAGCCCTGCAGTACTCGCCTGAGCGAGTATCCAACTTCGTAGTTGTGTGCTGCATGTTGCATAACATGGCAATCGTCAGGACCCAGCCAATGCCACCAGGCCTTGGAGCACCACCAGAGGAGGAGGAGGAAGAGGAGGAAGAGGACGAGGAGGATGATCATCAGCAGCACCAAGGCGGGAGGGCGGCCCACAATGGTGAAACTGCAAGGGCCGTCGTCAACTGCTAATAGCAAGCCGCTTCTAGGGCCCCTGCTGTGGAAATGGCTTCTGCCATTGCTAACAACATCAATGAACCCAGCACGCAACCCCTAAGCCGGCCAAGGCACCAATAATTCCAAACACCAACCATGTATATTTTGAATACAGAAACTTATTTATTTTACAAACTCTGTGTGTGTCAATTCCTCATGACAAACTCATAGAAATAAACACAAAAAAACATTCAATAACATAACTGGTTCTCACAACCTGGAGATAATGTCCAAAACACTAAACAAAAGTTGGACCATGAACCTCGACCTTTAATAAAAAAATGACCAGCATTTTGTCACACCTCCTACTTTTTGCCCTTCGAGGGTGATCTCCTTCCCTTGCGCACTTCCCCCCTTCTAACCCTACTGCTCCTCCGTAATGGGACCTCAGTGGCTGCAGCAAGGCTGGTGGAAGGCTGCTGCTCGTCAGACCCTGACACTGCAGATGCCCCTGAAGGACGGCCTCGACCAGTTCTGGGCCTGGAGGGCCCGGCTGCAGACTGCACCAACTCTGCATGGGCGGCAGCAGTCTGTCCTACAGGCGGTGGCAAGTGCAGTGGAGAAGTGACAGTGTTGGCAGCAGGAATGCTGTCATCGTGAGAGAGGACAGCAACTCCCTGCTCGCCCGACACACTGGCACTCCCACGGGGCAGCACTTCAGCATCCGGAGCAATCTGCTGGAGAACAGATTGCTGGCCTGCTGCGGCGCGGTGAGAGCCCCGGGGACATGTGAACGAACCATCGAGGTTGGCAGCAGTCTGTGCTCGCGTGGCCTTAATCTGAGTCTGCATGAGAGCAGTCAGAGATGGGATCACGGCAGCCAGTGACTGAATTGCAGCACTAAGTGTTAGTGTGGCATCCGCCTGTGCTACAGCGAAGTGCTCCACACTCCTTGCCAGTGACTCAATGCATTCGGGCACCCTTCCCACTGCACCCATGAGCTCAGTGTGCATGCCCACCGCCTGGGTGTTCATTTCTGCGATCAGCCGCTCCTCCTCTGCGTCCATTGCAGTAGGAGTCGCTGGCATACTCTCCCTCTGGGGAGAAGGCCCCCGTTCTTCCCTACCCCCATGGCGTTGCTGCAGCCCGCTGGGTCCTGGAGCTTCACCATCATCAGCCCCTTCCCCCCTGCTCCCCTCCAGGGAAGGCGTGTTCCCAGTGTGGGCATGGGCTTCCTCGGGAGAGGGTGGCACTGATGCTCTGGCTTCCTCTTCCTCCTCGGCTGCAGCTTCACTCCCACTGGCAGCTTCAGGGCCCGTCTCCTCAGCTGGTGAATCACCATCTGAAAGCAGGGAGGTACAAGAGTGGCTTTAGCGTGAGGACAGGGTGGCAGTAAGGGAGGAATAAGTGCAGCGAGTTAGCAAGTTGGATTGAAAGTGTCAAAGGCTGGTGTTGTGAGGGACAAGTGGAAGGACAGAGGACAAAAAGGTGATGACCTTACCATTGCTGTCCAGAACGGGGTCGGCGTCTCCAGTGGCGATGGGACCGATCACCCGGCTTGCCACAATCCTGTGGACGCGCTCCTCAAGATCACTGAGGGGTTGCAGCTGAGGCCGCCCTCCACCTGTCCGTTGCTGCTGTCTCCGATTATGCGCCAGCTTGGCCTGTAAGAAAAAGGACAGCATCTGAGTAAATATACAGCCATGGTCTTGCCTGATGTGCCTCCCATAGGTGAATAGCCCTTACTGTATACAGCCATGGTCTTGCCTGATGTGCCTCCCATAGGTGAATAGCCCTTACTGTATACAGCCATGGTCTTGCCTGATGTGCCTCCCATAGGTGAATAGCCCTTACTGTATACAGCCATGGTCTTGCCTGATGTGCCTCCCATAGGTGAATAGCCCTTACTGTATACAGCCATGGTCTTGCCTGATGTGCCTCCCATAGGTGAATAGCCCTTACTGTATGCAAAGTGTGGAATGTGTGTGTGTGTTTCATGAAAGGGCCATAGGTGTTGGATGAGTTTTGTGCATTGGGGTTTTAAGACCCTCTGGCCATAGAGTGAGGTTGAGATGGAGGGATGGAGAGGTATTGAGAAAAAGCCACTCACCCTGACGACCCGAGTGAGGTCGTTGAACTTTTTGCGGCATTGAGTATGGGTCCTGGGCACCATGCTCCTGGAGGAGACGCTCTGAGCCACCTCCCTCCACACTCTTCTGTACTCGCGTGGCAAAGGCCTCCTGCCACTCTCAGGGAAGAGTATACATCTTCTGCGCTCCACCGCGCCAACCAGAGCATCCAAGGCCCGCTCGGTGAAGCGATGAGCTCGTTCTCTCATATTCTCCATCCTTGGCAGCAAAATGGATTCACAGGTCTCTCCAGGCCGAGATTCAAGGCTGCAATGAGCAGGGTGTGGCTGGGGAGCAAGTTGGCCCCCCCCGCTTTAAGAAGTGGCCGGCGCCAGTGTGTCTCTGTTCCCACGCTAACTGGCAGCAGCTGCGCTGCGCTCGCGCGCTGAGTTAGCGCCTCATTGCTCGGCCTTTGCGCCTTAAGACAGGTGTGCAGCACCTGATTTAGCGCTCCACTCACCTCCCGGGGCGGTAAAAGTGAAGTTTCCAGTCAGTGGCGATAATTAGCGCCAGGCGCTAATATTTGCGTCCAGACGATATTTGCGCCCCAAATGGGGCGCGACCTAATTTTTCCCCCTCAATGTTTTCAAGGGTTGACTGGATAGGCAGTTGCCGGAAATAAACTTGCAGGGCTACGGGGATAGAGCGGGTGACTGGGACTGACTGGATTGCTCTACGGAGAGCCGGCATGGACTCGATGGGCCGAATGGCCTTCTTCTGTGCCGTTATGACTCTATGGGGGAAAAATTCAGTTGGTTGCGCCTCCCGTTAGCGCCTTAAGAGGGCGCTAATGGGGCGCAAAGCATATAGCGCCCAGGCGCGGCGAAGTTTGCACCGCTCGCGAAATTAACTAGACATTTTGCGGCGGCGCTAAACAGTACCGCCACGATCTCCTGCGCCGGCAGATCGTGACGTCAGTCGAGTGCGCAACGCCCCGGTATCGCCCCGGAGCGGATATTGAGTGGCGCCCCCTTCCTTACCACCTGACACTAGCAACGACAGGTTGAGGGGAGCGTTCTGCAGTCATGAAGGGAAAGGGGGAGCGCTATTTAAAGGTGACCGCTTCCTGCGTTTTATTGTTGGTGCCATTTTTGAACTACGCATTCTGAGAGAGAGAGAGAGAGACTTCTGGAGAGATTCAACGTTGTGTGAAGGAGTTTTGGGTACTGAGCAGCACTTTGCAGGTTCATTTTGATTTGCCATTCCTTGTATCGATTTAGAAGAGACTGTGGGGGCTGCACTCTGAGCTCTTTGCCTGGTACTCTCCATTGTTCTTTCCAGCAGGTTTGATGTGCAGGTCTCTCCAGGCCAAGATTCAAGGCTGCAATGAGTAGGATGTGGATGGAAAGCAAGATTAACCATCCCCTTTAAGAACTGGCCCGTGCCATTGTGTGTGTGTTCCATTGCTGACTGACATTACATGAGCTTCGCCAGCGCTCTGAGGTAGCGCCTCGCTCCTCGGCATTTGCGCCTTAAGACAGGTGTGAAGCGCCTGATTTAGCGCTGCAATCACCTCCAGGGGCGATAAAAGTCAAGTTTGCAGTCGGTGGCGATAATTAGCGCCAGGCGCTAATCTTTGCGCCCGGCCGATAATTGCGCCCCAATTGGGGCGATACTGAATTTCTCCCCGTATGACTCTATGGGGGAAAAATTCAGTTGGTTGCGCCTCCCGTTAGCGCCTTAAGAGGGCGCTAATGGGGCGCAAAGCAACTAGTGCCCGGGCGCGGCGATGTTTGCGCTGCTCGCGAAATTAACGACATTTTGCGGCAGGCGCTAAACATTACCGCCACGATCTCCTGCGCCGGCAGATCGTGACATCAGTCGAGTGCGCAACGCCCCGGTAGCGCCCCGGAGCGGATATTGTGTGGCGCCCCCTGCCTTACCACCTGCCGCTAGCAACGACAGGTTGAGGGGAGCGTTTTGCAGTCAGGAAGGGACTGGGGGAGCGCTATTTAAAGGCGACCGCTTCCTGTCTTTTTTTGTTTGCGACATTTTTGAACCACGCATTCTGAGAGGGAGAGAGATAGACTTCTGGAGAGATTCAACGCTGTGTGAAGGAGTTTCGGGTATTGAGCCGCACTTTGCAGGTTCATTTTGATTTGCCCTTCCTTGTATCGATTTAGAAGAGACTGTGGGGGCTGCACTCTGAGCTCTTTCCTGGGGTTCTCCATTGTTCTTTCCAGCAGATTTGATGTACAGGTCTCTGCAGGCCGAGATTCAAGGCTGCAATGAGCAGGATGTGGATGGAAAGCAAGATCAACCCTCCCCTTTAAGAACTGGCGGGGGCCATTGTGTCTGTGTTCCATTGCTGACTGACATCACATGAGCTTCGCCAGCGCTCTGAGTTAGCGCCTCGCTCCTCAGCCTTTGCGCCTTAAGACAGATGTGTAGCGGCTGATTTAGCGCTCCAATCACCTCCAGGGGCGATAAAAGTCAAGTTTGCAGTCGGAGGCGATAATTAGCGCCTTGCGCTAATCTTTGCGCCCAGCCGATAATTGCGCCCCAAACGGGGCGATACTGAATTTTTCCCCCTATGACTCTCCCTAACATCTGAGTGAGGCTGAACCACACTGTTTGCAACTTTGGTGTCATATTTGACCCTGAAATGAGCTTCTGACCACATATCCTCGCCATAACTAAGACCGCCTATTTCCACCTCCGTAATATCGCCCATCTCCGCCCTTGCCTCAGCTCATCTGCTGATGAAAACGCTCATCCATGCCTTTGTTACCTCTAGACTTGACTATTCCAACGCACTCCTGGCTGGCCTCCCACATTCTACCCTACGTGAACTCGGCTGCCCGTGTCCTAACTCGCACCAAGTCCCGTTCACCCATCATCTCTGTGCTCGCTGACCTACATTGGCTTCCGGTTAAGCAGCGCCTCGATTTTAAAATTCTTATCCTTGTTTTAAAATCCCTCCATGGCCTCGCCCCTCCCTATCTCTGTAATCTCCTTCAGCCCCACAAACCCTCCCCCCCCAGTACCGCCCCCCCCCCCCCCCCCCCACCCCAGGATATCTGCTCACCTCTAATTCTGCCCTCTTGAGCATCCCTGATTATAATCGCTCAACAATTGGTGGCCGTGCCTTCTGTTGCCTAAGCCCTAAGCTCTGGAATTCCCTGCCTAAACCTCTCGCCTCTTTACCTCTCTTTCATAAGAACATAAGAACATAAGAAATAGGAGCAGGAGTAGGCCATTTGGCCCCTCGAGCCTGCTCCACCATTCAATAAGATCATGGCTGATCTTCTACCTCAACTCCACTTTCCTGCACTATCCCCATATCCCTCGATTCCCTTTCTATCCAAAAATCTATTGATCTCTGTCTTAAATATACTCAATGACTGAGCTTCCACGGCCCTCTGGGGTAGAGAATTCCAAAGAATCCCCACCCTCTGAGTGAAGAAATTTCTCCTCATCTCAGTCCTAAATGGCTAACCCCTTATTCTGAGACTATGACCCCTGGTTCTAGACTCCCCAGCCAGGGGAAACATCCTCCCTGCATCTACCGTGTTAAGCCCTGTAAGAATTTTGTATGTTTCAATGAGAGCACCTCTCATTCTTCTAAACTCTAGCGAATATAGGCCTAGTCTACTCAATCTCTCCTCATAGGACAATCCCCCATCCCAGGAATCAGTCTGGTGAACCTTCGTTGCACTCCCTCTATGGCAAGTATATCCTTCCTTAGGTAAGGAGACCAAAACTGTACACAATACTCCAGGTGTGGTCTCACCAGGGCCCTATATCATTGCAGTAAGACGTCTTTACTCTTCTACTCAAATCCTCTTGTAATAAAGGCCAACGTACCATTTGCTTTCCGAATTGCTTGCTGTACCTGCATGTTAACTTTCAGTGATTCATATACAAGAACACCCAGGTCCCTCTGGACACCATCATTTCCCAATCTCTCACCATTTAAAAAATACTCTGCTTCTCTATTTTTCCTACCAAAGTGGAAAACTTCACATTTATCCACATTATATTCCATTTGCCATGTTCTTGCTCACTCACTTAGCCTATCTATATCCCCTTGAAGCCTCTTTGCATCCTACTCACAACTTACATTCCCACCTAGCTTTGTATCATCAGCAAACTTGGATATATTACATTTGTTCGACTCATCCAATTGATATAGATTGTGAATAGCTGAGGGCCAAGCACCGATCCTTGCGGTACCCCACTAGTTATTTGCTTTGTTTAGATTTAAGACCCTAGTTTCGAATTTAACTAAATCACTTTCAAACTCAATATAAAATTCTATCATATTATGGTCACTCTTCCCTACAGGCCCCTTTACTACAAGGTTATTAATTAATCCTTTCTCATTGCACAATACTAGATCTAAAATAGCCTGTTCCCTAGTTGGTTCCTCAACATACTGATCTAGAAATTTATCTTGTATACATTCCATGAATTTGTCCTCCACACTATTGCTGCAAATTTGGTTTGCCCAGTCTATATGTAGATTAAAGTCCCCCATGATTACTGTATTACCCTTGTTACATGCGCCTCTAATTTCCTGATTTATACTCTGCCCTACATTACAACTACTGTATGGGGGCCTATAAACAAATCCCACCAATGTTCTCTGCCCCTTGCTGTTTCTTAGCTCCACCCAAACTGATTCTACTTCTTGCTCCTTAAAACCTACCTCATTGACCAAGCTTTTGGTCATCTGCCCTAATTTCTCCTTGTGTGACTCGGTGTCCAATTTCTTGTCTTATAATACTCCTGTGAAGTGCCTTGGGGTCGTTTTACTATGTTAAAGGTGCTATATAAATACAAGTTGTTGTTGGTGTTGTGATCAGAGAGATTTAGGTGTCTTCGTACAGGAAAAAGAGAGTTAGCATGCAGGTGCAGCAAACAATTAGGAAGGCAATTGGCATCTTGGCCTTTATTGCAAGGGGGTTGGAGTACAAGAATAAGTAATTCTTGCTAAAATTGTACAGGGCTTTGGTGAGACCACACCTGGAGTACTGTGCACAGTTTTGGTCTCCTTATCTGAGAAAGGATATACTTGCCTTAGAGACAGTGCAACAAAGGTTCACTAGATTGATTCCTGGGATGAGAGTTCTGTCCTATGATGAGAGATTGTGTGGAATGGGCCTATACTCTCTGGAGTTTAGAAGAATGAGAGGTGATCTCATTGAAACATAAGATTCTGAGGGGGATTGACAGGGTAGATGCTGAGAGGTTGTTTCCCCTGGCTGGAAAGTCTAGAACTAGGTGGCAGAGTCTCAGAATAAGCGGTTGGCCATTTAAGACTGAGATGAGGAGGAATTTCTTCACTCAGAGGGTTGTGAATCTTTGAAATTCTCTACCCCAAAGGGCTGTGAATGCTGTGTCTTTGAGTATATTCAAGGCTGAGATAGATTTTTGGACTCTCGGGGAATCAAGGGATATGGAGATTGGGTGGGAAAGTGGAGTTTAGGTCGAAGGTCAGCCATGATCCTATTGAATGGTGCAGCAGGCTCGAGGGGCCGTATGGCCTGCTCCTGCTCATATTTCTTATGTTCTTATGAGAAGGTGTTCACATTCATGGTGATTTGCTGCATGTTCCAAAATCTGGTGATCATGAGAGACCAGCTGTTACCACCAGCAATTGTGCCAGAGGGTTAAGCTCAGGAGCCACAAGAGGAGGAGGAGGAGGAGGAGGAGGAGGAAAGAGAGGAAGAGGAGGGGGACCAGGGGGTGCACCAGAGGCTTCCAGGTAGACGGGCCGCACCTGGGAGGATGCTCGCCGCCATCTAATTGAAGAGCGCTTTTGAGAGACGTGCTTCACCATCAAACTCCGGAGCACTGTTGCCACATGATGTACCTTCCACGACTTAGGATCCATTAGGCAGTCCATCATCTGCACTCAATCCTTTCAAACCCTTCCCCATAAAGATCACAATAAAAAGATCACCGATTCTACCACTATCCGATTACCATAATCACTGTTCATATACATCAAAATCAAAATATGCAAACATCTCAGAACTAACGTCACTTAAAAATATTACACTTTCATCCTGGTGCTTATCCTTGGTGTCTATCCTATAAGTGCTGTTGTGTAATCTAGTGGTTCTACAAAGTGCAACCCCAGTGGCAGCAGCAGGCGAGGTGGATGGCTGCTGAGAGTATGAAGAGGGCAGTTCAAAGACCTCCTGGGACGCCCTCGAGAGGCTATGGGTCATGAAGGCCCCGCCTCAGACTGCAGTACCTCAGCATGGGCTTCAGCAGTCTGGGCCGCCTGGCTGACAGGCAACGGCAAGGGCAATGGTGCAGTGGCGGGGGAGGGAGCTGCAATCCAGAGAGAGGCCAGTGGGTTCCTGCTCCATGATTCCAACACCACTACCTTGGGACTCTATTCAGCCTGCCCACTGATCTGGTGGATGACAGATCTGTGGGTATCGGAGACACTCTGCAATCCCCTTTCAATCGAGGAGCTCAGAGCCATCATGGCAGCTGCCTGAGCTTCCAGTGCAACAGTTTGCCATTCCATGCAAGCTGCAATGACTGCAGTGAAAGCTGCGACCTCAGTCATCAGTCGCTGCATGCTGTTGGGCTCCACAGGTCGCTGGCTGGAAGTCACCAGCCTCTCCATGCTGCAGAGGATGTGTTCCAGGCTCTGTGTCAAGCCACAGGCCAAGGTGGAGGCGGACCCCTCCATCCCCTTCGATACAACCTGTAGGCTTTCAGGCAGGCTTTCCATTGCACCAAGCATTTTGTTTGTCAGACCCATCTTCTCAAGCTTGGCCCTGTGAGGTCCTCATCTGACTCTCTGCGGCAGAACTAGTATGCGATCTTGCCCGCCCCCCACCATCCCCCCACCCCGGAAAAGTGGCACCTCTGGTGTCCCTTCCACCCTGCGTGGCTGCTGCCTGCTAGTGCCCGGTGCATCTCACTGTGAGGATCCCTCTTGTAAGCTAGCCTCTAAATTGCTCATGGTGGTAGTCTCTGAGCTGGTGCCTGTGACAGTGGTAGTCATTGATGCAGTGCATTCGTCCTCGCTCTCCTCCTCCTTTTCCTCTTCTTCCTCTTCCTCCGGGGGCGTGAGGTGTTTCTTGCTCTTCCTGAACCTGCTCCAAGAGGCGAGGTGGATCTTGCTCCTGGGAGGCTGCAATGATAAAGCTGGAAGGGTTAGAATGCAGCATGTGTGGCCACTATAGGAGGATGTGTGTGATGAGACCATGTGGAGCTGTGAAGGAATAAGCCATATAACCTATTCAGAAAAATACACCATTCTATAAAAAAATTCTGGCCTTATTAAAACATAACAAACTGGGTTTGGAAATCTGGAAGCCTCAACAATCTAAAGCTGTGATAGAATTCTGACTATAGAGATAAGATAGTTGTTGACACTGAATCAATAACCTTATTGAAACAGAAGGTTAAAGGCTCCTGACAGTCTGAATCTTTCGGAACAAAACAAAGGTTCACCCTGTACAAGGTGTTCTAATTTACACTTCGTAGAGAGGCACAAACAGAAGGCCTTCATAAAGTAAAAGAAACACCTGCCGTAACACCGTTTTTATGGTAAGCTTGGAACACCTAGAGGAGAGACAGGTATATTTGTGTGTGTGTGATGCCTTACATGGTTGAAGAGCTGTGTGATGTGTTTGAGGTGTGAGTAGTGCCTGGGAAGGATGCAATAGTGTGGGTTGTGTAAACTTCAGTGTATAGTTAGATGGTGGATGATGTGTGTTGAGGTTGTGATGCTGGTGGTGGTTGTGCAGTTATTGAGAAGTGTGTTTGTGAGTTGGGATCTTACCTTGATTACTCGTGCCAAGTCATTAAATTTCTTGCGGCACTGGAGCCATGTCCTGGGTCCAGGCGATCTTGTCCCACATGCAGCGCATCAGATGCCTCTGTGTCCTCCTTCCCCCCTGCGGGTAGAGAACATCCCTCCTCTCTCTACCTCCTCCACCAGGACCTCCAGTGCCGCCTCGGAGAACCTGGGTGCCCTCTCTCTTGCTCCTTGAGGCATCATTCCACTCTCAGCATAGCACTCCACCCCTTCAGTGGAAGTGGGTGACTGCAGGTTACATATATAGGGCCAGGGAAATTTAATCTATCCAGCGCTTGAGTGCCAAACCTGCCGTTGTCAGTGTCAGTGCCTGCAGGCATGTTCAAATCATGATAATCATCAATTAGCCCAATTAGCTATTCCAGGTTTTTTGGCGCCTCTGGTTTTCCCATTATTGCCCATTCGAGCCTCTGGGTCCCCCATTTTGTGCCACATGAGCCTCTCGCTGATTCCATTTCCACCTGCTCGGACCTTCCAATGCCATCATTCCCACCTATGTGGGCCTCTCGATGCCGCTGCTGCAGACCTATTTGAGCCTCAGAGACATATGGGGCAACATGAGGGGAAACATAGGGCACCAAGAAGAGAGAAGGATGGAAGAATGCACAAAAGGAGAATGGGGGCAGCAACAAAGGTGGACATAAGGGGGCAGTGAGTGGGAATCATAGGGAGGTGCATGAGAGAGAGAGCAGTGAGAGTGGGTGATTTAGGGGCAGCGAGAGAGGGGAATAGGAGGCAGCGAGGGGGGCTTAGGAACAGCATGAGAGGAGGGCATAAGGGGCCAGCGAGAAATAGAAATTTAATGGGGCAGTGACAGCAGGGATGGGCAAAGCAAGAGAACAGGGTTGGTGCAGCAACAATGACGCATTGACAGAAGGGTGCTATGATGCAGCAAGAAAGGGGGAATAGAAGGGTAGCAACAGAAGGAGACATGGGACATCAAGGAGAGAATATGAGGCAGTGACAAATCAGGACATACCAGAGCAGCAAGACGAGGAATATAAGGCAGCAAGTGAAGAGGGATAGGGGGCAGCCAGACAGGGAGACATGAGGGGGGTATTTCCTGTTCCTGAGTGCACTGGACACAGCAAAGGCTACAGGCCCCAACAATATTCCAGTTGTAGTGCTGAAGACCTGTGCTCCAGGACTAGCCACGCCCTCAGTTAAGCTGTTCCAGTGCAGCTGCAACACTGACAATGTGGAAAATTGCTCAGGTATGTCCTATCGACAAACAACAGGACAAATCCAACCCAGCCATTTACTGCCCATTAGCCCACACCCAATCATCAGCAAAGTGATGGAATGAGTCATCAACAGTGCTATTAAGTGGCTCTTACTCACCAATAACCTCCTCACCGATGCTTAGTTTTGGTTCCACCAGAACCATTCAACTCTAGACGTTAGTACAGGCTTGGTCCAAACATGGAAACAAGAGTTGAATTCCAGAGGTGTGGTGAGATTCACAGCCCTTGGCATCAAGATAGCATTTGATCGAGTATGACACCAAATATAAGACACCAAGTATAAAACAAACGTCAATGGGGATCAGCGGGAAAACTCTCCACTGGCTGGAGTCATACCTGGTGCAAAAAAAGAAGTTTGTGGTCGTTGGAGGCCAATCATCTCAGCCCCAGGACATCGTTGCAGGAGTTCCTCAGGACAGTATCCTAGGCCTAATTATCTCCAGCTTCTTCATCAAGGTCCTACCCGACATCGTAAGGTCAGAAATAGGGCTGTTCGCTGATGACACGCACAGTGTTTAGTTCCATTTGGAATTTCTCAGATAATGAAGCAGTCCATGCCTACATGTAGCAAGACCTGGACAACATTGAGGTTTGGGCTGATAAATGGCGAGCAACATTCAAGCCACACAAGTGCTAGGAAATGACCATCTCCAACAATAGAGAGTCTAACCACCTCCCCTTGACATTCAATGGCATTACCATTGCCAAATCCCCCACCATCAAAATCCTGGGGTCAGCATTGACCAGAAACGCACCTGGAGTAGGTGCATAAATACTGTGGCAACAAAAGCAGGTCAGAGGCTGGGTATTCTGTGGTGAGTGACCCACCTCCAGATTCTCCAAAGCCTTTCCACCATCTACAAGGCACAAGTCTGGAGTGTGATGCATTACTCTGCACTTGCCTAGATGGGTGGAGCTGCAGCAACACTCAAGAAGCTTGATACTATCCAGGACAAAGCAGTCCGCTTGATTGGCACCCCATCCAGTGGCTTAAACATCCACTCTCCTTCACCATCGGCGTACAGTGACTGCAGTGTTTACAATCTACAGGATCTACTGCAGAAACTCATCAAGACTTCTTTGGCATCAGCTCCCAAACCCGCGACCTCCACCACCTAGAAGAACATGGGCAGCAGGTGCATGGGAACAACATCACCTCCAAGTTCCCCTCCAAGTCACACACCATCCTGACTTGGAAATATATCGCCGTTCCTTCATTGTCATTGGGTCAAAATCCAGGAACTCCCTCCCTAACAGCACTGTGGGAGTACCTTCACCACACGGACTGCAGCGGTTCAAGAAGGCGGTTCACCACCACCTGTCAGGTGCCATTTGATGGCACTATTGATGTCTTCTTTGTTGATGATTGAAAGGCAGCTGATATAGCCATAATTAGTAGGGTTAGATTTGTCCTGCTTTTTGTGGGTCGAACATGCCTGGACAATTTTCCAAATGGGCAGGTAGATGCTCGGAATTTAAATATGTAAGATTATACCATTCTGACCATTTTTGACCTTCTAGTATTTTTTCCACTTTCTGTCTTAATTTCTTTCTTAATCTCACTGGCCAATGTCCCACTGTTTCTATAATTTAGATAAAGCTTCACTGACAATCTGCCCTTAGAGAAATATTTAGGGAACAGAACTTAATAGTTTGTTTTACTAGATGACGCAAACTTTGTTGGTATTTAGATTGTTCCTTACTTCAGGCATCCAAAGCAATAGTTATCAAGATATCACCATTTGATGTGGAAGGGTTATAAAGCCTAAATATTTCACACAGTTGTGCTTAAAAACGTGATAAAAAAACGTGATAACTAGGCTCTCACTGTAAAGGTTTGAACTTTGTTTCTGAGAAAAGGACTGTTACATTTTTAATGTTGCCATTCAGAATTTTAACATTGAAGAGCGTGTGGGTTTAGATGCGGGTGGGGGGTTAAATTCGGCGAAAATGTCAGTGTGTCTGGAAGCTGGCTCCAATGTGCTGAATTCAGGGTTTAATGCAGGCGCGTTTGGCTGCATGTGCGTAACCCCCTCTGGAGAGGCGGGCTATTGATTAGAATATTTAAATGAGAGTAATCCAACGATATTTTAACCGGCATTTAAATTTAACAGCAACAAGGGTTTCCCAGGCTTCCTGAAACTCGTCATTGAAACCAAGGCGAGAAGACTGAAAGGCAATTCATGGAGTTCATTAAAGGTCAGGCATACGACAGCTATCGATACTCAGTGCTCACAGCTGCTTTCTTACCTCCCACTGGGAAAGGGTTTGTTGAGAGTACTTGTGGTGAGAGGCTAATTTGTGCACTTTGGAGGTATTGAGACTCAAGATCAAGATTGGTGGCACCATGGCTCTCTTAGGCTGGACTTCAAATGAGGAGGAAGATGACCATCAGCAGCAGCAACAGCCTGCTGTGGAGAGACCTACAGGTGGTCAATGCAGAGGGGAGCAGCAGAGAGGGGAGCAGCAGAGAGGGGTACAGGCAGAGGCTCAGCTTCCTTGACCTCTTGGAAGAGCAGTGCTTCTGGAGGCTGCGGTTATTGTGTCAGGTGGTGGCAGACATCTCCAACCTCCTAGAGGAAGATCTGCTCCCTGTTCAACCTGGTGGCCACGCATTACCAGTGGCTGTGAAAGTGACCACTGCCCTCAACTATTTTGCCTCCGGATCCTTCCAGGGCTCTGCTGGAGACATCTCCAGGATCTCCCAGTCAGCTGCACATAAATGCGTAAGACAGGTCACTGATGGGTTGTTTGCCTGGGCCGGCAAATATGTTAACTTCTACTGCGATGACGCCAGTCAGAATGAGCGAGCGCTCGGGTTTGCGCCTTGGGCTGGCTTCCCACAGGTACAGGACGTCATCATCTGCACACACATCCTATAGCCAACCAACCACCCATTGCACATCCCACATTGGGCCCTGTCAATCTGCGCACTCCCAAATCAACCATGAGTATTCATAAACTGCAAGGGGTTCCACTCCATCAATGTTCAGCTGGTGTGCAACCACAAGAAAAGGTTTATGCAGGTGTGCACTAGATTCCTGGGGAGCTGCCATGATGCTTTCATCCTGTGGCAGTCCAAGCTCCCCAACCTCATTGGACCTGCAAGCAGATTAAAGGGTGGTTGCTAGGAGACAAAGAATACCCCCTTCAAACTTGGCTGATGACACCCATGAGGAAACCCAACGAATGAAGCCCAAGAGCAGTACAACGGCAGCCATATGACCACCAGATGTGTCACTGAGCAAGCGATCGGCATGCTCAAGATACGCTTCAGGAGCCTGGACAGATCTGGAGGCACCCTTCTGTACTCACCAGCCAGGGTCTCCTGAATGATTGTGGTGTGCTGTGCTCTACGCAACATTGCGCAGCAGCTAGGATTGAAGCTGCAGGAGGAACAAGGCGCAGAGCACATATCGTTTGCAGACAAATCCAAAGAAGAGGAGGACAAGGAGGAGGCGGAGGATGAAGATGGTTCACTCAACACAGCACCAGCTGTTCACATTGCGTACGTTCAGTTCGTTACCACCACTGGACCGATGTGACAGCCACATCCAACAGCAACTCTTACTGCCATCCCCCACCATCCGACTGACACAAAGCAATCCTTTAACCAATCAACCACCCATTGCACATCCTACATTGGTCCCTGTCAATTCATGTCCTCCCATTCATCAACAAGCAACTGAAAAGGCGAGTTGCCACCCAGCAACCAAAAATGGGCAACATAGGAAAGTGGTGCAAGGTAATAAATTTTATGCGATTCTAATAAACAACAGAAAATTAACAATGTAACATTGGTCAAACATCCGTGTGCATACCCTTGTGCAACTACACAGCTTTACTCTTCATTTTTCTTCCGCTCCTATGTGGTGCAACCCCTGTGGCTTCAGCAGAGGTAGAGGCAGGCTGCTCAGATCCCTGCTGACTGCTGAGATGCTCTTGGCCGATGACCTCTGGGTTTTGGAGCCCATGAGGGCCCCACCAAAGACTGCTCCACCTGCACCTGTGCAGGGGCAGAATCGGCCATCGGGAGAGGAGGCAGCATGTTGGGTACTGGCTGAGGGAGGCAACGGGTAAGAAATGGGAGCACTTTGTTTGGAGTTCCCACTTCTATGTCCCCTTTCACCATCATCCTGCTCATGAGCCACCCACACTTCACTCCTCACTCTCTGCTGGAGAGCAGCCTGGTGTAGATTGGTTTTGGTAGGGGAAAGGTAGCATAGTGGTTATGTTACTGGACTAGTAATCCAGAAATCCTAGACTAATGATCTGGAGACATGAGTTCAAATCCCACCATTAGCAGCTGTGGAATTTAAATTCAGTAATTAATTAAATAAATATGGAATAAAAAGCTAGTATCAGTAATGAAACTACCAGATTGTTGTAAAAACTAATGTCTACCATCCTTACCTGGTCTGGCTTATGTGTGACTCCCGACCCACAGCAATGGGGTTGACTTTTAACTGCCCTCTGAAATGGCCTAGCAAGCCACTCAGTTGGACGAAACCACTACAATAAATAAAAATAAAACCGGACAGACCACCCGGCACCAGCTTTCGACACAGCAACGGCACACCCAGCCCAGTCGACCCTGCAAAGTCCTCCTCACTAACATCTGGGGACTTGTGCCAAAATTGGGAGAGCTGTCCCACAGGCTAGTCAAGCAACAGCCTGACATAGTCATATTCACAGAATCACACCTTTCAGCAAATGTCCCAGACTCCTCCATCACCATTGCTGGGTATGTCCTGCCCCATAGGCAGTGGCCTTGGGAGTGCTCAACATTGATTCTGGACCCCATGAAGTCTCATGGCTTCAGGTCAAGCATTGGCAAGGAAGCCTCCAGCTGATTACTACCTACCGTCCTCCCTCAGCTGATGAATCAGTACTCCTCCATGTTGAACACCACTTGGAAGAAGCAATGAGGGTAGCAAGGGCACAGAATGTACTCTGGGTGGGGGACTTCAATGTCCATCACCAAGAGTGGCTCGGTAGCACCACTACTGATCGAGCTGGCCGAGTCCTGAAGGACATAGCTGCCAGACTGGGCCTGCGGCAGGTGGTGAGAGAATCAACATGAGGGAAAAACCTACTTGACTTCGTCCTGACCAATCTACCTGTCGCAGATGCATCTGTCCATGACCGTATTGGTAGGAGTGACCACCCCACAGTCCTTGTGGAGACGAAGTCCCATCTTCACACTGAGGACACCCTCCATCATGTTGTGTGGCACTACCACTGTGCTAAATGGATAGAATCAGAACAGATCTAGCAGCTTAAAACTGGGCATCCATGAGGCGCTGTGGGCCATCAGCAGTAGCAGAATTGTATACTACCACAATCTGTAACCTCATGGCCTGGCATATCCCTCACTCTACCATTACCAACAAGCCAGGGGATCAATAGCAAAATACTGTGGATGCTGGAAATCTGAAATAACAACAGAAAATGCTGGAAACACTCAGCAGGTCAGGCAGCATCTGTGGAGAGAGCCAGGGGATCAACCCTGGTTCAATAAGGAGTGTAGAAGAGCATGCCCAGAGCAGCACCAGGCATTCCTAAAAATGAGGTGCCAACCTGGGGATGCTGCAACACAGGACTACATGCATGTTAAACAGCGGAATCAGCATGCTATAGGCAGAGCTAAGCGATCCCACAACCAACGCATCAGATCAAAGCTCTGCAGTCCTGCCACATCCAGTCATGAATGGTGGTGGACAATTAAACAACTAACGGGAGGAGGAGGCTTCAAGAATATCCCCATCCTCAATGATGGTGGAGCACAGCTCGCAAGTACAAAAGACAACCATCTTCAGCCAGCAGTGCCGAGTGGATGATCCATCTCGGCCTCCTCCTGAGGTCCCCACCATCACAGAAGCCAGTCTTGAGCCAATTCAATTTACTCCACGTCACGTGATATCAAGAAACGGCTGAGCGCACTGGATACAGCAAAGGCTATGGGGTCCCAACAACATTCCAGCTGTAGTGCTGAAGACTTGTGCTCCAGAACTAGCCGTGTCTCTAGCTAAGCTGTTCCAGTACAGCTACAACACTGGCATCTACCCGGCAATGTGGAAAACTGCCCAGGTATGTCCTGTCCACACAAAGCAGGACAAATCCAATCCGGCCAATTATCGCCCCATCAGTCTACTCTCAATCATCAGCAAAGTGATGGAAGGTGTTGTCGACAGTGCTATCAGGTGCCACTTACTCACCAATAACCTGCTCACCGATGCTCAGTTTGGTTTTTGCCAGGACCACTCAGCTCTTGACCTCATTACAGCCTTAGTCCAAACATGGACAAAAGAGCTGAATTCCAGAGGTGAGGTGAGAGTGACTGCCCTTGACATCAAGGCAGCATTTGACCGAGTGTGCCATCAAGGAGCCCTAGTAAAATTGAAGTCAATGGGAATCAGGGGAAAGACTCCCCACTGGCTGGAGTCATACCGATCACAAAGAATGTGGTTCTGGTGTCCTGTGCTCTCTTCTCCTGCGACGGGGGAAAGAACAGACCTATGAGTGACTCTAATGGCATGTGCTCACCCAGTGGATGCAGTGCATTTGGTGAGGGTGACTATCAGGGAGAGGCATCAAGTTGCATAAGAATCAGGGTGAGTGACAGTGGAGGATGGATAGAAGAGGATGTGTGGAAGTGTATAGAAAGAGAACGATGGGTGCGCTTGCAATGTAAGTGGGTGTGAGGCGTGATGTGATGGAGTAGGCTTGAAAAGGCAGAGTGTGGGGTGATGTGCACAACAGGATGTAGGTGAATGTGCAACTGTACTCACCTTTCCTGACCTGGTTAGGTCATTAAACCGCTTCCTGCTACCTATCAGGCTGATTATATTGGATTTTATAAAAGCTGCATTAAAGGTTTTTGGTATCAGAAGTACAAGAATATGAGAATCACAAGTATCCATAGATAATTAAACTTATATGATTCATTTATTTGGGGTTTGGAGGAAACCCCTTTATCACACTTGCTCTCAGAAATTCCTTAACTGCCTTATGTGTAGGATGTTCTTGCGGTATAATTTAAAATGAAAAGGAAACTTAGATATTATGAGTGGAATTTACTCTGGAACTGTGGTTCTTTCTGTTGTTTATGGCAGAGCACTATGTATTACAATTTCACAATGCTTAGGGACAGTTGACACTGTAATATGTGCAGTGCTTCATTTGCTGTTTGGTTATTAAGAATAACATAATAATGGAATGTGTCTTTCCTGATCATTATAAAGCAGTATTAGTAGGTTTGCTTAATTCTGTTTTTTATATGGTTGTTCTATCAGTTCAAATAGGTTCATCAAGAGCGCCTTGTGTTACACCAATGTGTTTTCTTTTGGTTCCTATACTAGCAAACAATTGCGCTCTTTTTCTCTCGATTTAATTTTCCATTAAAGACAAAGTTAAAGTGTGGTATAAAACGGGCAGCCGATTCGCTATCGCCCATTTTGCGCTAGCGCTGAAGACCAGTATCATTTTCATTCCATTAGTCTGGACTAGAATCACAGTGAAGCCCCAGAGATGAAACGATTAACCCTCTACACCCCTTTAGATCAACATTTATACCATTCTGTAAAATGTTGTGAGTGCTTTTTCCACCCCAATTATTAGACTAAAACTACCTGGTCTTCGATTGCTAATGGTGTCACTACTTTTTGGATATTAGGATTCATTAGCTACCCTTCCTTGCATTTATGGAATTATTGAACATAGCCAAAGACTTACCTATTTCTACACTTTTTTCCATAAGGCATATTCTTTCTGGACAGGTGCCCTGCGGATATTTACAGGAGAAATGCCAGAGAAACTGCCAGTTTCCAATGACTGCTTTTGATGTTGGAAACAGGTTTTCAAAGCGGTAGCAAAAAAAGAACCAGTTAAGCCAATAAACTGAGTAAGATTTTATCAATGGATCACGTTACAATTTCCTCACGTTTAAGGGGCCTTCTGATCTCCTGCCCCATTCCAGAGCTTGAACACATAATCTAGGCTGACACCTTGGGGGACATTTTAACTCCCCCCTCCCTGTGGTAACGGGGGCGGGGGAGCAGTTAAAATGGAACGGGAGACTTACCCATTGGCATCCCGCCCCAATCCTGCCAACAGCAATTTTGCATTTCAGGCGCAAGGACACCTGAAGCCAGCGGGGTCCTTGTTTAAATATGCAGAATGGGCTCCGATGACATCATCAGGGCTCTACTGCAATCCTAACCCCAGGCCTGCGTGGGGAAGCCCTGGTGGCTTCCCTGGCAGGCCAAGCCTGTCAGGAAGTGGATTTAGGACCAGAAAAAAACCCAGCAAGCTAAATTATTTTCAAAAAATATTCTGTTTACTTGAGGACCAGGAAGAGCAGGAGTGTTCCTCTGAGCCCCAAAAGGAAACCTCAGGCCATGCCTACTTCATCCAGGGATGCTTAGCTCCCCGTCCAAACAATATCCCAAACATTTACCTCGGTGTCAGGGATCACTTGATCGGGTCCCTGGTGACAGGCTCCTGCTGCCCGAAACCCTTCTCCCGCCCGCTGGCCAGGTAGCTCATCTCGCCGGGTTTGAGCGGGAGACTGCCTCCGATCTTGCAGATGAGGCCCGGGAGTTAACATCTCCTGGGCATCATGCTGCAAAGCGCTGGATGGCTTCCCGTCCACCTCGGCCCCAACCATACCGTTACTGCTCATCCTTAGAATGGCCCCTTTCAATGCAATACCAAGGGAGTGCAGCATTGTTGAAGGTGTTGTTTTTGAGATGAGATGTTAAACTGAGGTCCTGTCTGCCTACTCAGGTGGTATAAAAGATCCCATGGTGTGCTCAAGAATTGCTCTCATAGAAACATGGATCTCTTTGTTCAGCAGGTGTATGTGACTGTTGCACAGGTGTTATAAGCTGGGCCTGCAATGGGGAGCCTCAGTCTCTAAAGAGCCAATCTTGCACTTGTTGTTCAAGGTCAAATAATGAGGGAATGGATGACTAGAATAAAATAAAGGCATCATGGCGTCTGCTGGGAAAGCAGGCAGTGACCTACATGATCTTTTGCTGATGGTCACAGACAAGCTGTACATTGATAGAGTGGAATCCCTTGTGATTCATGAAGGTTACAGCATTGTAGGCAGAAGCACGCAAGGCTACACATGTACAATCTATGACATCTGAGGGAAATCCTGCATTCTATGTACACTACAGAGTCCTCCTGCTTTTTCTGGATGTCCATGGGAAAGTAATGAAGGCGTTTACTTTCACAAACAAGGCATCTATCAACAGCTTGATACTTGTATCGACTGCAAGTCGGGTGATATTACTGATGTCCTCTGTGGTTGACTGGCAGGAGCCGGACACAAAAGCTTTGAGGCTGCAGTGACTGTTACTGCAACAGGCAGAGCCATGTTTGCTCTGGTCATCTTGCAGTCATTCTGTTACTGTCCTGTTTAGTCAGTTGGGAGTTTAAGGGCAGGTGCAAGCTGTACTCCTCCCACATCCTGGCCCTCGAGCAGCTTCCCGATTTCCTTCCTTCTCCTCCTTTTCCTCCAGTGATTCCAGATATAAAGGGCATTCCAGAGCCCCCCACCCCCACAGAACAAAGGGCGAAGTGATTTGAAACTTTGAGCCCACTTAAATCCCTTCTGTAAACCCCCTTCACACAGAGAGTGCATGTAATGAGCAACAAATCACTTGCTGCAGCCAAAAAAAAGATTTTAAGCTATACCTTGTATCAGCTGCTAGGCCCTTTAATCTTTCCTGTTCAAAAGAAGTACCTGGCTTCATCTATCATTCATGGTTTGTGGGTGGGGACAGGAACTAGTGAAATGGGGGTGAAGACTGTGAAATCGCATTGATGTTCGATTGATGTCATTTTGGCCTGTCTTTACATGTATTCAGGAAGTTCATGAGTAGCAGCACGCTAGCAGGCACTGGGTTTAGAGGAACTTCACATGTTGACCAATAAATAATGGCCCAGAAATTGATCTCGCTCTGTTCCCGCAGGGGTAAGCCTTCCCCGCGATCTCGCACCTCGCTTGTGCTTTTTCAGATCCAGCTCGCACGAACTTGATGTTCTAGACATCAGCTGGGCAGTGCTTGCGTATCCCACCGGCGTAGTGAATTCGTGCGAGCTGTGAGATCACGTGACTCAGTTAGAGCCAATGGCAGCACACCATCTTCCATTCATAAGTTTCACAGCACGGCTGTGAAATCTATGAATCTTACACCCCCCCAAAATAACAGCTAAACCTCAATTAAATTTAAAAAAAAACCATCACATTAATAAAATAAGTATAGTTAAATAAATTAACCATTTTAAATAAAAAATTAAATTTTTGAAAAAATTTTAAATCTTTTAAAAAGTTATAAAAATAAACTTACCTGTCTTTAAAGTCTCTAAAAAAGATATACCTGTAAAAAAAAATTCAAAAAATACTTAATTCACGACTTACCTTGTTAAAAGTGGGTCTTACTCCTCCTTTTTACATTTCTAAAATCTTCAGTACTTACCTGCGCGTCCAAAGCATGAAGTGCACAGCGTGCGCGCAGCCTGTAGCGCGCACGCGATGCACCGAGGAACCGCCCCCTTTTCAAAAGAGCAATTGCCGGTTTTCAGCGCATGCGCAGGGCATGCAGAAAACCGGCAATTGCAGAGGGAATACGCGAGAGTACGCAGTGCGTACTCTCACGCACCGGGATCAATTTTTGGGCCAATGTTGCTACAGTGTTTGCACAGATTTTCATTTGTGAGGTTGGCACAACAAATGTGCAGTGAAGAGGTGTGGTCCGGCTGCCAGATAAGTAGGGTGGGCTGGGCATACAGATGTTGGGGATTTTTATTTATTGTAGGGGATGAGGAAGATTATTGGAAGACTGGAATTGAGCATTGACCTGCAGAACCCAGTGCAGATGGTCACATGCAAACTGCAAACTGATGGAATAAAAGCCCTTGTAGTTCATGTAAAGGACACTCATAGAAACATAGGAGCAGTAGTAGGCCATTCGGCCCTTCGAGCCTGCTCCGCCATTCAATATGATCATGGCTGATCCTCTATCTCAATATCATATTCCCGCTCTCTCCCCATACCCCTTGATGCCTTTTGTGTCTAGAAATCTATTTATCTCCATCTTAAATATATTCAGTGACTTGGCCTCCACAGCCATCTGTGGTAGAGAATTCCACAGGTTCACCACCCTCTGAGTGAAGAAATTTCTCTTCATCTCAGTTCTAAATGTCCTACCCTGAATCCTGAGACTGTGACCCCTCGTTCTAGACCCCCCAGCCAGGGGAAACATCCTCCCTGCTTCCAGTCTGTCTAACCTTGTCAGAATTTTATACGTTTCAATGAGATCCCCTCTCATTCTTCTAAACTCTAGTGAATACAGGCCTAGTTGACCCAATCTCTCCTCATACGACAGTCCTGCCATCCCAGGAATCAGTCTGGTGAACCTTTGCTGCACTCCCTCTATGGCAAGTATATCCTTTCTTAGGTAAGGAGACCAAAACTGCACACAGTACTTCAGGTGTGGTCTCACCAAGGCCCTGTATAACTGTAGTAAGACATCCTTGCTCCTGTACTCAAATCCTCTTGCAATGAAGGCCAACATACCATTTGCCTTCCTAACTGCTTGCTGTAACTGCATGTTTGCTTTTAGATTCCTGTCTGTAAGAACACATATGGCTATATGGATACTATCAAGGTCATCCTGGACTTTGGGGAATCCTGCCATTCTATAAAAACTTACAGCTCTCTCCAATTACATGTTGTCCATGGAGGAAGCAATGTAATGAGGACTGTATGAGCACAGAATTCTCCAGTTCTCCTTGAACGCACCTGTTCACAATGCAATACTTACCGCAATGTCAAATTAAAAAAAATTCCTACCTTTTCGCCCAAAAGTAGGTCGTCATTTGGCTTATTGTATCTGTACTAGCTCTTTGCTTGAGCTATACAAAATTAATCCCATTGTCCCAGTCTCCCCATAAAGTTTTGTATCTTCATCTGCGTAAAATATTCATCCAATTTTACCTTAAAAGATACAATGAACTCTGCCTCAACCATTCCGTGTGGCAAAGCATTCCATGCTCCAACAACCCTATGTGTAAAGACATTTCTCCTAACCTCTGTCCTTACTCTTTTACTGAGATTTTTAATTGATGGCCCCCCTCGTCTCTAACTCTCCAACCGGAGGAAATAATCTTTCTTATTCACTTTATCAAAGCTGCGCAGAATTCTATAAACCTTAATAAATCTCCTCTTAGCCTTCTCTGCTCCAGTGGAAATAGTCCCAATATCTCAAGTGTCTGCTTATGATTATAATTTCCCAACCCTGGCATCATCCTGGTAAACCTATGCTGTACATTCATTATGGCTTTACTATCCTTTCAGTAATGGGGTAAATTTACATTCAGCAATACAAAAGTTGTTGCTTGGTGAATTAAAAATAGCTGTCAGTGGAAAGAGTCAACTCTTTTGTACATTTATAAGAAGGAGGTGCGAAATATCATCAGACACAATTGTGCCACTTCACGTAAATTTAAAAAAAAATTGCCGACCAAACAAGAACCACACTCCATTTTACTGTTTTTTCAAAGGCTTTGCCCGAGAAATTGCAGTATGCGGAAACCTGCCAGTGCCACCACGAGCCGAGGTTGACGGCCGACCGAAATCATAGCACAGGCAACACTGGTATTTTGGTGCTGCCTACTAATTTAAATTAGCGCAGCGCTAAAACTACTGTGCAACACTGGTCTTCTGGTGCTATGCTCAGCAGGAGGCCCAATGTAGCGTGGCCGTAGCATCCCTGGAGCAAGAGCAGCGTTGTCCTAATGCAAGGCTGTCATTTTAGAAAACAGTGTTGGTCCCTTAAAGGGGGACTGCCTTCTAAAATGGAAAAAATAAAAATCATTTCAAAATAGGCAGTTTTTAGCCCTTCGAGCTCAACAGCCTTCTGAAAAAAATGACATTAAAAATAATTTCCAAATTGCAGTCTTCAGCTCTTAAAGTTGAACTTGCCTTCCGTACCTAAAACAATGGTAAAAGTGCTTCAGCACTAACACAAATGGCTCAACAAGCCAGGGAAAGGGCACACAGGGTTTCACACGCAGCACTCCAGCTTTATGCAGGGGATCAACAGTGCAAGAGAGGTCCTCTACCCACATGGGCCAGGGGGCCCTCCAGAAATAAGGATGTGGGACCAGATCACCGAGGCCGTCACTGCCAGCAGTGTCGCCCCCACGACCTGGCTCCAGTGCCCAAAGAAGCGTCATGATCAGACCAGTGGTCAAGGTCAGTGAATGGATCTTCAAAAGCCGTCACCTACCAACTGCACCACTAGCCTCACACACTGTTCATTGCATGACCCCAACACCCCCCCCGCCACCACCCCCCCAGCCCCTGATCACTCACCTACCAACAATCTATACCAAACATGATGCACACCTCACACTGCTAGCTTCACCTCACCCTCTTGGAGGAGACGGTGCTGGCCATTCTTGGCAGGGGCATGGCTGAGCCCTTGGCCAGTGGTGGGTCTGAAAGGATACAAGATGCTGGTATCCTCATACGTTATCCTCCTTCTCACATCCCATTTCTCCCTCATTCCACAATATCTTCCTGATTTACAAGGTGCGCATGGTGTAAGCATGCACCTCTTGCTTTCCCACCCTCCCCTCACCACAACTTCACCCTTGTGCCTTCCTCATTTCATACACCCAAGAAATGCAGCCTGCCCAGCCATTGGTTGACCAAGAAGAGGGAGAGGAGAGAGAAGAAGAAGAAGGAACACCGTCACTCAATTTGACACTCCCAGCTTCTCAAGGACGTCCTGCAAGGCCATCTACAGTATCCCTCACTGAAATTCAGCAGCCTACCACCAGCCACTGGGGTAGCACTGCATGACATCAGTAGGATAGGCAAAGGCACACACAAGACAGTCACCAAGAGAGTGCATAAGGGTGATGAGTTGATATCTTGATGGATAGATGTATAAAGTTGAATTGGAAAGTTTGCTTTGTGGTGGCTTTTATTTCAGCATTGTGGCCAGGAGGACAATGTGATGGTCAGTAACAGAGAGAAGGTAAGGTGTGGGACAAATATTGAAAGGGGAATTGGGGTTGTGGTCACTGGTAGCGCGGGCGGATGATTCCATCCTGGCCAGAAAGAGGCTGCCTGGGTTGCATCCTTGCTTCCGCTTCCTCCTCTTCTGCATCTTCCTCTTCTGTGTCTTCCTCTTCCCTCTGCAAGCGAAGCTGGAAATCTGAAATAAAAGCAGAAAATGCTGGAAATACTCAGCAGGTCAGACAACGTCTTGACCTGAGACGTAAACTCTGTTTCTCTCTCCACAGATGCTGCCTGAGCTGCTGAGTATTTCTAGCATTTTCTGCCTTCTCAGAGGCCTTCCTTTACCATCCAAAGCCTTGCAATCGTCCAGCGGCACTCCCTGCACTCCCTGCGTACCTTAAAAACTTTTAACAGCTATTACACCAAGCCACTACTTCAGCTTAAATCCAAACTTACTTGAAAGATGAGTGTGTCCCTTTAAGAAACACTGATAGCCTCTCTGCAGAGCTGCTGCATGCATGCTTTTCTGAGTGTGCTTAGGACCTGGCGGTAAACTCAGCGAAAAGGTCGAAGTTTGCAGATGTGGCGTCAAGTCGGCGTTGCACGGTGACTGATGTCACGCTCTGCTGATTTACATTTCTGGGGCCAGCCTTTACCAAAATGGTGGCAGCCGAGTCCCACGTTGGAGACGGGCTGAAGTGAAGCGGCCGCCATTTCTTTCTCCAAAATGGGCCTTAATGGCCAGCGATAGCAGTGCGAATTTCTAGGTCTTCGTACCTTCATAACTTCCTTAAGAATTAACGCTGTGGTTAGTTACTACAGTCCAGTTACAATAGGGGCAATTTTAACATGTGTGAGTGGGTGGGGGGGGGGGGCAAAAATTCGAAGCGCGTCGGGAAGCCGGCTCCAACCCGCCTATTTCCGGGTTTTACTGAGGTGGGACAAGGAACGGGCAACCAACCCACTCCCAGGAGGCGGGATGGCATTTTAAATATGTTAATGAGGCTGGAAGCCTCAGATTTAACCTGCTTTGCAGGGTTTACTGTGGATGGCTGGGTTTACCAGGCCTTGGGAAACTTGGCAGCTGCAGCAAGGCGAGGACAGCCTCAGGGAGGACTCCTTGTGGGCCAGGAGGAGCTGGAGTGCTTCCCCCTGGCTCCCCAAACTCCCCCACCATCAGAACTCGCACATGCAAATCCTCATTTGGATTGGACCCCGCCCGGGGTGGGAGATCAGACACCCCGCCCCCGGTATTAGACCCCACTCCCCCCGGGTTGGGGATTGGACCCACCTGGTCCTGCAGCCTCCTTCGGCGTGCTCCCCGCCCGACTGGAAGCCAAGCCTGTCAATCAGGCTGACTTCCGGGGTGGGCGAGGAAACCTGTCACTGACAGAAGACGCACGCTGTGGAGTTAAATCTCCACAGAGTGCGATGAAACCCAGACTTCCGGGTTTCCCGCGAGCTACCGGACCCCACTTCTCCCAGCATGTCAGTCAGTAAAAATTCTCCAGATTGTTGCCATAGAGATAGCAATTTCTACTTCGAATCATTAAACATTTAAGAAATTCAAAACAGCCAATTTTTATGTGACAATCTCATATCCGGAATTAGCAAAATACACATTGGCCCGTAATTTCCGATGCCTACAAGTGTGTACACACCCATAGGGACCTCGCAAGTGCCAGTTTCAGGCATGTGAAGCGCACGCGCTGAAAACCGGCACTTCCGATCTGTCAAGAATCGTCTTGACAGATCCTCCGCTTGCCCTGGAGAAGGGCCTCTGCGGGTGGAGAGTTCCGCTTTCTGCAGAACCTCCGCCCGCTGAAAACCCTTAAAAATCTGACGCCTGTAAAAGCAGGCGTAAGGCTTGCTTTTACCAGCATAAGAGTTTAAAAAAGTAAAAAATTAATTTTTTTTCACTCATTTATGATGTAAAAATACTTTTAAAAAAGGTAAGTTTATTTTTAGCCTCGTAAAAAACTTTGGCCCAGAAATTGATCTCGCTCTGTTCCCGCGGGGGTAAGCCTTCCCCGCGATGTTTCACCTCGCTTATGCTTTTTCTGATCCAGCTCGCACGAACTTGATGTTCCAGACATCAGCTGTGCTGGGCTTGCGTATCCCAGCGGCGTAGTTAATTCGTGCGAGCTGTGGGATCACGTGACTCAGTTAGAGCCAATGGCAGCACACCATCTTCCATTCATAAGTCTCACAGCATGGCTGTGAGACTTATGAATCTTACACCCCCCCAAAATAACAGCTAAACCTCAATTAAATTTAAAAAAAAACCCATCACATTAATAAAATAAGTATAGTTAATTAAATTAACCATTTTAAATAAAAAATTAAATTTTTGAAAAAATTTAAAATCTTTTAAAAAGTTATAAAAATAAACTTACCTGTCTTTAAAGTCTATAAAAAAGATATACCTGTAAAAAAAAATTCAAAAAAATACTTAATTCACTACTTACCTTCTTAAAAGCGGGTCTTACTCCTCCTTTTTACATTTCCAAAATCTTCCCTACTTACCTGCGCGTCCAAAGCATGAAGTGCACAGCGTGCGCGCAGCCTGTAGCGCGCACGCGATGCACCCAGGCCCCGCCCCCTTTTCGGAAGAGCAATTGCCGGTTTTCAGCGCATGCGCAGGGCATGCAGAAAACCGGCAATTGGAGTGGGAATACGCGAGAGTATGCAGTGCGTACTCTCGCGTCCCGGGATCAATTTTCGGCCCTTTATTTTTTTCAAAAAATTACATTTTTGTTTAAAATATTTAATTTAATGTAATTTTAACTCATTTTAAAAATGTGATTTAAAAAAAATGTATTTAATGTTGTATCTTTTTTCAGTGATCCCCATTCATACTTTTGAGAGGTCTACCTGTCAAAAGTATGAAGGGGGATTCCCTTCTCCCATTGGCTCGCCTGGCCCATGTGATCCCAGGGACGCTTGCGAACTGCCTGCGCCCCTGGGATACCTGGGCCTTTGCGTGCGCGCACCAGGAGAGGCCCAGGAGCAGAAGAGTCCGGACCTCGGGAGCCCTCAGGTAAGGGCGTAGATTTTTTCCCGATGGGAGGCATCCGCATACAGGAAGCTTCCTATCGGAAATTACGGGCCATAATTTACAATAACCAGAATTTCACTGTGACCACAATGAAATTTGGGTTTTCACAATTTAATAGGTTAATTAACCTCAATAATACCAATTTAGTTCAGATCAATATTTTATTAACTAACCACAACACAGAACAGATAAAATAATCAAAATAGCAAGTCCTCACAAAAAAAACAGTAAATTATGCAATTGTTCTTTGTGTTCTTTCTTCAGGCACCTTTCCAAGTGACTGTAAGAATATTGTATATAACTGAAGAAAAAATTAACTTCACAAACCAAATCAAATCAAAGTGCTTTGGAAAGTTCAAATTAACCACCAGACACCATAGCAACTGTAACTTCAAAGCTGAATCTTATCTTTCTTTTGAAACAAACTCCCTCTGCTTTTCACAGTCACACACGCAAGACTGCTTTAGTTAAAACAAATCCACATCAGCAACTTTAATCTAAAATGTAAATCACAAAGTTCTCCCCAATTCTGGGTGCACAATTTTCAATTGAAATGAACATAATCAACCATATTCACACTTTCATGCACCTTAAAAAAAAATCGATCCCTGTAATAGGCTATGAACACAGAAAGTGCCAACATTTTTCATGTGATATTCCCATGGTGTAAGCCCAAAGAATATTCACAGTTTAAATCACTTCAAAACCAAAGACATGACTCAAACTACCTCAAGAATAATGCACCTGTGTATACATACATACATAGAGAAAACAATTAACAAACTTGAAAAAACATACGCTTGTAGAAAAGACATTGATTAAAATTAAAATACTTTCAGCATCAAAGACAAGACTACAGATGGTTAAACTGCTTTTAGCTCTGTGAACAGTACAGGGGCTGGCGCTGACAATAAAAACAAACATCACACAGACAGTTTTATTAAGAGCAGTTTTCAAGCAAAGGAAATGCTGTAGTTTGTTAAACGTTTGTAAGTCAGGAAACTTCCCCACATCACACACACTTTCACACAAATTCTTTCGCCTTTTGACACAAGTCCTCACTGGACTGGTCAAAAATGACACTAATTCTGCCTGACATATCTTCTCAAACTTCTTATCTTGGGCTTTCTCAACATCGGTTGAGTTTTCCATTGTTAATGAACCATCGCAAGTACTACTGCTGGGATGCAGTGTCCTACACTCCCCAAAGGTTCACTTCCTTAACCAACTACGCCATCAGCCACGTTAGTCCAAGGATCATACTTACACCAAACATGCCAATAACTATTTGTCAACGCTCTGCCGCGGTTACCTTTTTGTTATCCAATTGGGACTCTATGTTCAATTGTTCAACGCTGACACCATATTGGTTATATTATGGCTTTATTTGGCACAAGCAAGAATTAATACATTACAGTATTTAAGCAATTGTTACAAATTACAATTGAGAATTATAATACCCTGTGTCCTTTGGGTAGAGGGCGTGACCCATTCCCTGTACCGTCTAATCATGTACGCTCGTTCACCTGCCTGGTGCCCTCCATGGATCTTCTACACTGAGAGGGACCCCAAACCCCGAGGTTAAACCCCAAAAAATGAATCTGTGGCAAAATTCATCCAATCATAGGGACGACACGTATATGTCCAGGCACAGGCCTTGGGCCCCCATTTATCTGTCTTTTAGCCTTAGCACAAGCTTGTTCTGTTGCTACAGTTGATGACTCACCCGATGGACCTTGAAGACAACAAGGAAGAAAAATTGGGTTGCTTTGTGCCTCCCGTTAGTCTCCCGGGGGGTGGGCGCTAACGGGTGCAAAGCACCTAGCACCCAGGCGCGGCGCCGCTAACGCCTCCCGTGAAATTCAGCGGGAGGTTAGCGGTGGCAGTAGTCGGTAGCGCCCCGCAGCACTGCGCCTCCGGCGATGACATCATCGCCGTGCGCAGAACCCCGTTCGCGCCCCGGCCGCAAACTTTGGTTACGTCCCCTGGCCTACCGCCGGACGCCGTGTCCGGCAGGGTCAGGGTGGTGTTTTTGCGGCTGCAGTGGCGCAAATTAAAGGGCAGGCACCAGACGGCCATTTTTTTTGGGCCGCCTGCCAGCACCTGCCCCCTTTTGCCACCTCATGCGGGGTGCCGGCTGCGATCGGTTAGCCTGGCACTCCTCTTGAGTGCCGGGCTCTTTTCCTGGCACTCCACTCCCCGGTGGTACAGCAGGGCCCCAGTGCGCACTGTGCTTGGCCCCTCCCCTTTAACCAGGGGAGGGAGGTCTGTAATATCGCGGCCCTCCTGCTTGGGGCGCTACCACTCAACTTACGGTGCGGGGGCGCTAACTTTTTTGTGGCGCTAAAAGTAGCGCCCCGGTGAAGTTAGCGCCCCAAAGGGGGCACGACCAAATTTTTCCCCCCAAGAGTTCTAACTAAATAAAACCTAGGTTCAACATCATTCTTTTTCCTAATTCTAACAGGAGAAATCAAACTATCGTCTAGCAAACTTATTATTAAACTGCAATCCAGCAAAGATTAATACTGAAAGATAGTTAAAAGGGATTATATTTGATTATATTTCAACAAATAACAGGAGTTCTTTAGTATGCATACCCACAGTTATAGAGGAGGAATAAGAGATAACGATGTAGACAGTTTCAAGTCTCAAACTTACTTACTTAGTTTGCAATAACAGGATATTTGTGACCGTTAGTCATGCTGCACCTGCAGTCAGTTAGTCCAAAAGCAGTTTATTGAATGAAACCGCAGTTCCAGATAAAGCTTTAGTTATTTAACCCTTTCGAGCCTAGGCTTAATGCCCTAGTCTATATTCTTAGAGTGCCTATCTCTTTAAAATAATGAGGATTTAAATTCAGCATAGCAAACAGGAATGACCATTTTATATACGTGCTATCAGCACATGACCTGGGATCAATGTAAAAGGAGGAAATAGCAAGCCACAAAGACATTACTTCCAGTTCTTTCAAATTAAATTTTCATGCCTGTTTGAGGTGCAATGTCTGTGGCCTGTCTGAACCAAGACTGGAAGTGTACATGAAGCTCAAATGGGACAGACACCAGGTGCAAGGGGTTTCTGCCCTTTTATCCTTCGCGTTACACCCCAGAAAATAGGATCACACGAAGCACAAGGCAAAAGAAAATTGGTCCCTCTCTGTCAGATTGATTGTTGTACTTATGCAGATTTAGATTCTGTTGATTTAGACTAACTATCAATCATCCTTGGTATGATAACACTATGATCTTTGAAGAATGAACCTTACAACGAATGTTTATGGCTCGCAAATGTATAGCTCTATTGCTGTAGCATTTCATAGATATAGCTAGAAATTAAATAAATACTTTGTTTCTGTCTTCACGGAGGAAGACACAAAAAACCTCCCAGAAATACGAGAAAACTAAGGGTGTGACGAGAATGAGGAACTTAGAGATATTATTATTAGTAAAAAAAAGTACTAGCAAAATTAATGGGACTAAAAGTCGATAAATCTACATCCTAGGGTTTTGAAAGAGATGGCCATTGGAATAGTGGACGCATTGGTTGTCATCTTCCAAAATTCTATAGATTCTGGAACAGTTCCTGCAGATTGGAGGATAGCAAATGTAACCCCGCTATTTAAGAAAGGAGGGAGAGAGAAAACGGGGAACTACAGACCTGTTAGCCTCACATCAGTAGTTGGAAAAATGCTGGAATCTATTATAAAGGATGCAATAACTGGGCACTTTGAAACTAATAGTAAGATTGGGCAGAGTCATCATGGATTTATGAAAGGGAAATCCTGTTTGACAAATCTATTGGAGTTCTTTGAGGATGTAACTAGTGGAGTAGACAAAGGGGAACCGGTAGAAGTGGTGTATCTGGATTTTCAGAAGGCCTTCGGTAAGGTCCCACACAAGAGGTTGGTGAACAAAATTAGGGCACATGGAATTGGCGGTAATATACTAGCATGGATTGAGAATTGGTTAACAGACAGAAAACAAAGAGTAGGGATAAACGGGTCTTTTTCAGGATGGCAGGCTGTGACTTGTGGGGTACCGCAAGGATCGGTGCTTGGGCCCCAGCTATTCACAATCTATATCAATGATTTGGATGAGGGGACTAAATGCAACATTTCCAAATTTGCTGACGACACAAAGCTAGGTGGCAGTGTCAGTTGCGAAGAGGATGTGAAGAAGCTTCAAGGGGATCTCGACAGGCTTAGTGAGTGGGCAAGAACATGGCAGATGGAATATAATGTGGATAAATGTGAAGTTATCCACTTTGGTAGAAAAAACAGAAAGGCAGAGTATTTCCTAAATGGTGAAAGATTGGGGAATGCAGATGCTCAAAGGGATCTGGGTGTCCTTGTACATGAGTCACTGAAAGTGAATGTGCAGGTGCAGCAAGCCATTAGGAAGGCAAATGATATGCTGGCCTTCATTACAAGAGGATTTGAGTACAGGAGTAAAGAAGTCTTACTCCAATTATATAGGGCCTTGGTGAGACCACATCTGGAGTACTGTGTACAATTTTGGTCTCCTTACCGAAGGAAGGATATACTTGCCATAGAGGTAATGCAACGAAGGTTCACGAGATTGATTCCTGGGATGGCGGGACTGTCGTATGAGAAGAGATTGAGTAAACTAGGCCTGTATTCTCTTGAATTCAGAAGAATGAGGGGGGATCTCATTGAAGCATACAAAATTATTACAGGGCTTGATAGGATGGATGCTGGGAGAATGTTTCCCTTGGCTGGGGAGTCTAGAACCAGGGGCCACAGCCTCAAGATAAAGGGTAGGCCATTCAGGACTGAGATGAGAAGAAATTTCTTCACACAGAGGGTGGTGAATCTTTGGAATTCTCTACCCCAGAGGGCTGTGGAGGCTCAGTCATTGGGTATATTCAAAACAGAAGTCGATAGATTTCTGACTAGTAAGGGCATCAAGGGATATGGCGATAGGGCCGGTGAATGGAGTTGAGGCAGAAGATCAACCATGATCTCATTCAATGGCGGAGCAGGCTCGAAGGGCCGAATTGCCTACTCCAGCTCCTATTTCTTATGTTCTTATGTTCTTCGAAGATGCTCTGTCAATTTCTTGAGGTCTTCCAAGTTAACAGCACCATTTTGTAGTGCTGCACAGTAACCACAGACTGTGATCATTCCTTTATTTGAGTTGTCAAGTAAGGATGATTCCAGCATCACTTTTTGCATCTAAGTATAACATTAAAAATAAACCTGATCGATTTCTCCAAAGATGGGCTGTATTTTGCGACCCATACGGGTGTGTACGAGGTGCACATCCGCCCGTAGGGGCCGCGCAAGTGCCGGGTTTAGGCGTGTGAAGCGCATGCGCTAAAACCCGGCACTTGTGATCTGTCAAGAATTCTCTTGACAGATCCTCTGCATTCCCAGGAAAAGGGCCTCTGCGGGTGGAGAGTTGCGCTATTTGCCCAACTTCCACCCGCTGAAAGGCGTAAGGCCTGCTTTTATCAGCATAAGAGTTTTAAAAAATAGAAAAATAAAATTTTATAACTCACTTAAACATTAAAAACCCTGTCCAATAAGGTAAGTTTATTTTGAACCTCGTTAAAACATACAGGGGGCAAAATTGGGTTGCGGCCCCTTTGGGGCGCTAACTTTGCCGGGGCGCTACCTTTTGCGGCCCGAAAAAATTAGCACCCCCACACCCAAAATTCACTGGTAGCACCCCAAGAGGGAGGCGCTACTGGAGACGCCCTGCATCCCTCTTGGGGCGCTGCGAGTGAATATCCCAGCGCTACGTGCCACAGCGCCACGCTCTGCGGCACGTTGGCCGTGGTACTGCAGCCCTTCCTCCCCTTATTAAAGAGGAGGGGCCTAGCGCAGCACAACCCGGGGCCCAGCTGGGCTACCAGGGATCGGAGTGGCGGCAAAAGATCCCGGCATTCAAGAGAAGTGCCGGGCTCACGGAACGCAGCCGGCACCCCGCGACGGGGGGGCTTCACAGGAGGCCGGGGATAGTCACGGGGGCAGGTGCTGGCAGGTGGCCAGCAACAAAATGGCCGCCCGGCACCTCCCCTTTAATTTGCGCCACCCGGACCACAGGTAGGCCCCCTTGACCCTGTCGGACATAGCGACTGGCAGTAATTCAGGGGACGCTACCGAAGATCACGGCCAGGGCACGAGTGGGGTGCTGCGCACGGCGATGACATAATCGCCGGAGGCGCAGCGCCACGGGGCGCTCAGGGTTATCGGCGCCGCTATCCTCCCACTGAATTTCATGGGAGGCGTTAGCAGCACCGCGCCCAAGCGCTAGTTGCTTTGCTAGCCCTCTGTGCTAACGGGAGGCGCAAATCAACTGAATTTTCCCCCCCAAATTTTTTTTTCAAAAATTAAAATATTTAAAATATTGAATTAAATGGCATTTTCATTAATTTTATATATGTAATTTAAAAAAATATTTCATGTGTTTGTGTATTTTTTAAGTCATCCCCATTCATACTTATGACAGTTCTGTACGTATGGAACTGTCAAAAGTATGAATGGAGATTCCCTTCTTTCATTGGTTGGGCTGGGCCACATGATCCCAGGGACGCTTGCGCACTGCATGCGCCCCTGGGATACGTGGGCCTCTACGCATTTCTAACAGGAGAGGCCCAGGATTGGAAGCCTCCGTATCTCCCGGACCACCAGGTAAATGTGTAGAAAATTTAACGATTGGAGGCATCCGCCTGTGGGAAGCCTCCGATCACAAATTCTGGCCCATTGTTCTTTTGAAGATTTTGGAAAAACTTCACATTTATTGGTCTTAGGTCTTTGATGTTATCTGGCTAATGCATAGAGTCTCATAGGCCCTTGAATAAGACAAATACTCACTGTGTCTTGGATACATTTAGTGAAGTAACCCCGTAGCTCTAAATTCTTTATTCCTCAGGGGTGCCCACAGATTTAATATTATTTCCCTGCGTTTCAAAGCCATCAATTTGACCATCCCTCCACTTTAGTCTCTCTATCTCAATTTCCTTTTATACAGCCTCCCTTCAAAGTCCAACTGCTTCATTTGACTTAAGGTGAGCCCTGAGGCGGCAGAGGCGGCGGACCTGCGAGGGAACAGAGGCGGCGAGCGGCGGTACTTAAGGTGAGCCCCGAGGCGGCTTACAAATCCAGGTTCCGGGAGAGGGAAGCAAAAAGTATTCGTAGTGTGACGTCACCAAAAAGCAGGTAAGTGATTGGTTGGTGAGTGTTTTCTTTCTCAATTTTTCTAAACTAAAATTTTGTGGTTTCTACGGTCTCTGTGTAGCGGGGACTACTGTTAAGCAAGGGCCCTTGAGTATATCACTTAATTCCAGTGTAATTGGTGGGATCCATTTAATTTTAAGTAATTAATTAATTAAAGGGTAAGTCATGGCAGGACAGCTTGGTGCTGTGACATGCTCTTCCTGCACTATGTGGGAAATCAGGGACACTTCCTGTGTCCCTGACAACCATGTGTGCGGGAGGTGTATCCAGCTGCAGCTACTGACAGACCGCATTGCGGCGCTGGAGCTGCGGATGGATGCATACTGGAGCATTCGCGATGCTGAGGACATCGTGGATAGCACATTTAGGGAGTTGGTCACACCGCAGGTAAAGGGTGTACAGGCAGGAAGGGAATGGGTGACCACCAGGCAGAGTAATAGGCGCAGGCAGGTAGGGCAGGGGTCCCCTGTGGCCATCCCCCTCTCAAACAGATATACCGCTTTGGATATTGTTGAGGGAGATGGCTTATCAGGGGAAGACAGCAGCAGCCAACTTCTTAGCACCGTAGGTGGTTCTGCTGCACAGGATGGGAGGAAAAAGAGCGGGAGAGCTATAGTGATAGGGGATCCTATTGTAAGGGGAATAGATAGGCGTTTCTGCGGCCGCAAACGAGACTCCAGGATGGTATGTTGCCTCCCTGGTGCAAAGGTCAAGGATGTCTCAGAGCGGCTACAGAGCATTTTGGAAGGGGAGGGTGAACAGCCAGTTGTCGTGGTGCATATAGGTACCAACGATATAGGTAAAAAATGGGATGAGGTCCTAAAAGCAGAATATAGGGAGTTAGGAGGTAAATTAAAAAATAGGACCTCAAAGGTAGTAATCTCAGGATTGCTACCAGTGCCACGTGCTTCAGAGTAGAAATAGAAGGATATTTCAAATGAATACGTGGCTGGAGGAATGGTGCAAGGGGGAGGGATTCAAATTCCTGGGGCATTGGAACCGGTTCTGGGGGAGGTGGGACCAGTACAAACCGGACGGTCTACACCTGGGCAGGGCCGGGACCGATGTCCTAGGGGGAGTGTTTGCTAGTGCTCTGGGGGAGGTTTTAAACTAAAATGGCAGGGGGTTGGGAACCTGAGCAGGGAGACAGAGGAAAGGGAAACAAGGATAAAAGCAAAAGATAGGAAGGAGAAAAACAAAAGTGGCAGTCAGAGAAAACAACGGTTTAAATCAAACATGGCCACAGTAAATACTAATTCTAATAGCTCTAAGAGCATTAAAAAAACAAGCCTGAAGGCTTTGTGTCTTAATGCAAGGAGCATTCGGAACAAGGTGGATGAATTAGCTGCGCAAATAGAGGTAAACGAATATGATTTGATTGGGATTACCGAAACATGGCTCCAGGGTGGCCAAGGCTGGGAACTCAACATCCAGGGGTACTCAATATTCAGGAAAGATAGGCAAAAAGGAAAGGGAGGTGGGGTAGCATTGCTGGTTAAAGAGGGAATTAACACAATTGAAAGGAAGGATATTAGCTCTGATGATGTGGAATCTGTATGGGTTGAACTGAGAAATAACAAGGGGCAGAAAACGTTTGTGGGAGTGATATATAGACCTTCAAACAGTAATGCGGAGGTTGGGGATGGCATTAAAAGGGAAATTAGAGAAGCGTGCAATAAGGGCACAGCAGTCATCATGGGTGACTTTAATCTACATATAGATTGGGCTAACCAAATTAGTAACAATACTATGGAGGAGGAATTCCTGGAGTGTTTACGGGATGGTTTCCTGGACCAATATGTCGAGGAACCAACCAGAGATCAGGCCATCTTAGACTGGGTATTATGCAATGAGAAAGGATTAATTAGCAATCTTGTTGTGCGAGGCCCCTTGGGGAGGAGCGATCATAATATGATAGAATTCTTCATTAGGATGGAGAGTGAAGTAGTTGACTCAGAGACTAGGGTCCTGAATTTAAATAAAGGAAACTACGATGGTATGAGGTGCGAGTTGGGTAGGATTGATTGGGGAATGTCACTCAAAGGGTTGACGGTGGATAGGCAATGGCAAACATTCAAAGACCGCATGGACGAACTACAGAATTTGTTCATCCCAGTTTGGCATAAGAATAAAACAAAAAGGGTGACTCAACCGTGGCTAACAAGGGAAATTAGGGATAGCATAAGATCCAAGGAGAGGGCATATAAATTGGCCAGAAAAAGCAGTAACCCTGAGGATTGGGAGCAGTTTAAGATTCAACAAAGGAGGACAAAGGGATTAATTAAGAAGGGGAAAATAGAATACGAGAGTAAGCTTGCAGAGAACATAAAAACTGACTGTAAAAGCTTTTATAGATATGTGAAGAGAAAATGATTAGTGAAATCAAGCATAGGTCCCTTGCAGTCAGAATCAGGGGAACTTATAATGGGGAACAAAGAAATGTCAGACCAATTAAATACATATTTTGGTTCTGTCTTTACAAAGGAGGACACAAATAACCTCCCAGAGATGTTGGGGAACATAGGGTCTGATGAAAGGGAGGAACTGAAAGAAATCAGTATTTGTAGGGAAATGGTGTTAGGGAAATTGAAGGGATTGAAGGCCGATAAATCCCCAGGGCCTGATAATCTACATCCCAGGGTACTTAAGGAAGTGGCCCTAGAAATAGTAGATGCATTGCTGATCATCTTCCAACATTCGATGGAATCTGGAACAGTACCCATGGATTGGAGGGTAGCTAATGTTACCCCACTATTCAAAAAGGGTGGTAGAGAGAAAACGGGGAATTACAGCCTGACATCGGTAGTGGGGAAAATGCTAGACTCCATTATAAAAGATGTAATAGCTGAGCACTTCAAAAACAGTGACAGGATCAGACAAAGTCAACATGGATTTACAAAAGCTAAATCATGCTTGACTAATCTGCTGGAATTTTTTGAGGATGTAACTGGTAAAATAGATAAGGGAGAACCAGTGGATGTGGTGTATTTGGACTTCCAAAAGGCTTTTGATAAGGTCCCGCATAAGAGATTAGCGTGTAAAGTTCAGGCACATGGGATTGGGGGCAAGGTACTGACTTGGATAGAGAACTGGTTGGCAGACAGAAAGCAAAGAGTTGGAATAAACGGATCTTTTTCCGAGTGGCAGGCAGTGACTAGTGGGGTACCGCAGGGATCGGTCCTTGGACCCCAGCTATTCACAATATATATTAATGATCTAGACAAGGGAACTAGATGTAATATCTCCAAGTTTGCAGACGACACAAAACTGGGTGGGCGTGTGTGCTGCGAGGAGGATGCCGAGAAACTCCAGGATGATTTGGACAGGTTGGGTGATTGGGCAAAAGCGTAGCAGATGCAATATAACGTGGATAAATGTGAGGTTATCCACTTTGGTGTCAAAAACAGAAAGGCAGATTATTATCTGAATGGCAATAGATTGGGAGAAGGGGAAGTGCAATGAGACCTGGGTGTCCTTGTGCACCAGTCGCTGAAGGTAAGCATGCAGGTGCAGCAGGCGGTTAAGAAGGCAAATGGTATGTTGGCCTTCATAGCGAGAGGGTTTGAGTACAGGAACAAGGATGTCTTGCTGCAGTTGTACAGGGCCTTGGTGAGACCACACCTTGAGTATTGTGTGCAGTTTTGGTTGCCTTATCTGAGGAAGGATGTTCTTGCCATGGAAGGAGTTTAGCGAAGATTCACCAGACTGATACCTGGGATGGCAGGAATGACGTATGAAGAGAGATTGGGTCGATTGGGCTTATACTCGCTGGAGTTTAGAAGAATGAGTATCTCATTGAAACTTATAAAATTCTGACAGGACAGGTCAAACTAGATGCAGGAAGGATGTTCCCGATGGCGGGGGAGTCCAGAACAAGGGGTCACCGTCTAAGGATAAGGGGTTAGCCATTTAGGACAGAAATGAGGAGGAATTTCTTCACCCAGAGAGTGGTGAACCTGTGGAATTCTCTGCCACAGAAGGCAGTAGAGGCCAATTCATTAAATAGATTCAAGAAGGAGTTGGATATATTTCTTAAGGCTAAAGGGATCAAGGGATATGGGGAGAAAGCAGGGACAGGGTACTGAATTTGGATGATCAGCCATGATCGCATTGAATGGCGGAGCAGGCTCGAGGGACCGAATGGCCTACTCCTGCTCCTATCTTCTATGATTCTATGATTCTTCCACAATCTATCCTTTCAATATGAAAGTTTAAGTACCGTCATCTCTCATTACAATCTTTGTTTCTCCACTTTCAGTGTCTTGATCAAAATGTGACATCCCTCTTTCAGTGATGTCTGTATCATACGCTGACTGCACAGCTTCTCGTTGGTGAATAGACCCATTGGGAAACTGAAGAATGCTTAATTCTTTTATTCTAAGATGAAATATTGTGCGTATGAGGTTCAAAGTCAGCTAGCTTTACTTCTCTGATCTTTGCTGATGATGGGGTTCCGTTTTTTTAAAATTATTTTGCTGTCACTGGTCATATTACTCATAAATAAACCTTTCGATTGTGCTCCTGAACTGAATGGACTCTAAAAATTGCCCTGACATCCACATTATAATCTCAATATGTATGCATCTTGTTTTTATTCTAGGCTTTTCATTGATGTGTTATTTCACTGTACTCAGATTGCCACCAGAGACAACATTCTAGTATATTAAGACATTGCAGATATACCAATGTTGGTTTTTTTTTCCAGTTTTTAGAACTTTTTCCAGTTCTGACGAAAGGTCATCGACCTGAAACGTTAACTCTGTTTCTCTCTTCACAGATGCTGCCTGACCTGCTGAGTATCTCTAGCATTTTCTGTTTTTATTTTTCGTCTTTTGTCAGTTTAGTTCAAACCACGTTAAAGAAGCCATCCCCTATGGACAAGCCCTGCGAATACACAGGATCTGCTCAGACGAGGAGGAACGCGATGGACACCTACGGACACTGAAAGACGCCCTCGTAAGAACGGGATATGACGCTCGACTCGTCGATCGACAGTTCCGACGGGCCACAGCGAAAAACCGCATAGACCTCCTCAGAAGACGAACACGGGACACAACCAACAGAGTACCCTACGTCGTCCAGTACTTCCCCGGAGCGGAAAAACTACGCCATGTTCTTCGCAGCCTTCAACATGTCATCGATGACGACGAACACCTTGCTAAGGCCATCCCCACGCCTCCACTACTCGCCTTCAAGCAGCCGCCTAACCTCAAAAGTACCATCGTTCGCAGCAGATTACCCATCTTTCAGGAGAACAGCAACCACGACACCACACAACCCTGCCACGGCAACCTCTGCAAGACATGCCAAATCATGGACACAGATACCATCATCACACGTGAGGACACTACCCACCAGGTACACGGTACATACTCATGTGACTCGGCCAACGTTGTCTACCTGATACGTTGCAGTAAAGGATGCTCCAGAGCATGGTACATCGGCGAGACCATGCAGACACTGAGACAAAGTATGAACGGACACCGCGCAACAATCGCCAGGCAGGAGGGTTGCCTCCCAGTCGGGGAACACTTCAGCAGCCAGGGGCATTCAGCCTCGGATCTGCGGGTAAGCGTTCTCCAAGGCGGCCTTCGAGATACACGACAGCGCAAAATCATAGAGCAGAAACTGATAGCCAAGTTCCGCACTCATGAGGATGGCCTCAATCGCGATATCGGGTTCATGTCACGATACAGAACGTGACTTGACATCATGGCCGGTCTTCCCAGGTGTTTTTTTTTAAAAAGACTAACACAAGAACCTACACAAATTGACAGGATATGCAGCCAGCAGGTGGTTTGACACGTTGGACCCCCTGGGACACATCTCATTGTCTTGGCTGTGCTCTTTGATGTAGGGAAAGATGTGAATAGATTTTGTCGGTGTTTAAATTGTGAATTCTGGGAGATTCTCTCACTGCTAACTTACCTGACGAAGGAGCGAACTGCTCCGAAAGCCTGTAAAATTAAATAAATCTGTTGGACTATAACCTGGTGTTGTGCGACTTCTCATTTTAGTTCAAATAAGACTTAGATAAACCCTTTGAATTGGAAGAAAGAACTGAACCAATCAAATCACAGTTCCTTTCATGATAATGAAGAGGAGGTTGGGACAATCTTGGTTCTGGACTGAAGGCGACAGAGATTGAACAATTTCCCGTTCATCCTGTAGATTTGCTCCACTCCGGCGGGAAGCTTGTTAGAGGTGAGATGACATATTACAGCGAGAAAGATTGAAAAGGAGTAGACATAGGTTTCCTAAATCAGACAATTCAGGAAAAAGCCTTGCTTCCTTATTTACTGATCCCTGTCTGTGGTGTATTACCTTGTACAGTAATCTGCTGTTGCCTCCATTTTTTGGATGAAGAGATTTTCTTTATTTAAATCAGTTTACTCTGTTTCTTCTTATCCTTTTTTTTGTTCTCATTATTTTGGAGGGTTTTATGTTGGATTATTTATCTGTGAAGTTGTACACTTTAATTTCATGATATTTTCAGGAGCATACATTTACATTATGGGGCTTACAATGCTGTGGTGGGTCAACTGGACATCAGGCTATTAAAGAACTGCTGACTGCTCTTAAACATTTGCCAGTTTGATTTAGAAAAAAATTGGCATCCCCAGAAAAGGCTCAAATTACTGATTATGCATTGGAGAGCATGAGGTAGGAAGTCCTACATTTAAAGGCAGCCTTATATGGAGGAGAGAGCCACCATTTAGAGTTTTGCAGACCTTCCTTGAAGTGCCCATTACAAATGCTGTTGAGTGTCTAGAGTAATGCTCAGGCACTGCAAGCACATAATGGAGCTTGCCTCATGGAGGTCAGAGTCACAATTCTAATCAGAATGGGGGTGATCAGTAAAGTAATCATGAAATCTTTATTTGAGCTCTCCAGTATAGAGGAGCCTGCACCTTGAGAAACAAATACAATATTGGGCCAGAAATTCGGCTCTTGTCGGGTGAGTACGCGCTGTGTACTCACCCGTAAGGCCACCCGAAGTGCCGGTTTCACGCATGCACTGCGCATGCGCGGGAAACCGGAACTTCCGTTCCCCTGAAGGAAGGGGTTCAGAAGTTGAACGTGTGCGCGGGAGAGGCAGCGCGCACGCAGCGAACTTCGTATTTTTTTCAGGTTTCTCCGTGAGGGTAAGTATGGAGAAGCTGCACATTTAAAAAGGAGGCGCAAGGCCTGTTTTTAACAAGGTAAGTGGTTAATTAAGTACAATTTAAACATTTTTTCAACAGGTTTATCTTTTTTACATACTTTAAAGAAAGGTAAGTTTATTTTTAGCACCGTTAAAAAGTTTAATTAATTTTTCAAAAATTTAAATTTTTGTTTAAAGTAGTTAATTTATGTAATTTATAGTTATTTTAAAAATGTGATTAAAAAAAATGTATTTGAAGTTTTAGTGTGGTTTTGGGGCTGATCTTTATTCATAGATTTGACAGGTCTTCCTGTCAAATCTATGAATGAAAATTCCCTGCTACGATTGGCTCTCCATGGCCCACGTGATCCCAGGGGACGCTTCGAACTAACTGCGCCCCTGGGATACACAAGCACTGCGCGCCGGCAGCTGCAGGAGGCCCAGGACCCGAATTCCTCATGGGCCCGAAGCACAATGGCAGGCGCGGTAGGTAAGTACGCGCGCGATGCTTGCACCCGCAGGAAGCCGGAAAGCCGAATTTCTGGCCCAGATTGGGGAACGTACACGTGAATTTCTGTCTCAAATGGAAGGAATGATTGGGGCCCTAATATGTTAATTAGGGGCCCAACGCCTGTTAAAGGACCCATTTGAAAATTCATCAGCAATGAGCAGGGCAGGGAGTCGAGCCTATCCTTCTCAGGATTCTTCAGCCGCCCCGACCGCCGCCCAAGAGAGGTAAGTTACTAACACTTTTCTTTTCAAAAAGAAACCCGTGTTGGGCAATCAGGAGGAGCAGGAGTGCTCCTCCTGGATCCATATCAATGCCAAAGACTATGGCCGGCCCCCACTCGCCCCCTTCCTGATCGCTTCCCCACCTCTCCTGATCTCCTCCCACCCCCTCCCAGGCTGAGGGCCGCTGCCGGCATCGCAGCAGCCGGAATTGATGCTCAGTTTGCTGGTGAACTGCCTGGGAACCGCAGCAGGGGTCCGCAGCTCGCTGGTCTAATTTAAATAAAGCCTGAGGCCCAGTTTGAATAGAGCCTCGGGCCTACCTATTCCCAATTCACGATAGCAGGCCGACGCTGTCCAATTTCCACTCCATCAAGTTCCTCAGACAGCAGGATACACTCCACTTGTCAATCACTGAAATCTCAATGGACTCAGTGATACCCATTTTATAGTTGCTTAATGAATTGAAGTGATAAATGTCATGCATTTAGTATTAAATGATTAGTGGCAATGAGATTTCTGAAGAGATGATCTCAGGAGGTAGATGAAATTTAAGTACTGCAATGCAATCATAAATTAGTTATTTAATTTTAAATTAAATCATATTGAACCATATCTTACACTGTCTTTGAAAATGTATAAATACCAAATTCCATTTTTATATATTTCAATAAAAAATATAGTTTTATTATTAATGCCAACCTGTCCTGTGGCTTCACATTTATTCATTACTGAGAAACACAGAAGGCACAGCTTTGAGAAACAGCAGTCTGCAGCTGGAATAAACCTTTGTATTTGGCATCACTCTAAACATTGTTCTCCCAGTAATGTGTATAAAAGCAGAAACAATAGGATCTGATGTATTTAAGTATGCTTCCAGTTTGACCATGTAAAAATTAAATGTAAAATCAAAGTTTGAAAAATATAAAAGAGAAGGTTATAGTCATCTTACACGTGATCCCAATAAGTTGATGGTGATAATAATAAATCTATTCATGCTACTTCATTTTGAGATGATGATTGATGTGCTTTGCTTTGCATGAATTTGCCTTAGTTAATATGTTGGTTATTTAATGCTCTGTGTATTCAATTCAATAATTACAAACAGAAACGCATTTTAAATGTGTTAATGCCGGGTTGTGGAAAATAATTTTAATTCAAGGCTGTATTTTTTTATAGATAGAATATTAGAAAAAATTGTGTATAATATAGGTGCAAAATGCATACCATCCATACTCAATAGTCTGTGTATTTTTAGATTTTGGAAAGGGAAAACCCCAAATTCGTTGAATTTTTTGAAAGACAATTTATTTTTTGTTAAGTATTTCCATATTCAATAACAATAATAAGAATAAAATTGGACAGATCACCTGGCATCAACCTTGGCACTGGCTTCGGACACAACAACGACACACCCAGCCCAGTCGACCCTGCAAAGTCCTCCTCACCAACATCAGGGGACTTGTGCCAAAATTGGGAGAGCTGTCGCACAGACTTGTCAAGCAACAGCCTGACATAGTCATACTCACAGAATCATACCTTTCAGCCAATGTCCCAAACTCCTCCATCACCATCCCTGGGTATGTCCTTTCCTACCAACAGGACAGACCCACCAGAGGTGGTGGCACAATGATATACTCGGGAGGGAGTGGCCTTGGGAGTACTCAACATTGACTCCGGACCCCATGAAGTCTCATGGCTTCAGGTCAAGCATTGGCAAGGAAATCTCCAGCTGATTACCACCTATTGTCCTCCCTCAGCTGATGAATCAATACTCCTCCATGTTGAACACCACTTGGAAGAAGCAATGAGAGTAGCAAGGGCACAGAATGTACTCTGGGTGGGGACTTCAATGTCCATCACTAAGAGTGGCTCGGTAGCACCACTACTGACCGAGCTGGCCGAGTCCTGAAGGACATAGCTGCCAGATGGGGTCTGCGGCAGGTGGTGAGAGAACCAACACGAGGGAAAAACCTACTTGACCTCGTCCTGACTAATCTACCTGTCGCAGATGCATCTGTGCATGACAGTATTGGTAGCAGTGATCACCACAGTCCTTGTGGAGACGAAGTCCCATCTTCACACTGAGGACACCCTCCATTGTGTTGTGTGGCACTACCACCGTGCTAAATGGGATAGATTCAGAACAGATTTAGCAGCTTAAAGCTGGGCATTCATGAGATGTGGACCTCATTACAGCCTTGGTCCAAACATGGACAAAAGAGCTGAATTTGCAACTCCTCAAATATTGAAGCAGTCCATGCCCGCATGCAGCAAGACCTGGACAACATGCAGGCTTGGGCTGATAAGTGGCAATTAACATCCGCGCCTCACATGTCCCAGTCAATGACTATCTCCAACAAGCGAGAGTATAACCACCGCACCTTAACATTCAACGGCATTACCATTGTCGAATCCCCCACCATCAATATCCTGGGGGGGTCACCATTGACCAGAATCTTAACTGGACCAGCCACATAAATACTGTGGTCACAAGAGCAGGTCAGTGGTTGGGTATTGTACGGAGAGTATCGCACCTCCTGACTCCCCAAAGCCTTTCCACCATCTACAAGGCACAAGTCAGGAGTGTGATGGAATACTTTCCACTTGCCTGGATGAGTGCAACTCCAACAACACTCAAGAAGCTCGACACCATCCAGGACAAAGCAGCCCACAAGATTCAAATGCATGACTAACCGTTATGTTGGATTCTTTAGAAGCACCCCAATCACAGCATATCATGCTTTACATGGCAATGCATGAAAGAAGGCATGCCACGGTGATCCAGAGCACAATATTGCCTCATTGGTCGCACCAGCTAAAATGCTACCAACATGATATACGTACCTGTAACAGAATTGCTTCTCAGGATTTGGATCAGCGAAGTGAAGATGCTGAGCTGTGCCATCTGCTGGAAGAACATCTGAGGTTACCATACAGCAGAGGCCAGAAACGTGCAGGGATAGTAATGGTCAGCTGTGGCTTGCAACACGGCAGCACCTCCGCGCAGGCGTGCTACAATATTGACCATGGGGAACGGTGCCATGAGGTGGCACAGAAGCCAACCATCCTTGCAGGGACCCCAGACAGCACCACCTCAGCGTCAACGTTCCATATTTAAGAATGGGAGCATAGCAGACTAGTGGCCTTCTTCCACACTTGTTTACTCCTTTACACTTCTCCGGAGCTAACTTGTGTCATTCATGGGCCAGAGCCTTTAACAGGCAATCACATAGAGCATATTTTGCTAAATAAAACGTGGCGCTATCAGTGAATGTCAAGCAAATTATTAAACCTGTTTCTCTCTCCACAGATGCTGCTTGACCTCTTGAGTTTTTCTAGCATTTTTTGTTTTTATTTCAGGTTTCTAGCATCTGCAGTATTTTGCTTTTATTCAGTTGTAGTTGATGACATAAAGCAAACTTGAGCATTTTTTGAAAATCAAGTTTTAAGTTTGGTCTAAATTTATTGGCAGACAATTAGGCCTCTAATTTATACGGGCCCAGCAGCACAGTCCCAACGTACGCCGACTAGGACTGCAACAGAGGAGGTGAAAAATCAGCTGGGACCCAGATAACTGGGTCAGGCCTGTTTGGGGCCACACCACTGTCAGCCCCAAACATGGCCCTGCATATCGGAAGGGAATGAACCCAGTGTACAGGTCACTTCAACAGCAGAAGTGGGATCCATCTGGGGGTCCAGGTCTGTGTTCTGGCCTTAGATCCTCCTAAAACCTGAAGCAGCATTATGCTTTATAATGGGATGATCATAAGGTTAGCAGCACTGGCAGACAAAAGACCAGCTGGTCAGCATCATTTTTCATGCCTCCTTCCTCTGCTGCGCACCCAATGTGCTCATGGTGGTGCGGGTGACCATCACAGCCATGTAAATTAGGTAAATCTCCTCCCTCCCCCAACCTTGGACACTTCACTGGGATGAAGGTTGTAGGTCACCAGTGGCTGCTCTGCCACACTGCGGCCGATAGAAAGGGCCCTAGGATTTGCGGAGCCTCAGGGCTGGATTTTGTCTTGGGGTCGGGTTGGGGTCGTGTAATCCGCATTTCGTGTTTCCCCCCCGACTCCAGATTAATGTGGATGCCTGATGCAATTTTCACTTAATTGGGCAATTGAGTTGGAGCATGTGGGAACCCATGAACTAATTAGTGTTTTCAGTCTGAAAGTCGCCTCTGATGATGTCATCATTGTTGACTGCCTAGTCTCAGAGACTGTTGGTGAGAGAGGACCTGCCTGGCTTTTGATGTGTGTGGACCTGGGTATAAGAGAGAGAGAGAGAGAGAAAGAGAGAGAGAGAATGAATTTTTTTGCCAAGCAAGTCTTCCCAGGCAGTCTCTGAAGACATTCAATGCAGCAGCATCAGAGGCGACGTTCAGACCTAATACTAATACTACTACTACTACTACCTTCATCACATCTCCGTTGTAATAGTGGACCTGCAGCTGATAGTCAGCTATCCACTTGTGCTCCCGCCAGGTTTCACTGGAGTGTTTCACACCAGGCGTGCTTCACGTCAGAAGAGGGTTAAACTAGCTACAGCGTTTCAAAATGGCATTACAGAGCCAATTTAGAGCTTGTTAAGGGCTTTAATGGCCTCTCCCGCCTCTTGAAGGCGGGACGGAGTCGGGAACCCCACGACTGATTCTGTCAAAATTGCGTGGAGGCGGGATGGAGTCGGGATGGGGTCGCAAACCCCGACCCCGCAAATTTAACCCCCCACACGCCTCCAAACCCGACTCCGTGGGTCATTCAAAATCCAGCCCTCAGTGTTTATAATTTATACCACAAATATAAGAGCATAGGTTGTTGAAACATAGAAATGTTAATAAAAGTAGAGAACGTACAGCCCATTGTTCTTGTGCCACTGCTTGCTCCTCATCTGAATTATCTACTCCCATTGCCATGCTCTTTCCTCATACCCTTTAATATATTTCTTCTTCAAATGTTTATCTAATTCCCTACTAAATACATATTTGTTGGTCAACAGTGTATGGATTATAAATTTTTGTTGATGTGCAGCTCTTGCTAAATTAACATTTTGCGTCAAATATGTTTCTGTCTTTATAGTGATTTGATTATATGAAGAAAGAACTTGCCTTTCACATCCTCGGGACATCCCAAATTGCTTCATATCCAACAAATTACTTTTTTGAAGTAGTCACTATTGTTGTATGGGTAAATGCATCCATTAATTTGCTCACTGCAAGGTCCCACAAACATCGAGAGAACTCCCCCACTGTTCTTCGAACAGTGCCATGTCCATCTGAACAGGCAGATGGTTTAACATCTCATCTGAAAGATAGCACTTCCCAACAATGCAGCACTCCATCAGTACTGCACTGAAGTTCGAGCTAAGATTATGCGCTCAAGTCCCAGAGTGGGGCTTGACCTATGACCTTCTGACTCAGGTAAGATGCTTCTAACTGAGCCAAACTGACATTAAAACTAACATGTCCCAGATTTTTCTTGGCAGACACTCCAAGAATGCAGAATTTTAATGATTGGTCTAAATTGCTATTTTAATGATTTTTTTGGCCATGTAAATATTTTTAAATTAACAGTTCAGGAAGGAACTGAAATAATCAGTATATCAGTACTTTAATGCTGTCAGGAAAGCTATGTTTTTATTGGAAGGAGAAATATACATACAGCACTAAACAACAACTCGGAAGGTTAATTTGATGAGTATGATCAATATTAATGTTTAAACCTATATTACTGGTCAATTCAACTAAAAGTTGGGTAGCACTGGGGTAGGCAGGGGAGCAAAACTGGAAGGGAATGCACTCTGGCATGTCGTCACCCATTTTACCATCCATTGGATTTCCTGCATGCAAATGTCAATGTCAAATATACCTGCTATTTGCACCACAGCAATGCTGGACACTAGGCACCTGTTCATCCCTAGCTACAGCATTGCTATGACGGTGGGGTGGGGGGGGGGGGGGGGGGGGGGTGGGCAGCATTTAATTGTTTTAATTTAGAAAGCCTATGCTGTTGCAGAATAAAAAATATGCGAATGATCCTGAGGCTAGAAGCTTGGTCGGGGCCAGGGGCACATCCTGTGGTAGGGAAGTCTCGCTCCATTGGATATGTGCCATAATTCCATGAATTTGGAAAATCTGGGCCAGATCAATTATGTCACTATGGGAATTTGCATGGGTCCCAGCTATGCTTGTCTTTGTGTAGAATCTGGAGAATGCTCCTACTCAAACCATTTCCTCATCTCTTCTTCCATCGCATTGATGATTGTGTTGGTGCTGTTTCTTGCTCTCACTACAATCTAGAGAATTACGTTCATTACGCTTCCCATTTTCACCCATCCCTTACCTTTACATAGGCCACCTCTGACTATCCTCTCCTTTCTCTCTTTTTCTCTGGTGATGAATTTCCTACAAATATCTATTACAAACCCACAGATTTTCACAATAACTTGCATTATGTTTCTTCCCTCTCTTCCTACAAAGACTCCATCCTTCTTCCAATTTCTCCACCTCTGCCATATTCTCTCAGCAATGATAGGGCCCCTCTTGTCCTCACCTTCCGTCCCACCAGCCAGGCATAACAGCATTAAATTATTCATTTACTGTTAGCACTTGAGGTAAAGCCTTTGATTCAGCTTGTCCTAGTAATGGGTATTATGCTCAAAAATATTCTGCAAATACTTTTGCTTTTAGGAATGTCTTGCTATTTATTTATTTTAGAAATTTGCTCTGTAATCACTGTCCAAATCAGATTATTATTGTGATCAGTTGATTAAAATTGCTATAAAACAGTTCCCTTGTGGTATTTTGTATTTTAAAACCATATTGTTGGTACATAGCTTAGTTCCTGAGTTGTAATGCAAAAGAATACAGAACTGGGAGTAGAACCGAAACAACAAAAAAGAGATCACACAGCAAAATAAAATAAAACATCAGATACACACACATTGATGCAAAAACAGTCAAACAGAATATAAGGAATCCAAAGATAGTGGGGAGATTGAACACAGAGAAAGGAACAGGTAGACAGACAGGCAAAGATACACACGGATAGACTAGTACAGCGGTTCCCAACCTTTTCCTTCATGCGGACCACCAGCCGTTTAAAAATTGCTTCTGCGGACCACCAGCCATTTAAAAATTTTTTAACAGCCTATGGCTGACGGGAGTCAAACTTATATATTTTTTTTCACGGACCACCTGCAGTACCCTCGCGGACCACAGGTTGGGAAACGCTGGACTAGTACACACAGATAGACTAATAAAAGAAAGTAAATAAAGTCTTGCATTATATAGCTCCTTTCTTGACCTTAGGATGTCCCAAACCAATGAAGTACTTTTGAAGTGTAATACTATTGTAATGTAGGAATTGCAATACACACTGGTAAGGAGGGTCAGACAGAATAGAGAGATAGACAAGCAGATAAACTAGAGAAAGAGACAGAGTATATAAGCAGGTAAACTATATACAGATAGAATTTACAGAGAGAATTCACAGACAGGTAAATGTAGAGACAGAGGCCGCAAAATTTGGGGGTCTAGCGCCGGCCGTTAAGGCCAGTTTTGCTGAAAAAATGGCAGCCGCCTCGCTTCCATCTGCCATTTTGGGGAGGTCGGTAGCGCTGCCTTTGCCAGCGCTCACTTACGTATTTAGATGAGGCAGATTGTGACGTCAGTGAGTGTGCAACACTGATTTGACGCACGATCTGCCATTTTGGACGTCGCCACTCCATTCAACGCCCTCTCCTGATCACAACCACCTGACCAAGCGTTCAGCTACAGGACGGACACCCCAGCAGCACTACTTAAAGGGATCATCAACAACTTGCAGCTGACTTGCTTTTTCAGTTCTACTGGCTCTGTCTAGGTTTGTGCAACTGTTTGGAGCTTTCTGGAGTTGTGTAAGGTTACTGAGGTGAAAGGGAGTGTTGCTGTAAGTGGAGAACACCTTGCTTCTCATTTAAAGGGTTCCGTTCACACCACTTGCTCCTTGTCATGGGGACTCTACTTGCAGTCCCCCTCACGCTCGAGTATGGCAGTGAGATGGAGCGGAGGCAATGAAGAAAAGGACAAGATGCTCCTCTTCTTTGCTGCCTCCACTCCATCTCCCTGTCATGCTCGCAGAGGGAGGAGGAGGAGGGGCAGGTGGGCAGAGGGAGCAGGAGCAGGAGGCCTTACCCACCTAGGTCCTCCGAGAGCACTTCTCCTACCTGCACTTAAGGCAGGAGCAGTGTATTCAGAGGCTCCGCTTCACCAAGGTGGTGGTCACAGAACTCTGCCACCTCCTGGAACCAGACCTGCAGCCTCAGAGCAGGGCGACGACGACTCTCCCAGTGGCCCTCAAGGTCACCGTGGCCCTCAATTTTTTCGATACCGGATCATAAAAACATAGAACATAGAAAAATAGGAGCAGGAGTAGGCCATTCGGCCCTTCGAGTCTGCTCCGCCATTAATATGATCATGGCCGCCCTCTCCCCATACCCCTTGATGCCTTTTCTGTCGAGAAATTTATCTATCTCCTTCTTAAATATATTAAGTGACTTGGCCTCCACAGCCTTCTGTGGTAGAGAATTCCACAGGTTCACCACCCTCTGAGTGAAGAAATTTCTCCTCATCTCAGTCCTAAATGTCCTACCCTGTATCCTGAGACTGTGACTCCTCGTTCTAGACCCCCCAGCCAGGGGACACATCCTCCCTGCATCCAGTCTGTCTAGCCCTGTCAGATTTTATATGTTTTAATGAGATCCCCTCTCATTCTTCTAAACTCTAGTGAATACAGGCCTAGTCAACCCAATCTCTCCTCATACGACAGTCCCGCCATCCCAGGAATCAGTCTGGTGAACCTTCGTTGCACTCCCTCTATGGCAAGTATATCCTTTCTTAGGTAAGGAGACCAAAACTGCACACAGTACTCCAGGTGTGGTCTCACAAAGGCCCTGTACAACTGTAGCAAGACATCCTTGCTCCTGTACTCAAATACTCTTGCAATAAAGGCCAACATACCATTTGCCTTCCTAACTGCTTGCTGCACCTGCATGTTTGCTTTCAGTGACTGGTGTACAAGGGCACCCAGGTCCCTTTGTACATCAGCATTTCCCAATCTATCACCATTTAAATAATACTCTACCTTTCTGTTTTTCCTACTGAAGTAGATAACTTCACATTTATCCACGTTATACTGCATCTGCCATGTATTTGCCCACTCACTCAACTTGTCTAAATCGCCTTGAAGCCTCTTTGCATCCTCCTCACAACTCACAATCCCACCTAGTTTTGTGTCGTCAGCAAACTTGGAAATATTACATTTGGTTCTATCCAAATCATTGATATATATTGTGAATAGCTGGGGCCCAAGCACTGATCCCTGCGGTACCCCACTACTCACCGCTTGTCACCCCGAAAATGACCCATTTATTCCTACTCTCTGTTTCCTGTCTGTTAACCAATTTTCAATCCATGCCAGTATTTTACCCGCAATCCCATGTGCTTTAATTTTGCACACTAACCTCTTATGTGGGACTTTATCAAAGGCCTTCTGAAAATCCAAATACACCACATCCACTGGTTTTCCCTTATCTATTCTACCAGTTACATCCTCAAAAAACTCCAGTAGGTTTGTCAAACACAATTTCCCTTTCATAAATCCATGTTGACTTTGTCTAATCCCATTGATATTTTCTAAGTGTCCTGTTATCACATCCTTTATAATAGACTCTAGCATTTTCCCTACTGCTGATGTTCGGCTAACCGGTCTGTAGTTCCCGGTTTTCTCTCTCCCTCCTTTTTTAAATAGTGGGGTTACATTTGCCACCCTCCAATCTGCAGGATCAGTTCCATAATCTATAGAATTTTGGAAGATGACAACCAATGCATCCACTATTTCGATGGCTACCTCTTTTAGTACTCTGGGATGCAGATTATCAGGCCCTGGGGATTTATCAGCTTTCAGTCCCATTAATTTCGCCAGCACTATTTTTTTACTAATACTAATTTCCTTTAATTCCTCCTTCTCACTAGACTCCTGGTTCCCTAGCATATCTGGGAAGTTATTTGTGTCCTCTTCCATGAAGACAGAACCAAAGTATTTGTTTAATTGCTCTGTCATTTCCTTGTTCCCCATTATAAATTCTCCCATTTCTGACTGTAAGGGACCTACATTTGTCTTCACTAATCTTTTTCTTTTTACATACTTGTAGAAGCTTTTACAATCCGCTTTTATGTTCCTTGCAAGTTTACTCTCATACTCTATTTTTCCCCTCTTAATCAATCTCTTGGTCCTTTTTTGCTGAACTCTAAACTGCTCCCAATCCTCAGGCTTGCTACTTTTTCTGGCAACTTTATATGACTCCTCTTTTGATCTAATACTATCCTTAATTTCCTTTGTTAGCCATGGTTGGGCTGCTTTTCCTTTTGTGTTTTTGTGCCAGAAAGAAATGTATAACTGTTGCAATTCATGCATTCGTTCATTAAATGTTAGCCATTGCCTATGAAGCTCCCCAATCTATCATAGCCAACTCACTCCTCATACCATCGTAGTTTCCTTTGTTTAGATTTAGGACCCTAGTTTCAGATTGGACTTCTTCACTTTCCATTTTAATGAAGAATTCTAACATGTTGTGGTTACTCTTCCCTAAAGGACTCCGCACAACAAGATTATTAATTAACTCCTTCTCATTGCACAATACCCAATCTAGGATAGCCTGTTCCCTAGTTGGCTCCTCAACATACTGGTCTAAAAAACCACCTCGTACACACTCCAGGAATTCATCCTCCACAGTATTATTGCTAATTTGGTTCGGCCAGTCTATATGTAGATTAAAGTCTCCCATGATTACTGTAGTACCCTTGTTACAAGCATCTCTAATTTCCTGTTTGATGCCATCCCCGACATTACCACTACTGTTTGGAGGCCTATAGACAACTCCCACCAATGTTTTCTGCCCCTTGGTGCTTCTTAGCTCCACCCAGACTGATTCTACATCTTGATTTTCTGAGCCAATATCCTTTCTCACTATTGCTCTGATTTCATCCTTTACCAACAACGCCACCCCACCTCCTTTTCCTTTTCACCTGTCCTTCCTAAATATCGAATATTCTTGGATATTCAGCTCCCAGTCTTGATCACCCTGCAGCCATGTCTCCGTAATCGCAATTATATTGTATCCGTTTACATCTATTTGCGCTGTTAATTCGTCTACCTTATTACGAATGCTTCGTGCATTCAAATACAGTGCCTTTAGATTTGTCTTTTTAACATTTTTTGACATCTTAACTTTTTTTTGTACTATGGCCTGATTTGCCTTATGACCATTTTTTCTTACCCGGACCCTATTTGTTAGTGCACTCCTTTGTTTATATGCTCTGTCCCTTCCTGACACAATCTGGTTATCCTTACCCCAATCACTTTCCTGCACTGCTTCCTTGTCTTTTCTCTTTAGCATTCTAGATTTCACTCCACCGGGACCCTCCCTCCCCCTTATTTAGTTTAAAGCCCTATCTACCTCCCTAGTTATTCGATTCGCTAGAACTCTGGTCCCAGCATGGTTCAGGTGTAGTCCATCCCAATGGAACAGCTCTCTCTTTCCCCAGTACTGGTGCCAGTGCCCCACGAATCGAAACCCACTTCTCCCACACCAATCTTTGAGCCACGCATTCATCTTCCTGATCCTATTGACCCTATGCCAATTTGCTTGTGGCTCCGCTAATAATCCAGAGATTATGACCTTTGTGGTTCTGCTTTTTAATTTAGTCCCTAGCTGCTCAAACGCTCTCAGCAGAACCTCTTTCTTTGTCCTACCTATGTCGTTGGTACCTACGTGGACCACGACAACTGGATCCTCCCCCTCCAAGTTCTTCTCCAGCCCGGAGGAGATGTCCTTTACCCTGGCACCGGGTAGGCAACATAGCCTTTGGGACTCACGCTCCTGGCTGCAGAGAACAGTGTCTATCCCCCTAACTATAGTGTCGCCTACTACAACCACATTCCTTTTTACTCCCCCCACTTGAACGGCTTCCTGTACCATGGTGCCGTGGTCAGTTTGCTCGTCCTCCCCACAGTCCCCGCACTGGTCCACAAGGGCTGCAAGAACCTCGAATCTATTGGACAAGTGCAGGGACTGAGGCTCCTGCAATACTACCTCCTGGATCGCCGTACCTGCCTCACTCGCAGTCACACCATCCTGTCCCTGTCCACGTGTCAATTCTAAAGTATTTAATCTAAGGGGTGTGGCTGCCTGCTGGAGCAAAAGGTCCAGGTAACTTTCTCCCTCCCTGAAGTCTCGCAATGTCTGCAGCTCGGACTCCAGCTCCTCAACTCGGAGCCAAAGTTCCTCGAGCCGCAGACACTTACCGCAGATGTAATCGTCCTGGACAAAAATGTCCACAAGCTCCCACATATTGCAGCAGCAACACATCTCCTGTTCTCCCATTATTTTATTTGTTTAATTAATTAGTTGAGTATTAATCAAATTATTTACCTCGTTTAGTTTATTAAATTAATTAAATTAAGTTTAGTTTTTAAAATTTAGTTATGTTATATGTTAACTTAAAACTTAGCCCACAGTCACTATCTTAAAACTTAGCCCACAGTCACGACCAATCACTTACCTGCCTTACCTGTAACGTCACACTGCCGTTTTCTCTTGTTGATGCAGGTCTGTTGCTGCTTTTATCCCCGCTCTCGGGCCTCGGTCTGCTCCCGCTCAGGTCCACCGCCGCTCTGCGGGAGAAGTTAAGAAAAGTAATCACCTCCTTCCCCCGCTTCACCGAACTCCCACACTTACCAAACTCACAGTTGATCACGCTGTGCTGCTGCACTCACAGACCTCTGTTTTTATACTGTTTGTGACTCACCACTGCTCTGCTACTGTTTCAGGAACCAGTTTAATCCAGTTAGCTAATTAACTAACTACAGCACCTCTCCAGCAGGAGATCTTGCTTGTTTGTCTCTGCTTAGCCTGAAGAAACTTAAAAATGTAATGTTTAAATTTTAACTTAAACAGTTGATCTTACTTAAGAGCTACTAGCAATTAACACTAGAATTTAAAAGAGATTAACCCTTAAAACTCCCACACTTACCAAACTCGCAGTTGTTCACTCTGTGCTGCTGCACTGGATCCTTCCAGTCTAGAGCAGGAGACATAGCTAACATCTCCCAGTTCGCCATCCATTGCTGCATCCGAGAGGTCACAGAGGCTCTGTACTCCAGGAGAAGAGACGTCATTGTCTTCTCTCTGAACAGAGAGAAGCAGGATGAACACGCATGTGGCTTTGCCAGGATAACGGGCTTCTCCACAGTGCAGGGCATCATCAACTGCACACACGTGGCTTTGTGGGTGCCATATACCAATCCTGAAATGTTCTGTGACCGCAAAGGGTACCACTCACTTAATGCACAGTTGTTGTGTGACCACGCCCAGCACATCATGATGGTGAATGCCCGGTATCCTGGCAGCAGTCATGATGCCTTCATCCTGCGCCAGTCTGGTGTGCCAGTAATCTTCCAGTCACCACATCAAACCAGAGGGTGGCTGCTCGGAGACAAAGGCTATCCACTCTGCACCTGGCTGATGACTCCCCTCCGCAACCCCACCACTTGTGGCTAGCACTTATATAATGACAGCCAAGCTGTCACGAGGAACATTATCGAGCAGATCATCGGGGTCCGAAAGCAATGGTTCCACTGCCTTAATCTCGCGGGAGGAGCCCTCCAGTACACACGAGTGTCCCATTTCGTGGTGGTCTGCTGCATGCTCCACAACTTGGCCATCATGAACGCGCAGCCCTTGACAACACGGGTTCTGGGACCACATCAGGAGGAGGAGGTGGTAGGGGAAGAGGAGGAAGAGGAGAGGAGGAGGAGGAGGAGGAAGGGAGGAGGCAGGCACCACATCCCTGTTCCGGACGGGCTGTCCGTGAGCGCCTCATCAGACTTCGGTTCCAGTGAATGAAACCCCAGATCCCCATTGCTCACCACATCCTCATCAACCACATCTCCATCATACCGTCCTTCTGTCACAGAACATCACAGCGTCCTCCTGGGCACAAAGATAAAATAAGAGCCACCACAAAACACACATTCCAAACATAATTTATAAAATTATCAAATTCAAATCAAAAGAACAAAGTCAACTAATCACCCTTGTGCAATCCTTTAGTGTCTGTCTTTTGTGTGCCTTTTCCTACTCTAGTGCTCCTATGAAGTGCTCCCCCAGTGGCTGCAGCATGGCTGGTGGAAGGCTGCTGAGATTCTTTGGGGAAGACTACAGATGGCCTTGCAGGACGACCTCGAGCAGCTCTGGACCTAGAAGGCCCGTCTGTAGACTGCACCACCTTGGCATAGGCTGCAGCAATCTGGGCTGACTGGTTGACAGGCAAGGCCACTGATGGGAGTGGCAGGAGTAGGAATGCTGTCATCCTGAGAGAGGACAGCAGGTACTTGCACCACCACCACAACAACAACTTGTATTTATATAGCACCTTTAACGTAGTAAAACATCCCAAGGCGCTGCACAGGAGTGTTTTAAGACAAAAAATTTGACACCGATCCACATAAGGATAAATTAGGGCAGGTGACCAAAAGCTTGGTCAAAGAGGTAGGTTTTAAGGAGCGTCTTAAAGGAGGAAAGAGAGGTAGCGAGGCGACACGGACCCACTGCCACCCCCTCGGGGCGGCGTCTCAGCATTCCTAGCCATCTATTGGAGCACAGATTGCTGGACTGCTGCGACACCCTGCAAGCCCCTTTCGACACTCGTAAACCCAGCCACAATGGCAGCAGTCTGAGCTTGCGTGGCAGCAAGCTGAGACTGCAGGAGAGCAGTCTGCGCTTCCACAGCAGCAGTGAGACATTGGGTCACTTCCACCTGTGCTGCAATGTTAGCTGCGCGATCGCCCATCACACCCAGCATCATCTTTGGGTCCACAAGCTCTCTCCTGGAGTTGTCCATCATTTCCATCCTGGAAATCATGAGCTCCAGGCTCTGTGCAAAACCCTGTGCAATGTTGGAGCCGGACTCCTCCATGCTCCTCGACACTGACAAGAGGCTCTCTGGCAAGCTTGCCATTGCACCTAACATTTCTGTGTGCATGCCCATCACCCTTCTTATGAAGGCCGCCCCATCGAGGTCATCATCTGAGTCCTGTGGAGCAGAATTCATGCTCAAACTCGTTCTCCGGGGAGCTGGCACCCGAAGCTACCCTTTCCCCCTGCCCTGGCTGCAGCCCACTCATGCCCGGTGACTCACCACGTGCAGATCCCACCTCTATACTGCCCTCTAAAGTACGCGCAGTGCCATTTTCTGAGCTGGTGTCTGCGAGTGTCAGATGCAGTGCCGATGTGTCTTCTTCTCTTCCATCAGTCTCCTCCACAACTTCAAGGACAGGCTGGCCAAGTTGCAGTTCTTGCGTATCTGAAAGCAGAAAGGCACAAGGGTTGGGTTGTGATGAGGGGAGTGGGGAAAGCAAGATATCCATGTATACACCATTAGCAGCTTGTAAGTGAGAAGAGATTGTGGGATGAGGGGCAAGTGGGCTGTGAGAAGAAGGATTAGGTATAAGTCTCAAATACTGGCCTCTTGAGGATACCTGATTTTAATCGCGCAACCATTGGTGGCCTGCCTTCTGCTGCCAAGGCCCTAAGCTCTGAAATTCCCTCCCTAAACCTCTCCGCCTCTCTACCTCTCTTTCCTCCTTTAAGACGCTCCTTAAAACCTACCTCTTTGACCAAGCTTTTGGTCATCTGCCCTAATATCTCCTTGTGCGGCTTGGTGTCAAATTTTGCTTTATAACGCTCCTGTGAAGCGCCTTGGGACGTTTTACTACATTAAAGGCGCTATATAAATACAAGTTGTTGTTGTTGTTGAGCATACCGTCGTCATCAGCAATGCTTGCCACGCCTCCGCTCACCACAGACTCTGTCACAACCCCTCCAATGATGTCCAGCACTGCTTCCTCCAAGTCCGTCAGGTTGTCAAGTCTTGCTTGGCCGCCTCCTGTCTGATGCTGCTCTCTCCGGTTGGCCTGCAAGAGAAAGGGAAGTGTGTCAGTGAGTGTGGTGCAATGTGTTTAGGTGATGTGCCTGCCATGGTTGAATAGCTAGCAGTGTGTGCAAGGTGTGAGATGTGGGTGTGAGTGTTGCAGCAGTGGTAAGTGTGTGAGGGTGAAGTGGAGTTGTGATTGTGAGGTATGAGTGGTGATAGCTAGAGATTGTTGGTAGGTGAGTGATGGGGGTGTGGTGCATTGAGCAGTGTGTGAGGCTAGTGGTGCAGATGGTGGGATATGGCATTTGCTGCTGCATTCACTCACCTTGACCATTCGTGTGAGGTCATTAAACTTTCTGCGGCACTGGATCCAAGTCCTGGGGACGACACTCGTCGCAGTGACGGATTGAGCAATCTCCTTCTTGTGGTCAATCTTGAAGGCTTCTTGCCCACATGCAGGTATAGGGACGTCCCGGTGTCATTGGATCCCCAGGACCAAGGCCTCCAGTGCTGCATCAGAAAATCATTTTGCCCTTTCTCTAAGCTGTTGGGCCATGGCTTCCTATCACCTGACAATGAGGTGATTCTGCAACAAAGCACTTCCCCTTTAAGTTGTGGAGAGCGCCTAGGCCAAACTTTATTGGCCAGTAGACTGCACCCGATATTGGCTGCCCCCACTGCCCCCCGCCCCCGTTGAGCGCTAAGCCAATCAGCAGCACGCTTAGCGCTGAGATCAGCACTGCAATCATTATAATGAACAGGCAGCACAAATTTTGCATGCTGCACCACTTAGAACGGGCGCTGGTACATAGCGCTGGACAATGTCCCGTTTTCAGGCCTTATCCAATTTCTAGGCCAGAGAGAATAAAGAGTTAGACAGACAGATAGAAACAGACAGAATTCATAGATACATAAATAGACAGAAAATGTCAGTCCATTTAGAGTTGTCAACCCTCCCAGATCATCCTGGAGTTTCCAGGAATTAAAGATTAAAATCCCGGACACTGCTGCAAGCAACCCAAGAGATTAATGTACCACGGAATATCATAGTGCATCACCCTGCAGCTTTCCACCGCCTCTGCTCTGAGTGGGAGCATTGCAACTTATCACACCGTACCTTTCCATAGGTGACCACATCACACTGCATGAATCAGATAGAATGTGTCCCACAACGCTATTGCGTGATGTGATGAAACTTCCTGGAATACGTCCAGCCAGAGTTATAACTCTAGCCCACATAATGCACAGATAGTATAATGGAGAAAAGACAGATAGCATGTACAGATAGACAGGGACAAACAGAATACACAGGGAGCAAGATGCAGGCCTTGAAATTATATTATGACAATTTAAACCTATGAATGTTAATGTGCTCACATGCAATTCCTTTGTCTGCTACTTTGATTTATAATATAAATGCAATAAAACTTTGCATAATAAAATTTATAGTGTAATTTCCAGGCTGCAGGCATGTTAGGGCTGTGTCAGTAGTGGTGCACTCTGTTAGCACACCCACACATTCTGTGCGCACATCTTGCTCAAGTGAGTTAGTAAGACCGAGTGCCTGATTCACAATGCATTCAGTTCATTAAGAGAAACATTTTCAGACCTTTTGCAAGCCTCACAATGAACACAGGAGAGCCTCATTACAGAATTTCATTTCAGATGCAAATTGGTTCCACCCCAGAATCCCCAATATTTTGTATCTACTCACACCATTCGTGCTGGTTGCACTGCTGGGTTTTGGTTCTGTAGCCTTTGGGAGTTTCCTGTTTAAGGGTATGTGTTGAGGCTGCCGCGAAACACGAATGGAGGCTGAATCCATGTGCGGAAAACAAGAAACTTTTATTCACTGCATGCTATAACAAAATGGCTGCGAGAGACTGCTCCCAGAATTCTCTGGAAAAACTCCCAGAATTCTCTGGGTAAAACCTGAGGCCCCGCCCCCTTCTGCCTTAAAGGTAATGTGCCTTAAAGGGGAGGGGCTGGAAATTTGTCCACAGACGGAAGAGTGGATTATGCCCATTTTAGGTGGCGATCCGCCACATATGTTTCATTGTTTACTATTGTTTCTAAAGTTGATTTTTTGTGTTTTGGGGAAATCAGGGCTATTCCTGCAGTCATAGCTTATGACACTAATAAGGCTTCCACAGACAGACGGAGAGAACAGATATAAGGAGGCAGTACCAGAAGTGTCATATGGTGAACGATAGGCATTCTGAAGTTTGGTTTTAGGTGCCTAAATAATTTTGATTGAGGCCTGCAATGCAGCCCAGTGACAGTCTCCAGAATCTTCTCTGCATGCTGCACACTACACATCATCACAATGAAGAAAGGCTTGATGCTTCTGGAAGCTGAAGAGGATGATGATGATGAAGGTGGTGGGGGGTTGGTCCTGTGAACACTCCCATCTCCACAGCAAGGCAAGGCACATAGAAGGGAGAAGATGTGAATCAGGACAGCCAAAAAAAAGCAGCCAGAGAAAGGATGATACAACTTCTCGCCCAGTGCTTTCAATGAAAAAGATTTGACACATCAAATAAATTACTTTACACCTGCTGTTCTACCCTCCCCCTCCCCCACATCCTCACAAAATGCCTCACTGTCAAAGACTTCTGCCTATTTCCTTTATAAACCTATATTTCCCTGCCATCATCCAACTCCCAAAAGTTGCAGACATGTACTGAACTGAACGGAGAACGCGATGTGGTCAAGCCATGTTTACTTTGCAGAGCAGCATTTAACCAAAGTTACCCAAATAATCCACTCACCCTATCAACAACTACTTCTTAACACTGTGTCTATACCCTTTGTGCCATCTACCTTGCTTTAGCTCCTAGTCTGCTAATTTTACAAGGTGCTTCCTTTGTGAGGCAAGGTTGAGCAGTGGGTGGCTGGGATGGTGCCCCAGGAGCCATAGAGGCCAAAGGTGACTCTTGTCTCAGTGAAGCAGCTGTCCCAGAGGGGCCAGTTTCTAGCAGCCTTTCTCTTGCAGTGTCAAAGGGATAAAAGGCCCGTGTCTGAAGCTTCACCATGTGTAGGCATTGGAAGGTACCTTAAGGAAACAGGTTCATTGTTACTCTCTGGAGAGACAGCGACATCTGTCCTCTTATAGCCCACTGGTACAGGGTGCAGGCTCCAGAGGTGCAACTGGTCAAAATCATTACAGACTGAATAATCCCAATGAAGTCTTTGAAGCCCTGTACAAGTGTGATCCTCAAGGCATCTAATGAATGTGTACCTGTCATTGTGGAAGCCACCAGTGTCATTACTACCTCCTCCTGGTGCCTTGTTGCTGCAAAACTCTTCTGCACTGTCACTCTCTCCAGGGTGTTCTGCATGTCGTGAGAAACTTCCTACAATATGTTGAAAATTTGTGTTAGTGAACTCCTCCCACATTTCAACCATATGCATGGAATCAAGCCCCACTGCCTGTACATGAAATTGATGTTCCCTAATCATAATCCTTTGGAGACTGGTCCCCTGAGACCTGGGAACCTTGGCTCCTCAGCTGAGTTGTTACTCCACCCTCTGCGGAACAATAGCACTTTTCCTCCCTTCCACTTGCGGGTCCTCATGCTCACAAATGCTCAGAGCTTCACCTGCTGAAAGACCTTTTAACTCACTAACTCGATCCTCCCAAGTGGGTGACTCCGTGCTGGTGCTTGCGCAGGTAATTTGGCATGGCAGGGTTTGTTATAAAGCACCAGGAATTGTAGATCCAGATGTGGCTGAGGCTCTGCAAGTGCCTTGGTGGTCATCAGAGTGGCTGCCACCTTCCTCCAAGGCACCCCCTATGACATGAAACACAGAGGCACTTATTTAGCTGTGTACACGGTGACATTTGACCTTGAAGAAATAACGGCTGAGTGTAAGGGCATTGAAATAATCTGAGAAAGCACATGAACCTGATGCTGCCAACGATGCCATGCCTTTACCAACCATCTGCTGCCATCTCTCCTTCAACCTTGCCGTCTCCCCCACCTTTTCCTGTTTGTTTGTCTATTAGTTGTGGAGCTTCCTTTTCCTGTGGACTCAATGTTTTCAGTATTAGGGTACCTCCCACAGTTGTAATTCTCTGTCAGTGTTTGTACGTCACTTTTCCTTTGTGGGGAGACATCGTTAAAGGAAAGCGAGTGGCATGGAGACCTATTCTTCCTCATATGAGCACATACGTTCATGATGATGAGGTGGAGGATCATTGTTCTTTTAAATGAAGTGTCCTTAAGCACTAGTAGAAGCTCTTGTCACAGGTTATGTGAGGACACTGAGTGATTGTGACTTCAGATGATGATTGAGTGTTTTCAAAGGTTGCCCTTTGCGTACGTGTGATTCCTAACACCCAGGAGATGACAGAGAAAGGGTACGAGAGGTAAAGAGATGAATGAAGGCTCTATCAGTGCAACAGGACGTGGGATGGCCTCGACTTATCTTGGCCACCTTTGTGAAGTCATTAAATCTCTTCTTGTACTGTATAGCAGTTCTAGAGGTGGTGGAGGTTGCACCGACTGCTCCCTCCATACTGTCTGAACCACCTTCTAATGGGGCGTCCCACCTTCAGTCCCCAGGAGTTAATCCCTTCTTACATAGAAACATAGAAGATAGGAGCAGGAGTAGGCCATTCGGCCCCTCGAGCCTGCTCCGCCATTCAATGAGATCATGGCTGATCATCCAAATTCAGTACCCTGTCCCTGCTTTCTCCCCATATCCCTTGATCCCCTTAGCCTTAAGAAATATATCTAATTCCTTCTTGAATATATTTAATGAATTGGCCTCAACTGCCTTCTGTGGTAGAGAATTCCACAGGTTCACCACTCTCTGGGTGAAGAAATTCCTCCTCATCTCAGTCCTAAATGGCTTACCCCTTATCCTTAGACTGTGACCCCTGGTTCTGGGTTCCCCGCCATCGGGAACAGCCTTCCTGCATCTAGTCTGTCTAGTCCTGTTAGAATTTTATAAGTTTCAATGATATCCCCTCTCATTCTTCTAAACTCTAGCAAATATAAACCTAATCGACCCAATCTCTCTTCATACGTCATTCCTGCCATCCCAGGTATCAGTCTGGTGAATCTTCGCTGCACTCCCTCCATGGCAAGAACATCCTTCCTCAGATAAGGCGACCAAAACTGCACACAATACTCAAGGTGTGGTCTCACCAAGGCCCTGTACAACTGCAGCAAGACATCCTTGCTCCTGTACTCGAATCCTCTCGCTATGAAGGCCAACATACCATTTGCCTTCTTAACCGCCTGCTGCACCTGCATGCTTACCTTCAGCGACTGGTGCACAAGGACACCCAGGTCTCGTTGCACTTCCCCTTTTCCCAATCTATTGCCGTTCAGATAATAATCTGCCTTCCTGTTTTTGCCACCAAAGTGGATAACCTTGCATTTATCCACATTATACTGCATCTGCCATGCATCTGCCCAATCACCCAACCTGTCCAAATCATACTGGAGTTTCTCTGCATCCTCCTCACAGCACACACGCCCATCCAGCTTTGTGTCGTCTGCAAACTTAGAGATATTACATCTAGTTCCCTCGTCTAGATCATTAATATATATTGTGAATAGCTGGGGTCCTAGCACCGATCCCTGCGGTACCCCACTAGTCACTGCCTGCCACTCGGAAAAAGTCCCATTTATTCCAATTCTTTGCTTCCTGTCTGCCAACCAGTTCTCTATCCAAGACAGTACCTTACCCCCAATCCCATGTGCTTTAACTTTGCACGCTAATCTCTTATTAGGGACCTTATCGAAAGCCTTCTGAAAGTCCAAATACACCACATCCACTGGTTCTCCCTTATCTATTCTACCAGTTACATCCTCAAAAAATTCCAGTAGATTAGTCAAGCATGATTTACCTTTTGTAAATCCATGTTGACTTTGTCCGATCCTGTCACTGTTTTCCAAGTGCTCTGCTATTACATCTTTTATAATGGACTCTAGCATTTTCCCCACTACCGATGTCAGGCTTACCGGTCTATAATTCCCCATTTTCTCTCTCCCACCTTTTTTAAATAGTGGGGTTACATTAGCTACCCTCCAATCCATGGGAACTGTTCCAGAGTCTATAGAATTTTGGAAGATGACCAGCAATGCATCTACTATTTCTAGGGTCACTTCCTTAAGTACCCTAGGATGTAGATTATCAGGCCCTGGGGATTTATCGGCCTTCAATCCCGTCAATTTCCCTAACACCATTTCCCTACAAATACTGATTTCATTCAGTTCCTCCCTCTCATTAGACCCGATGTTCTTGCCTTGATATCAGCCAGCAACACCTCCACAGATGCATCGGATAATCTGGGAGCCCTTGCTGCTGTCTCTCCCGAAGTTGCTGTTACTTCAGACATTCTTGTAGTTGTGCTTCCTGCTGCTCAAAAGGTGATGTTCCTGTTTAATTAGCTGAACCCTTTTGAAGGCTGCCACTGCCCTCATTTCCCCTGCCTCCCAGCAGTGATAAACCAATGCTCCTAAACTGGCCTGCACAGATAATTAAGACCCTGGAGAGAAAATTCAGCAGGTTAGTAGTGAAGCCACATAGGGAACATTCACAAAAAGAGCAAAGGGACAGATTAGGAGGGTTTTTTTATGCAGAGATTTATTAGGACATGGAATGCCCTACCAGAAACAATGTTAGAAATACAATCTATAATGGTTATTAAAAGGGATGTAGATAAATATTTCAAAAAAGAAAATGTAAAAAGGCGCAGGAAAAAGCAGGGGAATGGCACTAAATGATCATTCTTTAAGAGAGCGGCACAGGCACTGATGAGCTGAATGGCCTCCTTCAGTACTGTAAAAATTCTATGCTTCTGTGATAAAACAGGGCAAGAAACCTAGACAAACAGCCTGATATATGAGGCAGGATATAGACACACAGATATAGCGGAGAGAGGTGTTCTTCCAGTTGCAGCGCTTGCTCCACCACTGCACAGGTGAGAGTGAAGGAGAGCGCAACGCAGCAACATCACCAGGGACAGGAGAGAAAATCAGAGGAATCAGTTAACAAATCCGGAGAAAGGAACGGAGGCATTTCACGCGGGTTAGAACTCAAGCGAGAGCAACCGAAAGCGGCGAGAGATTGCACTGGCTTCCTCATCGTTACAGGCAACAGAAACGGCAACTGGAAGTGAAGCCAGGAAAGATTTGGTGCGAAGGTTGGAAACTGTACAAAGTAAAGAAGCTATGCATGTGTTATTTCGCTTCATTGTTTTAATAGTTGCTTTCATCTGATTTTTACTGAGTCTGACACTGTGCCATAGAACGGAATGGACTTTATACTGTAAGTTTAAAAACGATGGGGATGGAATGAATGTCAACGATAGAGGATGGAGAGAGTGAGAAAGATACAGAGATAGAGAGAGAGTGAGAGAGATATAGAGATAGAGAGTGAGAGAGAAAGATAGAGAGATATACAGATCGACAGAGTGAGAGAGATACAGAGATAGAGTGAGAGAGATATAGAGATAGAGTGAGAGAGATACAGAGATAGAGAGAGTGAGAGAGATAGCGAGATAGAGAGAGATAAAGAGATAGAGAGAATGAGATATAGAGATAGAGAGAGAGAGAGTGAGAAAGATACAGAGATAGAGAGAGTGAGAGAGATATAGAGATAGAGAGAGTGAGAGATACAGAGATAGAGAGTGAGAGAGATATCGAGATAGAGAGAGATAAAGAGATAGAGAGAGTGAGAGATATAGAGATAGCGAGAGAGTGAGAAAGATACAGAGATAGAGAGAGTGAGAGAGATATAGAGATAGAGAGAGTGAGAGAGAAATAGAGATAGAGTGAGAGAGATACAGAGATAGAGAAAGAGAAACAGAGATAGAGAAAGTGAGAGAGATAGCGAGATAGAGAGAGATAAAGAGATAGAGAGAATGAGATATAGAGATAGAGAGAGAGAGAGTGAGAAAGATACAGAGATAGAGAGAGTGAGAGAGATATAGAGATAGAGAGAGTGAGAGATACAGAGATAGAGAGTGAGAGAGATATCGAGATAGAGAGAGATAAAGAGATAGAGAGAGTGAGAGATATAGAGATAGCGAGAGAGTGAGAAAGATACAGAGATAGAGAGAGTGAGAGAGATATAGAGATAGAGAGAGTGAGAGAGAAATAGAGATAGAGTGAGAGAGATACAGAGATAGAGAAAGAGAAACAGAGATAGAGAAAGTGAGAGAGATATAGAGATAGAGAGAGTGAGAGAGATAGAGAGTGAGAGAGATATAGAGATAGAGTGAGTGAAAGAGACAGAGAGTGAGAGAGATACAGAGATAGAGAGAGATACAGAGATAGAGAGAGTGAGAGAGATACAGAGATAGAGAGAGAGTGAGAGAGATCGAGAGTGAGAGAGAGAGATACAGAGATAGAGTGAGAGAGATAGAGAAAGAGAGAGTGAGAGAGATACAGAGATAGAGTGAGTGAGCGAGATATAGAGATAGAGAGAGTGAGAGAGATACAGAGATAGGTAGAGTGAGAGAGATATCGAGATAGAGAGAGATATATAGAGATAGAGAGAGTGAGACAGATACACAGATAGAGAGAGAGTGAGAGAGATACAGAGATAGAGAGAGTGAGACAGATACAGAGATAGAGAGAGAGAGTGAGAGAGAAATAGAGATAGAGAGAGAGAGAGATACAGAGATAGAGTGAGACAGATACAGAGATAGAGAGAGTGAGAGAGAAATAGAGATAGAGAGAGTGAGAGAGAAATAGAGACAGAGAGAGTGAGAGAGATACAGAGATAGAGAAAAAGATACAGAGTTAGAGAGAGTGAGAGAGATACAGAGATAGAGAGAGTGAGAGATGGAGAGAGAGATACAGAGATAGGGAGAGAAAGAGATACAGAGATACAGCGAGTTTGAGAGAGATATAGAGATAGAGAGTGAGAGAGAAAGATAGAGAGATATACAGATGACAGAGTGAGAGATACAGAGATAGAGTGAGAGAGATATAGAGATAGAGTGAGAGAGATACAGAGATAGAGAGAGTGAGAGAGATAGCGAGATAGAGAGAGATAAAGAGATAGAGAGAATGAGATATAGAGATAGAGAGAGAGAGAGTGAGAAAGATACAGAGATAGAGAGAGTGAGAGAGATATAGAGATAGAGAGAGTGAGAGATACAGAGATAGAGAGTGAGAGAGATATCGAGATAGAGAGAGATAAAGAGATAGAGAGAGTGAGAGATATAGAGATAGCGAGAGAGTGAGAAAGATACAGAGATAGAGAGAGTGAGAGAGATATAGAGATAGAGAGAGTGAGAGAGAAATAGAGATAGAGTGAGAGAGATACAGAGATAGAGAAAGAGAAACAGAGATAGAGAAAGTGAGAGAGATATAGAGATAGAGAGAGTGAGAGAGATAGAGAGTGAGAGAGATATAGAGATAGAGTGAGTGAAAGAGACAGAGAGTGAGAGAGATACAGAGATAGAGAGAGATACAGAGATAGAGAGAGTGAGAGAGATACAGAGATAGAGAGAGAGTGAGAGAGATCGAGAGTGAGAGAGAGATACAGAGATAGAGTGAGAGAGATAGAGAAAGAGAGAGTGAGAGAGATACAGAGATAGAGTGAGTGAGCGAGATATAGAGATAGAGAGAGTGAGAGAGATACAGAGATAGGTAGAGTGAGAGAGATATCGAGATAGAGAGAGATATATAGAGATAGAGAGAGTGAGACAGATACACAGATAGAGAGAGAGTGAGAGAGATACAGAGATAGAGAGAGTGAGACAGATACAGAGATAGAGAGAGAGAGTGAGAGAGAAATAGAGATAGAGAGAGAGAGATACAGAGATAGAGAGAGTGAGACAGATACAGAGATAGAGAGAGTGAGAGAGAAATAGAGATAGAGAGAGTGAGAGAGAAATAGAGACAGAGAGAGTGAGAGAGATACAGAGATAGAGAAAAAGATACAGAGTTAGAGAGAGTGAGAGAGATACAGAGATAGAGAGAGTGAGAGATGGAGAGAGAGATACAGAGATAGGGAGAGAAAGAGATACAGAGATAGAGCGAGTTTGAGAGATACAGAGAGAGAGAGAGTGAGAGAGATAGAGTGAGAGAGATATCGAGATAGAGAGAGAGAGAGAGATACAGAGATAGCGAGAGCGAGAGAGATACAGAGATAGAGAGAGTGAGAGAGATAGAGAGAGTGACTGAGATATAGAGATAGAGAGAGTGACAGAGATAGAGAGTTTGACAGAGATATAGAGATAGAGAGAGTGAGAGAGATAGAGAGAGTGAGAGAGATACAGAGATAGAGAGTGAGAGAGATACAGAGATAGAGAGAGTGAGAGAGATATAGAGATAGAGAGTGATTGAGAGAGATACAGAGATAGAGAGAGTGAGAGAGATAGAGAGAGTGAGAGAGATATCGAGATAGAGAGAGAGAGAGAGAGATACAGAGATAGCGAGAGCGAGAGAGATACAGAGATAGAGAGAGTGAGAGAGATAGAGAGAGTGACAGAGATATAGAGATAGAGAGAGTGACAGAGATAGAGAGTTTGACAGAGATATAGAGATAGAGAGAGTGAGAGATAGAGAGAGTGAGAGAGATACAGAGATAGAGAGAGTGAGAGAGATATAGAGATAGAGAGAGTGAGAGAGATAGAGAGAGTGAGAGAGATACAGAGATAGAGAGAGATACAGAGATAGAGAGAGTGAGAGAGATACAGAGATAGAGAGAGTGAGAGAGATACAGAGATAGAGAGAGTGAGAGAGATATAGAGATAGAGAGAGTGAGAGAGATAGAGAGAGAGAGAGAGAGTGAGAGAGATAGAGATAGAGAGCGAGAGAGATACAGAGATAGAGAGAGAGAGATATAGAGATAGAGAGAGAGTGAGAGAGATAAAGATAGAGTGAGAGAGAGAGATACAGAGATAGAGAGAGAGAAACATAGATAGAGTGAGAGAGATATCGAGATAGAGAGAGAGTGATACAGAGATAGAGAGAGTGAGAGAGATATCGAGTTAGAGAGAGAGAGAGTGAGAGAGATACAAAGATAGAGAGAGTGAGAGAGATAGAGTGACAGAGATATCGAGGTAGAGAGAGTGAGAGATTGAGAGAGATATAGAGATAGAGAGATTGAGAAAGATACAGAGATAGAGCAAGAGATAGAGATAGGGAGAGTGAGAGAGATATAGAGATAGAGAGAGAGCGATAGAGAGAGAGTGAGAGAGAGTGTGAGAGATACAGAGATAGAGAGTGTGAGAGAGATAGTGATAGAGAGAATGAGAGAGATACAGAGATAGAGTGAGAGAGAGATAGAGAGAGTGAGAGATTTCCAGAGATAGAGAGAGTGAGAGAGATATCGAGAAAGAGAGAGAGATACAGAGATAGAAAGAGTGAGAGAGATATAGAGATAGAGCGAGTGAGAGAGATATCGAGATAGAGAGTGAGAGATCTCGAGATAGAGAGAGAGAGATACAGAGCTAGAGAGCGAGAGAGATAGAGTTAGAGAGAGTGAGAGAGATACAGAGATAGAGAGAGTGAGAGATGGAGAGAGAGATACAGAGATAGGGAGAGAAAGAGATACAGAGATAGAGCGAGTTTGAGAGATACAGAGAGAGAGAGAGTGAGAGAGATAGAGTGAGAGAGATATCGAGATAGAGAGAGAGAGAGAGATACAGAGATAGCGAGAGCGAGAGAGATACAGAGATAGAGAGAGTGAGAGAGATAGAGAGAGTGACTGAGATATAGAGATAGAGAGAGTGACAGAGATAGAGAGTTTGACAGAGATATAGAGATAGAGAGAGTGAGAGATAGAGTGAGAGAGATATAGAGATAGAGAGAGTGAGAGAGATAGAGAGAGTGAGAGAGATACAGAGATAGAGAGTGAGAGAGATACAGAGATAGAGAGAGTGACAGAGATAGAGAGTTTGACAGAGATATAGAGATAGAGAGAGTGAGAGATAGTGAGAGAGATATAGAGATAGAGAGATTGAGAGAGAAACAGAGATAGAGTGAGTGAGAGAGATATAGAGATAGAGTGAGAGAGATAGAGAGATAGAGAGAGTGAGAGAGATAGAGAGAGTGAGAGAGATATCGAGATACGGAGAGAGAGAGAGATGCAGAGATAGCGAGAGCAAGAGAGATACAGAGAGAGAGTGAGAGAGATAGAGAGAGTGACAGAGATATAGAGATAGAGAGAGTGACAGAGATAGAGAGTTTGACAGAGATATAGAGATAGAGAGAGTGAGAGAGATACAGAGATAGAGAGAGTGAGAGAGATATAGATATAGAGATAGAGAGAGTGAGAGAGATAGAGAGAGTGAGAGAGATACAGAGATAGAGAGAGATACAGAGATAGAGAGAGTGAGAGAGATACAGAGATAGAGAAAGTGAGAGAGATACAGAGATAGAGAGTGATTGAGAGAGATACAGAGATAGAGAGAGTGAGAAAGGTCGAGATAGAGAGAGAGAGATATAGAGATAGAGTGAGAGAGATACAGAGATAGAGAGAGAGATACAGAGATAGAGAGAGAGTGAGAGAGAGAGATATAGAGAGAGAGTGAGAGAGATAGAGATAGAGTGAGAGAGAGATAGAGATAGAGAGTGAGAGAGAGATATAGAGATAGAGAGAGTGAGAGAGATACAGAGATAGAGAGAGTGAGAGAGATACAGAGATAGAGAGAGTGAGAGAGATATAGAGATAGAGAGAAGAATGAGAGAGATACAGAGATAGAGAGAGTGAGAGAGATACAGAGATAGAGAGTGAGAGAGATACAGAGATAGAGCGAGTGAGAGAGATATAGAGATAGAGAGTGTGAGAGAGATACAGAGATAGAGAGAGAGTGAGAGAGAGAGATATAGAGATAGAGAGAGAGTGATAGAGATAGAAATAGAGATAGTGAGAGAGAGATAGAGATAGAGAGTGAGAGAGAGAGATATAGAGATAGAGAGAGTGAGAGAGATACAGAGATAGAGAGAGAGATACATAGATAGAGAGAGAGAGAGAGATATCGAGATAGATAGAAAGAGAGATACTGAGATAGAGAGAGTGAGAGATATCGAGATAGAGAGAGAGAGAGATACAGAGATAGCGAGAGCGAGAGAGATACAGAGATAGAGAGAGTGAGAGAGATAGAGAGAGTGACAGAGATATAGAGATAGAGAGAGTGAGAGATAGAGAGAGTGAGAGAGATAGAGAGTTTGACAGAGATATAGAGATTGAGAGAGTGAGAGATAGAGAGAGTGAGAGATATAGAGATAGAGAGAGTGAGAGAGATAGAGAGAGTGAGAGAGATACAGAGATAGAGAGAGTGAGAGAGATACAGAGATAGAGAGTGAGAGAGATATAGAGATAGAGAGTGATTGAGAGAGATACAGAGATAGAGAGAGTGAGAGAGATACAGAGATAGAGTGAGAAAGGTCGAGATAGAGAGAGAGAGAGAGATATAGAGATAGAGAGAGTGAGAGAGATACAGAGATAGAGAGAGAGATACAGAGAGAGAGTGAGAGAGAGATATAGAGATAGAGAGAGAGTGAGAGATAGAGATAGAGTGAGAGAGAGATAGAGATAGAGAGTGAGAGAGAGAGATATAGAGATAGAGAGAGTGAGAGAGATACAGAGATAGAGAGAGTGAGAGAGATATAGAGATAGAGAGTGATTGAGAGAGATACAGAGATAGAGAGAGTGAGAGAGATAGAGATAGAGAGAGTGAGAGAGATACAGAGATAGAGAGAGTGAGAGAGATACAGAGATGGAGAGAGTGAGAGAGATACAGAGATGGAGTGAGAAAGATCGAGATAGAGAGTGTGAGAGAGATACAGAGTTAGAGAGAGATACAGAGATAGAGAGAGAGTGAGAGAGAGAGATATAGAGATAGAGAGAGAGTGAGAGATAGAGATAGTGAGAGAGAGATAGAGATAGAGAGTGAGAGAGAGATATAGAGATAGAGAGAGTGAGAGAGATACAGAGATAGAGAGAGATATACATAGATAGAGAGAGAGAGAGATATCGAGATAGAGAGAGAGATACAGAGATAGAGAGAGTGAGAGAGATATCGAGATAGAGAGAGAGAGAGATACAGAGATAGAGAGAGTGAGGGAGATAGAGAGAGAGTGAGAGAGAGCGATAGAGATAGAGTGAGAGTCAGAGAGATACAGAGATAGAGAGAGAGTGAGAGATAGTGACATAGTGAGAGTGAGAGAGAGAGATTCAGTGATAGAGAGAGTGAGAGAGATACAGAGACAGAGAGTGAGTGAGAGAGATACAGAGATAGAGAGTGAGAGTGAGTGAGAAATAGAGATAGAGAGAGTGAGAGAGATAGAGAGAGAGAGATACAGAGATAGAGAGAGAGAGAGATAGAGATAGAGAGAGTGAGAGAGATACATAGATCGAGTTTGTGAGAAAGATACAGAGATAGAGAGAGTGAGAGAGATACGGAGATAGAGAGAGTGAGAGAGAAATAGAGATAGAGAAAGTGAGAGAGATACAGAGATAGAGAGAGAGATAGAGAGATAGAGAGAGTGAGAGAGAGAGTGAGAGAGATACAGAGAGAGAGAGAGATAGAGAGAGTGAGAGAGATACAGAGATAGAGTGAGAGAGAGCGATAGAGAGAGAGTGAGAGAGTGAGAGATACAGAGATAGAGAGAGCGTGAGAGAGATAGAGATAGAGTGAGAGAGATACAGAGATAGAGAGTGAGAGAGATACAGAGAGAGAGTGAGAGCGATACAGAGATAGAGAGAGAGTGAGAGAGAGAGAGAGAGATAGAGAGTGAGAGAGAGAGAGATAGAGATAGAGAGTGAGAGAGAGAGATATAGATAGAGAGTGAGAGAGATACAGAGATAGAGAGAGAGATGCAGAGATAGAGAGAGTGAGAGAGATACAGAGATAGAGAGAGAGAGATACAGAGATAGAGAGAGTGAGGGAGATAGAGAGAGAGTGAGAGAGAGAGATAGAGGTAGAGTGAGAGTGAGAGAGATACAGAGATAGAGAGAGAGTGAGAGATAGAAATATAGTGAGAGTGAGAGAGAGATACAGTGATAGAGAGAGTGAGAGAGATATAGAGATAGAGAGTGAGAGATATCGAGATAGAGAGAGAGAGAGTGAGAGAGTGAGAGAGATACAGAGATAGAGAGAGTGACAGAGATATCGAGATAGAGAGAGTGAGAGATAGGGAGAGTGAGAGAGATATAGAGATAGAGAGATTGAGAGAGATACAGAGATAGAGCGAGTGAGAGAAATAGAGATAGGGAGAGTGAGAGAGATATAGAGATAGAGAGAGTGAGAGAGATAGAGAGAGTGAGAGAGATACAGAGATAGAGAGTGAGAGATATACAGAGATAGAGAGAGTGAGAGAGATATAGAGATAGAGAGAGATTGAGAGAGATAGAGAGAGAGAGATACAGAGATAGAGAGAGAAAGATCGAGATAGACTGAGTGAGAGAGATATAGAGATAGAGATGGTGAGAGAGATACAGAGATAGAGAGAGAGAGATACAAAGATAGAGAGAGTGAGAGAGATATAGAGAGAGAGTGAGAGAGATATAGAGATAGAGTGAGAGAGATACAGAGATAGAGTGAGAGATATAGAGATACAGAGATAGAGTGAGAGAGATATAGAGATAGAGAGAGTGATAGAGATATCGAGATAGAGAGAGAGAGTAAGAGAGATAGAGATAGAGAGAGTGAGAGAAATATAGAGAAAGAGTGAGAGAGATAGAGAGATACAGAGATAGAGAGAGAGAGTGAGAGAAAGGGGGACGTGAGCACAGGGAGAAACAAAGGTTCGAAACCGGGCACTGACCTGTGAGCCAGATGGTTGGCCATCAGCACTGGCACATTAGATCGGGCTAGAGGCTTTGAAGAAATCTGGAAATAAATGAGAACTGAGCAGTTGTCACATTCGAGGTAAGGCTGGGAGAGTAAAAAATGTGCATACAGGTGAATAAAGAATTAATTAGAATTATAGTTCAATGGAGATAAAAGGTGTTAAGAAACCGTCAGACATCATGAGTGACACAGTAATTTCACACCAAATACAGGAAACTCTCTTTTAAACGGCACCTAAATATCCGGAAATCTCTATTAACCGGCAAAATTCAGGAGTAGGTTCAGGTAAGTTTTACTGTATATTAATAGCCGTGTAACCGGGGTTCCTGCACCTGTGGCGTGTAACTGGGACTCCTGGATCTGTGGCCGTGTAACAGGGACTCCTGGATCTGTGGCCGTGTAACAAGGACTCCTGGATCTGTGGCCGTGTAACAGGGACTCCTGGATCTGTGACCGTGTAACAGGGACTCCTGCACCTGTGGCTGTGTAACAGGGGCTCCTGGATCTGTGGCCGTGTAACCGGTGTGCTGTGTAACGGAGCTCTCGTACCTTGGTAGGTATACCTCTCCGTTATCCGGAATTTTTAATCAACCGGCACCATCCCGGTCCCGTAGGTACCAGATACCAAAGAGTTTCCTGTACTAGGATTTCTAAAAAAAACTTGAAGAATTAAAAACCTTGGGGTAAAAATTCAGTTGGTTGCGCCTCCCGTTAGCGCCTTAAGAGGGCGCTAATGGGGCGCAAAGCCGCTAATGCCCGGGCGCAGCGATGTTTCCGCCGCTCGGGAACTTAACTTGACATTGTGCGGCGGCGCTAAAACTTACCGCTGCGACCACCTGCGCGCGCAGATTGTGACGTCATTCCATGGTGCAACGCCCTTGTGGCGCCCCGGAGCGGAAATTAAGTGGCGCCCCCTGCCTTACCGCCTGGCGCTTCCAACGACCGGAAGACTGGAACGCTATCAATCGCTGTGGGGCTGGAGGGGGCGCTATTTAAAGGCGGCCTCTTCCTGTCTTTTTCTGTGGTCGACATTTTTGCACCACTCGTTCTGAGAGAGAGAGAGAGATTCGGAGAGAGAGAAAGAGAGACTTCTACATTGACTCAACGCTTTGTGAGGTAGTTTTGCCTATTGATCCTAACTTTGCTGCTACTTTAGTTGCTGTCCTTCATTACTTTGCTTGCAAAGAGAATATGGGGGCTGCACTGATTGGGGGCGTCGTCCTGCTCCAGCTGAATCGGAGGATACAGAGACGCAGAGAGAGAGTGGCAATGATGGCCAGACGGAGGAGGGCCATCAGGCGTATGTACAGGAGAGCTTACCCTCCCAGGGTATATCGTGAACAGCTCTCCTACATTCATATGTCCGAGGAGCTGTGTTTGCGAAGGCTGCGATTCAGCAAGGAGGTGGTCACTGAGCTCTGCCACCTGCTGCACCCAGATCTGCAGCCTCAACTGAGGTCCAGGACGTCTCTGTCGGTGGCAGTGAAGGTCACAGTGGCTTTGAACTTTTACGCTACTGGCTCATTTCAAGCTGCTGCTGGGGACCTCGCCAATATCTCCCAGTTCGCGGTGTATTGCTGCATCCGGCAGGTCACAAATGCCCTCTTCAAAAGGAGACGAGAGTTCATCTCTTTCCCCATGACCCCAGACAAGCAGCGTCTGGGCTTTGCGAGGGTAGCGGGCTTCCCCATGGTGCAGGGCGCCATTGACTGCACGCATGTTGGTTTGCGTGCTCCGCATGAGAATGCCGAGGAATTCAGGAACAGAAAGGGGTTCCATTCCTTGAATGTCCAGTTGGTCTGTGACCACAGACAGCTGATACTCGCTGTCAATGCCCACTATCCTGGCAGCTGCCACAATGCTTTTATCCTGCGCCAGACTACTGTGGCAGAACTTTTCGAGGCACCGCATCAGCCAGTTGGTTGGCTTCTCGGGGACAAGGGGTATGCATTGAGCACCTGGCTGATGACACCGCTCCGTACGCCCAACACCCCTGCTGAGCTGCGGTACAATGAGAGCCATCAAGCTACCAGGAACATTATTGAGCGCACAATCGGCGTGCTGAAGCAACGGTTCCGCTGTCTGGACCATTCCGGAGGAGCCCTGCAGTACTCGCCTGAGCGAGTATCGAACTTCGTAGTTGTGTGCTGCATGTTGCATAACATGGCAATCCTCAGGACCCAGCCAATGCCACCAGGCCTTGGAGCACCACCAGAGGAGGAGGAGGAAGAGGAGGAAGAGGACGAGGACGATGATCATCAGCAGCACCAAGGCAGGAGGGCGGCCCACAATGGTCAAACTGCAAGGGCCGTCCGTCAACGGCTAATAGCAAGCCGCTTCTAGGGCCCCTGCCATTGCTACCAACATTAATGAACCCAGCACGCAACCCCTAAGCCGGCCAAGGCACCAATAATTCCAACCACCAACCATGTATATTTTGAATACAGAAACTTATTTATTTTACAAACTCTGTGTGTGTCAATTCCTCATGACAAACTCATAGAAATAAACACAAAAAAACAGTCAATAACATAACTGGTTCTCACAACCTGGAGATAATGTCCAAAACACTAAACAAAAGTTGGACCACGAACCTCGACCTTTAATAAAAAAATGACCAGCATTTTGTCACACCTCCTACTTTTTGCCCTTCGAGGGTGATCTCCTTCCCTTGCGCACTTCCCCCCTTCTAACCCTACTGCTCCTCCGTAATGGGACCTCAGTGGCTGCAGCAAGGCTGGTGGAAGGCTGCTGCTCGTCAGACCCTGACACTGCAGATGCCCCTGAAGGACGGCCTCGAACAGTTCTGGGCCTGGAGGGCCCGGCTGCAGACTGCACCAACTCTGCATGGGCGGCAGCAGTCTGTCCTACAGGCGGTGGCAAGTGCAGTGGAGAAGTGACAGTGTTGGCAGCAGGAATGCTGTCATCGTGAGAGAGGGCAGCAACTCCCTGCTCGCCCAACACACTGGCACTCCCACGGGGCAGCACTTCAGCATCCGGAGCAATCTGCCGGAGAACAGATTGCTGGCCTGCTGCGGCGCGGTGACAGCCCCGGGGACATGTGCACGAACCATCGAGGTTGGCAGCAGTCTGTGCTCGCGTGGCCTCAATCTGAGTCTGTATGAGAGCAGTCAGAGATGGGATCACGGCAGCCAGTGACTGAATTGCAGCACTAAGCGTTAGTGTGGCATCCGCCTGTGCTACAGCGAAGTGCTCCACACTCCTTGCCAGTGACTCAATGCATTCGGGCACCCTTCCCACTGCACCCATGAGCTCAGTGTGCATGCCCACTGCCTGGGTGTTCATTTCTGCGATCAGCCGCTCCTCCTCTGCATCCATTGCAGTAGGAGTGTCTGGCATACTCTCCCTCTGGGGAGAAGGCCCCCGTTCTTCCCTACCCCCCCCATGGCGTTGCTGCAGCCCGCTGGGTCCTGGAGCTTCACCCTCATCAGACCCTTCCCCCCTGCTCCCCTCCAGGGAAGGCGTGTTCCCAGTGTGGGCATGGGCTTCCTCGGGAGAGGGTGGCACTGCTGCTCTGGCTTCCTCTTCCTCCTCAGCTGCAGCATCACTCCCAGTGGCAGCTTCAGGGCCCGTCTCCTCAGCTGGTGAATCACCATCTGAAAGCAGGGAGGTACAAGAGTGGCTTTAGCGTGAGGACAGGGTGGCAGTAAGGGAGGAATAAGTGCAGCGAGTTAGCAAGTTGGATTGAAAGTGTCAAAGGCTGGTGTTGTGAGGGACAAGTGGAAGGACAGAGGACAAAAAGGTGATGACCTTACCATTGCTGTCCAGAACGGGGTCGGCGTCTCCAGTGGCGACGGGACCGATCACCCGGCTTGCCACAATCCTGTGGACGTGCTCCTCAAGATTGCTGAGGGGTTGCAGCTGAGGCCGCCCTCCACCTGTCCGTTGCTGCTGTCTCCGATTATGCGCCAGCTTGGCCTGTAAGAAAAAGGACAGCATCTGAGTAAATATACAGCCATGGTCTTGCCTGATGTGCCTCCCATAGGTGAATAGCCCTTACTGTATGCAGCCATGGTCTTGCCTGATGTGCCTCCCATAGGTGAATAGCCCTTACTGTATGCAGCCATGGTCTTGCCTGATGTGCCTCCCATAGGTGAATAGCCCTTACTGTATGCAGCCATGGTCTTGCCTGATGTGCCTCCCATAGGTGAATAGCCCTTACTGTATGCAAAGTGTGGAATGTGTGTGTGTGTTTGATGAAAGGGCCATAGGTGTTGGATGAGTGTTGTGCATTGGGGTTTTAAGACCCTCTGGCCATAGAGTGAGGTTGAGATGGAGGGATGGAGAGGTATTGAGAAAAAGCCACTCACCCTGACGACCCGAGTGAGGTCGTTGAACTTTTTGCGGCATTGAGTATGGGTCCTGGGCACCATGCTCCTGGAGGAGACGCTCTGAGCCACCTCCCTCCACACTCTTCTGAACTCGCGTGGCAAAGGCCTCCTGCCACTCTCAGGGAAGAGCATACATCGTCTGCGCTCCACCGCGCCAACCAGAGCATCCAAGGCCCGCTCGGTGAAGCGATGAGCGCGTTCTCTCACCCTCTCCATGCTTGGCAGCAAAATGGATTCACAGGTCTCTCCAGGCCGAGATTCAAGGCTGCAATGAGCAGGGTATGGCTGGGGAGCAAGTTGCCCCCCCCCCCTTTAAGAAGTGGCCGGCGCCAGTGTGTCTGTGTTCCCTCGCTAACTGGCAGCAGCTGCGCTGCGCTCGCGCGCTGAGTTAGCGCCTCACTCCTTGGCCTTTGCGCCTTAAGACAGGTGTGCAGCGCCTGCTTTAGCGCTCCACTCACCTCCCGGGGCGGTAAAAGTGAAGTTTCCAGTCAGTGCCGATAATTAGCGCCAGGCGCTAATATTTGCGTCCAGACGATATTTGCGCCCTAAATGGGGCGCGACCTAATTTCTACCCCCTTGTCTTTTCTGCAGATTGATGAAAGCTGCTGTGACTGAGGAGGACTGACATTTTTCAAACAAAATGTCGGTATTGGTGCTACTCATTCTCCTGATGTACATCGCCGGTAAGAGTCCCCTTTGAGACTTGTTGCTGACGAGTGGAGTATCCGCCTGGCCCAATTGTTCTGGAGCTTTTCATTCTTGTCCGCAGGATAAATAAGTACCAAAATCTGAATTTATGCGCCGTGTGAAAGACAAATAATGAAAAGAAGCATTACGAGTGCTCACTATTTAACTCTGAAGTGCCAATGGGATATAAATGGTGATAAGTTAGACAGCACAGTGACTGGATGTATTAGTACAGTAAGGGAGATTTGATCTTAGCACAGTGTGTTTTGATTTCATTTTTAGCACTATCACAGGAGCCCAGAAGCTAACTCCAGAGGCTATTTTATGAAATCCCAATCCTGGAATGGAGCTTTGCCAGGAGTGAATATCAAGAACTTGGGGCAAGCACCCAAATGTCCTGATGTGTGCTCATAGCATGTGGGCTTCACCCCTCGGGAGCTTGAGTTCATAAAATTACCCTGTCTGCGCTTCCTCGGATGTTGGATGCAGTTATTGCTAACACACAGTTGAACAGCAGATCACAACAAACCTAAAATAATGCTCTGAATCTGCCTTTGACCATCCAAATAAGCATGTTAGCACTGCAAATAATGCTGAGTTTAGGAATCTAGCTGAGGAATATGCACATTTGGATGCTCTTAAAGAGAGCAAAGAGATCCCAATAGACTTTTTTCAAGGAAGGGCCCCTGCAGATCATTGTAGAAACAATGAGGGAACAATGAAACAAAATGCCCTGTGCAGGTTGGAACAGCAATTAATACATAGGGTCCAGCAGGTGTTCAGACAATCAGACAAGAGGCAAATGACTCAACCCACTCCACTTGAAAGGATGTGTGAAAGAAAGTGGCTGATTAGAGGAGAATTGTCAAGGTACGTAATATGTGCTATAAAGGGCATGGTAGTGTGGTGGTCATCATAATCCAGAGGCCTGGACTAATAATGCAGAGTTCAAATCCCACCATGGCAGTTTGAGAATTTAAATTCAGTTTAAAAATGTGGAAGTAGAAGCTGGTATCAGTAAACGTGCCCATGACGCTGTCGGATTATTGGAAAAACCCAACTGGTTCACTAATGTCCTTGAGGGACGGAGTAAGGCTGCTGTTCTTGCCCCATCTGCCTTTACCACATCAGCGTAGTTCACTTTTAAGTGCCCTAGTAAACCATTCAGTTGTATCAAATCACTATAAAGGATTGCAGCGGTTCAAGAAGCAGGCCAATTTGAGAAGTATCAAAGAGTACCAATCATTTTACATTAGTAGAAATTGCTATCTAAAGAGATTGCATTATTCTGCTGACTTTGCCTGAACAGTTCCACAGAAGAGTATTTTTAATCCCGATATATTGAGAAACTTGCTAGAAGTATAGCACAAAGCAGAGGTAATGACGTTATTACAGAAATATCACAAAAGGCTACAAAAGGCAGATATGCTTTCTAGCAGCTGATGAGAGATTGTTCGCTAATGACCTTTATTCACAGAAAGAACTGGCTAAACAAAAGCACTTACTCTGCTTTTCCTTTTCCAGCGAGCAAGGTATTTTACATTTCATTCTACTAGGTCTTGCGATATATGTCTACTATTCAGCATTTACTTTTCTGCAAAATTTAATCTCAAGCAATGTGTACTGTTCTTTTCTTTGAAGGAAAAGATGACCTTCAACAAATGTCACCATGCCACGATTGGTGACGGCATGCGACAAATGGCCCCTTTCTTGCGAGAAAGAGTCCATCATGGAGATCATAGGTTGGAACCCCATATTAGACATGGAGTACACTGAAGTTTAAGACGACAACACTCCTGGATTATGCAATGATAATCACATACATTCACTGTGCAAAATTATTTTCTTTCTAATCAGATTAAGAGCACTGTTTGTGTTCCACCATAGAACATAGCAGGTGATGGCACTGTTTACTAAAACTGTGCATAACAATGTCGATATGCTTATCCTGTGCCATCATTTTTTTTTTACAGAAAGATGACAGATCCAGAAGGAGGAAGCTGCTCCACCAGGACTATCATGCACACTTCAGCACTCTGCATTAGCCACATCCTTTAAAGAAAGTGACAGCACAGACACCACAATTTGGAGGGTATGAACAGCTTTGAGGAGGCAGCACAAAGTGCCAATCATCAAAACAGCATTGAGTCACTTATCGCTCCGTTACTGCTGGCCCTCCGGTTGCTGCCATCTTAGAAGGGGCCTTTATATTGGCGGGCGGAGCACCCGCCTGTTTCAGGCGGGAGGCCATTTTTAATAACGCAAGTCTAAGCCCTATGATGTGCATAGGAATCCAATTACGATTTTGTAGTATAAATGAGTGGGACATGCGCTGCGCATGCTCCGCCCATTTGTACTGGTGTTGAGCAGCCTAACTAACTGAAAGACCGCTGGAGGCTGCTCAGAAAAAGTCCCGAAACCATTTTCATCTTTTATTTTTGTGGGGCCAAGAGGAGAAGGAAGGCTACCAGTCCTGCTGCCAGTCCCTCCAGTGGGATTATATTTCTCCACCCCACCCCCCCACCTCCTCCACAAGGTCTAGACCCTCCTCAACCGGCAAGCAAATCGGAGCGCCAATTTGGTTCTCTGGATCCATGAAAATGAGGCCCAGTCCTCAAAATGGTTCTGTCCTCATGGCAGCAACAAAGAGTAGGCGGCAGATGCCCTCCACCCACCAACCGCCCGTTTTGCGGCCGCACTGAATACAAGATCACAGATGAAGAATGGGCAGAAGTGGTAGGTGCAGGGCTGGCTGCTAATGTGCAGATATACAGCAGAGTCACAGCTCCTGCTGAGTTGCATCTTGATTCTAACCTCATAGCTCCACCAATGAACTGATGAACCCTCTAAAAAGCCAGGGGGGAGACGAGGAGAATTTGTTTCTGCGGCGAATTGTTAATATCTGGAATCCACTGCCTGAAAGGATGGTGGAAACAGATTCAATAGTAACCTCCAAAAGGGAACTGGGTATATACTTAAAAAGGAAAAAATTGCAGGGCTATGGGGAAAGAGCAGGGGAGTGGGACTAATTGGTAGGTCTTTCAGAGAGCTAACTTCGGCAGGACATTAGTGGACGGAACTCGTGGAGAAATTATGTAAATAGCTGTTTTTAGCCATTGATGTTGTTTCTCCAGGTGTTCCACCAATCTCCCTCCCGAAGTTACAGCAGGAGATCGGGAGAACACCTGCAGAAATTCAGGGCCAGAAGGTGCGAGATATGTGGAGCATATCTTACCTGTGTCATTGAGTTACAGGAGTTCTGTCAGATCATTTTCAATATTTCGCTCTATGAAGCCAGACCGCTCAAATGGCACAGTGCATCAAACTGAGATGAATATGCATTTATACCAATGTAAATTAAAATATGATTTAATATCTGCACCATTAATATTGTGGTCAATGTAGACGATGTGTTCCAACAGACCTTGTACTTGTGGGAAAAAGTCACTCCCAGAGCTAACAGTAAGTATCGATGAGATCACTCGATTGGCTTCTCTCCCACTGGTTGGCTGCTAAATTCGATAGCCTCCAAAAACGGGTGCGGGGATCACGATGCACGATTAGCCCACACCCATTGATTCCAATGCAGGCAGCACTCCAACTTTGTGCTGCCTGCTCATTTAAATGATTGCAACATCCAGCCAGTGCTAACTGTGGTGTTCATTAGCTGGATGCATAGCAGGGGGCCAATATCGTGAGAGGCTAGCACCAGTTAAAGCTAGCCAGCACCGCTTACAGTTAGTCTGCACCACTTAAAGGGGAGGTGCATTGTGGCTGGAGCAGGTGCTGGGAGGTGTGTTTGAAAAGATTCTGACCTGGGAAAGAGTGAGGAATGGCGCAACTGGGGAGAGAGTGGGCTCCAAGGCTTTTGGACGCTGCACCAGAGGTTTTGGTAGAGGAGGTGGAATGGAGGAGAGATGTCCTGTATCTGCAGGGGGGAGTGAGGCCCTCCAGACAAACGATCAAAAGGCAGTGGAGCCGGGGAGGTCAATGCAATGAGTCATGCTCCGAGGACCTGGATGCAGTTCCGCAAGAAGTTCAGTGACCTCACACAATTGGTCAAGGTCAGTGAATGCATCTTCAAGTGCCATATCCCACCATCTACACCACTAGCCTCAGACACTCCTCAATTCACCACACCCCCATCACTCACCTACCAACAATTTCCCTCAAACAGGCCTCATACCTAACATTCACATGTTTCACCTCACCCTCACACACTTAGCACTGCTGCAAACCTCACACCCACATCACACAGCTTGCACACACTGCCAGCTATTCAACCATGGCAGCTGTATCAGCCAAACAAATTGCATGACACTCACTGACGCACTTCACTCTCTTTCAGGAGAAGGTGGTGCACAATCGGAGGCAGCAGGAGCTAACCGGAGTGGAACAGGCCTGCACATCCTATCCCCCATGGAGGAGATGGTGCTGGCCATTATTGGGATGGCCGTTGCTGAGCCTGTGGCCTGTGGCAGTATCCGCATACCTAATCCTCCTTCTCACATCCCACTTCCTCCTCATCCCACAATCCCTTCTGACTTACAAGCTGCAGATGATGTAAGCATGAACCTCTTACTTTCCCCCCTCCCCTCATCACAACCTTACCCTTGTGCCTTTCTCCTTTCAGATACCCAAGAAGTGCAACCTGGCCAGGCAGTGGTGGGTCAGTAAGAAGAGAGTGATGTTGAAGATGCATCATCACCCGATTTCACACTCGCAACCACCAGCTCAGATACTGACACTACGCATAATTTAGAGGATAGCATAGAGGCGGGATCTGCACGTTGTGAGACACCAGGCGCAAGTGGCCTGCAACCAGGGCAGGGGGCAAGGATAGCACAGGTGCCAGCTCGCTGGAGCTGCACAGGACTCAGATGAACACTTCGATGGAGCAGGCTGATGTGTATGCACACTGAAATGCTTGGTACATTGGCAGGGCTGCCGGAAAGCCTACGTGCAATGCCAAGGAGCATGGAGGAGTCCAGCACCATTTTTCTTTGTTTTCGTTGCTTCGGAATGATTCTAGCTATGCCAGGAAAATCTCTCCGAAATGTGCCAGCTTTCTTTGAACTCTTGTGATTCATTTTCCAGATTTTGACCATTCTTTTATTTAAGGACAACTTCTGTTTTTGGAGTAAGTAACTTGGCACAGGGCTTTGCGCAGAGCTTGAAGCCCACCCTTTCCAGCATGGACGTGGTGGCCAACTCCATTAGCACACTTGTGGACCCAACAATGATGCAGTGTCTGATGGCCAATGTCTCAGCTTCCATTGCAGCACAAGCAACGTCTGAGTGCTGCAGTGGAAGCTCAGACTGCAGTCACGCAAGCTCAGCTTGCTGCCATCATGGCTGTGGATTACAGTGTTCAAAGGGGCTTGCAAGGTGCCACAGCAGTCCAGCAAGTTGTCCTCCAACAGGTTACTAGGATTGCTGAGGTGCCGCTCCAAGGGACTGGCAGTGGCTCCATGGAGCACAAACCTGCTGTCCTCTCACAGGATGACAGCGTTCGTCCTCCCACCACTGCTACTCTGCCAGTGCCCTTGTTGTTGCCTGTCAGCCAGCCCAGACTGCTGCCGCCCATGCCAAGATGGACCAGTCCGCAGCCGAACCTTCTGGGCCCAGAGCTGCTCGAGGTTGTCTTCCATTTTCAGTCTCCTCCACTGAAAGTCAGCAGCCTTCCATCAGCCATGCTGCAGCCACTGGGGTAGCACTACGTAGGAGCATGAAGACAGTCAAAGGCACATGGAAGACTGGTACTACGTGAATGCACAAGGGTGATTAGTTGACTTTTGTATGCAATATGGCATGATTTCATTTATAAATTTGATTTGGAATGTTTATTTTGTGATGGCTTTTAATTTTGCATTGTGGCCAAGTGGACACTGCGATGGTCAGTGACAGAGCGAAGGTAAGGTGTGGGACTGTTGGTGAATTGGGAAATGGGGTTGCATTTACTGGTATCGCAGTCGTATGAGTTCCCCAGGCAGAAAGGGGTTGGCTAGGTTGCCTCCTCCCTTCTTCTTCCTCTACCTGCTGCTCCTGTTCCTCCTCCTCCTCCTCATGTGCCCTCATGATGGCAAGGTTGTGCAGCATGCAGCAGAGCACCACGAATCTTGACACCCACTCTGCTGAGTACTGCAGTGCTCCTCCAGAGCAGTCCAGGCAGCGGAAGCGCTGTTTCAGCACGCCAATGGTCTGCTCTATCACATTTCATATGGCAGCATGGATTTCATTGTATGCATGTTGCGCACGTGTGTGTGGGTTGAGTCATGAGCCATGTCGTCAGCGGATAGCCCTCGTCACCCAGTAGCCACCCTCTGGTTTTCCCTGGTGGCTGAAATGCAGCTGGCATAGGGGACTGCTGCAGAATGAAGGCATCATGACTGCTGCCAGGATACCGGGCATTGATCTGCATGATTCGCTGCCTATGGTCACACACCAGCTGGACATTGAGGGAGTGGAATCCCTTTCGGTTCCGATATATGGCAGAGTTGACATGAAGCACCTGCAAAGCGATGTGCATGCAGTCAATGTCACCCTGCACCATGAAGAAGCCTACAATCCTAGCAAAGCCATGTGCTTGCTCCGTCTGCTGCCCTCTGCCAAGAGAGAATGAAATGTAGTCAGCTCTCTTGGAATACAGAGCCTCAGTGACCTCCCTTAAGCAACAGTGGACGGCAAACTGCGAGATTTTGCAAATATTTCCAGCTCCAGCCTGGAAGGAGCCAGACGCATAAAAGTTCATCGCCATGGTCACCTTCACAGCCAGTAGCAATGCGGTCCTTGCCCTGCTGTGAGGTTGCAGTCGCGGCTGCAGCAGGTGGCAGATTTCAGTGAGGACATCCTTAGTGAAGCACAGACGTCTCACACATTGTTCATTGCTGAGGTTCAGGTAGGAGAATTGCTCCCTGAACACCCTGTGCGGATATGACCTCTTGCTGAGAGCCCTTCTTCCCATCCTCCGCCTCGTTCTTCCAGCAGCTTGTCCTGCTCTGCGTGGCTCTGCTCATTCTCCAAGTCATGCTGTATTCCAAGGGGAATGCCTACTAATGCACCCATGTCTGGCAGCAACTGGTTTGTGGAGAAGCCTTGAAGTCAAGAAAAAGTCCGTCAGCACCTGCCATGCCACTTCCTGTAGACTTTAGCAACTTTAAACAACTATAGAAAGCACCAAACACTTGTACAATCGTAGCAACAGCCAGTAAAAATCAATCAGCAATTAACCTGTAAGTAGTTGATGATCCCTTTAAATAGCACTGGTGGGGGGGTCCTTCCTGCTGCTGAATGCGTGTTCAGCTGTGTGAGGTTAAGAGAGGGCATTAGTTGGAGCATTGAGCTCCAAAATGGCAGCACTGGTGTTAAATCAGCGTGTATACTTCCGGTGGACGTTCACTGCATGCGTGCTAATGCCCTCACCAATATGGCATCCAGCATGATTCACCCCACAAGTGTGCGTGTGCGCCGTGGATGCTGTTTTGGAACCAAAATGGCACTCCTAGTGCTGAGAAAACAGGCACTATGGATCCGAATTTTACACATGTTGTGTCTAACAATCGCCCAGTCTGTAAAAAGCGTTTTCTTCATAAAATAGCTAAGCATAAAATAAGAAAGAAAGTAATATGCAGGTATGATTTTCTGTAACCTTTCCAAAATTAATGTCAAGTATCACATGGCCTCAGCAAACCTTGGCTCAGTGGTAGCATTTCCGCCACTGAGTTGGAAGGTTGTGGGTTCAAGCCCCACTCTAAGCAGTCTTGATGAGCGGAGACAAGAGTTCCAGTCTCTGAAAACTGTGTTGACCTCCAGCAGAATACTCATGTCCAATGGGAGAAGAGTGGAGACCACCTCACTGTATCTAGTCGGCTCTCCTAGTAGGCAGTTGTGCATCAGGCTAATGGCCTGCCCACATAAAAAGGGACTTTATTACAGAAACAACCCAGAGCAGGATCTGCTGGATGTAAAACAGTGGAACAACTCATGTGCTGTTGGGCAGGGAAGAGAGGAGATCACATGACCTGTTATACCAAGATCACAATAACAGCCTGACCTCAAATTACTTAGTATATTTTGAATAACTTTGTCATTTATGTGTTTTTTATGTATAGGACACAACATTGAATCAACAACCCTTTTACCACCTGGAGGATTAAATTCCATTACTGAAGATACAACATCTCCTGCATTTGGGGCAATAGTTATCATCATTGTTACTGTTTTCATATCAGGAAGTGCTTACCTTTGCTTCTTGAAGTACATCTGTTCAGGATGTTGTAGATACACGCAGGTTGTCCCTGCAGTGAGACGAGACCCAACAAAATCTGAAGAGCAAGTGTAAATATTTTATGCACGAGGGAAAAGCTAACTGTAAAAAGGAAATTTGTTGCAAAAATTAGTTTGTGAAATGGAACTAAGCATCATTATAATCTCTTTCCATCTCCTATCCTCTGTAACTCTGAAGGGATAATTACAAGTCCTAGCCCTTTTTGGGCCACCCCGGATCAGGCGTATTCCCTAGACGTTCCCCTTCAACTAAAGTTAGAGATAGCCGAATCCTATAAGACGCTTAATTGGGTCTAAAGGTCCAGACTATCTCTCCCTGAAGGAAAGAAACGACTTGAAGATATTACCGTCCTCCAGATAGCACTTTTAATAAGTTTAACTAGACTGTAACCTTCCGGATATTATGAGGGTCCAGAAAACCCCCCCAGAATTCTGCAACTCCTCCCAAAAGAGTGTACAGAGATTTGAGTTTGCGAGTTTGATACAGAAGTACTCTGTGAGACAATTCTAAAAATATATAGATTTATTAAGGAACCGACATTTAGTTAACAGTTGGTGAGTCAATCGCAACTTTAACAATTCAAAATACAAATAGCTTACAATTCTATTCTCAGAGATCCTTATTCTCAAATCTTAACTTTGTTACATTTTTACATTTCTAAGTCTTATTCTTAATCCAGAATATACACCAAAATCAAATAAAAGTACCGTTTGATCCCCGAGACTCAAAGAGTTAAAAACTTACAGAGCCTGCCTCTGAAGCTGAGAATTGCCTGCCCGTTCCAGCGACTTCTGACTTTCTATCTGAAAAGCTCTATTTTTATACCTTTTTTTAGTGGTTTATCCTTTGAAGTTTTCTGTTGATGTAAGCTAATTATCTCTAGCCATACCTCTGTTGATTTCTTTCTATTCTTACTGTTAATTCAGCTGTTAGCTTGCAGAATTCTGTCTGCTGTGTAGGTGTTTCAAAAACTTATCATATAAAATAGTTATTACAGATTTATCTCTTTGATGCCATTCTTTTGAAGGTCTTCAATTCAATTCTTAATATTGGCTTAACTGCTTGTATTACAGACTTCTCGTCTCCTTGTGTTCCAAGTTCAACACATAAACAATGTGATTGCTTGGTACATCTATTGATGTAATATTTTCAAAGTCTTCTGTAGGTATCTTTTACAACATGTAAATTAAAAACACTTCATCTGGGGTGTTCTTTGCATTTCTTAGCTATTTCAATTGGTTGTATATATAATCGTGTTTCCTATTTCATTTGCTGTTACTTTTACAAAGGCACATGGTTTTTTAATGTTCTGTTTTCCTGTTCGATGTGTTATTTTTTAACACTTTACTTGGGCATTGCTATTGTGTTGGTTCCAAACTGCAGACTCCTTGGAACCTACAACCCTCTGTTTCAATGAGGCCATTGTCTCAGTGTCCATAACCATTTCCCATTTCAAAAGCTTGTGTGGTGTTTACAACTTTTGTGTTAACACTTCATCTTATCTCAGAAGCCTGTATTCTGTTTACGGCTTGTGTCGTTGAGGCTTTTAGATTTTTAAACCCAGCTTGTCATGTTTTAATAAAACCAGAATTCTGTTCATAGGATGGCGTATTTTTCTGAAATATGGCTATTCCATTACAACTCAGGGTTGTGATGTGTATTTGTAAAGGGTTATTTGAAAGGAGTGACATTGAGAGGTGTGGTTCCCAGATACACAAATGGACAATGCATCTTTTAGGGTCGCACTTCATGTGATATGTCAGAACATACGGACTTTTAGATTCAAGAGGCTAGAAATTCGACTCCGTAGCACCCAGTTTTTCAGCGCTATGGATGCCGTTTTGTGTCCAAAATGGCGTCCGCTGCGCGTGCACACTTCTGGTGCAAGCAGCGCCGGATGCCATCTTGTTAAAGGCCAAACAAGAGGACTCCTTTACCCACGTCGGAAGCAGGAGTTAGGCAATTAACATATGTAAATAAAGGGCCTAACGCCTGTTTCTGCTCCCTCTTGCAACTTTGATTTGTGCCTGAGGCAGCCAGCACTAGTGCTGATTGCCTCTGGGAAAACCAACACTAAACAGCACGGAATTAATAAAGGTAAGTACTTACCATAATCACCGTCGCTCCTGGTCACGAGATCTCCGACCTCACTCCCAACTCCAACCTCCAGGCTCCCCCAATCTCCCCCCCTGGCTCTGGCCCTGACCTCCTCGCCCCCCCGACATCACTGCTGACCCCTCAACAATACTCCAAACCGCTGCAATCTTCCTACCCGACCCCTGACAGCCCTCCGATCGCACTCCGAGGCTAAGCCATTCCTCCTCCAGACCCCTGCAATCTTCTTCCCCAACCCCCGTTAGCCTTCTGATCGCAATCCAAGACCCAGCCGTTCCTCCTCCAGACCCCCATGAGCCAACCCAATCACTTACCTGAAAATTGGCAAACGAACCTGTGCAGGCTCCTACCACTGTGCCATCTACGTGATAATGAGGTCCGAGGCTCAAAATCCGGAGCACCTTGGACCTTCCCATTGGAGTGCGGGCTGTCAGCACTCTGTGGGTAAGGTCCCCAAAAATGGACGCTACTAAATTTCTAGGCTAGGAGCCAAGTGGGGACATTCTACTTGGGAAGTGGAACAAAATAGCTATATCAGAGAACAAAATAGAATGAGGTTATGGACTACATTCTAGTTCAGCATGTTTTGTGGTGTTCAAAATGAGGCTGAGGAGGCAACTGGTTACTGCAAAAAAAAACAAGGTGGAAAAGTTAATTTTAAAAAAATCTGGAAAAAATTATTTGTAACCCAAAAAATAATAAGACTGATTGAAATGTATTATTAGGAATTATGTATATTTTGCAAAGGTGAGTCATATCTCCTTACACAACAGAACAATTTATACAATGGAAATTTAAGTTGCAAAGTTGAATAAAGGTATTAAATAAAATGATGTCTTAAATGATTTTTCTTTATAAAACAAAAAAAAAATTGCTCATTCACTGAGCTGCCTCACAGTGGCTTCTTATGGAGCAACTTTCCTTCCTTCTGTCTGGTTATCCAATCTGCAGCCTCACTGCATGTGGTTGGGAGGTAGGAGACAGTAGGGATAAAGGGTTTGTTCTCTGATTGCCGGGATGTGACAAGATCCCTAGGGTTCTGTACTGGGGTCTCAGCTTTTCACCATATATATATATATATATATATATATATATATATATAAAGGTGGGGCAGTGTGAGGTTATCCATGTTGGAGCTGAGAGAAATAAAATAGAATATTTTCTTAATGGTGAGAGACTAGAAGCTGTGGAGGAGCAAAGGGATTTAGGTGCCCAGGTACAGAAATCACTAAAAGCTAGTGCAAAGGCACAAAAAGCAATTTAAAAGGCTAATGAAATGTTAGCCTTTATCTCAAGGAGACTGGAATACAAAGGGGAGGAATGTATACTTCAGTTATACAGAACCTTAGTCAGACCCCATCTGGAGTACTACGTTCCGTTTTGGGCAATGCACCTCAGGAAAGATATATTGGTCTTGGAGGGGATAAAGTGCAGATTTACCAGAACGATACTAGGGTGTAAAGGGTAAAATTATGAGGATAGGTTGCATAAACTTGCTTATAGTCCCTTGAGTTTAGAAGGTTGACGGGTGATCTAATCAAATTATTTAAAATAATAAAAGGATTTGATGGGTTAGATACAGAGAAATTATTAGAACAAGAGGGCATAATCTTAAAATTAGACCTAGGCCATTTAGGAGTGAAATCAGGAAGCACCACTTCATACAAAGGGTGGTAGAAATCTGAAACTGGCTCCATTAAAAGGCTATGGCTGGGTCAATTGAAATTTTCAAGACTGAGATCGATAGATCTTTTTAGGTAAGGGTCTCAAGGGACAGGGATCATAGGCGGGTAAATGGAATTCAGGTACAGATCAACCTTGATCTAACTGAATGGCGGAACAGGCTTGAGGGGATGAATAGCCTACTTTGGGCCCTATGTTTCTATGTGACTGATTCAATCATTGTCACTGGGCAATCTGTTTGGGAAGAAATATATTTAAACAAATCTCTTTTAACCTGAGTGCAGACTAAAGCCTAGAACATAACATTCTATGCAGAAGAGAAAATCAAATGCATCTATCCCTATTATTAAAAAATCATGTCCTCCCCCTCCACTGCCACCTAACAGATCAATCAGAGTTTAAACAAAAGGTGCACAGTTTAAAATATTGAGCTATGTATTTCCCTACGCTCTTCGATATATAAAACAATGAAGAATGCTGCAGCCAGTTTGTCTGGAACTGCCCTTGATAATTATACTGTGCGCTAATTTTTTATCCCCTTACATATTGGTTCTAGTAATATAAAAAAATCAAGTTAAAAATATCCAACACAGGCAGAAATCTATTTTGCCACAGTCATTTGAGTCTAAACACGCAACCTGCAAGGTGTATCTAGGCATGTGGAGGAGTCCAATATCACATCCGTGGGGTCATTCAGTAAAGTTTCTTGGCATTGTAAACTATCATGGAGTACATGACACCTGTGGAGAGAGAAACAACCTATCTTAACCCTATGTTTCTATGTCCACAAATGTTGCCTGGTCTGCTGAATGTTTCTTACATTTTCTGTTTTTATTCCAAATAAATTGATGGCACTTTATTTAATCTTCATCCAGAAAGTGTACCAAATAAAGCAGCAACACCACAAAGTTGGCAATGAGATTGAGATAGTGCAGATAACAATGTTGGGATTGTGTTTGGGCCACTTGATTGACTGCATATGAACAGGCGGGTTCATCAAAGCACCAGCAAAAACACTCAGCTAAATGTCTTTTTTAAGAGCACGTGGCGCAGTGGTCTTCCTGGCTACACTGGTATTTCTGCAGTGACATCTCCTTGGTCAGTGTCAGTTATAGAAAGAAAAGAAAGAACTTGCATTTCTACATAGCCTTTCACAACATCAGGACGTCCCAAAGACAGCCAACAAAGGACTTTTGAAGTGTAGTCACACACGGCAGCCAATTTGCAGACAGCAAGGTCCCACAAACAGCAAAGTGATAATGACCAGATAATCTGTTTTTATTGATGTCGGACAGATGAGCAGAAGAACATAAGAACATAAGAAATAGGAGCAGGAGTAGGCCATTCGGCCCTTCGAGCCTGCTCCGTCATTCAATATGATCATGGCTGATCCTTTATCTCAATACCATATTCCCGCTCTCTCCCCATACCCCTTGATGCCTTTTGTGTCTAGAAATCTATCTATCTCTTCTTAAATATATTCAGTGACCTGGCCTCCACAGCCTTCTGTGGTAGAGAATTCCACAGGTTCACCACCCTCTGAGTGAAGAAATTTCTCCTCATCTCAGTCCTAAATGTCCTACTCCGTATCCTGAGACTGTGACCCCTCGTTCTAGACCCCCCAGCCAGGGGAAACATCCTCCCTGCATCCAGTCTGTCCAGCCCTGTCAGAATTTTATACGTTTCAATGAGATCCCCTTTCATTCTTCTAAACTCTAGTGAATACAGGCCTAGTCGACCCAATCTCTCCTCATACAACAGTCCTGCCATCCCAGGAATCAGTCTGGTGAACCTTCGCTGCACTCCCTCTATGGCAAGTATATCCTTTCTTAGGTAAGGAGACCAAAACTGCACACAGTACTCCAGGTGTGGTCTCACCAAGGCCCTATATAACTGTAGTAAGACATCCTTGCTCCTGTACTCAAATCCTCTTGCAATGAAGGCCAACATACCATTTGCCTTCCTAACTGCTTGCTGCACCAGCATGTTTGCTTTCAGTGACTGGTGTACAAGGACACCCTGTCCCTTTGTACATCAGCATTTCCCAATCTATCACCATTTAAATAATACTCTACCTTTCTGTTTTTCCTACCGAAGTGGATAACTTCACATTTATCCACGTTATACTGCATCTGCCATGTATTTGCCCACTCACTCAACTTGTCTAAATCGCCTTGAAGCCTCTTTGCATCCTCCTCACAACTCACAATCCCACCTAGTTTCGTGTCGTCAGCAAACTTGGAAATATTACATTTGGTTCTATCATCCAAATCATTGATATATATTGTGAATAGCTGGGGCCCAAGCACTAATCCCTGCGGTACCCCACTAGTCACCGTCTGCCACCCCGAAAAAGACCCATTTATTCCTACTCTCTGTTTCCTGTCTGTTAACTAATTTTCAATCCATGCCAGTATATTACCCCCAATCCCATGTGCTTTAATTTTGCACACTAACCTCTTATGTGGGACTTTATCAAAGGCCTTCTGAAAATCCAAATACACCACATCCACTGGTTCTCCCTTATCTATTCCAGCAGTTACATCCTCAAAAAACTCCAGTAGGTTTGTCAAACACGATTTCCCTTTCATAAATCCATGTTGGCTTTGTCTAATCCCGTTGATATTTTTTAAGTGTCCTGTTATCACATCCTTTATAATAGACTCTAGCATTTTCCCTACTACTGATGTTAGGCTAACCGGTCTGTAGTTCCCTATTTTCTCTCACCCTCCTTTTTTAAATAGTGGAGTTACATTTGCCACCCTCCAATCTGTAGGAACTGTTCCATAATCTATAGAATTTTGGAAGATGACAACCAATGCATCCATAATTTCCATGGCTACCTCTTTTAGTACTCTGGGATACAGATTATCAGGCCCTGGGGATTTATCAGCTTTCAGTCCCATTAATTTCTCCAGCACTATTTTTTTACTAATACTAATTTCCTTTAATTCCTCCTTCTCACTTGACCCTTGGTTCCCTAGCATTTCTGGGTAGTTATTTGTGTCCTCTTCCATGAAGACAGAACGAAAGTATTTGTTTAATTGCTCTGCCATTTCCTTGTTCCCCATTATAAATTCTCCCGTTTCTGACTGTAAGGAACCTACATTTGTCTTCACTAATCTTTTTCTTTTTACATCCCCAACCCCAATCTCCAACCAGCAGAAATAGTTTATCTCTATCTACCCTATCTGTTCCCTTAATATCTTCAAAACTTCGATCAGATCACCCCTTAACCTTTTAAATTCCAGGGAATACAACCCTAGTTTGTGTAATCTCTCATTGTATTTAAGTCCGGGTATCATTCTGGTAAACCTACACTGCACTCCCTCCAAGGCCAATATATCCTTCCTAAGGTGAAGTGCCCAGAACTGCTCACAGTACTCCAGGTGTGGTCTAACCAGGGCTTTGTATAGCTGTAGCATAACTTCTACCCCCTTGTATTCTGGTCCTCTAGATATAAAGGCCAGCATTCCATTAGCCTTTTTGATTATTTTCTGTACCTGTTCATGACATTTTAATGATCTATGTACCTGGACTCCCAAGTCTCTTTGGACCTCCACTGTTTTTAGCTTTTCATCATTTAGAAAGTACCCTGTTCTATCCTTTTTAGGTCAGCCTTGAATATACTCAATGACTCAGCATCCACAGCCCTTTGGGGCAGAGAATTCCAAAGATTCACAACACTCTGAGTGAAGAAATTCCTCCACATCTCAGTCTTAAATGGCCTACCTCTTATCCTGAGAATATGCCCCCTAGTTCTGGACTCTCCAGCCAGGGGAAACAACCTCTCAGCATCTACCCTGTCAATCCCCCTCAGCAATGGCAGAAGAATGTATTTTTGGCCCCTGAGGCGACATTCTTGCAGATTGTCTTTACCGTTAAATAAGGGTGGCGACAGGAGAATGCTTTAGAATGAAAGCACCATGACTGGTGCCTGGGAAGTAGACATTGGTCCAATGTTCCTGATTCACAGACCAGCTGAACACTCATGAAGTGGAACTGCTTTCAGTCCACATGAGTCATGGTACTGTGTCTGGGACCCTGGATGGCCACATGGGTGTTATTAACTTTGGGGAATCCAGCAATGCAAGGAAATTGGGAACCTATGTCATGCTGTTGTTTCAATTTAGCAGGAAAAGGCTGTAAGTGCTTGCGTTGCTGAACAACGCATCAGTTACTTGTTTGATATATCAGTAGGCAGTAAATTGGCTGATATTGTAGATGATCCATATCCTAACCTGGAAGGATGAGCAGGAAGGAAGGAGGTGATCTCAACTACCACTGGCAGTGCCATCGGCAGTGCCATCCCTGTGGTGCAGGTTGTCTGCAGGTGCTCTTCCAGCAGTTGGCATAGCTCCACAACTGACTACATCCTGACCTGGAGCCTGTTGGTCCATTTCCTGTCATTGCCAGGTAGGTCTGCCAGGGCCCACAAAAATACAGTAGGTGGCATAATGTCAGGTATGAGCAATCTCCCTTTGATGTCTCCTGCTTTCCCTGGCATGCCTTTTTGATCTTTTTGATCTTAAATTATTAAACATGTGGTTGAGCACTTTGAATGCAAATGCCATACTTAATGTAAAATTGCTGTTGTAAAAAAGGCTGCATCCCTTTAAGAACACTCTGCATGTGAGAATGCTACTTGCCTTTAGCGCCCACTTTAAATTGGTGGACTGACTCCCAAAATTCAGAAAGTGGAAGGCTGAGCAACAATCCCTTCATTTAAGTGCATTAAGCATGCATAACATTGCATGCAAGGGTTGTATCTGTGGTGGGGAATGTCAGGAATTGGCATGGTGCTTACTTGGAGTAGGGATCCATTAACTTCATAACAAAAGAATTTTACGGTTCCACTTGTTAAATTAACAACAGTGGAACCATTCCCGTATATTGGAATTTTTACCCTCAACACTTTTATTCAGTTCGTACATTAGCTGACAGCGTGCACGTAACTTCAAATTCAATTTCTTCATAAGCTTGCAGGCTATGAATGGAATACTACAATGCTCTTTGGTGGCATGTTACAAAGGCTTTTGGAAACCTACCCATCAAGTAAAGAAACACTGACATTTTATGAAGGACAGAATATTACAACACAGTAATAGGCAATACCTCAAGAGATTTCTTTCTGCATAACATTACTGCAATGCCCAACCCAATTAGCAGAAAGTAAGTGCTTGAATTTCTGCAGAACAGAATCTTATGCACCCAGTTAATAACTTTCCTCGTAAACTTATTGTTCAAATGTTTTTATTCAGAAGTACTTCTATTGAAGTGAATGTATCGACTTCATACTAGTTATAATTTTTTAAAAAGCACAAGATTTTAAATGAGAAATTGTGCGTCAGTTAATAATGCCTTGGAGGAGAAATTGGTCATTATTGTGCCCATTGAAAGCAAAATGATCAATTTCACATCCCCCAAGGACACCTAAAACTCGATGCCATATTGATTACAGAGGATTTTCTGGTACACTGTCTGAATGGTTCGTAGCTTTTTTTAAATGAGAAGTTAATAGTCAGAGTGTACGCAATAAACACAATTACACACATGTAGCATTGCGGCTACAGTGTAAAAAGCTCAACAAAAAAATGGCCCAGAATTGGCTCTTAGTGGACAGAAACAGGTTACACTGGCAGCAAGACAGACTCTACTCATGTTGATATTTTCCACAGATCAAATAATCAATTGACCACCTGGTTTATGTAGAGAAGAAATCCCAATACCACCAGTGGTAAAGAAATGACAAGATGTCTAGCTGCATAGGGAAGCAGGGGTCAGAAATAGACAAGAGGAATCTCTGCAAGTTTTTGAAAACACTGTTTGATTCCTGCCTCTGACCTCAGGATTGGATTGCCAACATTTCCAAGAGAAAACAGTGTTTTAAAAAAATGAAAATTGTTTTGGAAATGTAGATGTATGCCTAATTCATATTTGCCTTTTAAAAAGTGGACTTTACCCAGTTCTGCTCCTTAATACTCTCAAAAATATTACAGTAAATTACCCACCAAAAGTCAATAAATTTTAAATATCAATAATGTATTTACTGTATATTGAAATACTCTTCTTTGTGACGTCCTAAGTGAAAGAAACATAAATGATTTTCTTGCAATTTCCTTCATTGAAAAATGAAGGAATTTTATATTTCAAATGGTAAGCTGGCATCCCTAATTGAAAGCAACTTGACAATTTCATTAAGCATCGCTAAGAGACAAGGTAAAAGTAACAATTAGCTGTAGATAATTAGTGATGGATGTCATTTATGGTTACAATTATTCAAACAAAAATATGCCTTAATTGCCACTTAAAGTAAATACAGTTAGGCAGAAAAGCATCTTTCTTGCTGCATCTAATCATCTTGACAGACTGGCTTTGATTTTGCAAGGCAGTGTGAATGAAGTTGTGCTGGGTCAATAGGTAGACTCAGAGAGTGGGTCATCTTACTCCTGATAACAGTGAACTTCTTTGTCATTTGCGGCCAGGTTTCCTAGGTGACTGCACTGACTTGGTCTGTGACTTCCCACCATACAGCTTTCAGCTATGCTTTTGCTGGAGAGTAGCCCCATGTCGGGCCTCTTCCTTTGGTGCACCTCCTCCAGCAGGACTTCCAACTCATCAGTATCAAAGAGCACAGTGATGCTCACATCTCTACTGTGCCTCTGTGAACAATTAGGGCTACAAATTGATCATGTCCCATTTTTTCACGCATAACCGACGGCGCGTATGGAGCATGTGCCCCAACCAGGAGGCCTTGGGCCTCATTTCCATAAGTTGGGTGAGCTGCTGGCACCTATCGTGTCTCCAGAGGTAACTTGCCCATTGCCAGCATCCCAATTTTGGGCCTCACTGGCAGCGGCCCTCAGATATGTCCCGGGTGTGGGGGGTGGGGTCTGGAGAAAGAGGGGCTGATTGCGGGCCGGCAGCGGTCCTCAGGTAGCGGTTGCTGCTTAGGCTGCAGTACCCACTGAAAGATCCTGAGTGCACACATTGCTCAACAATTTAGTGCAGAGATCCTGAAACAGGTGTTAGCCCATCACATACACATTAAGAGGCCCCCTATGCCGATATGGCAGTGCCCATACCCCGGCAACGATCGGGCATGGGATGTTTCGACCTGAAAGTGGATGCAACTTCTACCTCCCTGTCTATTTTTCTGCTACTTTCACATCTTCCTCTTTAATGGCAAGCTGCCGGCCTTTACGAAGGTGCTGCCTCACTGGAATTTAAGTTCTCCAGCTAAGTGTGGTACCGACCAAGCTCTCTGAGAAAGCTTTTCATGTGCCAGCAGCCTAATCAAATTCAGGGAAGGGATTCCTGTTGCAAAACTCAGCATGCAAGCCTGCGCCATTGGTCATCCCAACCCCATTTTTGCTGAACTCAGAGAAAGGGTTCAAGTGCAATCCTGCTAATCTACTGGGGAAAGGGAAGTCAATGGAAAGGAAAATGGGACGCGGTGCACAATGGGCGGCCAATCCGATATTGCCTGTACTAAAAGTTAAAATTACCCTCACGTAAGTTTCATTCTTTCAAATTACAAAAAGATAAGAAAGAAAAGCACGGGAATGATCGCTGGAAAAAAAGATCAAGAACTTGCAATACAATTATGTAGAGTCAAAGTAACAGATTATTTCTGCCTCCTGGGTGCTCAATGGTGGAATACAACAGTTGCTGAACTCTGCCACTAGATGATGCTGTCAGCACATGTTTTGGAGTATATCCACAGTACGGCCTCGAAAATCAACAAGGCCATTTGCGCCATTCTTGCGCTCCAGAAACGGGACCTCTGCCTGCCCGCCCTGCCAGCCCCAATGCCCGTCCACCCGCCGAGTGGCAGTGCTGACGCAGGCGTAATCCACAAGGTCGGTTCATGCGCATCCTGATTGACATTGAGGCATTGTGGCTTCCTTGCAAAATGGGAGTACTGTACTGGGGAGGCGGAAATTTGTTCAATCAGCCTTTAAAAGCATGTGGCAAAAGAAGGGAACAGTGCACTGCAAGAAGGCCGAGAGAAAGAGTTCAGGGGATAGAAATTGATACGTGCTGCGCTGGTTTTTGGCATGTAAACCAGGCACAAAGCATATCAATTTAGCAGTGGGATGGCTTAACCCCAATCTGCACAGGCATTAGTCTTACTACTAAATTAGTGGGGGCCATATTTTAGGCATCTTAATGCCTGTTGAAGAACCAATTTACAAAAATAGTCGGGCCTGCCCGGCTCAGGATTCTTCAGCGGCCCCCGCAGCTGCCAATGACAGGTAAGTTTAAAAATGTTTTTGGTTTAACATTGCAGTCATGGTCATGAAGTCAGGAGGAGTAAGAGTGCTCCCCCAACTCCAAAGGCATCACGATCGCCCTCCCCCCACTCCGGAGTCCGCTCCAACTCTCATTCCGAGTCTTACCTGTGGGCCGCTGGCAACGAGGCTGGCAGCTCTAAGTTGTTTTTTCCTGTCGGGCAAGCTGCCTATTGAGGCATGATTGGCGCTGGCAGCTCACCCCAGGTATGCAGATGATGCCCAATCCTCATACCTCTTGGTTCAGGCATGCGCTGCTGGCACAACGCCGAGTATGGGCCCAAAATGAGCCCAGACTAATTTCTACCCCGTAATACTAATCAATCGGTGAATTTAACCTAATCGTAGCATTTTTAACATAAATTAAACCGACAACCTATTATGCCAGCATAGTCAGAAATGTCAAAACATGTCAGTGCTGTAATAGGATAGAATTCTCAAAATGTCTGTTGGCAGGATTTTATTCTACAATAGATTTGGCAGAAAATATCACACATTTTATCTTAAAGAACATAAGAAATATGAGCAGGAGTAGGTCATTTGACCCCTCGAGCCTGCTCCACCATTCAATAAGATCATGGCTGATCTTCTACCTCAACTCCACTTTCCTGAACTATCCCCATACCCCTTGATTCCCTTAATATCCAAAAATCTATCGATCCCTGTCTTGAATATACTCATGATGCGGTGATGCCGGCGTTGGACTGGGATGGACAAAAATGAGAAGTAGCACAACACCAGGTTATAGTCCAACAGATTTATTTAAAATTTAATAGTAACTTTACCTGAAGAAGGGGCGTTCGATAGCTCCGAAAGCTTGTAATTTTAAATAAATCTGTTGGACTATAACCTGGTGTTGTGCGACTTCTCATTTTTGAATATACTCAATGACTGAGCCTCCACTGCCCTCTGGGGTAGAGAATCTCAAAGATTCACCACCCTCTGAGTGAAGAAATTTCTCCTCATCTCAGTCCTAAATGGCCGACCCCTTATTCTGAGACTGTGACCTCTGGTTCTAGACTCCCCAGCCAGGGGAAACATCCTCCCTGCATCTACCCTGTCAAGCCCTGTAAAAATGTTGTATGTTTCAATGAGATCCCCTCTCATTCTTCTAAACTCTGGAGAATATAGGCCTAGTCTACTCAATCTCTCCTCATAGGACAATCCCCCCATCCCAGGAATCAGTCTGGTGAACCTTCGTTGCACTCCCTCTATGGCAAATATATCCTTCCTTAGGTAAGGAGACCAAAACTGTACACAATACTCCAGGTGTGGTCTCACCAGGACCCTATATGATTGCAGTAAGATGTCTTTACTCTTATACTCAAATCCTCTTGTAATAAATGTGAGAAGTCGCACAACACCAGGTTATAGTCCAACAGCTTTATTTGAAATCACTAAATAAAGCTGTTGGACTATAACCTGATGTTGTGCGACTTCTCACATTTGTCCACCCCAGTCCAACACCGGCATCTCCACATCTTGTAATAAAGGCCAACATACCATTTGCTTTCCGAATTGCTTGCTGTACCAGCATGTTAACTTTCAGTGATTCGTGTACAAGGACACCCAGGTCCCTCTGAACACCAACATTTCCCAATCTCTCACCATTTAAAAAAGACTCTGCTTTTCTATTTTTCCTACCAAAGTGGATAACTTCACATTTCTCTAATTTATATTCCATTTGCCATGATCTTGTCCACTCACTTAGCTTGTCTATATCCCCTTGAAACCTCTTTGCATCCTCCTCACAACTTACATTCCCACCCATCAGCAAACTTGGATATATTACATTTGGTCCCCTCATCCAAATCATTGATATAGATTGTGAATAGCAGAGGCCCAAGCACTGATCCTTGCAGTACCCCACTAGTTACAGCCTGCCAACCTGAAAATGACCCGTTTATTCCTACTCTCTGTTTTATGTCCATTCACCAATCTTCAATCCTAGTATATTACCCCCAATCCCATGAGCCCTAATTTTATTTAATAACCTCTATCGAATCCCTTCTGAAAATCCAAATACACCACATCCACTGCTTCCCCCTTATCTATTCTGCTAGTTACAACCTCAAAAAACTCTAACAGTTTCGACAAACATGATTTCCCTTTCATAAATCAGTGTTGACTATGCCAAATCCTGTTATTATTATCTATGTGCCCTGTTACCATGTCCTTAATAATAGATTCTAGCACTTTCCCTACTACTGATGTTAGGCTAACTGGTCAGTTTTTTCACTCCCTCCTTTCTTAAATAGTGGGGTTACATTTGCTACCTTCCAATCCGCGGGATCTGTTCTAGAATCTATGGAATTTTGGAAAATGACAAACAATGCATCCACTATCTCTGTAGCCAACTCTTTCAAAACCCTAGGATGTAGGCCATCAGGTCCAGGGGGGTTTATCGGCTTTCAGTCCCATTAATTTCTCCAGTACTATTATTTTACTAATACTAATATCTTTCAGTTCCTCATTCTCGCTGGACCCTTGGTTCTTCACTATTTCCGGGAGGTTTTTTGCGTCATCTTCCATGAAGACAGACACAAAGGGCGCGATTTTACTAATGGAGGCGGGTTGGGTGTGGGTCAAGTGGTCAGCGGGTCCCGCTCCCGCCTCCACTGTCAGGCGGGATAAATTTGCGATTTTGCCCTAATTGGGCAATTGATTCCCTGTGTGTGCGCTCCCCTGGCCCAATTAGTCTTTTGGGTCTGAAACTCGCCTCTGCTGACGTTATTTATCCAACTGATTTTAAGGGCTCCAAGCAGCCTTGGTTCATTTTCTCCCTCTTTACTTCCAGAGTGACTACTTTGCTAATTGTTTGATACTCCTGAAATGTCTAGCTCAAGGCCCAAGGCCTCACCTCGTTTCGATGATGACTGCCTCCATGCTGTGGTGGAGGGAGCCAGAGTTCAAAAGGAGGTGCTCTTTCCTTCCTCTGGGAGGAAAAAATCTCCCCAGCAGACCAAAGCTGTGTGGCTGCAACTGGCTCAGGAGGTGAGCTCCAGATCGATGTGCAGCAGAACCTGGCTGCAGTGCCGAAAGAGGTTCAATGGCCTTGTCCGCACAGGAAAAGTGAGTATACCATCACCTTTACCCTCATTCTGCTCCCCATCTCCTCTCAGCATCAGCACTCTGCATTGTCAACCTATTCCTACACATCCCACTTTACCCTTACATCCTTTGCACCCTTAACCATCCCACTCTCTCTCTGTGTACACAATCACTTCACTATTCGAGTATGCTGTCCTCACACTCCCTATCACTGTTATGCAATGACAACAACTAACAACACACAGGGAGGGCCCTTGGTATTGGGACCTCACTCCATCTTTGTCTCCTTCTAAGCATCTATGCTATGGATTCTCTACACTCACTTCTTCATTCTCACTCAAACTCCACTTGTGTCCCTTATTGCAGGAAAAGAGAGCCCACAATAAGAGGGAGAGGGCGAGGACAGGAGGAGGGCCACCCTCGATAGCCCAGCTCACCACTGCAGAGGAGACGGCCCCGGAGATCGTGGGAGTGGAGGAGGATGCGCAAGTGGGGGACGGACAGACGGGCGCATCAGAGCAAGCTGGTGACAGAATAGTTTTGCATCTCTCTCATTTACATTGCATGAGTGACTGATATGGCTTCTGATGCTCATACAGATTGACTTATGATCATCTGCACAAGTCCATGTGCATGCTACGTTAATATCACATGTCTAACTCATGCCTTTACTCCCCAACAGGACCATCGACAGCCCCCCTCCCCACTGTCCAGGAGGAAGAGCCGGAGCCAGAAGACTCCTCAGAGGAACCTGCAACCTCTAAGAGTGCAGCGTCAGGAGAATTAAGCGCACCCAGCACCAGCACAGAAACGCACACCTCGGTGGGACCTTCAGGAGATAGAATAGTGTTGTCACCTGGTGTATCACAGCTCACAAGTGAGCATCAGCAGATGGTGGAGACAGGGACAGCAGTGGAGAGTCCTTGTTGGAGGGCACAGGGCGCTCCCAGCTCTGCTCAGCTGCATGGCGCCCCAGTGCCTCCGGGTCCATCCAGAAAGAGAGCGGTGCTGGAACTCTAGGAACAAATGCAGGAGTCTCTGGCAAGTTTTGTCTCCAGAGTTACTGCGAGTGTGGAGAGGATGGAGGAGTCCATGTCTAACATGAGCAGTGCTGTTGTGGAGGCAATGGCGCATGAACACACCACCATGGATAGGATGGCAACCTCCGTGGAAAGGCTGGCTACGGCCATGGAGGAAATAAGTCGCCAGAGTCAGGAAAACATGGTGACTGTTCAGAATAGACTGACATCTCTGGTGGAGCAATGGGCAGCTATTGAGCAGAGAAACCAAAGCTTCATGGAAGTCCTTTTGAGTAGGACTGCCAGTGCAGATACGGGTCCTCATGGCCCCCCTGATGTGCAGCAAGGTGCTGTCAAGCCACTTGCTAGCACTGAAGTGGGGCTGACCCATGAGAAGGATATTGATGGCAGGCAACAAGGAAGTGGGGGTTCCTCTCCAAGCACTCACACTCCCATGCCACTGAGTAGCCCTCGGTCAGAGCCCCTACCAGAGTCCTCACCCAACTGAGATGGGCAGCTCAGCCCCTGCACAGATGCAGGAGGAGCAGACTGTTGCCGAGCCCTCCCAGGCTCGCAAACCCAGAGGACGCCCGCCAAAGGTGTTGAAGCAGGAGCAGCATGAAAGTGAGCAAGGTGCCTCCACATCTGCTGAAGCCACAGGGGAGGCACCACGTAGAAGCACGCGTAAGAGAAAGATAAAGCACAATTAGTCACAAGGGTAGTCACTTGGGTGTTCTGTTCTGTTGTCTTTTGTTTTCTTTAATATTTGACATTGTCATCTTTTTGTGAATGGATTAAACAGAAGTGATGGCAAACAGTTGAAGTTCTGGCCTATGTGATCTCGGAAATGGAAGTTCCACATTGAGGGCTCAGGGCGACTTGCATTTGTAATGATGTTGGTCAGAGTGATAGGAACCCACAGGTTCTTGTACATTGTCTATGGTGTGTTAAGAAGGTGCCAGCCACATTTGTTTGATTCGTCTGCTTAAGCGAATCTGGCAAAGATTAGTGCATCGCGTGCTGCTGGAACTGGCACATCCGCCTCCGCAAGGTCCTCCTCCTCCTCATCTGAGGAGGCTATGCGCTGAGCCACTTGTTCCTCAGGCAGCTGCAAGCCACGATGCTGTGCAATGTTGTGCAGTGCACAACAGACCACGACGATTCTGGAGACCCTGGCTGCTGAATAGGGTTTTTCCAGGAGGTGACAGTGGAGATGGATCTCAGCCTCACCACTTCCAAGATCAGTAGACCTGCAAAAAGTTTTCCAAGACCTGAAAAAACAAAGTTCTGCCACCTGCAACTGAGCCTTGTTGAGAGCTCCGTTTTTATGCTGGAGCTGCAGTTGTCAAGAAGGCAGCCACTTGTGAACCCGGCACAATCAGCTGGCGTGGTTTGGGAACGATGTGGAACACGCTGAAAATGTGGTAGAATTTAAAAGGGTAGGCAAAATAGGATTACACAGGCAGTTAACAACCAGTTAACTGCCTTAAAGTCCTATCCCGCCGCTTGGTGACGGGACCGAATGGGAGTCTGCAAGCCCGCCTTTGGAAAAGTTGCACGGAGGCGGGTTGACGGCAGGATCAGAACCCGCCGCCATTTTTAGCCATTTTACCACCTGACCCGCCTCCAAACCCGCCTCCTCAGGGCTGGTAAAATCGAGCCCACATGTATTTGTTAATTTTTCTTCCATTTCCTCATTCCCCATTGTAATTTCTCCTATCTCAGCCTGTAAGAGACCCACGTTTACTTTTGCTAATCTTTTCCTTTTTACATACCGATAGAAGCTTTTACAGTCTGTTTTTTTGTCTCTCGCTAGTTTGCTCTCATATTCTATTTTCCCTTTCTTTATCAATTTCTTGGTCCTCCTTTGCTGAATTCTAAAATTCTCCCAATCCTCAGGCTTAATACTCTTTTTGGCAACATTATAAGCCTCTTCCTTTGATCTAATACTATCTTTAACTTCTCTTGTTAGACATGGTTGGACCACTTTTCCTGTGGGGTTTTTGCGCCTTAAAGGAATGTATATTTGTTGTAAATTATGTATTAATTCTTTAAATACTAGCCATTGCTTCTCTACCATCATACCTTTCAATGTAGTTTCCCAATCTACCTTAGCCAACTCGCCCCTCATACCTAAGTAGTTTGCTTTGCTTAGATTTAAGATCCTAGTTTCGGATTTAACTAAATCACTTTCAAACTCAATATAAAATTCTATCATATTATGGTCACTCTTTATTAAAGGTCCCTTTACTACAAGGTTATTAATTAACCCTTTCTTGTTGCACAATACTAGATCTAAAATAACCTGTTTTCTAATTGGTTCCTCAACATACTGATCTAGAAAACTATCTTGCATACATTCCATGAATTCGTCCTCCACACTATTACTGCAAATTTGGTTTGCCCAGTCTATATGTAGATTAAAGTCCCCCATGATTACTATATTACCCTTGTTACATGCACCTCTAATTTCCTGATTTATACTCTGCCCTACATTACAACTACTGTTTGGGGGCCTATAAACAACTCCTACCAATGTTTTCTGCCTCTTGCTGTTACTTAGCTCCACCCAAACTGATTCTACTTCATGATTTTCGGATGCTAAGATCCTTTCTCTCTACTGTCTTTATTCCATCGTTTATTATCAGGTCTACCCAACCTCCTTTACCATTTTGCCTATCTCTTCTAAAAGTTAAGTATCCTGGAATATTTAGTTCCCAAACTTGGTCACATTGCAGCCACGTCTCCGTAATGGCTATTAGATCAAACCTATTAATTTCTATCTGTGCTATTAATTCATTTATTTTGTTGCAAATGCTTCGCGCATTCAGATATAGTGCCTTTAGCTTTGACTTATTTCTCTTTTTGCCTAATGTCACCTTAGTCACTGATGCCTTATTACCTTTGTTACTCTCTCTGTCCCTTCCTGACCCACTCTGCTTATTTTTACCCAAAACTCTACTCTGCTCTCGAGCCTTGACATTTCTCTTGTTGCTTTTAAATTTACTCTTTCCTGAAAACTAGTGGGAAATCTGCGAAATGTACCCTTTCACCTGCAACCTTGAACCTCCCCCCACCCCCACTATCATTTAGTGATCAAAAACCATCACACCATTGTTTTTAATGTGGGATATGCAAGTATGATGTATCCCTTATGGATGCGCGTGATAACATAAAAAAGAAAACATTGTGCAGACTGCTAGCAACTGAGAATTAACTTGCACTCTTGAAATAAGAAAGAATGTCAATCTAAGGATTTGCCTGAGGCAAAACTTTGACAACATTTATCCATTATGAATATTTCATTAGGCTTTTCCCTCTGTGAATCAGTTCAATACTGTAAATCAAATAACTAGTCCGTATATTAGGGGAGTGGGGGAATAGGAGATGGAGCCAATGTAGATTGCATTGATCCCCATGGGATCTCATCTTCCTACTGTTTATACTGCAGCCTATCCCACAGCCAAGACATAAGAACATAATAACATAAGAAATAGGAGCAGGAGTAGGCCATTTGGCCCTTCGAGCCTGCTCCGCCATTCAATGAGATCATGGTTGATCTTCTACCTCATCTCCACTTTCCTGCACCATCCCCATATCCCTTGATTCCCTTAATATTCAAAAATCTATCAATCTCTGTCTTGAATATACTCAACGACTGAGCCTCCACTACCATCTAGGGTAGAGAATTCCAAAGATTCACCACCCTCTGAGTGAAGAAATGTCTCCTCATCTCAGTCCTAAATGGCCGACCCCTTATTCTGAGACTGTGACCCCTGGTTCTAGACTCCCCAGCCAGGGGCAACATCCTCCCTGCATCTACCCTGTCAAGCCCTGTAAGAATTTTGTATGTTTCAATGAGATCACCTCTCATTCTTCTAAACTCTAGAGAATATAGGCCTAGTCTACTTAATCTCTCCTCATAGGACAATCCCCCCATCCCAGGAACCAGTCTGGTGAACCTTCATTGCACTCCCTCTATGGCAAGTATATCCTTCCTTAGGAAAGGAGACCAAAACTGTACACAATACTCCAGGTGTGGTCTCACCAGGGCCCTATATCATTGCAGTAAGACGTCTTTACTCTTATACTCAAATCCTCTTGTAATAAAGGCCAACATACCATTTGCTTTCCTAATTGCTTGCTGTACCAGCATGTTAACTTTCAGTGATTCGTGTACAAGGATACCCAGGTCCCTCTGAACACCAACATTTCCCAATCTCTCACCATTTAAAAAATACTCTGCTTTTCTATTTTTCCTACCAAAGTGGATAACTTCACATTTCTCCACATTATAATCCATTTGCCATGTTTCTGCCCACTCACTTAGCTGTCTATATCCCATTGAAGCCTCCTTGCATCCTCCTCACAACTTACATTCCCACCCAGCTTTGTATCATCAACAAACTTGGATATATTACATTTGGTCCCCCCACCAAATCATTGATGTAGATTGTGAATAGCTGGGGCCCAAGCACTGATCCTTGCGGTACCCCACTAGTTACAGCCTGCCAACCCGAAAATGACCCGTTTATTCCTACTCTCTGTTTTATGTCCATTAACCAATCCTCAACCCATGCGAGTATATTACCCCCAATCCCATGAGCCCTAATTTTGTTTCTTGTGTGGCACCTTATCGAATGCATTCTGAAAATCCAAATACACCACACCCACTGCTTCCTCCTTATCTATCCTGCTAGTTACAGCCTCAAAAAACTCTAACAGATTTGTCAAACATGATTTCCATTTCATAAATCAGTGTTGACTCTGCTCAATCCTATTATTATTTTCTAAGTGCCCTGTTACCATATCCTTAATAATAAATTCTAGCATTTTCCCTGCTACTGATGTCAGGCAAACTGTCTGTAGTTCCCCGTTTTCTCTCTCCCTCCTTGCTTAAATAGTGGGATTACATTTGCTACCTTCTAATCCGCGGGAACCATTCTAGAATCTATGGAATTTTGGAAAATGACAATCAATGCATCCACTATCTCTATAGCCACCTCTTTCAAAACCCTAGGATGTAGGCCATCAGAACCAGGGGATTTATTGGCTTTCAGTCCCATTAATTTCTCCAGTACTACTTTTTACTAATACTAATATCTTTCAGTTCCTCATTCTCGCTGGACCCTTGGTTCTCCACTATTTCCGGGAAGTTTTTTGCTTCTTCTTCTGTGAAGACAGACACAAAGGGCTGGATTTTACTTACCGAGACGAGTTGGGGGCGGGACTGCTGCCATCCGGGTTCTAATCCCGCCCCCAGCAACGTCCAACGCACAGACGTTATTTTCCCCTGATTGGCCTTGTTAAGCCTGCCCTGTGTCTTGCTGGCCAATTAAGGGAAAGCCGATGTCAGATGACGTCAGTTGATGACACTAAATCTGCCGGTTTTCTTAAAGGGACATGAAACATTTATTTTTGACAGATGATTTGACAGTGTTTAACAGTATTGAGGTGCTGTCAAATACTGACAATCATTGTACAAAGTTGAGCCCTTGCATCCAAGCTCTCCAATGACTCTCTCCTTAGGATAAAACAGATGGCAGCTGCAGGTGAGGGTACAGAAGCAATGTCACTTCTCCCAATGAGGTGAATCCACACAAACACTTCAAAGCTTGTCACCTACAGAAAAATATAAACACATTAGAAATGACTTTCCCAACATTTCCTTACCTCTGATACTCACCAGTGTCCCATTGCATCCTTCACACCACTCCTGCAACTATCATCTATACACAAACATTACAACAGACCCACAGCACGCTTCACTTACCCTGGTGGGGTTCCCTGACATCGGGAAGCCTGCAGCAGAAGTCGCAAAATGGGAAAAAGCCTCTTAACTGCCTGTTAAATATCTGTTAACAGGCAGTTAAGTGGCTATAATCCTCTTCCCGCCACTAGGAGTCGGGCCCCTGCGCAAATCGGGGACCCGACTCCTGGGAAGATTGGTTGGAGGCGGGTTGGGAGCGGGTTCGGGACCCGCTCCCATTCTTTTTGATTTTCCCAGCAGTCCTGCCTCCAGACCCGCCTCCTCAGGGCTGGTAAAATTCAGCCCAAAGTATTTGTTTAATTTCTCTGCCATTTCCTTATTCCCCATTATAATTTCTCCTGTCTCAGCCTGTAAGGGACCCACATTTACTTTCGCTAATCTTTTCCTTTTTAAATACCTATAAAAACTTTTACAGTCTGTTTTTATGTCTCTCGCTAGTTTGCTCTCATTCTATTTTCCCTTTCTTTATCAATTTCTTGGTCCTCCTTTGCTGAATTCTAAAATTCTCCCAATCCTCAGGCTTAATACTCTTTTTGGCAGCATTATAATCCTCTTCCTTTGATCTAATACTATCTTTAACTTCTCTTGTTAGACATGGTTGGACCACTTTTCCTGTGGGGTTTTTGTGCCTTAAAGGAATGTATATTTGTTGTAAATTATGTATTAATTCTTTAAATACTAGCCATTGCTTCTCTGCCGTCATACCTTTTAATGTAGTTTCCCAATCTACCTTAGCCAACTCGCCCCTCATACCTAAGTAGTTTGCTTTGTTTAGATTTAAGACCCTAGTTTCAGATTTAACTAAATCACTTTCAAACTCAATATAAAATTCTATCATATTATAGTCACTCTTCTCTAAAGGCCCCTTTACTACAAGGTTATTAATTAATCCTTTCTTGTTGCACAATACTAGATTTAAAATAGCCTGTTTCCTAATTGGTTCCTCAACATACTGATCTAGAAAACTATCTTGTATACATTCCATGAATTCGTCCTCCACACTATTACTGCAAATTTGGTTTGCCCAGTCTATATGTAGATTAAAGTCCCCCATGATTACTGCATTACTCTTGTTACATGCACCTCTAATTTCCTAATTTATACTCTGCCCTACATTACAACTACTGTTTGGGGGCCTATAAACAACTCCCACCAATGTTTTCTGCTTCTTGCTGTTACTTAGCTCCACCCAAACTGATTTCACTTCGTGATTTTCAGAGCTAAGATCCTTTCTCTCTACTGTCTTTATCCCATCCTTTATTATCAGGGCTACCCCTCCTCCTTTTCCATTTTGCCTAACCGTTCTAAAAGCTAAGTATCCTGGAATATTTAGTTCCCAACCTTGGCCACTTTGCAACCACGTCTCCATTATGGATATTAGATCAAACCTGTTAATTTCTATCTGCGCTATTAATTCATCTATTTTGTTGCGAATGCTTCGTGCATTCAGATATAGTGCCTTTAGCTTTGACTTATTTCTCTTTTTCCCTGATGCCACCCTAGTCACTTTTACCTTATTACCTTTGTTACTCTCTCTATCCCTTCCTGACACACGCTGCTTATTTTTACCCAAAACTCTACTCTGCTCTTGAGCCTTAACATTTCTCTCGCTGCTTTTATATTTACTCTTTCCTGAGTCTTCCCCCACCCCCCTTCATTAGTTTAAAGCTCTGTCTACTGCCCTAGTTATTCGGTTCACCAGAACACTGGTCCCAGCCCGGTTTAAGTGGAGTCCGTCCCAACAGAACAGCTCCCTCTTTCCCAGCACTGGTCCAGTGCCCCATGAACCGAAACCCCTTCCTCCCACACCACGCTTTGAGCCACGCATTTAAACCTCTAATCTGTTTGTCCCTATGCCAATTTGCGCGTGGCTCAGGTAACAATCCAAAGATTATTACCCTTGAAGTTCTGCTTTTTAATTTGGATCCTAGCTCCTCAAACTCCCTCAGCAGGACCTCATTCCTAGTTCTACCTATGTCGCTGGTTCCTACGTGGACCACGACAACTGGATCCTCCCCCTTCCACTCCAAGACATTTTAGATTATGGCCCACTATAAAAGGAGAATAGAGATTTGGGTTAAATTGCTTGAAAAGTGAGTCAACCCACATTGCTCTCACACACCACCTTGTGTTCACTCAGTTACTTCAGAACAGTTTGGAAAGGTGGGAGTTCGTATTTAAAACTAATGTCAGAGTGAACAAATTCTACTTTAAGTAAATTCATTCTAAATATTTTGGATGGTGTGTTTTATTGGATCAATGCTGAGACAACAGGAGCGATTTAATTAGGTATTAAAGCATTGCAAACCCTGCTGTGTGTTTAATTTTACATTTCAATTGCTCTGTCTGCCATTCTTGTTCCCATTGCTGGTGCACCTCGCTTTAATTTTGCCACCTGAAATGTGGTTTGCTTTAAAATATGATGAAACAGAATAACATGAAGAAGTACTCTGGTACTGTCAGCAATCAATTCCAAGTAATGCTTATATCAGGGGTATTTCCACAGCACTAATTGTTTTGTTATAAAGCAAAGATCTTATTGAAACATAAGATACTGAGGGGGCTCGACAAGGTAGATGCAGAGAGGATGTTTCCCCTCGTGGGGAAATCTAGAACTCGGGGGCATCGTTTCAGAATAAAGGGTCGCCCTTTTAGAACTGAGATGAGGAGGTATTTCTTCTCTCAGAGGGTCGTAAATCTGTGGAATTCTCTGCCCCAGAGAGCCGTGGAGGCTGGGTCATTAAATACATTTAAGGTGGAGATAGACAGATTTTTGCAAGATAAGGGAGTGAAGGGTTATGGGGAGCGGGCAGGGAAGTGGCTTTGAGCCCAAGATCAGCCATGATCTTACTGAATGGCAGAGCAGGCTCGAGGGGCCAAGTGGTCTATTCCTGCTCCTATTTCTTATGTTCTTAAAGTTAATCAATGTCAGGGTAAAAGCCCTGCACATCTACGCTACCACTCATTGGCAACAGTAGTGGTACATATGTATGAAATCGGATCTTACAGCTGAGTAAACAAGGCCTAAAGGTCCAAATCTCATCAATGAGAATCTTTTATTCACAAATATTCCTATAATCATGGTCAGGTTACTGACAAGTGTTTGGGAAGTCAGCCTGCATATGTCGAGCAATGTACAATTTATGGAAGTCATTGTTTAAAATGAGAAAGGAAAGCCTAAGGGGAGAAGGGAGCTAGATGCGTTAAAAGGCAATAAGGATAAGAGAGATCAGGAGACAGGAACAAGTGCAGCCAAGGACATGACATAGGACATTGTGCTGTATCAAATTCTGTTTGAGGTAAGCTGCTTTGATTCCTGTGAAACTGGCTAAGCAAATGAAGATCTATTGATAACGGTTCTCTAGAATTAATATGGTCACCTTTTGATTGCTTACCCGATCTCATTGAAATTGTGGTCATGAATGTCAAAGTTTGGATGGAAGTCTAACATCAAAGGGAAATAAGGGATAGGTGGTTTTATTTGGCTACTGGAAGACAAAACCTCACTGAATTCTGGAAAAGAGGAAGGTATTTTGGTAGACTTTTTTTTTTTACACTGGCCTGAATTTCCTGGAATGTTTCGGCCTAACTATGGCCGAAGAGCAGAGCCGCACTACTTTTTATTTGAGGAAATGTGTGTGTAACTGATTAAAACCAATAATGCCAAAACATTGCGATCTCACTTTTGAGATACGTCTTCCAAAACCCTCTGCCGCTCATTGACATGGCTCCACCCTGCAAAAGATCAGCCATGCAAGTTTCCTGGATTTAAGTGAATAGTGCTCTGGCATAGATTTATGCCCAGATACTTGGGTGCAGTATGGCTCAAATTCACCTGATATTGGTGTAACTGAGATTTTTGAGTTTAATAGTGATTTTCTTCATAATTTAAAAAAAAATTCACAGAGACTTGTATTATACTAAGCCAAAATGCCATCAGTCTCAGTGCACCCGAAATATTTTGGACCCCCAAGGGGTTAAGAAGGACTAAGCAGCTGGAATGGACTTCCCAATGGGCATCTTCCTGTTCTACATAATAATGGCAGAAGAGGAGAAGCAGCAGAGGCTCCGAGAGTGAGGTGCCATGGCAGAAGCCAGCCGCCCGATATATTTCCTCTGTTGGTGGTCGCATTTGCACCTGTTTTATGCTGTTTTTATTCTCCGGCACATGAGCACCGCAGGAATTTGGGTGTAAATTTCAGTGCTGATGAAGGTTGTATGAGTCTTCATGTCTGTGCCAGTGTGAGTTCTCCCAACCAGAGCTCTCGACTCTAATCCTATTTCTCTGATATTACCCCATCACAATATTTTTCTTTCAAATGTTTATCTAAATCTCTTATTAAACTTGGATTAATCACAACATTTATAACAGCATTTTAAACACAGATGGAAGAGGCAAGATTGAGTGAACTAGGGAGGCAATTGCAGAGAATCAGAGCAGCCACCAGTGGTACAAAGGAGGGAGCAGAAGGTAAGGTATATCCCAATATCAAAGGAGTGGAGAGTGCATGCTGGAGGAGACTGCTAAGGTAAGGTGGGTTGAGAAAAAGAGAGGAATTTAAAGGTAACAAAAATAACTTTGAAAGCAACTTGTTGGGGCAGAAGGAGAAAGCAGAGCTTGGAGATGATGGGGGCAGGGGATGATGGCAGTGCGGGTGAGGGCAAAGGATGAGGACGATAGCTAGATTGGCTCCTAGTCCCACCCCAATTTAGTGTTTTGGATACATTGAAACTTGAGGAAGGTTGAGGCAAGGAGGACAAGTAGGAACATATTGGAGAAGTTAATCCTCAAGGTGATGAAAACATGGGCTGGAGTTTAGTTGGCAGCGGGTAAGCAAAAGTAGGGGTGGGGGCTGACAATGTTGCAGTCCTGGTCATGGAGTGGATGTGGGGGGAGGGACCTCAGCTCACAGTTAAGCAGTTTGCTGAGATTCTGCATCTCCTGCTTTTCTATAATTGGACAGAAGCTTGTAGTAAAGCTTTCCCTGTCTGATTACAGAAAAGATTTGTAGCCATGGAGAAGATGCAATGCAAATTCACTAGGATGATACCTGGGATGAGAGACTTACCACAAACTAGGACTGTATTCACTGGAATAGAAAAAGTTCAATGGAAATTCTTATGGAAGTGGTTAGAATTTTGAAAAGATTTGAGAGGGTAAATAAGATTATTCCCATTGATTGGTCATGAATTTGTGATTAGTAATAGAAGCATAAAGGGCCTCAGCTCATCTGCTACTAAAACTCTCATCCACACCATTGTCACCTCCAGATTTGACTATTTCAACATTTCTCCTTGCTGAGCTCCCATCCTCCACACTCTAAACTTCAGCTCATCCAAAATTCTGCTGCCATAACCTATCCTGCACCAAATCCCGCTCACCCATCACCCCTGTCCTTGTTAACTTAGATTGGCTCCTGGTCCAACCCCTCTAATTTAAATTTCTCATCCTCATATTTAAATCCTTTCAAGGCCTCACTCCTCCCTAGCTCTGTAACCTCCTTCAACACACCACCGTAGAACTCTGTGTTCCCAGGCATCTTGTGTATCCCTCCACTCATTCTGTCCCTTTGTCCCACTATTGGTGGCCGTAACTTCAGCCGTCTAGGCCCTACACTCTGGAATTCCCTCCCTACACCTACCTGCCTTTACACTTCCCTCTCCTCTTAAGATCTTCTTAAAACCCATCTGTTTGACCATGCTTTTGGTCACCCATCCCAATCGCTCCTTGTTTAGCTCAGCATCTATTTTTGTCTGATAATGCATCTGTGAAATGCCTCGGGACATTTTTCTATATTAAAAAGGTGCTATATAAATGCAAATTGTTGTTGTGGTTAAAAGAAATGCTTTCACACAAAGACTTATTAGAATATGAAGCCAAGTCAGTCACACCATTTAAAAGGGCATTAAACACTTGTAGAATCAAAATACTGAAGAGTACAAAGAAAGAACAAGGAAATGTAATTCGGGTAGATAGCTCTGATCTGAAGGTGAAATGACACAGGTACAATGGACTGAATGGCCTCCCTCTACGTTGACATTTCTAACTCTGAATTCTCCATGGAATCAATGTAATTTTATCATTCTCTGGGATGTGGGTATCACTGGCAAGGCCAGCATTTATAAATTTTAAAAATCTAGTTCAAGGAATTGCTACATACACAAATGAAGTTGACTTATTCATTGCTTTATTGATTAAAATATTGACATACATTGCATTAGAAATTGTCTACATTCATGGCGGAGTTGAAAAAAAGAGTAGCCACTGGATATTAAAAACAATTGTCAGTGCAGCACAGTACATTTGATAGTTGCATAAAGTATAAATGTTTGTCGTACAAGTTTGTAGTATGAATAAAATAATTTTGATCATTATGCACAAAAATGAATTCTGGTAAGTTTACATACAGACCAGTATAAATGCAAATGGATACTTTACCACTGTGATAGTCCATCCAGCTGGGACTGTATGAAAAAGGACAAAAATATTGTTATATATTTCTCCCTATGTTAATCTGAATAAATAGAGCTTCAGACATTTTGCACAGCACATACTGTGACCATCACTTTAAGAGATACCAAGCAGTAAAACAAATTGTTCTGAATTTTAACTGACTTTTACATTCATGTTCACTTTTTTATACTGTCTTGTTCAAATGCAATCATTACACACATAGCTACATTTTGTGGCCAAATCATTTTATGTCTTTTTGTCATCACTAGCCAACAGCAACTTGCTCATTTCCTTTTGTATAGCCAGTCACTTTATGTAACCCTTGGAGGTTCAGCAAGCATAGTGGTTAACTTGACATTGGTAAGAAGTGGAAAACCACACCAACATTAAAGTTTGCGCTCCAGTCAGCCACCTTTTAACTGAAAGGAGGAATATGGAAAGCAAGTGAATAAAAATAAATTTAATTTTGTGGGCAACACGGTGGCATAGTGGTTAGCACTGGTGCCTCACAGCGCCAGAGACCCGGGTTCGAATCTGACCTCGGGTGACTGTCTGTGTGGAGTTTGCACATTCTCCCCGTGTCTGCGTGGGTTTCCTCCGGGTGCTCCGGTTTCCTCCCACAGTCCAAAAATGTGTGGGTTAGGTTGATTTGGCTAGGATAAATTGACCCTTAGTGTTAGGGGGGATTAAATATGTGGGGTTATGGGGATAGGATGGGATATGTTAGGGGGAATTAAATACGTGGGGTTACGGGGGTAGGGTGGGATATGTGTACGGTGGGGATTAAAGCAGGGACAGGGTACTGGATTTGGATGATCAGCCATGATCGTATTGAATGGCGGAGCAGGCTCGACGGGCCGAATGGCCTACTCCTGCTCCTAGATTCTATGTTTCTATGTTTCTATGTAAATCTATTTAAATCTATTGTTTTTAAAGCAGCCTATCATTGTGGTCCAGACATTCAAGTTAAGGCAGAGGTCACAGGATTGAGTGGCACCAAATTGTAAGGGATGGGCAGCTAGGTTTAGCAAAAGTGAAAAGGTGCAAAGGATAAGAGATACAGAAGTTCACAAATGTGTTTTTTCCCCCAAAACCAGAGTAAATTTCCATGAGAACTAACCACCGCTGATTGGCTATTTAACTGAAACCAAACAGCAAAATTTTCACTTTCCTGGCTCCAATGAAGTCTTTGTGATGTCCATTAATAAGCCTTGGTATCAGTTTCAGGTGGCCTTAAATTTGATACAAGAGCACTCTAAGCCATAAAGTTCTACACGGTAAGTATATACTGAGATGTAGTAAGAATTTTCCATAACCACATGACTAAATAATATGAAGTTGTAAGTTCAATGTCTAGGTTATCAATCAAGTCGAGGATTAGGAGGGCTAAATTTCAATTCTAAATAACCAGTACATTCAAGTCCTCTTGCAGGTATCATGAAACTTGTAAGAAAGATTTAACTTTATGGATGATAAAACATTTTTAATCTAAGTGCTCACTGCCATTGAGGTGCAGCAGAACTCAACAATCAAGTTGTTCCACACTGCATCACTCCAATCATTCATATGACTACATAAAATATTGGATCAAAGGACAACTTTCAAATATGCTTTACATCGGTGTATAGCATAATGTACTGTTCTGGGTCAATGAAATGCAATGATGGAGAAAGTGTTAGAGTATCTAGTATCTTCCTGACATGAATTCTGAATTTCAAATGTAATTGATCTAGAAGAATATTTTCTGCTGCATGGAATTACTCTAATGTAGAATGATGATACACTGCAAGGTTATCACTGATACAGAAAAATGTTACAACACAAGTTACAATAATCTAGTGCAGTATGTTATGCAGCAAGACATTACATAGTTTATGAATAGTATGTTATGCTACATGAAATTGCATCGATTTAGAATAGTGTGCTACAGTGTACAAGATTACAAAATATTGTACAAACTTAGAGCATGCTTAAGAAAATGCTGTTAATCAATTAAAAAATACTAATTAACGCATGTTAATAATTCCGCAATTGATCAACAAATATCAGAATGGCATCTAGAAACTTTCATTACATGTTTATTCTATTTCAAACGTTTAAATTGGAGCATTTACTGTTGGGGTTTTCAATCAGCATCCGAGAAGACTGAAGATTAGTCTCATATTTATGAAAACAGAAAGTAGTTAATAATCACTGCTATTGCACAGAAAAAGATATTTTTTACCTGTGAGTTTCACTTTATAATTTTTAATTTACATCAGTAAACCTACCTTATCCTGGGAAAATGGAGTGCCTATAATATAGATAGGAAAACCATCCAATAATATTTGTTTTAGAGATGAAATGATACTGCTCTCCCCAAATCATTACTAGAATATCTTTTGAAGGGGAGGAAAAGCCTGCCATTGTGTTGAAACTGAAACATGTTCCTTGAGGATAACCCAAGTGGAGAGATGATTGGCCATCAATCAAACAGCGACTGACGTTCGGGAGAGGGAGGTCCAAGAATGGGAAGAAAAGACCTAAAAATAGGAAAGCAGAAAAATTGTTCCTGTGCCAGGAAGTACATACTGAGATTTTGCTAGGTGGATGCAGCTGCAAGAACACTCAAGAAGCTCGACACCATCCAGGATAAAGCAGTCCGCTTGATCGGCACCTCATTCACTAGCTTCAACATCTACCATCAGCGTATTGTGGCTTCAGAGTATACTATCAACAGGATGCACTGCAGAAACTTGACGAGGCTTTCTCAGCACTACCTCCGACATCTATCATTTTCACCACCTAGAAGGACAAGGGCATGTGCATAGGAACACCATCACCTCCAAGTCACACACCATCCTGACTTGGACATATATCGCTGTTCTTTCATCATCGCTGGGTCAAAATCATGGAACTCCCTACCTAACAGCATTGTGGGAGCACCTTCACCACACGGACTGCAGTGGTTCAAGAAGGCGGCTCACCACCACCTCCTCAGGCAATAAATGCTGGCCTTGCAAACGACGCCCAAATCCCAGAAATGGATTAAAAAAAAGTAAAGACAACCTGGAAATGTGGCAAATTTGATAACTATTTTATATTGATGTCCTGTGAATATTAATCAAGCTTTCACTCTTCCATCAAACGTGAAGGTTTAAAATGTTTAATTTTGTGACAGTATTGGAGTTAAGGGCAGGTTCTGATACGCTCTTAGATATTATTGACTTACACATTGTACCACATTCCCGCACAATTGTTATTAATAGCTTGCCTTGGAATTCTGTCCCACTGCAAACCAAAAGCACCACAACATAATTCCAGAAAGTGGTTTAACATTTGTAAATAGCCTTAATGTGTATGAAAATGTCTATAAACCACGGCTTCCATACTTTTGTACTCAAAATGGGTGGACTTATAAAGAGGAAGCATCTCTACAATTTCTGCAAAAATTACATTGGTCTAGCAAGATACTGTTTCCATATTTAATGCAGTGATTCAGTTAGGATGGAACGGCCTTTTAGAATAACTCAGCCATTTGAAAATTCAATTTAAGTGCTACAACATATTTTTTTTAGAAGCCTTTGTAATCAAGACATCAAAAGGCATTTGATGCCATTTTATTTGACTAAAGTTATTTAAAATATTTTGAACGTTATGGCAGGCTGGGAGAAAATAAATTGTTACATTACTACATATTTTAAGTGAATTTCAAAATCCAGCTAAAGAAGCTATCAAAAAGGATGCTGCCTTTTTAATTCAAGATGTCACCACAATATGAAGAGGTTACAAGCATTTTAAAAGCATTTTTATTCAACACCGTTGTAATACTTTGTTCTCTTGTGTTTGCACGCCCAGTGACAGAAGGGCAGTGCCCACAGTAAAATAAGTTTCAGAATTGAATATTTTTGTTTGTGATGCAGGAGTTTACCAGCTTGCACGATACACAGTTTTAAAAGCAGAGTAAAAAAACTTAAGATTTCATCCATCCCTACAGTCAACATAATTTCCTTTGATCCAGAAACAAATCTGTGCATATTTCAGGGGAGTGATCCGAACAGCCACATTGTAATCTTGCTGCACACCATTCTTATCCACCCATTGGTGCCCTGAAAATATTCCAATCACTTTTCGCTCCCATTTCCGACTCTGCCTTTTCCACATTCGGATGTAAACTCCTGAACCACTGGCTCCTGGCTGAGCATCACAGTGTTGATACAGGAGGTCGTAAGTTTCATCTTTGACCAAGCAGAAACGATAGACAAGATCTCCTGGACGATCATTATCAAATCCTGAAAAGTGAATCCTGCCACCAGGCAGCCTTCCCCGAGGAGGAGTGATTCCTATTTTCATAAAGGGTTTCTTGTGAGGTCTTTTCAATTCCAGAAGAGCATAGTCATAATCCATGCCGATATCATTCGCTGAACCTTTGATCCATCCCTTTGGAACATGTGTCCGCTTTACTCGTATCCAATGGAACCTAGGCTTTTCTGGAAGAATTGAGTTGGTTTGATTTGCAGCTTTCCCATTCTCCTTTTGTTTTGGTTTAAAAAATCCAACTTTTATCTTTTGCGCGCCCTTCACATAGCTCTTCCCATCATGAATACAGTGGGCAGCAGTTAGAACATGCTTCTCAGCTACTAAAGTCCCAGTGCAACCTGTGGAGATTTTCACTGAAGTTGAAAAAGGATAGTTCAACAGAAAGTTTTTCGCCAAGATGCTGAATCTGCCATCCAAGCCAAAGATCTGTCTTTTTGCTCTTCCACCACCCCTGTGATTCTGTTTGTTTACCAAATCGGCAGCATTGAAACCATAGATTTCTACGTTTGTAAGCGTTCTGCTTCCATTTAGGTACAGAGTTTCATAAGACAAATATTCTTTCAGGTTTTCATATGTTGGTAGGGGTGCTCTTTTATGACACTCTAATTCACATGGAGAGGTTACTTCTAGCTTTGCTTTACCCTCAAAATGTGCTTCCTCTAGCGTCATGGTTGCCTGAGGCAAAACAGCAGGTATTTTTGTTTTCTGCCATTCTGGCTTAAGCATAATTACATGCTTAATGGAACAAAGAAAAATGACTAGTGCTGGCACCGTTACCATGCTGAATGGCGATCTGCTGTTGAAAGAACAGACTTTAGTTAGTGATGCGGATAACTTCATACTCTTGCAGTTCTAAAGGCTAACTCCAGAAATCAACTCCTACATGACAACACTCATGAAATACTAATCTGATAATTGGGTAGCAGCAGCATTCTGCTGACTGGTTGTAAATTTAACCAGATTCACTTCTTTCACTGGGAAACTATACAACATGCCCATCTACCTAATCTAATTACTCTAGTGTGAAAAAACTTAAAAATGCAATAGACCAGGCAACGCATATAAATGCAGTTAATCATTCATATTTAAAGGGTATTATTCTCTCAAGTTAGTGGGATATTAGTGGGTCATACAAAAACATCAATCTCAAAATGCCATCTGACAACTGTTATTTACAAAGATATAAGAGGATATTATCATCATTTGGGAAAATTGCACAGACCAACTGTCCAGGAGGTGCAGCGGGAGGCCTGGACCGTGTTGAGGGCCCTGCCCCATTTAAATAGCGAGCTGCCCGCACCAAGCTGGTACCCCAACGCAGCTCACCAGATTTGGCCCAGTGCAATATTAGGCGGCCTGAAGGCTGCATGGCCAACTGCAAGGTAAGCCCTGAAAATAGAAGGAAATGTTCCTGATCGCAGGAGGGAGTCCAGGGCGGCAGCAGCCCACATTATTTTGTCTGGGGCCCAGAGGTGCAATTTGGTAGCACTTTTGCTTCTTGAGTCAGAAGGTCTGATGGAGTGCTGCACTGACGGAGGTGTCATCTTTTGGATGAAACATTAAACTGAGGCCCTGTCTGCCCTCTCAGATAGACGTAAAAGATCGAACAGCACTATTTGAAAAAGAGCATGGGAATTCTCCTGGTGTCCTAGCCAATATTTATCCCTCAACCAATACTTGAAACAGATTATTTGGTCATTTATTTCATTGCTGTTTGTGGGACCTTGCTATGTGCAAATCGGCTATCGCGTTTCCTACATTACAAAAGTGACTACACTTCAAAAACGTACATCACTGGCTGTAAAGTGCTTTGGAACGCCCCGAGTTTGTGAAAGGCGCTATATAAATGCAAGTCTTTCTTTCCTGCTCTTCCTGGCCCCACAAAAAAAATTACCTACCTCTGGGGAAATCTACTGATTGGCCAACAAGTTCTATCGAGCTGCAGACGCCCCACCCAGCAAGCCATAAAAATGGCTTTGGAGTCCTCTCTGTATAATAAGATCCTGATTTAATTATTCATGAGGTTCCCACCTTAACTATCCCTGCTTATTAAACGAGCGGCGGGGCAGAAAACCAGCGATAAGTCTACCGCTCTGAACTTAACTTCTGTGTTTCCGCGAGGTAGAGGGAATGAAAATTCCCCCTACAAGTTTCTTGCCAGATACTTTGCCACGGTGGCAGACCTCCAAGACAAAATATTTCCCTTATGTAGAGCAAGAAATTGAAAGTGGCATGTGTTTTATTTCTTTTCACAGAAAACTAATAAAATAAACTGCTGACTTTGGTAACATCTTACTCAACCATTTGACTACACTTTGTTTTCCAGTTTTATAATATCACAGATTCCTAGCTTTAGCATTGGCCAATATCCGCGTGGGTGTTTCAGACATTTGATATTTCAATGAAAGGCAAACAAAAGGGATACTGTCTCTTCACATGACTAACTGTAAAAACAATAGCTACACAGTATTATGAACTATGTCAGTACACATTGTGTTGCACACTGAAAAGGACAAAAAAAGCTAACAGGGTATTGTCTACTTTTTATGAATAATCCATTCAACGTGTGGAAAGTGACTGAAAAGGTTTTAGACATCTCAACAGAAAAAAAAACGAAGAACATCTATATCTTTGTGATCTTCACAATATCTTTATAGTCATCCAATACTGAAGAATGTACTCAAAAGTCATTTTAAAACTCTTTTCAGCACTTGACCTTCATTTATTTAAGTTAACTATTAAGAAGGCTATTAGAACTTCTTCCTTAGCAGTCTTCATAAATGATGTTACGGTCAGCTAGAGGTGTATTTTTAGATACACATTTCTACCCATTCAACCATGAGCAGAAAGTGGCAGTTTTGGTACTTCTGATGGTATTACTGCCAGATTATATTTTTAGCAAAGATTTAACACAGATATTATGAATTACCATTTCTGAACCAAAATCACCAATTATTTGGATTATTCCCCCTGAATTCCTCCACCCCCCCCCCCTCCTTCTTTAGGCAAGTCTTGTGCCGCTCCCTTCCTTGGGAAGGATAGGTGTCTCCCGACAGCAACCTGGCTGAAAGTATGAAAAGAACAAGTATTTTATGCTACAGCTGGATTTCTGAAATTACTGCTCAGGTTGACTTTACCCAATCTGAGATATGGGTATCATCAGCCAATTCAATGGTGTACATCAGTCATAAGGGCCGTCATTCCTTAAACATGAAATTGCTGAACGATGCCCAGATCATAATGTTGCTGCAGGTATTTCTGAAACACCCATCAGTCGTTAATTCTTAGCTGTTTTCATGCGCCTGATTTATTCAAACACGATAACCAAAGACTGGCTTTTGGTGAACCATGGTCAAAACCATAGCTGGTGACACCTTTGTACCACCTTAAATTTTGAGCCAAACATTGATGTAATGAATTATACAAATGGGAAATTTTCATTATTGAAAGAACATAGCGTTATCTTGGTTGCTATATTTGCACCTAATGTACACTGCATAGAAAGGGTCTAAAACCTTTATTGTTTGGCAATCCAGGGTATAATCACCTGGACGTGACTAATGAAGGAAGCAGTGGTCTGGTGACAAATGAGGAAAAATTACAAATATATACATCATGAAGTGATACCTTGGTATTAGCGGAGAGGCTTCTGCCAGCCTCTTTGGAGCACATTTTAACTGAAAAAATCTGTCTCACCAACATCACAAATTAATCATGTAAATATACTGATAACCAAGATGATGGTACATAGTGGGGCAGATTTTCTTGAGCTTTACACCAGCAAAATTCTTATTCCCCGGGCATAAAGGTTAGAAAAGAGGGAATGAAGACCCGTAATGCTTGGTTTCCATGTCTTTATTTTGTCCTGGCATTTCTGGGCCTATCCCAAAGGAAGAGCAAGTCTTGTGCCAGCAACTGATGCATGCCCAGTGTACCAATGTTAATAAAGTAGGAAGGGGCATTCTTGGCCTTCCACCTCAATTCCTTGTTGTTACAGTCCAGGAGCTAGCAATGAGTATTGCAGCATGAATCCCTCTCAGAGGGATTTGAGGGGGCCTGGCAGCAAGACTCAGGAAACCTCAAAGGGAAGTAGAAACCTTTTTTGAAAGTGATCTTCAGGTCTCAGGGCCTACTGACTGCTGTTCCCCAACAGCAACCAGAAAGCCCTGAGGCCAGTGTCCAGGTCTACCGCTGTACTCCTCTTTCCACTTGTGTTTCCTGGTGCAAGGCCCTTCCAAGCTGCAGGCCTACATTGGGTATGCGACCAGAGAAATCAGCACCAATATCTTTTGTTCAGATACTATAAACGCCTATCAAATTAGCTCAGCCTAACAAAGAGCAAATATTTTACGAAGCAATCTAAATAACAAATATTTTACCATGAAATGATTGCAATAAATATATAATAAGCATTGTGATGTTTATTGCTGTTTACATGTTGTTTACAAGCCTCGTATGAGATGTATACTACATAAAAACATAAAAATTAATGCAAGTATAAACAGAAAATGCTGGAAATACTCAGCAGGCCAGGCAACATCTGTGGAGAGAGAAAAACAGAATTAATGTTTCAGGTCAATGACTTTTCATCAAAACTGGAAAACATTACAGGTGTAACAGGTTTTAAGCAAGCACAGAAGCAGAGAAAGGGAAGGGGAGGAATGAACAAAAGGGAAGGCCTGAGATAGGGTGGAAGGCAGGAGAGATTAAATGAACAGCAGAATCATTACCAGCACCTCCTGTCCAAAAAAAATGGGAGCAGTGGTTATGATCTGAAATTGTTGAACTCGATGTTGAGTCCGAAAGGTTGTAAAGTGCCTACTCAAAAGATGCAGTGCTTCTCCTTGAGCTTCCGTTGAGGTTCATTGGAACAGTGTAGGAGGTCGAGGACAGAGAGGTCAGAGTGGGAATGGGATGGAAAATTAAAATGGCAAGCGACCGGAGGCTCAGGGTCACGGTTGCAGACTGAATGGAGGTGTTCAGCAAAGCAATCACCCAATCTGCATTTGGTCTCCCATGATCGTGAGCAGTGAATACAGTATATTAAATTAAAAGCAGTACAAGTAAATCACTGTTTCACCTGAAAGGAGTGTTTGGGGCCCTGGACTGTGGGAAGGGAGGAGGTGAAAGGGAAGGTGCCGTGGGAAGGGGACTGGGTGTTGGGGGTGATGGAAGAGTGGACCAGGGTGTCACGGAGGGAATGGTCCCTTCGGAATGCTGAAAGGGGAGGGGGAAGATGTGTTTGGTGGTGGCAGAAATGGCAGAGGATGATCCATTGAATGTGGAGGCTGGTGGGGTGGAAGGTGAGGACAAGGGGAACTCTATCATGATTCTGGAAGGGAGGGGACGGGGTGAGGACAGAAGTGCAGGAAATGAGATGGACATGGTTGAGGGCCGTGTCAACCATTGTGGAGGGGAATCCTCAGTTGAGGAGAAAGGAAGCACTGGTATGGAAGGTGGCATCGTCGGAACAGATGCGACGGAGGCGGAGAAACTGTGAGAATGGAAGAGAGTCCTTATAGGAAGCGGAGTGGGAGGAAGTGCAGTCCAGGAAGCTGTGTGAGTCGGTGGGCTTATAGTAGACATTGGTTGACAGCCTATCCGCTGCCCACACAGAAACCCACATGCTGCTCCACGTTTAAATTCCCCCTTTATCTCAGATTTATGTCTGCATAATAGATAAAATGACAAAATAATGTAAAAGTCTACTTAGCTATTTTGATATATTTAATTGAAAGACAAATAAGCATTTTGGAGACACTTACCATAAACCAGAATTGGTGGACTGCGAACGTTGTACAAGAAGGGAGAAAGGGATAGACCAAGTAATTACAGGCCAGTCAGGCTAACCTCGGTGGTGGGCAAATTGTTGGAAAAAATTCTGAGGGATAGTATTAATCGTCATTTAGAAAGGCATGGATTAATCAAGGACAGTCAGCATGGATTTGTTAAGGGAAGGTCATGTCTGACTAGCTTGATTGAATTTTGAGAGGAGGTAACAAGGAGGGTCGATGAGGGTAGCACGTTTGATGTAGTCTACATAGATTTTAGCAAGGCTTTTGACAAGGTCCCACATGGCAGACTGGTCAGAAAAGTAAAAACCCATGGTATCCAAGGGAAAGTGGCAAGTTGGATCCAAAATTGGCTCAGTGGCAGGGAGCAAAGGGTAATGGTCGACGGGTGTTTTTGTGACTGGAAGGCTGTTTCCAGTGGGGTTCCGCAGGGTTCAGTACTAGGACCCTTGCTTTTTGTGGTATATATCAATGATTTAGACTTCAATGTAGGGGGCATGATTAAGATGTTTGCAGATGATATAAAAATTGGCCATGTGGTTGATAGTGAGAAAGAAAGCTGTAGACTGCAGGAAGATATCAGTTGGCTGGTCAGGTGGGCAGAAAAGTGGCAAATGGAATTCAATCCGGAGAAGTACGAGGTAATGCATTTGGGGAGGGCTAACAAGGCAAAGGAATATACAATAAATGGTAGGATACTGAGAAGTGTAGAGGAACAGAGCACATGTCCACAGATCCCTGAAGGTAGCAGGACAGGTTGATAAGGTGGTTAACAAACCATACGGGATACTTTCCTTTATTAGCCGAGGCATCGAATATAAGAGCAGGGAGGTTATGCTCCAACTGTATAAAACACTAGTTAGGCCACAGCTAGAGTACTGCGTGCAGTTCTGGTCACCACATTACAGGAAAGATGTGATTGCACTAGAGAGGGTACAGAGGAGATTTACGAGGATGTTGCCAGGACTGGAGAATTTTAGCTATGAGGAAAGATTGGATAGGCTGGGGTTGTTTTCTTTGGAACAGAGGAGGCTGAGGGGAGACTTAATTGAGGTGTATAAAATTATGAGGGGCCTAGATAGAGTGGATAAGAAGGACCGATTTCCCTTAACAGAGAAGTCAATAACCAGGGGGCATAGATTTAAAGTAATTGGTAGAAGGATTAGAGCGGAGTTGGAGAACTTTTTTCATCCAGAGGATGGTGGGATTCTGGAACTCACTGCCTGAAAGGGTGGTAGAGGCAGAAACCCTCAAACACATTTAAAAAGTACTTGGATGTGCACTTGAAGTGCAAGGCTATGGACCAAGAGCTGGAAAGGGGGGATGAGGCTGGATAGCTCTTTTTCGGCCGGCTCAGACACAATGGGCCGAATGGCTTCCTTCTGTGCCGTAAATTTCTATGATTCTATTATGTGCCACAACATTACGCATCTAATGTTTCTATGAATAAACAGGGCTTCCACCCGCTGTTTTGCTGTGACCAACTCTATAAAGGCCTGGGGCCATCAGATTGTACCTCTTACTTGCCAGTTGTACACAACCTTTTATTTTTTAGCTTTCTTCTTTGTGTGTGGTTAAAATGTTTTCTATTATATTCAATCACCTGGTCATCACTGCTTGTCCAGATTTGGGCAATTTCAGATGGCACCAAATACGGAGCCCAACCAGGTCACAGTCCCCATCACAATGAGATTCATCTCAGCCTGCATGAACTTTGATATCTTTGTTCTCAACAGTAAAGATGCCATTTTATGACTAGTTCTTTGATCAACAGCGTTGCACAATAACTCAGGTTCATGACTTCAGTTCCAGCTCACTGAAGTAGTTAAAACTCATTATTAGAAATGTGGCTTGACTTGATGGCAGTTAATTATTGCATAACAGAGCAGACTGCACAACATATTTGAGACATGGCAATGAATCATTACGGTACAAATTTATTTCGATTAAGCTCTGAGGCAGGAGGAATGTCAGATATGTAATAACACATCAGTGTGTGAATTCCACACATTCATCCACTTGTGCAAGTCATTCATGCCTGTGGCACTCTTGACTTGGGAGTCTAACATGCTCAGGGAATAATTCTCATCACAAACCCTTACTGGTCCAGCAGTAATTTCATCATTAAGATTAAAACAGAATGTGTCATTATCATTTTTGCACAGGTCCACTAAATGCAGCTAACAACTTAAAAGGTACCGGAGGGATTGGGAAGGAAATACAGTGAAGAAGGTTAGCATGATTCACTTACTGAAAGTGAACTATGTCGACAAAAGAAGCTTTGGATGTTGTTTATTGTAATTAAATCCCACTTTTTGGATTTAACTAGTGAAACACACCAAATGTAAAATGTTGACAGTGTTTTTGTTCTAAGCATCAATAAAATAAAAAAGAAACTAATGGAAAACTAGCAAAATCAGGAGCTTTTCATAACTTTAGCGCCAAAAATTAACAAAAAATATACGCAAGGGGAACTCCAGTTTTAACAGATCTGTCTACACAACTGCACCAGGAAATTCATTTTCAAGAGGCTTATTATTCTTATGCTATATGAAAACCAGACAAACTCATCCTTCCTCTCTGCAATACTTTTCTCTTCCCATAGATGGCAGTAGCAGATAAAGGATAATACCTGTTTAAGCAGGGCAGTGAAGAAGTTGCTCTGTCTTGCTCACTGCCTTCTGACACATTTAACATTAGCAGGATATTCCTCAGCAATAAGTTTTTACTTCCTGTTGAAATCAACTTACTTTATTTTAGCTTAATCTCTGTAATAAGCAACTATTCGGACAGTCTATTGCGATTAGTGAAAGGGCAGCCATATTGCAGTTGTTTGCATTGAATTTCATCTGCCATTGTTCACCCATTTACAGATTCCACCTAACTCCTTCTGGAGTCCCTGGACACTTCCTTTGACTCAACTGCCGCCCACCTCTAGTTTAATATCTATGAATGCAGTCAATTTGCATTGATTTTCTGCTTCCAAGTTGTTAGTATGGGCTCCAGCAAATGTGTAGGGCCAGGTTTCTTCCAAATCCTGCCCCCTTACCATAATGCAAGGGCAATGCCGTCTCATAAATTGTTAAATCTTTACATTAAAATAGTGCATTCTGGTTTATTTTTAATCTCGTAATTGATAGAGGTTTAATGTATAAAAATTGTAGGCAAAATAAGTGACATTTGGATTTATCCATATTAAACAGACCATCATACTTCCAAAGTCTACTTCATCATTCTCCCTCATTCACAGAGGCACTCTACTTATTACTGCTGGTACTGGCTGCAATGCCTATCAAACAGTTCCACTTCATTCCGGGATAGGACTCTGTACTGCAGGTAGAAATTTCCAAATTGATCACCAAACAAATAATTCCCACTTACAGCACAGAGCGAGGTCCTGGAATGAAGCAACAGCATCGGGAATGAGCAGTAGCCGGGACCAACAGCATCCATGGAAACTAGCAAAAACTGAGCAACGCAGTTTCAAAAAATAGCCCTGAATATAGGCCTCTGGACATGTAATTATATTGAAAGTACAGTAGTAGCATGAACTTGAGTTACTCAAGCTCCAAATATGTATCACTTGCATAATAGAAGTTTGGCATAAATTGCAGGGATTGCCTCTCTTTTCTTGCAGAAATACTGTGAGCTATTACGAATATGCAATAACCCTGATGGTTGAATTGTTTAAAAATTGTGATAACATATGTACAGATGAAAATGGCAATAGGAAAAGGCCAGCTGGTACTTTGAGCCTGTCCCATACCATTATAGTGCAACTGCACATCATTACCCCATCAATCTCCACTCAGTCACTCCAGTTCACATTGACACTTTCTCCCTCAGTGCACGCTGGCAGTCTTCTAACCCTAGTTCATGTTGCTACTTTTCACTCCCTTCTACCTCAGTTTATGCTGACACATTTCATCTCTCCGCACCCCACCCCCCTCAGATCATTCTGACATATTTCCAGCTCCTTCCTCCCGAGTTCATGTTGGCACCTTTCCACTCCCTTCATTCTCGGATCTTTCAACTCTCCTTTCCCTTGCACCCTTCAGTTCCTGCTGGCACTCTTTCCCTGCCTATCCCTCTCCCTCCGCACCCACTCCTGCTGCTCCATGGTATAAAATGTGGGTGGGAATTCTTGTTTCTTAAAACTACTTGCAGGAATTCACACCCACAGCAGCATTTCATCTCTCAAAAAGGAACAGGAGGTAGGAGCAAGAACGGCACTAATTTGGGCGCACCCTAGGAAATTAAAGCATGTACACCAAGTGCATATACTATATACTTAGGTCCTAATGTTGATCTGTGGTCAGTTACATAGAAAAATAGGAGCAGGAGTAGGCCATTCGGCCCTTTGAGCCTGCTCCGCCATTCAATATGATCATGGCTGATCCTCTATCTCAATACCATATTCCTGCTCTCTCCCCATACCCCTTGATACCTTTTATAGTTAGTGCTTCCCCACCACCACATCACTCCCCTAACAAGTACCCACGGTTTTCTTTCTATATCCATGGAATCAGATCACTGCTCATGTGGAGAATAAGCACCAACATGGACTGGTTGGGCTGAACAGTCTGTTTCCATGTTGTACCTTCTATGTCATTTTAGGTACATGTAGATTTTATCATGAATTCCCATTACTTTCAATTTTAATAGCAGCTTTTCATAATCAAGTATATTGAATGCTTTCTGGAAATCTAAGTATGCTTTGTCACTTGGTTTTCCACAGCCCTTTGGAATGTGCTTCCTTCAAAAAAGTCAAATAATTTGGTCAGGCAAAATCTTTCTTCTGAAGCCACATCTGGTGTCGCTAGATGATTATTATACAGGTAATCCTTGAATTTACTCCTGATAACTGATTCCAATTATTTAAGAGAAAAGTGATTTAAAGTACTGGAAAATGCAATTTTTTGCATAGTTAAAAAGTGACCAAAGAACTCTTTCCTATGTGATCTTGCCAAGTATGTATTACAGCTACCTTCCTTGACAACCTCCTGTTGTCAAACTGTGTGTGCACCATTGACATTACAGGATGTGATTCATGGTTTCTTTTCTACATTTTTTGAGTAAATATTTTAATTAAACTCCCATAGACATCAAGCACAAATGGCTTATTATTTAGATCACAATATTTAAGCTATCAGAATGAGAGAGTGAAATTACAGTATACTTGTAAAACTACTCAAACAGCTGCTGTGGCTTGTCGTTCTGCATTTTTTTGTTAATTGTAAAACTGTCCGAATTTTTTATTATTTAATTATAATACTTCAACTTCAGAAATAATTCAGTCTTGTACAGGTCATTGCTGACTGTAAAATCAAAGGTATCTTTTGAGTATTCTATTAATAAACTGCCTAAATGAATTAAAAGTGGTTTGGTTATACAGTACATGCTACGGCGTGCTACCACTAATTAAACCTTATCCAGTCACCACTTTAATCCTCTCCAGTTTGAGTTGTTCTATTAGGGAGAATCTATCAGTTGAATGCAGAAGAGAGAAAGCTGCACTCATGTGTGCTTTTCCCCAGTGATTATTAATCTGCCAAAAGACCAGAATAGTTAATCCTAGTTAGATTACAATGAAATCTCTTCTGATGCACATAATGCTATCCAAATATAATCAGCATAGGTTAGGACTGATATTCACAGATCTGTACCACAAGTTTGAAAAAATACAAACAACTGTTCAAATGTTGCTGAGTTTTTACAGAATGCAACAAGTCTAAAAAACCTAAACCCCACCTGATTCATTTTTATAAAATAAAACTGTTACAGAAAGATTGCTTTTCTGTTCTGTAAACTGCTAACTTGTATGAAAATGAGAAGTCGCACAACACCAGGTTATAGTCCAACAGATTTATTTAAAATTATAACTTTATAATTGCAACTTTACCTGAGGAAGGGGCGACAGCTCCGAAAGCTTGTAATTTTAAATAAATCTGTTGGACTATAACCTGGTGTTGTGCGACTTCTCATTTTTGTCCACCCCAGTCCAACGCCGGCATCTCCGCAACTTGTATGAAGACTGATCTAATTTGAGATCTGATTCTGCCCGGTGAACCAGTAATGTGAATGGTACAACCTGTGCCACCCCAAGGATCGGGTGATTTTGAGAAAGGAGGAGTTTTGATTTACAATGGATTTTTCTTGGAACCATGCAAAAGAACAAAAAATAACCGTTATTTGTATGTACACCTTCCACACTTGTGCATGGGAATATAGTTGGCTTGCGAATCTTTAGGATTCTACATAAGCAGCACTACAGGTTAACAACTCACAACAGCAAGAGTTTGAGTATAACAGCAACTGAATGAGTATTCCTGACAACTTGATGAAAACAGAAAATGGAGCAAGTTACATTGAATACTCAGCTCAGGGTGAAATTCTGATCCCGACATCAACTAAAAGACAATGATCAAAATTGTGTTGCATTCTTTGATTTGTTAGGTTTATCTTGACCGGACACTGATTCTCAAATTTTTTTGTACAATTTCCTGTAACTGTTCCAAAATTACATTTTCAAAAGGCAGAATAATTTCAGTCAATAGCCAGATGAAATTGTTTTGCATTGTTATTCCACGGTTTAACACTCCAACTTCCAGTAAGATGAACAGGAATTGTACTCCATCTAATCACTCGACTACTGGAATTTTTCACGATATTTGAACCTCTTGTATATTATACCAACACGTATAATATACAGGACCCGAAATTCCTGGGGGCCTGCTCCACTACCAGTGTGGCATGGCAGGATTTCCAGTCACCAGCCTGCTGCACGCCTGACCCTGTCCCAAATTCCAGGGTCAGGACAATTACACATGGGGACGGATCATTTTCGGCATTACCTAGAAGATAGGAGCAGGAGTAGGCCATTCGGCCCCTCGAGCCTGTTCCGCCATTTAATGAGATCATGGCATTATTGGATCGCTCTCCTCGTCGCAAATTAAGCGGGCTGTCTACACTGGCTGAGAACACTCAGAAAAATGAAACATTTCAAATGGTATAATAATTTCAGTCACTAGCCAGATGAAAATGTTTGCCATTGGAAATCCAATATTTAAAACATTTTGTAGGCCCCAGATCCACCAAGGTCTGGTAGTGGCACACTGGTATGCCTGCATCATGTAGTCCTGCCTCTTACGGTGATAGCTTCATGGAGAAGCACCCAGCCCCACTTTTGGTAGAATTTGGCACAGAAATGTTTGTTTTTTTAAAGGGGGTGGTAGCCCAGCAGAATTGAGTCCTTCACCAAATTCCAGGCCACACGTCCTGACTGTGCTACAAATGCATCGCCCCCCTCTTCCTAGGCCCAGGAATTTTGGTCCCACAGAGTTTAAACTTCTCAGCTTGATTAAGTTGGTCGTACTCCCACCACTCAGCCAAAAGATTGAGAAATCAAGCCTCATTCGAGAACATTAATTCATAATCTGGGTTGGCACTCCAGTGCAGTACTAAGAAAGTGCTACATTGTTGGTGGTGCTACCCTTTGAATGTTAAACCAAAGCACTGTTTGCCCACTCAGGTGGATGTTAAAGATCCCATGGTAGTATGGAAGAATAAGAAATTTTCCCAATTTCCTGACTCTTCCCTGAACCAACATCATCAAAAATAGAATAACTTTTAATTCTGCAGTAGGAATCTAGCATATTACTGAGCAAAAGATAAAAAAGTTTAATTTTGCCCTGATTTTTCTTCTGTGCATTAGTTTTAAGCAATTCCCAAAGGCATTTCCAAATAACTTGCTTATGGATTCATTAAAATGAACAGAAATGTAGTAAACAGAATGTAAAAGTGTGCATCAAGAATAGATCAGGGATAAAATTTAACTTTTATCTTTTTCTCATTAAAGTGTTAGATCCCTACTACAAAACAAAGTGATTCTTTTAGAATATTTGCTGCAAATTTTGCACTTTGTAATGTTTATAGATGAACATTCTATGAATATCAAATTCTTTCAGTTTCAAAATCCACTCTTTTTAAAATTCTTCAGAGCTACAGTATCATTTGTTTACCAGAAATATGACAATCATATTTTTCTTTCAGGGTTGTGCTAAAAGGTTAACAACAATCCCACACTGCTCAAAGCAGTCCAGTTTGGTTTTTTAAATAAGTTCCACATCCTGTTACCGTCACGAATGGGAGGTCAACACACAATCGCACCTATTAACATTTCACAGTGACAGTCAACACTTTGGGCCCTGGTGAGTGGGCTGGGGGATGTTGACAAAAGTGCAGCTGGGCTTTCTTGACCCCTAGTCCCACTCCTTCCAAGTTCAATGACTAATGCACCACACACGCCCTGCTCTCTTCTCAGCACACTCCCAGCACCAATGGTCAGGATTGCCACCTCTCTATATTGTAGGTAGGAACTCTTGAGAACAGTTCTTGTTTACAGTATACAGAGACAGCAATTTCGGCCATTAGCACCGGGAGTGTACCGAGAGGACATCAGGGCTTGCCTGCTGCATTAGCACCAGACTGATAAGAGGGGGTGAATGGATGGCAGTGGAAAGGGCAGGATGAGAATGGATAGCAGTAAAGGGGAGAGTGGGCGACAGTGAAAGGAGGGAGTTGATACCAATGAAAAGGAAACGGTCAGAAGATGAGAGCAGTTCTTTGGGGGGGGGGGGGGGAAAGAGAGAGGGAGAAGTTGGGAATGGTGTTTTGTCATAGGGAGGAATGGAGAATGCCAGCATTAACCAAGAGGGAATGGGGAGGGGTAAGTGCCAGAATGAACTTGGGGGGCAGGGAGGGCAAATATGAGTGAAATGAGAGTACCAGCTCAACTCAGTTGGAGGGGGAGAAGATTGTCAGTACAAACTACAAGGATTGGAAGAGAAGAAAGTGTCTCTGTGAAAAGCTGGGGAATTGGATGGGGGACAGTGGGCTGGATTTTGATACTGGGGCGGGTTGGGGTCGTGTCATCCGCATTTCGTGTTATCCACCCGACTGCAATTGGATGTGGGAGACTGATGCAATTTTCACCTAATTGGGCAATTGAGTTCCAGCATGTGGGAACCCATGAACCAATTCGTGGTTTCAGTCTGAAAGTCGTCTCTGATGATGTCATCATTGCTGCTGCATTGCAGGTCAGAGACTGCCTGGCCTTTGCTGTGAGAGGACCTGGATGCAAAATGAGCAGCAGCTCTAAGGAGAGAGAGAGAGAGATTTTTTTTTTTGCATCCAGGTCCTCTCACAGCAAAGGCCAGGCAGCCTCTGAAGACCTTCAATGCAGCAGTATCAGAGGCGACTTTCAGACCTAATACTACTACTACCTTCATCACATCTCCGTTGTAATAGTGGACCTGCAGCTGATAGTCAGCTATCCAAATGTGCTCCTGCCAGGTTTCACAATCGTGGTTCAGAACAGGCGTGCTTCACGTAGATCAAGGGTTAAAATCACAAAGGCCTTTCAAAATGGCATTATAGAGCCAATTTAGTGCTTGTTAAGGGCCTTAACAGCCTATCCAGCCTCTTAAAGGCGGGACGGCGTCGGGACCAGCAGATACGATTTAATGAAAATTGCGTGGAGGCGGGATGGAGGCGGACTTGTGCCCGCCCGCCAGTTTTCGCAATTTTAACCCCCCACACTCCTCCACGGGTCAATGAAAATCCAGCCCAGTGTCTCTGTGAACATGGTCAGGAGGGGATGGAGTACCTTTGTGAACTGGGGGTGGGGTGTGTAGGTGAGGAACAGTTAATGTTTTGGGTAAGTGACAGTCTGATTGGTCGACTGGAAATTCAAATGTCATTTTGTTTTTCTTTTGCCTTTTATTACAATTAAAAATCTATTACCGATGACATATAAAAAAGTGCTTAAAATGAATTAGTATGCATTATTTTTAATGTAAAATTCCAGTTTTTTCTAGGGGACTATGTCCCCCAAGAAATGCACCACCAATTCTATGCCTTCAACATTTTGATTTCCCTTTCAACCTTTAATGTACTTCATTTTTTTCCCTCCAACACAAATTAAGGAATGTTTTGTAAACCTTCCGCTCAGGTTACAAAGCCTATGATTTCACATGTCAGGGCTGGTCGAGTTGTCAGCTTTTTGGAGGCTGTGTCAGCCTCTTTGAAGCGGTTGGTCAGTTCTTGCTAGTATTCTGGGTTGGCAGGTATTCATTGAACATCCTAAGTTTTCCAATCACCACCACTTTTGTTCTTTTCTTCAGTTCTTCTCATAGAATGATGCAACACAGAAGGAGGCCATTCAGCCCATCGTGCCGGCTCTCTGAAAGGACTATCCAAATAGTCTCACACCCCTGCTCTTTCCCCGTAGCTCTGCAAATGTTTCCTTTTTAAGTATATATCTACTTCGCTTTTGAAAGTTACTACTGAATCTGCTTCCACCATCCTTTCAGGTCATAACAATTTGCTGTGTAAAAAAATGTCTCCACATCTCCCCCCCCCTGGCTTTTTTGCCAATTATCTTAAATCTGTGTCCTCTGGTTATCGACCCTCCTGCTAGCAGAAACAGTTTCTCTCTATCTACTCTATCAAATCCCCTCATCATTTTGAGCACCTCTATTAAATCTCCCCTGAACCTTTGTTGCTCTAAAGGATCCTTCTTGCCACTAAGTTGATGCAATGGAAATAATGATGGCAACTTATGACAAATGATTTGGCCTGTCTCGACTAAACTCAGATCCAGCTGATGGGATGTCTGACCACTGGGCAGATTGGGTAACCACAACAACCCCAACCTCTGAATCACTGCTGATCTCTCGGGATCAGAATCTGGAACTAGCCAGAGCTGTGAGCGCCTCAAAAAGTGGCAACAGCTCAAACGCCACAAATTAAGATATTTTCTGTGGTTCTGAATATTTAAACTCTACAGTGTAATACCAACCAATACAGATGTAAAGAAAACCATTATCCAGACGTTATATGAAACAAAAACTTTTGAAAGCTGAACAGACCTTTCAGTGATCAAAGAATTAAACTGCTGGGAAATGACAAATAAACGTGGTGGAATAACGCTAGTGATCATCACGCTTGAAAGCTTGCTTTCATTTGCATTCTTCTTTTGGCAGCCAATTCACTTCAACGGGTGAGTTCCACCAGCTCACGGCCAGGCTATGTGCAGCATCTGGCCGCAGTACAGCGCGCCCCCGCCGGGGAAGGAAGGGACCGAGAGCGGTCACTTGTCGGCGGTCTCCTGACAGATAGATGATCGCCGAGGAGATTTCACCCAGGCTCAAAACCCACGGCTCAGACAGTCCCTCCCTCAGGACTGGAGGAGGGGGCGAGGAATGGGCTTCTAGCGCAGACAACTCATTGTGGTTGAAAACAAATGATTGATCAAAGAGTTTACAGCTGTAACAAGGCTCTGGACTAACGACTTCTATGGTTTGAAAACAAGCCCCCCCATCAGAGGCGGGGAGACGGTCTCCTGCAGTTGGAGCAGCTCCAACACAAGGTATCACCTTCACCCGACCTGTATTCAAATCAGCAACAACCCGACCCTCCGCAAAGTGCAGCCCGACCCAGTCCATGAAGAGACTGAGACCGCTTTCTGTGTATTGGTAAATCATACAATGTGCTTTCTCGACACTAAACACACCCCGCTGAAGCAAATTTGCTGCAGTTGTGGAAAAGGTTCATTATTAGCGAGAATAAAGAGCATTCACAGGACCATTATAGAACAAAAACACGATAGAGATCCTCTGGGAATCTCCTCGCCTCTCTCGGTCTCTGCCTCACCCACAATTATGTTGGGATCGGACCTCGTTAATGGAAACAGTTACATTTTAGCTTTTGTCGCTTCAGAGTTTTAACCAAAGATATTTAGATCCGATTGCCGAACATTAGTCACCAAACTACCAAAAGGGACAATATTTGCGTCACAGGTCATTCCATTTTATTGTAAATCATGGCATTTTCCGAACTTAATTTAACACAAACTTTATTTTGACTTAGTTATTGGAAAGAGGAAGACCGAGGAATTTCAAACTGAGTGCTTGGCAGGATTGTCCTCGCCCAGATGCATCGGTTTAATTCAATCCAAAACCGTTCAAAACGTTGCTGATATAGTAACTTTACTGTAGCGCATTCCCACACGCAACTCTTTAACAGACACCGATTTACAGAGATATATTAATGCAAAAAGAGCTAAATCTAACAACGTGACACAAGATACCTTACCTCGTGCTTTGAAAAACCATTTCCCACTTGTACAATTTTGCTCAGACTCCGGCAGGTGCACAGTCTTTCATTCTGGGCTCTCTTCTCCTTTAAGATTTACTGCCAGGATGCTCAACCCTTTTTATGCAGCTGGGGGATCCCCGTTGTTTTTTTTTCCCATCTATATGAGTTGGACTGTTTTTTTTCCCCTGCAGCGATGTTTGTTTTCGTGTAGCTGTGAGAACTGCTTCGGACAGCTGCTTGTAGGCTCGCTTTAGCCTCTCCTCACCAAACCCTCAGCACAAATTCCTGGGAAAGTTTTCCTTCTCCTGAACTTTCTCTCTCTCTGGCTCTCGCTGTGTTGTGTTGGTCATCACGTGGGTCCAGGCGACGCCCGACGTTCACATCGGCCCAGCTCTGCACCCTTCCCCTTCCCACTCACCAAACACCAACAATGTGTAAATTATTATAAGCTTTCAAAGAAAGAGCACTTGAATAAAATAACCACAGTTTGTTTCAATGCAAGTGCATTTTTAAAAAGGCTCTCCAAATGATTCATGGTACACATGGATGAATAGATTTCCAGCATTAGTTGTTAGCAGGTCTGGTTGAAAAATAAATAGTGCAATGTGTTTTAATAATATTGCACTTACTACACCTGCCTGTTTGACAGGTACACCTAAAGTTGTTCAAACGCATGCTCTGCTCACTGACCTCCAAATGCCAGGTAAACTTAGTAGAATTTCTAACGTAATGTAGGGGAGGGCATCAAACAGGAAATTAGAGATGCTTGTAACAAGGGTACTACAGTAATCATGGGTGACTTTAATCTACATATCGACTGGGCAAACCAAATTAGCAATAATAATGTGGAGGATGAATTCCTGGAGTGTGTACGAGATGGTTTTTTAGACCAGTACGTCGAGGAGCCAACTAGGGAACAGGCTATCCTAGATTGGGTATTGTGTAAAGAGAAGGGGTTAATTAATAATCTTGTTGTGCGGGGTCCTTTAGGGAAGAGTGACCATAGCATGATAGAATTCTTCATTAAGATGCAAAGTGAAGAAGTCCAATCCGAAACTAGGGTCCTAAATTTAAACAAAGGAAACTACGAAGGTATGAGGAGTGAGTTGGCTATGATAGATTGGGGAGCTTCATTAAAAGGCATGACGGTGGATAGGCAATGGCTAACATTTAAGGAACAAATGCATGAATTGCAACAGTTATACATTCCTTTCTGGTGCAAAAACACAAAAGGAAAAGCGGCCCAACCATGGCTAACAAAAAAAATTAAGGGTGGTTTTAGACCCAAAGAGGAGCCATCCTTACCTAAGAAAGGATATACTTGCCATAGAGGGAGAATCTTTTATTCAAACCAATAATACAAATTACATAGTAAAACCATTACATTCATCCATCAAAATACAGTACAAATACCCCCAAACAATACCACACTTGCCATAGAGGGAGTGCAGCGAAGGTTCACCAAACTGATTCCTGGGATGGCAGGACTGTTGTATGAGGAGAGATTGGGTCAACTAGGCCTGTATTCACTAGAGTTTAGAAGAATAAGAGAGGATCTCATTGAAACGTATAAAATTCTGACAGGGCTAGACAGACTGGATGCAGGGAGGAGGTTTCCCCTGGCTGGGGGGTCTAGAACGAGGGGTCATAGTCTCAGGATATGGAGTAAGACATTTAGGACTGAGATGAGGAGAAATTTCTTCACTCAGAGGGTGGTGAACCTGTGGAATTCTCTACCGCAGAAGGCTGTGGAGGCCAAGTCACTGAATATATTTAAGAAGGAGATAGATAGATTTCTAGACACAAAAGGCATCAAGGGGTATGGGGAGAGAGCGGGAATATGGTATTGAGATAGAGGATCAGCCATGATCATATTGAATGGCGGAGCAGGCTCAAAGGGCCGAATGGCCTACTTCTGCTCCTATTTTTCTATGTTTCTATGTTAACAACTTCAACATGGTTGAGAAGACCATCTGAAATGTTCAAAGTACAGTCATAGCAACAAGTGGGGAGACAATGCGATGCGCAACTGCCCGTCAGGTGAATTCATGCTGTGAGAAAATACCGAATCCAAGTGATTTCATTAAGTTAAAGCACAGTTTGCTCCTGCTCCCTTGGTGCAATGCAAAATCCGTTAAATCAAGATATGTTGTATAACTGATCCAATAAACAGGACTGTTCTGACTCTGAGGGCTGCTTATTCGCAATGTTTGTGGTCTGGTCATGCAGACAACTAAATTTGACTAAACTTTCTCTTATGAGACATTGGCCTGGAATTGGGAGTCAGTGGTGAAGCGATGGCGCTCGCTGCTGACCTCAAAGAAAGCTGCCCACAAAGATCGAGCGTTCTCTGTGGTGTGAATTTCAGCTCTCCTGACGTTAGTTTGAATCTGGCGCTAAATCAAGCGAATCTCCAGCGTCCAGCAACCATAGATGTCATCAAGCAGTCTGAGCAGCCAATCACATTGAAGAATTCTCACAGACAGCAAACCAGGAAGTAAAATGCACAAATTCTAATTTACTTTTTATAATTTTACAGAGAACGAGAAAAAGATTAGGACGCACACATACAATTAAGGTAGAAGCTGAAATATCATAAACAAATTTTAAAAAATATTTTGAAAAACATGTAATTCTTAATCATATTTTATCAGGGTCAGAACAGTTGTTCAGCAGTCAATACACCATTTAAAACCCAGTTACACCTCTTTCAACAAGACTTAACATTTCCGGGATGGGTCCGTTTAACAGCGATATTCCAGCATAATAGTCAAAGTTTTTATCAGGAACTGTGATTTGAATTTATTGCCGGCTCTGGGGAGTTCCACAGCGCAACCTGTGACGGAGCAACTTCTGGATTTCCATGTTTATCTGCGCATGCACTAAATCCTGAAGTTGCTGTCAGTTTCAGAGAGGTAATAACAGTGAACGTTGACAGTTTCGCCGTCATTACCACCACAAAATCCGGGCCATAGTTATCTATCTACCTATTAATTGGTGTTATGCTCATAATTTAAAAAAACATTTAATTTGCCTGAGGGAATGAACATTAATCAGCACACAAGAGTGTAGGAACATCCAAAAGCTCATCTATCATCCAGGTCCTGTTTCAGGCCACATCTGACTATTTTTCATAATTTTCCTAGCTCCATTCCACAAATAAGGTATATCTTGTTTGGTGGATCATAAATTGCTCCAGCTTTCCTTTGAATACCACAACTGGGTCAGTGCTCATTACTCTAGCTGGTGGTCCAACCATAAATTGACTAAAGTTGAAGGATGTAAGAAAGGCCATTTGGCCCATCCATATATTCTGAGTTTATTGTAGATTCTATCCAACCCACCCAATTTCTATTTGAGGCAACCTGCCACACATAAAACTTTCAAGATGTTAAAACCCTGTGTAATTTACTTCTGACTCCAGGGGTAATCAAGCAAAGCTTCATAACATTACAGTCTACTTCTAATAATTCAAAGTCAAGTTTGCACTAAAAAAATGAATTATCCAATAATTTGCATGAAGCACAGTAAAGCGAGAACTAAGTGCTAAAGTATTGAATTGTCAGATAATTTGAATTAAGGGAGTTTGAATTAAGAGAAGAGCAGTGGACGTCCTGGTTAACATTTATCCCTCAATCAACACCATTAAACAGATTATCTGGGTATTTATCTCATTGCTGTTTGTGGGATATTGTTGTGTGCAGATTAGCTGCCACATTTGCTTACCTTACAACAATCACTGCACTTAAAAGAAATTAATTGGCTGTGAAGTGATTTGGGATGCACTGAGGACCTAAAAGAGACTATATAAATGTAAGTTTTTTGTTCCTTATGTCAGACCTTTTGTTTTCAAAGTTTTGACAAGTTTGCAGCCTCTCTGCAAGAGAAATGTTGGATTAGATAGACTTTAGATCCTGTCATCTAAATTGGCCAGTCTGGATTTTGTTTTCTTTTTCAGATTTCCCAGGACTGAGGGTGTCAGTACTTGCAGGTACCTATCAACATTGAGCAATTAACCTCCATAAAGTATCACTGCGACTTTCCTTATCAGAACAGGCAAGTATTTGTTTTCTACAGTGCAAACACTCAAGGTAAGCCAGTGACTAAGCAGCAGGTAGCTAAATAGATGGTTGAGTGTATCCCACACTGCTGCTAACTTGCATCAAAGAAACCCAGGGGATAAGTTAAAGGTCATTCAACCCATTCCACCGCTGCTATCTGGGCAGTTCTCACTTAGCAACACATGCAAGGCTGCAGCATGGAGAAATCCTCACACATATTTACTTAGCATTATTGTTTAGATTTAACTGTGGCATGTACAAACATGTTTGGCAGTTCAGTCCTGATGGCTGGTGTTATGACTCCTATGAAGCAGCCTCTCCCCTCCTAAATTTGTTCTACTTATGTGCAATGTGTGGAGGCAGTGAAGAAAATAGGTAGATTATCCAGTAGATCCTTTTTCGTACTTTGAGTGATATGGATCCTTCACACACCGCAGTCCCACCACCCCCTCCCCTCAGATCCTGCGGGGTATAATTTTGGTGGTTAGAAGGAAGAGTTTAATTAGTTTCAGTTTAGCTTATATTGATTATTATAACATCAATTGTCATAATCATGTAGGTCCTGGAGATATATATGACATGGGAGTAAGATCACTAATTGACTGCAATGTCATGACATTTTCACGTGTGGGCTCAGCACATGGTTTCCCAAGTAGCTACAATGATGCATTGCCACAACTGCCATTCTATCTTTTTACATTATAATTATCATTTTCGCCTGTATTTTTGGCTCGTCTTACCTACATCTTTTCCTATGTACACACAAGTTGTAACACACTATAAAGTATGAAAAAAATCAAACTGTTTCCAATTTGTGTGTTTTAATTATGCATACATGCAACATTCCAATGCAAGAATAGACTATAATATTTACAATCTGCTGTGTTCTCTCACTTGTTTCTGTTTATTTGTTCTGTTTTACGAGTGCTCTCCTTTCTTCCACTGCTTCTATTTCTCATTGCTTCCTTCATTTCATTTTACTTTTCTCTCATCCATTCCCCAAATTCCCCCTGCCTGGTGCTAAAGAGAAAAGGCAGCTTGTGCACTGTGACAAAATGACCATCAAGAGAAAACCAAAAAGTCATACATTTCCTTTCAGTCTGAACAGCTATTTTAGTATTTTGCTTGTGGTGTAGAAGATTCACAGGAAGTCTTTCCTGTGTCCAGCTTTGGGTTAGGGTCCATGTGGAAACTGGGCATCAGTGTTCAGACATAAGTCCTTCCTTTATGGAGACCTATTACAGATCGTACTTTCCAGTACTCAATACTAAACTGTCTCTAAAATGTTTTTATGGATTTCTGTAGAAATCAGAGTTAAAACTTTAACTGAAGAAAATAAATTATTAGGTTTACTTTTAACAGTTTTTTTTAACTAGAACATGTATTATTATTTCTCCTAACTGTAGTACATGCCATTCTAAACACAGCTTCTTGCAATAGTTTGAGTTTATAAAACATTTTCAGGTATCAGCCTTGTTTTTCATCTTTACAATTCCATTATGGAACACGTTTTTAAAAAAAAATAGCTTTCCAGTATCAGCTCTGAGATGCTGACGATAGATGAAATTTATCTTTGGCTTAGTTTTATTTTTCCTATTTTATTTATGGTTTTGAATATTTTTAAATTATACATGATGGTCCGGATTCTGCGATAGGAATAATGGTAAGGCTATCAGTGCTCACCGCTATTAGGGAATAAAATCAGACAGCAAGTTCCGGCGTCCACACATGTGCAGTAAAACATGGAAATCTAGTAGATGTCAATAAGAAGAAGGATCTACTGGATAAAAGTTGCTGTCCGATTTGCCCTGCCCCTCCACAAGCTTCGCTACCCTGGTACCTCACCGAGAGATTCAGCATTAAAATACATGAAGGGCATGAAGTTGTGGTACTTACCCACTAGTTACGCACTAAACGTGGGAGATAAAGTTAGGGCTGGTGAATTTAGGTGTAAGTGAATTTTTAACGGCGTGATAGGTCTTAATTACTGCCAAACATCCTCTCTGGCTCTGAAAATTTAATGTTACAAGTGTGGCAGAGTACAAAAGGGAGCCCGAGGAGCAGGTAGGCCCACAGCAGCGGCGGTGCGGACCTAGGAGGAGCGGCGGCGGCAGAGTACAAAAGGAAGCCCGAAGAGCAGGTAGGCTTACCAATCTCAGAGCGGGAGACAGAAGTAAAAAGTAATCGAAGTGTGACGTCACCAGAAAGCAGGTAAGTGATTGGTTGGTGAGTATATCTCTCTTTCTCCTTTTTTCCATACTTAAATTCGATGGTTTATAGTTTCTAGAGTCTCTGTGGTGTAGTGGGAACTGCTGTTAAACAAGGGCCCTTGAGTATATCATTTAATTGAAGTGAAATTGGTGGGATTCATTTAATTTAATTTTAATTAATTAATTAAAGGGTAAGTCATGGCAGGAGAGCTCCGCCCCGTGATATGCTCCTCCTGCTATATGTGGGAAATCAGGGACGCTTCCTGTGTCCCTGACGACCATGTGTGTGGGACGTGTATCCAGCTGCAGCTACTGATGGACCACATTGCGGCGCTGGAGCTGCGGATGGATGCATATTGGAGCATTCGTGATGCTGAGAACGTCGTGGATAGCACGTTTAGCGAGTTGGTCACACCGCAAGTAAAGGGTGTACAGGCAGGAAGTGAATGGGTGACCACCAGGCAGAGTAAGAGGTGCAGGCAGGTAGTGCAGGGGTCCCCTGTGGCCATCCCCCTCTCAAACAGATATACCACTTTGGATGCTGTTGGGGGGGATGACTTATCAGGGGAAGGCAGCAGCAGCCAACTTCCTGGCACCATGGGTGGCTCTGCTGCACAGGCTGGGAGGAAAAAGTGTGGAAGAGCTATAGTGATAGGGGATTCAATTGTAAGGGGAATAGATAGGCATTTCTGCGGCCGCAAACGAGACTCCAGGATGGTGTGTTGCCTCCCTGGTGCAAGGGTCAAGGACGTCTCGGAGCGGCTACAGAACATTTTGGAGGGGGAGGGCGAACAGCCAGTTGTCATGGTGCACATAGGCATCAACGATATAGGTAAAAAATGGGATGAGGTCCTAAAAGCAGAATATAGGGAGTTAGGAGGTAAATTAAAAAATAGGACCTCAAAGGTAGTAATCTCAGGATTGCTACCAGTGCCACATGCTAGTCAGAGTAGAAATAGGAGGATATTTCAAATGAATACGTGGCTAGAGGAGTGGTGCAAGGGGGAGTGATTCAAATTCCTTGGACATTGGAACCGGTTCTGGGGGAGGTGGGACCAGTACAAATGGGATGGTCTGCACCTGGGCAGGGCTGGGACCGATGTCCTAGGGGGAGTGTTTGCTAGTGCTGTTGGGGAGGGTTTAAACTAAAGTGGCAGGGGGTTGGGAACCTGAGCAGGGAGACAGAGGAAAGGGAAACAAGGATAAAAGCAAAAGACAGGAAGGAGAAAAACAAAAGTAAAAGGCAAAGAACTCAACGGTTTAAATCAAACATGGTCACAGTAAATAATAATTCATATAGGTCTGACAGTGTTATAAAAACAAGCCTGAAGGCTTTGTGTCTTAATGCAAGGAGCATTCAGAACAAGGTGGATGAATTAGCTGCGCAAATAGAGGTAAATGAATACGATTTGATTGGGATTACAGAAACATGGCTCCAGGGTGGCCAAGGCTGGGAACTCAACATCCAGGGTTATTCAATATTTAGGAAAGATAGGCAAAAAAGAAAGGGAGGTGGGGTAGCATTGCTGGTTAAAGAGGGGATAAACACAATTGAGAGGAAGGATATTAGCTCTGATGATGCAGAATCTGTATAGGTAGAACTGAGAAATAACAAGGGGCAGAAAACGTTAGTGGGAGCGGTATACAGACCTCCAAACAGTAATACGGAGGTTGGGGACGGCATTAAAAGGGAAATTAGAGAAGCATGCAGTAAGGGCACAGCAGTCATCATGGGTGACTTTAATTTACATATAGATTGGGCTAACCAAATTAGTAAAAATACTGTGGAGGAGGAATTCCTAGAATGTTTACGGGATGGTTTTCTGGAACAATATGTCGAGGAACCAATCAGAGATCAGGCCATCTTAGACTGGGTATTATGTAACGAGAAAGGATTAATTAGCAATCTTGTTATACGAGGCCCCTTGGGTCAGAGTGATCATAATATGATAGAGAGTGAAGTAGTTGAATCAGAGACGAGGGTCCTGAATTTAAATAAAGGAAACTACGATGGTATGAGGCACAAATTGGGTAGGATTGATTGGGGAATGTCACTCAAAGGGTTGACGGTGGATAGGCAATGGCAAACATTCAAAGACTGCATGGATGAACTACAGAATTTGTTCATCCCAGTGTGGCATAAGAATAAAACAAAAAGGGTGACTCAACCGTGGCTAACAAGGGAAATTAGGGATAGCATAAGATCCAAGGAGAGGGCATATAAATTGGCCAGAAAAAGCGGTAACCCTGAGGATTGGGAGCAGTTTAGGATTCAACAAAGGAGGACAAACGGATTAATTAAGAAGGGGAAAATAGAATATGAAAGTAAGCTTGCAGGGAACATAAAAACTGACTGTAAGAGCTTTTATAGATATGTGAAGAGAAAAAGATTAGTGAAATCAAGTGTAGGTCCCTTGCAGTCAGAAGCGGGGGAAGTTATAATGGGGAACAAAGAAATGGCAGACCAATTAAATGCATATTTTGGTTCTGTCTTCACAAAGTAGGACACAAATAACCTCCCAGAGTTGTTGGAAACATACGGTCTGATGAAAGGGAGGAACTGAAAGAAATCAGTATTTGCAGGGAAATGGTGTTAGGGAAATTGACGGGATTGAAGGCCGATAATCCCCAGGGCCTGATAATCTACATCCTAGGGTACTTAAGGAAGTGGCCCTAGAAATAGTAGATGCATTGCTGGTCATCTTCCAACATTCGATGGAATCTGGAACTGTACCCATGGATTGGAGGGTAGCTAATGTTACCCCACTATTCAAAAAGGGAGGTAGAGAGAAAGCGGGGAATTACAGACCGGTAAGCCTGACATCGGCAGTGGGGAAAATGCTAGAGTCCATTATAAAGGATGTAATAGCTGAGCACTTGAAAAACAGTGACAGGATCGGACAAAGTCAACATGGATTTACAAAAGGTAAATCGTGCTTGACTAATCTACTGGAATTTTTTGAGGATGTAACTGGGAAAATAGATAAGGGAGAACCAGTAGATGTGGTGTATTTGGACTTTCAAAAGGCTTTCGATAAGGTCCCACGTAAGAGATTAGCGTGTAAAGTTAAGGCACATGGGATTGGGGGCAAGGTATTGACTTGGATAGAGAACTGGTTGGCGGACAGAAAGCAGAGAGTAGGAATTAATGGGTCTTTTTCCGAGTGGCAAGCAGTGTCGAGTGGGGTACCGCAGGGATCGGTCCTTGGACCCCAGCTATTCACAATATACATTAATGATCTAGATAAGGGAACTAAATGTAATATCTCCAAGTTTGCAGATGACACAAAGCTGGGTGGGAGTGTGTGCTGCGAGGAGGATACCGATAAACTCCAGGATGATTTGGACAGGTTGGGTGAGTGGGCAGAAGCGTGGCAGATGCAATATAATGTGGATAAATGCGAGGTTATCCACTTCGGTGTCAAAAACAGAAAGGCAGAATATTATCTGAATGGCAATAGATTGGGAGAAGGGGAAGTGCAACGAGACCTGGGTGTCCTTGTGCACCAGTCGCTGAAGGTAAGCATGCAGGTGCAGCAGGCGGTGAAGAAGGCAAATGGTATGTTGGCCTTCATAGCGAAAGGGTTTGAGTATAGGAACAGGGATGTCCTGCTGCAGTTGTACAGGGCCTTGGTGAGACCACACCTTGAGTACTGTGTGCAGTTTTGGTCGCCTTATCTGAGGAAGGATGTTCTTGCCATGGAAGGAGTTCAGCGAAGATTCACAAGGCTGATACCTGGGATGGCAGGAATGACATATGAGGAGAGATTGTGTCGATTGGGCTTATACTCGCTGGAGTATAGAAGAATGAGAGGGGATCTCATCGAAACATATAAAATTCTGACAGGTCTGGACAAACTAGATGCAGGAAGAATGTTCCTGATGGTCGGAGAGTCCAGAACCAGGGGTCATAATCTAAGGATAAGGGGTAAACCATTTAGGACAGAAATGAGGAAGAATTTCTTCACCCAGAGAGTGGTGAACCTGTGGAATTCTCTACCACAGAAGGTAGTTGAGGCCAAGTCATTAAATATATTCAAGAATGAGTTAGATATATTTCTTAAAGCTAAAGGTATCAAGGGATATGGGGAGAAAGCAGGGACAGGGTACTGAGTTTGGATGATCAGCCATTATCTCATCGAATGGCGGAGCAGGCTAGAGGGGCCGAATGGCCTACTCCTGCTCCTATCTTCTATGTTTCTATGTTTCTATGGAGTCTCATTCCTTCAGAATTTAATTATTGTTGGAGGTTTAAAAAGAATTAAAAATTAAAATAGTTTTTCTTTTATCTTTCTCTCTTCATCCCATCTTTCTATCCCTTTTTATTTTGCTTTCTGTACATGATTTTACGTTGAATTAAATATTCTAACTTACACTTACTGGTTTAGACTCTGCAGGCTGGATTTTACCTGCCGAGATGAGTTGGGGGCGGGAATGCTGCCTTCCGGTTCTAGTCCCGCCCCCAGTGACATCTGACGCACAGACTCTATTTTCCCCTGATTGGTCTTGTTAAGCCCGCCCAGCGGGCTTGCTGGCCAATTAAGGGAAAGCCAGTGTAAGATGACGTCAGTTGATGATGCTTCATCTGCCGGTTTTCTTAAAGGGATATCAACCATTTATTTTTGACAGTATTGAGGTGCTGTCAAATACTGACAATCACTGTACAAAGGTGAGCCCATTCACCCAGGCTCTCCAATGACTCTCTCCTTAGGATAAAACAGATGGCAGCTGCAGGTGAGGATACAGAAGCGATCTGTCACTTCTCCCAATGAGGTGAGGCCACACAAACACTTCAAAGCTTGTCACCTACAGAAAAATCTAAACACATTAGAAATGACTTTCCCAACATTTCCTTACCTCTGATAATCACCAGTGTCCCATTGAATCCTTTACACCACTTCTGCAGCTGTCATCTATACACAAACATTACAACAGACCCACAGCACGCCTCACTTACCCTGGCGGGGTTCCCCGACATTGGGAAGCCCGCAGCAGAAGTCTCAAAATGGGAAAAAGCCTCTTAACTACCTGTTAACAGGCAGTTAAGTGGCTATAATCCTCTTCCTGCCACTAGGAGTCGGGTCCCTGTGCAAATCGGGTACCCGACTCCCGGGAAGATTGGTTGGAGGCGGGTTGGGAGTGGGTTCGGGACCCGCTCCCATTCTTTTTGATTTTCCTAGCAGTCCCACCTCCAAACCCGCCTCCTCAGGGCTGGTAAAATCCAGCCCTGTGTGTCTCAATGAGGATTCTTCATTCTGATTGGTTGAAGAGATATGCTGTTGCTTGTCCTGCTCACACATGCCACAGATCCCCTGTAGAGCATGCCGTGGTGAAAAGGATCTCTAATAACTGTAAGTTGCCTTGCAAAAGCCCACGAAAAGTGTATGGGCAGCTGTAAGTGTAATGAATGGCAGGCACCGTTCCTTTGCCACTGACCACAAAATCTGGGCTCATGTATTGGGCACACATTTCAGACAGCAAGTGTTTGATATATACATATAATACACTCTTGGCTGGCAATTCCTCTGTGGGAGAATTTTAACCCACAGACAAAATTGAGTGCTATGATGGAGGACATTCTGATGTGAGTGGCCAGCTATCATTTGCCTGCACTTGCACATACCTCAAAATTGTTCCCTGTTATCTGGAGTAATAACAGATTCTATGGGCAATTGAAATAGAGCTTGTTAAATCCCTGTGAAATTTCCTGTCAAAAGTTCTGTCTAACTCCTGGAATTGTGCTCCAGTCAACAAAGGCGGAGATGGCGGAAAGCCTCGGACTTGTGGTCCTGAAGAAAATGCTTCAGGGGGTAGAATTTCCGCTTTGGGCGCAATCGGCCTTTTTACTTCAAAAAAATATTCCTTGATATTTAAGAGTGGTAACTTGGTGAAGTTTGATTAATACAACTGGAAATGGGTTTATCACAAAAAAACAAGCATTTTTAATCACAGTGTCAATCCACACAGTGAGTAACCCGATTTCTAAATTGCTGAAAATGACTTTTAAAAACATATTCAAAACAATTTTTTTGAGTTAAATCTCAGTACAATAGTCAGTTCCATAGTAAATTAAAAAAAAATGACATTCAAAACCTTTAAAAACGTACCTATTAGTGTACTTGCACCCAAAAGTTCCCGCTTAATTTTTGGAGCCTACTTGAAGGCCTGCAAACCAGCACAATTAATGGAAACTCCCAATGGTGATTAATTCACCCTGGGGTGTGGCCAGTTTTGTAGGCAAGGCCTGCTTCCAGCACAATGTTTTTTAAACTAGCGCAAAAGATCACGGAAACTCAAGTTGTGCTGAAAATTCCGCGATCTTTTGTGTTGGTTACACTGATATCGGGGGGGATTGCGCCGAAAAAAACAGTCCAATCGAGCGGAAACTCAGATGTTTAAATGGCTCAAAGGGTGTGTTATTGTATGGGCCACACAGGGTATAACAAATTGTTGTGTGCTGCATGCTACACAGTTCAGAGACAAAGCTTCAACCTTGAAGTGATTGAGAAGCAGCATAAAACTGGGGAGGAGCAGTGAAGCTATAAAGAAGGAGCATTGTTTGCTGTTGCAGACTTCCTTAGTGTCCAGCTACATGACCCTTCTTATATCTGCAACAGTGTACATATATTTGGAAGATGAAAGACTTTCATTGTATTGATATATAAATGGTATGTTATCCCAAAGAAATATCAATATTGGTGGGTGTGCTAAATTACCTCTGAGCACCCTTGACATTGTTAATGGAACCAATTCTAGATTAGACAGGAAGTTTATTGTAGAATAATTGACTTGTCTGCTGGATAAGACATTATTCTATATCTTTCAGATATGAACTGGTCACTTATCAGAACATGACACGACAGACGGATAATGGAGGCAAACAACCAGTGAGTGCACTGAAGTGACCTTATGTACCCACCAACACACCAGTAGTTGTTACTGGCAATAATCTCACTTAGTTGCACAAAACATGTCAGCATGCCTTAATTTTTCTGTATTTTCTGAGAGGATTGATGTAAATCTCACTGCTTACATTACCTCAAATAAATTTTGACTGACCACAGGGAGAGTGGTACTGGGGGGAGGACATCCCAAATCATTTGGGCTTGGCACTCCAGCGTGGTGTCGACCCTGATTTTTAAAATGGCATGTTAGCCATAGCTCAGTGGTCATACTCTCGCCTCTAAGTTAGAAGGTTGAGAGTTCAAGCCCCACTTGAGAGACTTGAGCACAAAATCTAGGCTGACACCCCAGTGCAGTACTGAGGGAGTGCTGCACTGTCTTTCAGTTGGCACATTAAACTGATGCCCCGTCTGTCTTCCCAGGTGGACCTAAAAGATTCCATGGCACCAATGTACCCTTTAGTTTTTTTTTGGGTGCACAGCCCCTTTAAGGGGTCACACGACCCATTCAAAATACTGCGCAGGCGTGGTTTTACCCATTTAAAAGTCGGTGAGCCAGCTGCATGGGAGCTCCAGAGTGCTGCACAGCTTAAAGGGAACATTGCAGAAGAACAGGGGAGTTCTCCCCGGTGTCCTGGCCAATATTTATCCCTCAACCAACATCACTAAAAAAGATTATCTGGTCATTTATTTCATTGCTGTTTGTGGGACCTTGCTGTGCGCAAATCGGCTGCCATGTTTCCAGACATCTGCAGGTTTAGCACCCAAGTGCTGATTAGATGCAATTTTCGTGGAGCAGTATATGTGGGCTCCTTGCACCCACTTCCACTAAAGGTGTGGAGTCCTCTGGCTGGCAAACACTGGCACGTTGAAGGATGGCTCACAGACCGAGGGAGAGGGCGCACAGGTTCTCGGACACGGCACCAGAGGTCCGGCTGGAGGAGGTCCAAAAGAGGAGGAGGGATGTCCTGTACCCGCATGGGGGAAGGACCACACCTCGCCCTCCTGTCCCTCTCTCCTGCAGCAGCTGGTGCTGCTCTGCCTGGCCTCATTTCCTCCTCCCATTCCTTGTCCAGACCAAGGGGGACCCTTAGCTAGGTTCTCATGACCAAGCACTCCCTTTCTCCTGGTGACTCCTATAAGGTGGAGTAGCACAGCAATTGCTCTTTTTATGTGAAGTCCTGGAGAATTTGCAGAATAAATGTTGCTAGAGTGTTGGTGAAGTCTTGACAAAGTGTACCAGAAAGTCTCCCGATGTGCTTCAGAGTTCCTCTTCACAGCTCCAGCAACAAGTGAACATGACATGGTGATTATCCCTTTAAGTAGTGCTTGGAATCCACATCAATTCCATGTTTACTCCCAAACAGCTGGTCGCTGTTAGGAGAAGGCGTTAGGAGAAGCACTAGCCACCAAAATGCCTCTTTAATGAGCACCAGCAGGCATTTTAAGTGGCAATCAGCCCCTTAATGAGCCTCCAGGCAGCCATTCCTTGCACAGGATTCAACTCCTTTACCATGATGGTGTTTTGCGCTAAACGCGGGCTAAGCTCAAGACCTTATCTTGGTCACCTCAGAGGATCCTTCGCACCTGAACGCGCTGCCGAAAATCACGCCCTATAAGTCTTACGATTTTAATAGACAACTTTCAATATTACTGTGAATGCTGGGATGGCATTGCCTCCATTTTCCTCTCACTTTCCAGTGCTGCCAGTGTGCACCATTCTTAAAGCATGCACCAAGATCACTCCAGAACCTGTGATATATTTGCAGTAATTATGTTCAAATCTAGGTCTAAATGCAAAGTGCCACTTCTTTTCATAAACCTTTAAATGTATCAACAGGATCTGAAGCATATGACTTTGTTCAGCTTTGTGTTCACTCATTTTGTCACAATTCTGCCTCAGCACTTTGATGTCTGTGATTTTCACCTTTGGCTGTGTTTTTACTGCTTTGGTTAATAAGTTCTGCAATGTGAATACAGTAGTACTTTAGCGCAGTAAGGGAAACGATCACAAACGGAACTCTAACTGTGATACATTCAATGAGTATGTGTCAATGAGTCAATCACTGAAGCAAATTGAGCAAAGTCAATTATTAACAAAATAGTTATTTTTTTTAAATGGGAGCTTTGTGGCAAAATTCAGTGAACACCAGAGACACAAATGACAGATGTTACATTTTCTCTTTGAGAGGCATACAGCTGTCAGTATTTGTCTAGCTTAACTTTAAACAATTGGAGTAGTTCCATCATTTCACATACGTCACTGGGTGTGGGGCTGACAACATCAAAAGAAGAATGTACTTTGGATCTCAATCTTTGAAAGTGCTGAGAATGTGGAGAGTCAGACTTCAGACACAGTGCACACAGTTCGCAATGTAATCCCTAAAAAAAAGAAAGGATTTGTGTTAGGAAACATGGTCACTAAAATGCTTAGGTTTACTTGTAATTTCGGAGATGGAACATGAAATTGCACTGGATGCATGTCCCAGGAGCTCACAAGAACCTTTGTTACATCCCTCTCTGTTGTACATATCAGCTTTCTTACAATTCAGCTTTTCACAGGACCTTTGTATTATTTAGCTTTTCCTGCCAGGACTTCGAAAAAAAGCCTTTCCTGAGTAAAGTGATTAGTTCTAAAATATGTGGAATGTTATGTACGGGGCAATTTGGGAGCCAGGAAAATCCATGTCATGCCAGGGGCCACTTTACAGTCAAGAGCCGCTTTCTTGTGTGCGACTGTCCACCTTTTTGTTTAACTCTTTAGGGCTGATTTCTGAGTCCTTTTCTTACAAGTGAAGGGATGTTGTGTATACCTACTGCTTTAAGTTCCAAAGCCCATATAACTATTTGTTTTCATAGACCAGGGCTGTTTATGAGTTGTCAGCGTTTATGGGGATTGTATCAAATTTTTGAAGCTGTTGGTCAGATTTTACTAGTTTTCCAGGTTGGCATGTATGAAGTTGTTATGGTGGCTGTTCTAATCCACCAGCCACCACCCCCCGCCACCCCTCTACACTGCAGAAGTGCTATCTCCCTCACTTTCTGTTCTTGCTGCCAGGGCAGGACCAATGTATCTTCCATGTAGAGACTTGTCAGATATTACAAACATGATTGTGCTATCGGCCAATTAAACAAGGAGTTAAGTAAAAAAAAGGATAAAAATGTAACTAGTAGTCTTTAGCTTTGTTAACATATTTCAAAACAGAGTAAAATAAGTTTTGGAACAACAGAGTCTAAGCCAGTGAGTACTGCCAATATGAGAGAAAATTGCAGCATTCATATAATTGGTGAAGTGTGAGACTCAATTTTCAGTGCAGCCTTGATTGCAGGATTTGATAATAAATGCTCCCAAACTGCAATCTGTTATTCCCCATATTCAATGCATTTTTCCTTTAAATTCTGGATGTAACATACAAGGACCCATGTAGAGATAACAGCACTGCAGGTCAATACTTTAATCTGTGATTTGACTTGTGCATTTCCTCTGTTGTCTTATTGGCCCAAAAATTCGTGAGGGAGCCTTCGTGCGAGGGTAAGGCTTCCCCGCGATCTCTCACTGCGCGCTGGCTTTTTCAGTCCCAGCTCGCACGAACTTGATGTTCTGGACAGCAGCTGGGCAGTGCTTCTGTATCCCACAGGCGCAGTTAATTCGTGCGAGCTGTGGGATCACGTGACTCAGTTAGAGCCAATGGCAGCACACCATCTTTCATTCATAGCTTTCACATAAGTGCTGTGAAAGCTATGAATACTATACCCCCCCAAAAGAACAGCTAAACCTCAATTAAATTAAAAAAAACCATCACATTAATAAAATAAGTATAGTTAAATAAATTAACCATTTTAAACAAAAAATTAAATTTTTGAAAAAATTTAAAATCTTTTAAAAAGTTATAAAAATAAACTTACCTGTCTTTAAAGTCTCTAAAAAAGATATACCTGTTAAAAAAAATTCAAAATAATACTTAATTAACTACTTACCTTGTTAAAAGAGGGTCTTACACCTCCTTTCTTTATGTGTAAAATCTTCCATACTTACCTGCGCGTTCAAAGCACTAAGTGCACTGTGTGCGCGCAGCCTGTAGCGCACACGCGGTTCACCTAGGAACCGCCCCCTTTTGCATTCACCAATTGCCGGTTTTCAGCGCATGCGCAGTGCATGCAGAAAACCGGCAATTGGAGACAGAATACGCGAGAGTACACAGTGCGTACTCTCGCGTAGCGGCACTAATTTTTGGGCCATTATTTATGCCTTTAAAATGCCAACAGTTAATACACACTGTAAAACAGCATATTTTTGTGATAGTGTTTACATATATGTTTTTTCCAATGTAAACAGATAAAGATGACTGTAATTTAAAAAAAGGCCATAGGAAGTATCACATGAACTGAAATCACATTTTTAGTCTCTATTGAAAAAACTGCTGCAAATACTGAGGAGATGAAAAGATCCTGTGGGGTTCTGTAGGGTTCCTGCACGTCAATGGTCAAAATACTCACTTAAAATTCCTCTCATGATTTTATTAAGGCATCAGTCCAATTTTTAAGTGGATTTCAAGAAAGAACATTCACTTATATATTCTATGAAGTCATTTTACATTTTGATCGTACGGTGTTTTTGGGAGGAGTGCATTGATACATCCAGGTTTCTTGGCATGACTGTGCTTGCACTGGGAGTAATGCATGTCAGTGAGTTAAGGAGCTTGTTTTCTCTTGGTTTCTGGGGGCTAGTTCGGCCCGAGGACGGAGGGAGGGAGCAATTCCTGTAAAACTAGTGGCCATGTTAGGTAGGGCCATTACCCTTTATGGTTGAGTTGCTGTGTTTGGGGAGGGGGGCAATTTATTTTGTTTGAGTCCCCAAGAATGGACCCCAAACTGCTTGTAATTTCTCCAGTTCCAGGCAGAGGTCAGATATCACTCTGATTTGCATAGGTCACATATGTGTTTCAATCACATGTTTGTTGTGGTGCGGGATGCACTTCATCACAGTATTAGCAGGAGTTGTGCTAGCCTGCTCATTACAGGGGGCGTAGGAGTTGGGACAGGGGAGGCTGGCCCAGCAAGCACTGAGCTGGGTCCTGTGGGGTTGCAAGACTGGTCATGGTCCTAGTGGTCTAACCTATTTACTAGAAATGAGTTAATTCCTCTGTTAATTTAGTAGAGAGAGATATTTCATACAAATATGATTAGTATTGGTATGGTAGGGCTGGATTTTGTCATGGGGGCGGGCTGGGGGCGTGTCAGGTGGTCGTCGTGTCCGGACCCCGCCTCCGATGTGAGGCGGGACAAATGAGCGATTTTGCCCTAATTGGGCACTTGATTTCTAGCGTGTGGGAACCCCTGGCCCAATGATTCTTTTGGTCCTGAAGCTCGCCTCTGATGACGTCATCTATGCAGCTGCATTTAAGGCCTGCAAGCAGCTTTGGTTCTTTTTCAGCCTTTCAACTTGAGCATAAAACTTCTGAGAGATTCATGCAAAAACCATGTCAGGCACCAGACCAAAGTGTGCACCCCGATTCAATGAGAACTCCCTCCAAGCTCTGGTGGAGGGAGCAAGAGCAAATAAGGAAGTGCTGTTTCCTTCTTCAGGGAGTAAAAAGCCTCCCCAACAGACCAAAGCTGTGTGGCTGCAAGTGGCACAGGAGGTGAATGCCATATCAATGTGCAGCAGAACCTGGCTGCAGTGCAGGAAGAGGTTTCATGACCTTCTCCGCACAGGAAAATTGAGTATTCCATCCCCATGACTATCAATCTGATCCCCATCGCCTCTCATCACCAGCACTCTGCTTTGTCAACTCTCCTCCACATCCCACTTGACCCTTACATCCCTGCACACTTAACCATTCCCTCTCTCTGTATGTTCACATTCACTTAACTATTCGACTATGCAGCCCTCACACTCCCTATCACTGTGATGCAATGACAACAACTTACAAAACACCTTCTAAGCTCCTTCTAAGCATCTATGTTAGGGATTCTCTACACTCACTTCTTCATTCTCACTCAAACTCCACTTGTGTCCCTTATTGCAGGAAAAGAGAGCCCACAATAAGAGGTAGAGGGCGAGGACAGGAGGAGGGCCACCCTCAATAGCCCAGCTCACCACTGCAGAGGAGGCAGCCCTGGAGATCGTGGGAGTGGAGGAGGATGCGCAAGTGGGGGACGGAAAGACGGGCGCATCAGAGCAAGCTGGTGACAGAATAGTTTTTCATCTCTCTCATTGACATTGCATGAGTGACTGATATTGATTCTGATGCTCTAACAGATTGACTTATGATCATCTGCACAAGTCAATGTGCATGCAACGTTTATCTCACATGTTTAACTCTTTCCTTTACTCCCCCACTGGACCATCGACAGCCCCCCTCCCCACTGTCCAGGAGGAACAGCCTGAGCCCCCGACTCCTCAGAGGAAGCTGCAACCTCTGAGGGTGCAGCGTCAGCAGTATTAAGCGCACCCAGCACCAACGCAGACACTCACACCTCGGTGGGACCTTCAGGACATAGAGTAGAGTTGTCACCTGGTGTATCACAGCTCACAAGTGAGCATCAGCAGATGGTGGAGACAGGGACAGCAGTGGAGAGTCCTCATCGGAGGGCGCAGGACTCTCCCAGCTCAGCTCCGCTGCATGTTGACCCTGTGCCTCCGGGTCCATCCAGAAGGAGAGCGGTGCTGGAACTCCAGGAACAGGTGCAGGAGTCGCCGGCAGGTTTTGTCTCCAGGGTCGTTGCGAGTGTGGAGCAAATGGAGGAGTCCATCGCTAACATGAGCAGGGTCTTTGTGGAGGCATTGGCGCATGAACGCATCACCACGGAAAGGATGGCAACCTCCGTGGAAAGGATGGCTACCTCCATGGTAAGGCTGGCTACGGTAGAGGAGAGGATGGCTACGGTAGAGGAGAGGATGGCTAAGGCCATGGAGGAGCTTAGTCGCCAGGGTCTTGAAAACATGGTCATTGTTCAGGAGCGATGGTCAGCTATTGAGCAGAGAAACCAGACCTTCATAGAAGTCCTCTGGAGTAGGACTTCCAGTGCAGAAATGGGTCCTCATGGCCCCCCTGAAGTGCAGCAAGGTGCTGTCAAGCCACTTGCTAGCTCTGAAGTGGGGCTGACCCATGAGAGGGATGTTGGTGGCAGAGAACAAGGAAGTGGGGGCTCCTCTCCAAGAGCTCACACGACCATGCCACTGCAGAGCCCTCGGTCAGAGCCCCACCAGAGTCCTCACCCAACTGAGATCGGCATCTCAGCCCCTGCACAGCCGAAGGAGGAGCAGATTGTTGCCGAGCCCTCACAGGCTCGCAACCCCAGAGGGCGCTCGCCAAAGGTGTCGAGGCAGGAGTAGCAAGAAAGTGAGCAAGGGGCCTCCACATCTGCTGAAGCCACAGGGGAAGCACCACGTAGGAGCACGCGTAAGAGGAAGATAAAGCACGGGTAGTCACTTGGGTGTTCTGTCGTGTTTATTTTTGAAAAGCCATCCGTGACTTTGTGATCAAAAACTTGATTACAAACTGTTGAAGTTGTGGCCTGTGTCATTTCGCAAATGGGACTTCCACATTGAGGGCTTAGGGCGACTTGCAATTGTCAGTATGGTGGTCAGAGTGATAGGAATCCGCAAGTTCTTGGCCAATGTCGATGCTCTGGTAAGAAGGTGTGAGGCAAAAGTGTTTGATTGGGCAGGCTAAGCAAATCTGCCCAAGATGAGTGCGTCCCTTGCATCCCGGGCAGCAATGTGCTCGCGTGCTGCTGGCGCTGGTTGATGCGCCTCCGCAAGCTGTTCGTTGTCGCTCTCCTCCTCCTCCTCATCTGAGGAGGCTATGCGATGAGCCACTTGTACCTCAGGCAGCTGCAAGCCACGATGCTGTGCCATGTTGTGAAGTGCACAGCAGACCACGACGATTCTGGAGACCCCGGCTGCTGAGTACTGCAGGGCTCCACCTGATCTATCAAGGCATCTGAATCGCATCTTCAGCAAGCCGATGGACTGCTCGATTATGGATCTGGTGGTAATGTGGCTGGAGTTGTAGCGCTCCTCAGCTTCATTGGATGGGCTCCTCAATGACGTCATTAGCCAGGTCTTCGGGGGATAGCCCTTGTCTCCAAGTAGCCATCCGTAAAGTTGGTCTGGCGGACTGAAGAGTGGAGGCACACTAGACTGCTGCAGGATGAAGGAGTCATGGCAACTGCCAGGGTACTTGGCACAAACATGCAAAATTTCCTTCTTGTGGTCACACACCAGATGCACGTTGAGGGAGTGGAAGCACTTGCGGTTGACAAAAATATCTGGATTGTGATGGGGTGCCTTAAGGGCCACATGTGTGCAGTCAACGACGCCCTGCACCCTTGGAAAGCCTGCCAGATTAGCAAATCCAACTGCACGCGTGGTTACACTTGCTTGATCCTTGGAGAAGTTGATGTAATTGTGCGCGATGGCAAAGAGGGTATCGGTTACCTGCGTGATGCAAGTGTGTGTGGCCGCCTGGGAGATGCCGCTGATATCTGCTGTTGATCCCTGGAATGAGCCTGAAGCAAAAATGTTGAGTGCGGTGGTGACTTTGACGGCCACTGGTAAGGGGTGTCCACCCACTCCTCCGGGCTCCAGGTCTTGCTGCATGCTTCATAACCTGGCAATCCTTAGGACCCAGCCAATGCCACCAGGCCTTGGAGCACCACCGGAGGAGGAGGAGGAAGAGGAGGAGGAAGAGGAGGACGATGATCAGCATCAGCACCAAGGCGGGAGGGAGGCCCACAATGTTGAAACTGCGAGGGCCGTCCATCAACGGCTGATAACAAGCCGCTTCTAGGCCCCTATTGAGGAAATCGTTTCTGGCATGGAGAACAACATGAATGAAAGCAACCCACAACCCCAAAGCCGGCCAAGGCAGCAATGATTCCAAAGGCCAAACCTGTACATTTTGAATACAAAAACTATTTTATTTTACAAACTCTGTGTGTGTCATTTCTTCATGACAAACTAATAGAAACAAACACAAAAAATAATTCATTAACATTACTGATTCTCACAACCTAGAGATAATGTTCAAAACACTAAACAAAAGTTTGAACACGAACCTCGGCCTTTAATAAAAAATTTACCAGCATTTCGTCAGACCTCCTACTTTTTGCCCTTCGAGGGTGATCTCCTTCCCTTGCGCACTTCCCCCCTTCCCACCCTACTGCTCCTCCGTAATGGGGCCCCAGTGGCTGCAGTAAGGCTGGTGGAAGGCTGCTGATTGTCAGAACCTGAGACTACAGATGCCCTTGAAGGACGGCCTCGACCAGCTCTGGGCCTGGAGGGCCCGGCTGCAGACTGCACCAACTCTGCATGGGCGGCAGCAGTCTGGGCTACAGGCGGTGGCAAGTGCAATGGGGACGTGACAGTGGTGGCAGCAGGAATGCTGTCATCTTGAGAGAGGACAGCAACTCTCTGCTCGACCGACACACTGGCATTCCCACGGGGCAGCACCTCAGCATCCGGAGCAATCTGCTGGAGCACAGATTGCTGGCCTGCTGTGGTGCGGTGAGAGCCCCGGGGAAATGTGTCCGAACCAGCGACAATGGCAGCAGTCAGTGCTTGCGTGGCCTCAATCTGAATCTGCATGAGAGCAGTCTGAGATTGGATCACGGCAGCCAGTGACTGAATTGCAGCACTAAGCTTTAGCATGGCATCCGCCTGTGCTACAGCGAAGTGCTCCACACTCCTTGGAGTGCATCAATGCAATCGGGCACCCTTCCCACTGCACCCATGAGCTGAGTGTGCATGTCCACCGCCTGGGTGTTCATTTCAGCGATGAGCCGCTCCTCCTCTGCGTCCAGTGCAGCACGACTCGCTGGCCTACTCTCCCTCTGGGGAGAAGGCCCCCGAGCTTCCCTAGCCACATCACATTGCTGCAGCCCGCTGGGTCCCGGAGCTTCACCCTCATCAGACCCTTCCCCCCTGCTCCCCTCCAGGGAAGACGTGGTCCCAGTGTGGGCATGGGCTTCCTCAGGAGAGGGTGGCGCTGATGCTCCGGCTTCTTCATCCTCCTCGCCTGCGGCTTCACTCCCACTGACAGCTTCAGGGCCCGTCTTCTCAGCTGGTGAATCACCATCTGAAAGCAGAGAGGTACAAGAGTGGCTTTAGCGTGAGGACAGGGGGGCAGTAAGGGAGGAAGGAGTGCAGCGATTTAGTAAGTTGGATTGAAAGTGTCAAAGGCTGGTGTTGTGAGGGACAAATGGAATGAGAGAGGAGAGAAAACTGATGACCTTACCATTGTTGTCCCGAACGGGGTCGACCTCTCCAGGGACGACGGGACCGATCACCTGGCTTGCCACAATCCTGTGGACACGTGCCTCAAGATCGCTGAGGGGTTGCAGCTGAGGCCGCCCTCCACCCGTCCATTGCTGCTGTCTCCTGTTATGAGATAGCTTGGCCTGCAAGAAAAAGGACGGCGTCTGAGTAAATATACAGCCATGGTCTTGCCGGATGTGCCTCCCATAGTTGAATAGCCCTTACTCTATGCAGCCATGCTCTTGCCTGATGTGCCTCCCATAATTGAATAGCCTTTACTGTATGCAAGGTGTGGAATGTGCATGTTTGTTTTAGGAGATGGCCATAGGTGTTGGATGATTGTTGGGCGAGTGTTGGGCATTGGGGTTTTAAGACCCTCTGGCCATAGTGAGGTTGAGATGGAGGGATGGAGAGGTATTGAAAAAAAGTCACTCACCCTGATGACCCGAGTGAGGTCGTTGAACTTTTTGCGACATTGAGTATGGGTCCTGGGCACCATGCTCCTGGAGGAGACGTGCTGAGCCACCTCCCTCCACACTCTTCTGTAGTTGCGCGGCAAAGGCCTCCTGCCACTCTGAGGGTAGAGTATAGATCTTCTGTGCTCCACCGCGCCAACCAGAGCCTCCAAGGCCCGCTCGCTGAAGCGCTGAGCTCGTTCTCTCACCCTCTCCATAGTCCTGGGCTGGAAAATTTAGGCACAGGTCTCTCCAAGCCGGGATACGAGGCTCCAATGAGTAGGGTGTGGCTGGGGAGCAAGATTGACCCTCCCCTTTAAGAACTGGCCGGCACCAGTGTGTCTGTGTTCCATCGCTAACTGACATCACCTGCGCTGCGCCAGCGCTCTGAGTTAGCCCCTCGCTCCTCGGCCTTTGCGCCTTAAGACAGGTGTGCAGCGCCTGATTTAGCGCTCCAATCACCTCCAGGGGTGATAGAAGCCAAGTTTGCAGTCGGAGGCGATAATTAGTGCCAGGCGCTAAACTTTGCGCCCGGCCGAAAATTGCGCCTCAAATGGGGCGATACCGAATTTCTCCCCCGTTATCTCTTCAACAGGACTTCTCTATGGATATAAAAATCATAGAATAAAACTGCATAGAAATGGCCATTCGGCCCATCGAGTCTGCGCCGGCTCTTTCCAAGAGCAATCCAGTTAGTCCCACTCTCCTGCTTTTACCCCGTATCCCTGCAATTTATCAAATTCCCTTTTGAAGGCTACTATTGAATCTATATCCACCACCCTATTCCAAATCCTAACCACTCGTTCTTAAAAAAGTTTTTCCTCTGGTTCTTTTGCCAACCACCTTAAATCTGTGTCCTCTGGTTATCGACCCTTCAACAATTGGAAACAGTTTCTCTTTATTTACTCTATCTAAACCACTCATGATTTTAAACACCTCTATCAATTCTCCTCTTAGTCTTCTCTGCTCTAAGGAGCACAACCCCTGCCTCTCCTGTCTATCCATGTAACTGTAATCCTTCATTCCTGGAACCATTCTAGTAAATCTCTTCTGTACCCTCTCCAAAGCCTTCACGTCCTTCCTAAAGTGTAGTGCCCAGAATTGGGCACAATACTCTAGCTGGGGCTGAACTAGTGTTTTATAACGGTTTAGCATAACTTCCTGGCTTTTGTACTCTATGGGCTCGATTTTGTCATTGGGGTGGGCTGAGGTCGTGTCATCCGCTTTTCGTGTTAGCCACCCGACTTCAATTGGATGTGGGAGAATTATGCGATTTTCCCCTAATTGGGCAATTGAGTTCCAGCATGTGGGAACCCATGACCCAATTAGTGTTTTCAGTCTGAAAGTCGCCTCTGATGATGTCATCATTGCTGTTGCATTTAAGATCTGCAAAGACTGCCAACCTTTTGGCCTTTGCTGTGAGAGGGACCTGGAGGCAAAATGAGCAGCAGGACACCTAAGTCTGCTCCCAAATTTTTTTTTACCACCACCACTCATCATGGGTGTCAGGCTCCAAACCTCCACAACAATGGTTATGCCTGCTAAAAGTTACCCCAGAATGATGATTGATCAAATCTCCTTTTTAATGGTGGAGCTGCAGCTGATAGTCAGCAATCCAAGTGTGCTACTGCCAGGTTTCACCGTCGTGTTTCAGAGGAGGCGTGCATCACGTCGGAAAAGTGTTAAAATCAGAAAGGCCTCTCAAAATGGGATTAAAGAGGCAATTAAGTGGTTGTTAAGGGCCTTAAGGGCCTATCCCGCCTCTTAGAGGCAGGACGGAGACGGGATCAGAAACCACGCATTTGGGAAAATTGCTCGGAGGCGGGATGGAGGCGGGGTCGGGCCCGCCTGCCATTTTTTGCAATTTTAACACCCCACACGCCTCCATTCCCGCCTCCTCGGGCCTGGCAAAATCGAGCCCTATGCCTCTATTTATAAAGCTCAGGATCCCATATGCTTTATTAACTGCTTTGTTAAGCTGTCCTGCCACCCCCAGGTCTCTCTATTCTCACACCCCCTCAAATACTAGCATTTGAGGTCATCTCAACCTCTTTGATCATGCAGGGGAAAGAATGGAATCATTCTGCAACATGGACAAATTAGCCTTTCAACTAATTACATTTGGTTCAAAGATAAACATCCAGGGAGATGCTCATTTAGGATTTTGGATTTTGGATTTTGCATCTTGGTCATTATTAGATTTATCTAACTTAATTCTAAAAAGAGGTCGACAATCAATGTTAAATGGCTTTCATATTTCAGATGTCATTCATCTGCTGTTCCCTAAACATCAGTATTCACATTGCATCCCTAAAAATCTGAGTTGAATCTGAAACACCTATTATGTCCACATAGGCATAGCCAGTCTTCTCTCTATTCCCAAGTCTTCCAGATTTTATCAAGAGCCCTTCACCCTAATAATTCTTACTATTTGTTGGTATTTTGTGGCATTGATTTAAAACAAAAACCCTATCCTGTTTCCATTGGCAGCTGTTCTACAACAAGGTGAAGATCCCTGTGGATCTCCCTGTGGTCATCATGTAATTATAGAAACATTTTCAGGTAAAACACAATAAATATTAAAAGAGCATTTTGTAGCATGTTAGGAGGTAAATATCTTGGGGGAGAAATTCAGTATCGCCCCGTTTGGGGTGCAATTATCAGCTGGGCGCAAAGTTTAGCGCCTGGCGCTAATTATCCCCTTCGACTGCAAACTTGGCTTCTACCGCCCCTGGAGGTGATTGGAGCGCTAAATCAGGCGCTACACACCTCTCAAGGCGCTAACGCCGAGGAGCGATGCGCTACCTCAGAGCACTGGCAAAGCTCATGTGATGTCAGTCAGCAATGGAACACAGACACAATGGCGCCGGCCAGTTCTTAAAGGGGAGGGTCGATCTTGCTCTCCGTCCACACCCTGCTCATTGCAGCCTTGAATCTCGGCCTGGAGAGACCTGTACATCAAATCTGCTGGAAAGAACAATGGAGAGGCCCAGGGAAAGAGCTCAGAGTGCAGCCCCCATACTCTCTTCTAAATCAATGCAAGGAAGATCAAATCAAAATGAACCTGCAAAGTGCTGCTCAGTACCCAAAACTACTTCACACAGCGTTGAATCCCTCCAGAAGACTCTCTCTCTCTCTCAGAATGCGTGGTGCAAAAATGTCGCCTACAAAAAAAGGTAGGAAGCAGTCGCCTTTAAATAGCATTCCCCCAGTCCCTTCCCGACTGCAAAACACTCCCCTCAACCTGTCGTTGCTAGCGGCAGGCGGTAAGGCAGGGGATGCCACTCAATATCCAGCCCGGGGCGTTGCACGCTCGACTGATGTCATGATCTGCGGGCGCAGGAGATCGTGGCGATAGTGTTTAGCGGCGCCGCCCTCTTAGGGCGCTAACGGGAGGCACAAAGCAACCGAATTTTTCCCCCCTTGGGTTTTAGTATCATCAGGTGTAATGGAAGGGTTTTATGAACTTCAAAGTCTCACTTTTCTTCAAAGAGACTTAAAAGATTTTGGTTTACTGAAGATTGTGTTACAGTCAGTAACCTTCATCACCCAATGTGTAACACAGTCTCCTATTGTAACCTGACTGACCTACTTCTTTTCATGCTGTTGATGGTGAGTCAGGTAATCCTCCTTTAGCTCTTTAAACTATCTCGCTCTGCTTCAGAGGGTCGCACTTATGACCCGAACAGTATACATTTAAAATTTGTTAATAATTCCAGAGATTAAGCTTCACTGAAAGGAATATTTCATATGTTTGCTTCTTTATACAAATAAACAAACCACAAAACCTGAATGTTAGGTTGGATGCCATTAGTTGTGACACAAGTATTAATTGCCGGGCAAGTTAACTAACATGTGAAAAAAATTGTTTGGGAAATTCTGATTGTTGCCCCATTGATGGTTCAGTTGGCCAAGGCAAAGAGTGGATAAGCCATATTGACCAAGAAAGTGCCAGGTTCAATCGCCAGTCATTGCTGAGATATTGATTTCAGCCAGGTTGCTATAGTTAGCTTCAGTATCCCTGGGCTATGGTGGGGTGGTGGGGGGCGGGGTCGGGGTGGGGGGAATGCAGTCAGGATTTTTGCTGTCCAGTGCCAGTGTGAAAATATTAGGTGAGGACAGGATCAGATTTGACTGTGATTACCGCCCTCTGCTCCCCACCAGCAATTGAATAGGCTGCCAAAATTAAGCTCATGCATGAAGAATAGGCACTTCCCAAGCACACTGGATATTCTTACATTTCTTAAACTACTAAAGCAGCAAAAATTTAAAAGGAGAAGTGGCAGAGAGAGGCAGCTGATTAAAAAGCACAGGAATCCCCAGCGGCAACAATTTAAAAGGAGCGGCGGTAGAGAAAGGCAGCTACTAGACAGAGTGAGAAGTGGCGGAGCCCGAGGAATCAGAGCCAAGTATTTAATTGATCATTTATCTTAAGCATTAAGATGATAATATCCCTTAGGTAAACAAATAGACCTAAATATTGGGTATACATAAATATTTAATTAATAAATAATCAGTGTAATTAATTGCTAATTAATTTGAAATCAAACTAACCCATCAACTAATTAATATGAGACCTGAAGTGACTCTATTAGCTCGAGAAATAAATTACTGCTAACAATAAATAAAGAAATAAATAAAGTATTAGAAATGGCAGCACAGGCAGTGTGCCAGGACTGCAATATGTGAGAGTTTGTGTACACCGAGATTGTCCTGGAAGATGACTCCTATAGAAAATGTCTCTGCCTTGAGACACTCCAGCTCAGAGTCATTGTGCTGGAGAGGGGCCCTGGACGATGGGAAGGGAGGAGGTAAAAGGGCAGGTTTTCAGACAGCAGGTGCTGATTCTGCTATTCTCATTCCGATTCCCATCTAGACCCATCTTTGTTTTTCTACTTGTCCCATTACCACCACCTTTCGCCTTGCACCATCATCCCTTTTGTCATTCAATCTCTCCTGCCTACCACCCTATCACAGACCGTCTCTTTTGTTCTTTCCTCCCATTCCGCACTTTCCCTGCCCCTGCACTTGTTTAAAACCTGTTACATCTCTAACTTTTCCCAGTTCTGACGAAAGGTCATTGACCTGAAACGTTAACTCTGTTTCTCTCTCCACAGATGCTGCCTGACCTGCTGAGTGTTTCTAGCATTTTCAGCTTTTATTTCAGATTTCTAGCATCTGCAGTATTTTGCTTTAGTTATTAATCTAACAGTAAGGAAATATTTATCTAAGAGTGACCATAATATGATCAAATTCAATGTTAGGTTTGAAAAGGAGAAACGTAACACAGTTACTAAGATTTTAGATTTTGGTAAAGCTAACTTTAATGGGATGAAACAGAGACTGATGATAGCAAACTGATCAAAACTGTTATCGGATAAAACTACAGATGATGAGTGGGAGCTGTTCAAAAAAGAGTTTAGCTTAATATAGGGCCAGTATATACCCCGAAGGGGCAAGAGCTCTACTTACAAAATAAAACAGCCATGGTCAACAAAAGAGGTGAGAAATAACAAAACTAAAGAAAAGACCATGCAAAAGTGCAAAGAATAGTGCAGATCCAGGGGACTGGGAGAGATATAAAGAACAACAAAGGAAGATAAAAAAGATAATAAGAGCTGCAAAAAGGGAATATGAAAAGGGATACCAAGATTAACACAAAAAGTTTTTACAATTGTATTAGAAAAAAAAGGGTAGTCAAGGGTAATGTGGGCCCTTTAAAAACAGACGTGCATAATATTGCAAATGAAAATAAGGAAATGGCAGACGTTGAATAATAACTTTGTGTCAGTCGAGGAAGAGGAAAATAAACCTGACATTCCAGGGAAACCAATAATGAATCAAGAACTGGAACTCACTAAAGTTAAAGTAAGCAAGAAAACAGTATTAGAAAAAATAAGGGCACTAAAGACTGACAAATCCATAGGACGTGATGGTTTCTACCCAGGGTTTAAAAGGAAGTAGATGAGGAAATTGCAGATACTTTAGCCATAATCTTCCAAAGCGCTCTCGATTCAGGAATTGTCCTTTTGGATTGGGAAATTGCAAACATAACTTCATTACTGAAGAAAGGGGAAAGAGAGAAACCAGGAAATTATAGACCTGTTAGTCTGACATCTGTTGTGGGGAAGTTATTGGATCTATAATTAAGGACAGAGTGACTGAGCACTTAGAGAAATTTGAGCTAATTAGAGAGAGCCAATATGGATTTGTAAAGGGTAGGTTATGTCTAACAAACCTAATTGACTTTTTTGAGGAAGTAACTAAAGTATTAGACAGGGGAATGTCTATGGATGTAGTTTATGTGGAATTCCAGAAGGTATTCAATAAGGTTCCACATAAGAGACTGTTAGCTAAAACTAAAGCTGATGGAATTGAAGGCAAATTATTGACCTGGTTAGGAGATTGGTTAGGCGGTAGAAGGCAGAGAGTAGGGATAATGGGTATGTACTCAAATTAGAAGGAAGTGACTAGTGGTGTCCCACAAGGATCTGTGCTGGAGCCTCAACTATTGACTATATTTATTAATGATTAGATAACATAATAGAGAGCCATATATCCAAGTTTGCCAATGACACAAAGATCGCTGGTAGAGTAAGTAGTGTTGACGGAGATATTGATAGATAAAGTGAGTACGCAAAATTGTGGCAGATAGATTTTAACACAGGGAAGCGTGAGGTCATCCATTTTGGACCAAAAAAGGATAGATCCAAGTATTTTTTAAATGGTGAAAAGCTAGGAACAGTAGAAGTCCAAAGAGATTTAGGGGATCACTAAAGTGTAGTGGTCAGGTACAAAAATTAATCAAAAAGGCTAATGGAATGTTAGCCTTTATATCTAGAGGGCTAGATTATAAAAGGGATAAAGTTTTGCTACAGCTATACGAAGCCCTGGTTAGACCACATCTGGAGTCCTGTGTACAATTCTGGGCACCGCACCGTAGCAAGGATATATTGGCCATGGAAGGAGTGCAGTGCAGATTCACCAGAATGTTCCCAGGGATCCAGGGGTTAAATTACAAGGAGAGATTACTAGTATTCCCTGAAATAGCAAAGGTTAAGGGTGATTTATTTGAGGTTTTTAAGATTTTGAAAGGAATTGACAGGATAGATAGAGAGAAACTTTTTCCGCTGGTGGGGGACTCTAGGACAAGGGGACATAACCTTAAAATCAGAGCCAGGCTATTCAGGAGAGAAGTTAGGAAACACTTATTTACACAAAAGGTGGTAGAAGTGTGGAACTCTCCTACAGAATGCAGTAGATGCTAGCTCAATAATTTTAAATCTGAGATTGATAGATTTTTGCTAGCCAGGGGTATTAAGGGATATGGGGGAAGAAATTCAGTATTGCCCCGTTTGGGGCGCGATTATCGGCCAGGCGCAAAGTTTAGCGCCTGGCGTTAATTATCGCCTCCACTGCAAACTTGGCTTTTATCGCCCCTGGAGGTGATTGAAGCACTAAATCAGGCGCTACACACCTGTCTTAAGGCGCAAAGGCCGAGGAGCGAGGCGCTACCTCAGAGCGCTGGCGAAGCTCATGTGATGTCAGTCAGCAATGGAACTCAGACACACTGGTGCCGGCCAGTTCTTAAAGGGGAGGGTCGATCTTGCTCTCCATCCACACCCTGCTCATTGCAGCCTTGAATCTCGGCCTGGAGAAACCTGTACATCAAATCTGCTGGAAAGAACAATGGAGAGGCCCAGGGAAAGAGCTCAGAGTGCAGCCCCCACAGTCTCTTCTAAATCGATGCAAGAAAGATCAAACCAGAAAGAACCTGCAAAGTGCTGCTCAGTACCCAAAACTCCTCAACACAGCTTTGAATATCTCCTGCAGTCTCTCTCTCTCACTCAGAATGCGTGGTGCAAAAATTTCGCCAACAAAAAAAGGCAGGAAGCGGTCGCCTTTAAATAGCGCTCCCCCAGTCCCTTCCAGACTGTAAAACGCTCCCCTCAACCTATCGTTGCTAACGGCAGGCGGTAAGACAGGGGGCGCCACTCAATATCCGGTCCGGGGCGCTACCGTGGTGTTGCACTCTCGACTGACGTCACGATTTGCCGGCGCAGGAGATCGTGGCGGTAGTGTTTAGCGCCGCCGCAAAATGTCTAGTTAATTTCGTGAGCGGCGCAAACATCGCCGCGCACGGGCGCTAGTTGCTTTGCGCCCCATTAGCACCCTCTTAAGGCGCTAACGGGAGGCGCAATCCAACCGAATTTTTCCCCCATGGAGCCAAGTCAGGTGGATGGAGTTAGGATACAGATCAGATACAAATCAGCCATGATCTCATTGAATGGCAAAACAGGCTCATAAACAATAATGGGAATTGTAACTATATAGCAGATAAATTATATATAGTTACTAAACTGAAAATGATAGTTAATTCTAAACAAAAGCAGAAAAAGGCAGAAACACACAGCAGGTATTGAGTCTCTGTGGAGAGAACAGACAGTTGACATTTCAATAAGAATCGGACAAGCATATTAAGAAGATGCTTGCAAAGTACAGGTGTCCGGGGAAGGGGGACAGGTTGGTGTTTGGGGATGGCGGGGGGTGGTGGGCAAGGGGCGGTGGGAGACCCTTCATCACAACACGGTGTTGGTGGCGGGGCTGCACATTCCCTGTTAACCTGTTTTTCTCTTTTCAGAGCTGGTAGAACTGTTGTACTTTGCTGCCTTCTGTTTAAGTTTCAAACCTGTTTTAATTTCAGACCTGATCCCCAAATTATCTGTGGATTCCAACTGTCCCATTTTCTCACATTTTCCTTAAGCCTCCTGCTACTTTAGCTATTCACACATCCTTTGTTTCTTTAATGCCTTATCCTTTAATGCTTCTTGCTATAACTTGACTGAGATGGTCATTCACTGATTCTTCCTCTCTGTGTTTGTTTTTCCCCTCTCCACTTTTCTATATTCTATTAATATGCTGAAGAAGGATACACGCCCGAAATGTGAACTCTCCACCGATGCTGACTGTTTGTTTCTGGCATTTTTTGTTTTTGTTTCAGTAGTATTTTGCTTTCTATTTATATAGCTTCATTTTAACCCTTGTTTTCACAGCCCCTGCCGTTTCTCCATATTGCTCTTTGTTTTGTTGAAAATAATAGCTTGCTGAGAATAAAGGCTGCTAAGTTTTCCATTTTCCTAGGTTAACATTACTGATTTGTGCCATATTCTTCTGGTGTGATCTAGTTGCTAGGAGCTAATAGATATGGTGGGGTTCTCAGTTGATATATTTATGTATAAAAGACAACACAGTATTAATCAAAGTTAAGTATATCCACAAGAATACATTTATAAAGTAACCCTTTAGCTGTGAAACACTTTGGGTCATCCTACGGATGTAAAAGCTGCTTTACGAATACAAGCCCTTTCTACTTTCTGGATATGAGGCTCGGTACTAAAGGAGTTTTGTGTGTCAGACGAACTAAGTTTTGTATATGTAAGAAAAGCACATACATCCTATTTTTAATAATACTTATCTTTTTAAATATCATTCACCCAGCAGTTCTAGTATAAGGGAAGTGCAATTCTCCCAGTATCCTGGCCAACACTCCTCCTTTGACCAACACCAAAAAAACAATTGGTCTTTCACCTTGTTGCTGTTTGTGGGATCTTGTTCAGCACAAAATAGCTGCTATGTTTGCCCACTCAGCAATAGTCACTGAACTTCAAAGTCAAATGAAGCACTTTGAGATATTTCTGAGAAAGCTAATAAGGTGCGATATAAATGCCCTTCATTCTTTTCAGTACAAAATTGGGCTCACAGAGGTCGCTAGTTTTCTTAACAAAATGGGCTTGTGTATCACTGAAATTTTTTTTAACATATATTTTTCTTGATCTAATAAACGGGGGCAGGGGGACTTTCCTCGGAGCTTCTCCTGGTCCACCACCGTAACTTTGGGTCGATTTTAACTTACATCGTTTAGTGTTAACGGGACGCATCAAAATGGTGTCAGTAGCCTTACAGCCCTGATAATCTCGACAATGTAGCCAGCACCATTGTGCGTGCCCGAAGTGCCTGCCTGATTCAGACGGTCGGCCATTTCAATATGCAAATCGCTGTTCTAGGATCCCGATTGCCATTTCAGATTGGAAATGGTCGGGATGTGCACCATGCTCATGCTGATCATTTCCACGGGCGATAGTGGAGAAGTCGTCCATCCAAGGTGAGATTGATTTTATTTTTGTGGTGCAGCATGAGTAGTAGTGCTCCTCTGGGTCCTACAAAAATAATCTGGGCTTCTACCGCACCGGTTGTGTTGTGACCTCTTCTTCTTCTTAGGCAGTCCCTCGGAACCGAGGATGACTTGCTTCCACACTAAAAATGAGTCCTCAGGTGACTGATGAGTCCAATGCGGGACCTACAGTCTCTGTCACAGGTGGGGCAGACGGTGGTTGAAGGGGCAGGTGGGTGGGCTGCTTGGGTTGACGTGCGCTCCTTCCGCTATTTGCGCTTGGCTTCCGCTTGCTCCTGGCGAAGAGACTCGAGGGGGGCGATTTTCCCACTGGAGGCGAGATGGAGGCGGGTTTCAGTTTGGGTGGGTTTGAAACTCACCTCCACTGATAGGTTTCAAAAATTTGCGATTTTCCCATGATTGGCCACTTGATTTCAGAGGTGTGGATGCCTTTGCTCAATTAGTGTTTTGGGACTGAAACTCGCCTCTGTTGACAGCACTTTTCCAGCCTGATTTTATGACTTCTTGCTCCCTTGGCTCATTCCACAGCATTTCTGCATCTCCTGCACCACCTCCAACATCTTTTGAGAAACCACTATGTCCAATTCCAAGGCAAGGGCCTACCCGAGGCTCTTGGATGAGGCGCTGCAAATGTTGTTTGAGGGGGTGACAGCTAGCATGGAGATGCTCTTCCACTCATCTCGGAGGAAGGGGCCTGCCAAAGAAACCAAGGCTGTGTGGGTACAGCTGGCAAGGGATATAACCTCCAGATCTGTGTGCAGATTGGGAGATTGTTTCTGTGTATTGATGAAATGCCATCCCTGTTGGAAAGTGTTAAAATGATTTGAAGCCAAAATGTTGGCATTATGCCATCTGTTCTGTCGCCTTAGGCAGCTCCACATTGTGGGCACCGGCACACTTGCGTTGTCAGGTTGGTGGCCTGAGGGAAAGGAGGCCAGAGAGTCATGTCCATTGTCAATGATGTCCTAAGATGGAGCCAATGACATGTGCCAACTTGGGCAACCTATGCAAATCTGGCCATGATAAGTTCATCCCTTGCATCATGGGCAGCCATGTGCTCGCGTGCTGCCGCTGGTCGATACACCGGCGCTCTGACCTCCTCCTCCTCCTCATCCTCATCTGAGGTCGATGCAGAAACAAAACGAATGGTTCCCATTCTGCTTGTAGATGCCTCCTTTGGGGAAGCGCTCATTGCAAGCAGGGAGAGGGTCTTCCAAGGAGGTACCACAGTTGATGGAGTCAAGCTGCAGCACCTCCGACTTTGGAAGGCCTTCTAAAAGTGCTCAGAGACCTTTTAAAGCCAAGGTCTGGCACCTGCAAGTAATCCTTGCTGCAATAAACGTTGTCTTGTTAGACCTGCAGCAGTGAGGAGGCCACCCACGAGTCAACCCACCAGGTTTACCTGGCATGGTTCAGGAGGTGCGTGGAGCACGCCGAAATGCTGGAAAAATCACGAGGGTCTCTCAAATTAGGCTTAGAGAGGCCCTTAATGAGCATTTACAGAGGTTAAATAGCGCTATGGCCAGCTGGAGGCGGGACCGTTTCCCGACCTCCAAAACCAGCACTGGCAAAATCCCACGGAGGCGGGTTCCAAACCCGACCTCTTTGAATCTGATTTTCCCGCCTTTCTCGCCTCCAAACCCACCTCCTCCGACGTCAGAAAATCGCCCCCAAGGTGGTCGGCACCTTCCCGGATGCTTCTCCTCCACTTTGTGCGGTCTTGGACCAGGGAGTCCCAGGTGTCAGTGGGGATGTTGCACTTTTTCAAGGAGGCTTTGAGGGTGTCCTTGAAGCGTTTCCTCTGCCCACCTGGGGCTCTCTTGCCGTGTCGGCGCTCCGAGTAGAGCGCTTGTTTTGAGAGTCTCGTATCGGGCATGCGGACGATGTGGCCCATCCATCGGAGCTGATCAAGCGTGGTCAAAGCTTCGATGCTGGGGATGTTGGCCTGAGCGAGAACACTGACGCTGGTGCGCCTATCCTGCCAATGGAGTTGCAGGATCTTGCGGAGGCAGCGTTGGTGGTACCTCTCCAGTGCTTTGAGGTGCCTGCTGTACATGGTCCATGTCTCTGAAGCATACAGGAGGGCGGGTTTCACTACTGCTCTGTAGACCATGAGCTTGGTGCCGGGTTTGAGGTCCTGGTCTTCAAACACTCTCTTCCTCAGGCAACCGAAGGCTGCACTGGCACACTGAAGGTGGTGTTGGACTTTGTCATTGACATCTGCCCTTGTTGACAGTAGGCTCCCGAGGTATGGGAAGTGGTCCACGTTGTCCAAGGTCTCATCGTGGATTTTGATAATCGGGGGGGCAGTACAGTGTGGTGGGGGCAGGTTGGTAGAGGACTTCTTCCCCCGCCCCAACCCCTCCCCGTACTTACCCTTCTGCTGACTGCGGCAGCCCAGTATTGGTCGACCTCAATCCGGCGAGCTTCATCAGGAAGCCCATTTGGCGTCCGGCAGCTCGTCGGTTCAAAATAATTGCCACTTCTTTGCTTTGAATGCGGGTGACCGGCCAGCACGCTCTGCCGGTTGGTCTCCCCAAAACTCAAAATCGTCCTATTTGTTTACAACCTGTGAGCTGTGACTCCTTGACTTTATTCCCATTAATTTAAATGAATGGAAAATCAAGGTTTGGGAGTGAGATATCCTGAGCACCACTCCCTGCGAGGACCGCTCCGCACAGGATGGTCTGGTTGGGGAATCAGTGTTACTGCCCTTTCACATCTGGAACAAGTGTTCAAATCCAGCCCAGGTGAACTGATGGAATAAAAAGCCTTCCTTCTCTGCATGGGATGAATATGGAGAGTATCAACAGTATCAAACCAGTTCCCAGTGGCTGTGGGTCTAAAGCTCAAAACTGGAACCTCTCTCAGAGGCCACAATGATAGCTGATGTGGGAAATGTTACACTGGTGCAATAGAGGCTGCTTCTCTGATGATAGGATGTAATAATTTTTGGGGCAGAGTGGAAGGAATAATCCATTCCATACTTGGCCTGGAAGTGCTTGGTGCTGGCAATGGTTCCCCAAAATATACAAGTATTCCATTTTCCAATCATAGAATTTTACAGAACAGAAGGAGGCCATTCGACCCGTCATGCCTGCACTGGCTCTTTGAGAGTGCTGTCCAATGTAGTCGCACACCCCAGCTTTTCCCCATACCCCTGCAAATTCGGCCTCTTCAATAATCTTTTCTAATGAGCACAAAAAAGACACCCAGAAAATAAAGAACGATCAAAACCAAACCAAGAGAGATACTGTAGAGGTGAATAAATCAAATTCTAAAGAAAAATAAAATTCACAGAAATATGTAAGAAAAGAGACCAAGTGGGAAAAATTGGGTTGATTTGTGCCTCTCGTTAGCACCCTCAGGGGGCGCCAATGGGGCGCAAATCCCCTAGCACCCGGGCGCGGCACCACTAAGCCTCCCGCGAAATTCAGCAGGAGGATAGCGGTTGCGGTAGCCAGTAGCGCCCCATGGTGCTGCGCCGCCGGCGATGACGTCATCACTGTGCGCAGCGCCTGCTTGCGCCCCGGCCGCAAACTTGGGTTGCGCCCCCTGACCTATTGCCGGACGATATGTCCGACAGGGTCAGGGTGGTGTTTTTGCAGCTGTGGCGGCGCTACTTAAAGGGCAGGTGTCGGGCGGCCATATTTTTTTGGCCGACTGCCAGCACCTGCCCTCTTCCCCTTTTTTCTTCGGGGTGCCGGCCGCGATCGCTCAGCCCGGCACTCCTCGAGGGCTGGGCTGTTTTCACGGCGCCCCACTCCCCAGTGGTCCAGCAGGGTCCGGGTGCGCGCAGCGCTAGACTTCTCCCCTTTAATCAGGGGAGGGAGGCCTGCAATGACACGGTGCTACATGCCGACGCGCGTGGCGCTTCACCTCCTGCTTGGGCTGCTACAACTGAATTTCAGGCGGAGGGGTGAGTATTTTTTCAGGGCGCTAAATTAGCGCCCCGGCGACGTTAGTGCCCCAAAAGGGGCGACACCGAATTTTTCCCCCCAAGAGTTTTAGAAGGATAGAAAGAGAATGTTTTTTAAGGTGGTGGTGCGGAAAATTAAGTGAAAATGAACTGTAAATGGCATTTGTGTATGTACATGTCAGGAAACGAGTCAAGATTAATTTATAAACCACAGTCAACCAAGGTAAGAACATTAATTCGGTTAAATTTAAGATATGTACAATGTATTGTAATCTGGAAAATAATAGCTTCTAAGTGTCAGCTGTGGCTCAGTTGGTAGCACTCTTGCTCTGAGTCAGAAGCTTGTGGGTTCATGTCCCACTCCAGAGACCTGAGCACAAAATCTAGTCTGACACTCCAGTGCAGTACTGAGGGAGTGCTGTACTATCAGAGGTGCCGTCTTTCAGATGAGACATTAAACTGAGGCCCCATCTGCCCTCCCAGGTGGATGTAAAAGATCCCATGGCACTATTTCGAAGAAAAGCAAAGGTGTTAAGAAATAACAGAGCTGCCATTACACTACTAGATGTATTCTATAGGCCACCAAGTAGTGGGAAGGATATAGAGGAACAAATTTGCAGGGAAATTACAGGGAGGTGCAAGAACTATGGAGTAGTGATAATGGGGGACTTCAACTATTCTAATATAGATTGGGATAGTAATAGTGTAAAGGGCAGAGAGAGGGAAGAATTTCTGAAGTGTGTTCAGGAGAACTTTCTTGATCAGTACGTTTCCGGCCTAACGAGGAAGGAGGCATTGCTGGATCTGGTTCTGGGGAATGAGGAGGGTCAAGTGGAGCAAGTGTCAGTAGGGGAACATTTAGGGAACAGTGATCACTGTATCATAAGGTTTAGATTAGCTATGGAAAAGGACAGGGAACAATCTAGAGTAAAAATACTTAATTGGAGGAAGGCCAATTTCAGTGGGTTGAGAATGAATCTGGCCTGGGTAAATTGGAATCAAAGATTGGCAGGCAAAACTGTAATCGAACAATGGGCTGCGCTTAAAAAGGAGATGGTTTGGGTACAGTTGAGGTACATTCCCACGAGGGGGAAAGGTAGGGCGATCAAAGTCAGAGCTCCCTGGATGATCTAAGAGATAGAGAGTAAGATGAAGTAGAAAAAGGGGGCATATGACCGATGTCAGGTTGAGAATACAAGTGAGAGCCAGGCTGAATATAGAAAGTTCAGAGGGGAAGTGAAAAAGGAAATAAGAGGGGCAAAGAGTGAATATGAGAATAGATTGGCAGCGAAAGTAAAAGGGAATCCAAAAGTCTTCTATAGGCATAAAAATAGGCATATAAAAATAGTAAGAGGAGGGGTGGGGCCGGTTAGGGACCAAAAAGGAGACCTACACATGGAGGCAGAGGGCATGGCTGAGGCCAAATGAATACTTTGCATCTGACTTTACCAAGGAAGAAGATGCTGCCAAAGTCATAGTGAAAGAGGAGGTAGTTGAGATACTGGATGGGATAAAAATTGATAAAGAGGAGGTACTGGAAAGGCTGGCTGTACTGAAAGTAGATAAGTTATTAGGTTTGGATGGGATGCATCCTAGGATATTAAGGGAAGTAAAGGTGGAAATTGCAGAGGTACTGGCCATAATCTTCCAATCCAATTGGATACGGGGCTGGTGCCAGAGGACTGGAGAATTGCAAATGTTACACCCTTGTTCAAAATAGGGTGCAAGGATAAACCCAGCAACTATAGGCCAGTGAGTTTAACCTCGGTAGTGGGGAAGCTTTTAGAAACGATAATCCGGGACAAAATTAACAGTCACTTGCACAAGTGCGGATTAATTAAGGAAAGCCAGCACAGATTTGTTAAAGGCAAATTGTGTTCAACTTACTTGATTGAGTTTTTGATGAGGCAACAGAAAGGGTTGATGAGGGTAATGCAGTTGACGTAGTGTACATGGACTTCCAAAAGGCGTTCGACAAAGTGCCACATAATAGGCTTGCCAGCAAAGTTGAAGCCCATGGAATAAAAGGGACAATGACAGCATGGATACGAAATTGGCTAAGTGACAGGAAACAGAGAGTAGTGGTGAACGGTTGTTTATCGGACTGGAGGAAGGTAGACAGTGCTGTTCCCCAGGGGTCGGTACTAGGACCACTGCTTTTCTTAATATATATTAATGACTTGGGTGTATGGGGCACAATTTCAAAATTTGCAGATGACACAAAACTTGGAAGTATAGTGAACAGTGAGGAGGATAGTGATAGACTTCAAGAGGACATAATTAGGCTGGTGGAATGGGCAGACACGTGGCTGATGAAATTTAATGCAGAAAAGTGTGAAGTGATGCATTTTGGTAGGAAGAACGAGGAAAGGCAATATAAACTAAAGGGTACAATTCTAAAGTGGGTGCATGAATAGAGAGACCTGGGAGTATATGTGCACAAATTGTTGAAGGTGGCAGGGCAGGTTGAGAAAGCGATTAAAAAAGCATACTGGATCCTGGGCTTCATAAATAGAGGTCATGATGCGGAGATGCCGGTGTTGGACTGGGGTGGACAAAATTGAGAGGTCGCACAACACCAGGTTATAGTCCAACAGTTTTATTTTAAATCACAAGCTTTCGGAGTTAAAACTCCTTCGTCGGGTGAAGTGAGGAGATGCAGAATCGTCAAAGCATATATAGATAGAGAACAAAGAATAAAGAACAAAGAACACAGATGTGATTCCCAGTAAAAAAGTAAAAATTTTAAAGTTAATCGTTTTACATACAGATGGCAGCTTTTGACACGTTCGACCCCATGCGATTCCACCTCATTGTCTCAGTTGTATCTTGCTATGTCTTTGATGTGGTACCTTCCTGACCTGATTAACTTTATCACACCTCGGCAGATAAACAGTCAGGATGATTGAATTCAGTCGTCTGCAATTGTAAGTTACACATGCTTTGTTCTCTATCTATATATGCTTTGACGATTCTGTATCTCCTCACTTCACCCGACGAAGGAGTTTTAACTCCGAAAGCTTGTGATTTAAAATAAAACTGTTGGACTATAACCTGGTGTTGTGCGACCTCTCAATTTCATAAATAGAGGCATAGAGTACAAAAGCAAGGATGTTATGATGAACCTTTATAAAACACTGGTCCGGCCTCAACTGGAGTATTGTGTCCAATTCTGGGCACCTCACTTTAGGAAGGATGTGAAGGCCTGAGAGAGGGTACAGAAAAGATTTACAAGAATGGGTTCCAGGGATGATGGACTTCAGTTATGTGGATAGACTTGAGAAGCTGGGGTTGTTCTCCTTAGAGCAGAGAAGGTTGAGAGGAGATTTGATAGAGGTGTTCAAAATCATGAGGGGTCTAGACGGAGTAGATAGAAAGAAACTGTTCCCATTGGCGGAAGGGTCAAGAACCAGAGGACACAGATTTAAGGTGATTGGCAGGAGAACCAAAGGCGACAGGGGGAAAAACTTTTTTACGCAGAGAGTACATTCGCGTGCGCACTTTGGCTGCCGCTCCGGACCCAAGCCATTCAATACTTTTTCACTTTCTCCCCCATCACCCCCTGACTGCTCTCTCCTGTTGTCATGCCTCCTTTCATCTCTCCTCTCTCAGATACTCTGCCCTCCCAAATCCCTACCCCAATCCTTCATTACTCTTCGACCTTCCCACTCTCCTGTCGCCATCCCAGGCTTGACTCCCGCTTAGATAAGCCTACAGCTTCCCTCTGTGCCTCTCTTGCCATCCTACGAAGGGCCCATCGAGGCACTCGTCACTGTCTCCTTACGAGCAGCAACCCCAACTGTCCCATCCTACTCTCTCACCGACCTTCCCGCCCAGCGCGCCCACTGGGGGCTAATCTTACCAATCTCCTCCCCATCCAACTCACCCCCTCCCAGCACTGACCCTGTGGATGCTGGCAGTGGGTCAGCCATCACCGACCCTCTCCGTATCTCCCTCCAGAATGTCCGTTCACTTGCGAACAAGGCCCTTGCCATTCATAAGCTTATTGTGGATGATTGCATCGATATCATGGCCCTGACGGAAAGTTGGTTGAGGGATGATGACACCTTACCCTTAAATGAAGCCTCCCCGCCTGGCTATACCTTCCACCACTTGCCCTGCTCAGACCGCCGTGGTGGCGGTGTGGCTCTCATCACCAAATCACACCTTGGTCTGTCCCCCTACTCCTCCGGCACTTTCTCTTCCTTTGAGCATCTTACCTTATTCCACCCCTCTCACCGCTCATTTAAAATTCTCATTCTCTACCGCCCACCCAAGTACATAAAAATTTTATTACCGAGATATCTTCACTGCTTTCCTCCTTCAGCCTCTGCACTGAACGACTTCTCATCCTCGGTGATTTCAACCTCCATCTCAATTCATCATGCTCTCTCTCCTCTGAGTTCACTAGCCTCCTATCCTCCCTTAATCTCTCCCTCCATGTAAACTCCCCAACCCATATTCACGGCCACCCCCTCGACCTTGCCATCTCTCGTGGCCTCTTTACTCCGATCGTGTCAATCGCTGATAAGGCCATCTCTGACCACTTCCTCATAGCGCTATCCACCCACATCCCCCTTCCACCCACCTCCCCCAACCCTACTTCCTTCTGTGTCCGCCCCTGGAAAAAACTCTCTCCCAATTCTCTTACAACTGCACTTATGAAATCCCAACTGTCCAGCCTTTGGCCCTCCATTCACCATGACATTTCTCCAGCTACCGATCTGCTCAACCACACCCTCACCACCACCTTTGATGCCCTAGTCCCTATTAAAACAATTACTCTCTCTCACCCTGGCCATTCCCCCTGGTACGGCCCTCATCTTCGTCCCTTAAGTCCAAGGGACGCAGACTTGAACGGATATGGCGGACAACTGGTTTAGCCATTCACCGCCAGATCTGGCTGGACCACATAAAGCATTATCGGGTCCTGCTCTCGTCTGCCAAAATTGCTCACTATTCCAGAATCATTCTGGAATGCAAAGATAAACCCCGACTCCTATTCTCCACTGCTAACCGTCTTCTTAAATCCCTCTCCCCCGTCTCCTCCACCCTCACCTCCGACAATAAGTGTGAGGAGCTCAGGGACTTCTTTGTCTCTAAGATTGAGACCATCCGATCAGCTGCCTCTGCCACTTCCCTTCCTTCCCCTAGCCCACTGGGCCAAACTTCCTCTGAGGTTCCCCCCTGCCCTAGCCCTGAACTCACATCTTTCTCCAGTTTCTCTCCGATCTCCCCTCATGACCTCTCCGCGCTCATCTTGTCCATGAGACCCACTTCCTGCTCCCTCGACCCTATTCCCTCCAAACTGCTGACCACCCAACTTCCTTTTCTGGCTCCCATGTTAGCTGACATTGTTAACGGTTCTCTCTCCTCAGGTACTGTCTCCCTCTTCCTCAAATCTGCTGTCATCACCCCTTGACCCCTCCGTCCTTGCAAACTACCGCCCCATCTCCAACCTCCCTTTCCTCTCCAAAGTCCTTGAATGTGTTGTCGCCTCCCAATTCTTTCCCACAACTCCATGTTTGAATCCCTCCAATCAGGTTTCTGCCCTTGCCACAGTACTGAAACGGCTCTCATCAAAATCACAAATGACATCCTTTGTGACTGTAACAAAGGTAAACTATCCATCCTCATTCTTCTTGACTTGTCTGCAGCCTTTGACACGGTTGACCATGCCATCTTTCTCCAACGCACTCACCTGGTTCCATTCTTATCTAACTAATCGTAGCCAGAGAATCACCTGCAACGGCTTCTCTTCCCGCTCCCACATCATTACCTCTGGTATCCCCCAAGGATCTATCCTTGGCCCCCTCCTATTTCTCATCTACATGTGGCCCCTTGACGACATCATCTGAAAACACAGCGTCAGTTTCCACATGTACACTGACTACACCCAGCTCTACCTCACTACCACTTCTCTCGACCCCTCCACAGTCTCTAAATTGTCAGACTGCTTGTCCGACATCCCGTTCTGGATGAGCAAAACTTTTCTCCAATTAAATATTGGGAAGACCGAAGCCATTGTTTTCGGTCCCTGCCACAAATTCCGTTTCCTATCCACTTACTCCATCCCTCTCCTTAATATCTGTCTGAGGCTGAACCACACTGTTCACAACCTTGGTATCAAATTTGACCCTGAAATGAGCTTACGACCACTGCCTATTTCCATCTCCGTAACATCGCCCATCTCCGCCCTTGCCTCAGCTCATCCGCTGCTGAAACCCTCATCCATGCCTTTGTTACATCTAGACTTGACTATTCCAATGCACTCCTGGCTGGCCTCCCACATTCTACCCTATGTAATCTTGAGGTCATCCAAAACTCGGCTGCCCGTGTCCTAACTTGCACCAAGTCCTGTTCACCCATCTCTCCTGTGCTCACTGACCGACATTGGCTCCTGGTTAAGCAATGCCTCGAGTTCAAAATTCTCATCCTTGTTTTCAAACCCCTCCATGGCCTCGCCCCCTCCCTATCTCTGTAATCTCCTCCAGCCCCCCAGCCCTCACCCCCACCCCCCGCCCCCGAGATATCTGCGCTCCTCTAATTCTGCCCTCTTGAGCATCCCTGATTATAATCGCTCAACCATTGGTGCCCATGCTTTCTGTTGCCTAGGCCCCAAGCTCTGGAATTCCCTGCCTAAACCTCTCTGCCTCTCTACCTCTCATTCCTCCTTTAAGACGCTCCTTAAAACCTACCTTTTTGACCAAGCTTTTGGTCACCAGCTCTAATTTCTCCTTATGTGGCTCGGTGTCAAATTTTTTGTCTTATAATACTCCTGTGAAGCGCCTTGAGATGTTTTACTATGTTAAAGATGCTATATAAATACAAGTTGTTGTTGTTGTTGAGTGGTTAGGATCTGGAATGTACTGCCTGAAAGGGTGGTGGAGGCAGTATCAATCGTGGCTTTCAAAAGGGAATTGGATAAATACCTGAAGGAAAAAAATTTGCAGGGCTACGGGGAAAGGGCGGGGGAGTGGGACTAGCTGAAGTGCTCTTGCAGAAAGCCGGCACGGGCTCAACGGGCCGAATGGCCTCCTTCTCTGCTGTATCCATTCTATGATTCTATGTTCTCCCTGGTATCCTTGCCATTATTTATCTTTCAACTAACATCATTAAAACAGATTATCTGGCCATCATCACATTGCTATTTGTGGAACCTTGCTGTACGCAAATGGCTGCCGCGTTGCTTACATTACAGCAAAAGTACTTCATTGGCTGTAAAGTGCTTTGGGATATCCTGAGGTAGTGAAAGGCACTATATAAATGCAAGTTTCCTTCTTTTCTTTCGATTGCTTCATAAAATTTTGAAATGAACATGAAATAATTTTACAATAGCAAAATACTGCGGATGCTGGAAATCTGAAATAACAACAGAAAATGCTGGAAACACTCAGCAGGCCAGGCAGCATCCGTGGAGAGAGAAACAGAGTTAACGTTTCAGGTCTGTGATCCTTCAATTGATTTGTTGTTTTACAATGTAAGATAATTGAATTATGATCAAAAAACTATAATAAGCAGTCTCCATAGTATTTTTAACTCACACAGAAATTATTCACTGGGCCTTTACTGGGTAGTCATTCTGCACTCTTAGCTTTACTTCAGTGGTAGTTCTACTTTCATTCTGTATAAAAGGTGACAACAGAGTTGTTATTTCAAACCACTGACCTCAGAAAGCTGGTTCATAATGCTTATACATAACTATACACAACAAGGAAAAAGTCTGACAATATTTTTTGCTTTAAACCTGCCACTGCAAGCTCTGGAGAGAGCAAACCCAAAACAGTATTCTATTGAGCCCTGTCAAAGGAAATTAACTGGAATTATTCTGGTGGTGTGCTGATGTTAGGGCTGCTTTGAGTAATTTAAATAAGATCCATGTGGTGCTTTCCTCACACACTGATCTTGTGATCTCACCCATACTGTCAGAATAGACAACAAAAAAAAATCGAAAACTTTCCTCAATGGTGAGAGGGAAAATTGTCCCACACCAGTGGAGGGAATGTTATCCTTTGCCATTGAAGGGAAAGTTAACGGATGTTTTTCTCAGACAGCCCCATCCCAGTAGTCTGTTTAAGATCAGCATTGGCAGAAGCAAGAGAAAAGTAACTTCCAAAATAGGATGAGAATTTTTTTAAAAATCTTAACAAGCGATATATAAACTCCTGTGTGTCACCAGCTAATTATAACATTTACAAGAAAAGGGTTTATTAAATGGTTGTTTACATTCCATTCTGCCACCTACATTTTATGCAGATTGTAGATAAATCAATAAAATGACACATAATTATTCACAAGATAAATATGGATTAGGAAGGCTATTTGATCCATCTTAGGACATCCATCCAAAAAGAGCCTACACTCCTTCCATTACAGCATTATGTTTCTTAAATCATTCCAGGGTTATCTACCTAGAAGTCTATTTATGCATTGATCACTCTGTGTGAAGAACTTTCTGACATCAGTCCTAAATTAGCCATTTACTAGTTTGACTCTTGTGTCTACTTGTCCTACCGTCACAATTTACTTTGAACTAATTTTCCAGATCTACCTTTTCCATAATGCTTTGTATCTTAAAATCCTGCACTCATTCCTCATATTTCTCAAGGATCAGCCTTTGACTCTTTTCTGATCCTCCAGTGTTTGAATGTCTCTCTGGTGTCTTGGTGATCAGAAGGTGTGGTCTGATATATACTGTATAGTTTGAGCCTGACTTTCTCTGACTTGTATTCTATTGTTTTGGCTAGAAAGTTCAACACTATTGGTCTTGTTGATTGTCACTCTGGAATGGTCAGAGAAGTTTAGCACTATGAGGACCCCAAGATCTCTTTCTACTTAATTCTTATCTATTTCAACACTATTCATTGAGTATCTGCAGTACTTTATAGTTATATTCAATTTCATCAACCATTGTTCTGCCCACTTACATATTTTGTCCAATAAACATTGACCCTCCTAGTTTGAGATCATCTGCAAATTTAAACACTTTGCATTGAGTTTCTCAATCCAGGTCATTGATATAAATTGGAAACAGCAGCAGTCCCAGCACCGAGCCATGGGGCACCCCATTCAGTACATTCCCCCGCCCTCTAACTAGTGCCCATTGTTTTCTCCTCTTCAGCCAATTTATTATCCATTCTCAAGGTTTGCCCAGAATCCCCACCATATTGACTAGTTTCAGAAAACTGCTGGTTAGAAAAGTGTATTTAGCCTGCTAACAGAGATAGTGTGACATACTTTGTTGTCTTCTATGTTACAAGGAGCATTATGAAATAAAATACAATTCATTTTGTAAACGTTATTCTGTTTGTTCACATATAATAAAATTCACCTCGTCTCACTAGAGTGTTCATCAGTCCACCTTTTAGAAGAGAAATACACATGGGGATCCTTGCAAGATTATAGTATCCAATTCACATGACAAGGTCATATTATTGTATGACTACATCTATCCATCCAATATTAGATGAAAAAATCAACTAATCACCCTTGTGCATTCCCTTAGAGCCTGTCTTCCATGTGCCTTTGCCTATCCTAGTGCTTCTACGCAGTGCTACTCCAGTGGTTGCAGCATGGCTGGTGGAAGGTTGCTGACTTTCAGTGGGGGAGACTGCAGATGGCCTTGCAGGACAATCTCGAGGAGCTCTGAGCCTAGTAGGCCCAGCTTCGGACTGCACCACCTCGGCATGGGCGGCATAAGTTTGGGCTGGCTGGCTGACAGGCAACAGCAAGGACACTGGTGGAATGGCAGTGGTGGGAGTATGAATGCTGTCATCCTGAGAGAGGACAGCAGGGTTGTCTTCTACAGACTCATTGCCATTCCCCTGTGGCAGCGCCTCAGCAATCCTAGTAATCTGCTGTAGTACAGACTGCTGGACTGCTGTGACACCCTGCAAGCTCCTTTCAACACTTATAAACCCAGCCACGATGGCAGCAGTCTGTGCTTGCGTGGCAGCAAGCTGAGCTTGCATGACTTCAGTCTAAGCTTCCATTGCAGCACTCGGACATTGGGTGGCTTCTGCTTGTGCTGCAATGGAAGCTGAGACTTCGACCATCAGTAGCTGAGTGAAGGAGGTGTGGTGCACTGAGCATTGTGTGAGGCTAGTGGTGCAGATGGTGGGATATGGCATTTGAAGATGAATTCACTGACCTTGACCACTCGTGCGAGGTCATTAAACTTCTTCCTGCACTGGGTACAGGTCCGCGGGGCTACACTGCAGGCATTTATCACAGTGGCTACCTACTCCCCCTGCACTCTGCTCTGTTGCCTGGGGGGTCTCCTGTGGAAAGAGGACCTCTCTCCTATAGATGACCTGCTGGACCAAGGCCTACAGTGCTGCATCAGAGAACCTAGTTGTACACTCTCTCCCCTGTTGTGCCCTCATTACAACTTCATTGTCCACTATCTTCCCAGTCACTTCAATCACCTGTTGCAGGCAGAAGATATCTCCCCTTTAAAAAGCGCAGACTGCCTTTAAGTAGTGCAGGCTGGCTTCAGTTGGAGCTAGCCTCGCACGAATATGGGCTCCCTGCTGAGTGTTCAGTCACTCAGCAGTGCATTCAATGCTGGGCTGAACGCTACAATCATGTAAATTAGCAGGCAGCACGAAGTTCGCGTGTTGCCTGCAGACTTCTGAACGGGCGCGGGTTGACAGCGTATCACGATCCCTGCACCCATTTTTAGGTCTTATCCAATTTCTAGGCCTGAGTGTTTTAGTGGAGGCCTTTTTTTTTAGTTATTAAAAAAAGTCTCGAGGTGCCAAAGTCAGGGGATTTTAATGCCCCTGGTGAGCGCCTGTGCCACTAGGGTTATATCTAGAGCAGCCAACTTGCCCACAGGCTGCAAATTGCAGAATACATTCTATGGAGGATGTTCGGACCTCACCCCAGAAAGAGGTTTGAGGTGTCCCCAGCATTCCAGTTTGTAAGGCCGCTGCATTTCGATATGTAAAAAAAATTGTACGTTAGGGCTCCAGGCCACAAGATGGACCTCGTTTCTGCTCGTTGGCAGTGTGGTACATTTGGTTTCACTCGGCATATCTCCAGCAATCTACACCAGGACCCCCTGAGGGCTAGGCACCCCTGATATAGGGACTCCCACTTTGGGCCAGGACCCAGCGCATTGGGTGCTGGCCTAATTTACAGCCATTCCAGTACACTCCCGTCTACATTATTATGGAAGTATGTCATAATGCTTCAGATGCTAAGTCCTTTGGTATTTAATTAGATCATTATGCATTTGGTTGTGTGCAGAGAACACCATTTTTCTAGTTCATTGCATCTCTGATTGTTAGTGTCAGATTTATGACTGTAATTCAAACAACAACAGCAACAATAACTTGCATTTATATAGTGCCTTTAATGTATCTAAAAATCCCAAGGTGCTTCACAAGAGCATTATCAATCATAATTTGACACCGAGCCACATAAGGAGATATCAGGACAGATGACCAAAAGTTTGATCAAAGAGGTAGGTTTTAAGGGACATCTTAAAGGACGAGAGAGAGGTAGAGAAGCGGAGGGGTTTAGGGAGGGAATTCCAGAGCTTAGGGCCAAGGCAGCTGAAAGCATCCTTGCCAATGGTGGAGCGATTAAAATCGGGGATGCGTAAGATGCCAGAATTGGAGGAGCACAGACATCCCAAAGGCTTGTAGGGCTGGAGGAGGCTACAGAGATAGGGAGGGACAAGGTCATGGAAGGATTTGAAAACAAGGATGAGAATTTTAAAATTGAGGCTTTGCCAGATCGTGAGCCAATGTAGGTCAGCAAGCACAGGGGTGATGGGTGAACGGGACTTGGTGCAAGTTAAAATACGGGCAGCAAAGTTTTGGATGAGCACAAGTTTATGCAGGGTGGAAGATGGGAGGCTGGCCAGGAGTGCGTTGGAATAATCAAGTCTAGAGGTAACAAAGGCATGGATGAACATAAGAACATAAGAAATAAGGGCAGGAGTAGGCCACATAGCACCTCGAGCCTGCTCCGCCATTCAATAAGATCATGGCTGATCTCCGACATCAACTCCACTTTCCCGCCCTATTCCCATATCCCTTGACTCCCTTAGTGTCCAAAAATCATCAATCTCAGTTTTGAATATACTCATTGACTGAGCATCCATAGCCCTCTAGGGTAGAGAATTCCAAAGAACACCCAAATCCCTCTGAATCCCAACATTTACTAGTCTCTCACCTTTTAAAAAAATTCTGCTTTTCTTTTCTTCCTACCAAAGTGAATAATTTCACATTTCCCCACATTGTACTCCATCTGCCACCTTCTTGCCCAATCACTTAACTGGTCTATATTCTTTTGCAGCCTCTTTGCGTCCTCCTCACAGCTTACATTCCCACCTAGCTTTGTATCATCAGCAAACTTGGATACATAATGATGTGGAGATGCCGGTGTTGGACTGGGGTGGACAAATGTGAGAAGTCGCACAACACCAGGTTATAGTCCAACAGGTTTATTTGAAATCACAAGCTTTCGGAGCGCTGCTCCTTCGTCAGGTGAAGTGAAGAGATATATATAGGCACAGAATATATAGTCAGAGAACACAGCCAGATGATTACAGTTAATCTTTCCAACTGCCCTTTATCACACCTCGGCAGAGAGATAATCATGGCAATCAAAGGTGTGGATGGTGTCCAAACAGGTCAGTCAGCAAAACATTACATCAAAGACAATGTGGCAGATGCTGGGGTCTGTATGGAAAACAAAAAACTTTTTTTGCTGGAAATCACAGCAGGTCCGGCCGCATCTGTGTAGCGTGACATGAACCCAAGATCCCGGTTGAGGCCGTCCTCATGGGTGCGGAACTTGGCTATCAGTTTCTGCTCGACGATTTTGCGTTGTCGTGTGTCTCGAAGGCCGCCTTGGAGAACGCTTACCCGAAGATGTGATTTCCAGCAAAAAAAGTAAAAAGTTTTTTGTTTTCCATACAGACTCCAGCATCTGCCACATTTGACCCCTTGTGACCCCACCTCATTGTCTTTGATGTAATGTCTTCCTGACTGACCTGTTTGGACACCATCCACACCTTTGATTGCCGTGATTATCTCTCTGCCGAGGTGTGATAAAGGGCAGTTAGAAAGATTAACTGTAATCATCTGGCAGTGTTCTCTGACTATATATTCTGTGCCTATATGCATCTCTTCACTTCACCTGACGAAGGAGCAGCGCTCCGAAAGCTTGTGATTTCAAATAAAGCTGTTGGACTATAACCTGGTGTTGTGCGACTTCTCACTTCTGTTAGTTAGTCAATTCTCTATCCATGCTAATATATTACCCCCAATTCGTGAGCTCTTATCTTATGCAGTAACCTTTAATGTGGCACCTTATCGAATGCCTTCTGGAAATCCAAATACACCACATCCACTGGTTCACCTTTGTCCACCCTGCTCGTTACCTCCTCAAAGAACTCCAGCAAATTTGTTAAGCCTGATTTCCCTTTCATAAAACCATGCTGACTCTGCTTGACTGCATTATGATTTTCCAAATGCCCTGCTACTGCTTCCTTAATGAAGGACTCCAGCATTTTCCCAACGACAGATGTTAGGCTAACTGGTCTATAGTTTCCTGCTTTCTGTCTCCCTCCTTTCTTAAATAGGGGTGTTACATTTGCGGTTTTGCAATCCGCTGGGACCTCTCCAGAGTCCAGGGAATTTTGGTATATTGCAACCAATGCATCCCCTATCTCTGCAGCCACTTCTTTTAAGACCCTGGGATGCAGGCCATCTGGTCATGGGGACTTGTCATCCTTTAGTCCCATTATTTTACCAAGTACTGTTTCCTTAAGTGATAGTGATTGTCTTTAGTTCCCCCCTCCCTGTGGCCCCTTGATTATCCATTATTGGGATGTTGTTAGTGTCTTCTACCGTGAAGACAGATACAAAATATTTGTTCAGAGTCGCTGCCATTTCCCCGTTCACCATTATTAATTCCCCAGTCTCATCCTCTAAGGTACCAACATTTATTTAGCTACCCTCTTCCTTTTTGTATACCTACAGAAGCTCTTACTATCTGTTTTAATGTTTCTTGCCAGTTTACTCTCATAATTCATCTTCTCTCTCTTTATTTTTTTTAGTCATCCTTTGCTGGTCTTTTTAAATTTCCCAATCCTCTGGTCTCCCACCAATCTTGGCAGCATTGTATGCCTTCGTTTTCAATTTGATACCATCCTATACTTCTTTAGTTAGCCACGGATGGTGCTCCCTTCTCTTAAAATCTTTCTTTCTCACTGGAATATATTTTTGTTGAGAGTTATGAAATATCTCCTTAAATGTCCGCCACTGCATTTCAACTGTCTTACCCTTTAATTTATTTTTCCAGTCCACTTTAGCCAGTTCTGCCCTCATGCCATTGTAATTGCCTTTGTTTAAGATCAGGACACTGGTTTGAGAGACAACTTTCTCACCCTCCAACTGAATTTGCAATTCCAGCATGCTAAGATCACTCTTTCCTAGAGGATCCTTTACTATGAGATCATTTATTTATTCTGTCTCATTACACAGTACCAGATCCAAGATAGCCTGCTCGCTGGTTGGTTCCATTACATACTGTTCTAGGAAACCATCCCGGATGCACTCTATGAACTCCTCCTCAAGGCTACCATGGCAAAATGAGGCATTTTTTTTTTCTGGCCAGCAAATTGGGGCAGAAGCCATTTACACCAGTTTTCCAACTCAAAAATGATGCCGTCGCGATTTGGTCCTTCTCGTGATCCATACACATTGGGGGCAATTTTCCCAGCCCCGAAGAGGCAGGTTTGGAGGTGGGACAGTTGGCAAAATCGCAAAAAGTGAGGGTGGGTTCGGAACCCGCCTCCAACCCTCCTCGGCAGAATTTTGCCGGAGACGGGTTTGATGGGTGCGATTCGGTCCCGCTTCCATCAGTCGGCAGAGGTAGTTAAGACCCTTAAGTAGTAGTTAAGGGCCTCTATAATCCTATTTTGACAAGCCTTTGTTATTTTCCCACATTTTTTGTGTTGCACGACCCTCCTAAACCACGCCAGCTAATCCTGGCGGGTTGACAAGTGGGTGGCCTCCTCACAGCTACAGCCCCACCATTAAAACGGTGCTTTCATCAGGGATCAGTTGCAGGTGACAGAACTTTTGTTCCACAGGTCTTTCAGCACTTTTAGCAGGCCTACCGAAGTCAGAGGTTCTATCTCTCAACTGTGGGACCTCCATGGAAGACCCTCTCCCCGCTTGGACTGAACGCTTCCCCAACGGAGGTATCTGCCAGCAGCATGGGAACCATTTATTTCCTTTCACCATGGACCTCAGATTTGGATGAGGAGCAGCCACGGCAGCAGCAGAACCAGGCAGCTCAGCAGCAACAGCAGCAGGAGCGTCAACCTCCTGCTCACCCACCTGATGCTGCACAGGGCAGAAGGCGTCAGCGCATGGAAGCACGTCGCCACAGGAGATACCCCCCTCTCAGGGTTTACAGACAGAGGATGAGCTACCTCAACATGTCTGAGCAGCAGTGCCAAAGGAGGCTGAGACTTTCGCGAGAGGTTGTTGGAGACATCTGCGCACTGCTGCACCAACACCTGGAGCCCAGAGGAGCGGGTGGACATCCCTTATGAATGGCTGTCAAAGTCACCACCGCACTCAACTTTTTTGCCTTAGGCTCCTTCCAGGGATCATCAGCAGACATCAGCGGCATCTCCCAGTCGACCGCCCACAGTTGCATCACGCAGGTTACTGATGCCCTTTTCGCAAAGGCGCACAATTACATCCACTTCTCAAGGGATCAAGCAAGTGGAACCGCGCGTTCAGTTGGCTTTGCTAATCTGGCAGGCTTTCCACTGGTGCAGGGCGTCATAGACTGCACACATGTGGCCCTTAGGGCAACCCATCAAAACCCAGCTATCTTTGTCAACTGCAAGGGCTTCCACTCCCTCAACGTACAGCTGGTGTGTAACCACAAGAAGGAGATTTTGCATGTTTGCGCCAAGTTCTGTGGTAGTTGCCATGACTCTTTCATCCTGCGGAATTCTAGTGTTTCTCCGCTCTTCAATCCACCAAACCAACTTAACGGATGGCTCCTTGGTGACAAGGGCTACCCCCTGAAGAAGTGGCTAATGGTGCGGATCAGGAGACCAGCTAACGAGGCTGAGGAGCACTACAATGCCAGCCACATTTCGACCAGGTCCATCATCAAGCAAACCATTGGCTTGCTGAAGTTGCGATTCCGATGCCTTGACAGATCAGGTGGAGCCCTGTAGTATTCAGCAGCCAGGGTCTCCAGAATGGTCATGGTCTGCTGTGCACTGCACAACATGGCACAGCGTCATGGCTTGCAGCTTCCTGATGAGCAAGTGGCTCAGTTCATAGCCTCCTCAGATCAGGAGGAGGAGGAGGAGGAGGACCGAGCGGCGGCGTATCGACCAGCAGCAGCGGCAGCACGCGAGCACATGGCTGCCCGTGATGTAAGGGATGCACTCATCCTGGCCAGATTTGCATAGATTGCCCATTGTGGCACATGTGCTTGGCTCCTTCTTAACACATGATAGACAATGGACATGACTCTCTGGCCTCCTTTCACTCTGACCACCAACCTGACCATGCAAGTGTCGCGGAGCCCACAATGTGGAGCTGTCTAAGCCAAAATAACAGATGCCATCACGCCAACAGTTTGCCATCACCTAATTTTAATACATTCGCACAGGAATGGCACTTCATCAATAAACAGAAACAATCACCCAATCTGCACACTGATCTGGAGGTTATATCCCTTGCCAGCTGGACCCACACAGCCTTGGTTTCTTTGGGAGGCCTCTTCCTCCCAGATGAGGGGAAGAGCACCTCCCTGCTAGCTCTCGCCCCCTCAACCAGCATACCCAGCGCCTCATCCGAGAACCTCGGGGAGGCCCTTGCCTTGGAGCTGGCCATTCTTCAAGGAGATAAAAATTTGGAGGTGGTACAGCATCGACCAAAAACAAGTGGAAGAGCCAAGGCAGCAAGCAGCCCTTAAATGAAGCTGGATAAGTGACGTCAGCAGAGGCGAGTTTCAGTCCCAAAAGATTAATTAGGCCCGGGGAACCCACACCTCTGAAATTAACTGGCCAATTAGGGAAAAATTGCTAATTTTTCCCACCTCACAGTGGAGGCGGGTTTGGAACCCGCCCAAACCGAAACCAGCTTCCAACCCGCCTCCATTGGGAAAATCGCGCCCTAAGTCCACATGCACTTAATTTACATATATTTAAATGAGGCTCAGTGACACTGGAGCCCCAATTTTCTGGAAGTTACACTTGTAATGCACTAGTGGGTAAATAAGAATGGGGAACAGAAGGCCCACTTGTTGTCGGGATCAGCTTAGAGTGGTGGACGGGAGATGTTTTTGAGCCTGAAGACCTTCAGTAGCAATTACTGCAGCAGTGAATTAAATTTTTGTACCGTTTTTTTCACTTTGCGCCTAGACAGCATTGGACTTGCCTCTGACAACCTGTAGGAGTGTGAGAACAATGGGGTGTTTTGTCTCCCAGTGTCCCCCACAGTGAGCGCTTCTCTGGAGCATAGAGGGGATTCCTAATGAGTACACCTTTGGATAACATTATCATGCAGGAGGAAGAGGAGCAGGAAAGGATGGGGGAAAGGAGAGTTAGGCAGCATTTGAGCAGGACGCGCCCTTCAATATTTTACCACCCCCACCAAAAAAAAATATACAGGCAACATAGGTCCAATGAAGACCTTAGTGAGGGGCTCTGTAATAGAAGAGTGTACATCGCCAAAGAGATAATAGGAGAGCTGTTCCAGCTATTGCAGCCACAATCATTTGGCTGAACTGCTGTGTCTCTAGCAATGAAGGTCACAGTGCACTCAAGTTTTATAGCATCAGGTAATTTCATGCAGTCACATGAGATCTGTGTAATATTAGCCAGCGTGCTGTCTGGGCATGTATTTGTAAGGTGACTGATGCACTTTTCCACAGAACTGTAACTGATCAATGAAGTGTTTTCATCTGTTTAACCACCTACATTTGTCACCACTGCCATAGTGCCTTCTCCCCCACCTTGAAATAAAGGATAAATCCTTCAATCCACTAACTATCCTACGACATCACATCAGATCTTTCTGACCTACATGACCATGCATGCTAATAATAATCATCTGGTTGGACAAGTCAGCACAATATAAGTGCATCCTTTCCCGTGTGTCAATTAATCTCCATGAATAACAAAGCATGACATACGTGCACATTCTCCTTTAATGTAACGAATTCCAAAGTGAACAGAAACCAACCTACTCTTTCCTTACACCATGCTTCTCCTGGGTGCCTAAATGTGACTTTCTTTCTCCTATTCTGGTGCTTCTTCTAATTGTAACCTAAGGGCCAGTATTGCAAGAGATGATTGGCTGCTCCTGCGCTACAAAAGGCTCATGCGACTGAGGTGGCTCTCTTCTCATGGCAGCTTGTTCCTGGTTGGGAGCTACTTCTCTGGAGCTTGTACCTGAGCAGCCTGGTGTTGTCTCCTACATGCCACTGGCGTGGTGCTCTGATGGAAAAGGCTAAAGGCTTGGCATGTACTGTTGTCCTTAAAGACGGCAGTTTCAGGCAAGTCTATTCCAGCCACTGCCACTCCACTGGTTCCTGTCCCCACTGATCAACAGGACAGCTGGTCTAATGGTAACTATGAGATCCTGAAAGCACTGAGAGACAGCAGCATGCACCCCAGCCTCCAGTCGGCAGATCTGTCCCCTGCTTCTTGCAGCGCTGATCTGCAACTTTAGGAGTGAAACAGTTGGCACGTGGCACATTTATTTTGCGGCTTCCTCTCATGGAGACCCAGTGGTCTCTCTCTCTCGCTCTCCTTTGCTGGTTCCCCTCAAGGAAGCCTGGGAAGTCCATCTAATTGAAATTCTGTGTTCTTCTTTTGTGTCTTTTTGGAATGCCCTTCTTCCTTTTGGCCATCTCTGCCAGTTCCGCCAGTAGAAGACATTCTTGAAAATGGAAAATATCACACATGAGTCATCTAGTATAGCTACCTGACAGTCAACTCAGTGAGCCAAACACTGTCCTACGTATATGCTGCTCCCCCAGCCTTCTACTGTAAGCTCCAGACATGGCTTTTTAAAGGCTGCGCCTCCATAATATATTTCCTCGGTCTACTTTTACTTTCACATGTTGTCTTCCTTGTCTAATTTCTGAGATATGTAGCATCACATATCATGTCATGGTGACATCATGTGAATCCAATGACATGACATCCTGGAATTCAAATCCAAAACTGGTGACATCAACCGGCTCCTCGATTTACTTTCTAATGCGACTGGTATGTGTGACCTGAACTTGACCCAGAAATACACCTCACTATAAAGCGCTTGAGTCAAATGGAAATCAGTTATACTTTTATAACTGTTCAAATTCAGCAACTAACCACTGCTCATATATTTCATCTTTGGGAAAAATGAAAGTATGGTATTTATGTATTAATTTTAAAAAACATTTTGCAGATATTAGCAACCTAATTAAAGGTTGTCCAACCAGTTGAAGCACAATGTCTCGGAAACATCAAAGGAATTCAAAGAATTTGGTGTACAAAAATATATTTAAAAGCAATTAGTAACAATCAAACATTGTGAAGCAGGAATCCCATTTGATTTATTGAGCTCCTCTTAATCATGAATTAGTGGCTTTGGAGCCTGGAATTTACAATTGATGTGTTAATCAAGGGTTAACTGAGCATTTCGTAAGGAAAGAACTTGCATTTATGTAGTCCTTTAAGGACTTCTCTTAAGGGACATTATAAAGCACACTTGTTAACCTCTGACTTTGCTGTGTTATGGAGCTGTGATAAATCATCTGCTATAATGCCACCAATGGCGTGACAAGATCAATAATGAGGGCCAGCACTTGTCCACAGCATTAAGTAGTCATTTAAACCCGTGCAAGGAGAGCTCTGTAGATAGTAATGGTGCAATATTGCTGTGCTATGTATGCTGTCAGACAAAGTAAAATAAGGTTTGACGACCAAACACTGTAAATGCTTCTGCAGGGAGTGAGAGAAAGGAGGAATGCCATTTATGGCAAGGATTGCAGGTTGCAGGACGAGCAAACTATTCAGCAGCTCTTAAATTCATGTTAAACTCATTTCCGGTGCAGCGGTGCATAATCATTAATATAAGCCGGAGCTCAGAGACGTTCCATCCTTCACTACTGTCTGCCAACTCTACAAAGCAAACTCTTCTGGTCATTTAGTCTATGGTAGAAATGTTAAAATTGTTATAATCTGACCAGCAATAGAAGTAGTTAACATGGTAGTGAGCTCTACTCCCAGCAGACAAACTTTGTAACTGAAGCACCAACAATAAAGTGTGCTCCAAACCCAGGAACATCAAACCTGGACATTTGCCTGCACCAAGAAACACTGCACTATTGAAGACTTAACATACAGCACTTAAGATGTGCATTAGGCTTATTGAGGTCATTAATGACAGCATATTAGGTGATTTATTCAAACATGCACCACAGGGTAAATTTTGCAAGGCTCCGCTTCCAGCATGGTGCCTGATCTGATGGGAGTGTTGATTGCAGAATCAGGTATGGGTGTCAGCGCACCAGATTCACAGCACTCCTAATTAATTTAGACCACTGGAAATTGGTAATACCATGAATTGTGTGCACTGACTTCCATGCCCAATTCTCCAAACTGTGCTCCATTAAGCAAGACTCCAGACCAGGAGCAGATACTTACAAAATGTAACTTTGTATTCCAAGGCTCTCAGTTCATACATTGGTGTGTTACTAGCCCTGATATGGTATTGCTGTTGCTGTAGGTATTGACAGGTGAATGGGTCCCAACCTGAAGTCAGAGTTTCCAATGTCCTTGTTGGGGGCAGAGGCACCACCACTCTAAACAAGGCCGTTGATGTGGAAGGGTGGGGCTAAAGCTGGGGACTCCCTGCGCTAAAAATTCATTTAGGCCCATTTCAGGCACAGAATTGATGGAGCGCTGGGAGCAGCACCAGAAGCGAAAGGCTCGAAGCGCAAGGCTTGGCTGAAATTGGACCTTGGGTCTCATCAGATTATTTCCGGTGAGCTTCTCTCAGTGTTGGGCAATTTTGCAGAGGTGTCTTTAAACAGGCCTTAGGCCCCTCATCAGAATCCTCACTAATCGACATTGGCTCCCAGACCTCCAATGTTTCAAATTTAAATTCTCATCCTTGTGTTTGAACCCCTCCATGCCCTCATCTCTCTGTGTATCCTCCCTATCTCTGTAACCTGCTCCAGCCTATAACCTCCAGTCTCCCAATCTCTCTGTTCCTCTGACTCCAGCCTCTTGTGCATCCCCCCTCCCATCATCTCACTATTGACAACCGTGCCTTCAGTCATTTAGACCTCATGCTCGAGACAGGCCTTCAGATTCCTAGTTCCCAAGCTCTGCAATGCCCTTCCTAAACCTTCTGCCTCTCCACCTACCTCCCTTTAAGACCCTCCTTAAACCCATCTCTGACAAGCTTTTGCTAACATCTCCTAATATTATCTTCCTTGGAAAGGGAGATGGAGTTAGTAGCAAGAGTACAGAGTTTTTAGCTGGGCATGGACTGGAAATATAGGGGTAGATTTTGTTCTGGGCTGCATGAAAAGCAATGGAAATTGATCTTCAGGCCACATCAGCATGTTCGACACGAGCTGCCAGTGCTAGTGCCGGCTCCAGTCGCTCCTTCACAGTAGCCCACCCGAACATAGACTTCAATTTTGGGCCACCCATCTGAACGGCAGTGGCCCTCAAGTAGGTCCTGGACAGGTGGGGGGGCGTGGTAGGGTGGTTCGGGCTACGAGGTTGGGGGGTGAATAGCGATTGCAACTCCTGTGGAGTTGAGGGAGCAGGTCTCCTCCTCTGGCTCCACGGGAACAGTTGGACTTACCTGGCATCAGCGGCGGCGGGAGCTGCTGAAGATTCCTGAGTGGGGCAGGCCCGACATCTGCCCCGCTCATCACCAACTAATTTCTCGATGGGGTCCTTCAACAGGCGTTAGATCCCTAATTTATATATTTAAGGGGCCGAACGTCTGTTTTAGGATGGCAAATAAAAGACCCCCATAAATTTAACAGTGGGTCCAACAGCTGCACAGATTGGGCGTAGGCCATCCTACTGCAAAATTGCCATGCTTTGTGCCCATTATACACCCAAAAAAATGGGTGCAACACGTACTAATTTCTAATCCATATAAATCTGAACCAGATGTATTGAGATTATCAGCATCTTTAGCCTTGATTTTCAAATCTATTTTAGTGCATTTTTTTCAGTGAATTTTATGGGTAGGATTAAATGGTAACTTGCAACAACTGCAAAAATTATATTGGTTGGATAAGGTTCACAGTATAGACAATGGTCACTTTTAATTGAGAAGATATTATTCTGCTACACATTCTGCAGGAATTTAGCATCAAAAGTACAAAAATAAGTACTAGCTAAAGTATCTCAGGTGGAGCAGAACTAGAGAGATGACAACTGGAAACCCAGGGAAATCAACTAGGATTCTTGTCCCAGACCACTATCCAGCTACCCCTGCTGCATGTGTGGGTGTCAGATAAAAACACATCTGTCAAGACTAACACATGAATGATGGTCACTTGGACAATGTACCAAGATGAACTAGCACCAATGGAACCATATTCCAGAAAGGAGTCAACAACTTTGGGAAAGGAGAGAACAAAAAGAAAACATAATAAGCATTCACATGGAGTATTAAAATCCCACAGAGGTGATTTTATGCTCCCATGTACCTAGGGTACAATCACAAGTCAGGCCAGGGTGAAGGGATAATTACTAGTCCTAGCCCCTTTAGGGCTACCCCAGATCAGGCGTATTCCCCAGACGTTCACTTTCAACTAAAGTTTGAGGTAGCCGAATCCTAAAGACGCTTAATTGGGTCTATAGGTCTGGACCATCTCTCCCTAAAGGAAAGGAACAACCTGAAGATGTTACCGTCCTCCAGATAGCACTTTTAATAAGTTTAGCTAGACTGTAACGTTCCGGATATTATGAGGGTCCGGAAAACTCCCCCAGAATTCTGCAACTCCTCAACAAAGAGCGTACAGAGATTGAGTTTGCGAGTTTGATACAGAAGTATTATGTGAGATAATTCTAAAAATATATAGGTTTATTAAAGAACCGACATGTAATTACAGTAGGTGTTTCAATCGCAACATTAACAGTTCCAAAAAGAGTAAGCTTACAATTCTTATTATCAGATCTTAACTTCGCTACAGTTTTACAGTTCTTAGTCTTATTCCAGGATATCCACCAAAATCAAATACAGTACAGTACCTTGGTCCCCGAGGTACAAAGAGTCGTAGACTTACAGAGCTGAGAGCCGCCTCTGAAGCCTGAGAATCGCTTTGCCCCTTTACAGCAAGACTATCATCCCATTTGAAAGTTCAATATTTATACCCTTTTCCAGTGGCATTCCTTTAAGGTTTTCTGCTAATGTAAGCTAATTATCTCTAGTCATTTTTCTGCTGACTTCTGCAATTCTTACAGTCAGATCAGCTGGTAGCATTAAGAATTATGTCTCTACCCTAGGTGTTCCAAGCCCACCATAAAAAACGGTGTAACAGCAGGTGCATTTTACTTGATGTCATTTTTACGAAGGCATATGTTTCTGCTTCTTTACGAAGTGTAACTTAGGACACCTTAACCAGGATGCACCATTGTCTTGTTTCCAAAGATTCAGACCGTCGGGAGCCTTATTTCAATAAGGTTATTGATTCAGTGTCAACAACTTATCTTATCTCTATTACCAGAATGCGTATTTGGAGTCGATCGACCAACCCACCCACCCACCCACCCACTCACTCACTCACTCACTCACTCACTCACTCACTCACTCACTCACTCACTCACTCCACAGAATTAATTCATCCTTGGTTATGTTACCTGCCAGCCAATCTCTCCATCTCATACACTTTCGGCCACCAGACACCCCATTATGCTGAGTGTCCCTTCCTTGTGGCGGGGGGAGGGGGGTAAAATCCTGTATATTGGTCACCCCCTCCCCTATGATCTTTCTTTTGGAATATCGTCTGTGTTCTACTGCAAAACAAATACAGCGTATATGTCATGACAGTCTCCCTCAGCTCATCAGAGTATTGGGAATGACTCCCTGGGACTGCATGCACCTGCTAAAACTAAAAACTGTGACATTCAGAAGGTTGGCAGATGCAGTTTAAGTGGAATGAATGCAATGCACCTGTGTTCATGCATTATTCACCTGAGATGCCAACTATGTGCAGAAGCTTAGGGGTGTGGACACCTCCATACCAGCACACAAATCCACTATGAGACATGTTGATTGTGCGAATATGGCAATACATTAGATGTATGATCTTCACTGGGTGGGTGAGGCATATATCTGGCCCATTCTGGTCAAATCATTACATTTCTTTTTGCACTGCGTTGCTGGTCATGTGGTTGTGGAAGTGGCACTAACAGATCTCCCTCCACGATGCCCTCACTGTGGTCTCTTTCCCTGTTTGTCTGCGTAAAGCAATATGACTATCTCTGATTCACTGAAATTAGAAACACTCTTCTCTGCAGGTCTTCTGGTTGCCATGTCTTCTCAGCTCTCCAATGCTGAATTACTGCCACATCCCCATAAGCTGCTACAGGTCTTAAATCCTGCAGCAGCTTGCCATTTCTGCCCATTGCCCACTCAATTGTGCCCAGCCACTGGTGATTCTCCAGCCGGAGATCGCTGATGTTTATGTTAACGAGCTGATCCTGGGAAATCTGCCAGGGTCAGTGATGAGGTCAACAGGCAGGCAGAAGTCTGCATCTGCTGCATTTCTGCCAACGCAAGTGAGAATCTGGAAATCCAGGCCTAGAATTTTCTATTTTAAATATGCTAATGCTTTTATCAATATTTCAAGTAAATTTATTAGAATGTAGAGGGGAATAGAAAATGAGTGCTGTTGCTGAATGTAGAGCAAATGGCAATTTACCATGACTCTTAAGGGCTGATTCTCCTCCGTAACCCGGCCCGGAGGTGGAGCCCACCTGAAGTGCAATATCCCTGTCATGACCTGAAACTGCCTAGATTTCTGGGTTCAGGCATTAGGCTAGGTCAATACTTCCCAGCACAGGACACCCCGACCTGAAAGAAAGAAAAAAGACTTGCATTTATCTAGCACCTTGACCTCAGAATGTTCCAAGCATTTCACAACCAATGAATTCCTTTAGAAGTATAGTCACTGGTGTTTTGTAGGAAAATACAGCAGCATATTTACACAGTAGTTAATCTGTTTTGGTGGTTTTATTTGAGGGATAATGCTAGTCAAAGCACCAGGAAAACTCCCTAAGATCTTTTACCTCCACCAAAAGATAACACATTTGACAATGAACTCCCTCACTGCAATGTCAGGCTAGATTATGTGCTATAATCCTGGAGTGGGGCTTGACCTACAACTTTCTGACTCAGAATCAAAAGTGCTACCTCTCAGCCAAGCTAACTAAAGAGCAGCAGGAACATGACATGGTTGTTCACCGGATTGCTACATTAAAAAAAATACAGTGGGTTGTTGATAGTAGCCATGTGGCCATCCAGTCAACAGATTCCAGCCCCTACTCCTCACCTGTGCACTATAAACCTGCTCGCCATCATTAACTGCATCTTCCAGAATATGTGTAGTTGTGCTGTGGTTGCAAAGATTGATGAGAAGGATGTATGATGTGGGGTGCTGTCCTCTTCTGGGCCAGTGGCAGTGTCGGCAGGCTGCTCTTCCAGCCCTGCAATGACTGAAAAAGAACAAATGTTAGAATGCAGGCTGCATGAGATACCTTCAGACAGAGCTTGCTTTACAATATACTGTCTAGTGATCTTTAAAGGTATGTGACTGTATGTTATGAAGGAAAAAGTTATTTGACTGTGGTATGGGTGCCCTCAGCATGTTTTGCCCTGATGCTTCTCCTTTGTGCGAATGTATGTTACATGTCCTCTACTTCCTAACCATATGCTCCTTCTAAGTATTTCTCCAGTGGGAGTAAGTGAGCAAGGTGGCTTGTGTGTGTTCGTGTCTGCCTCTAGTGCCACAGGTGGTCCAGTACCTTATTGTGCTGGATCAGTCGTTGAGTGGGGCGGCTGGGTGTTACAGGAGAGGCATCACCCTGAAAGATGCATGCGCCTGCGCCTCTGGCCACTTTTCCTGTACGTTGTAACTGTACTTCTCCAGCAAACACAACTTTTGACACAACAAAGACTTCTCTACCATTAAGTTTTAGGCAGCAGCCCTTTAAAACTAGGTGCCTCACTGGATTGTCTGCCCCCCCAAGGAAAACATACTGCTTGCCAGGTTCCCTGGGTTTGTTTCTCTTGCACAGAGAGCCTGTAAAAATGAGGAGGAGGGGGGTAGGTTTGCAAAATTCAGCGAGGCCAGCCTACATTGCTCCCGGCACAGACTTGCCCGTTCCATAGATGGCCGCAGCCCTTATTTTGCTGACGTTGTAAAATTGGAGCTTTCATTTCTACCTAATCAAATTGGCAGTATGTTCATGCTAGCAGTGGGCAGTTCAAATGCAACTTATTGTAACGAATAGCAGTTCAATTGGTCATACTCAGTACAATGATAAACTAAAGCAGAACCAATTGACCTGATATCTTGGCAAACAGATGGTATTTATTATATGGTTACTGCAAGTCACATGGACATGTAGGAGTTATGAATTAAAGATAACCAATCGTCAGGTCAAACTTGTACTGGCATGGTTCCATTCTATAGACTAATACAACATCCTGAAGCTGAGCTGACTCAGCTCCTCCAGTTTGAAACCATTTTTTCAAGGGTGAGCTCATTCTTTTTGAAAACTGAAAATGTTTCAAAAAGATTTTTTTTTAAACTGGAGAAAGGAAGGACAACAAACAATTCAATAGAGGTAATAAGAATCATAACAAGTGTTGCAGAAAACAGTTGCAGTAAAATTAGCTACTAGACTTACACCATCACTTCCTGATATGTGGTCACGATGGGCAAAGTCCTGCAACAGGAGCAGGCATTTGGAAAATAGGCCCGATAATGCTAGTTTATAGTAGCTTAACAGTACATGCCAGTAAATAACATGTGAATCAAGATCTTTGTCTAACCAAGATTCTAACCATCCGCATCACTTTTAAATATCAGATAGTCAGAAAAAGCCATAATGGGGGATTAAGTTGTGCAGCAGGTTAGACATTAACCTTTGACTTTTGGGACCCAGATAGAAATGCGCAGAGAGTCAAAATGCCGTGCAAAATATCACTCCGCATAGGAATATCACCAAGACTGATGGGATAAAAATCTCCTCTGTCTGTTGACTCATTTCCTATATGTAATACATTTGCAAACTCTCAATTTGGATTCGAGGGGCATGTAAAATGTTAGCCTGTCTTTTCTCCTTACAGATGCTGACAAACTAGCTGCGAATTTCCAGTAATTTCTGCTTTTGTTTCATTTTTGTTCTTTTTATTTGTGCCAACAACCCTTACCCCGATGAACACAAAATTCCCAAAAGAAAGAAGTTAATTTCTTTGCCTTCCTTTGATTTTAAAAAAATATTTCTGCTTGCGTGCTGATGATGTCTTCAAAGCACTGGTTTTCACGAGGTAGATGTTGTGACCAAGAGCAATTAACATCAGCACTTAAGGTCATCAACAAAGGTATATCAGTGGTCATGCCAATTGTGTTTGATAACTCTTTTTGCACTAACGGTTTAATTAACGAGGTTAATTGACTCCAACATAAAATTGAAGTCTCATCACATGCAAAGTGGCCTAGATTATTTCACAGTGCAGGACTCCTTGAGTAGGTCACATATTTCCAGGAAGCGGTGATGTGATGTAACATCACTGCCTTGGCATCACTGCCAATACTTTGTGTGCCAACTCTGCCAAAGTGCAAAAAGGACAGAGCTCAGACTTCAAGTGACATGAAAACAAAGACTCACTTGTGGAACTTATTAACGCGAGTGCATGATGTACATTCAGGGCAGAATTTCTTTGTGATAAGATAGTACATAATTATGGAATGTTTTGTACAAACTGTGTTTCAAAGAGGCACTGCCTTCATGAAATGCTAAGTATTTAGCAAACCTGTAATTTATAGGACAGGAGAAGAATAGAAGATCTTTTGTCATTTTTATTATATTGACGCCATACACAGGTGATGTGATGACACATTTTAATGCAATTTAAACATGTTTCCAAAATTTTTTTCCAAACCTCTTAAGTTCAATTAATCCTCAACAAAAAACAGTCATGTTTATCCCAACGGACAGTTATTAGACAGTTTCACATGTTCAGCACCCCTCATCTGTGGATACTGGGCTGGTTGCCTCCCTGCTAATACAAACCATCCCACAAATATCCCTTATTTGATCATATCCACTTGCATAATTATATTTGGCTATGTATGCTCTATTTAAACTAATTTGTATGATTTAAATAGTGTGGATGTACATTAATTATGAATGAAAACCATTTTATATGGAAATGTACAGGATTCAAAGAGACCATTGTGGCTCATCTGGTCAGTTTCTAATTTTGGTAAGGTTACTTAGATTAAAAGTTTTTATTAGGTAGCCGCTGCATGGAACTTCAAGAACTGAATTGTTCCCAAAACATTAAGTTAGTATGCAACAGGCTACAGACAGAGCTAAGTGGTCCCACAACCATTGGGCCAGAGCAAAGCTATGTAGTCCTGAAAATGGTGGTGGACAACCAGGCAACTAACAGGAGGATGAGGTTCAATGAACATTCCCATCCTCAACCATGGTAAGGCTCAGCACGTGAGCATACGAGACCAGGCTGAAGTGTTTGCAAGTGTCTTCAGCCAAAAGTAACATATAAACAATCCTAGTCAGCCTCCTCCTGAGGTGACCACTATCATAGATGTCAGTATCCAGCTAATTTCATTCATCCGCCTGACATTAAGAAGTGGTTGAGTACACTGGGCACAGCAAAGGATATGGGCTCTGACAGCATCCTGTATTGCTGAAGCCCTGTTTCCAGATTTAGCTGATCCCCCAGCCAAGCTGATCCAGTACAGCCATGACATTGGCATCTACCCGACAATATGTAAGACCACCCAAGTATGTCCTAACCACACAAACAGCATAAATCTAACCAGCCAATTATTGCCTTAGCAGCATCCTCCCAATCATTACTGATAACCTGCTCTCTGACAATCAGTTCTTATTCCACTAGAGCGACTTGGATCCTAACCTCATCAGAGCTCTGCATGTCAGAGGAGAGGTGAGGGTAGCTGCCTTCAATATCAAGTAAGCACCAAGGAGCCCGAGCAAAACTGAGATGAATGGGGTCAAAGGGAAAACCCTGCAGTAGCTGGAGTCATACCTGACACAACGAAAGATGGTTGTGTTGAGCTGCTTCATCAATGACCTTCCCTCCATCATAAGGTCAGTAGTGGTGGTGCTCGCTGATGATTCCATAGTGTTCGGCTCCATTCACAACTCCTCCACCCCACTTACCACCTGCCAATGGCAGCCTATAACATCCAGGCTTGGGCTAAGAAATGGCTGGTAATATTTGTGCCACATAAGTGCCAAGTAATGACCATCTCCAACAAGAGAAAGCCCAGCCATCTCTGCTTGAGTTCAACGGCACCACCATCTGAGTCTCCACCATCAACAGCTTGGGGGTTACCATTGACCAGAAACTTCACCGTGTTCTCTGCAATAAGTGGTTTACCTCCTGATCCCTTCATGCCTCTCCACAAAGCTCAAGTCATGAGTGTGATGGAATAGTCACCAGTCACCTGGGTGGGGGCAGTAACAACAACACTCAGGAAGCTCAGCACATGCACTGTAGCAACTCACCAAGGTTACTTCAACAGCACCCTCCTCTCATGTGGCCTCTACTACTGAGAAGGACAAGAGCTTTATTAGTTTTATACAAAAGTTTTTTATTAGTTTTTGTTAGAGAGGACTCCGGTCTCCTTCCTCTCAGTCAAGACAGACGATGGTAGATAGGTTCACAATGATCTTTATTCAAGCATATGCAGGGGGAGACTCTCACTTGACAGCTTCAAGTGGGACTCCGCCGATCTCTCACATTTCATTTACTTATATACATTTGTTATTGCTTATGCAAGCTATTATGAAATATCACGTGCTAGTCACACTATTTGTTAATGCTATCACATTGCCCATGTTAGGGGTCTCTATCCATGAGTTGCACTCCTTAGTTCCCTTGTGAAACTTCCATTTAATCATTTGCTCGGTGACTATTCTTTTGCACGTATATAATTAGGTTTTGACTTGTTTTTCACATTTTATCACACCACTCTCGTTAACCTAACATAACCTCTAAAGTTCTTTATTGTTTGGTCAATCAGTAGTGTTAACTTGTTAATTACCCTTACAGTTTTATACAAAGTAACTATGATGCAGATACTCTCCCACTGTGAGTATTTCCAGTAGTGTTCTGCTTTATTGAAACATAAATATGAGTTTTATTTATGAATTTATCTAATTTCCCATATTTTGATGGAAAAAAAGAAAATTGCTGCTACTAATAATGGTTTCCCTGGCTGTTCGTCATTTTCCATTGCTGGGAAGTCCTGTTCCTCTCCTGCTCAATTGTAGGAGAGTCACAAAAATCACTGCAAAAGCACCATTGGAATTAATACTTATAAAAACTGAGCACAGGTGTTTCTACTTTCTATGCCTCTTATCAAAAGCCTTTCAATGCAAGTTTTTGTTCTGTTTGGAATGATTAAAAATTACTGTAATATGTTGGGAAATATTGGGCATGATTTTCAACTTATGGTATGAGATGATTTTAGTGGTAATTGCAAATGAGCATTAACCAGCTATTTTCATCCTAGCATTAACATAGAACAGAACTGCACTAGAGTCGCATATACATATGAGCCACAATTTTGCAAAGTTTCACTGGCAGTAATGAGCACGCATTGGGAAAATAGGCACGCAGTTCCATGTGCCCAATTTGTAGGCAGATGGAGACGGCACTGGTGGTCAACTCAAGTCTAAATTCAATTGTAAAATTATGCAAATCTGATCCCACCTTGAATTTCACATTCTTTGGGTGAGCTCAATTCCCAGCGCTCATCTCGCCCATATAAAATGGAAACATGACTTATCCAATTAGTTGCATTTTGCTCCCCACATTAATTTCTGTTGTTGTGGAGGGAGACATTTTTACATTGTATTTTCTCCACTACTTTTCTACAGTGTTGTTGCTTCCTATTACAATTGAACTTGTACTAATCAAGGTGCTGATGATGAAAGTTTCACAACTTAGGTGTGGAAAACAAGTTTATGGGGAAACAATAAATGAAGGCACAACAACACCTGAAATGTTATGTAAGCACTGTCAGTACTCAAGGACCTGCATTACTAGCTCAGACAGTGTTTCATGGGCATCTCAGGAAAGACCTGTCTTCAGCACCTGTCTCGTAAAGGAGGCTGCAACATAGCTAAATCATCTCCTGGAGACCAACCTGCAGACAACATGAACCAAAGAAACAACTCTCCCCATGGACATGAAGTTCAATACTCCACTAAACTTTTACTCCGCCAGATCCTTGCAAACCACCACTGGTGACAGATGCCAAATCATTCAGTTGGCTGTCAAAAATATTTTAGGCAGGTAACAGAGGCCTTTTTTCAAGGGGCAATACATTCATCGCTCTCCCAGTAGAATGAGGCATTAGCTTGATAGAGCACATGTTTCCCAGATGGCTGGTCACCAAGAGGGCAGATACCCATGCATTGCACAGACCACTGAGCTTGGCTACCTCCTCCTGACAGGTGAGTTACACTATTGTCTCTTGGGCATATGGCCTGCAGTGCCAAATGGGGAATTCTTTCTCACACCTAGAATGTCTAGTTTTCCAGCTATCAAGCAGGGGTTGGGTGATGCATCACTCCATCACCTGCTCACAGAATCTGTTTAGTGATGTACATTGGGATTCCTTTCATTTTTGCCTGGCACTTTGCTCCCCCCCCCCCACCCCCCACACACCCACTTTACAACCTGGCAATGGCTGACAAATGCTTAAAATCAATTTTAAACAATTATAAACACTGAAACAATATTTGCCCCATATATAGCTACTTACTTTTAAGTGAGAAGTCGCACAACACCAGGTTATAGTCCAACAGATTTATTTAAAATTACAAGCTTTCGGAGCTGTCGCCCCTTCCTCAGGTAGAGTTACTGTGAGACAATCTACCATAATTCACAGAATATAAACACAGAGAAAATGCGATTCAATCTTTCCCTACATCAAAGACACACTAAGAGCACAGCTAAGACAATGAGATGTGTCCCAGGGGGTCCAACGTGTCAAAACACCTGCTGGCTGCATATCCTCTCCATTTGGGTTTGTTTCTTGTGTTTGTTTCTTGTGTTTGTTTTTTTAAAAAGCTGGAAAGACCGGCAACGATGTCAAGTCACGTTCTGTAATGTGACATGAACCCGATATCCCGATTGAGGCCGTCCTCATGAGTGCGGAACTTGGCTATCAGTTTCTGCTCGATGATTTTGCGTTGTCGTGTATCCCGAAGGCCGCCTTGGAGAACGCTAACCCGCGGATCCGAGGCTGAATGCCCTTGACTGCTGAAGTGTTCCCCGACTGGGAGGCAACCCTCCTGCCTGGCGATTGTTGCGCGGTGTCCGTTCATACGTTGTCTCAGTGTCTGCATGGTCTCGCCGATGTACCATGCTCTGGGGCATCCTTTACTGCAACGTATCAGGTAGACAACGTTGGCCGAGTCACATGAGTATGTACCATGTACCTGGTGGGTAGTGTCCTCACGTGTGATGACGGTATCTGTGTCCATGATCTGGCATGTCTTGCAGAGGTTGCCGTGGCAGGGTTGTGTGGTGTCGTGGTCGCTGTTCTCCTGAAAGCTGGGTAATTTGCTGCGAACGATGGTACTTTTCAGGTTAGGCGGCTGCTTGAAGGCGAGTAGTGGAGGCGTGGGGATGGCCTTAGCAAGGTGTTCGTCGTCATCGATGACATGTTGAAGGCTGCGAAGAACATGACGTAGTTTCTCCGCTCCGGGAAAGTACTGGACGACGTAGGGTACTCTGTTGGTTGTGTCCCGTGTTCGTCTTCTGAGGAGGTCTATGCGGTTTTTCGCTGTGGCCCGTCGGAACTGTCGATCGACGAGTCGAGCGTCATATCCCGTTCTTACGAGGGCGTCTTTCAGTGTCTGTAGGTGTCCATCGCGTTCCTCCTCGTCTGAGCAGATCCTGTGTATTCGCAGGGCTTGTCCATAGGGGATGGCTTCTTTAACGTGGTTAGGGTGGAAGCTGGAGAAGTGGAGCATCGTGAGGTTGTCCGTGGGCTTGCGGTAGAGTGAAGTGCTGAGGCGTCCGTCTTTGATGGAGATTTGTGTGTCCAAGAATGAAACCGATTCTGAGGAGTAGTCCATGGTGAGTTTGATGGTGGGATGGAACCTGTTGATGCTATCGTGTAGTCCTTTCAGTGATCCTTCGCCGTGGGTCCAAAGGAAGAAGATGTCGTCGATGTATCTGGTGTACAGCGTTGGTTGGAGGTCCTGTGCAGCGAAGAAGTCTTGCTCGAACTTGTGCATGAAGATGTTGGCGTATTGGGCTGCGAATTTGGTCGCCATGGCTGTTCCGTGTGTTTGGGTAAAAAACTGGTTGTCGAAGGTGAAGACATTGTGGTCAAGGATGAAGCGGATGAGTTGTAGGATGGCGTCTGGAGATTGGCTGTTGTTGGTGTTGAGTACTGAGGCTGTCGCAGCAATGCCGTCATTGTGGGGGATATTGGTGTAGAGTGCCGATACGTCCATCGTGGCGAGGAGTGTTCCTGGTTCAACTGGTCCATGGGTGCTGAGTTTCTGTAAGAAGTCTGTAGTGTCGCGACAGAAGCTGGGGGTTCCCTGTATGATGGGTTTCAGGATGCCCTCGACGTACCCAGAGAGGTTCTCACACAGGGTTCCGTTGCCTGATACGATAGGACGTCCGGGTGTGTTGGCTTTGTGTATCTTTGGGAGGCAGTAAAAGTCTCCTACGCGGGGAGTACGTGGGATGAGAGCGTGTAGGATGTTTTGAAGGTCTGGATCGAAGGTCTTGATCAGTCTATTGAGTTGGCGGGTGTGTTCTTTGGTCGGATCTGCGGGTAGCTGTCTCGGCCAACGTTGTCTACCTGATACGGTGCAGTAAAGGATGCCCCAGAGCATGGTACATCGGCGAGACCATGCAGACACTGAGACAACATATGAACGGACACCGCGCAACAATCGCCAGGCAGGAGGGTTGCCTCCCAGTCGGGGAACACTTCAGCAGTCAAGGGCATTCAGCCTCGGATCTGCGGGTTAGCGTTCTCCAAGGCGGCCTTCGGGATACACGACAACGCAAAATCATCGAGCAGAAACTGATAGCCAAGTTCCGCACTCATGAGGACGGCCTCAATCGGGATATCGGGTTCATGTCACGTTACAGAACGTGACTTGACATCGTTGCCGGTCTTTCCAGCTTTTTAAAAAAACAAACACAAGAAACAAACCCAAATGGAGAGGATATGCAGCCAGCAGGTGTTTTGACACGTTGGATCCCCTGGGACACATCTCATTGTCTTGGCTGTGCTCTTAGTGTGTCTTTGATGTAGGGAAAGATTGAATCGCATTTTCTCTGTGTTTATATTCTGTGAATTCTGGTAGATTGTCTCACAGTAACTCTACCTGAGGAAGGGGCGACAGCTCCGAAAGCTTGTAATTTTAAATAAATCTGTTGGACTATAACCTGGTGTTGTGCGACTTCTCATTTTTGTCCACCCCAGTCCAACGCCAGCATCTCCACATCATGACTACTTTTAAGTGGCCACATTTCTTTATGCTTAAGCAAACAGAAAGATATTCTGCATGTCTGATTAGGCAATCTGCTGTCACAAGGCCAAAATTATATTGGGAGTTATTGCTACTTATTCAAAAAACATAACCCAGGATAATTGTGTGCAGTCAGCTCAATTCCTAACACTCATTTTGTTGGGAGCATAAAATTGGGCCTTTGGATGTGTAAGCAGTGAACGTTGCTCTGCACTCCATTTATCATCATGTTGACACCAATGTTGAGGTGAATGGCCACCAGGAGAGTCATAAAAGGGACTGAGGCTTTCTCTCAATGTTTCAGATTATTTTAACCATTTTTTTTGTTTAAAAGGTTAGCAGTTTAATATGTGATTGTTGCCATATTTTGACAGGAATACATTACATTCCCCCAAAATGTTTTAATTTAGTGATAGATCTGGGTTCTGGACCCTTAACTATGCTACAAAAGTTTTGATTTGTGCTTTGTCTGTTCTGTCATGGCAGTTTCACAAACTCCCAAATGTGCAACAACTCTTTTTTTATCTCTCAATTTTGTCACAATGCATCAAAGCGTAATATTGTTTATCTTGATCTTTTTATCCGTGTTTCTCCCTTTTTTCCAACAGTTCTCAGCAGAGGAAACTTTAACTCAAAAATATATGCTTACTTTTCAAGCCATAAACCACATTAATGTTCCATGGATGTTATACATGAAAGGAAATAATTAATGTCACTGCACACTTCAGTAAAGAAAAGGTTAGCTCCACAACTCCGCAAAATCCCCACCTTCCCAGGACGATAATGTTTAAATTTGAATTATCAGGTCAAGTGTCTTTATTTCAGACATTAAAGTTGACAGGGTATTATTTTGGAAGAATTGATCGAAATGCATTTTCTGACTATTTATGCCTGAATGGAGAAAACAGTTGTATATTCAATTATGAAACAACAGAAAATCTGGAAACACTCAGCAGTTCGTCAGTAACTGTTGAAAGAACAGATAAGTTAACATTTCAGGTAAACCCCATTGATTGCACCCGAAACATTAACTCTCTGTTCTCTCCACGGATGCCGACTGACCTGCTGAGTGTTTCCAACATTTTTTGTCTTTCTTATGATTTCCTTGTTTTGCAAATTTTTGCTTTTTACATATATTCAGCTATCTTTTGCAGTGGCCCATTGGGGATAAAGTATCTGTTCTCTTGTCCCTTTAGTGGGTTTACACTTTTCTTTTTGGTGTGAGGGAAAAGACAATAAATCTGAGCTCTGAAATTTCACGCCATTTTCAGAGTAGTTTGAGTGCATAATTGACGCAAGTAATTTTTTACGCAGCAAAATGGGGCAAAAGCCCTTTCCACTTGTTTTCTGTCCTAAAACCAATCCTGTCCCACACACTTGTTGGTCATTCTCATGATCCACCCGCTAAGGCTAGAGAGTGAGCTCATTTACGTATGATATAATGAAGACCAGTGGTGCAGCAGTAACGAGCTTCCTGTTTCTACACTCACAATGCACTTGGGGTTAGAATGAGAATTATGGTGCGCAGCTGTTCCAGAATAAGCTGACACAGGCGAAAGTGAGGAGTTTGTAGGGCGGAAGAGTATGCAGAGTTTCAATAGTGATTTTTGCAGCAATTTCTTTTGGCATTCTGAGTGCTTCTGAGAGTATGAGATGACTGGGAGATCTTGACTGCTCCCCATGGTGAAGGCTTCTCAAGAGCAGATATGGTATTCCCTATCGCCATATCTTTGTATGCCTTTATCATGGAGGAGGAGGAACAGCACAGGATGGAGCAAAGAAAAGTCAGGCAGCATTTAAGGAGGATGGACTCCACCAGATATTAACACTGCCCCCTCCCCCACCCCCGGCAATAGAATATACAGGCAATACAGGGCATATGAGGACCTTAGTGAGGAGATATATATAAGAGTGCACTTCACCAATGAGGCAGTAAGAGAGTCTGCCACCTACTGCATGAGGACCTGAAGTCACGGTCATCTGCCTGCACTACTCTCTGTGGCTATGAAGGTGATGACTGCATGCAACTTTTATGGCACAGGATCATTTTGGGCAACCAGACTTATGAATAAAACCTCATGGGAATTGCACTGCAGAAGCTTAAGGAAGAGCACCTCATCTTTCAATTAAGCACTTTACAGCCTTCCGGACTCAACATTGAGTTCAAAAATTTCAGATCATAATCTCTGCCCCCATTTTTTCGGGCGGCAGCTGTTGCTGATTCTACTATTCCCATTTACACTGTAAGCGGTTTTTGATCCTAGCCCAATTGCTAGACGGACGGTTCGAATCGCCCCCGCCTTACGAAAGTTCTATACCTGGGAATTATTATTCAGAGTGTAAATGAAATAAGTCACGGACAGGAATGCTTCGGTGAAAAATCGTACTTATATTTATTTGGTCTAACATACACTGGCTAAAACATGCACTACTAAACGAAATCACTGTCTCTGTGGAGAATAAAAATCCAGGTTACAAACAACATACATACAGTACTCAACTGGGGACTATGACAAGCAGTAATTCCCTTGTTGCTATGGTGGACTCTAATTCCACCCCTACCAACGAATTACCCAGTCGCATAAGCCCCTTTGCCTGGCTGAACCAAACGAAGTTCCCACCCCGGAATAGCCCAAAAGCTTCACTTCTGAGAAAAACCCTGAGCTCTTTACACCTCACCCAGCTCGCCTGGGATATCTGGTTTACCGGCTTGGGACACTCGAGACCATGCTTACCCCCACACGCAGCCGGTTTCGATCGCTCCGCTCGGCGGCTCCTCTGGTACTTCTTGTTAGGTCAATCTTGTTGGAGCGAGAGCGAGAGAGAATGGTGGGAAAGGATCTATCTTTATAGGAGTCTCGCTACCCCTATCTTTCCCGCCAATCTTTAAAATCCTTTTGTTTCTAAGCACTCAGGTGCTTAATCAGTGATGGGCCATCATCAGACCCATGAGTATTCCGTGATTGGACTAATGGCCCTAAGTCTGGGACATATTTCGGTCTTTGTGTTGGGAAAAACTGGCTCCTCTTCGGCTGGCTAGGCTAGTGGGTTCATTGTTCTGCTTCTCTTCTGAGATGGAGGTGAGAAGTGCTTTTGCATATTAGAGTGGTTTTCTAACAGGTTCAAGTTCAACGGGTGCCTCCGGGTCCTCAGCCCCTTTGTCAATGGCCCCCCTTCCTTTTTCTAGGACTGTCGGGTGAACCCATTCATTCGGGATGACTGACAGTTCTTTTGTCACAGCCAACTGCCATGTGTTCTCTGGAGTTTTAACAAACCAGTTTTTCACATATCTGCACAGGGTGATCCCATCACAGGGAAAATACCCTCAGAAAAATCCCATAAAGTTCACAAAATATTCTCGACTGAGTCCATTCTTTAAACAGAGACTTTGCGATCTCTTCAACACCTCTTCTAGACTCATCTTTTGTTTCTTTACTTGTCCCAATACCATCTCCTATTGTCACGCACCATCATCCTTTTTGTCTTTTAATCCCTCCTGCCTTCCACCCTATCACAGACCTTCCCTTTTGTTCTTTCCTCCCCCCCCCCTTTCCCTGCCTCTGTACTTGCTTAAAACCTGTTATATCTCTAACTTTTTCCAGTTCTGATGAAAGGTCATCGATCTGAAATATAGGCCGGAAATTTGCCGGTGCTCAGTGGACGGGATCGGTGGCGGGTCGGCAGTTAAATGTGAATTGATTGACAGCGGGTCGGGAACCTACTGTCAACTCACTCCCACGCGCCTTTCCCGATGTCGGGTCTGCCAGCGCTGAGCAGACCCAACAGGCAACGGCGGGGGAGCCAATTTAAATGATTAGTGGCTTGTTTACAGCCACTTAACAATTGTTTTAAACTTACTTTTTGAATTGACAGCTCACCCATGGGTTTCACGCTGTTGCTAGACCACGTCTGTGAAGCTGAGGCGGGAGGTCAGTGGCCATTGAATCAGCTGATCAGTTGACAGCTTCAAATGTCAAGTAAAAGTTCCCACCTTACAGAGATATCTTCCCTCAGCCACAAACTCTTCCTCACTGCATTTCCACAACAGATTCACCATGCTGCAGGTCTTTACACAAGTCTCCATCCAGTCTGACCTCATTACCTCTCTCACCGTTGACAGATTGCTTCTGTCATCTCTACTGCACCTGCCATCTATTCTAACAGAAAAGCAAAATACTGCGGATGCTGGAAATCTGAAATAAAAACAGAAAATGCTGTAAATACTCAGCAGGTCAGACAGCATCTGTGGAGAGAGAAACAGAGTTAACGTTTCAAGTCGATGACCCTTCGTTCTGACGAAGTGTCATTGACCTGAAACGTTAACTCTGTTCCAGCTATTCTAACAGTATTGGTGCCCTTTATACTCTCTCACCTTGGTCCTCAGAATCCCACCACGATCAGCCCCAACACCAGCAGCACCAGGCACACTAGCAGCACCAACAACAACACCAACTTCTCCGCAATCAACTGATGCTGCACAGGACACAGGGCATCAGCACCCGACCAACATCGCTGCCTGGGAGGCCAGGGATGGCCTCACCATGGCCAGATTTACTTCACTTGATGCTGTACACCCTGGCTGCCACATGATGTGCCAAGTTGGCACCACCCCACACCAACACCATAAAGCATCCCTACAATGCCCAAACCATTCCTTTCACACTCACCACCATTGCGGGGCGTACCGTTATGTCTCATCATTCACTGCAATTCACTAAGCCACTTCCAAAGGTGCACACAAATCTGTCCAAGAACACAAAGTGTTGAAAATAAACGTTTCAATGTTTGACACCACATTAACAGAAACTTTACATGGACATTGCATAAAACACCCAAGTGCCTACCCTTGTGTGTTGTTAGTTGGTATGATTGGACTAGGATGAGAGTGAGTGTGAGGGACGGCTAGTGAGATGGGGATGTGATAATATAGATAGAGAGGGATGGGTGGAGGTCCAAAGTAAGTTGGTGTGAGTAAGGATGTGCAGGAGTAGCGTAGGGAAGGCAGAGTGATGGGGATGTGATGAGAGGCACAGCAGGATGAGGTCAAGTGCGGCTTTGTACTAACGTTTCGTGATCTACTGAGATCATTGAAACATTTGCAGCACTGCACTCAGGTCCTCCTGACCACATCCCTGCTTGTGCCCTCCTGTGCAATGTGCAACCAGGCTGTATTGATCTCTTGGGGAAGTCTCTTCCACCCATGGGAAGGGAAGAGAACCTCCCTGCGTGCTGTGACTCCCTCCATAAGCATATGGAGAGAGTCATGGGAGAGCCTGGGTGCAGGCGTGCACCTCTATGCAGTGCTTGTCAGTGTTTGCAGCACCTCAATGCTGTAGAACAGCACAAATGTTAAAATAAAGTTGACCATGGTCCCTTTAAGGAAACCGGCTGATGACGCGTCATCAAATGACGTCACCAGACCCCCTTCCTCTAATTGGATGGTAAACGCGCTGGGCGGTCTTAACAAGCCCCATCAAGGGAAATTCATTTCGGACAGCGGAATGGAGCCAGCAGCGGGGTTGGGACCCACCACCGACGTCACCCGCCACAGAACCGCCGAGGTCAGCAAAATCGCGGCCGTTAACTCTGTTTCTCCACAGAAGCTGCCTGACCTGCTGAGTATTTCCAGCATTTTCTGTTTTTATTTAATGTATATTAAGAGTTACACCAACTGAACCAACCTCAACAGGAATACAGTACACTACTGAGTGAGGTGATTAACTTCTAATTGCCAAAGTCAAAGATGCAGTTGGACACAGAAGTACATAAACTAATGGTAATTATTAATAGATCTGTGATAACATATCAACATCAAAGTTACACAAATTACTTGAGTAGATATTGCTGACAAAATCTAAATCATTACAGGCAGAAATGTAATTTAAGTGTATCACAGAATCACAGTGTTAGCTTATTTTCTTTGATTACAGTTAATAACGTTACGTTCAATGTCCAAGGTAACTATATAATTTAGCAAGATTATGTTTACAGTTTGGATTCAGAATATTGCTGATAGACTGCCAGATTTGAACAATAAGACTATCCCTTGCTGATATGAGCACAAACATACAACTTTGTCCTTCTGGGGTTGGTTGTGGTAGAATTGACAATTCTGTCTCCCACTGGATTGCTTGAATTCACCTCTGGGCAATCCTGTGGTCTGTCATAGTCTGGCATCCTCTTTTCACCCCAATTTAGCATGTACATTATCTCTATATTGTTATATGGTCACGTTTCTATCTCTCTGTTTTCAAGAGACTTCAGCTGTTGCATAACAGTATGAGACACTTACATGGCACTATTTGGAAGACAAGCAGGGGAATTCTCCCAGTATCCTGACCAATATTTATCCCTCAATCAACATCACTAAAAAAATGATTATCTGGTCATTATCACATTGCTGTTTGAGGGACCTTGCTTTGCTCAAACTGGCTGCCGCGTTTCCTACATTACTACAGTGACTTCATTTCAAAAGTACTTCATTGGCTGTAAAGCGCTTTGGGACATTTTGCGATCGTAAAAGGCGCTATGTAAATGCAAGTCTTTCTTTTATCTATCAGCATTTTTCAATAAGCAACAGCTAAACCAGGCATTGACAGGAAATTAAGGCACCTAATCAGCCTTGTGAGGCAATAATCACAATTTAGCACCTTAACAAGTAGGTAATCAGTCTCTTGAACTGTAGTAGACACTAGATGAGTTTGTTGGAATATATTCGTTGGAATATTGCAACTTAATGGTGCAGAAAACAAGAAAGGTGCATTTTATTGAGGTAGGTGTGTACATTATATTAAACAAAATACTGTTGAGGAAAACTGCAATCTTAAGCATGGGATGGACCCTACTCCACTCCACATTCCGGGAAGCAGGCCCAAGAAAAAATAACAAAACAGAACACTATCTTGACCTATAGAAGGACTTGGCAGGGGGTTCAAAAAGAATTAACAATGTTAAGAAGAGAAGTAATGAAACAATAGCAAACAACCTCTAGATCAGGAGGACCACCAGGGAGGACCAGAGCTATTAACATTTTTCAAAGAGCCAAAAAAGGCTATAGTCTTAAGGGTGAATTTTCAAACTTTGAACTCTTAGCAGTGCGCCTTGCCTTCCTGGACCGCATATCAGAAATTCAGGCATGTATTGCACATTATTTTCCAACCATTAATTTAAATGGTTGTGTGTACTCAAATTTCCAATATGTGCTTCTGGCAGGCAAGATGAAGTCATGGAGCGCAAAGTCAAAGTCAGAAAAGAGCTCCTTAATTATTTGGCCTCAAGAATCTGGAAGGGGTAACAGAGATCAATATAATGTTATCCAACAGTGATCCTAATAATCTTTGGGGATGGTCCCCGGCAATTGCCTCCCAAAGATACACAAAGCCAACACACCCAGACGTCCTATCGTATCAGGCAACGGAACCCTGTGTGAGAACCTCTCTAGATACGTCAAGGGCATCCTGAAACCCATCGTACAGGGAACCCCCAGCTTCTGTAGCGACACTACAGACTTCTTACAGAAACTCTGCACCCACGGACCAGTTGAACCAGGAACACTCCTCGCCACGATGGACGTCTCGGCACTCGACACCAGTATCCCCCACGATGACGGCATCGCTGCGACAGCCTCAGTAGTCAACACCAACAACAGCCAATCTCCAATCGCCATCCTACAACTCATCCGCTTCATCCTTGACCACAATGTCTTCACCTTCGACAACCAGTTTTTTACCCAAACACACGGAACAGCCATGGGGACCAAATTCGCACCCCAATACGCCAACATCTTCATGCACAAGTTCGAGCAAGACTTCTTCGCTGCACAGGACCTCCAACCAACGCTATACACCAGATACATCGACGACATTTTCTTCCTATGGACCCACGGCGAAGAATCACTGAAAAGACTACACGATAACATCAACAAGTTCCATCCCACCATCAAACTCACCATGGACTACTCCTCAGAATCGGTTTCATTCTTGGACACACGAATCTCCATCAAAGACGGACACCTCAGCACTTCACTCTCCCGCAAGCCCACGGACATGGACAAGCCCTGCGAATACACAGGATCTGCTCAGACGAGGAGGAACGCGATGGACACCTACGGACGCTGAAAGACGCCCTTGTAAGAACGGGATATGACGGGATATGACGCTCGACTCGTCGATCGACAGTTCTGACGGGCCACAGCGAAAAATCGCATAGACCTCCTCAGAAGACGAACACGGGACACAACCAACAGAGTACCCTACGTCGTCCAGTACTTCCCCAGAGCGGAGAAACTACGCCATGTTCTTCGCAGCCTTCAACATGTCATCGATGACGACGAACACCTCGCTAAGGCCATCCCCACACCTCCACTACTCGCCTTCAAACAGCTGCCTAACCTCAAAAGTACCATCGTTTGCAGCAAATTACCCAGCTTTCAGGAGAACAGCGACCACGACACCACACAACCCTGCCACGGCAACCTCTGCAAGACATGCCAGATCATCAACACAGATACCATCATCACACGTGAGGACACTACCCACCAGGTACATGGTACATACTCATGTGACTCGGCCAACGTTGTCTACCTCATACGTTGCAGGAAAGAATGCCCCGGAGCATGGTACATCGGCGAGACCATGCAGACACTGCGACAACATATGAACGGACACCGCGCAACAATCGCCAGGCAGGAGTGTTACCTCCCAGTCGGGGAACACTTCAGCAGTCAAGGACATTCAGCCTCAGATCTTCGGGTAAGCGTTCTCCAAGGCAGCCTTCGAGACACACGACAACGCAAAATCATCGAGCAGAAACTGATAGCCAAGTTCCGCACCCATGAGGACGGCCTCAACCAGGATCTTGGGTTCATGTCACGCTACATGTAACCCCACCTGACGTAGAGTCATCCAGACTCGAGTCGTCGTTGGCATGTTCTCTCTACACAGATGCGGCCGGACCTGCTGTGATTTCCAGCAAAAAAAGTAAAAAGTTTAAAGTTTTTTGTTCTCCATACAGACTCCAGCATCTGCCACATTTGACCCCTTGTGACCCCACCTCATTGTCTTTGTTGTATTTTGCTATCGTCTTTGATGTAATGTCTTCCTGACTGACCTGGTTGGACACCATCCACACCTTTGATTGCCGTGATTGTCTCTCTGCCGAGGTGTGATAAAGGGCAGTTAGAAAGATTAACTGTAGTCGTCTGGCATTGTTCTCTGACTATATATGTTGTGCCCATATGTATTTCTTCACTTCACCTGACGAAGAAGCAGCGCTCCATAGCTTGTGATTTCAAATAAAGTTGTTGGACTATAACCTGGTGTTGTGCGACTTCTCACTTTCGTCCACCCCAGTCCAACACTGGCATCTCCGCATCATAAAGAAATGGAGCCTGGGTTTGGCAAACTTTTCTTCATTTGTTTGCAATCACCCAACATCAGGAAACAATTTAAATTGAAATGGAACCTTGCAACATTTACAGGCTCTCCTCCTCCCGGTGTGGGGGAAAAAGTTGCACACACACATCTTCATGAAAAGGCTTAATATGAATCAGAATGTCAAAAAAAGAAATCAGTTTTTAAAGTGGCGTACTTAGGCCTCCCGAAAGACGGGTGAACCCTGCCCGTCATTGAGTGAGAGACCGAGCTCAGCGGTGCCATGTGACGGAGGGAGCGGGCGAATCGGACAAGCAGCAAGTTCACTGGCTTCAGACAGCCGGGGAAACGAATGCCAGCTCCGGGCCAATAAAGACTGAACCTTTGACCTGCGGAGTTCATAATAACTGAGCGCTGTCAATCACACATCCCAGTGACTGCAGTGATCGCTTTTTTACTCGCACCTTGTAGCCGCTCCGGATCACTAAGGTGAGTGAGTGACTCTGCACAGGCTGGTGGGCTGGGGGTTTCTCCCACTCCCGAGCTTTCTGACCCGGCTTTGTGTCGCTTTATTGCAGATGAATGCGGCGAGGAGCCTGAGCGCGCTGGCGTTTTCGAAGCGGGTTGTCGGCGGGCCGAGGATCTGCAGCAGCCCGCTCTTTACCCCACTGACAGGGGCAGAAACGAGAAGTGACTGCGGCAGCGCAACACGCAACACGGCGAGAGCGAGCAGCGGCAGCCGAGGCCCCGGCACCCAGCTTCACACCAAGAAACGGGGCTACGAGATTACTCGCAACCCCCAGCTCAACAAGGTAAAGAGCAGGCAGGGTGCGGGAGTGTTCGGCAACTTGCTCTGCCGGAGGGGGAGGATGGAGCAAGCCGGCATCTGGTCAGCTGGGTTAGATTATATCTCTTCCAAACTGCACCCTACGGAATGGTTCGTCATGATGGAAAGTAAAGCTGCAAAAAGCTGGCATCAGTGGTTGAATTTACTGCAGTGTGAAACTGTTAATGATTTCAGGGGGGACATCTTGTCTCTGAAGGGCAATAAATCAAGGTTTAATAATAAATATGTGGGATGGATGACTATTCTGGTGCAGTTATACTGTCTTTTTTTAAAAACAGTGACTTTGGCTCTTGTAGCAATGTAAAAGTATAATGAAGTCATCTTTGTGTCTGATTTTTAGATTGCAAGAGCATAAACCATCCTGGGGTGTATGCCTCACACCACAGGGAATATAACTCCATGTGGTGTGAGGCATACCAATTAGTGGCACAAATGGAAATAAATGGCTTTGATCTAATAGCCATTACAGAGACATGGTTGCAAGGTGACCAAGGTTGGGAACCAAATATTCCAGGGTACTGGACATTTCAAAAAGGTAGGCAGAATGGAATGTGGGGGTGGGGGGTAGCCCTGATAACAAAGGATGGCATAAGGATAGTAGTGAGAAAGGATCTTGGCTCAGAAGATCAGGTAGTAGAATCAGTATGGCTGGAGATAAGAAATAGCATGGGGCAGAAAACAGTGGTGGGAGTAGTTTATAGGCCCCCCCAAACAGTAGCTATACCGTTGGACAGTGTATTAATCAACAAATAATAGGAGCTTGTAATAAAGGTAATAAAATAATTTTGGCAGAATATAATTTTCATATAGAGTGGGTAAATCAAATTGGCAAAGGTAGTCTGGAGGACGATTTCATGGAATGCATGCGAGACAATTTCCTACAACAATACGTCATGGAATCAACTAAGGAACAGGCTATTTTAGATCTTGTATTGTGTAATGAGACAGGGTTAATTAGTAATCTCACAGTAAAGGATCCTCTGGGGAAGAGTGATGATAATATGATAAAATTTCACATTGAGTTTGAAAGTGAAATACTTAAATCAGAAATGAGAGTCTTAAACTTAAAGCCAATTACGTAGGTATGAGGGGTGAGTTAGCTAAACTAGATTGGGAAATTAGATTAAAAGGTATGACGGCAGATAAGCAGTGGGAAACGTTTAAAGAAATATTCCAAAATTCTCAACGAATATGCATTTCATTGAGAAATAAAAACTCCATGGGAAAAGTGATCCATTCGTGGCTAACTAAAGAAGATAAGAAATAACAACAGAAAACGCTGGAAAAACTCAGCAGGCGAGGCAGCATCCGTGGAGAGAGAAACAGAGTTAACGTTTCAGGTCGATGACCTTTCGTCAGAACTGGAAACAGCCGGAAATCAAATAGATTTAAGGCAAGAATAAAGCTGGGAAAAGGGGGAGGGGATGAAAGAACAAAAGGAGAGATTAAGAGACATTAAGAGACATTCAAGGCAAGAGGTGGTGTTAATGTGACAGGTTAAGGCTGAAAGAAGTGTGAAATCCACTGGCAGAATAAAGGATAAAGAAGATAAGGATAGTATTAGATTAAAAGAAGAGGCTTATAATATTGTGAAGAATGGTAGGTTGATTTATCTTAGCCAAATCAACCTAACCCGCACATTTTTGGACTGGGGGAGGAAACCGGAGCACCCGGAGGAAACCCACGCAGACACGGGGAGAATGTGCAAACTCCACACAGACAGTCACCCGAGGTCAGATTCGAACCCGGGTCTCTGGCGCTGTGAGGCACCAGTGCTAACCACTATGCCACCGTGTTGCCCGTGGAACTACAGGCCAGTTAGCCTGATATCAGTCATCGGGGAAAATGCTGGAATCCACTATGAAGGAAGTAGTAATGGGCCACTTAGAAAATCATAATATGATTAGGCAGAGTCAACATGGTTTTATGAAAGGGAAATCGTGTTTAACAAATAGAGCTTTTTGAGGATGTAACTAGCAGGGTAGATAAAGGGGATCCAATAGATGTAGTATATTTGGACTCCAAAAGGCATTCGATAAGGTGCCACATAAAAGGTTGCTATGCAAGATAAGGGCTCATGGGGTTGGGGGTAATATATTAGCATGGATAGAGGATTGGTTAACGGACAGAAAACAGAGTAGGGATAAACGGATCATTTTCAGGTTGGCAGGCTGTAACTAGTGGGGTGCCGCAAAGATCAGTGCTTGGGCCTCGGCTATTTACAATCTCCATTAATGACTTCGATGAAGGGACCGAGTGCAATGTATCCAGGTTTGCTGGCAATACAAAGCTGGGTGGGAAAGTAAGCTGTGAGGATGACACAAAGGGATATAGATAGGCTAAGTGAGTGGGCAATAAAGTGGCAGATGGGGTATAATGTGCGGAAATGTGAGGTTATTCACTTTGGTAGGAAGAATAGAAAAACAGAATATTTTTTAAATGGTGAGAAACTATTAAATTGGTGTTCAGAGAGATTTAGGTGTCCTTGTATAGGAAACACAGTTAGCATGCAGGTACAGCAAGCAATTAGGAAGGCAAATGGCATGTTGGCCTTTATTGCAAGGGGGTTGGAGTACAAGAGTAAGGAAGTTTTACTACAATTGTACAGGGCTTTGGTGAGACCACACCTGGAGTACTGTGCACAGTTTTGGTCTCCTTATCTGAGAATTGACAGACATGTCTTAGAGGTGGTGCAATGCAGGTTCACTAGATTGATCCCTGGGATGAGAGGGCTGTCCTATGATGAGAGATTGTGTAGAATGGGCCTCTACTCTCTGGAGTTTAGAAGAATGAGAGGTGATCTCATTGAAACATACAAGATTCAGAGGGGGATTGACAGGGTAGATGCTGAGAGATTGTTTTCCCTCCCTGGAGAGTCTAGAACTAGGGGGCATAATCTCAAGATAAGGGGTCGGACATTTAAGACTGAGATGAGGAATTTCTTCACTCAGAGTTGTGAAACTTGGGAATTTTCTACCCCAAAGGGCTGTGGATGCTCAGTCTTTGAGTATATTCAAGGCTGAAATAGATAGATTTTTGGACTCTAGGGGAATCAAGGGATATGGGGATCGGGTGGGAAAGTGGAGTTGAGGTCGATGATCAGCCATGATCTTATTGAATGGCGGAGCAGGCTCAAGGGGCCGTATGGCCTACTCCTGCTCCTAATTCTTATGTTATGTTCCAGTGCCCTGTTAATTTGAGTCTTTATAAGATGAAGCAGAGTTCTTTTGAAATAGAAAACTGCAGGTGCTGGAACTCTGAAGCAAAAACAGAATATGTTGGAAACACTCAGCAGATGAGGCAGCATCTGAGGAGAGAACAGATAAATTGATGTTTCAGATGTGGAAATTTCATCAGAACAATTTCTGCTTTTGCTTCAGGTTCTTTTGAATTTTATTTTAGTGTGGACACTACTTTCTGTGCTTTCAAACAGTTAAAATTAACCTGCTGGAAGCTAACCTCTGGCCGTGTGAGATTCATGGCCTGCATTATAACTGCAGTGCTGCAAATCAGTCCTGTTCTTGATCTCCAGCAGGTATTGCACTATAACTACTAAATTTAGTCATGTAGCATGAGTGTATGTTAAACCCAGTAATCAGTTTACTGCAGGTGAGATAATCATTAGGCCCTTGGGTATACATATTTTTGAGGATATGGTATAGATTATGGAATGTTACAGGACAGAGCCAGGCCATTCGGCCCGGCCCACCAAGTCTGCACTATTGTTTTTCGGCACGTGACCTACCTAGTCTCATCCCACTCTCCTTGTTTTCTAGACTTTTAATATTTTTTTTTCAAGCAATGCTAACTCCCCTCTTTAAAAGACTCTGTTTCAATAATTTTGTGCAGTAGAATTCCACATTCTAAACACCACCTGTAGGTAGAAAGAAAAATTCTAACCTTTTTAATTTTCCTTGTAATTATCTTTAAATTTAAATCCATTCTTATTATTGTCTTGCTAACCAAATACTGTAATGAAAACAATCCATCACTAGCTTATAACCCTTCTATTACTGAAGACTTCGATCAAACACCCCTTAACCCTCAATCATCAGCAAAGTGATGGAAGGTGTCATCGACAGTGCTATCAACGCGGCACTTACTCACCAATAACCTGCTCACTGATGCCCAGTTTAGGTTCCGCCAAGACCAGTCGGCTCCTGACCTCATTACAGCCTTGGTCCAAACATGGACAAAGGAGCTGAATTCCAGAGGTGAGGTGAGAGTGACTGCCCTTGACATCAAGGCAGCATTTGACCGAGTGTGGCATGAAGGAGCCCTAGTAAAACTGAAGTCAATGGGAATCGGGGGGGGGTGGGGGGGGGGGGGTGGGGGGGGGGAACTCCCCACTGGCTGGAGTCATACCGAGCACAAAGAAAGATGGTTGTGGTGGTTGAAGGTCAATCATCACAGCCCCAGGACATCGCTGCAGGAGTTCCTCAGGGCGGTGTCCTAGGCCCAACCATCTTCAGCTGCTTCATCAATGACCTTCCCTCCAACATAAGGTCAGAAATGGGGATGTTTGCTGATGACTGCACAGTGTTCAGTGCCATTCACAACTCCTCAGATAATGAAGCAGTCCATGCCAGCATGTAACAAGACCTGGATGACGCTCAGGCTTGGGCTGATAAGTGGCAGGTAACATTCGCGCCACAGAAGTGCCAGGCAATGACTATCTCCAACAAGCAAGAGTCTAACCACCGCCCCTTGACATTCAACGGCATTACCATCGCCGAATCCCCCACCATCATCATCCTGGGGGTCACCATTGACCAGAAACTTAACTGGACCAGCCACATAAATACTGTGGCAACAAGAGCAGGTCAGAGGCTAGGTATTCTGAGGCGAGTGTCTAACCTCCTGACTCCCCAAAGCCTTTCCACCATCTACAAGGCACAAGTAAGGAGTGTGATGGAATACTCTCCACTTGCCTGGATGAGTGCAGCTCCAACAACACTCAGGAAGCTCAACACCATCCAGGACAAAGCAGCCCGCTTGATTGGCACCCCATCCACCACCTTAAACATTCACTCCCTCCACCACCGGCGTACCATGGCTGCAGTGTGCACCATCTACAAGATGCACTGCAGCAACTCCCAAACCCGTGACCTCTTCCACCTAGAAGGACAAAGGCAGCAGGCGCATGGGAACACCACCACCTCCAAGTTCCCCTCCAAGTCACACACCATCCTGACTTGGAAGTATATCGTCGTTGGGTCAAAATCCTGGAACTCCCTCCCTAACAGCACTGTGGGAGTACCTTCACCACACGGACTGCAGCAGTTCAAGAAGGCGGCTCACCCCGACCTTCTCGAGGGCAATTAGGGATGGGCAATAAATGCTGGCCTTGACAGCGACACCCACATCCCATAAACGAATTTAAAAAAAAACCCTCTTGGCTCTAGTTGGGGAGGGTTGAGGAGGGGAAAACTCTTAACTTCAAAAGTCTCTCTTCTGTGACCCCTCATCCCTTGCAACATCCCAGTTAATCTTTTACATAGCTTTTATATCCTTCTTATAATGGATGCCCAAAACAGTAAATTATATTTCAACTGCAGCCTCATTAAGGTCTTCTGAAAGTTCAACATTAGCTCCTGCTTTTGTATTCTTTGCCCCTAGATATTATACCAAGGATTCCATTTCTCTTTTTTCCTGGTGCTCTCTACCTGCACTGGCAACTTTCTGCACACCAAGATCTGTCTGCTCCTCTACTACATTTAAAATCTTAGCATTTAAAGTTTATTTCCTCTCCGTATTCTTGCTTCTAAAATGCACTAATTCTCATTTTTCTACGTTGTTCTGCATGTGTTCCCTATCTGCCCATACTGCTAACCAACCTATGTTCTCCTATCTTTCACAATCTTCATCACAATTTGCCATATCCCCCAATTTGGTGTCATTAGCAAATTTCAATATTGTTCCTTCAATTTGTAATTCCACATATGTATACTAGTCACTCTGCTATTGCATATGTGGAGTCAAGACCAAGTGTAGTCTTCAGGCAAAACAGGGCTAGAGGGTGGAGGATAATTGCACCAGGATGCACAGATATAATTTAGTCCTGATGTTAAAGTCATGCATTCTGTCTTTATTGTTGTATAGTACTTTGATTTTAATATTTGTAGTTAAATAGCAATTTGGGAAATAGAGTTGTTTGGAACATGGGACTTTTCTACAGTACAGAAGAAAAAAGATGCAAAATTTAGGTGCTCCAGCCAGGAGAGTGTCAGACAGCGTGACATAGGGGTACGGTAGCATACTGGTTATGTTACTGGGCTAGTAATCCAGAGGCCTGGCAACATGAGTTCAAATCCCACCATGGCAGCTGGGGAATTTAAATTCAATTAATTAAATAAATCTGGAATAAAAAGCTAGTATCAGTAATGGTGACCATGCAACTACTGAATTGTCGTTTAAAAACCCATGCCTTTTATGGAAAGAAACCTGCCGTCTTTACCCCGTCTGGCCGAAATGTGACTCCAGACCCACTGCAATGTGGTTGACTCTTAACTCGCCTCTGAAATGGCCCAGCAAACCAGTCAGTTGTATTCAAGAAGGCGGCTCAACACCACCTTCTCCAGGGCAATTAGGAATGGGCAATAAATGCTGGTCTTGCCGGCGACGTCCACATCCCAGGAATGTATATTTTTTAAAAAAAATAGGCAATTCCTATTTATAAATGTGGAATAGGAATTTGTAATGGTAAAAGTGTGACAAAAACATGACCCATAGGAAGTAAAGTAAAGTAGAGAGGAAGTGTGCACGGATGTAATTATAGATGGTAAGTAAGAGCAGCTCCAACACTAATCCCTATGGAACACCACTCGCCACACCGTTCCGTTTTGGGAAACGTCCTTATTTACTTTGATCCTTCATCTATCTCTATCCAGTTAGCTACATTCCCTTTAATTCCATGTTATATTATTGTTGCCGTAAGTCTCTTCATGGGTAAAATGCCTTTTGAAAATCCATATGTACCATATCCATTGGAGTTCCTTTATTATTTGTCCAAAGAATTCTATTAGGTGCTATTTTTCAATTCTCTAATTCATGTTGACTTTTCCTGATTAGCTCATGTTTCTTCAAGTGCTTAATAACTTCATCTCATTAATGTAGACTTTTCCCATCAATCGAAGTAACAATAGCTGGCTTATAAATTCTCGACTCATCCCTGTTTCTCTTTTGTTGGGGGAGAGTTTAATTTGCCACCCTTCAGTCCTCTGGCATAATCATCTTTTCCACAGTTTTGGAAACTTTTATTGGCAGGGCCTTCATTATTGCTTCCCTCAGGATTCTCCGATGTGGACCACCAAGTCCTGAAATTTGTCCACAATAAGCTGCAGTAACTTCTTAGTACTATCTCTCTTTGAATAATGACCGTCAATTACTGTATCTACACTAGTGTTGTCCGATACACTAGCCATTTGCCACATGTAGCTAATTGGGAATCCAGATGTGGATCATTGCGTTTCTGATTAGTAAATAGAAAATGAGTAATGTACGTTGTTGGGCATGTGATCTCGATACTGCTATTTGCATGATGTATGCATGTCTACTTTAACCTTTTTTTGTGGCTTTGTTGGTAAAATGGTAAGACAAAAAGCAAAGTGTGTACGTGTTTTTTGATTGTTGTGAGGGCTTTACTTTCTTGGTTACTGAATGGTGGTAGATGTTAAGTAAAAATGCACGTGAAATACATTTACTTGTATTGTGTGAGGCATTTTCTGCTAGTGGCTCAAACCATGTTGCAGTTGTCACACTGATGACTAGTCAGCAATTTCTATTGGACACCACTGTGCTACACCCATCACTGGTGGTTCTACAACTTTCATATCCTGGTATTTGCATTATCTGCCTTGTAAATACTAAATGCTTCTTTTTTTTAGTTTAAATTTGGATCTAATCTCCCCAGGGAACCCATCTCCTCTAACAGGTACAGCTTCCAGATTGGAGAGACAAGGGCCTATAAATTTGGCCACGCAGTGAAAGTGCGCCGCCTGCAATATTGGGAAGGAAAAAGAAATGGGTCCTTACCTCGTGCCTTAGAATGTTTGCATATGCAAAAAAGGGGCCTAACGCTTGTTGAGGGCCTCTCTGCAAGGTTGGTTTGCCCAGAGACAGCCTGTGCCAGCACCGGCTACACTCGGAAACCAGACCTTGGGATTGCCTGCGACCTACAAGATAAGTATTTTACATTTACACGTAGTACTCCTCCTGACCCCATATTTAACTGCTTGATCGCCGCCGCCCCGAGGACCGCTGTGTCGATATTGCGCAACTCATTGGCGGGCTCTGATGCTGCGTTGCTCTTTATAATTAGACCCGTGGCACAATATCTGGAGAGCTTCAGTCCTCACCGCCCCCCATGTGCACAAATTTCTGGGCAAAGGTCTACTTATGGACTCTGCTTCTATGTTATTAGGAGGGAAATGGTACTAAAATACCAAAAGTGTAATTATGCCATTATCCTCTGTTAAACTTCAAACACTTAGTGGATATGGATTGACAGCAAAAAAGATTAATCACTATTTAGAGGGAAAGAATCCAAAAAGACAACAATAAAAGTTCTATTTAAGCAACTAGTCCGTTATGACTCATCTTCCTGTTTTTTAGAATAACTTCAAGTAACTTGGCAACCTAAATTTTTTTTTTAATAAGTTCTGATTGTGAGTAAAACCTGTATTTCAACAAAGGCATAACTACACTTTTTTACCTTCAAAATGTTACTTAACAGCATTGCAGTAATTCTGATTTGAACTATTTGTTCTCTAATCATTTACATAAGAACATAAGAACTAGGAACAGGCCACTTGGCCCCTCGAGCCTGCTCCGCCATTCAATAAGATCATGGCTGATCTTGGGCTCAAAGCCACTTCCCCACCCGCTCCCCATAACCCTTCACTCCCTTATCTTGCAAAAATCTGTCTATCTCCACCTTAAATATATTTAATGACCCAGCCTCCACATCTCTCTGGGGCTTAGAATTCCACAGATTTACGACCCTCTGAGAGAAGAAATTCCTCCTCATCTCAGTTCTAAAAGGGCGACCCTTTATTCTAAAACTGTGCCCCTGCGTTCTAGATTTTCCCACGAGGGGAAACATCCTCTCTGCATCGACCTTGTCGTGCCCCCTCAGTATCTTATGTTTCAATAAGATCACCTCTCATTCTTTTAAATTCCAATGAGTATAGGCCCAGCCTGCTCAACCTTTCCTCATAAGTCAACCCCCTCATCTCTGGAATTAACCTAGTGAATCATCTCTGAACTGCCTCCCAATGCAAGTATATCCTTCCTTAAATAAGGAGACCAAAACTGTACGCAGTACTCAAGGTGTGGTCTCATCAATACCCTGTACAGTTGTAGCAGGACTTTCCTGCTTTTATACTCCAGCCCCTTTGAAATAAAGGCCAACATTCCATTTGCCTTTTTGATTACTTGCTGTACCTGCATGCTAACTTTTTGTGTTTCATGCACAAGGACCCCCAGGTCCCTCTGAACTGTAGCATTTTGTAATCTCTCTCCATTTAAATAATAATTTGCTTTTTTATTTTTCCTGCCAAAGTGGATAACCTCGCACTTTCCCACATTATACTCCATCTGCCAAATGTTTGCCCACTCACTTAGCCTGTCTATATCCCTTTGCAGATTCTTTGAGTCCTCTGCACAACTTGCTTTCCCACCCATCTTTGTATCATCCGCCAACTTGGCTACATTACACTCGGTCCCTTCATCCAAGTCATTAGTGTAGATTGTAAATAGTTGAGGCCCCAGCACCGATCCCTGTGGAACCCCACTAGTTACCGTTTGCCAACCGACAAATGACCCATTTATCCCAACTCTCTGCTTTCTGTTAGTTAGCCAATTCTCTATCCATGCTAATATGTTACCCCCAATTCCGTGAGCTCTTACCTTATGCAGTAACCTTTTATATGGCACCTTATCGAATGCCTTCTGGAAATCCAAATACACCACATCCCCTGGTTCACCTTTGTCCACCCTGCTCGTTACTTCCTCAAAGAACTCCAACAAATTTGTTAAACCTGATTTTCCCTTTCATAAACCCATGCTGACTCTGCTTGACTGCATTATGATTTTCCAAATGCCCTGCTACTGTTTCCTTAATTAAGGACTCCAGCATTTTCCCAATGACAGATGATAGGCTAACTGGTCTATAGTTTCCTGTTCTGTTTCCCTCCTTTCTTAAATAGGGGTGTTACATTTGCGGTTTTCAAATCCACTGGGACCTCTCCAGAGTCCAGGGAATTTTGGTATATTGCAACCAATGCATTCACTCTCTCTGCAGCCACTTCTTTTAAGACCCTGGGATGCAGGCCATCTGGTCCAGGGGACTTGTCATCTTTTAGTCCCATTATTTTACCAAGTACTATTTCCTTAGTGATAGTGATTGTCTTTAGTTCCCCCCTCCCTGTGGCCCCTTGATTATCCATTATTGGGATGTTGTTAGTGTCTTCTACCGTGAAGACAGATACAAAATATTTGTTCAGAGTCTCTGCCATTTCCCCATTATTAATTCCCCAGTCTCATCCTCTAAAGGACCAACGTTTACTTTAGCTACCCTCTTCCTTTTTATATACCTGTAGAAGCTCTTGCTATCTGTTTTAATGTTTCTTGCCAGTTTACTCTCATAATTCATCTTTTTTTTTAGTCATCCTTTGCTGGTTTTTAAAAATTTCCCAATCCTCTGGTCTCCCACCAATCTTGGCAACATCGTATGCCTTCGTTTTCAATTTGATACCATCCTTTACTTCCTTAGTTAGCCACGGATGGTGCTCCCTTCTCTTAAAATCTTTCTTTCTCACTGGAATATATATATTTACCACAGTATTGCTGCGATATTCTTTGCACTGTAAATAACATTGACCAAAAGCAAATAAAGAATGGTGCAATGAAGGCTTATTCAAGATAAAGCTTTGGTGCCTATCTGATGGGAAGTTTGCGGGAGTAGCTTTCATTTGTCCAGAACAGTACTTGTATTGACAGTATGCAGTATCTGTGCTTACCATTAAATGAGCATCTTCTGGTCATTTTTGGGAGGGGGTGGTTGCCTTTATTTAGTTGTCAGAACTAACTTGTCTGCTGGGGAAAGTTGGTGCTTCTGTGGTGCATGTTATATTTTTCCTCTAAAGTAAATATAATTTTAGCAGTGGGCAATTTCTGGGATGCAGTGCCATTGATTTTTTTTGTCTGGAATTGGAGGCACCTTTGTGCTGTTATGATAGCTTTTAAGAAGCAGTATTAAATAGGTCAATTAAATATTACTTCTGTGTCAGCTAAATAGTATTAGTAGCATGGCATTTAGTGGTATACTAAAGTAATGTTGTATTTTAATATTTAAACCATAGATCGCAGCACTACAATTTCATCTCGTACTACGAAGATGTGTGTGGGAGTTAGGAATTTATAGGAAAAAATGACTGCAGGTTGATCAGGATACACTGACAATGTCTGCCGCATATGGGCCCATTCTCCCAATGTGGATAAATTTAATGTGATGTATTTGGGCTGGGGTAATTCCTGGTATGTTTATACCATGCAAGGTTACCTGTTTAAGGCTGTGGAGTAAGAAAGGGATCTTCGTAGTAATTTATGAAAGTTAAGGACCATGACCATTGTCATAAGTGTTTAGCTGGCATAGTTAAATAAAACTAAAAATATAATAGCCCTGAATTTCCGATCGGAGGGTTCCTGCGGGCAGATGCCTCTGATCGGAAAAAAATCTACGAACCTCTGGGCTTGATTTTAATAATGGAGGCGGGTTGAGGGCGGGCCCGCTGCTCGGCAGCTTTCGGACCCGCACCCGGCTGCCGCCTCCCAGCACTTCCGGTTTTGGATTGATTGGCCTCGTTACGACCGACGTGCGGGTCCCTCCAGGCAATTGCTTGGAGGATGTCAGTTTCTCGCGTCTGATGACGCGTTGTTTGTTTGAAAGTTTAAAAGGGCCATGTCCCCTTTGCATACAAATGTCATTGGGATGGCTTGGTGCTTTATTATCTTGAAAGGGGAGTTGACCGTGTCTGTTCTGAGCAAAATTTAATGAATGATATTGCTGGTCATATTATTCCAGGAAGAGATTCATGATTTTTTGATATGATTTTATTATCTGACTATGAAATGAAAAAGATGCCAGATGTGTTCCAATCATTTGCTTAGTAATATTAATGCTTTTTTCTCTGGAAGGTGCTGGGAGCTGCAGGAATGGCGACCCCAAAAACTAAGGCTGCACCCAGGTTCAATGAGGGCTCTCTCCATGCTCTTGTTGAGGGAGTTAGAGGACATCAGGAGCTCCTCTTCCCTGGAAACGGAAGGAGGAGGCCTCCTCAGCAAACCAAGGCAGCTTGGCTGCAAATTGCTGAGGAGGTGAGCTCGAGATCTGTGTGCAGACGCACATGGGTTTAGTGTCGGAAAAGGTTTAATGATCTGCTGAGATCACCTAAAGTGTGGCCTTTGTGTTCTGGGACATGGAAGTTCAAGAGTGAGGGCTCAGGGCGAATTCCATGTAGAATGATGGTGGTGACACTGAGCGCAAACCACCGTTTATTGGACAGATGATGCCTGGGGTTTGAGACTGTTGGACTTGTATTCATCTCCATGTGCCAGCTACCTGTGGTTGAAGCGTTAGCTTACGCGAATCTGGCATGGATGAGTGCATCCCTTGCCTGACGGCCATCATTGTGGTCGGCTGCTGCTGGATTGGCCACATCCGGCCCCCCCTAGGCGTCACTCCCCGTCCTCCTACTCATCCTCCTCCTTGTCCTCTTCATCTTCCTCCAAGGAGGCTGTGTGCTGAGCCACTTGTTCATCCGGCAGCACTAAGCCGCGCTGCTCTTCCTCCGAATCTGACGACCAGGATGAGAGGATGTAAATGGTTCCCATCCCGTTGATATAGATTTCAGTTGAGGCAAGAAGCTTGCAAACGCATACTCAAAGTGGCCTGAAATTATTCCAATCAGTTCAAACAGCAGATGTGTGTCAGCTTGACCACAAGGTCAGTAGATTTGCAAAATCTTATCCCAAACCTCCAACAACAAAGTTGTTGCATTTGAATGCCAGCCATGTTACAGGAGCACTTTTAAAGTTTTGCACCAATGATGACTACATATCATGTTATCCACCAACTTGTCTCCTTGCAGCTGAACTGTTTGACAAGACGGGAAACAGGAGCCAGAGGCACGAAAATGGGAAACCTCTATCAAAATAGGATTATCAAGGCAGTGAACAGGCTCTTAACTGCCTTAACTACCTGTCCCACCGGTTGGAGTCGGGTCAGTTTGGGAGCAGCTGAACAGACACTCACTAAAATTGCATGGAGGTGGGTTGGGTGTCTGAAGCTATTTTTCCCGTTTTTTTTTTTTTTTTGGAGTTGACCCGTCTCCAAACCCGCCTCCTCAGGGTTATTAAAATCGAGCCCTACCTGCTGGTTCCGTAGATCCTGAGGTTTCCTCTCCTGGGCCTCTCCTCTTGGAAATGCGCAGAGGCCCATGTATCCCAGGGGCGCATGCAGTTCGCAAGTGCCCCTGGGATCACGTGGGCCAGGCGAACCAATCAAAGAAGGGAATCCTTCTTCATGCTTTTGATAGGTCTGTATGGACAGAACTGTCAAAAGTATGAATGGGGATCACGTTTAAAAACACACTCAAACATTAAATAAATTTTTTAAAAACATTACATATTTAAAATTAATTAAAATTCCACTTAATTAAATATTTTAAACATTTAATTTTTTTGAGAAATTAAATTTTTACAGGGCTAAAAATAAACTTACCTTTTTGAAGAGTATATTTAATTTATAAATGAGTTATAAAATGTCATTTTTCTATTTTTTAACACTCTTAAGCTGGTAAAAGTAGGCCTTAGGCCTGCTTTTACCAGGCGTAAGACTTCTATGGCCTTTCAGCGGGCGGAAGTTGTGCAAAAAGTGCAACTCTCCACCCGCAGAGGCACTTTTCTTGTGCCGGCGGATGATCTGTCAAGAGAATTCTTGACAGATCGCAAGTGCCGGTTTTCAGCACATGCGCTTTGCATGCCTGAAACTGGCACTAGCGCGGCCCCTACGGGTGTGTATGGACCTCGTACGCACCCGTGGGGGTCGCAAAATCCAGCCCATTACTTATCTTATAAGACCTTTGTATGGCCACATCTAGAATACTGTGTCTAATTTTGGTCCTCTCACATGGTGGGATATATTGAAGCCCTGGAGAAGGCCCAGAGAAGGGCTACCAGAATGATACCTAGTCTTAGGGCTCCTACTTGTAGGGATAGGTAAAGGGAACTGGGAATTTCTTTTTACTGGAGAATCATAAATTTCAAGGTGACCTGTTTGAGCGTACATGTTAAGAAATATTACTTTTCACGGAGATTCATTAGCTTCCAGAATAGATTGTCAGAACCTGCAGTATGTATAGGTTCACGACATGTAAGCTTTCAAAATGGAGCTGGACAACTTCTGAATTCCTTTAGAGATGTTTAATGACTTGGACTAAGGCTTTTTCCTTTTTTTTTGCCTTTGCCAGGAGATTGTGTGATTGGGGGTGGTGGATGGTAGGTGCATGTAGCCTGCACCATGTATGGATGGGACGATTGGATGGGCTAGCTTGGTCTTGCTTTTTTTGTATGTTGGAACCAGTACTGAGTGGGACAAGCTGGTGCCCATTAACGCAGTATTCGAAGTAACGATAAAATATATTTCCTTAGATGGACCAAGGGTTTGCACTTGTGCTGCTAATAATAAAACCTTGAAATGACATTAGCAGTGTCACCTTGCTGACATTTATTGGTGTAATTGTTTTTCACAAAAAAGGAAAAATATATTTTCAGGCCCAAGGTCTTTCCCATTTTATTATTTTTTAGCCTTGTAATTATGAAAGGTTTATTGCTGATTTTAATGCAACTGAATAAAAAAAGTTTTGTGCTATGGTGCTCCAAGATGTTTTCAGATCTCTGCAAATAGATGGGCATCGCTAAGAAAAGGGTGGGGGCGGAGACAGGAGGAGAGATATCCACCAGTGTACTCTTCAACAATTCCTTGGAGGCCTTGGAATAATTTTAGAACATGTTGCCCACTCTAACCTTAAATAGGAAGCTAATAATTTGAATGCTTCTTGTTCTGCTGAACATTTATTGATACTCTTTCAATGCCCCTTTAAGATTACTTGTTGAACTGTTTTTGATTTTTGGGCAGGAAGATAAGCCAATGTCAATTTTGGCCTTGTAAGCGATGCATTTCAACACTCTTTCCATCATTGTGCCATTTATAAACAAAAATAGGATTACCAAATATAAAAACAGAAAATGCTGGAAATACTCAGGTCAGGCAGCACCTGTGGAGAGAGAAACAGTTAACGTTTCAGGTTGGTGACCGATTTATCAAATACTTTTTGAAGTTTGTGCCTCTTTAGAAAGATTAATCTGTAAGCATGTTCCAATTGGGAACATAATATGTAGAATATTGAAATATCAAAATGGCCATAGCAAGTTGGTGAACTGGCCCAATGATATGTGGGTGATATATTCTCATGGCAAATTGGTGCACGCCTAGGTGAATTCATTTTCATGATTCCTTCACAATGAGCTTCTGATCTTGGCTGGCTTGTCCGGGGAGGATGAGCGACTGAGCGGAGATTAGTTGTTTCTCTTTCTCTTTGAACTTCGTAGGTAGCCAGGCAATTGAATTTCCAGCCGTCACAGCCATTCCCACAGGCTTTCTCATTTCACCCTTGCACCACGAGTTTCAAACTGAGGATATTGTCTGAATACAGGCACTATGCTGAGAAGAAAGCGCACTTTTTTAAGTAAATTGGAATGTCTGACCGCATACTATTTGTAATAGATCTGTTCTACAATATTTAAGCACACAAGTGTGTTTATTAATGTGGAGCAGAATCTTAATATGAGCTAGTGATCTAATTGTTGATGCTAAACGTTTGACAGAATATCTTATGATTTCATATCATTTCGTAAGTGTTAGTATTGATGGAAAAATATTAGTGAAAGGCAGCGTGAAAACAAGGAAAGAATATTTGCCAATGGGAAGCTTTTGGAGGCGGGACTCCCACTTGTCAGGTTTTAGTCCCACCTCCATCGACTTTTGGCCAACCCACGCTATTTTCCCTTGATTAACCTTGTTAAGCCCGCCCAGCGGGCTTAGCGGGCCAATTAAGGGAAAGCCGGTGACACAGAACGTCAGCGTATGATGTTTCATTTGTCAAATTTTTGACACATGAATTGTCATCGTTTGACAGCTCTGTGAAGCTGTCAAACACTGACATTCTCTGTAGTTTGATGCGTCCTTATATTCAAAACTCATCAATCCTAGCATTCAAGACTCATCAAACCTATCTGCTGAGCAGAAATCAGATGGCTGTTGCATCGGAGAATGCAGCAGTCATTCTGTCACCTCTGCCGGTGAGATGCCGGAGTCTCCGGTTCCCCAACTGTTGAAGCCTGCAGGAAGAAACAAAGGTAAGTAAACATTTTCTATCACTTTACACTCACCTCACATACTTACCTCTCCACACTTGCACCCATCACTCACCTCCACAGCGCATTTTTGGACCCTTCCGACCCCTGCAGACCCACTGCTCGCCTTGCTGACCCTGGCGGGGTTCCCCGATGTCGGGAAGCTCGCACTTGCAGGGGTAAAATGGGGATAATTCTCTTTACTGCCTGTTAACTACTTGTTAACAGGCAGTTAAGTGGCTGTAATCCCCTTCCCGCCTCGAGGAGGCGGCTCCCAGCGTGAGGAGGCTACCCGCCTCCTGGGAAGAGGGCACGGAGGTGGGTTGGGGGCGGGATGGACACCCGCCTCCAGATTCTGCCATTTTCCCGGCAGTCCCGCCTCCAAACCTGCCTCCCCAGGGCTGGCAAAATCCCCCCCCCCCCCCCCCCCCCCCCCCCCCACTGAGTCTGAACCTTCCAATGAGTCACATGCTTCAATCAACAACATGAATAAAGACAGATTCCCTGGTCATTCATCTAGCTATTTGTGGGACCTTCATTGTGTGCAAATTGGTTGCCAGATTTGTCTACATGACAATTGAACTTCAAAAGCAACTCCTTTGATGTGAAATATTTTGGGACATCCTGAGGAGATGAAGTGCTATATAAATGCACATCTTATTTTTTCTTTAATTTGCACCATTATACGCCCTTCCTCTCCTGAAGAGACGTGAATAACCACATGAAAAACATCAGAGAAAAATGTGTCCTTAATTCGCAAATGTATGTGAATGGACACTCTAGGATATGCATCTAATATTGCAAACTGCACAGTACAGTCCTGAGTAATGATATTCTATAGTGATCCTTGGAGTATTTATTGTCTTGATCTATAATTATCCTTCTAACAGGGTGCAAGATTTGGCATGGCACGATATTTTACAATAAAAACTATGAATTTCTACATTATACCATGTGCATGTGATTTTGTACCATTATCAGAAACAGTGAAAATTCTAACTTTCAATACCAATATTTGCTGCTTTAAATTACTTGTAACCTTCATCTCCTCCTTTCAGAAATTGAGTTAAATTAACATATTATTAACTGCCCTGCATATCTTCTATATTGGTGGGAAGGAAGGGTTATTTCTCATCACTTATATCTTGGCAATTTCGTACTGGTGTCCTTTAGTGCTCTGATCACAGTTCACGTTAAGCTTCTTGTCTTGTATTGTGCAAAGTTAAGGAGGCTGCTTTCAAGCCTGGCGCAGCATAACTATACGCTATTTAGTTGCGCAATGTTGCAGATGTTTTTAAGTATTGAATATTAGTATTTATACATTTGTGTCTGTAGTCTTTTGTTCCAGCTTTCTAATTGATTGGCTGTTTTTCCACCGTAGAAACAGTGAATCAGATAAGAGAAAAAAATCAGTTCCCTTTCAGCCACCATTGCAGTTGTGCACTTAAATGTCTAGGAAACACAGAAACACAACGTGTTAAGCCATAACTTACTTTGCTATATTGGCCCGGAATTTGCAGTGAGCGGGGAAGCGATGGCAATGGCTGCTGATCTCGAAGAAAGCAGCCCACAAAGATCTAGCTATCTCTGTGGTGTCAATTTCAGCTCTCCCGACCTTGGTTTGAATTTGGGGCCAAATCAGGCGAATCACCAGTGTCCAACAACACTGATGTCATCAAGCTGGCTAAGCAGCCAATCACATTGAAGAATTAATCAGACAGCAAACCAGGAAGTAAAATGCGTAGATTCTAATTTACTTTTAGTAAATTTTGCAGAGAGCGAAATAAAGATTGGGACATAAACATATGATTAAGGTAGAAGCTAAAATATCATAAACTTAAAAAAAAAATTATATTTAAAAACTTGTAATTTTTAATCATATTAATGGAAACATTTGACATTCCAAAGAGATAAAATTAGTTTTTCAGGGCCAGAACGGTTGTTCAGCAGTCAGTATGTTGTTAAAAAGCCAGTTCCACCTCTTTCAACAAGGTGTCAAGTTTTGGGGGGTTTTTAACAGCAATATTCCATCGTAAAAGGGGAAGTTTTCATCATTTCAAGTGATTTGAATTGATTGCTGGCTCTGGGGAGTTCCACACTGCAACCTGTGGCGGAGTAGGGAATGACTGACCGCAACGTCTAGATTTTTGCGTATATCTGCGCATGTGCTAAATCCTGAAGATGCTGTCAGTTTCAGAGGGGCAACGGCAGTGAATGTTGGCAGTTTCGCCGTCATTACCACCGCAAAATCCAGCCAGTACCTAATGCCTCTTTCCCTTCCATACCACCATCTTATTGCTTTAACCAGAACCTGCCACTTACTGCTAGGGCCTCTTTCTCTGTGACAAGTCTTAGGCCCCAGCTGCTGCTCACCCCTAGCTCTACTATTCCCTTGAGCCTGCTCTCCTGCTCATTCCTGGGCCCAGACTCGTGAGCAACAGAGTGGGAAATATACTAATCATGATCAAAAGTGAAGGATTTTTTGTTTTGACATTCCACATGCTGAAGTGGTAATTGATTTCACTTCCTTTGCCTCACTTAAAATTAAACTTTAAAAATCTGTCTGAACTAGATTATAAATATAACTTATTTTGAATAATGGCCAACTGTCCTTAAATGCACTCCTAACTTTTACAGATGTCTCTTGACGATTTAACCACACCGTTAGCCGTCACAAAACTGTTTGGCTTTTATTTGTTTGCAAACAAAAATCGGAGAAATAAATAAAGTTGAAACACAGCATGTGACAAATTATGCATTATTCCTGTTCCTCTCAAAGTGGAAGACATTTGTGAAACAATTTTTTTTCATGAGAATGACTCTTTTAAGCGGTATACTTTATGTAAATATTTACCTGCTGTATGTAATTATTTATTTGTAGCCATCTGCCTGCGAGAAACTTATTTAGAATATGTGACTATTGTTTCATAGTATTTAGCAGGTACGAATGTGTGGATATCAACCAACAAATGCAATGTTTCAAAAAGATTATACATGCCTACACACAGATTGATGCTGGGAAGTGCTGCAAGTAGCTCTCTGCCTTGGGACAGGTTGTAAAAATGGTGTCCATGCAGGGAATTGAGGGGTGGGGTAAACCCTGTTACTGGATTGGATGATAATAAATAGTTCCTTTCACGTGCTAATCTGCTGCATGCAGTTACAGTCTTTCTAAGAATGATTTGCTATTTACTATTTTCAGCTTTTTTTCCTTGTACCTTTTTAGAATTTGAGATTGTGCAACGTGAACAGTTGCCTCTTTATTTGAAGGAGCTTCTCGGACTTTAAAAGCTTGTGTGAATTGACATCTGTGTGTCAGCTTGAAAACCGATACATAGCAACATGTGCACAGTGCACTGAATAGCAAGTTCACTGGATGCCTTCCAGCAATTTGTTTTATCGTGTTCAGAGCTTTGTGAACTGAGGTTAGAATACCTTTCTATAGCAGAGTAAATTAATTGGAATATTACATTATACAGTTGCACTTGTATGCATATGGACCAAAACAACAAGCTTTAAGCTTGGAGTGAATCATAACACATTTTTCAGTGCATAGGTTACAGAGGATAAATGTAATGATCACCTTCAAAAAAAGCCGCAAACAGCTGGGTTTGGAGTGTTGTGCTGCAAGCTGTACTAATGGTAGACCATAACATGTCTCTCATTCTGTCATTGTATTTTTTAAATCTAATGTGACTAGCTATTTTGTAGCCTTGTCTTATACCATAATGTGTGTGGCCATTTTTTAATGAATATTTCTTCCATCAACAATGCTGAGAAATGGATCTTTTTACAGTTACTGAAAAAGACAACTTTCATTCCATTATTCTGGACTGGCTTCACAGCCAAGTCCCACAGATGAAAACTCAGTTCCTGTTTGCTTGCTCTTTTTCCCCATAAAAATCATCTGTTTCAGTATCTGCTTGATTTAATTGCATTTAATTTCTGCACTCTAACCAGCCATCCTATTGTGAGTTTATACAAACTACGATGAACTCTAAACTACTTTGTCAAAGTTTATTTCAAAGCTTTTTCTGACCAGAAACAGTTTCTTATTACCATGCAGAATATCTGGTAAATTATTGTATCTTCTATTTTATTTTGTCTAGTACCTGTAACTTTGACTGTATGTGGTCACAAGTTTGCAATGGCTACTTTCATCCAAATGGATTGGATGATAAACTTTGATCACCTAGTTATTCAAGCTCTCATTTGAATGTATAGTTATTTTTGTTTTTAGTGAGGATACCACCCTCACCCCTCCCCATCCCTCATTGCCCATGGCAAAGCACATAAGGCCATATTTTCCGATCGGAGGCTTCCCGCGTGCGGAGGCCTCTGATCTGGAAAAATCTACGCACTTACCTGAGGGCTCCCGAGGTCCAGACACTTCCGATCCTGGGCCTCTCCAACTGGAAGTGCGCAGGGCCCACGTATCCCAGAGGCGCAGGCGGTTCGCAAGCGTCCCTGGGATCACGTGGGCCATGGGGAGCCAATCAAAGAAGGGAATCTCCCTTCATACAATTGACAGATAGACCTGTCAAATATATGAATGGAGATCACCCCAAAAACATTGTAAAACATTAAATAATTTTTTTTTTCAAAATCACATTTTAAAAATTAGTTGAAATTACAATAAATTAAATATTTTAAACAAATTTAATTTTTTGAAAAAATACTGTTTTTTACGGGGCTAAAAATAAACTTTTTTTTAAAAGTATTTTTAAATGATAAATGAGTGGACTAATCTACTGAAATTTTTTGAGGATGTAACTGGTAGGATAGATAAGGGAGAACCAGTGGATGTGGTGTATTTGGACTTTCAGAAGGCTTTCGCTAAGGTCCCGCATAAGAGATTAGCGTGCAAAGTTAAAGCACACGGGATTGGGGGTAAGGTACTGTCTTGGATAGAGAACTGGTTGGCAGACAGGAAGCAAAGAGTTGGAATAAACGGGTCTTTTTCCGAGTGGCAGGCAGTGACTAGTGGGGTACTGCAGGGATCGGTGCTAGGAACCCAGCTATTCACAATATATATTAATGATCTAGACGAGGGAACTAGATGTAATATCTCCAAGTTTGCAGACGACACAAAGCTGGGTGGGCGTGTGTGCTGTGAGGAGGATGCAGAGAAACTCCAGTATGATTTGGACAAGTTGGGTGATTGGGCAGGTGCATGGCAAATGCAGTATAATGTGGATAAATGCGAGTTTATCCACTTCGGTGGCAAAAACAGGAAGACAGATTGTTATCTGAATGGCAATAGATTGGGAAAAGGGGAAGTGCAACGAGACCTGGGTGTCCTTGTGCACCAGTCACTGAAGGTAAGCATGCAGGTGCAGCAGGCGGTTAAGAAAGCAAATGGTATGTTGGCCTTCATAGCGAGAGGATTCGAGTACAGGAGCAAGGATGTCTTGCTGCAGTTGTACAGGGCCTTGGTGAGACCACACCTTGAGTATTGTGTGCAGTTTTGGTCACCTTATCTGAGGAAGGATGTTCTTGCCATGGAGGGAGTGCAGCGAAGATTCACCAGACTGATACCTGGGATGGCAGGAATGATGTATGAGGAGAGATTGGGTCGATTAGGCTTATATTCGCTAGAGTTTAGAAGAATGAGAGGGGACCTCATTGAAACTTATAAAATTCTAACAGGACTAGACAGACTAGATGCAGGAAGGATGTTCCCAATGGCGGGGGAGTCCAGAACCAGGGGTCACAGTCTAAGGATAAGGGGTAAGCCATTTAGGACTGAGATGAGGAGGAATTTCTTCACCCAGAGAGTGGTGAACCTGTGGAATTCTCTACCACAGAAGGCAGTTGAGGCCAATTCATTAAATATATTCAAGAAGGAGTTAGATATCTTTCTTAAGGCTAAAGGGATCAAGGGATATGGGGAGAAAGCAGGGACAGGGTACTGAATTTGGATGATCAGCTATGATCTCATTAAATGGCGGAACAGGCTCGAGGGGCCGAATGGCCTACTGCTGCTCCTATCGTCTATGTTTCTAAAAAATACTTTTTTTTTTTACTTTTTTCAAATCTTATGCTGGTAAAAGCAGGCCTTACGCCTGCTTTTACCAGGCGTAAGATTTCTAAGGGTTTTCTGCGGGCGGAGGGGCTCCAGAATGCGGAACTATCCGCCCGCAAAGACCCTTCTCCAGGGCAGGCGTCCGATCTGTCAAGAGCATTCTTGACATGCCTGCAACCGGCATTTCCGATGTCCCTATGGGTGTGTACACAGTGCGCACCCATCTGTAGGGATCGGAATATCCGGCCCATTAACTCTAGTTTATTCATATCTAAAGACAGATAATCACAAACATGTAAAGCATTTTGTTTTGTAATGTTTATACACTTTGGGCTTCCTCTTTGTTCACAGCAGAAAGCTCTTGCTACGTTTCACAAGCATATCCTAGTTTCCTTGTGCGTCAGGGGCTGACAATTGACGACAGTCAATTGTAGTTGCGACAAGTGGATTGATCACCCCATTGTCCTGTCTAATCCAAAGGTGTCACGCTTTGTTTTAGCCTGATCATAAAGATCTGACGGTTATATTTATTTACAAGTAAAATAATAGTAAGATACAGCAAATGACTAATGATATAAATACTTAAATTAGAATGAAAATCAAATCCGCTCTGCTGTAATCACAGTACTCACCTGTAGATCAGTCACAACTCTCTGCATTTCAAACAGTTTGTAAGCATTCATCCAGGTGATAATTAGGTGCATCTACATTACATCTGAAGTGTTGGTGCAAAGCAAGAAGTTGTAGTGTAAATCTAGAGTTAGGGCCTGATCTGACTCCAAAGTGAAGAAGAATAAAACTCCAGAGTTTCATTTCATTTTCGGTTGGAGTTCTGCCGCACTTTGATTCTGATTTACACTACAACTTCAGTGCCGGATGTCTTATTTAATTGACTCTTTGGTCCCTTGGGTAGATACAATTAACTGTTGGTGTAATCATGGTAAGAATAACGCCTGGGATTACAGGGCCTATGCCTAGGGGCCCAGACAAATATGGGACCCTGCCACGGCTCCCGTGCTAATAAGAATATAAGAAATAGGAGCAGAACTGGGCCATTTGGCTCCTCGAACCTGCTCCGCCATTCAATAAGATCATGGCTGAAGATCGACCTCAACTCCACTTTCCCGCCCAATCCCCATATTCCTTGATTCCCTTAATATCCAAAAATCTATCGATCTCTGTCTTGAATATACGCAACGACTGAGCCTCCACAGCCCTCTGGGGCAGAGAATTCCAAAGAGTCACCACCCTCCTGAGTGAAGAAATTTCTCCTCATCTCAGTCCTAAATGGCCGACCCCTTATTCTGAGATGGTGACCCCTGGTTCTAGACTCCGAGCCAGGGGAAACATCCTCCCTGCATCTACTCTGTCAAACCCTGTAAAAATGTTGTATGTTTCAATGAGATCCCCTCTCATTCTTCTAAACTCTAGAGAATATAGGCCTGGTCTACTCAATCTCTCCTCATAGGACAATCCCCCCATCCCAGGAATCAGTCTGGTGAACCTTCGTTGCACTCCCTCTATGGCAAGTATATCCTTCCTTAGGTAAGGAGACCAAAACTGTACATAAAACTCCAGGTGTGGTCTCACCAGGGCCCTATATAATTGCAGTAAGACGCCTTTACTCTTATACTCAAATCCTCTTGTAATAAAGGCCAACGTACCATTTGCTTTCCTAATTGCTTGCTGTACCTGCATGTTAACTTTGTGATTTGTGTACAAGGACACCCAGGTCCCTCTGAACACCAACATTTCCCAATCTCTCTCCATTTAAAAAAAATACTCTGCTTTTCTATTTTTCCTACCAAAGTGGATAACTTCACATTTCTCCACATTATATTCCATTTGCCATGTTCTTGCCCACTCACTTAGCTTGTCTATATCCCCTTGAAGCCTCTTTGCATCCTCCTCACAACTTACATTCCCACCCAGCTTTGTATCATCAGCAAACTTGGATATATTACATTTGGTCCCCTCATCCAAATCATTGATATAGATGTGAATAGCTGAGGCCCAAGCACTGATCCTTGCGGTACCCCACTAGTTACAGCCTGCCAACCCAAAAGTGACCTGTTTATTCCTACTCTCTGGTTAATTGACAGAAAACAATCATCAATCTATGCTAGTATATTACCCCCAATCCCATGAGCCCTAATTTTGTTTAATAACCTCTTGTGAGGTATCTTATCGAATGCCTTCTGAAAATCCAAATACACCACATCCACTGGTTCCCCCTTATCTATTCTGCTAGTTACAACCTCAAAAAAACTTGTCAAACACGATTTTCCTTTCATAAATCAGTGTTGACTCTGCTCAATCCTATTATTTTCTAAGTGCCCTGTTACCACGTCCTTAATAATAGATTCTAGCATTTTCCCTACTACTGATGTCAGGCTAACTGGTCTGTAGTTTCCCATTTTCTCTCTCCCTCCTTTCTTAAATAGTGGGGTTACAGTTGCTACCTTACAATCCGCGGGAATCGTTCTAGAATCTATGGAATTTTGGAAAATGACAACTAATGCATCCACTATCTCTATAGCCACCTCTTTCAAAACCCTAGGATGTAGGCCATCAGGTCCAAGGGATTTATCGACTTTCAGTTCCATTAATTTCTCCAGTACTATTTTTTTACTAATACTAATTTCTTTCAGTTCCTCATTCTCGCTAGACCCTTGGTTCTCTACTATTTCTGGGAAGTTTTTTGCGTCGTCTTTTGTGAAGACAGACACAGAGGGCGCGATCTTGCCAGCCCTGGGGAGGCAGGTTTGGAGGCGAGACTGCCAGGAAAATGGCAGAATCTGGGGGCGGGTGCCCATCCCGCCCCAACCCGCCTCCATGCCATCTTCCCAGGAGGCGGGCAGCCGACCCGCGCCAGGTCTCGTCTCCTGGAGGCGGGAAGGGGATTACAGCCACTTAACAGCCTGTTAACAGGTAGTTAACAGGCAGTTAAGAGGATTATCCCCATTTTTCCAACAGAGGCGCGGGCTTCCCGACGTCTGGAAGCCCCGCCAGGGTCACTGAGGCGAGCAGTGGGTCTGCGGGGGTCAGAGGGGTGCAAAAGTGCGCTGTGAAGGTAAGTGATGGGTGCAAGTGTGGAGAGGTAAGTATGTGAGGTGAGTGGAAAGTGATAGAAAATGTTTACTTAGCTTTGTTTCTTCCTGCAGGCTTCAACAGTTGGGGATGCGGAGAGTCTCGCATCTCACCGGCAGAGATGACAGATGGCTGCTGCATTCTCCGATGCAACAACCATCTAATTTCTGCTCACAAAGTTTTGATAAGTCTTGAATACAAGGACTCATCAAACAGCATGGAATGTCAGTGTTTGACAGCTTCACAGAGCAATGTTAGCCACGGTTGGACCACTTTTCCGGTGGTTTTTTTTTGCCTTAAAGGAATGTATATTTGTTGTAAATTATGTATTAATTCTTTAAATGCTAGCCATTGCTTCTCTACCATCATACCTTTTAATGTAGTTTCCCAATCTACCTTAGCCAACTCGCCCCTCATGCCTATGTAGTTTGCTTTTAGATTTAAGAACCTAGTTTCGGATTTAACTCAATCACTTTCAAAGTCAATATAAAATTCTATCATATTATGGTCACTCTTCCCTAAAGGCCCCTTTACTACAAGGTTATTAATTAACCCTTTCTCATTGCACAATTCTAAGATCTAAACCTATTGGTTCCTCAACATACTGATCCAGTAAACTATCTTGCATACATTCCATGAATTCGTCCTCCACACTATTACTGCAAATTTGGTTTGCCCAGCTAATATGTAGATTAAAGTCCCCCATGATCGCTGTATTACCCTTGTTATATGCACCTCTAATTTTCTGACTTGTACTCTGCCCTACATTACAACTACTGTTTGGGGGCCTATAAACAACTCCCACCAATGTTTTCTGCCCCTTGCTGTTTCTTAGCTCCACCCAAATTGATTCTACTTCGTGATTTTCGGAGCTAAGATCCTTTCTCTCTACTGTCTTTATCCCATCCTTTTATTATCAGGTTTCATTTAAGTGTAGGTTATTGTGACGAGCAAAATACTGCGGATGCTGGAAATCTGAAATAAAAACAGAAAATGCTGGAAATACACTCAAACATGTAAAGCATTTTGTTTTGTAATGCTTCTTACACTTTGGGCTTTCTCTTTGTTCATAGCAGAAAGCTCATTTGCTACGTTCCATAAGCAGATCCTAGTTTCCTTATGCAGCAAAAACATTGACCTTGTGTGTGCCATGAACATGATAGCAGTTCTGATGAAAAGTCATTGACCCGAAACGTTAACTCCTCTCTCCACGGATGCTGCCTGACCTGCTGAGTATTTGCAGCATTTTCTGTAGTTTGTGATATGATTTGCTTTATCATTGCAGTGTGTAAACATTCTACAGGCCCATATATTTGTGTATTTTATTACATGTTTGTATTTTAATGGATGGGGAGGGGGGGTTGATGGGGTCCAGGTCCCCAAGAATTCTTAATCTGGTTCTGGGCGTAATTATCTCAACCTCTCAGTAGCTCTTGAGGTCAACCACTCGGGTTACTCCTTTGTCTCCATCCCATCATCATTTACTCGCAGCCGTTATTGTCCAACATTGGCCCGAAAATTAAACCTAATACGCAAGAGTACGCACTGTGTACTCTCGCGTATTAGATCCTGAATTGCCGGTTTCCTGCATGCGCGGGAAACCGGCACTTCGTGAATTGAAAAGGGGGCGGTTCCTAAGTGAACCACGTGCCCACTACAGGCTGTGCGCACGCAGTGCACTTCGTTTTTTTTTCAGCTTTGAACGCGCAGGTAAGTGGTGAAGATTTTACACACAAAGAAAGCAGGCGTAGGACCCCCTTTTAACAAGGTAAGTAGTTAATTAAGTGTTATTTTAAATTTTTTTCAACAGGTTTATCTTTTTTAGAGACTTTAAAGAAAGGTAAGTTTATTTTTATAACTTTTAAAAAGATTTTAAATTTTTTCAAAAATTTAATTTTTTGTTTAAAGTGGTTAATTTATTTAACTATACTTATTTTATTAATGTGATGGCTTTTAAAATTTTTTTTATTGAGGTTTAGCTGTTCTTTTGGGGGTTTGTAGTATTCATAGCTTTGACAGCTCTTGCCGTCAAAACTATGAATGAAAGATGGTGTGCTGCCATTGGCTCTAACTGAATCACGTGATCCCAGAGCTCGCACGAACTAATTGCGCCTCTGGGACACGCAAGCACTGCACGGTTGCAACAGAGAGAGGCTTTGAAACTAAAGTTCGTGTGGGCCCGGAGCAAAAAGGTAGGCGCGGAGTGCGATATCGCGGGGAATCCTTACCCCCGCGGGAACCATCCCTGTTTAATTTCTGGGCCAATGACTCTTGGCAGCTGGATTCACCTCTCTATAGTAATTGGCCCCTTTGCTGTCTGCTTAGGAGTCCCAATATTTTCTAATTTATTCAGATGTTTATTATCAGCTGATATGACTCGGCAGCTCTCCCGTTGATGTTTCTGATGTGGCGGTCCCAGTTTCAGCCACCTCCTGTCTTCCTCAACAGAGTTTACTCCTCCACTTCCATCAGTCAGCAAAGCCTAAAGTTGTCAAACGTCTAATCCCTTCCTTTCTCTGCTCCTTGCCCAAACTGGGTAGCAGTAAACCATTTCAGGCCCCACTAAAATACATCGACTTGAAATGTATTTATACATTCATTTTTATTCTAGATTTAGGGAGGTACATTAAGGTTGAAATTGGTCTTGGGTGGTGACACAAAATGGGTGATAGCGAATTGGCAGCCTGTTTTACACCCGCCCAATTTATTTTCTCCCCATTTTCCATTCGTTATCGCCCATTTTGCACCACCGGCCAAGACCAATTTCACCCCAACGTATCCAAGGTCTTGACATGGAACAGCTTAATGCAGTATGCCCCAGAAACCGTGTGATGTCCCAACCAATCCGCAATATATACCATTTTCCACTCTGTCAAATTTGGTTCATTAACGCTGTGTGAAATCGCTCAAACAGTTGATATGAGTGACCGTGCCCATGTGAATTTATTTTTAAATATTGGTGCAATTAGTGGATGGGACGGGGCGCAGAGTATGATCAGTTAAGGTCAGCTGTAGTTTTCTTTAAGTATCATTGCTAGCAGCTGCTGGCAGATTCCACTGATCTGTTAAATCTTCTGATTAAAGAAAATCTTTGAATTACAACGTAGGCCTAACATGTAATTCATTTTTATAGCCCTCCAAAGTTCACCACATACCATATGAGCCTATGCTGTTACTTAACTGTGTGTAGGTTAACTTCTTTACACAGGCTTCGTTGCACGATCCAACATATTTTTCCAGTGTAATAATTTTCATTGAAATTAGTTTAACAGCTGTAGTATTGTTTGTTGCTTTCATTCATATTTTGTAACTTAGTAACTTCTTGCACTACATGCGTATCCGAAAGAAGTATATTTTCATGATGAGCAGCGTTTATCCAGTAAAAATTTGATATTTTTGTCAATCTTGACCCGCTGCATACAATGTTCTATCAATGTACCTGCTCATTAATTTGTCTACATGTTGCCCCTTGGCGACATCATCTGAAAACACAGCGTCAGTTTCCACATGTACGCTGACGACACCCAGCTCTACTTCACCACCACTTCTCTCGACCCCTCCACGGTCTCCAAATTGTCAGACTGCTTGTCCGAAACCCAGTTCTGGATGAGCAGAAATTTTCTCCAATTAAATATTGGGAAGACTGAAGCCATTCTTTTCGGTCCCCGCCACAAACTCCGTTCCTAGCCACTGACTCCATCCCTCTCCCTAACATCTGTCTGAGGCTGAACCACACTGTTTACATAGAAACATAGAAGATAGGAGCAGGAGTAGGCCATTCGGCCCCTCGCGCCTGCTCCGCCATTTAATGAGATCATGGCTGATCATCCAAATTCAGTACCCTGTCCCTGCTTTCTCCCCATATCCCTTGATCCCTTTAGCCTTAAGAAAGATATCTAACTCCTTGAATATATTTAATGAATTGGCCTCAACTGCCTTCTGTGATAGAGAATTCCACAGGTTCACCACTCTCTGGGTGAAGAAATTCCTCCTCATCTCAGTCCTAAATGGCTTACCCCTTATCCTTAGACTGTGACCCCTGGTTCTGGACTCCCCCGCCATCGGGAACATCCTTCCTGCATCTAGTCTGTCTAGTCCTGTTAGAATTTTATAAGTTTCAATGAGATCCCCTCTCATTCTTCTAAACTCTAGCGAATATAAGCCCAATCGACCCAATCTCTCCTCATACGTCATTCCTGCCACCCCAGGTATCAGTCTGGTAAATCTTCGCTGCACTCCCTCCATGGCAAGAACATCCTTCCTCAGATAAGACGACCAAAACTGCACACAATACTCAAGGTGTGGTCTCACCAAGGCCCTGTGCAACTGCAGCAAGACATCCTTGCTCCTGTACTCGAATCCTCTCGCTATGAAGGCCAACATACCATTTGTCTTCTTAACCGCCTGCTGCACCTGCATGCTTACCTTCAGCGACTGGTGCACAAGGACACCCAGGTCTCGTTGCACTTCCCCTTCTCCCAATCTATTGCCGTTCAGATAATCTGCCTTCCTGTTTTTGCCAGCAAAGTGGATTACCTTGCATTTATCCACATTATACTGCATCTGCCCAATCACCCAACCTGTCCAAATCATACTGGAGTTTCTCTGCATCCTCCTCACAGCACGCACGCCCACCCAGCTTTGTGTCGTCTGCAAACTTGGAGATATTGGCCCAAAAATTCGTGAGGACGCCTTCGTGCGAGGGTAAGGCTTCCCCGCGATCTCTCACTGCGCGTTGGCTTTTTCAGTTCCAGCTCGCACGAACTTGATGTTCTGGACAGCTGCTGTGCTGGGCTTGCGTATCCCACAGGCGTAGTTAATTCGTGCGAGCTGTGGGATCACGTGACTCAGTTAGAGCCAATGGCAGCACACCATCTTCCATTCATAACTTTCACATAAGTGCTGTGAAAGCTATGAATACTATAGCCCCCCAAAAGAACAGCTAAACCTCAATTAAATTTAAAAAAAAACCCATCACATTAATAAAATAAGTATAGTTAAATAAATTAACCATTTTAAATAAAAAATTAAATTTTTGAAAAAATTTAAAATCTTTTAAAAAGTTATAAAAATAAACTTACCTGTCTTTAAAGTCTCTAAAAAGATATACCTGTTAAAAAAAATTCAAAATAATACTTAATTCACTACTTAACTTGTTAAAAGTGGGTCTTACTCCTTTTTTTATGTGTAAAATCTTCCATGCTTACCTGCGCGTTGAAACCACTAAGTGCACTGCATGCGCGCAGCCTGTAGCGCGCACGCGGTTCACTTAGGAACCGCTCCCTTTTCCATTCACCAAGTGCCGGTTTTCAGCGCATGCGCAGTGCATGCAGAAAACCGGCAATTGGAGACAGAATACGCGAGAGTACACAGTGCGTACTCTCGCGTAGCGGCACTAATTTTTGGGCCATTACATCTAGTCACCTCGTCTAGATCATTAATATATATTGTGAATAGCTGGGGTCCTAGCACTGATCCCTGCGGTACCTCACCAGTCACTGCCTGCCACTCGGAAAAATACCCGTTTATTCCAACTCTTTGCTTCCTGTCTGCCAACCAGTTCTCTATCCAAGTCAGATTTGCAACCTTGGTGTCATATTTGACCCTGAAATGAGCTTCTGACCACATATCGCCGCATAACTAAGACCGCCTATTTCCACCTCCGTAACATCGCTCGTCTCCGCCCTTGCCTCAGCTCATCTGCTGCTGAAACCCTCATCCATGCCTTTGTTACCTCTAGACTTGACTATTCCAATGCACTCCTGGCTGGCCTCCCACGTTCTACCCTATGTAAACTTGGGGTCATCCAAAACTCGGCTGCCCATGTCCTAACTCGCACCAAGTCCCATTCAGCTTTCACCCCTGTGCTCGCTGACCTACATTGGCTCCCAGTTAAGCAACGCCTCGATTTCAAAATTCTCATCCTTGTTTTCAAATCCCTCCATGGCCTCGCCCCTCCCTATCTCTGTAATCTCCTTCAGCCCCACAACCCCCCAAGATATCTGCACTCCATAATTCTGCCCTGTTGCGCATCCCTGATTATAATTGCTCAACCATTGGTGGCCGTACCTTCTGTTGCCTCGGCCCTAAGCTCTGGAATTCCCTCCCTAAACCTCTCCGCCTCCCTACCTCTCTTTCCTCCTTTAAGACGCTCCTTGAAACCTACCTCTTTGACCAAGCTTTTGGTCACCTGCCCTAATCTCTCCTTATGTGGCTCGGTGTCAAATTTTTTGTCTTGTAATACTCCTGTGAAGCACCTTGGGACGTTTTACTATGTTAAAGGCACTATATAAATACAAGTTGTTGCTGCTGTTGTTGTTTGTCAATTGATATTGCCCCATCTAAACAAAAAGCAGCGAACACCATGTCCAGCCATAAGACAGGGTCACGATAGACCCAATAATGAAATACAAACAAGTAATCATACAGTGAAAAGTATCTCAATTCTTGGAAATTATTCTGAATGTGATCAAGTTGTTGTTGCAGCTTCTCAATCATCTGGCATTTGCCCACCAGTTTGGATTCAGAGCAAATTTAATCAATTTTTTGATGCCCTCAAATTCATAAACTGGAAAAGGGATCATTCTCTCCCTGGTTGCAGAACAGGCATTTTTTTTTCGATATTTATTTGGTGTGGTACCTTTTACGATTGGAGAGAAGTTTACTTCTTGTGGTATAGCTGCAAAGCTGCTGAACTGAATGAGTTTCTTGTGTTTCAGAAGTGTTAGGCCATAAATCTGTGTTGTGGTGTTTTATCACAGCATGTACACAGAGGTCCCACAGGGAAGTGTGATTTGCTCCAGTATTTTTCTTGTCTTCATAGTGAACTGGAAAGCATGTGGCAACTGAGTCACTGCAGGAATATATCGACAGAATTGCATAGTGAGCGGACAAATGATTTAGCAAATGCTGGGTAAAGCAACCCAATAGCCCTGAGCGGGATGAATGTCCGCCTCTACTCTAAGATTTACAAGCAGTTTCAAATATTCAGCTCCTTGGATCACTAATCACATTTGCTGTTCCATGCTGGGGCAAAAAGCTGCTGGAGTTTCCTGCAAAAGCTAGTAGATAGATGAGCATATTCTTAAAAAGCTCAGCTCTTCTTCGCAACATTAATGGCCTCAGTATTCTATATAGCTTAAATCTAATCAGAAACAAAAACAGAAAATGCTAGAAACACTCAGCAGGTCAGACAGCTTATGTAGCGCGAACAGATAAGTTGCTGTTTCAGTTTTCGACCCTTCATCAGAACTGGAAATCAATACCAATAGCATTTAAAAAGCAATGAGAAAGGGGAGGGGGAAAAGACTCTCTCCAGAGAGAGGAAGTAAAATGACCTGTAAAGTACTTAAGTGGAAAGCAGATATATTAAATGGCATGTGTTATAAAAATGAGAGAATAGGAAGCATAATGAAAAATTAAAGACATTCAAGGGACAGAGAAGGTGCGAAGAGCTGAGGTGATTTGTAAGGAGGGAAGGTATAAGTTAGGGTGGTGGATACAGATTCAATAGTAGCTTTCAAAAGGGAATTGGATACATCTTTGAAGGAGAAAATATTGCAGGGATATGGGGAAAGAGCCGGGGAGTGGGACTAACTGGATTGTTCTTCGAAAGAGCTGATTCAGCCTCAGTGGGCCGAATGGCCTCCTCTGTGTTGTACTATTCTATGATTCTATTCTATATAAGGTAGGTAAGGCAGCTAGAAATGGAAACAAGAAAAGCTGGCAAAGCGAATCAGGCTACGGCAGAGCAGGAGTCTAGGAGAAGGAAAAAGCAGGTGGACATCAAGGGGGAAAAATTCGATATCGACTATTTTGGGGCGCTAACATTGCCTGGGTGCTAACTTTCGCGCCGGGCAACCGCGAAATTGAGTTTTAGCACCCCAAGAGGGAATTTAATCTAGCGCTCCACTTCCTTCTTGTGGCGCTAACTTCGGAGAGCGGGGCGGAGACTTCAGCGGTGCTGCTCACTGGGCCGTGCAGCGCTGCCGCGTTCAAAGGCTCCTTCGCTTCCTTAAAGGGAAGGGCCATCGCTGCAGGCTCTGCAATATATAAAGTACCTACCTGGACCAGCAAGGCAACTGCCATCCTGCGCAATCAGCCTGGCACTCAAGCAGAGTGCCGAGCTGATTGATCGTGGGCAGGAACCCGCGAAAAAAACTACAACAGGAAAGGTAAGTTTTTTTTTTACTTACCTCGGCCACCTCACCTTTAATCATCGCCCCCGAAGCGGCCGGCCGCCCGACGCGCGCCTCCTGCACCTGTCTGTGTTTTCGACCGGCGCTGCTGCAGGGGACGGAAGTCAATTTCGAGACCGGGGCGATGCGCACGGCGATGACATCACGATCTCCAGGTGAAGGAGATCAGAGCGCAACGCTGTAGCGCCGTCACAAAACTCCCGCCGAATATGGCGGGAGTCGATGTCAGCGCCGCACCAGGTCGCAAAGCCATTCGTGCCCCGTTAGTGCCCCCTGGGGGTGCTAACGGGAGGCGCAAAGGCACTCAATTTCACCCACCCAAGGGTGCAGACTGCCTTCGCCAGCATGTAATTTTGTAGCCTTGTTCGACAAGCTGCTGGGGAAACCCTCTGCTCCTGGGTTCAGTACAGTCCAACATCATGTAGCAAAAAGTTTCAGACCCATCATGACGAGCTATTTTCTGCAAGGTGAAGCTGATTTATATCGCCATTTAGTATGCATTCGGAGAAAACTGCTGGTTTTTGAACTCCACCCACATAATGGCTCTTCAAGTAGCATTTCTGACTCTTGGCTGACTCTCGCTCCATAAAGTTCATAATTTGGCACTTTTGCACCATGCAGCTGTCGTGCATGTCTAGAAATGGCAAATTACAGACTTTTATAGAGTGGGAATCAGCCAAGAAACATTGTTTGAGGAGCTATTGCACGGACAAAGCAGATGAGGGTTGACGCATGTTGGACACTGAAGATATGATTCAGTGGCTGGCAACATGGTGTGAGAGCAACAATATTACCTTCATAAATAATTGGAAACACATTCAGAACAAACAGAACTGCGACAGAAGAGATGGGCTACATGGGGACCAATGGGGAAGAAAGAGACTTGCAAAGAACATTCAAGGCGACAATCAAGAATCATTTAAACTAGACAGGTGGGTGAGAGAGCAAGGAGAAGGCTAGATCCTTGATGAGACTGATTGCAGGGTAGAAGGTAGCCAACAGGTTAATATGAACAAGGCTACCCAGAGTGACAGACAAGAACTGGAGATTAAGAACAAGCAGACACCTGGGGAACAAAAAAGGAGGTAAATGTACAAGACGGCTCTACATGACTGCTAGAAGTATTATAACAACTGCTATTTGCATTTATATAGCACCTTTAACATAGAAAATGTCTCAAAGGTGTCAGTGGACGCTGAGCTGAAGGAGATGTGAGGGGGGGTGACCAAAACTTGGTTGAAGAGTTGGGTTTTAAGCAGGATGTTAAAGGAGGAAAGGGAAGTGCAGAGGCAGAGATGTTTAGGGAGGGAATTCGAGTGTGGGGCCTGGCCAATAATGGTGGAGTGAACGGAGGGAGGGATGTACAAGAGGCCCAATTCAGAGGAAGAGAGAATGAGGGCATGAAGGGATTTAGAATCATAGAATGGTTTCAGCACAGAAGGAGGCCACTTGACCCGTCGAGCTAGTCCTGCTCCCCCGCCCTTTCCCCGTAGCCCTGCAAATTTTTTTCCTTCAGGTACTTATCCAATTCCCTTTTGAAAGCCACGATTGAGTCTGCCTCCACCACCCTTTCAGGCATCTAGGATTGTGACTTTTTTCATTTACGCATGCTTCTACGAGGTGCAACCCCTGTGGCTACAGCAGAGGTAGAGGCAGGCTGCTCACTTCACTGATGCGACTGCTTAGACACTTGGCGGATGTCCTCTGGGTTTTGGAGCCTGTGAGGGCTCCGCCAAAGACTGCTCCTTCTGCAACTGTGCAGGGGCAGACTCAGCCATCGGGATCCAAGGCAGCATGTGGGGCTCTGACTGAGGGAGAGGCAACAGGGGGAGAAGTGGGAGCACTTTGAGAGGGCCCCCACTTCCATGTCCCCTCTCACCATCATCCCTCTCATGGGCCACCCGCACTTCCCGGCTAGCAAGGAGCTGGAGAGCACCTTGCTGCACAGCAGTGGGGCCATGAACATCCAAGTCTACGTTGCTATCCCTCCTAGAGATGAGGTTAATGAGTGTCTGCACGTGGCTGTATGGAAAAATGTTAATGTTAAGTTTCAGTTATATTTATGATGCACATAAATGTATTTCTTTGCCCAACTTTCCAGTCTTGTCCATTTTTGCTGCTATCTGGGAAGTGGTTTTGTCACTTGGAGTGAATGGTGAGACATTACTTAACCTCGAGCACTGGGGGTTCAGGTGACAAGAATGGTTTGGTCATTGTTGGACTGCTTTGTGGTGTTGTTGGGGGTGGGGGGGATGTTGATACAGCATCTGGGTCCCATATGGGTGCACTGGTGCAAGTTAAATAAATCTGGCCATTCTGAGGCCATCCCGGGTCTCCCAGGCAGCAATGTGCGCTGCTGCTGGTGCCATTTCCACCTCCGGTTCCTCCTCCTCCACCTGTTCATGTTCCTCCTCCTCTGAAGAGGCTGTGCGCTCTGCGCCTTGCTCCTCCTGCAGCTCCAATCCTCGCTGCTGAGCTATGTTATGCAGCGCGCAGCAGACGGCGATGATTCTGGAGACCCTGGCTGGTGCATACTGAAGGGCTCCTCCAGATCTGTCAAGGCATCTGAAGTGCTTCTTCATCATGCCGATTGCTTGCTCTATCGGACATGTGGCTGTCATTATAATGCTCCTTGGCCTCATTACTTGGCCTCCTCAAGGGTGTCAGGAGCCACATCTTCAGTGGATAGCCCTGTCTCCAAGCAGCCAGCCGGTAAGCCTGTTTGGAGGTGCGAAGAGCTGAGGGAGGGTGGACTGGCACAGCACGAAAGAGTCATGACAGCTGTCAGGGAACCTGGCGCACACATGCATGATATTTTTATAGTTGCAGACGAGCTGCACATTGAGGGAGTGGAAGCGCTTGCGGTTCACGAACACTCCTGGGTGATGTGGGCTTGCCTTGATGGCCATGTGTGCAGTCGATGTCGCCCTGCACCTGTGGGAAGCCAGCCAGAGCTGCAAAGCTGAGCACCCGCTCAGTAACACTGGCATCATCAGTGGCAAAGTTGACATAATTGGCTGACTTGTGAAACATGGCATTGGTCACCTGGGTGATGCATCTATGGGTGGCTGACTGTGAGATCCTGCAAATGTCTGCTGCAGATCCCTGGAAGGAGCCTGAGGCGAAGAAGTTGAGGCGATGGTGACTTTGACAGCCACTGGTAAGGGCATGTCCAACAGGTCCTCTGGGCTGCAGGTCTTCTTCCAGCAAGCTACAAATGTCTGCGACGACCTGGCGCCATCGCCTGAACCTCATGAAGCACTGCTGTTCAGTCATGTCCAGGAAGCTCATTCTCTGCCTGTCAATTAATGGACTCGCAGAATGGTCACTGAGCTTCCGCCTCCCCTTCACAGGCGAGGTTGCTGAGGTGCATGAATCCCATGCGCATCAAGTTAAAGCCAAAACCTGATGTTAAAAAGGCAGTTAATGGTCTCTCAACAAGCAGTTAATGACCTCACAGCTTTCCATATCCCATGGCCTTGTTGAAATGCAGGTGCCAGTTCTCTACAACATATGATCTCTCTCTTTTTCTGCACTGACCGTGATGAACAAAGTAACACTGTAGGTCTTTGTATTAAAGAACACAGTAGTTAAAGGGGGAAATGTACAAGTTTTGTATGTAGACCTGAGATCAGTGAATGAACTCAGTCGTTACATTGAAATGTCTCATTGTTGTCAATACCACAGACCTATTTTTTAGTATGACAGTGACCCAATTTATTTTCCATTGCTTAAGCTTAGGTGAAGAGAAAGTCATGCTTTCTGTGAGGTGAACAGTGTCTTTTAATTTTGTTATGCACTTTACACTTTCAATTCTTATTTGATATTGTATATTGGCAATTTGTCTTCAGTGAGAAATTATTAAGATGGATTTATCTGATGACACACTTCTGCAGAGACCATCTGACACTTACACTGGCATTATCTAAATAACACACAATAAAATACACTTTTGTTTTAGTGAGGATTCTGTTTATTTGCCATTGACAACAAAGATGGAATTTATTGCTGGAGCAGTGCTACAGATAGTTTTAAGAATTTCACAGAAATCTGATTTCAGAACAAATAAAAACCAAACTCAAACACATTAATTATGCAGTTCTAAAGTCTAGGATTGAAATGCTGCATTAATTTTATTGCAGTTAACTGTTGAAATAGGTTTTGCACAGGTGTGAATTTTACAGCATTAATTTCGACCAATAATGGCACATTTTATTCCTATGTGAGTTCAACATTCAAGACTGTTAGAGGTGTGCGTGTGACTATAAATGGGATAGAGGACCAAAGAGATCTGGGAATACAGATACATAAATCAGTAAAAGTAGCTACACAATTTCATATGGTCATAACCAGTGCGAACCAAGTACTAGGATTAATTTTTACAGGAACAGAATACAGAAACAGGGAGGTCCTGTTAGATTTATATAGAACCTTGGTTAGACCACATCTGGAATACTGTGTGCAGTTGTGGTCTCCATACTACAAAATTGACATTGAAGCATGGAGAAAGTGTAGAAAGGATGTTACCAGAATTGAAAGGATATGATGATCATGAAAGACTGAATAGGCTGGGGCTCTTTTCTCTGGAAAAGAGAAGACTTAAGAGGAGACCTGATCAAGGTCTTCAAAGTTATGTAGGGATTCGATAAGGTGGATGTGGAGAAACTGTTTCCACTTCTGGGTGAGTCACAATCAAGGGGGGAAAAAGTTGAAAGAGCCACGACAGATCAAATAAATAATTTAGGAAGAATTTATTTACCCAGAGAGTGGTAAGAATGTGGAACTCACTGCTACATGGAGTGGTTAAAAACAGATAGCATGGATGCATTTAAAGGGTGGCTTGATGCTTACACAAAAGAGAAGGGAATAGAGGGATATGGGGGCAGGGTGGGAATGCGATACTTAAGAGTGGGAGGAGGCTCAATGGAGTATAAACACCGGCATAGAACAGTTGGGCCGAATGGCCTGTTTCTTTGCTGTAGATTCTATGTAATATATCTAAAGCAAATGAAAGGAAAATGTCCAGTTTATTTTTTAACTTGGGAATCTGATGAAGAGACAAAGGTGAATAAAAAGGTAACTGGAGATTTACAGCTTCTGCAATACCTGCATCTACTTGTTTTCTTCCTCTCCTCTTGCCCTGCACCAACTAATCCAACCAATTGACTCAATCATTTATGAATAATACTCCCTGCATCTTCCTGTGTCTCCAGGCCGCTGCTGATGCCTCAGTCCTCTCTGTATTTACATGTCTTTTCAATGAATAATAATACAAATATCTGCAAACTACTAATATAGATGGTAAGATTGCACAGTTACAAAGGGAGGGGGAGAAAACAAACACATCAAAAACCACAAAGTCAAAAGCTAACAGGAGAAAAACTGGGCTTCAGTAAATGTCCAAAGAAATTCTGGAAGCGGTGGAATTTACAATTCCGGATGAAAGAAAGTCATCAAAGTGCCGTTCTGTGCTCTTGGCCATTCTATAACCTTGCTCTTATGTACTCAAAACAATCTGGCAAGCTCTCAGAAGACTACTACCACATAAAGGGTCGAGTACGATGAAAGAATCTGTGATCCTGAAAACTGTTTGTTTAGTTTCAATTATCGTAATACTTCTATGGTTGGATTCCTATGGTTGGATTCCTAATTTGAATTAATAGCTTTCTGTGAGGTGGCTAGGAAATGCTTTGATGGAAAATGACAGTGCCAACTGTATGTTAAAGGTCTCTCCTAATCAGTCTGATACAGTTTGTTTTTGCTTGCACTGAAAACTCTGAATGGCACAAGTGTTTGTCAGGTGGTTGAATTGTATGCTATTGTGATTGAGGTTAAACTACTTAAAGGATCAAGGAGCCAATGACCTCACCCATATCCAGCAACTACAGGACACCGAGGCTCTCTTCTGCTATGGCTTCCTAGTGTTTCGGATTTATTTTGACTCCATTATGGTTGGAGTCAAAAGAAGTTAATTCCGCAATTTACTGTTTTGTGTGATTTCTTGTCCGATATAAAAAAAATTTGCACTTGTAGTGCAGTTGGTCCAAGCAGTAATATACATGACCACTGGAACCAATGAGCAGACAAGTTGCAAGTTAGTTGCACTGGAATTCATGAACGGTACCGTCTACCACAACAAACACCCATACCATTCTGTGCTACATCAGCGTTCTTGCCCTTTTTGTGCTCTATCTTTTCTACCTCTGCAACACCAAACCAATGTAACAACTGCTCTCTTGTGGCATGCAGGACTCCACAAACTAGAACCATAGTGCCCATTAGATTACAAATGTGCTTGAGAAATAATTACTTCACACAGTTGCAAAAGGAAATCTGGCCTACCAACTGATTCTCAGATTTTCTTGCATCCTATATTGAAAATAGCATTTGCATTTTAATGTGGTTCCCTTATATTTCTGGGAACCCCGGACAGTTTCCTTTTCAGTGGGAGCCTTATTTGCAATGATATTTCACACATTAATGAGTCTTATTAAAGCGTTAAAGGCCCACAGACCTTTTTGGATACACAAGTGCAGTTTTTATGCAACAGTGAGACTGACAGCGATCTGTAATGGGGAAAAACTCAGGGTGGGAGTTAACATCATTTTGGTATAAATCTGAGAAGTGAATACCACAATTTATTAAGAACATAAGAATTAGGAGCAAGAGTAGGTCATACGGCCCCTCGAGCCTGCTCTGCCATTCAGTAAGATCATGGCTGATCTTTGACCTCAACTCTACTTTCCCGCCCGATCCCCATATCCCCCTTAATTCCCCTAGAGTCCAAAAATCTATCTCTCAGCCTTGAATATACTCAACGACTCAGCATCCACAGCCCTTTGGGGTAGAGAATTCCAAAGATTCACAACCCTCCTGAGTGAAGAAATTCCTCCTAGTTTCAGTCTTAAATGGCCGACCCCTTATCCTGAGACTATGGCTCCTAGTTCTAGATTGTCCAGCCACAGGAAGCAACCTCTCAGCATCTACCCTGTCAATCCCCCTCAAAATCTTATATGTTTTCTCTCTAAGAGATCTGTCTTCATGGTGGTTTTTGCCCAGTTCTCTACCTTAGCTCTTCATGGCACTTTGAGAGGGTGCACTGAGCTGCTGCAGGATTTGAAATATCTTTTGCCTTTGAGTGTTGTCAGATGCCCATATCTTTGGTGATTTAAATCTTGCACATCTCTTTTTTTAAATAAAAAAAAATAAAACCAGTACATCAAAATATGCTGAATGACAATATTATAGCTCTGATAGCAACTTCCCTTTCAATCTTCCATACTAGCTGACATTATGACTGGTTCTCTCTCTCCTCAGACACTGATCCCCACCCTTTCAACACCACCATCATTCCCCTCCGCAATTCCTACCATGGACCACTTTGTCATTGCAAACTACCGCTGCATCTGCGCCTCCATTTCCTCTTCAAGGTCTTTGCACATGTTGCATCCCAAATCTGTACTACTCTCTCCTGCAAATCCTTGTTTGAAACCCTTCAATCAAGTTTCTTTTCCTCCTACAGCATTTTCTGTCGGGCTGTTCTCTGATTATTGCAGTATTCCTCAGAAAATGAAGCCGGCCATGCCTGCATGCAGCAAGACCTGGGCAACATTCAGGCTTGGGATGATAAGTGGCAAGAACCATTTGAACCACACAAGTGTCAGGCAATGACCATCTCCTACAAGAGGGAACATGACCACTCTCTTCCCCACCCCCCCCCCCCTTTAATATTAATGGAATTACCATCGACGAGTCCCCCACCATCAACATCTTGGGGATCGCCATTGACCAGAAACTGAACTGGACGAGCCACAAAAACACTGTGCCTACTGGAGTAGGTTAGAGGCTGGGCGAGTGGCTCACCTCCTGACTCTGCAAAGTCTCTCTACCACCTACAAGGCACAAGTTAGGGGTGTGAAAGAATGCTCACCACTTGGATGGGTGCAGCTCCAACAACACTCGGAAGCTTGACACTATCTGCTTGATTGGCACTCCATCCACTGGCTTAAACATTCAATCCCTCCACAATTAGTGTACCAAAGCTGCAATGTGTCCTATCTACAAGATGCACGACAGCAACTCGCCGAGGCTTCTTTGGCAGCACCTCCCAAACCTGCGACGTCCACTGCCTAGAAGGACGAGGGCTGTAGGTGCATGAGAATGCCATCACCTCCAAGTTACCCTCCAAGTCACACACCATCCTGACTTGGACAGGCAGTTCCTTCATTGTTGCTGGGTCAAAATCCTGGAATTCCCTACATAACAGCATTGTGGGAGTAGCTTCACCACATGGACTGCAGCAGATGAAGAAGTCCCACCGTCACCTTCTCAAGGGCAACTAGGGAAGGGCAATAAATGCCAGCTTTGCCCACGTTGAATAAAAATTAAAGTAACCAATAAAGTAAAGGACTAAATAATCAAAAAACACTCGCACATTGCTTTTCCTCTTACCATTTTACCAACAAACGCACAAAAAGGTTAAAGTACAAATGGATAGGCCATGCAAATATGGGTATCGAAATTATATGCCCAACGGTGTCTTACTTTTTTAATTTACTAATCAGAAATGTAGTTAACCACGTCTGGATTCTCAATGTGGCTAGTGGTTAACATATTGGACAATACTGAGTTAGACTAATGGAATCTGTAAATTCAGGTGATGCTCACTTGTTGCTTGCTTTTCACGCTTGCTATTTATAACATTGTCTAATTGCTGTCTCTGACATTCAGAAGCTCATTGTATAGGTTTTGAATATGCTTCCTTTATCCTGTTGTGTTAAAGCATTCTTTGGGACAGTCCTGGATATGAATGCTAAAAACTTTGGTGGGTGCAGTTCTTCTAAGTGAATTAAGACTCCCCCTTTTCCCCCCATGCCGAGTTTGTTGGTTCGACTATTTAATTAAGCTTGAAATTATGTTATCTGGGCACAATTGCCCCACCAGCTGGCGAAATGAATATACTACATTATAATATAACATGGCTCCTGCTGTGGTTATGGTGCAAATCTCCATTAGGCCTCACAGCTGTTGTAGTTTGTATGATTTCTTCAGTACAGGTCCAGGTAAAGAGCAGCACCTGAACTATCCTACATTTGAAGTTTTGCTTTTTAAGAAACCCAGTGGTATTGCAAGAGGTGAAATGTTAATTGCAAATTTTGTGCAAAATACAATATTTATCACTTGAAACCTTTTTTACAATGTTATTTTTGTCCATAAGATGAGGCATGCCCATGATGGCAAATTGGAACTCTTTTCCACTTTTTGCACTCGGTGTCTGCACCGAGCACTCCAAAGTTGAGAATAGCGGGGGTCTGATGGAAAGTAAAGTGCCAGCTCTGCCTCCAGAATCTGCCTTGACCCCAAACTCGGAACACTACACAGTGCTACAGCACTGGGAATCTTTGTTTCCCACACATCCTTCATCGAAGTTTCTTTCAAAAATAATTCAGTGTCAATTGTTGCTGAATTAGGAACAGCTTTGTCATGTGAATTTATAGATACAAGAGCAGATTGAGTGAGGATCTTTGATGAGATGAGCTTGGGGAGTCTCCATTATAGAGGAGATCTTTGTCCATCTTGATCTTATATATATATATATATATATATATATATATATATATATGTATGTATGTAAAAGTCTTGCATCTGCACATACTTCCTGTCCAACTTACTGGTGCCATGTTTTTAGTACTGCTTTTATATCAACATATAATTGAAACTGCCTATGTAAACATTGATAATCAGAATTTCCAATATGAACGCTTAACTGTCACAATGTAGTTGTAGGCTTCCCATTACTGATGACACTGGTGCCTCTCCATTCCTTTCTCCCTGCTCTATGCTCTTTGGCCTTCTCACTTCCCTGTTCTCTGGCCCGCTTCCCACTTTCCCTACAGTAATAGGCCCAGTATGGCCTCCAACCCTGTTTGCCCGTCTGCCTACCCTACAACACTTTACAAGCCAGTTCTTGTCCTTGAAGTGTGGGAGTAGGATTTCCTAAAGGGCACCCCCATGACTTTGGAAAAGGCCTGCTGGTTTTTTGGTTATTCTCCACTGCCTGTCTCAGGCTACACATCAAAACCTGGTTCTTTACCTTTACCGGGAACTGGCTTTTGAAGTGCAAGATGGAATTCTAAAGGACTTCTTCATGACTTTAAGGTAAACGCTGTATTTATTCTTTTTTCACAAGGCTACTTAAATCAGGAACTGGCTTTATAACCTCAAAGGAGGAATTCCCTGTGGGGCTTACCGGCAATTTTGTACATCGACGTGTGTTTTTAACATTTTTGCAGTTAAATAACAGGGTCTTCCCCAAAGTTGAGGGAATCCTGCTCCCACACTGGAGAGGCCCTTTAGGGAATCTTGCTCCCACACTGGAGAGGCCCTTTAGGGAATCTTGCTCCCATGCTTAAACTAGGCCAGCAATAGGCTTTTGAACTTTGCTTAAACTAGAAAGGATTTCAATAAATGAGTATTCCCTAATTTAGAGTGGGAAAGTCTTGTGGAAATTCACCCCCAGAGTTGTAGAATATGGGCCCAGAAATTGATCTCGCTCTGTTCCCGCGGGGGTAAGCCTTCCCCGCGATGTCTCACCTCGCTTATGCTTTTTCTGATCCAGCTCGCACGAACTTGATGTTCCAGACATCAGCTGTGCTGGGCTTGCGTATCCAAGCGGCGCAGTTAATTCGTGCGAGCTGTGGGATCACGTGACTCAGTTAGAGCCAATGGCAGCACACCATCTTCCATTCATAAGTCTCACAGCATAGCTGTGAGACTTATGAATCTTACACCCCCCCAAAATAACAGCTAAACCTCAATTAAATTAAAAAAAAACCATCACATTAATAAAATAAGTATAGTTAATTAAATTAACCATTTTAAATAAAAAATTAAATTTTTGAAAAAATTTAAAATCTTTTAAAAAGTTATAAAAATAAACTTACCTGTCTTTAAAGTCTATAAAAAAGATATACCTGTAAAAAAAAATTCAAAAAAATACTTAATTCACTACTTACCTTCTTAAAAGCGGGTCTTACTCCTCCTTTTTACATTTCCAAAATCTTCCCTACTTACCTGCGCGTCCAAAGCATGAAGTGCACAGCGTGCGCGCAGCCTGTAGCGCGCACGCGATGCACTCAGGCCCCGCCCCCTTTTCGGAAGAGCAATTGCCGGTTTTCAGCGCATGCGCAGGGCATGCAGAAAACCGGCAATTGGAGTGGGAATACGCGAGAGTACGCAGTGCGTACTCTCGCGTCCCGGGATCAATTTTCGGCCCATGATCTTCTGAATATTTACAAAAAAATAATTAATATTTTTTTTCCCTTTTTTATGGCTTTAAGCAGCCAAGACTGTTTACCCCTGTGCCCTTATCAAATATTCAGCTGTTCAGTTTGTGGGAATGAGTCATTTCTATCAGCTACATTGTTTATTGCATTCCATTTAAGAAAACAGTCATTGAGTACGGAGACTCCAAAAACATATTTTCCACAGTGTGTATGGAAAATAATGCTGGCAAAACCACCTAATCAGTGAGCCAACGTTTTTCTTTAAGGCTGTATTTTGAGCGGGTGGGGCGGATGGGGAACCTTGTTTCTGTTGTCTGGGGAATGCCAGGCTGCTTTGCATTCCCCAGATATTTGTCTTGCAAGAGTAATGCAAACAACCTATGGTTGAAGAGCTGCTGCTTTCTCACCAAGTCGCCAAACAAGTTTTTGCATATTCTGTAACATTCTTTGGCTGAATAGATTTGTGGAGGTTGCTGCAGAAGTTGGAAAATATCCTGTTTTCCGACACCATAAGCCATGCCAGAAAGAAAAGCAAATTTTGGTTCAAATTTTGCCACAGCCTACAAAAAACAAAGTTGAACATCTTCATTACAAAGCTCTTCATTCTTTTGTTGTCCCTCATTTGCATTGACATTTTAATGGCTTGTTACCTTGGAGAGATGCCAGAAAGTTAATTTACCCCCACCCAGCCCTCTGATAATTGAAAGTGGCAGTAAAGCTGTGCATGGAACATATCTTACAGCACTAAAGTACTAGGACGGTTGCTGAGCATCTATTTCATGAAAGTATGAGCGTGTTAGTAACACTTTTGGACTCAAATTACGTGGGCATAATGTATGCAGATAATTAAGTTTCCCTCCTTCCCAATATCCTACTGCAATGTTGGCCATAAATGGAAATTGAGGTATTTTGCCTGTGTTTACATCTGTACCATGACCATCTGTAGCTAGGAAATAGTTTTTATTTAGTGTTTACCTTTCAGGTTAATGTACTTCAGAAATCATTGAGTTTCAAATAGTAAGTGAGGAAATCATTATGATGCTTTCCTATAAATTTCTTGATTCCTACAGACTTTCTATTACTTAAATAGTTATGGACACTCCACAGTTAACTTGTTGATGGTGTGAATAACTATAATAAAACTCTGAACCTTGCCTCTGAATGCTCAATTGAATAAAAGCTCTAAGATCTTTGTCCAACAGTGCAATTCACATTCTTCATCCGGAACTCCACAAATGCTATTTCACTGATCTCAGCAGAACTGACACCTGGAAACCGGCACTTCCGTTCTCTGCAGAAAGGGCTTGACTGGACAAACGCCTGCGCTGGATAGGCAGCCCTTAGGTTAAATACGTCCGTTTTTTTCCACACTGGCTTGAGTCCAGGTAAGTCGGGAACAGCTGCGCCTAGAAAAGCAGGCACAAGGCCTGCTTTTAGCAGGCTAATAGTTTAATAAAGTAAAAAAAAAAAATTTCCACTGATTTATCATTTTTAAAATACTTTAAAGAAAGGTAAGTTTATTTTTAGCCCTGTTAAAAACTTTAATTATTTTTTTCAAAAATTTTAATTTTTGTTTAAAATAGTTAATTTATGTAATTTATAGTCATTTTAAAAATGTGATTAAAAAAAAAAATTATTTGAAGTTTTACTTATGTTTTGGGGCTCATCTCTATTCATAGATTTGACAGGTCTTCCTGTCAAATCTATGAATGGAGATTCCTTGCTCTGATTGGCTCCCCATGGCCCACGTGATCCCAGGGACGCTGCGAACCAGCTGCGCCCCTGGGATACGCGGGCCCTGCACACCGGCAGATTGAAGAGGCACAGCAACGGAAGTGTGCGCGTCCTGGGAGCCCTCCGGTCCAAGCGGAGATAATGTGGTTATTTAATTCTAAATCTTCAACCTCACTCTTAATCTGGTATTCAACTGGCTACAATTTAAACGAGCTAGTTGGTTCAACTGATTTTGATGGGAGTCTATTTCACATAAGGGACGAATTTTGATGGAGAGATAACGGTGAGGCTAACAGCGCTCACCGTTATTAAAGTGAAAAATGGACAGGAACTTCTGGTGACTGCACATGCGCAGTTAAACATGGAAATCAGGAAGTTGCTGCCCGAGTTGCCCTGCTCCTCCAGAAGCTGCGCTATACCGGTATCTCGCCGAGAGATTCGGCATTGAAATACATGGAACAGCGTGCAGTTGCTGTACTTACCTACACACAAAACACGCCAGAAAAAGGGTTTGTTCCAGTGTAAGTAAGTCTTAATTACTGCCAAACAACCTCTCTGGCACTGAAAATAAACTTTTACAAGTGTGGAGTCTCATTCCTTCAGATTTTAATGATTGGAGATTTAAAAAGAATGTGTAAACTTTTTTTAAACTTTTTCTTTCTGCTTTTATCTCTTCTTTCTCTCTCTCTCTCTCTCTCTCTCTCTCTCTCTCTCTCTCACTTAATCGCATCTTTCTTTCCCTCATTATTTTGCTTTCTGTACCTGATTTGACATTGAATTAAATATTCTAACTGACAGTTCCTGGTTCAGACTCTGTGCTGCTCATTAACAATCCTTCAATTTGATTGGTTAAGGAGATAAACAGTTGTTTGCCCTGTTCACACAGGTCCCAGATCCCCTGTAGAGGGCGCTGTCTGTTTTGGCTTCAATTTCAGTAAGTTATAGTGCAAAACCCCATAGAAAGTCTGTGGGCAAGTGCAGGTGTAATGAACGGCTGGTGCCATTCATTCACTGCTGAGATCAAAATCAAAATCCGGCCCATTGTTTCTGATTGAAGAATTTCTCATTTTATTGGAGGCTTGTTCATTTTGGACTTATGGCCTTCAGTTCCATGATCACAGTGGATTTTAAATGGCCTATTTGCATCCTTATGATCCCTGTTTACCCACATATAGTTTATGGGTTTTATGCATTTTTAAGACCAAGAGTGACTGCCCTTGACATCAAGGTAGCATTTGACCGAGTGTGGCATCAAGGAGCCCTAGTAGAATTGAAGTCGACGGGAATCAGGAGGAAAAGTCTCCACTGGCTAGAGTCATACCTAGCAGAAAGGAAGATGGTTATGGTTGCTGGAGGTCAATCATCTCAGCCCCAGGACATCGCTGCAGGAGTTCCTCAGGGCAGTGTCCGAGGCCCCACCATCTTCAGCTGCTTCATCAATGACCTTCCCTCCATCATAAGGGCAGAAGTGGGGATGTTCGCTGATGATTGCACAGTGTTCAGTTCCATTCGCAACTCCTCAGTTAGTGAAACAGTCAATGCCCGCATGTAGCCAGACCTGGATGACATTCAGGCTTGGGCTGATAAGTGGCAAGTAACATTCGCGCCACAGAAGTGCCAGGCAATGACTATCTCCAACAAGCAAGAGTCTAACCACCTCCCCTTGATATTCAACGGCGTTGCCATCGCAAATCCCCCACTATCAACATCCTGGGGGTCACCATTCACCAGAAACTTAACTGAACCAGCCACATAAATACTGTGGCAACAAGAGCAGGTCAGAGGCTAGGTATTCTGCGGTGAGTGTCTTACCTCCTGACTCCCCAAAGCCTTTCCGCCATCTACAAGGCACAAGTCAGGAGTGTGATGGAATACTCTCCACTTACCTGGATGAGTACAGCTCCAACAACACTCAAGAAGCTTGACACCATCCAGGACAAAGCCATCCACTTGATTGGCACCCCATCCACCACCTTAAACATTCACTCCCTCCACCACCGGCGTACCATGGCCGCAGTGTGTACAATCTACAAGATGCACTGCAGCAACTCGCCAAGGCTTCTTCGGCAGCACCTCCCAAACCCGCGACCTCTACCACCTAGAACGACAAGGGCAGCAGACGCATGGGAACACCACCACCTCCAAGTTCCCCTCCAAATTACACACCATCCTGACTTGGAAGTATATCACCATTCCTTCATCTTCGCTGGGTCAAAATCCTGGAACTCCCTCCCAAACAGCATTGTGGGAGTACCTTCACCACAAGGATAACTAAAGAAAGGGTAGGGCCTATTCGAGATCATGAGAGTAATCTGTGTGTGATGGGGGGAGACGTCGGTAGGGTTCTTAATGAATACTTTGCGTCTGTTTTCACAAAGGAGAGAGGCGAAGCAGACGTTGCTATCGGGGGAGGAGTGTGAAATATTAGATGAAATAAAGATAGTGAGAGAGGAAGTATTAAGGGGTTCAGCAACTTTAAAAGTGGATAAATCCCCAGGCCCGGATGAAAAGTATCCCAGGCTGTTAAGCGAAACAAAAGAGGAAATAGCAGAGGCCCTGACCATCATTTTTCAATTCTCTCTGGCTTCAGGTGTGGTGCTGGAGGACTGCTAATGTGGTACCCTTGTTTAAAAAGGGAGAAAAGGATAGACCGAGTAATTACAGGCCAGTCAGCCTAACCTCGGTGGTGGGAAAAGTATTGGAAAGAATTCTGAAGGACAGGATAAATCTTCATTTAGAAAGACACGGATTAATCAAGGATAGTCAGCATGGATTTGTTAATGGAAGGTTGTGTCTGACAAACTTGATTGAATTTTTTGAGGAGGTAACGAGGGTAGATGAGGGTAGTGCGTTTGATGTAGTTTATATGGACTTTAGCAAGGCTTTTGATGAGGTTCCACATGGCAGACTGGTCACGAAGTTAAAAGCCCATGGGATCCAAGGCAAAGTGTCAAGTTGGATTCAAAACTGGCTTGGAGACAGGAAGCAGAGGGTAATGGTTGCTGGGTGTTTTTGTGACTGGAAGGCTGTTTCCAGTGGGGTTCCGCAGGGCTCAGTACTAGGTCCCTTGCTTTTTGTGGTATATATCAATGATCCAGACTTGAATATAGGGGGTATGATTAAGAAGTTTGCAGATGATACTAAAATCGGCGCTGTGGTTGATACTGAAGAAGGAAGCTGTAGACTGCAGGAAGATATCAATAAATTGGTCAGGTGGGCAGAACAGTGGCAAATGGAATTCAATCCGGGGAAGTGTGAGGTAATGCATTTGGGGAGGGCTAACAAGGAAAGGGAATACACATTAAATGGTAGGACACTGAGTAGTGTAGAGGAACAAAGGGACCTTGGAGTGCATGTCCACAGATCCCTGAAGGTAGCAGGCCAGGTAGATAAGGTGGTTAAGAAGGCTTACGGAATGCTTGCCTTTATTAGCCGTGGCATAGAATACAAGAGCAAGGGGGTTATGCTTCAACTGTATAAAACACTAGTTAGGCCTCAGCTAGAGTACTGCATGCAGTTCTGGTCACCACATTACAGGAAAGATGTGATTGCACTAGAGAGGGTACAGAGGAGATTTACAAGGATGTTGCCGGGAGTAGAGAATCTTAGCTATGAGGAAAGACTGAATAGGCTGGGTCTGTTTTCCTTGGAACAGAGGAGGCTGAGGGGAGACCTTATTGAGGTGTATAAAATTATGAGGGGCATAGATAAAGTGAATAGAAAGGACCTATTTCCCTTAGCAGAGGGGTCAAAAACCAGGGGGTACAGATTTAAAGTAATTGGTGGAAGGTTTAGAGGGGATTTGAGGGGAAATTTCTTCAGCCAGAGGGTTGTGGGGGTCTGGAACTCACTGCCTGAAAGGGTGGCAGAGGCAGGAACCCTAACCACATTTAAAAAGTACTTGGATGTGCACTTGGGATGCTCTAACCTGCAGGGCTACGGACCAAGAGCTGGGAAGTGGGATTAGTATGGATAGCTCTTTGTTTGCCGGCGTGGACACGATGGGCCGAAATGGCCTCCTTCCGTGCTGTAACTTTCTATGATTCTATGAAGGACTGCAGCGGTTCAAGAAGGCGGCTCACTACCACCTTCTCAAGGGCAATTAGGGATAGGCAGTAAATGCTGGCCTTGCCAGCAACGCCCACATCCCAAGATTGAATACAAAAAAAAAGCCCCCTCTCATCTGTTCAATAAAAACAAGTTCAGTTCTGTGAGTGGCTTCTCATAACAAGAAAAAGGAAAGAAAGACTTGCATTTATATGGTGCCTTTCATGACCTCATGGACAACCCAACTTGCTTTCCAGCCAACGAAGTACTTTTAGAAATGTAGTCACTGTTGTAATGTAGGAAACGTGGCAGCCAATTTGTGAACAGCAAGGTCCCACAAACAGCAATGTGATAATGTCCCGATAAACTGTTTTAGTGATGTTGGTTGAGAGATAAATATTGGCCAGGTCACCAGGGAGAACTCCCCTGCTCCTCTTCAGAATAGTACCATGCGATCTTTTATGTCCACCCGAGAGGCCAACTGGCGCCTCGGTTCAACATCTCGTCTGAAAGACGCACCTCTGACAGTGCAGCACTCCCTCAGTGCTGCACTGGAGTGTCAGCCGAGATTTTGTGCTCAAGTCTCTGGACTTGAACTCAAACATAGAAACATAGAAGATAGGAGCAGGAGTAGGCCATTCGGCCCCTCGAGCCTGCTCCACCATTCAATGCGATCATGGCTGATCATCCAAATTCAGTACCCTGTCCCTGCTTTCTCCCCATATCCCTTGATCCCCTTAGCCTTAAGAAATATATCTATCTCCTTCTTGAATATATTTAATGAATTGGCCTCAACTGCCTTCTGTGGTAGAGAATTCCACAGGTTCACTACTCTCTGGGTGAAGAAATTCCTCCTCATCTCAGTCCTAAATGGCTTACCCCTTATCCTTAGACTGTGACCCCTGGTTCTGGACTCCCCCGCCATCGGGAACAGCCTTCCTGCATCTAGTCTGTCTAGTCCTGTTAGAATTTTATAAGTTTCAATGAGATCCCCTCTTATTCTTCTAAACTCTAGCGAATATAAGCCTAATCGACCCAATCTCTCTTCATACGTCATTCCTGCCATCCCAGGTACCAGTCTGGTGAATCTTCGCTGCACTCCCTCCATGGCAAGAACATCCTTCCTCAGATAAGGCGACCAAAACTGCACACAATACTCAAGGTGTGGTCTCACCAAGGCCCTGTACAACTGCAGCAAGACATCCTTGCTCCTGTACTCGAATCCTCTCGCTATGAAGGCCAACATACCATTTGCCTTCTTAACCTCTATCACTATAGCTCTCCCGCTCTTTTTCCTCCCGTCCTGTGCAGCAGAACCACACATGGTGCCAGGAGGTTGGTTGCTGCTGCCTTCCCCTGATAAGCCATCCTCCTCAACAATATCCAAAGCAATATATCTGTTTGAGAGGGGGATGGCCACAGGGGACCCCTGCACGACCTGCCTGCGCCTATTACTCTGCCTGGCGGTCACCCATTCCCTTCCTGCCTGTGCAGCCTTTACCTGCGGTGTGACCAACTCATTAAACGTGATATCCACGACGTCCTCAGCATCGCGAATGCTCCAGTATGTATCCATTCGCAGCTCCAGCGCCGCAATGCAGTCTGCCAGTAGCTGCAGCTGGATACACTTCCCGCACACATGGTCGTCAGGGACACAGGAAGTGTCCCTGATTTCCCACATAGTGCAGGAGGAGCATGCCACGGGGCCGAGTTGTGCTGCCATGACTTACCCTTTCATTAATTTAAATTAAATTTAATCAAATCAATACCACTAATTACACTACAATTAAATGATATACTCAAGGGCCCTTGTTTACTAGCACTCCCCGCTACACAACAGAGACCTTAGAAGCTATAACCACAAAAATTAAGACCTACTAAACTTTATAAACTATTAACCTTAACTGTCAAACTATAGAGTAGTATAAATACTCACCTGGCCGTACTCACCCAATCAGCTGCTTCCTTTTGCCCGCGTCACTTTTTGAATCGTGACGTGGCTCTGGAACACCGCCGCCGGTCTGCGAGATTGGTAAGCCTCTGGGGAAAAAAAGCCCGCAAAAGTGAGTTTAAATACTCACTGTACCGTCGCTCTCTCCGCTGCCGACACCGGCCTCTGCAAAAAAAAAAGCCCGCGAAAGTGAGTTTAAATACTCACTGTACCGTCGCTCTCTCCGCTCCCGAAACTTTGAGTCAGAGGCAAGAGTGTTACCACTGAGCCACAAGAGTTCACAAGTCCCAGAATAATGCGCGCCACTGTCTCTTGAGCACTTTCCATTGTATCCATGTGTGCATGCCAAAATAAGTAATTTAATTTAAAAGTGATTTAAGCTCTCCTCATACAATGTTGATGCAAAGCAATATTGATTGTGTACATTATCAATTTGTTGGCTGCAATAAACCACACCAATAAAATATTAATTCAAATTTTTGGGTGTTAAAATGTGGGAGAACATTTGGGTACGAGTGATCATCATATCATAAGATTTAGATTAGCAATGGAGAGGAGCAAGGAACAATCTAGAGTGGAACTCCTAAACTGGAATAGGGCTAACTTCAATGGGATGCGAAAGGATCTAGCCAGGGTAAAATGGAACCAAAGACTGACGGGAAAAACTGTAACGCAACAATGGGTGATCTTTAAGGAAGAGATGTTCCAAGTACAGGCTAGGTACATTCCAACAAGAGGGAAGGGTAAGGGAACCAAAGCAAGGGCTCCTTGGATGACGAGGGAGATAGAGAAGATGATGAAACAAAAAAAAGGGCGTATGATGCATGTCAGGTGAATTCTTCAAGGGAGAACCAGACCAAATACAATAAGTTGAGAAGGGAAGTGAAGATGAAAATAAGATTGGCAAAGAGAGAATATGAGAGTAGAATGGCAGTTAACATAAAAGGGAACCCAAAAATCTTCTACCGACATGTAAACAGTAAGCGGGTAGTAAGAGGCGGGTTGGGGCCTATTAGGGACAAAGAAGGTGATATATGCTTAGAGGCGCAGAGCAAGGCTTGAATACTCAATGAGTACTTTGTATTGGTGTTTACTAAGGAGGTGGATGCTGACAAAATATCGGTAGAAGTGGAAAAGGTAGAAGCAATGGAAGGGGTGAAAATTGATAGACAGAATGTACTAGAAAGGCTGTGTATGCTGAGAATGGATAAGTCGCCTGGTCCAGATGGCTTGCATCCCAGGTTGCTAAGGGAATTGGGGGAAGAGATAGCGGAAGGGCTTGCCATAATTTTCCAATCTTCCCTAGATGCGGGGGAGGTGCCTGAGGATTGGAAAGTGGCAAATGTGACACCATTGTTCAAGAAAGGGTGTAAGGACAATCCTAGTAACTACAGGCCGATAAGTTTAACATCAGTGGTGGGTAAAGTTTTAGAAACAATAATCAAGGAAAAATTAACAGCAACTTGGAGAGGTTTAAGCTAATTAAGGAGAGCCAACACTGATTTGTGAAAGGCAGATCGTGTTTGACTAATCTAATTGAATTTTTTGATGAAGTAACAGGGAGGATTGATGAAGGGAATGCAATGGATGTTGTCTACATGGATTTTCGGAAGGCATTTGACAAAGTACCACATAGAAGGTCGGTTAACAAAATTGAGGCTCATGGAATACCGATATTTTGTCAGCATCCACCTCCTTAGTAAACACCAATACAAAGTACTCATTGAGCTGTCAGTGGCAGCTTGGATAAGGAATTGGCTTAAGGCCAGAAAACAGTGAGTTGTGGTAAATGGCTGTTTTTCAGACTGGAGGATGGTAGACAGTGGTGTTCTCCAAGGGTCAGTGCTGCGGCCACTGCTTTTTTTGATATATATATAAATGACCTGGATATTGGAATACAGAGTAGAATTTCTAAATTTGCCAATGACACCAAGCTTGGGTGTGTGGCAAACAGTGATGATGATACCAATCGACTGCAACAGGACATAGAAAGGTGAGCAGAATGGGCAGACAAGTGGCAGATTGAATTTAATACAGAGAAGTGTGAGGTGATGCATTTTGGCAGTATCAGAGAGAGACAATATACACTTAATGGCACAGTTTTAAAGAGTGTGCAGGGACAGAGGGACCTGGGAGTTACTGTGCATAGGTCCCTGAAGGTGGCGGGACATATTGAGAGAGTGGTTAGCAAAGCATATGGGATCTTGGGCTTCATAAATAGAGGTATTGAGTACAAAAGTAGAGAAGTTATGCTGAACCTTTATAAAGCGCTGGTTAGGCCACAACTGGAGTATTGCATCCAGTTCTGGTCACCACACTTTAGGAAGGATGTGAAGTCACTTGAGAGGGTGCAGAGGAGATTTACCAGAATGGTTCCAGGGATGGGAGATCTTAGCTACAAGGACAGGTTGGAAAAGCTGGATTTCTTTTCATTCGAGCAAAAGAGGTTGAGGGGTGATTTGATTGAGGTGTACAAGATTATGACGGGTTTGGATAGGCTAGACGGGGAAAGGCTGTTCCCACTAGTTGATGGTACAAGGACTAGGGGACACTGATTTAAGGTTTTGGGCAAGAGATACAGGGGGGATGTGAGGAAAAACTTTTTTACACAGCGAGTGGTGAGGACCTGGAACTCGCTGCCGACGGAAGTGGTGGAAGCAGAGACACTCAATGTTTTCAAGGGGAGACTGGATAGGCACTTAAGGGAAATAAACTTGCAGGGCTACGGGGATAGAGTGGGGGAATAGGACTGACTGGATTGCCCTACAGAGAGCCGGCACGGACTCCATGGGCCGAATGGCCTCTTTCTGTGCTGTTATGACTCTCTGTAATTCCACAGTTAACTCATTTTGTCCAAATAATCCAACCAAGTAAAGGGTTATTCAGTCGATAGTATTGACTGTGCACGCAAGACATTGCATCTAATCATATTTTTACTTTGCAGGTTTCTTGTGACCTATGCTGTTTTATACGATCTAACATAATATCAGAGCCACTGATTTATGGTAATTGAATAAGTTAAACTGTATTTTGATGATCCAGTATTATGGAAATGTTAGTAATACTTTTGGACTCAAATTTTAGCATATTTTCATTCAGTGGATTTGATGATTGTTTAGCTATATATTTAGCTTTACGTCTTACCTTTTTTTAAAGACTTGGATACACAGAAAGATGTTGAGGAAGATGTTGCCGGTAGGTAGGAGGTGTATAACAGAGCTGGGGAGGGCAGGGGAATCATGTGATTTGGTATTTGAGAGGACGGTCCTGGATTCTGGGAGAATGGGAATGGTAGGAGGTGTAGAGCTGTGTTGGGGTCTGGGAGCATTAGAGAAAGAGGTCCTTTTAGTATGGAAAGTGGTAGGAAATTTTCTGGGGTCTGTGACCGGTGGAAGTGTGGAATTGATGGGATGAGTGTGCTGGGGGGGTGGCAGTACCACTGGGACTGTGACTGCTATGTGTTGGAGGTGAATCTTGGAGGGGTTAGAAAACTGAATTTAAACTTCAAACAAAAAGAAACCATGGACAAAGTATTCAATTCTATTTGTCACAACAGTAAGCTAACCATCTTTTATCAGTTACATTTAAAGAAGTGCCTTGGCTCCGTGGTCGCACTCATGCCACAGGATCAGAAGGTCTTGGGTTCAAGTTTCACGCCAGAGACTTGAGCACATAATATCGGCTGACACTTGAGTGCTGCACTATCTGAGATGCCGTCTTTCAGATGAGACGTTAAACCGAGATCCTGACTGCTCTCTCAGATGGACGTAAAAGATCCCATGGCACTATTGGAAGAAGAGCAAGGGGGTTCCTCCGGCGTCCTGACTGATAGTTATCCTTCAACCAACATGACTAAAAACAGATTATCTGGTCATTGATCTCATTGTGGGATCTTGTTGTGGACAAGATTGGTTGCTGCTCTTCACTACATAATAGTGATTACACTTCAAAAATACTTAATTGGCTGTCGAGTGCTTTGGCGTTTCATGAGATCATAAAGGTGCTATATAAATGCAAGTTCTTTTTTTCTTTTCTCTTTTTTTCCCCCCCCTTTTCTTCTGTAGTATCTGCAGAGTAGTCTGTATTGTCTCCAGATAATTTGATGTTTTTTGAGAATCATACGCCTCTGGTATCATAGGAAAGAGTGCTGGGATCCATATATTTAATACGGTTTTTCATTTAAGACATTTTACTAAATTATCAAAGGATATTATTCTGAATATAAATAGTAAAACAGGAGAGTTTTGTGTTGCAGATTGAAAACCCTGCTTTGTTCTTCAGCACAGCTAGAAGTTTGGGAGGAAGGGATGTAATGGATCTTCTGTTCAGTCACTCATAAACACGAGCTTGTCACTTCATAATTACTCCTTACTAAGTTTTCAGCAAATGACTTCCTCTCAAAATAGACTAAATAGTTTCCAGGATGAGGATGCTGGAAGTGGTTGGTGTGTGTCCTGTTGGTCAGTAAATAAAAGTTGTCCCCAATTTTTATCTTCTGTTAAAGGTCATGGCCCCTGCTAGAGTCACGTTCCACAAGTAGCAGCAACTTTCTGATACCGTACCCAAGGGGCCATTGTCCATGGATGAGCCTGGACTGCGAATGTCAATTTGACTATCGGGAAGGCTGTGGCGGTGGGTGGTGAGCCTGATCCTGATATCCAGTTCTTGAACTTTCTAGCAGAGGTCACTAAATAGAAATCTAGAGCAGAAGCCGTGCCAGGCTTTAAGGTGTTTTTCTCCCTTCCCTATCCCAGGGACACCAGATATAATGTTTCTCCTGTCAATCTGTTGGAGAGTAACTCCTGTCAATCTGTTGGAGATTAACTAACAGCATAGACCAAGGATCAAATCTGGAACCTTCCTAGTCTGTGTGGCTTGGTAACATATCACATAGTGCATTTCATGTTTAGATGCATTGTCCATCTTTAATACTATGTTCACTACAACTACTAATTCCTCCCTCTTTCTGTTGTATTGTGCAACATTATTACAGGAATTTTGCCATGGAGGCGAATTAAAATACAGTTTGATGATAATGTATATACTTCTACAGCTAGAGGTGCATCAGTTCTGGAAACACTTATATTTCAGGCGAGCAGTTCTGAGACCAGCACAGCACAGCATATGTCGGAAATCTGAGCCAATATATTTTGGGAGGAAGAATAAGGAAAGGAAATATATAGTAAATGGTAAAACTCTAAAGGAGCAGAGTGACTTTGGACTTACAAAAAGCTTTAAAAGTCAAAATTGATAAACATATTTCAAAAAGAAAAGCATATTGGATGCTGCATTTTATACAAAGGTGTATAAGAGTACAAAATCCGAGAGATAATGCTGAACACGTTGGTTAGGCCACAGTTAGAAAATTGGGCGTCTTACTTTAGGAAGGATATCAAAGACAAGGAAATGATGCAAAAGAGATTCACTGAGATGATATCAGGAATGAGAAGCTTTAGTTATGAGGAGACGCTAGAGAAACTGAAGCTCTTTTTAGTAGAACAGTTAAGATTGAAAGGCGATCTGATACAGAAGTACACAATTATGAAGGGTTATGATGAGAGAAATCAGAAGAATCTATTTCTAATAGTCAGTGAATTGGTAACTAAAAGGCATAAATTTAAGATGACCAAAAAATGAAGGGAGAGGTCAGGAGAATTTTTTAATGGAGAATGCTAAACCTTTAAAAAACACTGGTTAGGCCTCAGCTAGAGTGTTGTGTTCAATTCTGGGCACCACACTTTAGGAAGGTCACGGCTTTGACGAGGGTGCAGACAAGATTTACTAGAATGGTACCAGGGATGAGGGACTTCCGTTATGTGGAGAGACTGGAGAAGCTGGGATTGTTCTCCTTAGAGCAGAGAAGGTTAAGAGGAGATTTGATAGAGGTGTTTAAAATCATGAATGGTTTTGATAGAGTAAGTAAGGTGAAACTGTTTCCAGTGGCAGAGGGTCAGTAAACAGAGGACACAGATTTATGGTGATTGGCAAAAGAACCAGAGGTGACATGAGGAAACATTTTTTTACACAGAGAGTTGCTTTGATTTGGAATGCACTGCCTGATGGAAGTAGATTCAATACTAACATTTAAAAGAGAATTGGATCAACACTTGAAGGGAAAAGAATGACAGGGCTATGGGGAAAGAGCAGGGAGTGGGATTAATTGGATAGCTCTACCAAAGAGCCAGTACAGGCACGATGGGCCAGTTGGCCCCCTTCAGTTCCGTATCATTATATGAAGGTTGTTTAAGATCTCCTAGGTTCCTTTTTATACACTGCCAACCATGTTCTTAAAGTAATGTGACTAAGGGACAGTTCTTTGTGTGCTGGCACAGACACAATGGGCCAACCAGGTTCCATGGCTGTAAAATGTTATGATTCTCGGAAAATACAAAGTAAACATCCCTAAGCTCTACCCTTATCCAACATTTTGAAGAACACTCCCAAGAACAATAGTGTGATTTTTTTTTTTTTAATTCAAAAAAATTACATTTTCTACACCAGCTGTCCTTGTGGCCTTTCTTGGCAATGCCAATTTAGTGTCAATTTGTGGCAGTTTTGTCTTTTGGGCTAGGACCCACTGGGAACTGGTTTGAGACTGTAAACTTATTTGTTGTAGGATAACTTCTAAACAAAGAGAAATTTTCTTCCTGTTGGTCTGCACTTGATTCAAATGCAGGTCCTGGGGAAGAAGGGACACAGCAGAGTAAAACTATTGTGGAGGCCCTTCCCCCACCCTCTCTTTCTCCCCCCCCCCCCCACCCGCAACCATGCAGGTTTCACCAGCCCATGTCATTGCCACTCTTCAGCCACACAACAGTGGCCTATTAACTGCTTTCTCTTCTCTGCCGCCTATCAGAGATGGCAAGGAGAAGCCAGGCTTCTCCATTGGTTTTTGCTCCCGAATCACATCAGACTGCAGCTTTCCACCTGAAGCAAGTGACATTGAGTAAAAGGGTGGCCCTGGATTTGAACTTGCAACTTGGTAACTCCTTCAAGCCAACTGCTCTAAGGTCATCAACGTTCAAAGGGGAGAAATAAAACAAAAAGATAATTATTTGTAACCTTACACTGTTCAATGCATTATCACACAAATGGATTATGTTCTCTGGAAATGGCATGATCTGATTGTGTTGACAATAGTGAAGGGAATTGATAAAATAGATATGAAATAAGTCTTTCCTCAATTAGTTGACTTCAGAAAAAAGGAATGTAATCTTGAAATTAGAAAGAAGCTGATTAAAGTTGAATCTAAAAATATTGCTTCACACAAGCAGTTGAGAGAATATCTAATACATTGCCCTAAAAGACCAAAAATACTGAATCGATTGAAGTGTCTCAAAGGGACATAGAGACTTCCTTGGGAGTAAGGGTGTTGAGATGAGTGAATGGCCCCATCCTAGTCCTAAATAACATCTCTATGGAATAAAGAGCTATTGATTACATTTCCCCAATCTTTTGAGTTCCTATTTTAAGCCTTGTGATGGAATGTGCTTGACCTGTGCTTGGTGCCTCTCCACAGATCCGATGGATCATTGGAGCAGGGAAACTACCTCATGTTCTGGTTTGTAGGTTAATAATGGGATGTTAAGTGTAACACTAGTAATGGTCTAATTAATCATGGACAGATTGAATTGAGAATTGATGGGTTGCTGTCTGTTAGATAGTTGAGGTGTGTATTGTTAGGTTGGTGTGTAAATTTGATCAAGATAATTTGTTTAAGACAATAACTTTTTAAGAGGAGGTTCAATCATAAATAGTTTTCACACCTGTCCAATGTAGTGCGTCACGGAGTGGTAGGATGTGAGTTTTTACAATTCCACAAGGATAGGACTCAAATGGAGATCAGCTTTTTTCACAATGAATGAATGAAAGATAATTTAAAGGCCTCAACTGATGGAGCACTATTTATACTATCACAACTCACATCTTCTCATTTTATTCCATTCCTTTCTCTCACAGCAGCATTTAATCCTAGTAGCATCAGGCAATTCTAGCAAGAGTTACAGAAAAACACTGGATAGGTATGGTCCGGTTGCAGTCTTAAAAGCCTATAGGGATCTGTATGGAAATGCAGTAGTGGAAGAGGGAACAGGCTTGAAGCCTATCAGCTCCAGGAGCAGTAGGAGATCTTATTTTCTTCTGTTCCAACCTTTTGCTGGTTGGCTTGAATGTATTTTGACTTTAATATGCTTCTTCAATGGAAGTAAAATAGACTGGAGGAATATGCAAGTTGCAACTTATTTCAAATATGCTCAAATACCACATCACTCAACTAAATAGCTTACTTTTTTGTTCTTGATCAAACTGGCATTGATCTGGTAAGATCTGCCCCATGCTGATCTCTAAGGAGGAGCACATTTCATGCTCTGAATACATAGCAATATAATTTGGACATCCATTCAACGGGGGGAAATCTATTGGCTCAGAAATTCGCCTCTCCGGCTTGCCGCGGGGGTAAGGATCGCGCGCGCTCTTACCTACCGCGCCTGCCGTTGTGTTTTGGGCCCACGGGAACTTCGGGTCCTGGGCCTCTCCCAACTGTCGGCGCGCAGTGCTTGCGTGTCCCAGGGGCGTAGTTAGTGCGATGCGTCCCCTGGGATCACGTGGGCCATGGAGAGCCAATGGCAGCAGACCATCTTTCATTCATAGATTTGACAGGAGACCTGTCAAATCTGTGAATTGAAATCGGCCCCAAAAGAACAGCTAAACTTAAAATAAATTAAAAGAAAAACCATCACATTTATAAAATAACTATAGTTAAATAAATTAACCACTTTAAAGAAAAATTTTAATTTTTGAAAAAATTAAAATACTTTTTAAAAGTGATAAAAATAAACTTACCTTTCTTTAAAGTATCTAAAAAAGATAAACCTGTTGAAAAAAATTTAAAATTATACTTAATTAACCACTTACCTTGTTGAAAACGGGTCCTGCGCCTCCTTTTTATAAGCGTAGTTTCTTCAATACTTACCCTCACGTGGAAACCTGAAAAAAATCTAAGTTTGCTGCGTGCGTGCAGCCTCTACCGCGCATGCGGTTCACCTAGGAACCGCTCCCTTCACCATACCGGAAGTTCCGGTTTCCCGTGCATGAGCAGTGCATGCAGGAAACCGGCACTTCGGGAAGCATTACGGGTGAGTACACAGTGTGTACTCATGCGGGAAGGGCCGAATTCTTGGCCCATTATGTTAGAACTGCAACTACACAAAATAGAAATTTGAAAGAGAGGGGTCAAGGATGCTGTGGGGAAAAATGTGTTAATTTGATGAAGCTGGATAGTTTGTGTTCTGTAAACCAAAATTATGGACGGAAAAACTAATTAGGTCAAGCTTGGGATTTTTCTTTTTAAATAGGGGAAATTAGATGTAGTGTGTTTTATTTCTCACTGTTCACACCAGAAAGGGAAGGCCTGCGAGACCTCCTGCCAACTGCTGCGATCAAATACTCCCCAATACGATGGATGTGAGGTGTTTATCGATTTAAGAAGACAAGCTAACAAATTCCTTATTATTTACAGTCTATGAGGAACCAACTGAAGCTAGCTCATTAGCATCTAAACTACCGATTGTCTCAGACCCCTGCTTTTTAAAGAAAAAACTTGCATGAATACACTAAACTTTAAAACACAACATTTGAAGCAACTTCTTTTCCCAATCCCTCCTGTGGAAAAATGGTCAAAAGAACATGAAATGTGGCAATCAACTTTGTGGCTGTTCTGAAATTTCTCAAAAAAATCTGTTTCCATCAGCAACGAGAGGAAATACATTTAGTCAGAACTAATGCAGGGGGAGAAAGAATCTCTGCAGAGATTAGTTCCAGGATTCAAGAAACATACTTGTGTTTCCCAAGGGAGAAAACTCTGATAAGCAGGAGGAAGTTTTTGTCGTACATTTTTGGCACAAACACTGAACAGTCTTTTCTGTTTTCCGAGCTTACTTTATTTTAAAGCAGACCTATTATTTTTGACAAAATCCACATCCATATTTATATCCATTGGTAATCTCCACCTTATCCTGCACCAGTATCCATTGCTTTCTTGGATCCAGATCACGATGGTCTGTTAGCCACATTCCCTTAAAGAAATGGTATACATAAAACAAGAATGCCATAAAACCTATGACCCACAATTAAACTATCTCCCACCTGGCTCAATCAAACTTTGGTCCAGTCTTTTGACTTTAATATTTTTCTTCAACGAACGAGAATAAAAATGAAAGTAAAATAGACTGGAGGAATATGCAAGCTGCAATTTATATGTTTATCCAAATATGCTCAAATACCACATCATGTATAATATTTCTTGGGATGATAGAGGAAATCCTTTATTTGTCCCTTAATAAACGGTATGCAATCTTGGGGTAGTTGCATGTAGAATCCACGAGCCCAACACACACATTGGCCACTGTACCAGAATTACTGAGCACAAAAAGATTTTATACATTCAAGGTATTTCTTAAAAGTTGCTATTTATTCACTTTCAAGCAAATGTGCAGGTGCAGGATTGTACATTCATTGTTGTCTGCTGTCATTGGTGCTGCAGAATCAGCCCTAAATTCTACTTAAAATAGTTCTATAATATAAAGGGATATTACATCAGACCATCATTCCTGGTGAGAAACCTCTACTCCTCCAAGATTCCATAAGACATTCCAGCTGCTAACTAAAGTGGTGTCTGTTCTTTTATCAGATTTATACCTGTTTCCACCTTCCAACTAGTGATCCTGTTGAGAAGCATTCCTCTGTGAACACCTGTCCAATTCATTGTTTACCTCTTAATGTAGGGAAACAATTATGTTGCTCTTCTAAGGACCGACTCTTAACTGCACAATGGGCTCGATTTTGCCAGGGCCGAGGAGGCTGGATTGGAGGCGTGTGAGGTGTTAAAATCGCAAAAAATGTCGTGCGGGCCCGATCCCGCCTCCGAGCAATTGTCCCAGAATCAGGGTTTCAGACCCCGTTTCCATCCCGCCTCCAAGAGGCAAGATAGGCGCTTAAGGCCCTTAACAACCACTTAATTGCCTCTATATAATCCAATTTTGAGAGGCCTTTCTGATTTTTAGACATTTCCCCCATCCTACACGTCTCCTCTGGAACACGCCAGGTAATCCTGGCGGCCTCACAAGTGGATTGCTTATTAACAGCTGCTGCTCCACCATTAAAAAGGAGTTTTCACCAATGATCATTTGCAGGTGGCAAAACTTTGTTGTCTCAGGTCTGGGAGAACTTTTAGCAGGCCTACTCATTGTTGTGGAAGTTTGGAGCCTGAGACCCATCTCCAGTGTGACCTCCTGGGAAACCCCTCTCCCCACCTTGACTGAGCGCTTCCTTAACTGAGGTATATAGCAGAAGCATGGGAACCATTTATTTCCTTTCCTCCTGGACATCAGATTCGGACGAAGACTAGCCGCGGCAGCAGCAGAACCCTGAACAGCAGCAGCACCAACAACAGGAGCGTCAAGCTGCTGCTCGCCCACCTGAAGCTGCACAGGCCAGAAGGCGCCAGAGCGCGACCACATTGCTGCCCGGGATGCAATGGACGCACTCACGTTGGCCAGATTTGCTTAGCCTGCACAATCAAACACTTTTGTCTCGCACCTTCTTGCCAGAGCATCGACAATGGACAAGAACCTGCGGATTCCTATCACTCTGACCACCATACTGACAATTGCAAGTCGCCCTAAGCCCTCAATGTGAAAGTCCCATTTGCAAAATGACACAGGCCACAACTTCAACAGTTTGCCATCAAATCTGTTTATGATACCATGACAAGGATGGCTGGTCCAAATACAATACATCATAGCACCCAAGTGACTACCCTTATGACTACGTTTGCATGATCTTCCTCTTACACGTGCTCCTATGTGATGCTTCCCCTGTGGCTTCAGCAGATGTGGAGGCCCCTTGCTCACTTTCTTGCTGTTCCTGTCTCGACGCCATTGGCGGGCGTCCTCTGGGGTGGCGAACCTGTGCGGGCTCGCCAACAGTCTGCTGCTCCTGCAGCTGTGCAGGGGCTGAGACACCCATCTCAGTCGGGTGAGGACTCTGGTGGGGCTCTGACCGAGGGCTTTGCAGTGGCATGGTCGTGTTAGCGCTTGGAGAGGAGGCCCCACCTCCTTGTTGTCTGCCACCAACATCCCTCATGGGTCAGCCCCACTTCAGAGCGAGCAAGTGGCTTGACAGCACCTCGCTGAACTTCAGGGGGGCCATGAGGACCCGTTTCTGCACTGGAAGTCCTACTCCAGAGGACTTCCATGAAGGTCTGGTTTCTATGCTCAATAGCTGACCATCGCTCCTCAAGAGATGTCAGTCTATTCTGAACAATGACCTTGTTTTCAAGTCCCTGGCGACTAAGCCCCTCCATGGACGTAGCCATCCTCTCCTCTACGGTAGCCAGCCTTACCACGGAGGTAGCCATCCTTTCCACGGAGGTTGCCATCCTTTCCACGGTGATGCATTCATGTGCCAATGCCTCCACAAAGGCTCTGCTCATGTTAGCGATGAACTCCTCCATTCGCTCCACACTCGCAGCGACCCTGGAGACAAAACCTGCCAGAGACTCCTGAACCTGTTCCTGGAGTTCCAGCACCGCTCTCCTCCGGAGGCACAGGGTCGACATACAGCTGAGCCGAGCTGGCAGAGTCCTGCGCCCTCCGACGAGGACTCTCCACTGCTGTCCCTGTCTCCACCATCTGCTGATGCTCACTTGTGAGCTGTGATACACCAGATGCCAACTCTACTCTATCTCGCGAATGTTCAGCCGAGGTGTGAGTGTCTGCGCTGGTGCTGGGTGCGCTGAATTCTGCTGACGCTTCACCCTCAGAGGTTGCAGCTTCCTTTGAGGAGTCTGGAGGCTCAGGCTCTTCCACCTGGACAGTGGGGACGGGGGCTTTCGATGGTCCTGTGGGGGAGTAAAGGGAAGAGTTAGAGATGTGAGGTCAAGGTTACATGCACATTGAATAGTCCAGATGATCATAAGTCAATCTGCTAGAGCATCAGATTCATTATAAGTGACTCATGCAATGTCAATGAGAGAGATGCCAGACTATTCTGTCACCAGCTTGCTGTGATGCGCCCGTCTGTCCGTCCCCCACTTGGGAATCCTCCTCGATCCCGGCGATTTCCAGGGCCGCCTCCTCCTAGGCGGTGAGCTGGGTTACTGAGGGTGGCCCTCCTCCTGTCATGGCTCTTTCCCTCTTATTGTGGGCTCTCTTTTCCTGCAATGAGGGACACAAGTGGAGTTTGAGTGAGAATGAAGGAGTGAGTGTCGAGAATGCATAGCATATATGCTAAGAAGGAGACAAAGGGCCCTCCCTGTGTGTTGCAAGTTGTTGTTGTTGTTGCATCACAGTGATAGGGAGTATGAAGGCTACATGGTCAAATAGTTAAGTGAATGTGACCATAGAGAGAGAGGCAATGGGTAAGGGTGCAGGGATGTAAGTGTCAAGTGGGATGTGGAGGAAGAGGTTGGCAAAGCAGAGTGCTGGTGAGGAGAGGCGATGGGGATGAGATTGAGGGTGATGAGAAAGTCATACTCACTTTTCCTGTGCGGAGAAGGTCATGAAACCTCTTCCTGCACTGCAGCCAAGTTCTGCGGCTTATCGATATGGAGGTGACCTCCTGGGCCACTTGCAGCCACACAGCTTTAGTCTGCTGGGGAGGCTATTTCCTCCCTGAGGAAGGGAAGAGCACCTCCTTATTCGATCTTGCTCCCTCCACCAGAGCTTGGAGGGAGGGCTCATCGAAGCGTGGAGCACACTTTTGCCTGCTGGTGGACATAGTCGATCAATGAATTCCTTACTACAATCACCATAAAGTTTGCAGTCTCCAGAAGAAGCAAGGACTTTATTATGTTGGAGCCCTACTTCGGGTAGAATGACGTTGAGGTGAAGAAATGTAGAGCAAAAATTAAGAAAGTAACCAACATGAATCTGACAACAGTGAGGGATAAGTGGCATCACATATTTTGAGACTTGAGTAAATCTTTGGCTCTGAAACCGCTCAAGATTAATGTATAAACAAGCTTTGAATATTTCTTAAATAACAACAGAAAACGCTGGAAACACTCAGCAGGCCAGGCAGCATCCGTGGAGAGAGAAACAGAGTTAACGTTTCAGGTCTGGGACCCTTCATCAGAACTGGAAAAAGCTGGAGATGTAACAGATATTAAGCAGGTGCAGAGGGGGGGGTGGGAGGTGAGGAAGGAATTGAAGGAATATACTGTGCTTTTGTAAGAGGCAGGAAAGATAAAATGTTGCCAGTGGGAATGGCAAAATCATACAGCATGAAAAATGGGGGCAGGGGTTATAGTTTGAAATTGTTGAACTCAATGTGAGTCCAGAAAGCTGTTAAGTGCCTAATCGAAGGATGAGCTGCTGTTCCTCAAGCTTACATTGAGCTTCATTGGAACAATGTAATAGGCCGAGGACACAGAGATCAGAGTGGGAGTGAAGCGGTGAATTAAAGTGACAGGCGACCGGAAGCTCAGGGTCACCCTTACGGACTGAATGGAGGTGTTCCGCAAAGTGGTTGCCCAATCTGCGTTTGGTCTCCATAATGTAGAGGAGACCGCATCGTGAGCAGCGAATACAGTATACTAAATTGCAAGAAGTACAAGTAAATCGCTGTTTCACCTAGAAGGGGTGTTTGGGGCCCTGGACAGTGGGAAGGGAGGAGGTAAAAGGGCATGTGTTGCATCTCCTGCGCTTGCACCGGAAGGTGCCAGGGGAAGGGCTGTTAGGGGTGATTGAGGAGTGGACCAGGGTGTCGCGGAGGGAGTGGTCCCTTCGGAATGCTGAAAGGGGAGGTGAGGGGAAGATGCGTTTGGTGGTGGGATCACGTTGAAGGTGGTGGAAATAGCGGAGGATGATCCGTTGAATGTGGAGGCTGGTGGGGTGAAAGGTGAGGACAAGGGGAACCCTATCGTGGTTCCGGGAGGGAGGGGAAGGGGTGAGAGCAGAAGTGCGGGAAGTGGAACGGACACGGTCAAGGGCCGTGTCAGCCACAGTAGAGGGGAAGCCTCGGTTGAGGAAAAAGGAAGACATGTCGGAAGCACTGGTATGGAAGGTGGCATCGTCAGAACAGACGCGGTGGAGACGGAGAAACTGGGAGAATGGAATAGAGTCCTTACAGGAAGCGGGGTGGGAGGGAGTGTAGTCCAGGGAGCTGTGGGAGTCAGTGGGCTTGTAGTGGATGTTTGTCGAAAGCCGATCGCCAGAAATGGAGACGAAGAAGTCAAGGAAGGGAAGAGAAGAGTCGGAGATGGACCATGTGAAGGTGAGGGAAGGGTGGAAATTGGAAGTAAAGTGAATGAACTTATCTAGTTCAGGGCGAGAGCAGGAAACGGCACCGATACAGTCATCAATGTACCGGAAAAAGAGGTGAGGGAGGGGACCTGAGTAGGACTGGAACCAAGAATGTTCCACATATCCCATGAAAAGGCAGGCATAGCTAGGGCCCATGTGGGTTCCCATAGCAACACCTTTAATTTGGAGGAAGTGAGTGGAGTCAGAGGAGAAGTTGTTCAATGTGAGAACAAGTTCAGCCAGGCGGAGGAGGGTGGTGGTGGATGGTTTTGCTATTGAATATTTCTTGCTGTTCTTGAAGCACAGCGAATGGGACAGGTTGAGGGGAGCGTTTTGCAGTTGGGAAGGGACTGGGGCAGCGCTATTTAAAGGCGACCTCTTCCTGCCTTTTTTTGTCGGCGACATTTTTGCACCATGCATTCTGAGAGACTTCTGGAGAGATTCAACGCTGTGTGAAGGAGATTTGGGTACTGAGCAGTACTTTGCAGGTTCATTTTGATTTGCCCTTCCTTGTATCGATTTAGAAGAGACTGTGGAGGCTGCACTCTGAGCTCTTTCCCTGGGCCTCTCCATTGTTCTTTCCAGCAGATTTGATGTACAGGTCTCTCCAGGCCGAGATTCAAGGCTGCAATGAGCAGGATGTGGATGGAAAGCAAGATCAACCCTCCCCTTTAAGAACTGGCCGGGGCCATTGTGTCTGTGTTCCATTGCTGACTGACATCACATGAGCTTCGCCAGCGCTCTGAGTTAGCGCCTCGATCCTCGGCCTTTGCGCCTTAAGACAGATGTGTGGCGCCTGATTTAACGCTCCAATCACCTCCACGGGCAATAAAAGTCAAGTTTGCAGTCGGAGGCGATAATTAGCGCCAGGTGCTAATCTTTGCGCCCGGCCGATAATTGCGCCCCAAACGGGGCGATACTGAATTTTTCCCCCATAATATCTTCATATTTAAAAAAAACCACATTTTTAGCGAACTTTTTGTTCCCAAGCATCCCACCATGATGATAGAGGTGCTTGACACTATACCATGTCTCAATTCAGCTAATGTAGAAAGAGGCAGCCGGAGCTGGCTGCATCAGTGGTGTGATTAGATTAATCATATAAATGGTCTGACAGTCTGGAGGAATGAGAGCATTAGAACCCACATTAAAAAAAAATGAACAATTAAAATATACCATTCCTGTGGCGAATAAAATCCATTTAGCATTATATTTTCATTTTTCTTTTTTCATGCATCACTGTTGCTTATCTTGTGAAGTAGTCCTGTGAATATTAACATTGATCTTGTCTCCTACCAAATATGTAGTGTTAAACCTAAACCATAAAATATAGGAAACAACATGGAAATTGATTGTGTATAAACATTTTAGATCCTTGCTTTACAGTATATTGGCTTACTGGCCTCGCAACAAAATGTAAAACAGCGAAAGTGGTGTCAAATTCAAGTTATGAGCATTCAGTGACTTGGTCTGACCTATTTTGGGGCAACGAGGCCTGAAAAAGCTAATAGAAGAGATGTGATATTCAACACAGTTTGGACCTGCTTGTTGCAATTGGCAGCTTTAGTATTTCACAAAGATTATATCTTCCCAGTAATGGAATATCATAGCTCTGTCTGACTGCCTGCAGAGGAGACCCATAAGTTGCTCCTTGTACTCAGTATGGTAAGAATCTTACAGAACAGTAGACTCAAAGTTAGCCAATACCATGCCAGAATATATCCTCTCCATCAGTGGAGAGATGTTGCCGGGTAGTCTGTCCTCTACAAAATGATGACTAGAATAGATCCAAATAAGTTGTTATGCTTGAATCTGATCTCCATGTCTATGCCAAGAGCACAAAAGCTGCAGCACTTGCATATTCTGTACAGACCAAAACAATCTATAAATTACTTGTGGCCACATATCACACAAACCTTTGCATGTGCATCTCGTACCCAGAAGTTCAATGTAAAGTTAAAAATTAAACGTTGTTTGGCATCCGTCAGGCAAGTCAAAAGTGATTTGCCTGCTTGTTTCTCCAATGCACTCTGAGTCTTTGTGTTATCTTGGTCCAGTTGGAGACCTCTGTCTTTTATTACAGCTGCAAACAACTGCTATGTTACACCACCTAATATTCAAAGAATTACCCTTCTTAATAAATGATTGGAAAAAAATGTTGGCCCAGATATTTCCAGGGAGCATGCGAGGAGCGCAGATTTCTGGGGAAAACCCCAGGGATGCGGATGTCCGGCCAAATTTAATGGCAGGACCCAATTATCGTTTTCTTCTTCCGTTCCCCATCCCCCGGCAGCCAGCTAGATTGACACCTGGCCGGCTGCCGAGCAGAAAAGCCAGCGGCAGGAGCTTTGCACCAATTGAGAGAAGGCTGCTCGGTGGGCGTCTTGTCACACTCTTAAGACACCAAAGTTGTGTGATGTTCTTCATGTAAATATGTAAAATGCCGGTGCCAAACTCTGACTAACTGACTCTCATTCAACCATCAAATTGTCCGAGCCTGCCAGTTGGGAGGGAGGGAAAGATCGGGTGTTGGTGGGGGGGGGGGGGGCGTGGTCAGAGCCCAGCAATGGGGGTTGGAGCAGGGGGGAATGAGGAGAGGCCGCGATCAGCAGAAGGAAGGTCGAACGTTTGCTTGAGGGCTGTGGGGAGCACTCCTGCTCCTCCTGGCCCACAAGGAGTGCTCGAAAAAGCATTTACCTGCTGGAGCTTTACCTCCATTTCACATCTGTTAAATTTGAATCAGGCTGCCAACTGCACTGTGGGAGCCTGAATTAATATTATAATGAAGTGTCCTGCCTCTCCAAGACTGGAGACTCGCAAGTCACACCACCCGCCACCGTAAAAATGGCGGCAGGCGCGTACGTGGGAGCCCGTTCCCCCTTTTCTTAATTTTGAATCCCCACCCCCCCTCGTCCATCGAGAATATTCACACTTGAGGCGTTTGTTTATTTTTTGGCCAGGCTACAGCACATTGTTGCAAAAATGCAGTTTTATTGAGGATAATTTTGTTTTTGCAGGGTATGGCTTTTAGTCTTGAAGAAAGGCTGCAACTTGGAATTCATGGCCTGCTCCCACCGTGTTTTTTAACCCAAGGCGTTCAGGTTCTCCGTGTCCTTAAAAGCTACGAGACCAAAACCAATGACCTTGACAAGTAGGTAATTGCTGTGAAATAAATGTGCAATTCAACAGACATTTGACAAATTTATAAAAGGGTGATTTCAGTTATTTTCTTTGTTGATAATAACTAACCATTTTAAATTCAGGAACTTCAAGTTGACCAAGACCTGCCTCAGAGCCAGGACGAGAAACAACGAGTTTAAGGCATGGTGGTACTTTCAATGAAAGAAAGACAGACTTGCATTTATATAGCGCCTTTCACGGATGTCCCAAAGCGCTTTACAGCCAATTACGTACTTTTGAAGTGTAGTCACTGTTGTAATGTAGGAAACGCAGCAGCCAATCTGCACACAGCAAGCTTCCACAAAAAGCAATGTGATAATGACCAGATAATCTCTTTTTTTTAGTGATGTTGATTGAGGGATAAATATTGGCCTGGATACCGGGGATAACTCCCCTGCTCTTCTTCGAAATAGTGCAATGGGATCTTTTACATCCACCCGAGAGACCAGATGGGTCCTCGGTTTAATGTCTTAGTGCACTCCCTCAGTACTGCACTGGAGTGTCAATCTAGATTTCTGTGCTCAAGTCTCTAGAGGGGGACTTGAACACAGTTTTTGATTCCTAAGTCTGAATCATTAATGTAAATTGTGAACAGCAGTGGTTCCAGCACTGATCCTTGTGGAACACCACTACCCACCTTCTGCCACGTGAATAGCTACCCTTTACCCCTAGTCTCTGCTTTCTGTCTTGAAGCCAGCCAGCAATCCATTTTGCTACTTGTCCCCTGACTCTGTATTCTCTGACCTTGTTGTATTCTCTGACCTTGTTCATTAGACTATTATGGGGTACCTTATCGAAGGTCTTTTGAAAATCCAGAAAAATTACATCTACTGCATTACCTTTGCATTACCTTTGTTACCTCTTCAAAAAATTCAGTAAGTTTGGTCAAGCAAGACTTTCCCTTTTGAAATCCATGTTGACTATTCATTATTATATTTTTGGTTTCTAGATGTTCTTCTATTTTCTCCTTTCGTAGGGATTCCATTATTTTTCCTACCACCGATGTTAAGCTGACTGGTCTTTCATTCCCTGGAAATGCTCCATCCCCCTTCTTAAATATCGGTATTACGTTAGCTATCCGTCAGTCCTCTGGCACTATACCTTTTACTAACATTATTAAATATGCGTGGTATTGCCTCTGCTATCTCTTCCCTAGATTCTTTTAAAATGCGTGGGTTTTATCCTCTTTTATGTTTGATTAATTTATTTAATATATCCCCTTTTTTATTTTAAATGCAGTTATCTCATTACTAATCTCATCATCCAATGTCATGTTCACCTGTTCTATCTCCCTGGTAAATACTGAAGCAAAATAATTATTTGATATTTCTGCCATCTCTCTATCGTTACCTGTGGAATTATCCTGACTATCCCTTAATGGCCCTATTCCCATTCCAACCTTCCTTTTTTTTATTGATGTGCCTATAAAATATTTTACTATTTTGTTTTATGTTCCTTGATAATTTAATTTCATAGTTCCTCTTTGCCTCCCTAATTGTTTTTTTTTACTTCTCTCCTAATCTTTTCGTATTCTCTCTTATCATGCACTCCCCTGCTGTCTATGTACTTAATGTATGCCTCTCCTTACCTTCAATTTTTCCCTTATGGCTTTATTCATCCATGGAGTCTCATTATTGTTTAGCTTGTTCTTTCCTTTCAGCGGAATATATTTTTCCTGCACTCTGTTGAACACCGTTTTAAATGTTTCCCATTGTCATTCTACATCGTTGTTTGCCAATATTGTTGCCCATTTTTTTCCCCAAGTTCTATTCTCAGCCCCTCAAAATCAGTTTTTCTCCAATCTATTAACCTGGTTTTCGTCAAACTTATGTCCTTCTCAATTATCATGTTAAAGTGTATTATATTATGGTCACTATTGCCTATATGTTCCCCTACCTTTACTTCTCTTCTCTGCTCTGGTTCATTCCCCATTACTAGATCCAATAGCGAATCCTCCCTTGTTGGGCTTTTTACATATTGGGTTAGAAAGGAGTCCTGTACACATTGTAGGAACTCCATTTGCTTATCCCCTTTACCTACCTTTTCTGTCCAATTAATATCGGGGTAGTTGAAATCCCCCATGATTATTATTCTATGCTTTTTACTCATTTCCCTAATTTGTCTGTATATTTCTTCCTCCACCTCCCTTCCACTATTAGGTGGTCTGTAGACTACGCCTATTAGTGTGATTGATCCTTTATTATCTTTTATCTCTATCCATATGGATTCTATTTTTGTCTTGCTGATATCTGTGTCACTTTTTTCTACTGCCATTATGTTATCCCTAATAAGTACAGCTACTCCACCTCCCCTTTCCCTTCCCTATCTTTTCTAAATATATTATACCCTGCAATGCCTTGATACCCTTCACACCATCATCCTTCTCCTGAAAATGTTCCCTTACAGCTGAGCACACAGCAGAGCAGTGGAAAGCTCACATGATAAATTGCTAGCAATTGGTCTCATCCCCATTAGGAATGCCTTCTGAAACTTGCATGCTATATGATAGACCATTGAGCTCCTTCAACTCTCTATCTTTAAAGAGGAAACAGTTACGACCAAAGTCCAGGAAGTGCCACCTCAGTCTCCCAAGGCTCTTGCTGCAAATCATTAGCCAGATGCCTCAATCTTCTGCCATTGTCGGAGAAGTAGGAGGCTAGCATTGAAAGGGCACAAGGGTAAGCACAGTACACTTTAACAGTAAGAAGGTTGTCAAATTTGTTGTCAGTGAATTTTATTTGTCCGTAATGTTAACCTGGCTCCCAAAATGCTGTATTTTAGAGTCTTAATACATTTCAAGATTTAAATGGTCTTCGTTGTTAACATGCTTGGTGATTTCAAATAGAGTTCTTTGTTATCACACCAGCAGGACTGACACCACCATCTTGTAACTTGGAATAAGATGAAAAAGGGAGAATTTGGCAGCAATGTTGGATTGTAGTTTTTCCTAAAAAAAAAAATTGGTTGGAAAAACAATCAAAAACCAATAAAAACTGACTTTGAAGATCCATAAGTATAAAGCAGTCCAACCTGTTACACCAGCTCCTGTTGCACATGTTTTATAACACAGACCAGCCAACTCTCATCATCCCCGTGAATGTTTTAAGCCATTATCCTTTGCATACTAGTGATGGATTGAACTTCATAACCATTTCCACCGAATAAACCCTGAAGCCACAATTATACCACATTTAATGGACACAAATAAAGGATCGACACCATGAAACGAAGTCCAATTAGGTCCAGTTTTTAAAAAGTCCTTTGTCACAGCCGCAGGAAGTGCATCCTGAATCCACCATTACACATATGAAGAAGGAGCAATAAGTCCACTAACTGAGTGTAATCTGCCTTGGGCTTGTTTCCTGTGCTGGGCTCATAAGGTGAGAGGAAAAAGTACATTTGTTGCAGCAAGCACCTTCGAGCTTTTTAAATCGAGCTTTTTAAATGCAGCTTTGCATCAGTCTGGAGTTATTCTGCAAATAGTGAGAACTCACAGTGTATGAGGTGAACTGTTGGAGGAGGGCTCACACTGCTTGGCTTCAATATGCTTAAGTGTTAGATGGAGATCTGACATTAAAGTTATATTGGAACTTTTTGTGTCACTACACACCCAAAACTGCTTCAAATTGACACAAAAGCAGCAGTGTAACTTGTCAATGACAACAGTACCGTACGGTGACTTTAAAAGCTTTAATGTCAGGAAATAAGATAAATATATAGTTAGGTTTAACATTTCGTTCTTTATTTGGGATTTAGTATCGGTTGAATTCAGATTGCCTCACATAAAAAAACTGGCAAAATGACAGCACCAAGATTCAACATCAGGATTTCAGTAATATAGAGATATGTGTAGACACATATTTCAGTAATATGTGTAGACACTAAAACAAATTAACAAAAAAAGCTCTTCGCAATTCTACGAAGGTCACAGCTAAATTATTCAAACGGAGCTCAGGTGCTTCCATCTGTTCCAATGTTCCAATTTCACTTTTATACAAGTTAAATAATGTTAAAACATGCCGAACGATGCTTTGCATTTTTTTAGGTGTCCCTTACGCTGATGCAAACAGGCCCTGTACCTGTTTGCATCAGCCGTAAAATGTTCATATGTAATTGGTGGGCAATTAGCCCAACTCTGCGCCAGCAATGAGGATTTCCTCGTCCGTGCAGATCATCTGTTAAGTCGGAACTTGACAGATCGCAAGTTCGGGACTTAGCGCATGCGCATGCGGAAATCCTGAACTTGTGGTCCACTTCAAAGGCGGTATGACGGCGTACACTCACGCCGTAATACCCACCGCAAATTCTGGCCCATTGTCTTATAACTAAAGAATGAAAAACGCAAAGGCAGAGCTTCACATTAAGTGCCACTGAAGAAAATATTGTGCTTCACCGTCCCTCCCCTGCTGTTGGCTTGGATTAGAGCCAAATCTCATCATTCAAGTACAGGATACTCCTTTTAATGGAATGAGGGTCATTGTACAGCAATGTTGTTGCTAATGGGTCAGTTTTTCCAGTAGTTTGGAATGCTACATAAAGCTGGGATGTACTGTGAAACTCTATAGAAATAAAGGTGAAAGTTTTCCCATCAATGTGCTGCCAGACACTAGGGAAAGTTAGCAGCTATAACCATTCGTTGATTTTCTGCTGGGTCAAATAAACTCAAAGTGCAGCTTAGACATTTGTTTATTAAGTTAATTCATCTAGATAATTTGTTTAAATTATATTATGTACATTAAGCTAAGCAGTGGATAAACATTAAGTAGGAAATTTTCATTTAATGTTGTCAAATCATAAACATTTTATAGCTAAAAAGTAATGGACTAGCTTCTGCAAGGAAAAATTAAAAATACTAGAGGATTTCATATGGGTTTGCTCATGGGCTGGGGAGAGGGCGTCTCTGCGGCCTTGATATTTATGGGGAGGCGGGGAGGGGGCAGGGGCGACTTCTAGTGGCCGGGAAATGCGTGTATTGTGAAGGTCCTGCCAAATGTAACAGCAGGACCACATTTGAATTTTTTTTTCTCAGTTTCCCTGTCCGGCAGCCAACCACATTGAGAGGCTGGGCGGGAAGGCCTGTGGTCGAAGGCTGCAGCTGGGAACCAGGAGTTGGGGGGGGGCAGGAAGGAGGAAGAAATCTTGGGTCGGCTTTGGATCGCAGAGTGGGGATCGGCAGGTTAGCTTGGAGTCCGGGGGCGGGAGTGGGGGAGCATTCCTGCTCCTCCTGGCCCACAAGCAGTGCTGGAAAAGCACTTACCTGTTGGATCCGGCACTTCTCACTTCCCTTCAGCTGCCAAGTTACCTGAACCCTTGGAAACCCGGCCCGCAGCCGTTAAATCCACATGGCTGCAAAAATCCGAGGCACGCAACCTCATTTAAATATTATAATTACTGACTCACCTCTTGAGTGCAGATTCCTTGCCCGATCCCCAACCCACCCCGGTTAAACCGGAGGTAGGTGTGTTCATGGTGGGTTGGGGTCGGGTTTCTCATTTTAAGAATTTATGCCCGTCCTGCCTGTCATGGGGGTTGGGGGGGTTAAAATTCCACCCTGTGTGTCAGCTGGGCCACTGGAGGGAGGGAAGGGGGGCTTTTTTTTAAGCAATGTGCAGTGCTTTGGACCCTTGGGGCTGGAGCCAGAAGGGAGCAGGACCTGCTGCCCAAGCAGCAGGAGAGTCTCGAGACTTAATCCCTTCAGGTGGGTCTGTCTGCAAGAATTTGCGATGGAGGAGATACAGTTGGGGTAGATTATGAGGGAGGGATGAAAGCAGATGTGGAGCAGAGGCAGGCCTGGCAGTTGAGCAGAGGCAGGTTTAAAGTGTTGGAAGACAAATCCAGGACTCTGGAGTTTCTCATTGTACCATAAATGGAGTTGTAGGTTTGTGCATATAATCTCTCATATTTTTATTCGAAGGAGCACATGAAAATCTGAAATGCGATGGGCAGAATAATTTGGGGGTAGGGGGAGAAAAATTTAGTGCAATATAACTGAAAAATAATGGAAGTTGATAATAAATTCAAAAGGATAAAAACAGACTAACTAAAGAGGAAGAAAATTGATGAACATCCAAAGAAAAAAAATTGGAACATAAAAGACACCACAATGTAAAATCTGTTATGTAGATATAGAGATAAAGGAGGGTAGGTGATGAAAGATTGCGAACCGTGTAACAAGCTGCAACAACAACCAGAAGTTGTGGGAACAGCTGTGCTACATAGAGTGACCACTTTGTTCAGAGGGAGATCCTCAGCAGCAACATGATTACCTCAATTGCTGCAGTCAGTGTGTTCCAGTTCAGTTCTAGTGAAATAATGGTAAGCAGAAATAGAATGCAGCAGTGAAAATTTGACACCTTTCCACCTAAAGATCAGAAGTCAATCTGATGGCGATATGTTTGGGCCCCACTCCGTGACTTGAGCGCATGATGTCGGCTGACACTTCAGTGCAGCATTGTTGAAGATGCTGCCTTTCAGATGAGACGTTAATCCCAAGTACTATCTGCCTGGTCAAGTGATGCAAAAGGAGCTTTGGCATTATTGGGAAGCTGACCATAGAGTTCTCCCAGTGTCCTGGCCAACATTTATCTTCCACCAACACCAACAAAACAGATCAACTGGTCACTGCTGTTTGTTGCACCTTGCTGTGCACAAATTGACTGCTGTGTTTGTCTACATAACATTGACTGCACTTCAAAAAGTAATTCATTGTTTGTGAAGCATTTTGGGACATCCTGAGGATATGAAAGGCACTAAACAAATGCAAAACTTTTCTTTTTAACATTCCTCCCTCAAATACCACCAAAACCAGGTTAACTCATCATTCGTCTTGCGTTGTCTGTGGACCTTGCTGTGCCTAATTGGCTGCGCAATTTGCTTGCATAACATAACATTGAATGCACTTCCAAAGTAATTCACTGATTGTGAAGCACTTTGAAATATACTGAGGACATGAGGCACTATATAAATGCATGTTTGATTTATCTTTTAACACTACATAATGAAGCAAGCCAGATAAATTTGTTCTTGTATAACACAGAACTTCTACAAGGTGTAAATCTGTGGGTGGGGGAGAGAGGGCTATATCCTTAATAAATATGAGTGGGAACATGTGGATGGTAGATCTTGTGATTGGATGTTCGACTTGGATTGAAGTTGTCGTAGAACTCTTACAACAGCAACTTATATTTATATAGTACCTTTAACATGGTAAAACGTCCCAAGGTGCTTCACAGGAGCATTATAAAACAACATTTGACACCGAGCCACATAAGGAGCTATTAGGGCAGATGCTTGGTCAAAGAGGTAGATTTTAAGGAGTGTCTTAAAGGAGGAAAGAGAGGCGGAGAGATTTAGGGAGGGAATTCCAGAACTTGAGGCCTTGGCAGCTGAAGGCACAGCCACCAATGGTGGAGCAATTAAAATCGGGGATGCTTAACAGGCCAGAATTGGAGGAGCACAGATATCTCCTGAGGTTTGTGGGGCTGGAGGAGTTTACAGCGATAGGGAGGGGCGAGGCCATGGAGGGATTTGAAAACAAAGATGAGAATTTTAAAATCGAGGCGTTGTTTAACTGGGAGCCAATGAAGGTCAGCGAGCACAGGGGTCTAGAAGGTCAGCGAGCACAGGGGTCTAGAAGCTCGAGTACAGATTGCCATATATGAAACTACTTTTGCTGTTGCCACAAATGTTCCCGAGATGGTGTACAGTTCTCCGTAGACATCTGTACTCAAGCTTCTAGGGTTACATAAGGTTATCTTGAGTTGAAAGCCTATATAGTTGTAAATTTGTCTGAACATGATACAACTGTAAGACTTTAGCTGTACCAAGTGAGCTCTACACTATATAGTGCTAGGCACTTTATAATCTTCCGGCCTTGATATTTGAGTTTAAAAACGTTGGACCTTAACCACTGCTCCTATTTTCTCTCAGACAGCAGGTGCTGGTAATGGAGGATGGCTGCACTAGAGCCACAGGGAGTGGAGGAGGTGTGGGCTGGTACTTGGGGTGGGGATGCCCTATTGGTACACCGCTGGTGGGGTGGTCCTCATCCCTGGGGTCTTCCTGGTGTTAGCCGTGTCTCAGTGGGTAGCACTCTCGTCTGCGAGTCAGAAGATTGTGGGTTCAAGTCCCACTCCAGACTCTTGAGCACAAAAATCTAGGCTGACACTTCAGTGCAGTGCTGAGGGAGTGCTGCACTGTTGGAGATGCCAGCTTTTGGATGAGACGTTAAACCGAGGCCCCGTCTGTGCTCTCAGGTGGATGTAAAAAATCCCATGGCACTATTTTGATGAAGAGCAGGGGAATTATCCCCGGTGTCCTGGCCAATATTTATCCCTCAATCAACATAACAACAAAAAAACAGATTATCTGGTCAGTATCACATTTCTGTTTGTGGGAGCTTGCTGTGCACAATTGGCTGCTGCGTTTCCTACATTACAGACAATGACCACACTTCAAAAGTACTCCATTGGCTGTAAAGCGCTTTGGGACGTCCTGAGGTCGTGAAAGGTGCTACAAAATGCACGTCTTTTCTTTCTCCACCACATTCCCGGGCCACGGGAGCCTTCTCCTCTTTGTCATTTTCCATGCTTCCCTCCCCTGCTGTAACCATTTACACCTCCCCTGGAACCATCTTTTGTTTCTATACTTGTCTCATTATCACCTTCTTTTGCCTCGGGCCATCATCACTTTTGTCATTTAATCACTCCTGCCTTCCACCCTATCACAGACCTCTCCCTTTTGTTCTTTTCCTGCCCCCTTCTCCCTGGCTCTGCACTTCCTTAAAAGCTGTTCAACTCTAACATCTTTCAGTTCTGATGAAAGGTCATCGACCTGAAACGTTAACTCCGTTTCTCTCTCCACAGATGCTGTCTGACCTGCTGAGTATTTCCAGCATTTTCTGTTTTCATTTGAGTTCCAGCATCTCTGCAGTATTTTGCTTTTGTTTGATCATTTTTTACTGTCTGGTCTTTGCTGCTGCTTTGTGTATCATCCATACAAGGACATGATCCAACTTTACAGCTCAGACCATATTGTTCAATATTCTTGTGCTAATGAATGTATTGAACATTCAGTTAAGAAAGATGTGTTTTATTCCCTTTTAGGATATATTCGTTGTTTGGCAAGGATGTATTTTGTTTCTTAAAAAAAGCCTGTAGAAATTGAAATCTAGTTGTAATTGCAGAATGAATCTCGCAGTCATTTTTGATCAGTGAGCTTTTCAATGTTGCCTGTTGTAATTGTCCTTACTTTGCTTTTCTCAACAGGTACATTATCCTAATGACTCTCCAGGATCGAAATGAAAAACTTTTCTACAGACTGCTCACTTCCAACATCGAAAGATTTATGCCAATTATTTACACTCCCACCGTGGGCCTGGCCTGTCAGCAGTATGGCCTTGCCTTTCGAAGGCCACGGTAAGTTGAGGCATTTCTCTCTTCCACCTCTCGTCCCCAAAAACTTTTTATTTTTCACAGTGCTTGGGTTGCATTGAAAATGTATCTGTGGGCAGTTAAATTTGTTTTTCAAAGTTCTATCATCAAACTGTCCAAAATTGACATTTTGTGGGGAATTTTTACCTGATAAAACAGGTGGGTTTGGAGCGTGGGGGTAGGTAAATTGTTAAAAAATCAGAATCCCGGCCTCAACCCGCCCAGTTCCGGTTTTAACAGGGGCGGGCAACCAACCCGCTGCCAGGAGACGGACGTCAATTTAAATATTTTAATAAGGCTGGTAGCCTTTTCTTTAACCACCATTTTAAAACTTCATAAAAGGCGGCAGTTACAGCAAGGCGAGGACTGCTGCATCCAGGAGGTAAGTGCCTCTACACCTACCTTCTGGATCCAGGGTCCCTGCCTAACCCAACCCTGCAATCGGAGACACCCCCCCCCCCTCCCCCCCACCGATGATCTTGAGGCTGGCCCCAATCCTCTGGTGGCCGACCCCGTCCTACGATCCTCTGGAGGCCCCGACCTTCAATGTCCCCCTCCCTGATCCTCCGGAGTCCGTGATCTTCAATGTCCCCCACCCCCTCCCTGATCCTCCGGAGGCCGGCACTGGTCCTCACCCGATCACTCCCTCCCTGCTCTGTGCGGCCTAGTGCCGCAGGCCTACCTGCCGGCCTCTCCATCTGGCTGGCTGCGGGTGGGAACCAAAGGCTGCAGATGCAAATCAGGCCCTATCGTTAAAAGTTGGCAGGGCCTGTGGGAAACCCGTTCTCCCGGGTTTCCCGCCCACATCGGAGCCCCCCGTCCCCCAACCCGTCTTCCTCATGAAAATCCAGCCCTTTATGTCACTTTTGAAATTCTATTATTTAATTTTTTTTCCCGAATTGTCTTCACTCCCCATCACTTTTGAGCACCAGCATTCCTCTGGTACCTTGCGCAAATAGCCATTCTTCATGTTGAGCTTAGGCAGTGATTGATCAACAAGCCATTTGGTTGTGAAGGGCACTGCAGGCAAGCCCATTCCTGACCTTCTCTCATCTGAAGTCCATTCCCCACCCTATTCTAGGCGTTGTGGCAAATTGCAGTGGCCCTCCTGTTTCCCAGTTGTGATCGGCTATTTCAGCACAAATTGGGCATGAACCTGCTCTTGTGCTACACTGGGAAGCAGAATTTTTTAAAAAATAAATTACAGTGAAATTTACAGTATCTTGCTATAAACACTGTAGGAACAAAGGTGGTTTTGTTTTCAAACAGTGCTTCACAGTCTCAGTGGCCAAGTCACAAATGCCATTTCTGACCTGGCTCAGTTCTTCTGGCACCACACCCCCATGAGTAATACTGGCTTAATGTCAGAGTTACGAGTCCGTATAATACCTATATTTGTTCTGGCTTGCAGTGTGTACAGTTCTTGGTTATCGGACCTTGTCTGCAAAGGCTCAGTCAGATTTTCAAAATGGTCAAAGTGACATGGTGCTCCTGTTCTAAGAGAGGTGTTGAAATTAGTTTGTTTATACATTGACTTAAAGCTTGCCTGTGGTTACTGTGTACTTGCTGGTGTAACAGAGAATGAGCTTTCTAATAAGAAATATGTCAGTGAAATTTTTAAGGACTACGGTGGCATTTCAGCACCAAATATACATCCTTAAAATGTAGGTTGCAGGGTCTAAGAGCTGTTAAATCTGTTGTATTGGTTACATTGGTGTAAAACTCAGCCATGATCTTCTGCTGATTTGGCAGTCGTTCAGTCATGCCACTATATAAATTGTGCACAAAATCTGCAGCATATTAAAACTTTGCATGAAATTGCAGATTTGTACCTCCTGATTTTAATTTTTTTTAATTCCCATGATTCAGCAACTTAATCGTTCCCTTAATTTTCTTCATGCGCTTTCACTTTGACGTGCCAGCAACAAGCTGTTTGGCTGTGAAGGGCGCCACCATCAAGCCCAGTCCTGTTTCTTTTCTTCTCCTTTTGTTATATCCACCTAGTCTAGACATTGTGGCCAATTGCAGTGACCCGACTGTTTTTCAGTTGACAGCAGCTAATTCAGCACAAATTAGGCATGATCCTGGGACCTTCTGGCTTAGTACGCTGGATGGTGCCTTTACCCACCAGGGAAGGCAATCGCAATTCAAATTTTAATAACTGTTCAGTTTGTAAATCAGATCAGTGAATAATTTGACAGCCCCTTTTTAAATTTTTAATACTTTCTGCTGGGCAAAATGGTTTCTGCCCTGCATTTTGTATAGTCGTTCATCTTTGCACAAAGGTACAGTGTAAGCCCATCACAACAGATTACCTCTAAGTGATGCTCTGCAGTCATTTACCTCTTTATCTCTCTTCAGAGTTCAATAGTGTGATTTGTAACTGAACAATGTTTATAAGGGACAGCCTTCCCTGTACGGTCACAATTCACACAAACCTTCTTCCATCTTGCCTGGCCTGAGGATGTCTTAAATTTGTTTATTCTAATCCGTGTAAAATTAAGGTAAAGTATGTGTTGCAACAGAAACATTGCAAAATATACCAAGTAATTTTAACTGATGCTGTTCATGGCTCAAGGGTGAAGCATCTGAGTCCTCTAAGTGTAAATTCCACTAAACTTCAGTGTTTCTGCAGCATCAGAAGCCTGACTTTTGTTTTGCATTCTGAGCATGAATAAAATTAATTTGTGCAAGTTTACGAGGTTTAAAAAATGTGCATTCAGTAATTAATTTAGATTCCTGCTGTACCATGGAGTGGTGTCACATAGGCTCTACCTTGTAATTGTCCCGACATAGGCAACAGCTGATTAGAATAGAAATAAATGGGTATGATCTGATAGCCATTACAGAGTCGTGGTTGCAAGGTGACCAAGGCTGGGAACTGAATATTATGGGGTATTTGCCATTTCGTAAGGATAGGCAGAAAGGAAAAGGAGGTGGTGTAGCTCTGTTAATAAGGGATGAGATCAGTGCAGTAATGAGAAATGATATTGCCTAGAAGATCAAGACGTAGAATCAGTTTGGGTGGAGATAAAAAATATTAAAGGTAAGAAGTCACTGGTGGGAGTGGTCTACAGACCCCCAAACAGTAGCCACACTGTAGGACAGAGTATAAATCAAGAAATAATAGAGGCTTGTAAGAAAGGTACGACTATAATCATGGGAGATTTTAATCTTCATATTGATTGGACAAAGCAAATTGGCAAAGGTAGACTTGAGGAAGAGTTCTTAGAGTGTATACGGGATGGTTTCTTGGAACAATATGTTGTGGAACCAACCAGGGAGAAGACTATTTTAGATCTGGTAATGTGTAATGAGGCTGGATTAATTAATGATCTCGAAGTGAAGGATCCTCTTGGGAAGAGTGATCATAGCATGGTAGAATTTCAAATTCAGTTTGAGGATGAGAAAGCTAGGTCTCAAACTAGTGTCCTGAACTTAAACAAAGGTAATTACAAAGGTATGAAGGCAGACTTGGTTAAAGTGGACTGGGAAAATATATAACAGGGTAAGACTGTAGAAAAGCAGTGGCAAACATTTAAGGAAATATTTCATAACTCTCAGCAAAGATATATTCCAGTGAGAAAGAAAGACTCTAAGAGAAGGATGAACCATCCGTGGCTAACTAAGGAAGTAAAGGATGGTATCAAATTGAAAACAAAAGCATACAACGTTGCGAAGAATAGTGACAGGCCAGAGGATTGGGAAATTTTTAAAAACCAGCAAAGGACGACTAAAAAAATGATAGAGAGAAGATAGCCTATGAGAGTAAGCTAGCAAGAAATATAAAAACAGACAGTAAGAGCTTCTACAGGTATTTCAAAAGGAAGAGAGTAGCTAAAGTAAACGTTGGTCCCCTAGAGGATGAGTCTGGGGAATTAATAATGGGAAATAGGGAAATGGCGGAGACTTTGAACAAATATTTTGTATCGGTCTTCACGGTAGAAGACACTAAAAGCATTCCAATAATGGATAATCAAGGGGCTATTGGGGTGGGGGGGGGGGGGAACTTAAAACAATTACTATCACTAGAGAGAAAGTACCAGGCAAACTAATGGGACTAAAGGTGGACAAGTCCCTTGGACCCGATGGACTGCATCCTAGAGTCTTAAAAGAGGTGGCTGCAGAGATAGTGGATGCATTGGTTGTAATCTACCAAAGGTCCCAGCAGACTGGAAAACTGCTAATGTATCGCCCCTATTTAAGAAAGGAGGGAGACAGAAAGCAGGCAACTATTGACCAGTTAGCCTAACATCTGTCATTGGGAAAATGCTGGAGTCCATCATTAAGGATGTGGTAGCAGGACATTTAGAATATCATAATATAGTCAAGCAGAGTCAGCATGGTTTTATGAAAAGGAAATCATGTTTGACAAATTTGCTGGAGTTCTTTGAGGATGTAAAGAGCAGGGTGGATAAAGGGGAACCAGTAGATGTCGTGTATTTGGATTTCCAGAAGGCATAAAAGGTTACTGCATGTTCGGGTAAACCGGGAGAGCTTCTTCTCCCCGAGATGGACCCTCTGATACAAAGGGTCGACGTCTGCCTTATTCCCAATCAATTGCTCGGAGTCCGGAGGTTCGTTCAGTAAATCAACTTTATTACAAGTCGACAGGGGAGACACTCATCCGGGGACAAATGCTCTCCGATCGCTGAACTTTACATACAGTTTTTGTTCTGAGTCGTGGCTATTGTCCCACAATTATTTACATTACATATATACATTTCTTGCATCCTCCAGGTGGTTTCGGGTGCAAATAGTCGGTTTTGGGTGCAACTTCTTGCAGTTCGTGTGCACATTAATCTGGCAACTCCAAGGTTAAATTCAAGTAAATCCAATTAAAACTGCTTTGAAAGATTTCACCATAGCAACCGCGACTCCAAGGTTATTTCTAATATTTTATTCAATTAGTGACTTGTAGTGTGTAGTCTTGACCACGTTGCATCATACTTCCCCCTTTTAAACTTGTTCATAACCACACTTTATATTTTAGCTCTTTTAACCCTTTCAGTCCCCCCTTTTGGTCCTGATTAATCCCTTTTAATCATTGACCAACCTGATTATTTCTCCTGTTATGGTGTCCTGCCGGGGAGGTGATCAAATCCAACCCATTGGGTCACCCAATTTATATAATCATATTATCCTGATTTCTATGCCCCCTACATCCTTTCCATCGACATATTATCCACCCAGTTACATAGGTTATGAACATTAATGTTGTTAGTACTATACATCCGTTAAGCAGGTCTTTCTCCCAAGCCTTCTCTTGTTCGTAGTAATATTCCATCTGCTCAATGGGAATCTGCCCAGGAGGTTTCTGCAACAATTACCACCCGACAGTATGCATTATTACTTTATCAATGTCATGTACATTTCTTCCATTTCCCTCTTCCTTTCTTGTTCTCTTTGTTTTTTACAGGCGGCGCATGCTGCTATTCCCAATCCTATCGCCATAACCAATTGTACTATAACTAGTATGTGAGAAATGATGCGGATCCATGGGTGTATGTTGACATTCATCCCCCAATCCCACAGCTTCTCATACCATGAGACTTCCTGTAGTTCTACTTCTATGTCCCTTTCTAGTTCCCCAAGGTTCCTTTGCAACACTACGTATTGTTTCACCATTTTACTTAAACCCTCTTTCATTTCTTGCAGATCCTCTTGCAGGTGGGGTATTGAGGCCCCTACCGGATCTTCATAATTGATCAATTCGTCCCTTAAACTATCTAGCACAGTTAGTTTTATCTCCTCCCTTGAATGTACATACACCAATCTGGTGTGTCCAATTGTCACGGGGATCTTTGGCGTAAAGCAGAAGTTAGGCATTGTGATTACACATACAAGGTTACTATATTGGTACTCAGTCTCTGTGGTGGCTATACAATACTCCCCTTTGCCTCTATATCCCGAGCGGGTGTGATGGTGATCAACATGTGATAATTCCAACATACACCCCTCTGTCTTATTATAGCTGCACTCATCCTTAGGACCTTCTCCTACTGGATGTGGGCATATCGTAAGCGTACCTTTCCCATGGCATCCGTTTAGGGAGACTCTTCTCATAGTACCATTCTTCCTGATGGCATAGGTATCAATTGGATAGTATTGGAGGTATGTCCCACCCCTCACTATGCCTATGTTTGTTACCTGGTACTGTGGGTATGGAGTCGTGTCTAGTCTCACCACTGGTATCAGGAGTACCATGCCTATCATTGCTGTCACTTCTGCTTTACATTTTTGTATCACTGGATATACTCTGGTCATCCCTTTGAGGGTACAAGCACTCAGAGGGCCTGGATTCTGGCTCAGGCCATAGAGCTGTGTGCTGTTAATCCAGTCTGGTACCTCACCTCGCTGTATCTGTGCCAGATTGTGTTTTAACTGCCCGGTGATCCATTGGCCATAGGCATGGCACAAGCCTCTCCCTACCCCGTCTTTTGCCTGTTCCTCATCCCTATGGTTTAGTTTGTTGATGATGCTAGCATGGTCCTCGATAACCTTAACTCCTTCGAGTAATTTCCTTATCGTATGTTCTCCCAACTTCGATCCTTGTCGAACTAAACCAGTTTCCTTCTCTAAAATCTGTTGTATTACCCTTTGTAGTTGTTCCACACTATTTTGGACTCCTTGTATATCTAGGGCATTAACGAATGATGTCCCCGTGTTTATTCCCGTAAATATATCGGTTCCTAAGCTCCTCTTAATCCTTTGGTGGAATGCAGCATGTCCCCTGAAACTAGTGGCCTCTGTCGCATCAGCCACTTGGTTTAAGTCCAGTATTTTGTCTCTCTAGATCTTTAATCTGTTGCTGGTTCCTTACTTCTGTATTTAGTGCTTGTACCTCCTGGTTTAGTTGTACTAAATATCGTCTTAATCTATCTTGTACTGGTCCTGGTTCTCCCACCCCTCCAGCCAGATCCTCTGGCATTCTCATAGCTCGTCCTGTCATTAATTCATAAGGGGTCAGTCTGGTCGTGCGTCCTGGGGTGGCTCGCAGCCTCATTAATATGCTGGGTAGTAATTCCGACCATCCCTTCCCTGTTTCTTGGATGGCTTTTGTCAGCGCGTTTTTCAGTGTCCTATTCATTCTTTCTACCATCCCCGAGCTCTGGGGATGTGGTATTTTTGTGTTACATTTAACAGCTTACAAGTTTCCTTCATTATTTTTCCAGTAAAATGCGTACCATTATCAGAGTCAATTTGGAGTGGGACTCCCCATCTGGGTATTACTTCACTGGCCAGTATTTGTGCTACTGTCCTTGCTGAGCAGTTTCGGGTGGCAAATGCTTCCACCCATCTGGTAAATTGGTCAATTATTACCAGGCAATATTTCTTCCCCCGGTCCTGCGCTAGGGGTAAAGTCAATTTGCAAGTTTTCCCAGGGTCCTTGGGGCCTGGGTTGGTTTGCTACTCTAACTTTACATCTCTGTCCTACATTATTCTTAGCGCATATTATACAGCGGTGACAATACTTCGCCACCTCTCGACCCATCTTCGGCCACCACCAGTACTGTGTCAGTAGGTGTAACATATTACTTCTGCCTGTATGTGTTACACCATGGTATAGAGCCATCAGTTGTTGCCTACAACATTCCGGCGCCACCACCTGGTTACGTGGGCCCCATCTCCAAATTTCATCTTGTAATTGCGCGCCAGCCTGTCTCCATTTCTCCTTTTCCTCTTTACTAGTATTTTCTTGTACTTCCATTATATTCACTTCCTGTACCCCACTGACCGTCATAACCATATTTATTTCGTTTTGAACGCGGTCTCTGGTTGCATTTCTTCCGCAGCTAATTTTGCGGCTAAGTCCGCATACCTATTCCCTATGGGGGCCGGGTCCTGGGGTTCTTGTGAGTCCATGTCTATCTTCGTGTGGGCCTTTATTTTAATTACCGCGGTTTCTAAGGGTGCTCGTGCAGCCTTAACTAACCTTTCTATTAGTTTTCCATGTTTTACTACCTCTCCAGTGGAGGTTATATAACCCCTCCGGGCCCATAGTGTCATATAATCATGCACCACTCCAAAGGCATATCGGCCATCCGTGTAGACATTTACCCGTTTGTTCTTTGCCATTTCCAATGCTTTTATTAGGGCCACTAGCTCCGCTACCTGTGCTGACTTATCTCCATATAGGGCTCCTTTCAATAGAGTCTTTCCCTCCTGATTTACTACGGCCCACCCTGTTCTGGGTTCTCCGTTGATATATTTTTGGGATCCATCTACATAAATCACCATATCGGGGTTTTCCAGTGGGACTTCCTTTACTCCACTGCCTATTTCTTCCTCCATTTCCATCTGACAGCTATGTTCCTCCCCTTCCGTTAATATGCCCGTGGCTGGATTAACCCCGGTATGTTTTTGTATTATCACAGTTCCATCCCTGGGGAGTAATATAGCTTCCCATTTAGCCTTTCTGCTATCCGGTATGGTTCGCAATTTTCCTGTGTTAAGTAGTTCCACTAAGGTATGTTGGGTGTGCAAAATTACCTTTCCCATCATCACTATTGGTTCGCTTACTCGCACCGCCCGTGTGGCACAATCTATTACAGCCACACATCGTGGCATTGCCTTCGCTACTGGATCTCTCTTGGTGGAGTAATACGCAACGGGTCTCTGTTTCCCTCCGTGATCTTGCATTACCACGGCTGAATAACTCCCTTGGTCCTCGTCACAGTACAAGTGGAAGGGTCGGGTATGGTCTGGCAGTCCTAACGCAGGGGCCGTTATAAGTTCTTGCTTAAGGGTGTTGTGTGCCTCTTCTTGCTCCGTTCCCCAATCTATCCCTTCCATAGTCCCTTTGTACCTTTGACCAGTTTCTGTATTGGTTCCGCTAGGGTGGTATATTGGGGTATAAAGTTCCGACTGTAATTAAATAATCCCAGCACCTTTCATACCCCTCTTACATTTACAGGCCTTGGCATGTCCCTAATGGCCTGTCTTCGCTCCTCCGTCATTTCTTTCTGTCCCCTACTTATCCAGTGCCCCAAATATTGTTCTGACGAAAGGTCTTCGACCTGAAACGTTAACTCTGTTTCTCTCTCCACGGATGCTGCCTCGCCTGCTGAGTTTTTCCAGCGTTTTCTGTTGTTACCCCAAATATTGTACTCGTTTTCGGGCTATCTTGGCTTTCCGGGGTGAGGCTTTAAACACCGTCTTTCTCAGGGCTCCCAACACCTTAGTTAGGGCTCGTAAATGGCTTTCCATGTTTGGGGATCCTATTAACAGGTCATCTACATATTGGGTGATGGAACTTTCTTCTGGTTTCAAGTCCACCTTTTCCATGGCTTCTGCCATTGCTTGGTGAAAAATTGCCAGGCTGTTGTGGAATCCCTGAGGTAACCGGGTCCACGTATATTGTTGATTTCCTACTGTGAATGCAAATTTGTCCTGGGACTCTTGGTCCAAGGGCAAACTCCAGAACCCATTTGCTATATCTAACACCATAAGCACTTCAGCCTTAGGGTCTAGGTCATGTAGGATGGTGGACGGGTTCGCCACTATCGGATATTGTCGCAGAGTTATCTTATTCAATGCGGTCTCCACAAATTTACACCAACCAGAATTTCACCGTGGCCACAATAAAAGTCTGGTTTTAATAGGTTAATTAACCTCATAACTCCAATTTAATCCAGATCAATTTTTTTTAACTAACCAGTATCACTTGGAAAAGAAAGAAACCATAGCCACATTAACAAAGAAACAATTACCCATGCCTTGTAAACATTCAAATTCATTTTCTTCCAGGCACATTGGCAACTGTGACTTCAAGGCTGAAGCTTATCTTTTGTAAAACAATTAACAAACTTAAAACAACACACGCTTGTCCATCCTTCAAGACAAGTCTTCAAAGGGTTAAACAGCTTTTAGCTCTCTGTACAAAAGAGTGGGTAGAGCTAAAACAAAAATGACAGACACTTTTTTAAAGACAGACTTTCAGACAAAAGAAATACTGTAACTTCTTAAACATTCACAGTCAGGAAAACTTTATAACTATTTTAACACACACTTTCACTCAAACTGAGATCCCAGCATTCCTTTTAAGATTCCTTTCACTCAGCAAATCTTGTGTTTTATTTGTCTCGGCACAGACATTAATAACTTCCATGTTGGTAAAACTTTAAATTTCTCTTTTTTCTTTTTACATCGGCGTCTCAGCTGCTTTTCCTGGCTTTCCAAATCCCTGTTTTTTTTCCTTCCTTTGCTGAGTTTTCAGATTGGTTAGCCTGCAAATTAGATCTTTTTCCTTCTTTATCTCTCCCTCTCTCTCTGCACTTTATGCTTAACCACCTGGCTATGTTTCTCTCTTAACCCATTGTGGGTTTTTTTGAGTCAGACTTCCCGGAATAAAGTTTATCACTTTTTCAAAGGGGACATTTACCTTTCTTCTCGCAATACTTCTGTCCTGTTTCTACACAAACCACTATTGCCTCATCCTCCTTACTCCCTTTCTGTTGCATCCACCAATTGTTTTTCCATTTCGGTTTGTTTCCTGACTCATACCCTTTCTTAATCATCTTCCCCTTAACCTTTTCATATATGTCTCGTACAAACTCGTACGGGAGTTTAGATCTTTTGGCATCCTCTTTGTTCGCCATTCTTTCAGGATGGATTTGCTGGTTCCCCCTGTTTATTACCTCCCAGGACTTCCCCGGACCTTCAGGGACCTTCCCTGCTTATGCGGTTTTAACTCCGCCTAGATTGGATTTTCCCTATATCCAATCCTATATAACCCGAGCTCCTCAGCTTATTCAGACATTTTCATTTTTACAATGTCCTAACGCGCACCTAAGTTATTTTGCTCACGTATCTGGACTCCGCCTCAGATTCGTTGGATCTCTGGCCTTGGGCTTCGATGCGAGGAGACAATGTCTCTACTCAGCCCGTCCGGTAGATCCTGCCGACTATGCCAAGTTGTTAGGGTAAACCGGGAGAGCTTCTTCTCCCCGAGACGGACCCTCTGATATAAAGGGTCGACGTCCGCCTTATTCCCAATCAATTGCTCGGAGTCCGGAGGTTCGTTCAGTAAATCAACTTTATTACAAGTCGACAGGGGAGACACTCATCCGGGGACGAATGCTCTCCGATCGCTGAAAATCTTTTACTTTACATACAGTTTTTGTTCTGAGTCGTGGCTATTGTCCCACAATTATTTACATTACATATATACATTTCTTGCATCCCCCCAGGTGGTTTCGGGTGCAAATAGTCGGTTTCGGGTGCAACTTCTTGCAGTTCGTGTGCACATTAATCTGGCAACTCCAAGGCTAAATTCAAGTAAATCCAATTAAAACTGCTTTGAAAGATTTCACCATAGCAACCGCAACTCCAAGGTTATTTCTAATATTTTACTCAATTAGTGATTTGTAGTGTATAGTCATGACCACGTTACATCATACTTCCCCCTTTTAAACTTGTTCATAACCACTCTTTATATTTTAGTTCTTTTAACCCTTTCACTACACAAGATAAGAGCTGACGGGGTTGGGGGTAAGATATTAGCATGGATAGAGGATTGGCTAACTGACAGAAAACAGAGAGTCGGGATAAATGGGTAATTTTCAGGTTGGCAAACTGTAACTAGTGGGGTGCTGCAGGGATCAGTGCTGGGACCTCAACTATTTACAATCTATATTAATGACTTGGATGAAGGGACTGAGTGTAATGTAGCCAAATTTGCTGATGATACAAAGATAGGTGGGAAAGCAAATTGTGTGGAGGACGCAAAGAATCTCCAAAGGGATATAGATAGGCTAAGTGAGTGGGCTAAAATCTTGCAGATGGAGTTTAATGTGGGAAAATGTGAGGTTATCCACTTTGGTAGGAAAAATAAAAAAACAAATTATTATTTAAGTGGAGAGAGATTACAAAATGCTGACGTACAGAAGGATCTGGGGGTCCTTGTACATGAATCACAAAAAGTTAGCATGCAGGTACAGCAAGTAATTAGGAAGGCAAATGGAATGTTGGCCTTTATTGCAAAGGGAATGAAGTATAAAAGCAAGGAAGTCCTGTTACAACTGTACAGGGCGTTGGTGAGACCACACCTGGAGAACTGCGTACAGTTTTGGTCTTCCTATTTAAGGAAGGATATACTTGCATTGGAAGCAGTTCAGAGAAGGTTCACGAGGTTGATTCCGGAGATGAAGGAGTTGTCTTATGAAGAAAGGTTGAGCAGGTTGGGCCTATACTCATTGGCGTTTAGAAGAATGAGAGGGATCTTATTGAAACATATAAGATTCTGAAGGGGCTTGACAGGGTCGATGCAGAGAGGATGTTTCCCCTCGTGGGGGAATCTAGAACTAGGGGGCATAATTTCAGAATGAGGGGGCACCCTTTTAAATCGGAAATGAGGAGGAATTTCTTCTCTCAGAGGGTTGTGAATCTTTGGAATCTCTTCCCCAGAGAGCTGTGGAGGCTGGGTCATTGAATATATTTAAGGTGGAGATAGACAGATTTTTGAAAGGTAAGGGAGTCAAGGGTTATGGGGAGAGGGCAGGGAAGTGGAGTTGAGGCCAAGATCAGATCAGCCATGATCTTATTGAATGGCGGAGCAGGCTCGAGGGGCCAAATGACCTACTCCTGCTCCTACATCTTATGATTAGTTTGCAGCAATGCAGAATGAAGCCAGGGAAAATCTGATGGATCATTCTCTACCACTCCAGTGCACTTTCTGGCATCTGGCTCAAAAGCAGCAATGGCAAAAGCAGGGTGAAGCATTGACTTCACACTTAGAAATAACGATCGGTGTATGATGTGCGAGACACACCAGTTAATGAGGAGAAGAAACTAGCAAAATTATCGCAAAATGTTAAGCTCTGGTTATATATCTTTGCCATTTCCTAAAATCTTTTTACTCAGCTTCAAACAACCTCCAGGCCAACATGGTGTTAATAAGAATCACCAATGTTATACACTTTCTGCACCATGGCTACCAAGCTATCCTTGAATGAACTGAAAGCTGCAAACTAACTGAGTAAATGGATGTTATTTGAATAATGTTAAATGGTACGTTAATCTATTTTACAAGATCTTTGGACTTCAAGCAGTCTGTGGACTAAAAAGCATATTAGGAAATAAATGGAACTTTTAACAGTAAAACACTTCATTGTTTGTACATATGAGCATTAAACTCAAAGCAATCCATTCTGAATTTTGGGAAATATTACAGTTTAGTATTGCTCTTGCAGGCCAAGCTAATCCCTGCATTCATTCTTCAACAGTAAATGTTTTTGTTTAACTTCCAAGAGATTCTTCATGGATACTTCTGCATTGGAATCTTGTTCCTCTGGGGATCACACAGCTGTCGGTCTTAATTTCTTGCGATGCTTTGTTTGGGGTTTTTTTGTCTGTTTTTGTTACAATACAAGGCAAACCATCAGCTAGAACTGCAGATAACTGAAATAGTTCTATCCGTGCTTGTCGCTCAGCACCAAATCTAACAACCTGCAAGTAAGAGTGATGGATTGAACAACAGGGTTAACCCTTTGTCTAGACAAAGGTGTCATTTCTCCTTTTTCAGTTTGCAAACAGATCTGCCACATGAGCACTGGTTAACATCTGCATTTTGTTGGGAGGGGTGGGGGGGAATCCACTGTACCTAATGTGGGGGAATGTAAGCTAAATAGTTTTTCTTGTAAAATGTTCCAAAAAAGGTGTTTCTTCCTCTCATTTGTTAAGTGGCACTTAAAAATTACTAGTTTTGTTTTACTGTAACCCAAGCAAATATATAAGGCACTTAGGTGGTGCAGTATATTGATGCAGTTTTGAAGCATTTTACTTTCACCCTTGAGACCAGGGTTTGAGTTCCGCCCAGAGGAAAAGAGGGGGAAATTCTTCTCTCCCTGATTTCTGCCAAGGATTCTAAGTGAATTTTCCAGTTTCAGTTACATTCTTGATGTACATAAATCAACAGTATAAAATCTGGTAGACATCTCACGCACTTATTTTACTGGTCTGGCGCTGCTATTTTCCTGCAGCGAGTGATGCACTGGGGTTTCATCCACCCAGCACCAGATCAACAGTATGATACTGTTGGTTCCAGCTGGACTGATGTAAGCGAGCCCACCCTCCGTGGTTTTCACTTCATACCAATGCCTGTGTAATTGCTGCCACTACAGATGGATCCATTTGGCTCCTCTTTTTCATTAGAAATCACATCTGCAGGAGGGTGCCAGTAATTAGCACTCCTTGTTTGCCATGAGTGCAATATGCACATAACTCTGCCATTCCTCTACTCCATGCTGCGTTAACAGGCAATATAACTCTACACTGCTTGATCCCTTTACTATTCAAATGCTGCTAGCCGGGCTGGACCAAGAAGAACAGTAGAACAGCATCCCTAGTCCATGAAACTCAAGTACTATGTTTATAGAGTTTGAGTGCTAACATTTCTGTCCAAACGCTTGTGTTGCTGTTTAATTCTGCTTTCCCATCATTATTAATATTTTTGTTTGTGGGACTGTTCTACATTTGTGAAGTATGTTACACTGGCTTCTTGTAAATTTGTGGAACCATGCATTATGCTGTATACAGTATTCTCAAACTGTGGCACTGTAGATAGCCATTATTAAATGGCTGTTGTTTAGCCCTATACAAAGTTTCTGAACTGTATATAGACCATGATGCGGAGATGCCGGTGTTGGACTGGGGTTGACAAAAATGAGAAGTCGCACAACACCAGGTTATAGTCCAACAGTTTTATTTAAAATTACGAGCTTTTGGAGCGCTGCTCCTTCTTCAGGTAAAGATACAGTGAGGGAATCTATTACACAGTACATATACACAGAGAACAATTTGTCTGCAGAGATACAATCTGTTAGGGAGGCATTACATCAAAGACACATCAGAATACAGCTAAGACAATGAGGTGGGTCACAGGGGGTCCAACGTGTCAAATGCTGCCGTCTGCAGTTAAGCTTTTAACTTTTTTTGTGTTTTTTTTAAAACTGGAAAGACAGACAACGATGTCGAGTCACGTTCTGTAGCGTGACATGAACCCGAGATCCCTATTGAGGCCATCCTCATGGGTGCGGAACTTGGCTATCAGTTTCTGCTCAATGATTTTGCGTTGTCGTGTGTCTCGAAGGCCACCTTGGAGAACGCTAACCCGCAGATCCGAGGCTGAATGTCCTTGACTGCTGAAGTGTTCCCCGACTGGGAGGTAACAATCCTGCCTGGCGATTGTTGCGCGGTGTCCATTCATACGTTGTCTCAATGTCTGCATGGTCTCGCCGATGTACCATGCCGCGGTGCATTCTTTCCTGCAACGTATGAGGTAGACAACGTTGGCCGAGTCACATGAGTATGTACCATGTACCTGGTGGGTAGTGTCCTCACATGTGATGATAGTATCTGTGTTGATGATCTGGCATGTCTTGCAGAGGCTGCCGTGGCAGGGTTGTATGGTGTCGTGGTCGCTGTTCTCCTGACAGCTTGGTAATTTGCTGCGAACGATGGTACTTTTGAGGTTAGGCGGCTGCTTGAAGGCGAGTAGTGGAGGCGTGGGGATGGCCTTAGCAAGGTGTTCGTCATCATCGATGACATGTTGAAGGCTGCGAAGAACATGGCGTAGTTTCTCCGCTCCGGGGAAGTACTGGACGACGTAGGGTACTCTGTTGGTTGTGTCCCGTGTTCGCCTTCTGAGGAGGTCTATGCGGTTTTTCGCTGTGGCCCGTCGGAACTGTCGATCGACGAGTCGAGCGTCATATCCCGTTCTTACGAGGGCATCTTTCAGCATCTGCTCAGACGAGGAGGAACGCGATGGACACCTACGGACGCTGAAAGACGCCCTCGTAAGAACAGGATATGACAGGAGAACAGCGACCACGACACCACACAACCCTGCCACGGCAACCTCTGCAAGACATGCCAGATCATCAACACAGATACCATCATCACACGTGAGGACACTACCCACCAGGTACATGGTACATACTCATGTGACTCGGCCAACGTTGTCTACCTCATACGTTGCAGGAAAGAATGCACCGCAGCATGGTACATCGGTGAGACCATGCAGACACTGAGACAACGTATGAACGGACACCGCGCAACAATCGCCAGGCAGGATTGTTACCTCCCAGTCGGGGAACACTTCAGCAGTCAAGGACATTCAGCCTCGGATCTGCGGCTTAGCGTTCTCCAAGGCGGCCTTCGAGACACACGACAACGCAAAATCATCGAGCAGAAACTGATAGCCAAGTTCGCACCCGTGAGGATGGCCTCAATAGGGATCTCGGGTTCATTTCACGCTACAGAACGTGACTCGACATCGTTGTCTGTCTTTCCAGTTTTTAAAAAAAACACAAAAAAATGTTAAAAGCTTAACTGCAGACGGCAGCATTTGACACGTTGGACCTCCTGTGACCCACCTCATTGTCTTAGCTGTACTCTGATGTGTCTTTGATGTAATGCCTCCCTAACAGATTGTATCTCTGCAGACAAATTGTTCTCTGTGTATATATACTGTGTAATAGATTCCTCACTGTACCTTTACCTGAAGAAGGAGCGGAGCTCCGAAAGCTTGTAATTTTAAATAAAACTGTTGGACTATAACCTGGTGTTGTGCGACTTCTCATTTTTGTATATAGACCATTCAGTTTGGGAAAGCTTTTATTCACCCAGTACCCTGTATTTGCCTTCAATCTGTGTATGTGTAGTATGTTTACTGTTTTACATGATTTTGGATGTTTTACAAGAATCTCTGGTTTGAAATCCTTTATACAAGTGTTTCTATAACTGGGATGATAGGATTACATAGGATATACAGCACAGAAACAGGCCATTCGGCCCAACCAGTCCATGCCGGCGTTTATGCTCCACACGAGCCTCCTCATTTAACTCTATCAGCATAACCCTCTATTCCCTTTTCCCTCATATTCTTATCTAGCCTCCCCTTAAATGCATCTATACTATTTGCTTCAACCACTCCCTGTGGTAGCGAGTTCCACATTCTCACCACTCTCTGGGTAAAGACATTTTTTCTGAATTCCCTATTTGATTTGTTGGTGACTATCTTATATTGATGGCCTCTAATTTTGCTCTTCCCCACAAGTGGAGAAACTCTTTCTGTCTTTACTCTATCAAAACCTTTCATAATTTTAAAGACCTCTATTAGGTCACCCCTCAGCCTTCTCTTTTCAAGAGAAAAGCGACCCAGCCTGTTCATCCTTTCCTGATAGGTATAACCTCGCATTTCTGGTATTATCCTTGTAAATCTTTTTTAGTACCCTCTCCAGTGCCTCTATATCCTTTTTATAGTATGGTGACCAGAATTGTGCACAGCACTCCAAATGTAGTCTAACCAAGGTTCGATACAAGTTTAGCATACCTTCTCTACTTTTCAACTTTATCCCTCCAGAAATAAACCCTAGTGCTTGGTTTGCTTTTTGTATGGCCTTATTAACCTGTGTCGCTACTGTTAGTGATTCGTGTATTTGTACTTCGAGATCCCTTTGTTCTTCTACCCCATTTAGACTTGTATTTTCCAAGTAATATGTGACCTCCTTATTTTTCTTGCCAAAGATTATGCAGGATTTGATGCATTTAATAATAGTGCAGGTTTGAATGATCTGGTATCATCAGTAACATCTGTGGTAATGCTGAACACACATTGAACATAAACTTTGATCTTCATGTTCAATGTTTGATCTTGTGTTCTCAACAGTGTTTCCAAGTGATTGGTTTTTAACTCCATGGATACTTACTGAGCTGGATTTTGTCTTGGGGTCGTGTTACCCGCATTTCGTGTTGCCCCCCCGACTCCAGATTAATGTGGATGAATGATGCAATTTTCACTTAATTGGGCAATTGAGTTCCAGCATGTGGTTTCAGTCTGAAAGTTGCCTCTGATGATGTCATCATTGCAGGTCAGAGACTGACTGCCTGGTCTCAGAGATTGCCTGGCCTTTGCTGTGAGAGGACCTGGATGCAAAATGAGCAGCATCTGAGAGAGAGAGGAGAGAGAGAGAATTTTTTTTGCAACCAAGTCCTCCCAGGCAGTCTCTGAAGACATTCAATGCAGCAGCATCAGAGGCGACTTTCAGACCTAATACTACTACTACCTTCATCACAATACTACTACTACTACCTTCATCACATCTCCGTTGTAATAGTGGACCTGCAGCTGATAGTCAGCTATCCACTTGTGCTCCCGCCAGGTTTCACTGGCGTGTTTCACATCAGGCGTACTTCACGTCGGAAAAGGGTTAAACTAGCTAAAACGTTTCAAAATGGCATTACAGAGCCAATTTAGGGCTTGTTAAGGGCTTTAATGGCCTCTCCCGCCTCTTGGAGGCGGGATGGAGTCGGGAACCCCGCGACCGATTTTGTCAAAATTGCATGGAGGCGGGATGGGGTCGGGACCCCTGAATCTGCAACTTTAACCCCCTACACGCCTCCAAACCCGACTCCACGGGTCATTGAAAATCCAGCCCACTGTCTCTGAATTCAGTGTACTGCTGATCACGAGTCTCCTGTTATTTTCTTTTGCAAAAGCAAATCTTACTACCGTTGCTTATGTGGCTTGGTACATTGGAGCACTAACACAAGGACCTCAGAGGTGGGACACAGGTTCACATCATGTACTCTGTTCTGACCATGTTACTGGGAACAGATTAAGCAGAGGCCAAGTAACCTAATCATTATATGTACTGAGTTTGAGATCTTGTGCTTCTTTGCACATTGTGAAACAAATTGACATGGAACATCCACCTTTCAGGGTGACAGCAACTCACATACTAGTGAAGTTTTGTTTTCATTTCTCAGCACAGTTCTCATGCTGCCAGTAGGAGTGGACAATTTAAAACAAAAAAAAAAGGCAGAGAATGCAATTGTGGAGAGTGACCGAGAAACATAAGCAATAATATTGGCACAGTATTTGCTGGGAAAATAACGGCAAGTTTAATGCACATGCTGTTATTAGGGTGGGGTTTTTTTTAATTAAAAAACCCAGTAGTTTGTGATGAGGAAGAGATACACTGTGATTTGTGAATCACCACAAGTTGCTGGACGATTTGTGCCACTCCACCGTTAGCCTCGTGAAACTGGGGGCTCGCTGTCAACCTCCCCATGTGTTTCAAGAAATTGCTGCATTGTGCTGTTAAAATGAACTAACCTCGCCGCAGAAAGTTAGGGCTGATATTTAACGACGAAAGGACCCTTTTAATAACTAGATTTATGTTCCTGCAATACCACACAATGTCTGCGGCCTAGAAAGGGAACAATTGAAACTGTGGCGTCTCATTCCGGTAGATAGTAAATTGTTCCTAGAGGTTTTTAAAATTTAAAATTTCTTCCTTTTCCTTTGTCTCTTTTCTCTCTCTCTTAATTCAGTTTTTCTTTCCCTCTTTTTATTTCTCTTTCTGTATCTAAATTAACTCTCATTCACCCTATTTCCTTCTCCATCATTACTGTTTCATTCTGTATCCTTAAATCTCATTGGTTAAGGAAATGCAGTGTTGGTCCCATCGTTCACTAAGGTCCGAGGTGGCCGGCTCCAGCAAATTCTGGGCCATTGTTTACTGTGGATTCTTGTTTTTCTTTTGCCCTTCAGAACAAAGACAGTAAATATTTAGTCATTCAAGTTGCATAGTCACCTCACAGATGACCTCTGTTTATATGGTTCGTGACTAAATTCTGTCTCCTTTTAAACTACCCAAGGTTTTATTTGGATATTTTGCATACACAACGAAGCATGGTTTGAATGGCAGATTCAAATGTAACAATGAGTCTTTGTTGCCTGGAAACAGTGCAGAGCACCAATTATGCAAGCAGTTAGAGTTTAGGTGGGGTCTGTATCTATGTGGGTATTGTACGGGTGCCAAGGTGCATGACTTGAGCAGTCTCATTGACCTTTATAATTCAATACTTAATTTGTGTAAGTGCCAAGCCAGCAGCATTTTTCCCCTCTTTTAAAAATGTTTATAGTTTGTGTTGTCAAAACTATAAATATTATCCGTTTTCATTTCAGAACACTTATGAAGTGATGCCTCCAAGCACTCGCTAATAGACTTTCAGCAGTCACTTAGCTGGCTCTCTAATTTTACTAATTTATTATTATTGCAGCAATTTCCAGTTTTAACTCATTCCGAATTACTGTACAAGTTTGCAGTGCTTGTTTCTACTTGGCCTTGAATGACTAACTACTAAGCTGCTTCTTTGTATGTAGCAGTGCTGAATAACTTGCGTATGAGTTAAAGTATTCACCTTAAAAATGATCTCTGTGCAGGTAATGTAGAATAAATGTATGGCATGAGAGGTGGGACAGTGAAGATGGGATCTGCAGAGATGAAGATTATGGACTGGAACAGAACTAGTTTAAGCTTTACTTTGGTTCTGATAGTGGGCTATGCAGAGCTCATTGTGGGTTCTGGAGCCAAGACAACCATCTTAGGAAATAATTGGATCAAAGGTACTGGAAATGTTTTAGAACTAAACATTTAAAAAAATCATGCCAGAAGATTGGGTGTATTTCTGTTTGTATAAGAAAGAGTAAGAGCACATATGTAATGTGTAAACTCCTTTTTTGGTACTTCATCCATTCTTGTACAGTCCAAATGTAATTCCCCTTTTTGAAATCATTTAAAAAAAAAAACTTTTTATATTTTCTGCCCATGTTACCCACTACACTCTGAGGTAGCCTGCTCCAAAGTATCTGCCAATGCATTTCCACAAAGATCTATCAGAAGGTGCGCAAAGGTGAGTCCTCCCCACCCACCCCTTGTCCATGACTGAGCACTTGCTCAGAATAATTTGTAGATATATTAGGTTGACTTTGAAATTCTCCATAAATTCTGTGACAAATTTGCCTTAATGAATGGCAACTATATCAGTGTTACACATATTGCTACACTGCCATAGAGGTAGTCATTACAGCTGATGCAATGAGCACTCCATTTGTATTGCAGATATGCTCCTACATCATTGGTGTCCTATTTTTGTCAGTGATTTGTCTTAACTTCTGCCATGGGCATTTTGGAGCTCTTCTCAGATGAGGTAGCTGCCATTCTGATGTTATGAATCATCTATTATTCCTGTGTACCCAAATTGGCAGCTGGGACTTACCTGGATAATGATATCCAGGTTTCCTTAAGGAGTTGATCCTTGATGTCAATATCTGACTGCGTTGGCATGGAGAGAGAAACAAATTAGTGGGGAAATCTTTTACCAGCGAGGGGATATATTTTGCCACAAATCATTTTATTATTTAATGTATATGAGTGTGAGTGGAGTATTTTTATTTAATGTCTATGGGTGTGAGTGGAGTATTTTTATTTAAAATACTCTCCTATGCTATCCTCCTTTTAATGACTCCTATTTTCTCTAATTCAGGATATGCTGATCTGTTTTAACACCTTGGGGGAAGATTTCCTATATCTCTAAATGTAGAGAAATCACAAATGAATTTATAAAGAATGTGTTTATTTTTGCTGTACCTAACACACAAGACATTTTCTCCCATTTGTGATTCATTAACTATTAAGAGACAACAATTTCACCTGTCAACTGCCTTTAGATCTATGAGGTGTGCTAAAATACTTAGTTTTGTAAATTTATCAAAGTGCATTTCTTTAAAAAAAATCCTTTGTGTTCTGGATTAGTATATCAAGTGAGAGTTGCATGTGTGTGTGGTAAACTGTAACGCTCTGTAAAGTATAGAAAGTTACAGAATTGTATTAACAATTAGAATACTGCACAAGTTCATTACCTTTTCCTTTTTCTTAACTCGAGTGAACTTATTACTTTACTTGTCTTTTAGTACAGAGGATAATGAGGGGACATTTTTGAGATTTTAACCATGTCAGTGAAGGGAATTACAGTTACTGTAAATTTGCATTTCAAACAAAATCTAGCATGAGAAAATACCAGGGTATATTTGTCTTTAAATTGTCAATTTGTGAGTTTTGAATATTAACATCTGTCTGACACAGCAGCTGAGTTGTGAGAGGATGTCAGGCATCTAGCTGATGAACATTTCAAGATGCAGTTTAGAATTATTTTTTAAATTTTGTTAGCCATCTGTTTCTTTCCTGTTACTTCCCAAGTGGTGTTGACTTCTAGCATTTTAATATAAGGATATTTTTATAGAGGCAAAAGTTGTTGCCTGTCTTTGCTTTACAATCTTCCTGACTATCTGTTCAGAATGCAGTATATATAATGTAATTTATTTTACAAGTAGTTAAAGGTTTTAGTCCAGTGTATGTCCTAAGTAATGAGGTCAGGAGTGATGTGTGCTCTGAACACTGGGATCCGTATAATAGTCACACTCCTGCCCACTGCAGACAACCAGATGTAAGGTAACTGAGCCTTTTCTCAGTTTACAGCTACTAAATGTGGTGAAGCATATGTGGGGCGAGTGAGGTGAAAGTAATATATGTCTGAAGTTGGGCAACCATATTGAGCAGCAGAAAGTAGATTGTTCCCTTACGCTTTAACTTTTAGTCTTCTGTATGTTATTTCTATCTGTGACCAATGACTGGCTTGTTACAATTAAAATAACCAAAATAACCTAATGTCAATAATGTATTTGGTCTTTTACCTGGGGCTTGCTATATACAGATAACTTTGTGTTTCAAGCCACATTTTGGTTAATAGTTTAGACAACATCCAAGCTTGGGCTGATGTGGCAATTAACATTTGCGCTCCACAAGTGTCAGGCAATGACCACCTCCTACAAGAGGGAGCATAACCATCTCTCCTTGATATTCAATGGCATTACCATTGCCAAGTCGCCCACCATCTATATGCTGGGAGCAATGTTCCCTCTAATTTTTTGAGGGCCACACGGCCCCTTTAATGGCTGCATGGCCCATTCAAAATTCCACGCATGCGTGGTTTTTCCATTTAAAAGCCGGTGAGCCGGCTGCACGGGACCTCAAGACACCACGCAGCTTAATGGAAACATTGGCTGGGGGTCACCCTTGACCAGGATCAGAATTGGACCAGCTACAAAATGTCGTGATTACTAGAGCAGGTCAGAGGCTGGGTATTCTGTGTTGAGTGGCTCACCTCCTGACTCCCTGTAGCCTCTCTACCACCTACAAGGCACCACTCAGGAGTGTGATGGAATACCCTCCATTTGCCTGGATGGGCGCAGCTCCAACGACACTCACTCAAGAAGCTTTATGCTATCCAGGACAAAGCAGTCCACTTGATTGGCACCCCATCCAGTGGCTTAAACGTCCACTCCCTCTACCAGCGGCGTACCATGGCTGCAGTGTGTCCTGTATACAGGACGCACTGTAGCAACTCGCCAAGGCTTCTTCGGCAGTATCTTCCAAACCCACGGCCTCTACCACCTAGAAGAACAAGGGCAGCAGGTGCATGGGAAAACCATCGCCTCAATGTTCCCAGCCAAGTCGCACATCTTCCTGACTTGAACATGTATCGCTGTTCCTTCATTGTCACTGGGTCAAAATCCTGGAACTCCCTACCTAACAGCATTGTGGGGCCACCTTACTACAATTATATAGGGCCTTGGTGAGACCACACCTGGAGTACTGTATACAGTTTTGGTCTCCTTATCTAAGGAAGGATATACTTGCCTTCGAGAGAGTGCAATGAAGGTTCACCAGACTGATTCCTGGGATGAAGGGCTTGTCCTATGTGGAGAACTTGAGTAGACTAGGTCTATATTCTCTAGAGTTTAGAAGAATGAGAGGTGATCACATTGAAACATATAAAATTCTTAAAGGGCTTGACAGGGTAGATGCAGGGAGGAAGTTTCCCCTGGCTGAGGAGTCTAGAACTAGGGGTTACAATCTCAGAATAAGGGGTCGGCCATTTAGGACTGAGATGAGGAGAAATTTCTTCACTCAGAGGGTGGTGAATCTTTGGAATTCTCTGCTGTGGAGGCTCACTCGTTGAGTATATTCAAGACAGAGATTGATAGATTTTTGGATACTAAGGGAATCAAGGGATATGGGGATAGTGCGGGAAGATGGAGTTGAGGTAGAAGATCAGCCATGATCTTGTTGAATGGCGGAGCAGGCTCGACGGGCCGAATGGTTTACTCCTGCTTCTATTTCTTATGGTCTTGTGTTCTTCACCACATGGACTGTAGTGGTTCAAGAAGGAGGCCCATCACCACCTTCTCCAGGACAACTAGGGATGGGCAATAAATGGTGGCCTTGCCAGTGACGCCCACATCCTAAGAATGAATAAATAAAAAACTGTATCTCTACTGGCTTCAGACTGACTAGTGAGTTGAGTTTAGGCAGCCAGATACAGTGGAACCTGTTATTTAAGACCTTTCTTACGAGAGACCAGCTGTCATATGCAACCATAAAAGTTTGGCTAGAATGGTCAATTGTAATGGACCTCCAATGAAACACCATTTGCTGAACACAACCAGCACCCTGAATCTACATGTAATAAATAACCACAATAGTCAGTGCGACAAAACTTTAGGGAGCCATAACAAATGTTATCTGGCCCAGTTAATGCATCTGTAGTGTGTCATCAGCGATGTGCACAGTACCTGTTTTGATAGCTAACAGGGCAGTGCGTGAAGCTTAAGTAGTTACTGGATGTTGGCTAAGCCATCAGTTTGTTCTTCAGTCAGTATCCTGCAAGTCTTCGGATTGTCGCGCTTTTGTGCTGTCACTACTGCAAACACTAGTCAATAGAAGGATGTTTTTGTAAAGCAGCGGGGTGGGGGGGGGTCTGAAGGGATTGGGGGCCGGAGGAGCAGCGCGGGAGTGTGGGGGGTGCGGGTGGGGAAGAGGAGAGGGTGAGGATCGGGCCAGGAGCAGCACGTGGTGAGGGGGGGGCTCTGAAGGGATTGGGGGCCGGAGGAGCGGGGGGGGGTCGGGGGGAAAGAGGAGAGGGTGAGGAGCGGGCCAGGAGCAGCACGGGGAGGGTCGGAGGAGAAGAGGAGAAGAGGCGGGGAGAGGCCTCGTGGGGGGATGGGAGGCCTGGTGGGGGCACAATTGGAGGCCTCGTGGGCGGGGTCTCCGATCGCGGGGGGTGGGTTAGGCAGGGATGCCGGATTCAGGAGGTAAGTGTAAAGGCACTTGCCTCCTGGATACAGCAGTCCTCGCCTTCTGTTAGCTGGCGGGTTTCAGGAGGCATGCAAACCCGACCAGCTAACGTTAAATACAATATGGAGGTTAAAACAGAGGCTTCGATCCTCATTATAGTATTTAAATAGATGACCCACCTCCTGGCAGCCGGTTGGCTGCCTGCTCCCGTCCCGCCTCCGTTAAAACCGGAAGTGAGGGGTTCAGGTTGGGATTCTGATTTTTAACAATTTAACTTCCCACACGCCCCCAACCCACCTGTTTTTTAGGTTAAAATCCCCCCCCCCCAATGATGATTGGATTGAATTGAATTGAATGGAATTAAATGGTTAGACCTATCAATCTGTTGAAAACTTCAATCAAACTGTGATGGCAGGAAATTATCACTTTTGCCCAGGCAGCTTTAGGGATGCTGCTTTGAACAGACTGGCACAAATGGGTTTGCACTTTGGTTTGTCAGCAACAAACTATAGACACTTATTGATGCCTATGGCATACCAGACCATAATGATCTGCAGCTTGAAAATCAGCTAGCAGTAAACAATTTTAATCCTGCATGTAATGTTCAGCAAAGGAATAAATAATAAACCATAGACAAAAATGCTTTTTTGTCACACACACAATGGGCGAAATTAACACAGAAACTGTCAAACTGTCTACTTGTTACAGTTCATCAAGTCTGGTAACTAACTCTGAATAATCGATTGAAGTTGGATTCAGATCTGTCTTCAGAGATTTGGGGAGATGGGGGAAGCAGCATAATTATCCAAATATTTCAGAATACCATAGCCCCAGAAGGGTTACTTTTAGTGGATGTCATTACTTTGCTTTATATGAAAAATGCTGCTAGGCTGTGAAGATTCCAGTATTTTTATGGGCTTTGTTGAAGTGTACCATAAACTTCCTTTTTATTAGGAGCCAGAAGAGCAAGCAGCTGGAGGCTGTTTGGGGCACAGATAGACTTGGGGAAATTTCTCCAGTGGGCTATCAATCGGCGTGCCCATATATATCCCATAACCTTATCCGAACTCCAGCAACCCAGGTTCAGCAAGTGGTTGTTGATGCTGAGTGGCAGCTTCAACGCACAGACTGTTTGGGGGAGCTGAGCAGCAAGGAGAAAGCAACACGTGAAACATCCGCTCTGCCACTCCATGCTGACTTTTCTGGATTGTTCCAGAATTTAGAAGCACAGCTGCATGGGTGTCATTAAAATATATTGTGATGACGACAAAATTGGACACAGTACCAAGTATGACATGCTTATACAGTGCATTAACGTGCCAATATATTGTGTCACGGTGTTAGAATGCCGACCTTTGCTATTGTTCTCCGAACAGTGCTTACTGACCTTTAGCTGTGCCATCATGGAAATGCTGATGGGAGAACAAGGACAGAGGGCTTGGCACCAGCTCACTAGTAAGAGCAGCACTGGTTGTGATTTGAGAGTAGGTCATCTCCAGGGCAGTTCGTTGGGTAAACTAGAATGGGAAAGAAGACGGAAAAAAACCCAAGTCATTTTCTTTTTTAAATAAACTGTAGTTGGGGATCAGGAGCAGAAATAGTCGTCTTTACAAATGGTGCTCACCTTGGCTTTGATCTCCCATTATGACAGTTCCATTTTTTTTAAATTGTGAACGCCACTAAGTTTTAACCCAGTTTGAGTGTTGAATTGTTTTTCTGTTGACTCATAACGAGCATTTTTTTAAAACTTGTTTTTTTTCCCTCCCAGAGGACTGTTCATTACCATTCACGACAAGGGCCACATTGCTACAATGTTGAACTCTTGGCCAGAAGAAGATATAAAGGTAGGCTTATTTCAAGATCTGTAGATTTCTGTATTCTTGTTGTATAGTGACTACAGACATGACTGTTTAAATATGACTGATGCAAGGACAGAATGCAGTGATGTATTACAGAAGAGATTAACAATATTCACGCAGATGTGGTATTCTTAAACCACAAAAACTTTTTGGTGACTCCCAGCCACCATCTTTTTTCCAGTATGTTACAGTGTAATGTCTTTTACTTGGGAGCTTTCCTGCGCAGGTTCAATAATGGCAATTCATGGCACTATTCGAAGAGCAGCAAGGAGTTTTCTTATGTTTCCAGCCAACATCCTTCAGCAAAATGGTCTAAAAAATAGATTAACTGATCATTCATCTCATTTGTTCATGCACTGCACAATTAGCTGCTGTGTCTACCTACATAACAGTGACAGCACTTAGTAAGTTATGGGACGCAAAGTGCTACAGAGCATGTTGAGGATGTCATAAGGTGCTATCTAAATGTAAGTTTTTTACTCATTTTTTCTGTTATTTTGGTTTTTCTCTTTGTTTCCTCATTCTAATTTTAGGTTCATCTATTCTTTTACTTCTCTTTTCTCTCCATTTGATTCTCTTTTGCTCTTTTTTTCTCGTTTCCTCATTCTCTTTTTCTCTTTCTCATTTTTGTTCTTTGTCCTTTTACTTTTTCCTGGACTTATTTGCAATTTTGAATCATAACACAGGAAGATTGCCTTTGTGTTTTTCTTGACACAGTGATTATATTGGATTAGGTTTCTAATGGGATCCAATGGAATTAGTTTTCAGTGAAAAACTCTTCCTATTTTACTGGGTTCAATTACTTCCACTCCCATATAACATTAAAAATTACACCGTTCAGTGGTGCTCCTTATACTATAGTTTACACAGCCTTTCAGAAAACCTTTTTTAACTAAGCTCCACATGAGAGACTTTTAATTAAGCTAAAAGCTGTGGAAATTCACAGTAGATAAGTTGGTTAAAGGCTAAAATAAAGTTATGATGTGTGGTGTAATATCAGAATTGGGAGGGGTGAGAAGGAATTGTTGAGACAAGCACTGCATGTGTCAATACTTGGAACCATATTTTTCTAATTTACCTAAATGATCTAAACACTGAAACCCATTGTAAGCTTGTCACATTTACAGACACTGAAATGGGGAGAGCAGCAGTTAGTCATTTACAGAAGGATTTGGATCTGTTATACAATTGGGTGGACAATTCCATGTTGGGAGAAAAAGTGTGTGACGTGGGTTTAAAATGAATTGAATTAGCACATGGAGAGTTGGTAAAGATGTTAGCAGTAGTAGCAGGCAGGCAGGTTACTGTTGTCTAGAAAATACAGCAAAAGAGTTTCAAAAAAAGCTAATAGAATGGTTGCCAGAACAATGGATTGCAATTCTACACAGGCTATGTTAAGACGTCATTCAAACAGTTCAATACTAGACCAGAGGACTAGAGGGTTAGCATTCATAGGGTCAAATGGCTATTTTTCATCCTCAACTATTGTTTTTTTTCCCACACTTCATTCTTGGCAGTTTTACTGAAATGCCCCAGATTACAACTGACTTTCATTGGTTTTTAATCCCTTGCACAAACATGAGTGCTCAACAAGCTATAACACTGAATACGTTGTTTATGAAGCTCTTGGTTGCTTACTTGCATTATCAAAACATAGTGCGATAAATAACTAGGGTTCTTGCAACTGAAGAAATCGACTAATCAATTGTTACAAAAATGACTTGGTGTTTCAGCACTTGAAACAAAATCTCACATCCAAAGTTAATTTGTGATCATTATTACGGAATTCAGAGGCTGGTGTAAACAAAAGAACACAATGCAATTAGAGCTAAACATGTGTAAGAACAACTAATTTTAATTGGCTTCTTGTTGGGCCTCCCACGAACTTCAAATAAATCCAGTAACATTGAAGTGCACAGATGCCGATTAAAAAAAACTGGCAGCAGGCAAAAAGGGGACGACAGACTGTACTGAAAGCTGTCTCAGAGCATTTGCAAGTCTCAATCAAATCAATCAAAAGTGAAAGGAGGAGAAAAAATGATCTGTTAATCTTATACGCAGAAAGGTTAAGGAGTCCACTGGGATGAATATAAAAACATGCAGAAACAAGTTAAAAGGGCGATGAGAGGATCTGGAAAAAAGCACTGCAGGCACAAAACTCAACAGGGAGAAATTCTTTATATTCAGAGAAGGTGCGAGAACTCTAAAAGGTGCTAATGGGCGAAAACTGTGAATGGGTATAATATAGTTAATGTTCTGAATAATTGCTTCCTCTACATTATTCACTGGGGAAGACATGAGCAACATGCCTCCCTACATAGCAATAATCTAAGTAAAATTATTGGCCCTGAAATTGTGGTCTCCCTGATGGCGTACTCTTAGAGTAATCCATTTGAAAGGCCCCGCAACTTCCGGGTTTCCGCATGCACGAAATCTGGAACTTGAGATCTGTCACAGTATGGAAACTCAGTATTGCTGGCGCAGAGTTGGGCTATTTGCCCAGCAATTGCCCACAAAACTCTTACGGCTGGTAAAAGCAGGCATAGGGTCTGCTTTCATCAGCGTAACCCTTAAATTAAACATTTAAAAATCTAAAATTATGCACATACACTTTAAATGAGTTTATGCAAATATTGGCCCGGATTAAGATGTTTAAAATTAGTTAGCAAAAAGTTAACTTTTTGCTGAGGTTGGTGCAATGAAGGGAGTTATGAATAAAATTATAATTCAGTACATTTATAATCATTAGAATTCTGTAAATTGTATAATTATTTGGGGATTCCATTGCATATCATTAGGGGATTCCCTCCTAAATGATTGTAATGGAATTCTCCTTTCTCATTGGAGGACCGGGCCCACGTGATCCCAGGGACGCTTCCGAACTGCCTGCATCCCTGGGATCCGTGGGCCTTTACGCTGCCGTCTGCCTGGAGGCCCGAAACCTCGACTGTATGAAGCCTGGGTGCCTGGAGGTAGGTTCGTAAAGGTTTCGCGGGTCAGAGGCGTTCTCCTGAGGTACGCTTCCAACCGCAATTTCTAGCCCAATAACTTCAACATAAATGAGATGGAAGTCCTAGACTAAAAGGGCTCAAAATAAATAGATCCCTTGGGATGAATAGTATCTATCTCAAAATACTAAGAGACAAGATGAGATTTGTGAAACATTTAACAGTTAGTACAAAGCAATTGATGAAGACTGGGGAGATCCTGATTGATTTGAAACAGGCTATATTGATAAATGGTGGCAAAACCGACCGCAGCAACTACAGCTTTGTAACAGTAAATTAATGAAATGGGGATAAATTTGAGGGTTACTGGTAGAAAATAACCTGCTTAACAGAGGCCAACATGGATTCAAAAGGATAGGATTCTACTTGACCACCTCCTTGGCTCTTTTAAGGAGATACGATTGCATATAACGTGGTGTAACTTGGCTTCCAAAAAGCATTTGACAAAGTTCCACATGAAAGGCTACTGTTTAATCTTAAGTGGTGAGGATTCAGGGTGAAGCCTGCTAATAATAGGAAATTGGTTGAAGAGTGGGAAGAAGCAGATACTTAGTAGAAGAGTTATGTTGGGGGCATGGGTGGAAGTGCCTCAGATCTTTCTAATTTACATAATGACTTGATTCAGAAGCACAATGTAAAATGGTCAAACTTACAGATAGTGCAAAGTCAGGAGAGGCAGTTGAATCTGAGGCGGCAGCTCAGGAACTACAAAATTTAGATTAAAATCTGTAAATGAGTAGAACAATGGCAGATGAAATTTAATAGGGTCAAATGCAAAGCACGGCATGTAAGAAAACAGTCGCACAAGTACTCCATGAAAGGCATCAAAATAGTTAAGGATGAAGTTGTGGGAGATCTAAGGATTTTTGTAGATATGAAGCTCAACATGTTGAAACACTCTTGTATTATGTAACTGAAACAGTAGAGTAATCCTGCTCAAATTATACAGGGCTCTGGTCAGACTGCACTGTGCACTGTATTCATCTCTGGTCACTGAGACATGAGGGAGACATTCGAGCTCTGAGTTGGCTCACTAAATTGTGACTTTACAGGCTTGAAATGAAGGGGCTCAGAGTTAACCTTAGATAGATTTGCAAGATTATAAATGGGATAGAAGATAAATCCAGAAAACTCTTTCTAACTAAATTTTGACAGTACATGGGATACACAGGCTTAAACTAGTACAAGCAAAATTTAGGACTGATGTGAGAAGGAAGTTTTTTTTTACACCAAATGTGATCAACACATGGAATAGATTTCTCAGTATGATGATGGAAGCAAAAACTCTGGAATCTTTTAAGAACCAGTTGCATACCATGATAAGAGGAGAGGGGGGGGAGGGGAAGAGTCTGTCGAATCTTTCTGGATTCATGAATTTGGATAAGCCAGATGGCCTTCCTCATCTCTTATCTATCTTCTAATCAAGTGTATTTAGACTGGTCCTTATTTGCTCATGTTAATCGAACCGCATGCATCTCGATGAAGCTGATTTCTTTAAAAGGCAGTTGTATAAAGTTGATGACCCCTAGATATGCTGCTTTCATAACTATAAGTTGTTTTAGTGCCTGTTCCATTTTTTTTTGTCCCTGGTCTGTGCCATAAACAGTGTAAAAAATAAGTTGAAATCTCATTAAGACCTTTAAGCAAAAACTACAATGGAGGAAAGAACATGCTGCCCAATAAAGAACATGATGACCTTGGCAAATAAAATCAGTTGAATAATTATGTTGGGTTGTTTTTCATGTGTTTGGTGCATTTTGTGTACCTTTCTGGACAACAGGTCACACTGGAGCTCCTGTTCCCTGCTTTAGCTTGGTGTTGGTTATATGCCCCCTTTGCCTAATTTTATTTTGGGTACCAGTCAGAGTAATTTGATGATGTTTTACTCTGAAGCATGCACTGTATGAAATCTGTACGCAACAGAACTGGGCTAAGTAATCTGCTCTAAAACTGGGCATGGAAACAGGGTGCAGAGAACTCAGACTTTCCACTGGTACAGTTTAATAGGAGGGTTTACAGTTTAATCAGAGGGTTTACATAGAACACATGGAAAATCCATGCTGAAAAAGTGGCTAAGCCAGATGTCACAAATCATTACTCACTGGTGTTGGGCAAGGATTATCTTGTAATACAGGCACACATACAAGTCTGATCTAAAACCATTTTTTTTTCTTTTATAAAATTTCCAAGTATGAATTTACTATAGTTAGCTTGGTTTTTAAGTGTCGTCTGACTCAATTGGCAGTACTCCTCACCTCTGCATCAGAAGTTCATGGGTGGTCATGGGTTCAAACCCCACTCTAGAACTTGAGCACATAATTGAGGCAAATGCTTAGTACAATACTGAGGGAATGTTGCATTTTCAGAGATGCCATTGTTTGAATAAAACATCAGAGGCCTCATCTTCCTGTTCCAGTGATTCAGATGGAGGTTAAAGATCCCAATGCACAGTGGAAGTCTGACAATGCCCTAACTGTCATTCTTTCCTCACCCAACACCTTATTAACTGGACATTCATCTTTTTACTGTTTGTGGGATCTTGGTAGGTGCAAAATGGCTGCTGTGTTTACTCTTATAAGAACAGTAATTCCACAATAGAATGTTTTGGAGAGATATAATGGGGCACTATATTGTTGTAAGTTCCTTAATCATTTTGTGATGTCTTTATCCGTATAAGGAACCATGGTCAATGAAGAAAGACCATCTGAAGAAGCATTAATCAAAAGTCTATTCCTGAATATTGCTTTGCCAAACATTTTCATGATACTCTGTTAACAAGTTAGCAGTGACTTCGCATCATAAGCAAATCTATTACAAAATCCTTCTGATTGTGGAGCAATAAAATATTGCATACCAGTTGCTAAAATAATGATCAAATATCTCTCTCTTAGCGAGTCAATGTCTTGAACTGAAGCCAAACAGATATTCACTTGGTTCAGATGTCTTCATAGAGTTCATCGGCTGTTTTTTTTAAGCCAGTGTTTAGACCTGGACTGAAAATTAAAAGAACTAATACTGAATTTTATTTTAACATCTTTTAAGGCCATTGTTGTAACTGACGGTGAACGTATCCTTGGACTTGGGGATCTTGGAAGTTATGGAATGGGAATTCCAGTGGGAAAACTAGCTCTCTACACAGCCTGTGGTGGTGTAAAACCACATCATTGCCTCCCTGTGCTTCTGGATGTTGGTACAGACAATGAGGTATGTTATTTAAATAATTTTGATGATTTTTTTTTTAAAGCTTGTGTCCACAGTTTATTAGTACAAGTGAAACATTAAAGAAAAGAATTTTTGAAAATTCTTGGATCTTTTGCGATTTGAGACCCACAAAGCAAGTAATGTTCTTTACAAACCTGAAGTATCAGCAAATATACAACTGAGTAAAATGTCAACTGCATATGCAGCTGAGGCAGATAAAATCCTCAGTCATCACTCGCACTCCATTCTGAGTTGTCTGCAGTGATTAGTACATGTTATTTACACTCTTTTTAAATGAGTTTACTGAATTCCTATAAATAATTCATCTCATAATATGGAAAGGGAGGATAACGATCATTGGTACACAGCATGCTATTTTGAAGTTCAACAGACTGATTGCGGCAAAGTTAATTGTGATTTTAAATTGTTTGATTAAAAAGCATATTTTGAACAGACATTATTGTCAGGATAGAGCAGAAATGCTGCCCTTGTCAGAAAGCATACTGGGCCTGGTCTCTGTTCTGATATTGCTGACCATGTTAAATAGATGCATTATTGAGTGGTAACAGATTGATGTGGGCAAGGTTGTACGCATGAAATTTAAAATTATACACTTAATTACAGATCCTGGCTTCTTTCTGCCACACACCAACTAAGCAGATTAATTTGGACTAAGCTGCTTTTCATCCATTATAACAACAACAGCTTGCATTCATATGGCATTTTTAAGACAGAAAAATGTCCCAAGTTACTTCAGAGGCATGAGGGCAAAAATGGGTGCTGAGCCAAAGGAAGGAGGGGTGACCAAAAGTTTAGTCAAAGAAGTGGGCTTTATGGAGTGTTTAAAGCAGGAGAGGGAGGTAGAGAGAGAGGGGTTTAGGGAGGGAATTCCAGAGAATGGCAAAGGGAGAGGGGATGTCTGAGAGACCAGAGTCAGAGGAACAGAGAGGTTGGGGTGAGGTGGGTGTGCAAGGCTGGGGAAGGTTAAAGATATGGAGGGGCGAGACCATGGAAGGATTTGAATAGGAGAGCACTAGAGTAATCGAGGCTAAAGTGACAAAGGCATGAACGAGAGTTTCAGCAGTAGAGGGAGTGAGGAAGAGGCAGAAGCAAGTGATGTTACGGAGATGGAAGTGGGTGATGGAGGATATGGGGTTGCGAAACATAGCATAAGGACAAATAGAATACTGAGGTTGTGAACATAAATGAGGTGGAAAATATGGCTTACACATGCTGTCCTGTTTGTAATATCAGACTGTTCACCACAACAACTTGCATTTATATAGCGCCTTTAACATCGTAAAACATCCCAAGGTGCTTCACAGGTGTATTATCAAATAAAATTTGACATCAAGCCACATCATGAGATATTAGGACAGGTGACCAAAAGCTTGATCAAAGCGGTAGGTTTTAGGGAGCATCTTAAAGGAGGAGAGAAAGGCACAGAGGCTTAAGGAGGGAATTCCAGCACCTGGCAGCTGAAGGCACAGCTGCCAATGGTGGAGCGAGTAAAATCGGGGATGCGCAAGAGGCCAGAGATCTCGGAGGGCTAGAGGAGGTTAGAGATAGGGAGGGGCGAGGCCATGAAAAGATTTGAAAATGAGGATGGGAATTTTTTAATCGAGGCGTTGTCGGGCTGGGAGCCAATGTAGGTCAGCGAGCGCAGGGGTGATGGGTGAATGGGACTTTGTGCGAGTTAGAATACGGATAGCAGAGTTTTGGATGAGTTTAAGTTTATGGAGGGTGGAAGACGGGAGGCTAGCCAGGAGAGCATTGGAATAATCAAGTCTAGAGGTAACAGAGGCATGATGAGAGTTTCAGCAGCAGATGAGCTGAAGCAGGGGCGGAGACGGACGATGTTACGTAGGTGGTCTTGGTGATGAAGCAGATATGTGGTCAGAAGCTCACCTCGCTCACATAAGACGGCAAGGTTGGGAATAGTCTGGTTCGGCCTCAGACAGTGACCAGGGAGAGGGAGGAAATCTCTGCTCATCCAGGACTGGATGTCAGACAAGCAGTGTGACAAATCGGAGGCAGTGGAGGGGTCAAGAGAGGTGGTGGTGAGCTAGGTTTTGTCAGCGTACATATAGAACCTGACGTATTTTCGGATGATGTCGCCAAGGGGCAGCATGTAGATGAGAAATAGGAGGGGGCCAAGGGTAGATCCTTGGAGGACTCGAGAGGTAATTGTGCGGGAGTGGGAAGAGAAGCCATCGAAGGTGATTCTCTGGCTATGACTGGATAGATAGGAATGGAACCAGACGAGTACAGTCCCACCCAGCTGGACAACGGAGGAGAAGCATTAGAGGAAGATGATGTAGTCAACCGTGTCAAAGGCTGCAGACAGGCGAGAAGGATGAGGAGGGATAGTTTACCACGGTCACTGTCACATAGGATGTTATTTGTGACTTTGATAAGGGCAGTTTCAGTGTTGTGGTAGAGGTGGAAACCTGAATGGAGGGGTTCAAACATGGAGATGCGGGAAAGATGGGCACGGACTTGGGAGGCAACAATACGTTCAAGGACTTTGAAGAGGAAAGCGAGGTTGGAGATGGGGCGGAAGTTTGCAAGTGCAGAGGGGTCAAGGATGGGTGTTTTGAGGAGAGGGGAGATAACAGCAGATTTGAAGAGGATGGGGACAGCACCTGAGGAGAGAGAACCGTTAACAATATCAGCTAACATGGGGGCCAGGAAGGGAAGTTGGGAGCATAAAAAAAGCCTGAGGGTTTTATACCTTAATGCGAGAAGCATCAGGAACAAGGTAGATGAATTAGCTGTGGAAATAGAGGTTAATAATTATGATCTAATTGGGATTACGGAAACATGGTTGCAGGGTGAGCAGGGCTGGGAGCTTAACATACAAGGGTATTCAGTATTTAGGAAGGATCGACAAAAAAGAAAGGGAGGAGGGGTAGCATTGCTGGTAAAAGAAGGGATAAATGCAATTGAAAGGAAGGATATTAACTCAGTTAATACAGAATCTATATGGGTGGAGCTAAGAAATAGCGAGGGGCGAAAAACATTAATAGGAGTGGTATATAGGCCTCCAAATAGTAAAATAGAGGTTGGGGAGGGCATCACGAGGGAAATTAGAGAAGCGTGCAATAAGAGCACAGCTGTCATCATAGGTGACTTTAACTTACATATAGATTGGAATAGCCTAATCAGTAAAAATAATGAGGAGGAGGAATTCCTTGAGTGTTTAAGGGATGGTTATCTGGATCAATATGTCGAGGAACCAACTCGGGAACAGGCTATATTGGACTGGGTACTGTGCAATGAGAAGGGACTAATTAGTAATCTTGTTGTACGGGGACCCTTGGGTCAGAGCGATCATAACATGATCGATTTCTCACTCGAAATGGAGAGCGAAGAAATTGACTCAGAGACTAAGGTCCTGAATTTAAACAAGGGGAATTATGATGCCATTAGACGGGAACTGAGTAGGTCTGATTGGACAACGTTCCTGGGAGGACTGGAGGTAGATAAACAATGGCAAGCATTTAAAGGTAGAATGACAAAATTGCAAAAATTGTTTATACCAATCTGGCATAAAAGGAAATCTAAAAAGGTGACTCAACCGTGGATAACAGGGGAAATTAGAGACAGCATAAAATCCAAAGATAGGGCGTATAAATTAGCCAAAAAAAGCGCCAGAGCGGAAGATTGGGAACAGTTTAAGATAGAGCAAAGGAGGACAAAGGGCTTAATCAAGAGGGGCAAAATAGCTTACGAAAGCAAGCTGGCGGAAAATATAAAAACTAACTCCAAAAGCTTTTATAAGTATATCAAGAGGAAAAGACTGGTGAAAACCAAAGTTGGCCCATTGCAGTCAGATACGGGGGAATATATAACGGGAAATAAAGAAATGGCAGACCAACTAAATGCATACTTTGGGTCAGTCTTTACGAAGGAAGACACAAAAAACCTCCCTGGGATATCGGGAAAAATAGGGACATTTGCAAAGGAGGAACTGACGCAAGTCAATATCTCTAAGGATATGGTGTTAAGGAAGCTAAAGGGATTGAAGGCGGACAAATCCCCAGGGCCTGATAACATGCATCCTAGGGTGCTGAAGGAGGTGGCCCTAGAGATAGCGGATGCACTAAGTATGATTTTTCAGAATTCATTAGACTCGGGAACAGTGCCCATGGATTGGAGGGTAGCTAACGTTACCCCACTATTCAAAAAGGGGGGTAGGGAAAAAGCAGGTAATTACAGACCTGTAAGCCTTACATCAGTTGTGGGCAAAATGCTGGAGTCCATCATTAAGGATGAAATAGCGGAGCACTTAGCAAATGGGGACAGGATAGGACAGAGTCAACATGGATTTACAAAGGGTAAATCGTGCTTGACTAATCTATTGGAATTTTTTGAGGGAGTAACTGGTAAAATAGATGGGGGAGAGCCAGTAGATGTGGTGTACCTGGACTTCCAAAAGGCCTTCGATAAGGTCCCACATAAAAGATTAGCAGGGAAAATTGAAGCTCATGGGATAAAGGGGAAAGTATTGACGTGGATAGAGAACTGGCTGTCAGATAGAAAACAGAGAGTTGGAATAAACGGCTCATTTTCTGAATGGCTGGCAGTAACAAGTGGGGTACCACAGGGATCTGTCCTGGGTCCCCAGCTGTTCACAATTTACATTAATGACCTGGATCAGGGAGTCGGATGCAGCATTTCCAAATTTGCAGACGACACTAAACTAGGAGGAGGGGTGGGCTCAGAGGAGGAGACCAGGAAGCTCCAGAGCGATTTGGACAGACTGGGTGATTGGGCGGATAAATGGCAGATGCACTATAATGTGGACAAGTGCGAAGTTATCCACCTTGGGTGCAGGAACGGGAGGGCAAATTATTATTTAAATGGCAATAAATTGGGAGAGGGGGAAGTACGGAGAGACCTGGGTGTTCTTGTACACCAGTCACTGAAGGCGAGCATGCAGGTGCAACAGGCGATCAAGAAGGCAAACGGTATGCTGGCCTTCATAGCAAAAGGGTTGGAATACAGGAACAGGGATACCTTGCTGCAGCTGTACAGGGCACTGGTGAGACCACAGCTCGAGTACTGTGTACAGTTTTGGTCGCCTCATCTGAGGAAAGATGTTCTTGCCATGGAGGGGGTGCAGCGGCGATTCACCAGGCTGATACCAGGAATGGCGGGATTGACCTATGAGGAGAGACTATGTAGTTTAGGGATGTACACACTGGAGTTTAGAAGATTGAGAGGGGACCTCATAGAAGTGTATAAAATTCTGACAGGTCTAGACAGACTAGATGCAGAAGGAATGTTTCCCTTGGCGGGTGAGAACAGAACTAGAGGACATAATTTAAGGATAAGGGCTAAACCATTTAGGACAGAAATGAGGGGGAATTTCTTCACTCAGAGGGTGGTGAACCTGTGGAACTCATTGCCACAGAGGGCAGTGTACGCCAGCTCATTAAATATATTTAAGAGGGAATTAGATATATTTCTACAGGCAAAAGGGGTTAAGGGTTACGGAGAGAAGGCGGGGACGGGATACTGAATTGGAGGATCAGCCATGATCTCATTAAATGGCGGAGCAGGCTCGAAGGGCCGGATGGCCTACTCCTGCTCCTATCTTCTATGTATCTATGTATCTATGTATCAGCAGTTTGGTGGGAATAGGGTCGAGGGAGCAGGAGGTGGTACTCATAGACAAGCTGAGCTCAGAGAAGGCATGAGGGGAGATGGAAGAGAAACTAGAGAAGGATGCGAGTTCAGGGCTAGAGCAGGGGGAAACCTTAGGCGAAGTATGGCTTGGTGGGCATGAGGAAGGGAGGGAAGCAGAGGCAGCAGAACGGATGGTCTCAATCTTACTGACAAAAGTCCCTGAGCTCCTCGCACTTGTTTGTATGTGAGGGTGGATGAGGCAGGGGAGAGGGGTTTAAGAAGATGATTTGTAGTGGAAAAGAGAAGCCCAGGGTTATCTTTGCATTCCAGGATGATCCTGGAATAAGGAGCAATTTTGGTAGAGGGGAGCAGGACTCAATAGTGCTTTATGTGGTCCCGCTAGATCTGGCGATGAATGGCTAAACCAGTTGTCCGTCATATCCGTTCAAGTCTGCGTCCCTTGGACTTAAGGGAGAAGAGCTGAGGGCCATATCGGGGAATGACCTTGGGTGAGAGAGAGTAATGGTTTTAGTGGGACAAGAGCATCAATGTGGAGGTGAGGGTGTGATTGAGCAGAACGGTAGCTGCAGAAATGTCATGGTGAATGGAGGGCATAGGCTAGACAGTTGGGAATTTGAAAGTGCTTTTGTAAGTGATTTGCGGGAGAGTTTTTTCTAGGGGCAGACACAGAAGGAAGTGGGGTTGGGAGAGGGAAGTGGGATGTGAGTGGAAAGGGATACACAAAGTGATCAGAGATGGCCTTACCTATGATTGACACAATGGGAATAGAGAGGCCACATGAGATGGCAAGGTCAAGGGGCTAGTCGTGATTATGGGTAGGGGAGTTTATATGGAGGGAGGATAGGAGGGCAGTGAACTCAGAGGAGAGAAGGCACGATGAGTTGAGATGGAGGTTGAAATCACCGAGGATGAGAAGTCGCTTGGTGCAGAGGGTGAGGAAGGAAAGCAGTGGAGATATCTCGGTGAGAAACTTGGCATGGTACAACTTGCTAGTTCCAGCTTGGGGTGCCAACCACTGCAAATACAGTGCCAAGCTCCATTGCAACCCCACTCCATGAAGGGGAGCAATGTAAAGGAAGAGCTCGGCAAGATCCCTTGATACAACAAATCAGCTTTTGAAACTTCAGAACAGACAAACCCATAGCTGATTGACAATTAGATCTTTTTCAGATACTGCATTTGGTTACTCATGGAGCTAAAATTGTACATGACAGGGTATAAAAAAATTGGGGTGGTGGGGGTGGGGTCGGAGAAAGATGTACTATATCAAAGTGAATGCAGTTATGTCTTGAATAGCCCACAAGCTAGCCACTGCAGTGCCTGTCTTATTAAAATATGACTAATGTCCACAACTCACTCCTCCTTCCTCACGCTTAACCTTCAGTGCCTGCCACTTCCCTCCTCATCCTACCTCTCCCTATTTCACTGTCCGCTCTATCTTTGGTTTTCTCCTCCTTCCATATCCTCTTGTCTAAAACACTGTCTCTTGCTCTCGGGTATCCTTGTTCCATCTCCCCTCTCCGCGAGTCACTTACATAGTTGTCATCATTGGAGATGTTAGGAGTGAGATTTATAAACTGAGAGTAAGACCGATTGCAAATCCATTCAAACACACAAACACTTGGCATTGTAGGGGACTTTCAGTTTGAGTTGTAACGAAATAGGTTACATTTTTCAATTACGTTGATGCAGTATCGTTTCAAATGAATGAAATTTGACGGCCTTTACTGCTTTCACTGTTTTCCTTCCTGCTTTCCTGTGATCATTTTTATCTCTACATGGTTTATTCTCCACAAAAGAAACCTGTCTCGCCCCCTTCTGAAAAACACAAGATACATGGGAAAGGCAAGCAGGCAGTATCCGTTCTTTAGATTTTTACCTAATTGGCATGGAAGAGATTTTTTGGTTTAAGTTATAGTATCAATGTAGCAATTAAAGTTCAGGATACAAATGGCTAATTGCCACAACTCCAGTATAGCTTTCTGACTTGATAGTGAAAATCTTGGTGCCACTCCAAGCAAAGGGTGGCTAGGAGTTTAATGGGCTCTCCCAAAGGGAAATGGGTTATCCATAAAATTGTTGTCCATATCCGTTTGAGACATTGGGAAGAGTCATTAGCACATTCCAACACCTCCTAGTAATATTCACCTTTGTAATGTGGGATTGGTTTCTTTCACTGAGCCCAGTAGTTGGCTCAGCTGTGATAGTTGCCGTCGACAAGATTGGTGAAGAAACTGGCATAAATTCTGGTGTATTTTTGGAGTAAGTGGAATCGAGGAAATTCTGGCTCATTAAATTATTAAAGAAGAATAAATGCTGGCACTACTTGGGTTAAGTTTTTGATTTTAAAGGATGGGGATATTAGATTTCATTTTAATAAATTAACTCGCTTTCCCACATCACAGTTCTGGGATTTACTGGACTGAATGCAGTTTGAGTCATAACAACTTTTCAGGGGCCATGTGCTTTCCTTAACACATGGAGAGTTAATTGCTTCCAGGGAGTTGAGTTTTATTTTTCTGGCCAGATTCATAGGAATAATAGATCATAATTTCAATCTGTTACCAAGCACTATGAGAAATATCATACAACTACAATGGTAATGTTTTTGCCAATTTTAATTTATTTTTCAGTTTTATGCACACACATATACTTCCATTTATATGAATTTGTATTGAGAAAGGAATTTGTTCCTTTTGAGTGTAAAGTTTGTATCTGTTGGCGTATTATTTAACATGAGGAAAAATTCTTCACTTTAACAGAACCTACAATGAGAGATAATTAATCTGAAATACTGAATATATTAACTGAAGTCAGGTGTGCTGGACAGTGCATAAAGTACATTCAGGGGGTTATTCATGTACAGTGTGCCTTTAATAAATTGGCTACTGAGTATGCACAATGTAATTGCATCAGAACATCATCATCAGATGATATGATGTGCAAAATGTTCTAGACTTTTTTCAGCACATTGGCCCGGATTTTGCTGTACCAATAACGGCAAGGCTGTCAGCCCTCGCCATTATTACCGGGTAAAATGACAGCAACTTCTGGTGTCCACACATGCACAGTTAAACGTGGAAATCTGGAAGTTGCTGTCAGTGATACCCGGCTCCTCCATAGGCTGCGCTGTTGCAGTCTTCGCCGATGGAATCTGCATAGAGATCACTGTAATGGCATGAACTTAGAGTAATTATCCACTGGTCTCGCACTAAAGACAGATTAAAAATTTAGGGCTTGTACAATCAGGAGTAGCTGAGTTTTTAACGGCGTAATAAATGATGATTACTGCTGAACAACCTCTCTGGTCCTGAAAAAATAATTTTAGAAGTGTGGAGTCTCATTCCCTCAGGAAAAAAATAAATTTTGCAGATTTTTAAAATAAAATGGGTTTTTTTTAGTGTTTCTGTTTTTCTCTTATGTCTCTTTCTTAATCCCATGCATATGTCCCGGTCTTTATTTCGCTTCCTGTACAATGATTTAAATGTAATTTATAGTTCCTGTTTTTTACTTCCTGCTTTGCAGTCCGCATGTCTCAGTGAAGATTCTTCAATCTGATTGGTTGAAGACCTTCCCTGCTGCTTTCCCTGCTCACAGACGCCACAGATCCCCTGTAGAGAGCGGCGCACTGGATCAGATGCCTGAAAACTAGAAATCTCCGCTGATGAGCCCTTAAAAAGTCTCTGGGCAACGACACGAGGTGAACGGCTAAAGTCGTTCCTTTGCCACTCACAGCAGAAGCCGAGCCATTATATTATGATATCATCCTGGGGGGAGTACGAATGATGATGTCATGACATAATGTGGTGTCACCAGGACTTGTTCTGATTTGTTTTGCATATCATGTAGCTGACAATTCAGTGCTTTTAATAACCCGAGTTACATTGAAGGAGGGGACTAACATCCAGTGAAAAACAGGTCTTTCAGACTGCCAGTTGAACAAAATCTAGCAGTTTGATTTCCATCTGGCTGCTAGCTGTAGGTGAAAGTCAATATAAAAGCAGCCGAACTCTGGAGCTTGTAGATGGTGTGGTTTGGATTTTTCCGTCTTTCACAGTACAAAAAAGCATCAGATCTTCATGGGTAGCGAGATATTTAAGATTACATTTCTGTATACCCATTCGAACGGCTGCAGATTTGTGGGGGTGATGTGCTGATATACTCAACTTGTCATTAAATTCTAGTTGCGCTCTTTACATGATCATTCATTCCTAGCTCTATATCTGTTTGTTTATAGTACCATTTTGTCTGTCCTGACCTGCATAAATCTACAACAGATATTAATTGTACTAAAAATGAATTTAAAGCAGTGTTGGACCTAGTGGTCTGGAGTTTCTGCTCGATGGCGCTGGTCTGGAGTTTCTGCTCGATGGCGCTGGTCTGGAGTTTCCGCTCGATAGCACTGGTTTTTTCAGCACAATTCGGCCTAACTCAGGCATAACCGCCACAAAAGATCACGGAATGTTAAGCGCAATTTGCGTTCAGCACAACTCTAGCTTCCGCGATCTTTTGCGCTAGATTTTAAAACATTGTGCTGGAAGCAGGCCCTGCCCATAAAACTGACCACACCCCCAGGGGAGTTTCCACTAATTGTGCTGATTTGTAGGCCGTCAGGGAGGCTTTAAAAATTAAGCTGGTTCTTTTGGGCGCAAGGACACTAATAGGTGCGTTTTAAAAGCTTTCAAATGTGATTTTTGTTTTAATTTGCTAAGAAACTGACTAATGCACTCCAATATAACTGGAAAATAGTTTTTTTTTAAGTGAATTTCAGTCATTTAAAACGGGTTACTCAGAGGTGGTGGCTTGACACTGATTTTAAAAATGTTTATTTTTTGTGATAAACCTATTTTCAGCTGTTTTAATCAAACTTCACCAAGTTACCACTTTAAGGAATATAGGAAGGAAAATGTTTTAAAGCAAAATTTTAAAAAAGAATTACGTTTTAAAATGCTGCCCGATTGCGCTGGTTCATGGCAGATTTTGCGATTAGCGATATGCAAATTAGTTTGAGCGGAAACTTGGTGGGGGGGGGGGGAGAGAAACACTTTTCAAAACAGGTGCAATTGTGGGTGTAATTTGCGCCCAAAGCGGAAACTCTACCCCAGTGTATTTCATAAGTGAAATAAACTGGATATTCCATTCTTTTGCATCGTGCATGCTGTTTATTAAATCAGTGTGAGGATGATTCTGCTCAAATAAATACATTTAGGTTGTTTTGTTAAATAGCATAATTCTCCTTCTTCTTAGGTAGTCCCTCGGAACCGAGGATGACTTGCTTCCACATTAAAAATGAGTTCTCAGGTGACTGATGAGTCCAATGCGGGACCTATAGTCTCTGTCACAGGTGGGGCAGACGGTGGTCGAAGGGGTGGGTGGGTGGGGTGCTTGGGTTGACGTGTGCTCCTTGCGCTGCTTCCGCTTGGCTTCCGCTTGCTCCCGGCGAAGAGACTCGAGGTGTTCGGCGCCTTCCCGGATGCTTCTCCTCCACTTTGTGCGGTCTTGGGCCAGGGATTCCCAGGTGTCAGTGGGGATGTTGCACTTTTTCAAGAAGGCTTTGAGGGTGTCCTTGAAGCGTTTCCTCTGCCCACCTGGGGCTTTCTTGCCGTATCGGAGCTCCGAGTAGAGCGCTTGTTTTGGGAGTCTTGTATTGGGCATGCGGACGATGTGACCCTTCCATCAGAGCTGATCGAGCATGGTCAAAGCTTCGATGCTGGGGATGTTGGCCTGAGCGTGAACACTGACGTTGGTGTGCCTATGCTGCTACCAACCTGCCCCCGCCACACAGTACTGCCCATCGATTATCAAAATACACGACAAGGCCTTGGGCAACGTGGATCACTTTCCATACCTCGGGAGCCTACTGTCAACAAGGGCAGACGTCGATGACGAAGTCCAACACCGCCTTCAGTGTGCCAGTGCAGCCTTCGGTCGCCTGAGGAAGAGAGTGTTTGAAGACCAGGACCTCAAACCCGGCACCAAGCTCGTTGTCTACAGAGCAGTAGTAATACCCGCCCTCCTGTATGCCTCAGAGACATGGACCATGTACAGCAGGCACCTCAAAACACTGGAGAGGTACCACCAACGCTGCCTCCACAAGATCCTGCAAATCCATTGGCAGGATAGGCGCACCATAGCATAATTACAGGGGCAGCAGATACTTAAAAATTTCCAATGCAAGATTCTATGTCTACTGCAAATTTAACTTGCTGTGTTACTGAAAATCTCTTTGAAAATGGAGAAAATGTAAGTCATAGATTCCTTTAATTCTATACGTTACTTGGGACTGTGTAGCCAAATTTCCTGCGAGCAAGAACCACCAAACGTACTGTTTCAGTTTCATACAGCAGATCCAAAGCGTGGTAAAACAGTTGATGCAGCAATCATCAGAGAAACTGTGTTAAAATCTATACAGTAAGCCGTACGCAAACATTTGCTGTTTAGCTTGAGAGGCCTCTCAAATAAAGCAGTCCCTCGTGCAATGAGCAATAGTTCAGTCAGTACCCTCTTGTACATAGCCAGGAAATCTGTCCAAACAGAACTGTGAACCATAACTGCTCTGGACACTTCAGCTGTTGTTAAAACACAAACAACTTAAACTGTATATGGATTTCAGGAAGATTGGGATCCATCCATTACACTTTTCATGCAAATTCTCTCTAGCAAAATAAATCTGAAATTATGGAAATTCAAGCTCTCTCAATGTGCCTCTATATCAACACTGAGCATTTAAGATATCTCTAGATCATGTCACTTGTGGTTGTATTTTCTGTAGTGTTAGAAGCAGAATGGGTCAAATAACAACACTACGAGAGGCCAGTAGAGTGTAGATTTTAACCACAGAGGGAGCTCAGCCTTGAGGTGCCGTCAGACATTATTTATTTTCCTCTAAGATGCGGTGCCCAGAACTGTACACAGAAATCCAGATGTGGGTTAACCAGGGCTTTGTTTTTCTATAGCAAAGCTTCCTCCGCTTTATGTTCTAGCCCTCTGGATGTGAAGGCAAACATTCTATTAGTCTTTTTGATTATTTTTTGGTACCTGACCACTAGATTTTAGTGATTACTAAATCTCTGGACCTCCACTGTTCCTAGCTTTTCACCATTTAAAAAAAATACTCGGATCTGTCCTTTTTTGGTCCAAAATGGATGACCTTACTCACTTAATCTATCAATGTCTCTTTGTAATTTTATGCACTGTCCACATTACTTACTAGACCACCAATCTTTGTGTCATCGTCAAACTTGGATATATGGCTCGATTATGTTATCTAATCAATAATAAATATAGTGAATAGTTGAGGCTCCAGCACAGATTTTTGTGGGACACCACTAGTCACTTCCTTCCAATTCAAGTACATACCCGTTATCCCTGCTCTCTGTCTTCTACCATCTAATCAGTTTTCTATCCAGGCCTTCAATTCCATGAGCTTTAATTTTGGCTAACAGTCTCTTATATGGCGCGAATTGGGTAGGATTGATTGGGGAATGTCACTCAAGGGGTTGACGGTGGATAGCCAATGGCAAACATTCAAAGACTGCATGGATGAACTACAGAATTTGTTCATCCCAGTGTGGCATAAGAATAAAACAAAAAGGGTGACTTAACCGTGGCTAACAAGGGAAATTAGGGATAACATAAGATTCAAGGAGAGGGCATATAAATTGGCCAGAAAAAGCGGTAACCCTGAGGATTGGGAGCAGTTTAGGATTCAACAAAGGAGGACAAAGGGATTAATTAAGAAGGGGAAAATAGAATATGAAAGTAAGCTTGCTGGGAACATAAAAACTGACTGTAAGAGCTTTTATAGATATGTGAAGAGAAAAAGATTAGTGAAATCAAGTGTAGGTCCCTTGCAGTCAGAAGCAGGGGAAGTTATAATGGGGAACAAAGAAATGGCAGACCAATTAAATGCATATTTTGGTTCTGTCTTCACAAAGGAGGACAGAAATAACCTCCCAGAGATGTTGGAGAACATAGGGTCTGATGAAAGGGAGGAACTGAAAGAAATCAGTATTTGCAGGGAAATGGTGTTAGGGAAATTGACGGGATTGAAGGCCGATAAATCCCCAGGGCCTGATAATCTACATCCTAGGGTACTTAAGGAAGTGGCCCTAGAAATAGTAGATGCATTGCTGATCATCTTCCAACATTCGATGGAATCTGGAACTGTACCCATGGATTGGAGGGTAGCTAATGTTACCCCACTTTTCAAAAATGGTGGTAGAGAGAAAGCGGGGAATTACAGACCGGTAAGCCTGACATCGGTAGTGGGGAAAATGCTAGAGTCCATTATAAAGGATGTAATAGTTGAGCACTTGAAAAACAGTGACAGGATCGGACAAAGTCAACATGGATTTACAAAAGGTAAATCGTGCTTGACTAATCTGGAATTTTTTGAGGATGTAACTGGGAAAATAGATAAGGGAGAACCAGTAGATGTGGTGTATTTGGACTTTCAAAAGGCTTTTGATAAGGTCCCGCATAAGAGATTAGCGTGTAAAGTTAAGGCACATGGGATTGGGGGCATGGTATTGACTTGGATAGAGAACTGGTTGGCGGACAGAAAGCAGAGAGTAGGAATTAATGGGTCTTTTTCCGAGTGGCAAGCAGTGACTAGTGGGGTACCGCAGGGATCGGTCCTTGGACCCCAGCTATTCACAATATACATTAATGATCTAGATAAGGGAACTAAATGTAATATCTCCAAGTTTGCAGATGACACAAAGCTGGGTGGGAGTGTGTGCTGCGAGGAGGATAACGAGAAACTCCAGGATGATTTGGACAGGTTGGGTGAGTGGGCAGAAGCGTGGCAGATGCAATATAACGTGGATAAATGCGAGGTTATCCACTTTGGTGTCAAAAACAGAAAGGCAGACTATTATCTGAATGGCAATAGATTGGGAGAAGGGGAAGTGCAACGAGACCTGGGTCTCCTTGTGCACCAGTCGCTGAAAGTAAGCATGCAGGTGCAGCAGGCGGTGAAGAAGGCAAATGGTATGTTGGTCTTCATAGCGAAAGGGTTTGAGTATAGGAACAGGGATGTCCTGCTGCAGTTGTAGAGGGCCTTGGTGAGACCACACCTTGAGTACTGTGTGCAGTTTTGGTCGCCTTATCTGAGGAAGGATGTTCTTGCCATGGAAGGAGTTCAGCGAAGATTCACAAGGCTGATACCTGGGATGGCAGGAATGACATATGAGGAGAGATAGGGTCGATTGGGCTTATACTCACTGGAGTATAGAAGAATGAGAGGGGATCTCATCGAAACATATAAAATTCTGACAGGTCTGGACAAACTAGATGCAGGAAGAATGTTCCCGATGATCGGAGAGTCCAGAACCAGAGGTCATAATCTAAGGATAACGGGTAAGCCATTTAGGACAGAAATGAGGAAGAATTTCTTCACCCAGAGAGTGGTGAACCTGTGGAATTCTCTACCACAGAAGGTAGTTGAGGCCAAGTCATTAAATATATTCAAGAATGAGTTAGATATATTTCTTAAAGCTAAAGGTATCAAGGGATATGGGAGAAGGCAGGTACAGGGTACTGAGTTTGGATGATCAGCCATGATCTCATCGAATGGCGGAGCAGGCTCGAGGGGCCGAATGGCCTGCTCCTATCTTCTATGTATGTTTCTATGTATGGAACCTTATCAAATGCCTTCTGGAATTCCATATAAACTGCACCCATAGACATTCCCCTGTCTGCTACTTTAGTTACTTTCTCAAAAAATTCAATTAGGTTTGTTAGAGAGGACCTACCCTTTACAAATCCATGTTGGCTCTCTCTAATCAGCTCAAATTTCTCTAAGTGCTCATTCACGTTATCCTTAATTTTAGATTCCAATAACTTGACACACAGGCCGCAATTTCGCCGACCGAGCAGGGCCAGGGTCGGTGTCGCGGTCTCAGCCCGCTGCCTACTGCTGCCCGCACTCGCCAAGTGATTTTACATTAATTAGGCTTGTTAAGCCCGCTCTGCGAGGTTCCCAGCCAAGTAATAGGAAGCGGGTCTGATGACATCATTTGATGACGCGTCATCAGCCAGTTTCCTTAAAGGGGCCATGTCCAAATTTATTTTGACAGTTCTGCTGTCCGTGTTCTGCAGCATTGAGGTGCTGCAAACACTGACAAGCACTGCACAGAGGTGCATGGCTGCACCCAGGCTCTCCCATGATTCCCTCCATATGGAGGGCATAAGCAGGGATGTCGTCAGGAGGACCAGGCTGCAGTGGTGCAAGCCTTTCAATGATCTCAGTAGATCACGAAACGTTCCTGCCAAGCCACACTCAACCTCATCCTGCTGTGCCACTCATCACATCCACATCACTCTGCCTTCCCTACCCTACTCCTGCACATCTTTACTCACACCAACTTACCTTGCACCTCCACCCATCCCTCTCTGTCTACATTATCACTTCCCCATCTCACTAGTCACCCCTCACACTCACCCTCATCCTACTGCCAGCAAACCAACTAACAACACACAAGGGTAGGCACTTGGGTGGTTTAGCCAATGTTCATGTGAAGTTTCTGGTAATGTGCTGTCAAACATTGAAACCTTTATTTTCAGCACTTTGCATTATTGGACAGCTTTGTGTGCACCTTTGGAAGTGGATTTGAGTTGTAGTGAATGGTGAGACACAATGGTGACGAGTGTGAAAGGAATGGCTTGGGCATTGTAGGGATGCTTTATGGTGTTGGTGTGGGGTGATGCCAACCTGGCACATCATGTGGCATCCAGGGTGTACAGCATCAAGTGAAGTAAATCTGGCCATGGTGAGGCCATCCCTGGCGTCCCGGGCAGCAATGTGGTTGGGTGCTGATACCCTGTGTCCTGTGCAGCATCAGGTGATTGCAGAGAAGGTTGGTGGTGTTGTTATTGCTACTGGTGTGCCCGGTGATGCTGGTGTTGGGGCTGATCTTGGTGGGATTCTGAGGACCAAGGTGAGATATATTCAAGGGCAACGATGCTGATGGAATAGATGACAGGCGAAGTTGAGATGACAGAAGCGATCTGTCATTGGTGAGAGAGGTTGTTCCAATGAGGTAGCACTGGATAGAGAATTGACTCCAAACACTTGCAAGCTGCAGAAAGCTTAATATGTCTTCCAAATGCAGTAACCAACAGTTTCTGAGCTTTGAAAGTAAACAGCTGTAACATGGGCTCTTTTACACAACTTTGGCAGCTGTCAGGTCATGAGATAATTCAATGCTGAATCCACTCACGACATGCTGAGCTGACGTGTTCCCCGAGAACCTGGTAACCTGTGGGGGAGAACGTCAAATTGAAATGTAGGCTTAAAATAACACTTAATTGGATGTTAACAATCCATTTAATAATGTCAATTGCCTTCCCCGCCGCTTGGTGTCGGGTCTGTTCAGCGCTGACAGACCCGACACCTGGGAGACTTGCGTAAAGGCGGGTTGACAGCGGGTTCCCTACAGTGGACCCGCCTCTGAACCCGCCCTCTGAGCGCTGGCAAAATTCAGGCCAATGTAATTATTCAACAAGTCTGCCATTTCCTTATTTTCGTTTGCAATATTACCTGCATCTGTTTTTAAAGGGCGTCTTCATTACTGCTATCAGGAGGCCTGTAGGCAACTCCCATTGCAGTTTTAAGTTCTCTCATATTCCTCAAATCTAACCATAGAGTTTCCGCTGATTGCTTTCACTCACCTATATCCTCTCTTACTAATGTTACTAACCTTATTGAATTTTTTGAAGAGGTAACAGAGAGAGTAGACAAGGGTAATGTAGTAGATGTAATTTATCTAGATTTTCAAAAGGCCTTCGATAAGGTACCACATAATAGACTAATGAATAAGGTCAGAGAATGCGGAGTCAGGGGACAAGTAGCGGAATGGATAGCTAGCTGGCTTCAAGACAGAAAGCAGAGAGTAAGGGTAAAGGGGAGCTATTCACAGTGGCAGAAGGTGGGTAGTGGTGTTTCACAAGGATCAGTGCTGGGACCACTGTCGTTCACAATTTATATTAACGATTTAGACTTTGGAATCAAAAACACAATTTCTAAATTTGCGGATGACACCAAATTGGGGGGGATAGTCAATACTGAGGAGGACTGCAACAAATTACAGGAGGACATTAATAAACTTGCAGAATGGGCATATAATTGGCAAATGAATTTCAACACAGATAAATGTGAGGTATTACATTTTGGTAGGAAGAATAGGGAGGTCACTTATTACTTGGAGGGTGCAAGTCTAGGTGGGGTAGAGGAACAAAGGGATCACGGAGTACAAATACACAAATCAATAAAAGTAGCAACACAGGTTAGCAAGGCCATAAAAAATGCAAACCAAGAAATAGGGTTTATTTCTAGAGGGATAGAATTGAAAAGTAGTGAAGTTATGCTAAACTTGTATCGAACCTTGGTTAGACCACACTTGTACTGCGTACAATTCTGGTCGCCGTATTATAAAGAGGCACTGGAGAGGGTGCAGAGATTTACAAAGATGATACCAGAAATGCGAGGGTATACCTATCAGGAAAGGATGAACAGGCTGGGTCTCTTTTCTCTTGAAAAAAGAAGGCTGAGGGGTGACCTAATAGAGGTCTTTAAAATTATGAAAGGTTTTGATAGAGCGGATACAGAGAGAGTGTTTCCACTTGTGGGGATGAGCATAACTAGAGGCCATCAATATAAGAAAGGGGATTCAGAAGAAACTTCTTTACCCAGAGAGTGGTGAGAATGTGGAACTCACTACCACAGGGAAGTAGTTGAGGCAAATAGTATGGATGCATTTAAGGTGAGACTAGATAAGCATATGAGGGAAAAGGGAATAGAGGGTTATGCTGATAGAGTTAGATGAGGAAGAAGGGATAAGGCTCGAGTGGAGCATAAATGCCGGCATGGCCTGATTGGGCTGAATGGCCTGTTTCTATGCTGCATATCCTATGTAATATTTTTAATCAATAAGGCTACCCCTCCTCTTCTTCCAGTTTCCCTATCCTTTCTAAAGACCTTATAACCTGGAATATTTAACTCCCAATCATGACCAGCTTGCAGCCATGTCTCAGTAATGGCCACCATGTCATACTGTCTTGAACCTGTATTTGAGCCTCTCATTCACTCCATTTATTCCTTAAACTCCGTGTGTTAGTATATAAAATTCTTAATTGGGCAAGCGACCCTAACCTGTCATTCTGCCCTAATGCTGCCTTTCTCACTGTTCAACTTAACACATTACTTATTTGTCACTCCTATTATAACTACTTTAGTTTATTTTAGTATAAAGGCAAATACTGCGGATGCTGGAATTCTGAAATATAAACAGAAAATGCTGGAAATACTCAGCAGGTCAGACAGCATCTGTGGAGAGAGAAACAGCGTTAATATTTCAGGTCAGAACTGGAAAAGGGACTCCAAAGGGACCGTTCCCTTCACGACACCCTGGTCCACTCTCCCATCACCCCCAACATCCGCTCCCCTTCCCATGGCACCTTCCCATGCAAGTGCAGGAGATTTAAAACCTGCCCTTTTACCATCTCCCTTCCCACCATCTAGGGCCCCAAACACTCCTTCCAGGCGAAACAGTGATTTACTTGTACTTTTAATTTAATCTATTGTATTTTCTGCTCACAATGTGGTTTCCTCTACATTGCGTCGACTAAATGCAGATTGGGTGATCACTTTGCTGAACACCTCCGTTCAGTCCACACGTGTGACCCTGAGCTTCCGGTTGTTTGCCATTTTAATTCTCCGCCCCACTCCCACTCTGACCTCTCTGTCCTCGGCCTCCTGCACGGTTCCAATGAAGCTCAACAGAAGCTCGAGGAACAGCACCTCATCTTTCGATTAGACATTTTACAGCCTTCTGAACTCAACATTGAGTTCAACAATTTCAGATCATCATAACCCCGCCCATTTTTTCGGACAGCAGGTGCTGGTAGTGATTCTGCTGTTCCCACTTACAGCTCTTCTAGTCCCATCTTTTGTTTCTTTACTTGTCCCATTAACACCCCCTTTTGCCTTGCACCATCATCCCTTTTGTCATTTAATCTCTCCTGCCTTCCACCCTATCCGAGACCTTCCCTTTTGTTCTTTACCCCCCACCCCACATCTTCCCTGCCTCTGTACTTGCAGAAAACCTGTTACATCTGTAACATTTTCCTGCATTTTCTGTTAGTTATTTTAGTATTTCCTTCACCTGGAGTATCTATATCACTGTTTGTGGCCTGAACTCTGCTCTTATCCCCTTTTTTTTTCTATCTTTAAACTATTATTTTTACTATTGTTCCTGACTGAGCCCCAATTCTCCTTGGTCCTAGCCAAAATTTACCTCTCAACCAACACCTAAAAATAAACCCAGCAGATTATCTGATCATTATCACATTGCTGTTTGTGGGAGCTTGCTGTGCGTAAGTTGGCTGCCACGTTTCCTAAATTACAACAGTGACTACACATCAAAAAAAGTACTTAATTGACTGTAAAGTGCTTTGGGACATCCTGAGGTCATGAAACGTGCTATATCAATGCAAGTCTTTTTAATGGTGGGGCAAAGGCAGAGGGTTGCTCGAGCTGGAGGACGGAAGGCACAGGCTGAAAGAGCTTGTAGAGGCGGGGTCGACAAAGGCTGTAGAAGATTGGAAGATGAGGACATGGATTCCAAATGCAGTATTTTGGGGGACAGGGAGCCTGTGTAAGTCAGCAAGAACGGGGTGATCAGATGAAGGGGACTTGGTGTGTGGCAGGGTGCAGAAGTTGAGATGATACGGAGTTTATGGAGGTGGAAGTTGAAGCAAGCAAGAAGGGTATTGGAGAAATCAAGACCAGTGGTGATGAAGATGTAGCTAAGAGCTTCAGCAGCAGTGAAAGTAAGTAGTCTTGTTGATTGGTAGGATATGGAGTTTGAAGCTCCACTCTGGGTTGAGTTGGATGCTCAAGTTTTGCATCATCTGATTCAGTCTGAGTGAGTGGCCAGGGAGTGAAGTTTATAATGACAGCTGAAAACTGTAGATTTGGTATTCCTAGGGGGAAAATTGAGTCGCGTCCCCTTTGGGGTGCTAACTTCGCCGGGGTGCTACTTTTAGCGCCCCGAAGAAATTAGCACCCCCGCAGCCGATTTTCCCAGGTAGCGCCCCGAGAGGGAGGAGGGGCGCTACTGGAAGCACCCCGCGTCCCTCTTGGGGTGCTGCGGCACATTGCGCTGCGGTACTGCAGGCCTTCCTCCCCTTATTAAAGGGGAGGGGCCTGGTGCAGTGCGTCCCGGCGCCCAGCTGGGCCACCAGGGATCGGGAGTGCTGGCAAAGGAGCCCGGCACTCGAGGAGTGCCGGGCTCACGGAGAGCAGCCGGCACTCCGCGGGGGGACTTCACGGGGGCCGTAAACAGCAACGGGGGCAGGTGCTGGCAGGCGGCCAGCAACAAAAATGGCCACCCGCCACCTCCCCTTTAACTAGCGCCGCCCCGGCCGCAGGTAGGCCCCCCTGACCCCGTCGGACATAGCATCCGGCGGTAAGTCAGGGGGCGCTACCGAAGATCGCGGCCGGGACGCTGTGCACGCCGATTATGTTATCGCCGCGGGGCGCTAACGGTTACCGCCGCCGCTAACCTCCCGCTGAATTTCGCGGGAGGTGTTGGCGGCGCCGCGCCCAGGCGCTAGTTGCTTTGCGCCCTGTTAGCGCTAAGCAACCAAATTTTTCCCCCCTAATCTTCAGTTGGAGGAAATTTTGGTTTATCCATCACTTAATGTCAGCAATCTCACATGCACACAGATGTTCAAGGGAAGCAGTAGAGAAGCAGAGTTGGGTGTCATAACATACATATGGAAACCGACCCCGTGCCTCCAAATAATATCACCAAGGGGCAACATGTAGATAGGAAGGGGGCCAAGGATAGTGCCTCGGGTAATTCCAGAGGTACTTGTGTGGTGATAAACAGAGAAACAGTTGCTGGAGATATGCTTGCTCTATTGGGACAGGTAAGAGTGGAACTGTGCAAGGACAGCTCCACCGAGCTGGATGATGGAGTAGAGTTGGTGGAGGAGGGAAATTTTACCCCAACTTACTCAAAGAATTGGCAGTAATGTAATTCATTACTGTAGGTTGCTTTTAAACAAAGTACATTGTAATAAAGTTGAAATACATTGAAGAATGTATGATTTAGGGAGCCTTTGAAGAGAAACCTTGGCCCTGATATTTACGGGGAGGCAGGGAAGTTGCGTGGGAGCACGATAGTCTGTCTAAAACCCAGAAAGCCCTCGGACACGAACCTGATTAACATATTCTTCCATTTCCCGCCCAGCAGCAGGCCAGATTGTCAGAGTCCGGTAGGAAGCTCGAGGTCGGAGCTTGGTGTGGGGGGGGCGGTTGCCGATCACAGCATCGAAAAGTGGCCACGATCGGCAGCAGGGAGACCGAAGGCTTCCTTGAGGGTCCGGGGTGGGGGGGGGGGGCACTCCTGCTTCTCCTGGCCCACAAGGAGTGCTCTTAAAAAGCGCTAACCTGCTGGAGCCGGCAGCTCTCTCCTCCATTTCACTGTCGGGTATCCGAGCCCTGGGAAACCCGGCTGGCAGCTGTTAAATTTGAATCAGGATCCCAACTGCACTGTGGGGGCCTGATTTAAATACGATCAGTGTGTCCCACCTCTCCAAGATAGGACACACACACACCTTGCAACCTGCTGGCATAAAAATGGCAGCAGGCGCGTACGCAGAGGGCTGGAGACCGTTTTACCAGATTTTTAATTTTTAAACCCCTCTCTGGCCCATCGTGAGTGGGTTAATATCGAGGCCATTGTTATGGGGCTTGAAAGCACTTTTTCTCTCTTTCACACCTCTCCCAGTTAAGTCTCTTTGCTAGTAGGCGGTATTTGTACTTTTGATTTGCTACTTTCCTTTATCATTAGCAAATGACTAGCAGTATTTCTCCCGTGGCTACCCACTGTTCTGAATCTTCTTTCAGTAAAGGGAGCTGCTCCACTGTCTCTTAGTTAGTTAGGAGATGTCAGAGCTTCACAAGCCTGTTGCTGATTGACCTGTTCAGTTGAACCACCAAGGGTACCTCCCTTTGGAGAGGGAAGATCCAAACTGGGAGCTCTCTGCTGCAAGTGGGTAGGAATGAAAGTTAGATGAAAATACAAATATCTCTTTCCAGATAGGAATTTTTTTTTAATCTTCCAGTTCACCATCCATTGAAGAGTTCAGAGAAATGTTAAGGAAAAAAACATCTTTTTGGAATCGAATAGGGCACTGCAGTGGACACAACTGATTGGCTTGCTCATAAATGGAATCCCAGGCCTTCAACTTTAATTAAGAATTAATTTTATTTTTAAATGTTTACATTTACTTCAGTTGCTAGTTACAACTTTTAAATGGTTAGTTATTTAAGCTTGATTATATTTTCAGTCTGTTGTGGAATGTGATTGATCTCTGCTAACCACATGACCAATTATATGCGGTAAGCATGAATTAATTAGAAAGCAGTTTTGCACACTATAATCATGTTCATATATATATATATATAAAATAGATTATAGGTTTTTTTGTACACTGCCTAGCTGTGGGAAGTATTTTATATTGAAAATTCTCCCAGCCCCTGAACTAATGTTCCCTTTTCACCCACATCTGAAAACTGTTGAGATTCAATCTACCTCACCTACCAGTTGTTAAATTTTGCACTGCAGAAATGAAAGACTCCTTAACCTAGAATGGTTTTATAGAATCCTAACAAATGGTTATTTGGTATTTTGAATGTTACTCTTGTTTTCTTTAATTATGTTTTTAGTATGCCTCTAAAAACTGTTACAGAACCAAAAATAATGTTGTTTTAATTATCTTTTTTTCTAGTACTTTCATTCCAGACATTGGTAAGACCCAAATTGTAATTTACGTGGTCTAATATTTAGAAAAGTCTTCCATTAATTTGCTGTTAATTAAATAGATGTTACCTTGTAGCCATTTTGACAAGAAATCTAAATCTAGGAACCGAAGTGACTTTTTATTTAAAAAATCACTATGTTCCTACATTTAGATTTCTTGTAAGTATAAAAATGGAAGGAGTAATTAATTACAAGGCAAAATTTGGAAGAGAAGAACCTAACAGAAAAAATGGTAAGCAAAGATTAAAAAGTTGTAATGGTAAAATAATCTTTTCCAGACTCTCCTCAATGACCCTCTTTATATTGGATTGAAACACAAGAGAGTTCGTGGGCAGGAGTATGATGAATTGGTTGATGAGTTCATGCAAGCAGTCACAGACAGGTAGCATGTTGTAACCCACTATTTCCCTGTAGAAAATTAACTGTGATTCATATTATGGTGGCAGTCCCTGTTTAAACAAATTTTCCATTGCACATAAATGTGTCAGACCATTGGAATATCATGTCAAAATATGTTTTATTTAAAGTGTATTGTGTAACATCAAAAAAGCAAATAGGTCCTCATAATTCAGTATTTGAGAAGATGAATGAACCTGGCAACTTTTTTTTAATTACATAGATCACTTTTACAGGCATGTGACAAAAAATATATCATTTTAAAGTTGTAAAGGAAACACTCAAAAGGATTAACAGGGTAAAGTTTAATGAACTGGAGTTTGTTTGCACAGCAAAATGAGGGAATTGTCGCTGGAGCAGCTTTTCATTCTAAAAAGAGGTCCATTTAAACGTAAATCTGCCTATTAAATTTCATATGCCTTAACTTCTGTTAACATCGGTAAAAATTTGTTAACCGGCTGCACTGCCCTGCCGTTAGCACTGAAACGGCCCTCATCAAAGACACAAATTACATCCTATGTGATGATCCTTAGTAAACTATCCTTCCTCATCCTTCTTGACCTGTGTGCAGCCTTTGACACAGTTGACCACACCTATCCATCTCCCACGCCTCTCCTCTCTTGTCCAACTGGGTGAGACTGCCCTCAGCTGGTTCTGTTCTTATTTATCCAGTCATAGCCAAAGAATCACCTCCAGTGGCATCTCTTACCGCTTCCGCACCATTACCTCTGGAGTCCCCAAGTATCTATCCTTGGCCCCCGCCTCCCATTTCTCATCTACATACTGGCCCTCAGCACCATCATCCAAAAATATGACGTCAGGTTCCACATGTACGCTGACAGGACCCAGCTCTACTTCACTACCACCTTTTTTGACCTTTTCACTGCCTCTGATTTATCACACTGCTTGTCCGACATCCAGTATTGGATGAGCAGAAATTTCCTCCAATTAAATATTGGGAAGACTGAAGCCGTTGTTTTCAGTCCCCACCACAAACTCCGTTCCCTAGCCACTGACTCCATCCCTCTCCCTGACTACTGTCTGAGGCTGAACCAGACTGTTTGCAACCTTGTGTCCTCTTTGACCCTGAGCTGAGTTTCTGACCCCATATCCTCTCCAGAACCAAGACTGCCTACTTCCACCTCCGTAACGTCGCCCGTCTCTGCTCCGCCTCAGCTCATCTGCTGCTGAAACCCTCATCCATGTCTTTGTTATCTCTAGACTTGACTATTCCAATGCTCCCCTGCCCACCTTGCACCTTCTGTAAACTTGAGGTCATTCAAAACTCTGCTGCCCGTATCCTAACTCGCAGCAAGTCCCGTTCACCCATCACCCCTGTGCTACATTGTCTCCCGGTCTGGCAACGCCTCGATTTTTAAATTCTCATCCTTGTTTTCAAATCCTCCATGGCCTCCTCTTTGTAACCTCCTCCAGCCCTACAACCCTCCGAGATCTCTGCGCTCCTCCAATTCTGGCTTCTTGCACATCTCAGAATTTCTTCGCTCCACCATTGGTGGCCGTGCCTTCAGCTGCCTAGGCCCTAAGCTCTGGAATTCCCTCCTTAAACCTCTCCGCCTCTCTACCCCTCCCTCCTCTTTTAAGACGCACCTTAAAATCTACCTCTTTGACTAAGCCTGTCCTAATATCTCCTTATGTGTCTCGGTGTCAAAGTTTGTTTGGTAAAGCGCCTTGGGGCGTTTTACTATGTTAAAGGAGCTGTATAAATGCAAGTAGGAGTTGTTGTTTTTGAGGCAAGTACAGATGAAGGAGACAGTTCATCCCAGCTGGCTCATCCTTCCGTAGAAGCATTTTTTTAAACTCTAAAGATTTTTGGCTTTCATGCTTCAATCTACACTCATTGATCGCAGAGAGTGCTTTCAGTTTCCTGATAGCTAGGTAAAACTTGTAGCATGCCCCGTTAATGAACCAAGAACCCTTGAAATTATTTCAGCTACTGGTTGTATCTTGGGCCTACTCCTTGTATTCGTTAGGTAGCTGAATAACACTACGAGGTCTGCAAGTGAGTGGGGGAAGGATTATGAGAAGTTGCGGCAGTAGCAGGCCAGGAGCAGGTGAAGTTGGGAGATGGCGGTATTTGGAGGCCAGCAAGTGGCTGAAGAGGTGACATCTATCAGCGGGCAAAAAGGAAGTGATGAAAAGTCAGAAGCTAAAGATATTCTAAGAGGCGACGTGAAATAAAGTTAAAACAAAGCACTAAATTCTTTTTTTTGAAAAAGCAAGTACCGACATGGGAGTGAGGAAAACAAATCTGGCTGTCAGAGTTGGTGTCCAGGATCAAGAATTGCTCCACTGGTGACACAGGCCGCGATTTTACCGACGCTCAGTGGACCCGATTGGTGGTTGGTCAGCTGTGAAATTTAAAATGATTGACAGCAGGTTGAGAAGCCGCTGTCAAGAACGCGCACACCTGCATTTCCCGATGTCGGGTCTGCCAGCGCTGAGCAGACTCGACAGGCAGCGGCGAGGGACCCAATTCAAATCATTAGTGGCTTGTTTACAGCCACTTAACAATGCTTTTTTCCCAGCTTTTTAACTTTCACAGGTCTCTCATGGGTTTCCCGCTGTGCCTAGACCTCCTCAGTGAAGCTGATGTGGGAGGTCAGTGCCCATTGAATCAGCTGATGAGTTGACAGCTTCAAATGTCAAGTCAAAGCTCCCAGCTGATTCAGAAAGCTTCCCTTAAGCACTAGCATCTCTAACCTACATTTCCACTACAGAGTCAGGATGCTGCAAGTCTTTACACAAGTCTCCATCCAGTCTGACCTCATTACCTCTCCCACCATTGACAATCGCTTCTGTCATCTCTACTTCACCTGCCATCTATTCCATCAGCATGGGTGCACTTTATACTCTCTCACCTTGGTCCTCAGAATCTGACCATGATCAGCCCCAACACTAGCAGCAGCAGCAACAACCACACTAACCTTCTCCGCAATCACCTGATGCTGCACAGGACAGAGGGCATCAGCACCCGACCAAATTGCTGCCTGAGACGTCAGGGATGGCCTCACCATGGCCACATTTACTTCACTTGACACTGCACATCCTGGCTGCCACATGATGCGCCAGGTTGGCACCACCCCACACCAATACCATAAAGCATGCCTACAATGTCCAAGCCATTCCTTTCACACTCATCAGCATTGCAGGGGGTACCGTTATGTCTCACCATTCACTGCAACTTACTAAGCCACTTCCAAAGGTGCACACAAATCCATCCAAGAACGCAAAGTTTTGAAAATAAAGATTTCAATGTTTGACAGCACATTAACAGAAACTTCACATGAACATTGGCTAAAAAACACAAGTGCCTAACATTGTGTGTTGTTAGTTGGTATGATTTGACTAGGATGAGGGTGAGTGTGAGGGGTGGCTAGCGAGATGGGGGACGTGATAATGTAGCTAGAGAGGGATGAGTGGAGGTGCAAGGAAAGTTGGTGTGAGTAAGGATGTGCAGGAGTAGGGTAGGCAAGGCAGAGTGATGGGATGTGATGAGAGGCACAGCAGGATGAGGGTGAGTGTGGCTTTGCAGTAACGTTTCGTGATCTACTGAGATCATTGAAAGGTTTGCGCCACTGCAGCCTGGTCCCCCGGACGACATCCCTGCTTGTGCCCTCCTGTACAATGTGCAACCAGGCTGCGTTGGTCTCCTGGGGAGGTCTCTTCTGCCCATAGGAAGGGAAGAGAACCTTCCTGCGTGCTGTGACTCCCTCCATAAGCATATGGAGGGAGTCATGGGAGAGCCTGGGTGCAGCTGTGCATCTGTGCAGTGCTTGTCAGAATTTGCAGTCGGTATGACTGAGTACGTCGTCATACTGCCTTTGAAATTGACCGCACGTTCGTGATTTTCTGCAAGTTCCGACTTGACAGATCATCCGCTGCGACTGTGAAATCCTTATTGCTGGCGCAAAGTTGGGCTAATTGCCCACCAACTGCCCAGCAATTACACAATAAAATTTTACGGCTGGTGCAAACAGGCGCAGGAGCCGTTTGCATAGCGTGAGGGGAGGTGGATATGCAGCAGCTTGAAATATACATCCGTCATGATAAAAAAAAATCTTCAAAATAAGTATCTATATCCACCTAACTATCTCCTGATCCAAACACAAATAGGCAAAGGGTGAAAACAATTTACCAAGAATGAGAGATTGATTTATTTATTAATATAACTGGGGTGAGTGAGACTAAAAAATCATGAAAGGACATCGGCGATTTCTGTTTCCTGATTGGAGCACTGCCCACGTGATCCCAGGTACACTTACGCGCACAGTGCGCCCCTGGGATCCGTGGGCCACTACGCTGCGCTCAACTCCGCAGTGAAATATCGCAAGTTGTCGAAGGGGGTCTCGCACCAGGTAAATGTGGATTTCTTTTAGAGGTCGGCGGCATACTCCTTAGCTACGCCGTCGACCGCAATTTCAGGACCTACATTCCTCTGCCATACCATTGGCAGTCTGTCCTTCAGGCCCATGCTGTAGAGTTACCTCTCCACCTCTTTGTCTCCCTCTGCTCTGTTAGGTGGTATATATCTGAATCCTCTGGCTTGAGATGGAATATGTTTGGCTTGGTGTACTTTTGTGGAGGTTTGCTACTAATGTATCCAATTCTTTGCCTTTATTTTGAACAGGATATTGCAATGCCCATTAGATTTTAATTTCCTCTGGTACCACACTGGGGAAAAATGATTGTGTAAAATTCTTTTGCACACTATTTCAATGCAGTTATTGAACTGTTTATTTTTAAATAAAGGGGTTAATGATTGTGTTAAAATAAAATTTAATTATGAATTTTAAGAGAAAATACCTAGCGTTTCCTACACTCTGATTAAATCCACTGGACCTTCTATGTCTAGTCCAGAAATCGTTAAAATTTCAAAAATATTGCAGCTCTGTTTATTATCATTCTAAATCTGAAATTTCAAGTGACATGTCGGCTAGGAGTTAGCGGGCATAGGAATACCACCACCAAGGATGAGCCCTGTTGGATTGTGAATCACATAGCACTTTTACTTTTCTCTGGGACTATTAATCTTAACAGACCAAGCTTTGTTCTTTTGTAGTCTCTTGATTCATGAATTATAATATCATCATTGTTCCCTCAAGAGGTATAAAAAAAAAACCTGCACTTCAACATAATTCATTTTGTGTGAAGCACTTGAGATGTTTTGGAAAGATGTAATAAGTAATTATTTAAATATTCTGTCAGTTAGAGTTAAGTGTAACCAAAAAGAGCTTTCTATCCTTCTAGAGCAGAGCTCTGATGTGAATGTATCAACAAAGCTATTGACTTGGTCTCAGTACTAAAGAACAATGCTTTCCATTTGTCTTCCCACTCCAATTCTGTCCAATCAGTGCCTCCCTCCATATTAACTGTTGTTATGACCTCCCTCCCCCCCCCCCCTCAACATTTCTGTCCTCACTAATTACCATCCCGTTTCCAACTTCCCTTTCCTCTCTAAAGTGCCTGATAGAGTCGTCGCCTCCCAGCCACATGTCCATCTCTCCCGTAACACTCTGTTTGAACCCATGAGTTTGGCTTCTACCCTGCTGACAGCACCAAAGTTGTCCTAACCACAGTCATGTACAATATTCTCTTATGACCATGCCTATGGAGCCTTATCCCTCTTTGTCTTTTCTTCCACTGCATTCAACACTGTTGACCTCCTCCAACATCTCTTGTCTGTTGTGTGCTCCATGATGCTGCTCTTGCATGGTTCCAGTCCTAGCTGCATGAAAGTAGGCAGAGCATCTCCGACAGTGGCTTCCTGCAACATCATCTGTGGCGTGTCCCAAGGGTTCCTTCTTTGGCACTCCTCTTTATCATCTACATGCTGTCCGTCAGCAACATCATCTGCAGACACCCAGCTCTACCTTTGCACCACCTCAATCAAACCTTCGACTGCCTCTGCAGTGTCATGCTGCTTGTGCAACATCTGGTCTTGGATAAGTTTTAACTTCCTGCAGTTCATCATTGGGAAGACCAGAGCCCATTATCTTTGGCCCCTGTCACAGACTCTCCTCATAACTTTTTGGTGACGACTGCTGTTGGTTAAAATGCACATCTAATTCATGCCTTAATTTTCATGGTATGATTTCTGTCATCTCATTTTCCTATTACGGTACCAAGCTAACAAGTAATTCACTTAGTGCCGTTTTGTAGGAAGATTTTCCAAACTAGGTACGAGAATCTGAGAACTACACGAGAATTGGGCAATCTCTAGCAGCTCTTTTAAATGACATATAGTATGCTTCTTGGATGTCGAATGCAATGCTATGCAGTTGATTTAAATAGTTAAAGGCTACAAATGAAGTCTCTCATAAGATGGATGTTATCATTGTAAAGTAAAACAAATGTCAACATTGCCAATTTCAGCCTTATTTTAACAGCAACTGGGACAATGATTCATGGTCTGTAACACTGTTGGAGAAAGGTGATAGCTGCAAAAAGGGCAAAAACGAACTTTGGGAATTCTCGCTTTCTACCCAGAGGGTCCTGTCATACTTCACTATAGCCAAAAGCACATAGCCTTTTCTGAATCCAAGGATATTGGTTTCTTTTCCTATCACGTGGGCCATGTGGTTAACACAGGGAATCCACAACTTGTCGGGTATGAATTGGAGAACTCAACAAAGCAATTGCACTATTGACATAAATCAGGAGTTAAGTACTTTTAAAGCTTTTTTTACTTTCTGTAGAAAATAGGTTGGGCATTAAAACAGAAAGCTCATCTCATGTTTAATCACAAAGCATTGTTTTCATTAAATCTACTTTAAAACCCCACCCAGTCTGAGATTTATAGTTTCCAGTGCATTTTAACGAGCAGCAAGTAGCTTCCTGACATCATTGTCTGATGGCAGAATTCTGTTAATTATCTCTCCTCATCTCTCTCAAACAGTTGATGACTGAATCAGTTAAGTAGAAACATCCACTTGGGAATAATTTATTACAATCAACAGGAAATAAGGGAAGCAAATTAGGAGTAGGAGATATCTGTAGATGATTGTATATTAACAATACACTCTTCAGCCAAATATAATTAGTTTTTTAGGAATAATAATTTCACTGGGCAAAATATTTGAAACATGAAAATCTATAATGAATCAAACATGTGATTAAAGTTACCAGCAGCACACAGTGTTTCAGGACTGAAATTAAAAGACAAACTCAATGTTCAACATACGATCACGCAGCCATAGAATCACTGGAGAGTCTTGGGTGAAGTGGTGAGCTGTTTCACTTGTATAAAGGCCATCATAAACATTTTTTAAAAATCAGTAGTGAGGCATTCTCTATCCAGTCCTGTGCTATTTCATAGAATCATAGAATGATACAGCACACAAGGAAGCCATTCGGCCCATCGTGCCTGTATCATCTTTATGTTCAAAATGGGCAACAATGATAAAACCTTGCATCCTTAGTACCTGATTGCAGGTAAATGTGATGTATTCTTACCAATTGGTTTATTTAATTACTGCTGTTGTATTTTTAACTGATTATTCATTTATTTCATTGGATTTTAGATACGGAATGAACTGCCTCATTCAGTTTGAAGATTTTGCGAACTCCAATGCTTTTCGCCTTCTCAACAAATACCGCAACAAGTACCTCACTTTTAATGATGATATCCAAGGTAGGTAGAGAAAGTACTGGGTAGCAAATTTAAAATTTGCCATTTTATAAATTGACAGTTAAATAAGTCATCCCTTGGGATGCTTAAGCTGTGATGAATATTTAACCCTTGATATCTAATTGGCTGATGTACATTATGCAGGCAGTGCTGTTCACCTTTCCAAACTCGGGTTCCAAACTTCCATCTGTTATAATTGAACTTGAACCTCTCACTGCAGGCACTTTGGAACCATAGCCCAAGTGCAATTTTCCAAGTTTTGCTATCCTTAAAGGAAAAGATAAATTTAAGGGGAGCGGTTTAAGCATAGAGTACCTCAGACATACACACATAGATAATGCAAACAGCAGTACCAGGTAGGTAGTAAACATTCCCAGCTGAGATACTTAAGTCAGCATCCAGGAGAGGAAAATTTGCCAATTTACTAATTTCCTAATTTCCTGAATTTCTAGTTGAGCCAGTTGCTGACTGTTTTGCGCCTAGTGTCAGCTGAGTGTCTCTGATGATTATGAAGAGAGATCTCCGTGGAGAAAGAAAATAATAATGAAGCTAAATATCCAATGAGGTGGCAGATTTTTTTTTAAATTTTCATTATGGCATGATAAAGCTGAACGAATCTCCAGAAATGTCTGTACACGGACTGAGTAGATCAGTTTTCTAACTGAGGAAAGAGAGAGGACGATCCTTTCTCAGTGGTGGTTGTTGAAGGTCACACGTGAGACATGTTTAGCTTGTTTCAGAAAACTTCTGAATTTGACATCTAATTTGTAGGTCTTGTATAATGAGGGGGCCCAGAAATAAGATGAATGACGGTAAATATCTTGTTGATTAAAAATAGAGAAAATCGGTTTCAAGCTTGTTGTTTAGTGTTATTATGCAACCGTTCAGAATTGTTGGTAATCCACACTTAGCTATCTGAGCTTTTATTTATCCTAAAATATAATCAGTGAAAATCTGATTCTACAGTAACATTCGTAAATAGCTAACATTGTATTGAATGGTGTGTGTGATGTGAATCAAAAACAGTTGCTGAGCTGTCTCTTAGGATTTGTGCTGGTTGCAGATGTTTTTTGTTGAATGTCTACTTCAGTCGTCCACTCCAATCAGTTTAACATTTTTAAGGGGTTGAGTTCCAGGACTGCGAGTCATTTCTGAAACATTTTCTTACCGCCCCCAAGAATTAAAAAAAAACTCTAACAAATGTGATCATCCTGTCAACATATCACATCTAAATTCAGCCAAGTCCGAGTTTGAAACAGACGTACTATAAATTGTGAATCCACACCCAATAAAATCTGTCATTGTTTAATGCTTCATTTAATGTGACAAAGAATTTTGTATTGGCAAGTAAAAACTTCTCAGACAAACTGCATATGTGATTAAATCCTTTTTATTGCTCCCCTCTGAAGCATCTTGAGATGTTTTTCTATAAAAGACCCGATATAATGATGAGCAACCCATGGCAATAATTAACACAAAAGATTCACCATTAAGAAGCGGGATTGTTTTATATTATTAAATGGAAATATGAAATCATAGAAGCATAGAAGATAGGAGTAGGCCATTCGGCCCCTCGAGCCTGCTCCGCCATTTAATGAGATCATGGCTGATCATCCAAATTCAGTACCCTGTCCCTGCTTTCTCCCCATATCCCTTGATCCCTTTAGCCTTAATAGCTGGGGTCCTAGCACCGATCCCTGCGGTACCCCACTAGTCACTGCCTGCCACTCGGAAAAAGATCCGTTTATTCCAACTCTTTGCTTCCTGTCTGCCAACCAGTTCTCTATCCAAATCATTACCTTACCCCCAATCCCATGTGCTTTAACTTTGCACGCTAATCTCTTATGCGGGACCTTATCGAAAGCCTTCTGAAAGTCCAAATACACCACATCCACTGGTTCTCCCGTATCTATTCTACCAGTTACATCCTCAAAAAATTCCAGTAGATTAGTCAGGCATGATTTACCTTTTGTAAATCCATATTGACTTTGTCCGATCCTGTCACTGTTTTCCAAGTGCTCTGCTATTACATCTTTTAAAATGGACTCTAGCATTTTGCCCACTACCGATGTCATTCCCCGTTTTTTCTCTACCACCTTTTTTAAATAGTGGGGTTACATTAGCTACCCTCCAATCCATGGGAACTGTTCCAGAGTCTATAGAATTTTGGAAGATGACCAGCAATGCATCTACTATTTCTAGGGCCACTTCCTTAAGTATCCTAGGATGTAGATTATCAGGCCCTGGGGATTTATCGGCCTTCAATCCCGTCAATTTCCCTAACACCATTTCCCAACAAATAGTGATTTCATTCAATTCCTCCCTCTCATTAGACCCTATGTTCCCCGACATCTCTGGGAGTTTATTTGTGTCCTCCTTTGTGAAGACAGAACCAAAGTATGCATTGAATTGGTCTGCCATTTCTTTGTTCCCCATTATAAATTCCCCTGCTTCTGACTGCAAGGGACCTACGCTTGATTTCACCAATCTTTTTCTCTTCACATATCTATAGAAGCTTTTACAGTCAGTTTTTATGTTCCCTGCAAGCTTACTCTCATATTCTATTTTCCCCCTCTTAAATAATCCCTTTGTCCTCCTTTGCTGAATCCTAAACTGCTCCCAATCCTCAGGTTTGCTGCTTTTTCTGGCCAATTTATATGTCCTCTCCTTGGATCTTATGCTATCACTAATTTCCCTTGTTAGCCACGGTTGAGTCACCTTTTTTGTTTTATTTTTATGCCAAACAGGGATGAACAAATTCTGTAGTTCATCCATGCGATCTTTAAATGTTTGCCATTGCCTATCCACCATCAACCCTTTAAGTAACGCTCCCCAATCCATCCTAGCCAACTCGCGCCTCATACCATCGTAGTTTCCTTTATTTAAATTCAGGACCCTAGTCTCTGAGTCAACTACTTCACTCTCCATCTTAATGAAGAATTTATCATATTATGATCGCTCCTCCCCAAGGGGCCTCGCACAACAAGATTGCTAATTAATCCTTTCTCATTACATAATACTCAGTCTAAGATGGCCTGATCTCTAGTTGGTTCCTCAACATATTGGTCCAGGAAACCATCCCGTATACACTCCAGGAATTCCTCCTCCACGGTATTGTTACTAATTTGGTTAGCCCAATCTATATGTAGATTAAAGTCACCCATGATAACTGCTGTGCCCTTATTGCACGTGTCTCTAATTTCCCATTTAATGCCATCCCCAACCTCAGCATTACTGTTTGGGGGTCTGCATACAACTCCCACTAATGTTTTCTGCCCCTTGGTATTTCTCAGCTCTACCCATACAGATTCCACATCATCAGAGCTAATATCCTTCCTTACTATTGAGTTAATCTCCTCTTTAACCAGCAATGCTACCCCACCTCCTTTTCCTTTTTGTCTGTCCTTCCTGAATATTGAATACCCCTGGACGTTGAATTCCCAGCCTTGGTCACCCTGGAGCCATGTCTCTGTAATCCCAATTATATCATATCCGTTTACATCTATTTGCGCAGCTAATTCATCCACCTTATTACGAATGCTCCTCGCATTAAGACTCAAAGCCTTCAGGCTTGTTTTTTTAACACTCTTCGTCCTTTTAGAATTATTATTTACTGTAGCCCTGTTTGATTTACACCCTTGATTTCTCTGCCTTGCACTTTTGCTTTTCTCCTTCCTGTCTTTTGCTTCTATCCTTGCTTCCCTTTCCTCTATTTCCCTGCACAGGTTCCCAACCCCCTGCCATTTTAGTTTAACCCCTCCCCAACAGCACTAGCAAACACTCCCTCTAGGACATCGGTCCCGGTCCTGCCCAGGTGCAAACCGTCCAGTTTGTACTGGTCCCACCTCCCCCAGAACCGGTTCCAATGTCCCAGGAATTTGAATCCCTCCCCCTTGCACCATTCCTCTAGCCACGTATTCATCTGAAATATCCTTCTATTTCTACTCTGACTAGCACGTGGCACCGGTAGCAATCCTGAGATTACTACCTTTGAGGTCCTATTTTTTAATTTACCTCCTAACTCACTATATTCAGCTTTTAGGACCTCATCCCGTTTTTTACCTATATCGTTGGTACCTATATGCACCACGACAACTGGCTGTTCACCCTCCCCCTCCAGAATTTTATAGCACAGAAGAGGCCATTTTTCCCATTAAACCTGCACCCGTACTCTGAAAGAGTTATCCCCTTCCCTTTCCCCATACACTTTTTACATTTTTCAAATATTTATCCACTTCCTTTTTAAAAGCCATTATGGATTTTGCATCCACATTCCTCTACATCTGTAGAATTACAGTTTCGTGTTCCAAACACATTGCATTGCCAATTATTTCTATTAATGTAATTTGTTTACAATTAGAATTCCTGAATGTCCTTGTGTTCATATAAGATCCTTGCCAAATTTATTCTTTAACATTTTTTAGAGTTTATTGGGGCATTTGTCTTGCTTTTTTTTATATATCCTCCTTCATCCATCTGGTCTGATATCTTTACTGCCTGGAGCGTGAGTACAATGCCTGCTCTGCTCCTTAGCTGTTCCAAATACTCTAGGCCTGAATATTCCTTCTCTATTGCTGGAGACACTGCTCAGACTCTCTTCAGTAAATGCAGCTGAGAGCATAGAAACCTAGGAACAGAAGTAGGCCATGCAGCCCCTCAAGTCTGTTCCGCCATTCAGTTAGATTATGGCTGATTTGTATCTTAACTCCATCTATCCACCTTGGTTGCATAATCTTTAATACCCTTGCCTAACAAAAATCTATCAATACTTCTTGCAATTTAGTATACTGTACTCGCTGCTCACGATGCGGTCTCCTCTATATTGAGGAGACCAAACGCAGATTGGGTGACTGCTTTGCGGAACACCTCCGTTCAGTCCGTAAGGGTGACCCCGAGCTTCCGGTCATCTGTCAATTTAATTCTCCGCTCCACTCCCACTCTGATTTTCCGTCCACGGCCTCTTACACTGTTCCAACGAAGCTCAACATAAGCTTGAGGAACAGCATCTCATCTTTCGATTAGGCACTTTACAGCCTTCTGGACTCAACATCGTGTTCAGCAATTTCAGACCATAACCTCAGCCCTTATTTTTTTTCACATGGCAGCTGTTGATGATTCTATCATTCCCATTTACACCTCATCTAGACTCATCTTTTATTTCTTAACTTGTCCCATTACCATCTCCTTTTGCCTTGCACCATCATCCTTTTTGTCTTTTAATCTCTCCTGCCTTCCATCCTATCATGACCTTCCCTTTTGTTCTTTCGTCCCCCCCCCCCTTTCCCTGCCCCTGCACTTGCTTAAAAATCCAGTTCTGACGAAGGATCATCGACCTGAAACATTAACTCTGGGTGTGATCTTGCCAGCCCTGGGGAGGCGGGTTTGGAGGCGGGACTGCTGGGAAAATGGCAGAATCTGGGGGCGGGTACCCATCCTGCCCCCAACCCCTCTCCGTGCCATCTTCCCAGGAGGCGGTTAGCCGACCCGCGCCGGGTCCCATCTCCTGGAGGCGGGAAGGGGATTACAGCCACTTACCTGCCTGTTAACAGGTAGTTAACAGGCAGTTAAGAGGATTATCCCCATTTTTCCAACAGAGGCGCGGGCTTCCCGACGTCGGGAAACCCCACCAGGCTCACCGAGGCGAGCCGGAGGTCGGAGGGGTGCAAAGGTGCGCTGTGAAGGTAAGTGATGGGTGCAAGTGTGGAGAGGTAAGTATGTGAGGTGAGTAGAAAGTGATAGAAAATGTTTACTTACCTTTGTTTCTTCCTGCAGGCTTCAATAGTTGGAGAGTCTCGCATCTCACCGGCAGAGATGACAGATGGCTGCTGCATTCTCAGATGCAACATCCATCTAATTTCTGCTCACAAAAGAAGTTTGATGAGTCTTGAATACAAGGACTCATCAAACAATATAGAATGTCAGTGTTTGACAGCTTGACAGATGAAACGTCATACGCTGACGTTCTCTGTAACCGGCTTCCCCTTAATTGGCCAATCAAGGGAAAATAGCGTGGGTTGGCCACAGTCGATGGAGGCAGGACTAAAACCCGACAAGCAGCAGGCCCGCCTCCAAAAGCTCCCCATTGACAAAATCGCCCCCTTTGTTTCTCTCTCCACAGATGCTGCCTGACCTGCTGAGTATTTCCAGCATTTTCTGTTTTTATTTCAGATTTCTAGCATCCGCAGTACAGGAAACTTTCGTTTATCCGGCACCCAAATATCCGGAATTCTCGCTTAACCGGCAAAAATCATCCTCCGAAAACTCCTCTCAAATAACCGGCAATGTTGCCGAGTCGCAGTCGAGTCTCCGCGAACGCCGAGTGCTCCGAAAACTCCTCTCAAATAACCGGCAATGTTGCCGATCCCGAGTCCGAGTCCAAGTCCGCGAACGCCGATTTAGTCAGTAGGGGTACTTTTCAAAAGTGCCACTACTCGGCCTCCTGGCGCTGTCGGAAGTCCGAAACACTGCAGTAGCAGGAGTTGATTCTCCCGCGCTGCCTGGAGTCTCTTTGTTAAAAATAGCCTCGGTAGATATAACTCTCCGTTATCCGGTACTTTCGATAAACCGGCACCACGCCGGTCCCGTCGATGCCGGATAAACGAAAGTTTCCTGTATTTTGATTTTGTAAAAATCTATCAATCTCTGTTTTGAAATTTTCAATTCACCTAGCCTCAATGTTTTTTGGGAGAGTTCCAGATTTCCACTATCCTTTGTGTGAAGAAGTGCTTTCTGACATCACTCCTGAATGGCCTAGCTCTAATTTTAAGGTTATGTCCCCTTGTTCTGGACTCTCCCGCCAGAGGAAATAGTTTCTCTGTATCTACCCTATCAAATCCTTCAATCAGATTAAACACCTCAATTATTTCACCCCTTAATCTTCTGTATTCAAGGGAATACAAGCCTAATCTATGCAACCTGTCCTCATAATTTAACCCTTTTAACTCTGGTGAATCTGTGCTGCACCCCCTCTAAGGCCAATATATCCTCCCTGAGGTGCAGTGCCCAGAACTGAATGCAGTTCTCCAGATGGGGCCTAACCAGAGCTCTGTGCAGCTGTAACCTAACTTCCACCCCTTTGTATCCAGCCCTCTTGAGATAAAGCCCAATATTCCATTAGCTTTTAAATTATTTTTTGTACCTATCCACTAACTTTTAGTGATTTCTGTACTTGGACCCCTAAATTTGCTTATCCACAGTTCCTAGCTTCTCACCATTTAGAAAATACTCTGATCCATCTTCCTTAGGTCCAAAGTGGATGACCTCACACTTCCCGAAACTGAACTCCATCTGCCAGTTTTGCCACTCTCTTAATCTATCAATGTCCCTTTGCAACTTTCTGCTCCCATCTACTCTATTTACTGTGCCACCTAACAAGGGGTCATTAGCAAACTTAGATTTATGGCTCTCTATTCCTTCATCCAAGTCATTTATAAAGATAGTAAAAAGCTGTGGTCCCAGTACAGATCTATGTGGGACACCACTAGTCGCATTCTGCCAATTTGAGTACATACCCATTATCCCTACTCTTTGTCTCCTACCTTCCCAATTCCCTATCCAAGCCTATAGATTGGCTCCAATTCCATGCGCTCTCATTTTTGTTAAGTTTCTTATGTGGATTCTTGTTGAATGCCTTCTGGAAGTCCATATAAATAATATCCATAGACAGTCCCTTATCTACCACGTTAGTTACCTCCTCAAAAAATTCAACTAGGTTCGTTAGACATGACTTGTCCTTTAGAAATCCATCTGGCTCTCTCTGATCAGCTCATATTTGTTCAAATGCTCAGTCACTCTGTCCCTAATAACAGATTCTAGTAACTTCCTGACAACTGACGTTAGACTAATAGGCCTATAATTTCCTAGTTTGTCTCTCTTACCCTTCTTAAATAGTGGAGTGACATTGGCAATTTTCCAATCCAAGGGAAAAATTCCTGAATTAAGAGAGTTTTGGAAGATCATGACTAACGCATCGGGTATTGGCCAGAGTGGGCCTCAATTATGTGACCATTTGCATTCCACAACACTGAAAACGTGCATCTTTGATAATTAAGTGACCTATTGCAACTGTTATCCTCTTAATTAGACACATCTACACATGCACGCAAAATGAATGAATTTTGACTGCAAGAAGAAGTTTCTGTAGGGCACTTGCCCTTTAGAACTGTGTTCCCACACAATTTCTTTTTCAAACAGAGTTCAAACTCCCTGCTCCAGTAACCTTTTATTATAGCCTGAATTGATAGTCTTTCCATCATGACAATACAAAGTTTGTTGGTGGTAAACAACTTACATCAGTTTACAGAGCAGCATTAACAGGAATAAAATGGTAATATATTCCTTTCTTTGTTGAAAATCTCTTTGAAATGTGCAAAGGGAGTATTCTGTACGATTATAACAGGAAAAAGGCAACTGTACATATTCTCTGCAGTTCTCTGACAGGTATCCAATTGCTCTCTATCAGCAAATTACAATTTCTTTCATAAATTGCGAGTATCTTTTGTAACAAACCCAAATCAAAATAACATAAAAACTTAGGAGAAAAGGTGAACATTTATCACAGAAATATTTAATCAGTCTAATGTGTGTTTACATTACATTTCTTTATCAATATGATTAAAACTGAGAGCACGTCACTAGCACCTGACTCAGTGTTTCTTTTTCTTGGTTGTACTACAGTTAATTATTCGAGAATTTCAAAGACGGTGATGCGATTCTGTTGTAATGACTGTTGAGGTCTTAAAGACCAGTAGAGAGTTTCTTCAGTATTTTTCCTCCAATACCTGAATATAGTTCTCCTGACGCATATCAGTGTAGGCTTGGGGGCAGTGTGTTGGTGCCACACTTTGGAGCACCAATGTGAGGCATCATCAAGCAGAAGAATGCTGATTCCATTCATAACCGGGCTGCTATTGTACGTCGTCTGCCTTCCACGTGAGTTGTGCTCAAATCCACAGTTTATCGTTGAAGTATAAAGTCATATGAAATGTAGTCTGAGAGCAGGCCCACTTGGTGCTCTCTTGGTGGCAGGACGAATGATGGGAGAATAACAATGAGGATAAATTACAAAAAAAGACAGAATAAATTTGTCTGCACCTTTGAGCAATGAAGAGATCCTCTTGGGGTCTCCCAACAGAATTGATAGTAGATCCTCTGAGAATTATTTTGGTATGAGACCGGTTCCTCAGCTTTGTGCTTCATCTGTATCCAAGTAGTTGGTTAGCGACCAGTGTTAGTATAGGCCTTGTTGCTGCATGTCTCGCCTACCCAGCTTTAGACTGGAGAACATTGTATACTTTTATCTGAAAAGGAAAAGGCAAAATATACCAAATAATGTGCCTGCAAATAAATTTTGCTGGAAGTGTGATTGAATGAACAAAGAAAGACAGTGTTGCATTTACGTAGCATTCATCACATCTCTCTGAAGTGTCTCAAAACACTGCACGTAATACAAATTACTTTGAACTGCAGTGGCCAAGTTGCACACACCAAGATCCCACAAATGGGCATGCCAATAATTTTACACTAGCTGATCTCCCATGATGTTGCTTTTAGGTGGTCAGGAGCTTGTTTGTAATTTCTAGCTGCTGACCTAGCCTGTCCCAGTAAGATCGTTGTTCCAGTACTCCAAGGCAAAGTGTTCTAAATAAGTCCTGAGATCAATTGGAGCATAATCACTGATTAAAGAGGGAATATTGCAGATTCCCACATGCTTGGACATTTCCAGCTCTAGAACAAAAAAAAAGTGTACTTTTTAATTTTTTTGACATTTAGAAGTATGACACATACAGTAGGTTGGACATTTTTTCTTGTTCACTCTTGCTCGCGCTCTCTTATATATAAATAAATAATGATGATCTGGGGCATTGCTTATGGCGTGTTCAAGGACATACAGTATGTAGCTGGGCTGCTAAGTGTTGGAGCTGATGTGGCCTTCCTGTAGGTCTTGACCTGCTGCTGCAACCAGTGGCACAGCTTCTTTGGGCATCTCAGATGTAAATTGTCTCTGTATTTTCAAGACACTCACTGATGACTTGTGTACCACATAACTGCCATTCCACCTTCATGGTTCCTTTTTAAAAAGAACAAAATTGCTTGCTTTCCAGGTGAAATAGCAATTTACATGTTGTACTTCCAGCTTAGTATTCTGTATTCGCTGCTCACGATGCGGTCTCCTCGAAATTGGGGAGACCAAACGCAGATTGGGTGATCGCTTTGCTAAATACCTCCGTTCAGTCCACAAGCGTGACCTTGAGCTTCAAGTCGCTTGCCACTCCCACTCTGACCTCTCTGTCCTTGGCCTCCTACACTGTTCCAATGATGCTCCAGGCAAGCTCGGGGAAAAGCACCTCATCTTTCTGTTAGACACTTACAGCCTTCTGGCCTTTAACATCAGCCTAGAAATCCTATAAGGCCCGAAAATAGGTGGTGCCACCATAGGGTGAAGTTTGCTCACACCCATAAAAAGATCGCAGGCAACGCCGTTATTTTGGTGCTGCCTGCTGATTATCATTATTGTGGCATTCAGCCCAGCGCTGAACGGCTGAACACCCAGCAAGCACTCTAGGGGAGGGCCTGGAGGTCGGGGCCAGCATTGTGGGGAGGTCGGGGCCAGCATTGCGGGGCGGTCGGGGCCAGCATTGCGGGGAGGTCGGGGCCAGCATTGCGGGGAGGTCGGGGCCAGCATTGCGGGGAGGTCGGGGCCAGCATTGCGGGGAGGTCGGGGCCAGCATTGCGGGGAGGTCGGGGCCAGCATTGCGGGGAGGTCGGGGCCAGCATTGCGGGGAGGTCGGGGCCAGCATTGCGGGGAGGTCGGGGCCAGCATTGCGGGGAGGTCGGGGCCAGCATTGCGGGGAGGTCGGGGCCAGCATTGCGGGGAGGTCGGGGCCAGCATTGCGGGGAGGTCGGGGCCAGCATTGCGGGGAGGTCGGGGCCAGCATTGCGGGGAGGTCGGGGCCAGCATTGCGGGGAGGTCGGGGCCAGCATTGCGGGGAGGTCGGGGCCAGCATTGCGGGGAGGTCGGGGCCAGCATTGCGGGGAGGTCGGGGCCAGCATTGCGGGGAGGTCGGGGCCAGCATTGCGGGGAGGTCGGGGCCAGCATTGCGGGGAGGTCGGGGCCAGCATTGCGGGGAGGTCGTTGCCAGCATTGTGGGGAGGTCGGGGCCAGCATTGTGGGGAGGTCGGGGCCAGCATTGTGGGGAGGTCGGGGCCAGCATTGTGGGGAGGTCGGGGCCAGCATTGTGGGGAGGTCGGGGCCAGCATTGTGGGGAGGTCGGGGCCAGCATTGTGGGGAGGTCGGGGCCAGCATTGTGGGGAGGTCGGGGCCAGCATTGTGGGGAGGTCGGGGCCAGCATTGTGGGGAGGTCGGGGCCAGCATTGTGGGGAGGTCGGGGCCAGCATTGTGGTGCGGTCGGGGCCAGCATTGGGGAGGCCTGGAGGTCGGGGCCAGCATTGTGGGGAGGTCGGGGCCAGCATTGTGGGGAGGTCGGGGCCAGCATTGTGGTGCGGTCGGGGCCAGCATTGGGGAGGCCTGGAGGTCGGGGCCAGCATTGTGGGGAGGTCGGGGCCAGCATTGTGGGGCGGTCGGGGCCAGCATTGGGGAGGCCTGGAGGTCGGGGCTCGGGGCTAGCATCGGGGTGGCTTGGGGGAGGGGGCGGGAGGTCAGGACTCGGGCCCAGCATCAGGGGGAGGTCAGGGCTCGGGCCCAACATTGGGGGGATATCAGGGCCAGCATCGGGGGGTCCTGAGGTTGAGGCCAGAATCTGGGGGAGATTGGAGTCAGGAGTGAGGTCGGAGATGATAATGGTAAGTACTTTTTTTCATTTGGCGCTGTTTAACGTTTGTTTCCCCGGAGTAAACATTGCTAGCACTGGATGCCTCAGACGCAGCCAAATTTGTACGGAATAGCAGAAGCGGGCGTTAGGCCATTAACATATTTAAATAAGGAGCCTAACGCCTGCTTCAGATGAAGGAAAATTATGCCCTTTTTTTTTTGCCCTCACCAATATGGTGTCCAGCGCAGCCCATGTCGGAAGTGGGCGGAAGCGAGGCAGACGCCATTTTTTCCACAAAACCGGCCTTAATAGCTGGCGCTAAGGTGCCAAATTTCAGGCCTATCAGGTTTAACAATTTTAGATCTTGATCATATTTTCTCAGACAGCAGGTGCTGGTAATGGAGGATAGCTGCACCAGAGCCACTGGTAGTGGAGGAGGTGTGGGCTGGTGCTTTGAGTGGGGATCTCCTATTGGTACACGGCTGGTGGGGTGGTCCACGCCCCTGGGGTTGACCTGCCTTTCTCCACCACATTCCCGGGCCATGGGAGCCTTCTCCTCTTTGCCATTTTCCATGCTTCCCTCCCCTGCTGTAACCATTTACACCTCCTCTGGACCCATCTTTTTGTTTCTATATTTGTCTCACTATAACCACTTTTGTCATTTAATCACTCCTGCCCTCCGCCCTATCACAGACCTCTCCCCTCCTGTCACCCTTTCCCTGGCTCTCTATTTGCATAAAATCTCTTAACTTCTTCCAGTTCTGATGAAAGGTCATTAACCTGAAATGTTAACTCTGTTTCACACTCCACAGATGCTGCCCTTACCTGCCGAGTGTTTCCAGCTTTTTCTATTTTTATTTCCTCCATAGTATTTTGTGGTTGCTTACCTTTTTTTGTTTTCTGCTGATGATTGTTACCATTTCATTTTGCTGTTATTTTCTCTGTTCCTTACTTTGTCTTCTCTGTTAAAACTTGGCCTTTGTGCTCTGTTTGTTGCTGCTCTTGTTTTGTATTTTTATGCTTACTTTCTCTGCTTGCTGTATTTCATGCTTTTTCTTTGTTGCAAGGAATGTTATTTCTCTGCTTTTACCTTTTCCAGCTGTTTCCCGGTGAACCAGTCAGAGAACAGATTACTGGGGCAGTGGGCTGGGGAAAGAGCAAGGTTATTGGCTGACAGAGTGGAGCTTTGATTCAGGTGGGAAGGCAAGTTGGGGTACTGGGTGCGTATCTGCTTGCAAGCCAGCAAAAGAGCGGGGTTATGACATGGGATGGTGGGCAGGCAACAGGTGGCGAAAGAGTAAGTTAGTCTGGGTGATGGAAGAAGTGAAACAGTCGGGGGAGGGGAGAAGGGGAAGAAGAGGAGCTGGAAGCTGCAGCCACAGAAAGAGACAACAGTGTCAGAATAACATTGAAGCTCCAGGCTGGGCATAGCTACAAAATTCTGATTTGTTTTTATTTGAATCCATCAAAAAGTGTGAGACAGGAAGTGTAATGCCAGTAAATACTAGTGTATTGTTTTTAATATTTATAATATTATACTAGCAGGCATTGCTTATTGTGGGTCAAAGGGTACGCGTGTTATGCTATTTAACGTACAATATATTATCAGGGATGCTGATATATAGCGATTGAATTAACCAAATTGTGTTATTAGAGTATTGGATGTGTATTGATGTTTTGGGGCTGGAATTGTACAATTCTGTGCCTTGATTACTGTTAGTTCATTTAATTAGGTAATTAAAGTTTTTAAAGTCTATGTGCAGAGGAAGATGTCAGGGAAAACATTGCATGGAGGTTGGTTATAGGATCTGTGAGAGGCAGCTGTTCTGGTTGGTAGAGTTTGTAGGGTGGTTTTGGTCTGGGAGCTGGAATCATGGAGTGTGAGAACATTGAGGATGTGAAGGTCTGGGATAACACGGAATTGTGGGAGTGCTGGAGAGGGCGGTTCTAGTTGTTGGAAGAATTGGGAAGGGGATTCCAATGTATGATAGGAGAGGGAGAGGTGTCACAGTATGGCAGCACTTGGGGGAGTCTCGGAGCACGGGAGAAGTGGAAAAGGAGTTCTGGGGTGTAGGAGATTGGGAAGGAGGTTCTGGATGTGGCAGCATTGAGGTTAAGTTGATGGGTTGTGGGAATATTGAGAGGCAGATTTTGGGGAGGGTTGCGTTTTGATGCTGACAAAAGGACGGTGACTAAGGTTTTCTCAGGGGTGGGTCAGTAATGAAAAGTGGTGAAAACCATGGGTTCCTGACTTGGGATGAGCTGGACTGGTGGTAGAAGGGAATGGGGGGGCCGAAAATATGAATGCTCAGGGTGGGGGAGAGAAAGGTAAGAGATGCTAAGAGGGGAGACGCCAGGGACAGGTCCTTCGACTGCCGATAAGATTGATGGTAAGATTATATAGGCAAAAGGGATTCAACCAAGCTGTGATGACGAGAGAAATTTCCTTTCTGAATTGCAGACCAGTACAATTTCCTTTACGAAGTAGGTTTTGGAAATTAATTTGGCAACTTTTTGTCATTGCTGTGTTTCCTGTGACCAGCAGAGAAATTACTGGTGGCCCACTGAGGCCTCTGTGGATCAGCGTTTATCTGACCACGACCCGGTGTCACTGAACATCTGTCAATGGGGATTATTATCAGATGTTCTTACCAGAGCTGCTGTTGCTTTTAGAAACTAATCTGGAACAATGCAGGATAATAAATATTGATGTTAAATTCTATTACATTTATTCTAACATTTTATTCATCATGATTTTGATTACAATTCTCACTTTAAACTCATTAATTGTTTGATAGGAAAGTAATGGTAGAACCCTGAAATAACAAGTCATTGGTTACTCTGTTTCTAAAAATGGAGTAAGACAGCCAGACATGCAGCAGGGCAGTTTGGTTGCAGGTTTTAGCTTAAACTGGCACTCTAGAGCATCAGACAATAACGATAACACTTGGGGAGGAATTCCATGGAGGTGTTCTTGATGGTGGCTCTGATTTTCCTTGGACAACAGTAAGAGTGAAATAATTTTACAGCATTCATTGAGTGGCCCTTATAGAATCATGGAATGATACAGCACAGAAGGCGGCCATTCAGCCCATCGTGCCTGTGCCGGCCCTTTGGTAGAGCTATCGAACTAGTCCCACTTCCCTGCACTTTCCCCATAGCCCTGCAAATGTTTTCCCTTCAAGTATTTATCCGATTCCCTTTTAAAAGTTACTATTGAATCTGCTTCAACCACCTTTTCAGGCAGTGAATTCCAGGTTACAGCAACTCGCTGTGTAAAAAAAAAAAAAAAAAATCCTCATCTCAGCTCTGGTTCTTTTGCCAATCACCGTAAAACTCTGTTTACTGACCATCCTGCCACTGGAAACAGTTTCTCTTTATTTACTCTATCAAAACCGTTCATGATTTTGAACACCTATATCAAATCTCCTCTTAACCTTCTCTGCTCCAAGGAGAACAACCCCAGCTTTCTCCAGTCTCTCCACACAATTGGAGTTCCTCATCCCTGCTATCATTCTAGTAAATCTCTTCTGCATCATCTCCAAGGCCTTGACATCCTTCCTAAAGTGTGGTGCCCAGAATTGAACATACTACTCCAGCTAAGGCCTAAAGGTTCAGCATAACCTCCTTGCTTTTGTGCTCTATGCCTCTATTAATAAAGTCAAGGATCTCATATGCTTTTTAACAGCCTTCTCAACTTGCCCTGCCACCTTCAAAGATTTGTGTACATACACCCCCAGGATTCTCTCTTCCTGCACCGCCCCCTGCCCCTCCCCCCTTTAAAATTGTAACATTTAGTTTATATTGCCTCTTATTCTTCCTACCAAAGTGTATCACTTCACACTTCTCTGCGTTAAATTTCATCTGCCATGTGTCTGCCCATTTCACCAGTCTGTCTATGTTCTGCTGAAGTCTGTTAATATCCTCCTCATTGTTTACTACATTTCTGAGTTTCGTGTCATCTGCAAACTTTAAAATTATGCCCTGTATACCCAAGTCCAGGTCATTAACATATTTATTAAAAAGAGCAGTGGTCTTAATACTGACCCCTAGGGAACACCACTATACTTCCCTCCAGTGTGAAAAACAACCGTTCACCACTACTCTCTGCTTTCTGTCCCTTAGCCAATTTTGTATCCACACTGCCATTGTCCCTTTAATCCCATTGGGCTTTAATTTTGCTAACAAGTCCATTACATGGTACTTTTGTCAAACGCCTTTTGAAAGTTCATATACATAACATCAACCGCACTACCCTCATCAGCCCTCTCCATTACTTCATCAAAAAACTCAACGAAGTTAGTCAAACAAATCCATGCTGACTTTCATTTATTAGCCCATACTTTTACGAATGTCAATTAATTTTGTCCCAGATTATTGTGTCTCAAAGTTTCCCCACCACTGCGTTAAGCTAAATGGCCTATAATTGCCGAGTTTATCCCTCTCCCCTTTTTTAAACAGGGGTGTAACATTTGCAATCTTCCAGTCTTCTGGCACCACCACCATATCTAAGGAGGATTGGAAGATTGTGGCCATTATTCACTTCAGCATTAATAACCAGCAGGTGATTTCCCCTCCCCCACATTTACCAGTGTATTACACACATGGATAACAGTAGGATAAACACTAGAACTTACTAGTTAATTTTTCACTCATTTTTGCTTTTTTTTTAAAGAAATGCTCCTTAGATACTGAATTCCCATACAACTACTTGCGCTCATCTAGTACCTTTAACATAATAAATTATTCCAAATCACTTCACGAGGTGAAAATAACTGGAAACCGAGCTGTTGTGAGAGAAAGATTAGGCGTGGTGACTGAAGGAATGATCAAAGAGATAGATGTTGAGGAGCTTTTGAAGGTAAAGAGAGAGGTAGCTAGGCAGGGGGATTGAGAGAACTTTTCAGTGTGGGCCTGAGACAGCTAAGCCTCCGTGGTCAAAGGTGGAGAAGAAGGGGAAATATAAAGTAGTCCAAAGTCAGAAGAGCAAACAGTGTGTGCAGGAGCGTAAGGCTGAAGGAGGCTGTAGAGGTGGCAGTGCAAGACCATGGTGGGTTTTGTAGACAAGGGAGAAGGATTTTGAAATGGGTGCCGTGAGCGGGAAGTAGTTTTCACTTTCTACCACATCTACTTCCTTTACTTCCGAAGTGTTAGAACATACAGAACAACACCCCTTCATTTACTACCTACTCTCTTCCTAAATTGCAACTTGGCTCCATGGTAGACTTTCGCCTTGGGTCAGATGTCTGTGATTTCACTGCATTACTGGGAGAATGCTGCTTTGCAATAGGTCCTCTTTTTCTGGTGAGATATTGGGGGGTATTTTAACCCCCCAAAACAGGTGGGTTTGGGTCGGGTGGGAAGTAAAAAATGTGTAAAATCTCAAACCCGAACCCAACCAGCCTCGAACCCGCCCACTTCCGGTTTTAACTGAGGGGAAGGGGGGGGGGGAGCGGCAGCAACCAATCTGCTCCCAGAAGGCGGGCCCCTCATTTAAATATTTTAATGAGGCTGCGTGCCTCATATTTTATCTTTCTTCCAGCCTTAACGCTGGCCGGCCAAGTTTACCCGGCAGCTAAAGGGAGGCAAGGAATGCTGCATGGAAGAGGTAAGTGCTTTTCCAGCACTGCTTGTGAGCCAGGAGGAGCAGGAGTGCTTCCCCCGCCCCCCCCCCTCCCCCCCTCCCCCAGCCTTCCAAGCAAACCTGGTAACCTCCCCAATGATTGGACCCCCACCCCCAGTGATCCGATGCGCTCCCGATGTCTTCCACGGCCCACAGTCTCCTCCTGCCCCACCCCCCTACATATCCACAGGCCCCCCACGATCTTTTCTTCCCCCCCCCCCCCCCCCCCCCGCCACCGCGATCCTCTCCCCTTCTTCCCCAATCTCTTCCGGCACCCGCCCCCCGATCTCTCCAGTAGACAGACTGGTAAAGTGGACAGACATGTGGCGGATGAAATTTAAGGCAGGGAAGTGTGAAGTGATACATTTTGTTAGGAAGATTGAGGAGAGTCAATATAAACTAAATGGTGCAATTGTAAAGGAGGTGCAGGAACAGAGAGACCTGGGGGTGTATGCACACACATCTTTGGAGGTGTCAGGACAAGTTGAGAAGGCTGTTAAAAAGCATATGGGATCCTGGGCTTTATTAATAGAGTCATAGATTACAAAAGCAAGGAAGTTATGCTGAACCTTTTCTGAAACACTGGTTAGGCCTCAGCTGGAGTATTGTGTTCAATTCTGGGCACCACACTTTAGGAAGGATGTCAAGGTCTTGGAGAGGGTGCAGAGGGGATTTACTAGAATGGTGCCAGGGATGAAGGACTTCAGTTATGTAGAGACTGGAAAAGCTGGGGTTGTTCTCCTTAGAGCAGAGAAGGTTAAGAGGAGATTTGATAGAGGTGTTCAAAATCATGAAGAATTTTGATAGAGTAAATAAAGAGAAACTGTTTCCAGTGGCAGGAGGGTCAGTAACCAGAGGACACAGATTTAAGGTGATTGGCAAAAGACCCAGAGATGAGATGAGGAAATATTTTTTTATACAGTGAGTTGTTGTGATCTGGAATTCACTGCCTGAAAGGGCTGTGGAAGCAGATTCAATAGTAACATTCAAAAGAGAATTAGATAAATGTTTGAAGGGAAAAAAATTACATGACTATGGGGAATAACGGGAGTGGAATTACAGTAATTGGATAGCTCTACCAAAGAGTTGATTGGCCGAAAGGCATTCTTCTGTGCTGTGTCATTCTATGGGCTGGATTTTGATACTGGGGCGGGTTGGGGTCGTGTCATCCGCATTTCGTGTTATCCACCCGCCTGCAATTTGATGTGAGAGATTGATGCAATTTTCACCTAATTGGGCAATTGAGTTCCAACATGTGGGAACCCATGAACCAATTAGTGGTTTCAGTCTGAAAGTCACCTCTGATGATGTCATCATTGCTGCTGCATTGCAGGTCAGAGACTGCCTGGCCTTTGCTGTGTGAGGACCTGGATGCAAAATGAGCAGCGAGAGTGAGAGAGCAAAGGCAGTCTCTGAAGACATTCAATGCAGCAGCATCAGAGGCGACTTTCAGACCTAATACTACTACTACCTTCATCACATCTCCATTGTAATAGTGGACCTGCAGCTGATAGTCAGCTATCCACTTGTGCTCCCGCCAGATTTCACTGGTGTGTTTCAGATCAGGCGTGCTTCACGTCGGAAAAGGGTTAAACTAGCTAAAACATTTCAAAATGGCATTACAGAGCCAATTTAGGGCTTGTTAAGGTCTTTAATGGCCTCTCCCGCCTCTTGGAGGCAGGACGGAGACGGGACCACCGCACACGATTTCAACAAAATTGCACGGAGGCAGGATCGGGTCCGCCCGCCACTTTTCGCAATTTTAACCCCCCACACGCCTCCAAACCCGCCTCCACGGGTCTATGAAAATCCAGCCCTTAGATTCTATGAAAAGATCTCTTGACACTATTTAAAGAAGAGCATGGAGTTCTCCCACTGTCTGGTTAACAATCCTCCTTCAACCAACACCACCAAAAATGAGAGATTATTTGGTTATTCATTCATTTACTGTTTGTGTGACCTTGGTGTGCACAAATTGGTTGCCACGTTTGTCTACATAACAGTGATTACACCTTATAATTTATTGGCTCTAAATCACTTTGAGACATCCTGAGGACATGAAAGATGCTGCATAAATGCAAGTTCCTTCTTTCCTAAACATTCTGTAGCCTAGTATGTTGTATTGAGTAAGCTCTGTAATTCAGACATTCTGTTACCAGTACTACCAGCATTCATGCATAAGCATCATAACAAAGAGTTCCCATCTCCTATATCTTTGGTGCCTGACTGTTGTTGGAGGCTGGATCCAGTCGTTCTCCCTGAGTTGGTGAATTACTGCCAGTCTGTTGGTTACCATTCATCCCTCTATCAATCTTGTATGAGATTCAGATAGCTCTCTTCCCCTTCTCTCCTCCCCACCCACTCCACCACCTATTTGAAATAGTTTATGATGGCCAATTCTGTTTGTTGCCAGACTCATGGTTCAGATGCAGTCAGTCTTTCCTAAACCATTGCCATTTATCCTGAATACAGTTACCGATGAAAATGGTGTTATCGTTACAGCTGTCTTGCCTTGTAATATTTATGATCAACAGCCTATAATGTAAAATGTTCGTTTTTTATTTGATTATTTGCCTTCTGCTCTCTCTATTCTCTTAGAATCATTGTTTTTAATTTTTTTCTGTTTTGTATACCATTATTCACCCCTGCTAAGTTACTGTTTTAGTTCCTGTCTTCCAGCATTGCTGCCAAGATTTTCCATTCATGTTGACATTATGTAATCTGAGATGTGTGTATTGTGATATATCATCAGCTGGATCAACATTGCATGAGAAGAACAGATGGCAAAACAGAGATATTTTTGCAGCAGTTTCCTGCGATAGTCTATAATGTGTGTGTATTAGAAACTAAATTGAGTAAGAGATGATGCTCATCTTACATGTAAATTCCTATTTCACCATCCTTCATAAAAAATATAGTAACAGACCTTTAGTGATAAGAGTATTTGTAAAAATAATGTTAAGTACTGTTATAGCCATAAAAGACACTTTATTACTCTTTGTCATGTTAAGTGAGTCATCTCTCGCCGCTACCCACAAGTGTCCTAGTTGTCTTTGTGAAGATTACATGTGGGGCATGAGAATTTAACTCATAGGACATCTTGTTTCAACAAAAAGCTCCCTGTGGGGGTTTCCCTCCCCGCCCGCCCCAGTTAAAATTGACCCTGCTGTCTCTGGAGAAAATAGTGTCAGAAGGATTGACTGGTAACATAACTGGGGAAGTGATATTGTCTACACAATTCCCAAAGTATGTGGGTGTTCTAAAGGAGAATGAGGCCAGTGTGCAGAAGCCACATCTTAATTCACAGTATTCTGGGAATTACTTTTTTTAAATTGTTGCATTTTAATTTTGTGGAGAAATGTGACTTTGCCCTCCAGGTTATTGCAGTCATAAGCCGCAAATTTTAACCAACCCCACCCGATGAGAACCGGGCGTGTGAGTGGTTAAAATGGAGGCAGAGTACTCGTCTCCCCATTCTCATCAATCGTTATTTTAACTCCTGGGTTTCGGGAGTTGTTTGAGGCCCTCGCCGCAGGCGGACAAGAGCCTCAAATATTCAAAATGTCAGGATCCGTTGATGTAATTTGGACCCCCACGCGACTTTAACCCGGAGTCGCGCACAGTGTCGACCGCCCCCGGGAAAGCAGCCATGAAACGGAGTCCAATTTGAAATAAGGTGATGAAGCCCAGGAGTTAAAATGGCACAGCTGTGCGAGCTTGTCATTCGCCCCATCCCCACCCCGTCCCACACACTCGCCCCAAGTTAAAATCAAGGATGTTGTGTTCATGATACAACTTACAAAGTAATGCTGTGTGAAATTCTGTGTATCTTGGCCCCATGCACAAAACAGATGCTTAGTGTGTGAAAATTATACTGTATTAAAATTACATTCATGTGTTGCAGGAGGTATTTTCTTATCAACTGTCAATTATTACATTTAGGGATTTTTAGACTAACTGGGAGCTGTTTATATTCCTGTATAACGGATGATTCATTCTCCTGTGGAACACTTAAAACCACCTGGTTCTCTTGATAAATTGGTGTCTGTTTAGTTTGGTTCAAACTAAATTGTAGTTTAGGAGCCCCCATGGAATATTGCAAAACAATATCTTTTTCTCATTATTATCAATATTACTGCTTTTGTTGGAAAAAAAACTTCCTTTCAACATCCCAAACTAAACCAGATTGGAATGTGTTTTTATGGAACGCTAGTTTTATTGCAAGTATTTGGGAATTTGTCATCCTCCCCTGCTCCACGCCATTCCTCTCCACTCACCCATCTACACACCCATAAACATAAAGGAAGTTGGATTGCTTTTAATTTTTATTAAGACTATACTAAATGACACGCTATATAAAATATAACTTTATCTGATATTGGTAGAAGAACAGTAAGAAATTCTACAAGGAAATACCCAAAGAAAGGATTTGCAAGTTATAATTATAATTGCAAGTCTCAATGAAAGCTTTCAATTGTACTTTACTGCCAGTCCAAAAAGATGTACAATATGAGTATAATGGGGAAGATAAATTCTTCTGTATGCTATTTTCATAAAATTGTCAACCAATTTAAAACAAACAACTTTGTTAAAATAGCACGCAGGAATTTCACCAAAACATGTCAATTCATTAAAGATAGCACAAAGAAGAATTTCTACCCTATCAGCAGCTGCAAGCAATCTCTCGGACAATCGGTAGTCCTGACCATCTTTCTGGAGCAGTCACTGATTGCTCCAAGTAAGTGTCATTCATTTTGCCAGCAACGCCCACATCCCATAAACAAATTAAAAAAAATTTACACCATAGATCTTCCTATATAGATAATTGATCAAAAATGAATTAGTAACTTGTAACTCAATATTCATAGAGCATTCTGTTTATTTAATACAAGTTGTTTGGAGTTTGAAGTTTTCTTTTAATAAGATGTTTCAGAGTTTCTCTCTAATTGCATCTCATTTTGTTTACAGGGACTGCGTCTGTGGCAGTAGCTGGTATACTGGCTGCACTGAGAATCACCAAGAACAAACTGTCTGATCATAAATTTGTTTTCCAAGGAGCTGGAGAGGTAGCATTACTTCTTTGTCCTTTTTCATTTTTCTTTTATAGTCCACGTTTCTTGCCATCCTACATTTGATGTTGCTATTCTGCTGGTATTGCCTTGAGCTGCTATAAGAGTACGTGGAACACTTGCGTCCCTCTTTCAGTATCTGTTAGTGAGAGCATCGTTTGGTTTTAAATCCTATTCCGAACTTCTTGGTTTTTATTCAGGTTAAAATACTTTTGAATATTTCTATCGACACTCTGACTTTCACTCAGAACTGTACCAGTCGACTTGATGGGTGGCGCACCTAATGTTCCCTCTAATTTTTTTTTCCCGTGCACAGTCCCTTTAATTTTGCTGTGCGGCCACACATTGGCGGTATCTCTTGAGTGCACGCTCTTCTGCACAGCTTAGGGGGAGCATTGAGTGCATCCTCTGTACACTCAATATTGTAAAAACAGATGTGATGAGTTTTATCGTCAAAGTGTTGTTTGTTTCCTCTTGGGATTGCTTGGTATTAGCAAAGGCGAGACTTGGGTTCTGGAGATGGCTCAATTGTCAGATTTGTTTTCATTAATTGTTGTGGCTGATATCGATGGCGAAATTAATTTTAACATCTCAAAAACCCCTTTACTACCATATAAAATTCTATCATCCCCAACCACAGCATTAAATGTGTCTCGTCAGGCTGTGTGCAGTACTGTAGTATGTGCAGAAGTTGTTGGTTTTAGTTACTGATGTGTTTTGTGAAGTTACCCACTTCTGGGCTGCCATTTGAAAGTAATGGTTTTAACGTCAAAATTGTTATATTAATTTGGTAATGAATTAGAATTTTCAGATATTGTTCTACCTCACTAGCTATGGCTTTGTTAATGTATCACAGGCTGCCATGGGAATTGCACATCTCATCGTGATGGCTATGGAAAAAGCTGGAATCCCAAAGCAAGAAGCTCTAAAAAAGATTTGGATGGTGGACTCAAAGGGCCTTATTACTAAGGTAGTTATTTTTTATTTCAACTGAAACTTTAATAATCTATTGCTGTAAGGCTTGAAAATCATTTTTTACATTTAAGGATGAGCAAAATCACTTAATAAAAATAGCAACAGGTTTAAACAAACCGAAACTGGATCTCCTCCCAGAACTTGGCTGGTTTCAGCAGTGAGCAGCTGCCCCAAATTTGATCCTCATCAGTGCCCAGTTAGCTGGTTTGAGCCATGAAGGTCAAAGGGTGGCTACTATTGGCCTCAGTGCCCCTGGGTAAGGGAAGGGGAAATGTACCAGGATTTGCTGCTGCTGATAGCTATCCAGTGTCTGTTGCTGGCAGTATATGTGTAAATGTCACATGATTGAATCGACTGTGAAACCTCTGTGGTTGACTAGGTTGCTGACACTCAGGCTGGAATTTTAATATGGAGATGGGGAGGGAGTGCTGGAAAACTTTCCCTCAGGCCCTGTCAAATTTAACGGCAGGGCCTGATTAGCAATTTGATTCTCTGTTTCCCGCCCACAGCCAGCCAGATGGAGAGCCTGGCTGGCTGTCGGGTGGGTAGGCCTGCGGCACCAGGCCACAACGAGATGGGAGGGTGGGATCAGGGGGGAGGGGCGAGGGGAATCGAAAGGCTAGGGATCATCAGCAAGGTCAGGGGCTGGATCGTTGGAGGGGAGGTCGGGGTTGGAGGAGGGATCGGAGGCCAGGGGGTCGGAAGGCCGGAGGGAGAATCTGAAATTGGAGGCCTTGTGGGGGGGAGGGGCGGGAGGTCGGGGGGGAGATTGGAAGGATTGGGGGTGGGGTCTGATCACGGGGTGTTGGCGAGGCAGGAACGGTAAGTGTAAAGGCACTTATCTCCTGGATCCAGCAGTCCTCGCCTCCCTTTAGCTGGCGGTTTCCCCGAGGCCTGGGAAACCCAGCCAGCCAGAGTTAAATTTAAAATGGAGCTTCCAAATGAGGTACCGAACATCATTATAATATTTTAAATGCCAATCCGCCTCCCGGAAGTGGGCAGGCTGGGGTCAGGATTCAGATTTTTACCTCTTTAACCTCCCACCCGACTCCAACCCCAACCCACCCTTTTTTTGGGGTTAAAATTCCCCGCTCAGTGTCAAGGCTCACACATGAATAATCGTCACTTTGGTGAAATAGTGGAGGGTGCTTAATGCCCTTTAAACAGTACCCCAGCAGCAATTGACAAATTCAGAACAGAAAATGAGAAAATTAACGAGAAAAAGATAGAGAAAAAAGTAGATGTACAAAAGGTCTGTATTTTTCCTGTTTGTAAAATTATAAACTGGGTGACCAAAGTGTTATCCAGCACTCCCGCCAATGAATCCAGATTTTCTCCTCAGAACAGGAGATATTTCTTTGTGGTATTTAATTCAGTTTTCAGTTCAGTTATGTTAAGGAGACATCATTAAATGGATGTTCGCAGTAGGGATAAGCAGAAAGTTTATATTTAACCAGAACCATAAAAGAGGCATTGACTGTTGAGTTGATTTCTCCTTAATTGTGCTGCATATGATTTCTATGCTATATAGATCAGTTAGTTTTTGGCGAGGGTGATGTATGTACAAAATACGAACATATGAATTAGGAGCAGGAGTAGGCCACTCGGCCCTTCGAGCCTGCTCCGCCATTCAATAAGATCATGGCTGATCCGATTACTCCACATTCCCGCCTACCCCCGATAACTTTTCACCCCCTTGCTTACCAAGAATCTATCTACCTCTGCCTTAAAAATATTCAAAGACTCTGCTTCCACCGCCCTCTGAGGAAGAGAGTTCCAAAGACTCACGACCCTCTGAGAAAAAAATTCTCCTCATCTCTGTCTTAAATGGGCGACCCCTTATTTTAAAACAATGACCCCTAGTTCTAGATTCTCCCACAAGAGGAAACATCCTCTCCACATCCACCCTGTCCAGACCCCTCAGGATCTTATATGTTTCAATCAAGTCACCTCTTATTCTTCTAAACTCCAGCGGATACAAGCCTAGCCTGTCCAACCTTTCCTCATAAGACAACCCGCCCATTCCAGGTATTAGTCAAGTAAACCTTCTCTGAACTGCTTCCAACGTGTTTACATCCTTCCTTAAATAAGGAGACCAATACTGTACACAGTGCTCCAGATGTGGTCTCACCAATGCCCTGTATAACTGAAGCATAACCTCCCTACTTTTGTATTCAATTCCCCTCGCAATGAACGATAACATTCTATTAGCTTTCCCAATTACTTACTGTACCTGCATAGTAACCTTTTGCGATTCATGCACTAAGACACCCAGATCCCTCTGCATCTCAGAGCTCTGCAATCTCTCATCATTTAGATAATATGCTTCTTTTTTATTCTTCCTGCCAAAATGGACAACTTCACATTTTCCCACATTATACTCCATTTGCCAGATCTTTGCCCACTCACTTAACTTATCTATATCCCTTTGTAGCCTCCTTATGTCCTCTTCACAATTTACTTTCCTACCTATCTTTGTGTCATCAGCAAATTTAGCAACCATACCTTCGGTCCCTTCATCCAAGTCATTTATATAAATTGTAAAAAGTTGAGGCCCCAGCACTGATCCCTGTGGCACACCACTCGTTACATCTTGCCAATCAGAAAATGACCCATTTATGCCTACTCTCTGTTTCCTGTTAGCTAGCCAATCTTCTATCCATGCCAATATGTTACCCCCTACACCATGGGCTTTTATTTTCCATAATAACCTTTTGATGTGGCACCTTATCAAATGCCTTCTGGAAATCTAAGTACAGTACATCCACCGGTTCCCCTTTATCCACAGCACATGTTACTTCCTCAAAGAACTCCAATAAATTGGTTAAACATGATTTCCCTTGCACAAAACCATGTTGACTCTGCCTGATTACTTTGAACTTTTCTAAATGCCCTGCTATAACGTCTTTAATAATAGCTTCTAACATCTTCCCTATGACAGATGTTAAGCTAACTGGCCTGTAGTTTCCTCCCTTTTTGAATAAAGGAGTTACTTCAGTATATCTTGCCAGAAGAACCAATTATGTGAATTTTGATGTGCTACATGAATAAAATCAATATTCACCCTGTTCTTCTACTCTCCGTTTTGTTCTTGTGCAGGGAAGAAGCCACCTGACCCATGAAAAGCAGATATTTGCTCAGGATCATCCACCAATAAAAAGCCTGGAAGAAGTTGTTAGGAAAGTTGAACCAACAGCTTTAATAGGTACAGTTAAAAAATGAATTACCCTTTGGTTCATATTGAGTTTTAATGTCAGATTGTGACACTGAACTACCATGAATAAGAAACAATTTTACAAATTTAGTAATCTATCTTAAATTGACCATACTATCTGGACTCCATCTTTTTTAAAGAGGACTTGCTAAATCCTTCAATATAATTTTATTAAAATTTCAATCATTTTTGGCATCTGGTTTCAAGACAGATGGAATGAAAGTCTCCTACCTCTGGCAGTTAAGAGTTTTACTGTTAATGAAATCAGGTTGAAAAGTCTTGATGTAGTCCCCAGTATTTGAGTCCACAACACAAAGCTAACCTCAAATTCAGCACTGTTAGCACTAACCAGTTCGGTTCACTGCTGCCAGTTACTCTGCCAGCCTCCTCCAGTCAGTTCACATTTATAACTACATTTATTTGGTCAAAAATCAAGTCATCAATAGGGCAGTAACGTCGTTGTGGTTACTGTCTTGTGGGAAAATGTAGCGCACAGTCCAGCTGATAAAGGACTCCTCTGACCGGATTTATGAATGCTTCGTGTCACTGGAGACAAAGTGGAAGTAGATTCATTCCCAGATTCACGTAAAAGAGCACAAATCAAAAAGCCCAGCAGAAAACTGGAGCCACAATGCACTTGGAAGTAGGTTGGGTTTCTCGGAGTCCCAGTTCGTGTATCTGATCCTATAAATCCAGAACTGGACATATTTATGTATGTTAGAATATGTGTATGGTTTCAACTATGTCACATCTGCTAGTAAGATTTTTTTTCCTGTAACATTCATTGTTGAATAAATTGGTGACATAGTTACATAACTACAGAACATTTAAAAAAATAAATATTGCCCCCAGTATCTTCTTTAAAAGTAAAATATCAGTTAGGATTAGCTTTAGGCATAAAAACAAGAGAATGCTGGAAATACTCAGCAGGTCAGGCAGCATCTGTAGAGAGAGAAACAGAGTTAACGTTTCAGGTCGATGACCCTTCGTCAGAACTGGAAAAAGTTAGCGATGTAACAGATTTTTAAGCAAGTGTGGGGCAGGGAAAGGGAGGAGGGGAGGAAAGAACAAAAGGGAAGGTCTGTGATAGGATGGAAGGCAGGAGAGATTAAAAGACAAAAGGGATGATGGTGCAAGGCAAAGGGAGATGGTAATGGGACACGTTAGCTTTAGGCATATTGTTTTCTTCTGTAAGTTTCTGTTGTCTAAACAGTGATTTCTGATGCCCCGGTCAGGGGAACTTGTACAGACTAATTCATGTGTCTACCATTATGAAAGAGCAGGATTATCATACAAACTTGAAATGAGCCAATTGCTGTCACAACAGGTTTAAGGAGTGCAGCTGCTTGTATTATAATCCAGTTCAGTAACACCTGCCGGTGTTCTCCGGTGACATCATCAAAACCTGCTGTAGAAGTATTTCAAAACATTTTCAGAAATATAATGGTGAGATCGTTAAAGGACAATATTATTTAATATACAACTGTTATTTTTGATATTTTAATGCTTCTGCAGCCCTTAGAGTTGATAAACTTTGTGTGTGGCTTTGTGCAAAGAAATAAACACTTCATCCATAAATTTACTTCTAATGAACAGATTGTGCAAGTAGACTGCAGGTGCTATCTATGCTTTCCAATATTATAAAAAGTACCTGTGTTATATTAATCATGGTGTTGCTAGCTGTCTACAGGCCCTGTCCCAGGGTAAGCTGCTACGTAGGCCTGAAACTTGGACCTTTGAGTTGAATCTCGTTGGTGAGTGAAGGGTGCCACCCATCCATTTCTTTGGCCAAATAGTCTGTTTTTTCAGTCACCTGTCCTTTTTCTTAAATAAAATGTAAGCTGGGTAGTAAAAGCCCATCCAGTCTTGGTGTCTGTAGTCCAGTTTTCGTCATCCCACCCACCCCACTCTGTCAGTCACTGCATTTTCCTGGTGATTTCTGTTCTTCAACTGTGTGTTCCTAATCAAAACTAGAAGAAGCCAAGGTGTCCATGTTGCTGGCACACTTCCTCTGCTCAAATACTGTACAACCCCAGCAGCAGCCTTCCTGCACTTAAACCTCTTCCTGTCATAGCCTTTGTCACCACAATACAGGAAACTCTCGTTTAAACGGCACCTAAATATCCGGAATTCTCTATTAACCGGCAAAATTCATACTCCGAAAACAACACCTCAATAACCGGAAATGTTGCCGAGTCCGAGTCTCCCGCGGTGGCCGAGTTAGTCAGTGGGGGTAGTTCTCCAAACTGCCACTACTCAGCTTCTTGGCGCTGTCGGAAGTCCGAACACCTCAATAACAGGAATCTGACTCTCCCACGCTGCCAGTAGTCTCTTCCGATCCGCCATTTTTCTGTGTGTCTCTCCATCTTTATTGTGAATTATCTCCCCCATCTTGCATTATGGAATTCCCAAAAGTTGGTTCAAGCACTCTACCTAATCAAGCATCTTCCACCATCCATTTAACACAACATTCTGTAGGTGAGTACCCAATTACTGTATACTGCACATTTCTTGATTTTTTTATTTTTGTTTGTTAAAAATAGCCTCGGTAGATAACCCTCTCCGTCATCCGGAATTTTTAATCAACCGGCACCATCCCGGTCCCGTCGGTGCCAGATAACAAAGAGTTTCCTATATTAGGACTCACTTGGCCTGACTATAGTTTTTTAGGTCTGTTGACCAGGAGCTGTGGAAGACAAAGTGGAATTAAACCCCAAATTGAGATCATCAAATTCAGGCTGCCGTGTTTCTACATTGATATTGAAAGCTGGTGGTAAAGGGACAGGGAGAAAAGGTTGGGATAGTTTCTACAAAACTACACATCTTTGTTTAAAAGCAGCCGGAATTGATTCTGGATTGTCTGGGGACTGCTGAAGGAAGGGAAGGCATATCAGACACTGACTTTGGACGATTCCATTTCTCTAGTTTGTAATCATCCCACTGCAGTCTATGCAGGGCTCTAGAAAGAACCCTATCCACTCTGCAATAAGGGAGAGACAACGCAGCCCCAATCTATGGAGATATCTTATGGGAAGGAGCTGGAATTGGCAGGAACTCCACATCATAACATCCCAGTGCCCTCAGAATTGTTGAACTTTGAAATAGTGCAGCTGACGACATGGCAGTTCACTCAGGTCATGAGCAGTAAAGCTAATAAGTCATGTGAGAAATGATATATTTTCATATTTAAATGACTAAAATCATAGTTAAGTACCTATGTTCAGGCTGAAACTAATAGTATCAGTGGAGGCCAGTACACTGAGTGGTTGGAGGTGTACAAGGGGAGATGTGAGCCTCACCAATGCAGTCCAGGCCAGGCAAATGGCCTGAACCCCCAGCACTGGGATTTCTTTTTTCATTTTTGCAGCTTGGCCCTCTTACTCGGGGCCAAGGAGGTGATGATCTGAGAGGGAACCCCCATGGGTAGGTGGATACTGGAGTTTCCATACAACATGGGCAGACAGTCACTGGAGATGGTGCTTGCACCCGCTTGCCCCATCAAAATGAGAGACCCTGCAAACTTCAGTGAGGCCAGTGCTGGACGTCAGGCATGCTCCCGGTATAACGACTGTGACTGCGACCCAAGGAATTTCAGAGTCAGTCAGACAAGTTCAAGAACACAATGGAGCATTGGGTGAATTGACGAGCAAAAGTTCACATTGCGTCCAGGCGTCACATTCCTATTAATGTTTTGACCATGTAGAATTTGATTAGCTGCTAGGAAGAAGCTTCTGTATCTTGGCTAATTTACAGATCAAACAACCTGGCTTGGTCGCATAGCTGATTCATCTCCAGACCTCTTGAAATGGGCAAGAGAAGTCATTTTCTATTTTAACTCTTGGTCAGTTTCTTGTATTTGCCGTTCCCCTGCCACAGAGTCAATGGGATCCCTTTTCAGTTAAAGCAAGTTGAAGCCAATTTTTAAATCACATGTACCCTATCTGGTCATAAAACTACATACAACAAAAATGTTCCTTAATTGACTAAGGACAAAAGCGCTGCTTTAGTCACACTGTTAAAGTTTGCAGCTATGAAGTACAGCACTTTGTTGAAATGGTCACTTCAAATTATTTTTATGAAAAGAGGAAAGGTTTAAACCCCCTCTCATCTTAATTGCAAGACTAAAGATGCCATTTTGTTCCCTTCTCAGTGTAGTCTCTGGTCCTGGAAAGATGCCAGATAGCATTGTTGCAGTTATACAGAACTGATATGAGACAGTAAATATATATATGTTTAATTCTCCAAATGCTTTAATACCAAAACTGTTGGTGCTAAATAACAGCATTATTCTTACTTTGTATTTTCCCAGGAGTAGCAGCCATTGGGGGAGCGTTTACAGAGCAGATAATAAAGGACATGGCATCATTTAATAAACATCCAATTATTTTTGCTTTGAGTAATCCTACCACCAAGTCAGAGTGCACAGCAGAGCAGTGTTATCGCCTGACAGAAGTAAGAAGTCTACATTATATTTGCTACTTCAAGCCAAGTTCTCAATTTATTCAAAGACAAGTTTTGCAGCAGCAGTGGATGAGATTTGCATTTTTTGTGGGGTACATTAGCTTTAAACTCCTGTGGGTGATGTAGCCTGCAGTACAAGCCTCTGAGCTTTTTGAGAATTCTTTAAACAATAGCCTATTCATCTGAATTGATATAATTTTATAATCTCTCCAAACAATCTCAGTCTCCATGTTGGCACTGCTCCTCGCTGCACTCTGGTTGGATAAGTCTGAAAAAAGATTAATTTCTTGCCCAATCTCAAATTACATAGGGTTTAATTTGATGCAATATAGTTTCGTTTCTATTCTCTCTCCAATCACTTGTACCTGGATTCTTTTTTAAAATAAGGTAATAATGGTAATTGAACCAGGATGATGAGGATATTTATTCTGCATTCAAAGAGATTACATATTGCCTATGCTTGACATTCTGCATTGATACAAATTCTGAATTAATAATACCATCTGTTCCAATGCTTTTCTTGTACAATGTATTCTGACAAGAAAAATGCTTAGCAAGAATACAAAAATATTGTGCATTTCCTTAATAACTGATAATTAGTATATCAATTAATATATTTCATCCATATCTGCAGGGCCGTGGAATATTTGCCAGTGGCAGTCCATTTGATCCTGTGACTCTTCCTGATGGTCGTACCTTTGTCCCAGGTCAGGGTAACAATGCCTATGTTTTCCCTGGAGTCGCACTTGGAGTTATCACATGTGGAGTGAGGCACATAAACGATGACATCTTCCTAACTTCAGCTGAGGTTTGCGTAAATCCACATTCCACCACACTGTGGTCTCTCTAAGGACCCACTCTGAAGTTGCATGGCTTTGATATTATTGTGTTTTATATCATGTTTCTCTTCTACCAACATTTTTGACGAAGATGTTTTCAATTTTGTTTTTCAATGTGTAATACAGACTCTCCCCAGAAATTCATTGTATAAAGATAGGCAAATGTAAGCCAGCCGTAAAAACTTGTAGGAAATGACTTTAATTCTTTAATAGAATCATAGAATGGTTACAGCACAGAAGGAGGCCATTCGGCCCGTCGAGCCCATGCCGGCTCTCTGCAAGAGCACTTCAGCTAGTCCCACTCCCCCGCCCTTTCCCCGTAGCCCTGCAAATGTTTTCCCTTCAGGTACTTATCCAATTCCCTTTTGAAAGCCACGATTGAATCTGCCTTCACAACCCTTTCAGGCAGTGCATTCCAGATCCTAACCACTCGCTGAGTAAAAAAGTTTTTCATGTCACCTTTGGTTCTTCTGCCAATCACCTTAAATCTGTGTCCTCTGGTTCTCGACACTTCCGCCAATGGGAACAGTTTCTCTCTATCTACTCTGTCTAGACCCCTCATGATTTTGAACACCTCTATCAAATCTACTCTCAACCTTCTCTGCTCTAAGGAGAACAACCCCAGCTTCTCCAGTCTATCCACGTAACTAGGGTTGCAAAGGGGTGGAAAGTTTCCGGTAAATTTCCGGAAATTTTCCACGGGAAGTTTAGCTTGGGAATTTTGGGAATTTTGCCCAAAAAAGCACATACTATCATAATATTGGTTTTTTTTGTCCTTTTTTTTTCACAGGTCCTCTATTAAAATTACTAACAGAAATGGAATCTTAATTATTAAGGAATTTCTTAATCAAAATATGTTTATCTTCTTACTTGGCTTGTTTTAATAATTACAAGTTTTGTGTGTGACTGTGAACAAATGTGTCCTGATTGGTTGGATGAGCGATTAGCTCCCTCTATTGGTAATGTAGCGTCGTACGTGCACAGGTCATGCTTCCATCACATGGAGCATCAGGAAAAATTTACTCACCCTGGCCTGTTGCAATCGTGCTGATCGACCGCAGTTTGACACAGAGACGAATGCCCTTTATTTCTCTGCATAGAACAATACCACGTTTACCGTCGGATGTGTGGAAGCATTTTACCCCAGGCATTAAAGATGGAAAGATTGTGTACATGTGCAAACACTTTACAAAGCCATATGTAAAGAATGCCACAAAGATGCAGCAGCATTTATCCAAATGCAACAACTTCACTCAAAGCTCACAGCAGTCAGCCCAGAGTTCCTCTGCTTCCATTCAAGAAGATGATGGTTCACATTCAGCATCAGGCTCCTTATCATCAGCAACTCCTGGCCCACTTGGAAGGTTCTTTGATACAATGGATAACCATAGCCAGAAGAATGCAGATGTGTGCCTTGCTCGAGCTGTATATGCGACAGGCTCACCCCTCATGCTCACAGCCAATGTGTACTGGAAGAGATTTTTCAATGTTATTCGCCCTGCATACTGTCCTCCCACCAGACATGCTTTGTCTACTTATTTGCTGGAGGCTGAGTATAACAGAGTCCAAGGAAAGCTCAGAGAAACAATAGAGATGGCAGACTGTGTTGCAGTTATCTCAGATGGGTGGTCAAATGTACGAGGGGAGGGCTACATAAACTACATCGTCTCCACTCCTCTCCCAGCGTTCTTCAAGAGCACAGACACGAAGGACAACAGACACACAGGCACATACATTGCTGATGAGCTGAAAGCGGTCATCAACGATCGTGGATCACAAAAGGTCTTTGCAGTAGTTACTGACAATGCTGCGAATATGAAGGCTGCTTGGGCTCAAGTGGAGGAGGCCTACCCTCATATTACATCTATTGGGTGCGCAGCTCATGGGCTCAACCTGCTCCTCAAGGACATCATGGGTTTGAGAACCATGGAAACACTGTACAAGAGAGCCAAGCAAGTTGTTAAGTATGTCAGGGGAAAACAGGTAGTTGCAGCAACCTACAACTCCAAGCAAACAACAAAGAACAAGAACACCACACTGAAGCTGCCCAGCAACACTAGATGGGGTGGCGTTGTCATAATGTACAACAGCCTTCTGGAGGGTAAGGAGTCATTGCAAGAAATGGCAATATCCCAGTCTGGGGATATGGAAACCACCATCAAGAAAATACTGCTGGATGATGTGTTTTGGGAGAGAGTTGTTAGCAGCCTTAAACTACTCTCACCAGTAGCATCTGCAATTGCTCAGATTGAAGGAGATGACGCTGTCTTGTCAGATGTTCTCAGGCCTTTTTGCTGATTTAAAAGAACAAATCAGCATTGCCCTACCCACATCCCTACTGCTCAAAGCAGAGGAGAAGGCAATTGTTCAATTCATACAGATGCGCCAAGAATTTTGTATCAAGCCGATTCATGCTGCAGCATACATGCTGGACCCAAAGCATGTTGGGAGACCAATACTTTCTGGAGAACAGATCAACAGCGCTTACAGTGTGATTTCTACCCTCTCACGCCACCTCAATCTGGACGTGGACAAAGTTCTGGGAAGTCTGGCAAAGTTCTCTACCAAGCAAGGTCTTTGGAATGGGGACGGGATATGGGAATCATGCAAGCATATCAGTGCACATACCTGGTGGAAGGGACTTTGTGCATCTGAGGCCCTGTCATCCATTGCATCGGTGATACTCCAAATCCCACCTTCATCAGCGGCCTCTGAACGAAACTGGTCACTTTTTGGGAATACGCATACAAAGGTGCGCAACAGGTTGACTAACAAGAGAGTGGAGAAACTGGTGGCTATCCGGGCGAACCTACAACTTATTGAGCCAGATACAGAAGTGTCCACCACACAGCTAGACAGTGACACAGAGGAGGAAATGGACACGTCAGAGCCAGAGTCAGAGAATCAGGAGGAGCAATGATGAGTAGAAGACTCAGAAGACTCATGAGTAGAAGACTCAAAGGGACAAAATAAGAACAAATTACAGGCTAAATAAGCTGACACTCTTTTTATTTTATTTTAGATGGGTCTTTTTTGTGGGGGTTCAATAAAGTTCAAAATTATAACCTAAATAAAGTTTTGAAAGCCTGTTTTTATTTGTATGGAACAGTATGTCTATTTTGATGACAAAGATAATATAAGGGTCAGAGACAAAAACCATCAGTGTGCAAAAAAACTCAAAATTCCCGAAAATTCCCATAGAAAGTTTCCTCTTTTAAAAATTCCCGGAATTTTGCAACCCTACACGTAACTGAAGTCCCTCATCCCTGGAATCATTCTCGTAAGTCTTTTCTGCACCCTCTCTAAGGCCTTCACACCCTTCCTAAAGTGCGGTGCCCAGAAATGGACACAATACTCCAGTTGAGGCCGAGCCAGTGTTTTATAAAGGTTCATCATAACTTCCTTGCTTTTGTACTCTATGGGCTGGATTTTGTCAGTGTGGGCGGGCTGGGGCGTGTCAGGTGGAAATCGTGTCAGGACCTCAACTCCTAAGTGAAGTGCTGAAAAAGTAGGATTTTCCCCTAATTGGGCAATTGATTTCCTGCGTGTGGGAACCCCTGGCCCAATTAGTCTTTCCATCCAGAAAGTCGCCTCCGATGACGTCATCAGTGCTGCTGCTTTTAAGGCCTGCAAGCAGCCTTGCTTCTTCTGGAGACTACAATCTTTATGCTGATTGTACTGAGGAATTTATTGTACGAATATGTCTACCAGCAAGCAAAAATGTGCTCCACAATTTGATGAACCCTCCCTCCAAGCTCTGGTGGAGGGAGCAAGAACCAATAAGGAGGTGCTCTTCCCTTCCTCAGGGAGAAAAAAGTCACCACAACAAACTAAAGCTGTGTGACTGCAAGTGGCCCGGGAGGTCAATGCCATCTCTATGTTCCGCAGAACCTGGCTGCAGTGCAGGAAGAGGTTTCATGACCTTCTCCGCACAGGAAAAGTGAGTATGACTTTCTCATCACCCTCAATCTCATCCCCATCGCCTCTCCTCACCAGCACTCTGCTTTGCCAACCTCTTCCTCCACATCCCACTTGACACTGACATCCCTGCACCCTTACCCATTCCCTCTCTCTCTATGGTCACATTCACTTAACTATTTGACCATGCAGCCCTCACACTCTCTATCACTGTGATGCAATGACAACAACTTACAACACACAGGGAGGGCCCTTGGTATCCTTCTAAGCATCTATGCTATGGATTCTCTTCACCCACTCCTTCATTCTCACTCAAACTCCACTTCTGTCCCTCATTGCAGGAAAAGAGAGCCCACAATAAGAGGGAAAGAGCGAGGACAGGAGGAGGGCCACCTTCAGTAGCCCAGCTCACCATTTCGGAGGAGGCGGCCTTGGAAATCGCCGGGATCGAGGAGGATACCCAAGTGGGGGACGGACAGGCGGGTGCATCACAGCAAGCTGGTGACAGAATAGTTTGGCATCTCTCTCATTGACATTGCATGAGTCACTGATGCATGCTCTAACACATTGACTTATGATCATCTGGACTATTCAATGTGCATGTAACCTTGACCTCACAGCTCTAACTCTTTCCTTTACTCCCCCACAGGACCATCGAGAGCCCCCGTCCCCACTGTCCATGAGGAAGAGCCTGAGCTTCCAGACTCCTCAGAGGAAGCTGCAACCTCTGAGGGCGCTCCGTCACCAGAATTAAGTGCACACATCACCAGCGCAGACACTCACACCTCGGTGGGACCTTCGGGACATAGAGTAGAGTTGTCACCTGGTGTATCACAGCTCACAAGTGAGCATCAGCAGATGGTGGAGACAGGGCCTGCAGTGGAGAGTCCTCGTCGGAGGGCGCAGGACTTTGCCAGCTCGGCTCAGCTGCATGTCGACCCTGTGCCTCCGGGTCCATCCAGAAGGAGAGCAGTGCTGGAACTCCAGGAACAGATGCAGCAGTCTCTGTCAGGTTTTGTCTCCAGGGTCGCTGCGAGTGTCGAGCGAATGGAGGAGTCCAGCGCGAACATGAGCAGAGCCTTTGTGGAGGCATTGGCACATGAACGCATCACCACGGAAAGGATGGCAACCTCCGTGGAAAGGATGGCTACAGTAGAGGAGAGGATGGCTACGGCCATGGAGGAGCTAAGTCGCCTGAGTGTAGAAAACATGGTAATTGTTCAGAATAGACTGGCATCTCTTGAGGAGCGATGGTCAGCTATTGAACATAGAAACCAGACCTTCATGGAAGTCCTCTGGAGTAGGACTTCCAGTGCAGAAACGGGTCCTCATGGCCCCCCTGCAGTGCAGCAAGGTGCTGTCCAGCCACTTGCTAGCTCTGAAGTGGGGCTGACCCATGAGAGGGATGTTGGTGGCAGGCAACAAGGAAGTGGGGGCTCCTCTCCAAGCGCTCACACGACCATGCCACTGCAGAGCCCTTGGTCAGAGCCCCACCAGAGTCCACACCCAACTGAGATTGGCGTCTCAACCCCTGCAGAGCCGCAGGAGCAGCAGACTGTTGCCGAGCCCTCACAGGCTCGCAAACCCAGAGGACGCCCGCCAAAGGTGTCGAGACAGGAGCAGCAAGAAAGTGAGCAAGGGGCCTCCACATCTGCTGAAGCCACAGGGGAAGCACCATGTAGGAGCACGCGTAAGAGGAAGATAATGCACAAGTAGTCACAAGTTTAGTCACTTGTATGTTATGTTGTGTTTATTTTTGAAATGCCACCAGTTGCTTGTTGTGATTAAAAAATTCTGATGGCAAACTTGAAGTTGTGGCCTGTGTCATTTCGCAAATGGGACTTCCACATTGAGGGCTTAGAGCGACTTGCAATTGTCAGTATGGTGGTCAGGGTGATAGGAATCCGCAGGTTCTTGTCCTTTGTCGATGCTCTGGTAAGAAGGTGCGAGGCAAAAGTGTTTGATTTTACAGGCTAAGCAAATGTGACCAACATGAGTGCGTCCCTTGCATCCCGGGCAGCAATATGGTCGCGCGCTGGCACTTTCTGGCCTGTGCATCTTCAGGTGGGTGAGCAGCAGCTTGGCACTCCTGTTGATGCTCCTGCTGTTGGTGCTGCTGTTGCTCATGGTTCTGCTGCTGCCACGGCTGGTCTTCATCCGAATCTGATGTCCAGGGGGAAAGGAATTAAATGGTCGACATGCTTCTGGTATATGCCTCAGTTGAGGAAGCGCTTAGTCAAGGTGGGGAGAGGGGTTTCCCAAGAGGTCACACTGGAGATGGGTGTCAGGCTCCAAACTTCCGCAACACTGAGTATGCCTGCTAAAAGTTCCCCCAGACCTGAAACAACAAAGTTCTGCCACCTGCAAATGATCATTGGTGAAAACTCCTTTGTAATGGTGGAGTTGCAGCTGTTCGTAAGCAATCCACTTGTGAGGCCGCCAGCATTACCTGGCGTGTTCCAGAGGAGGCGTGTAGGATGGGGGGAATGTCTAAAAATCGGAAAGGCCTCTCACAATGGGATTATAGAGGCTATTAAGTGGTTCTTAAGGGCCTATCCCGCCTCTTGGAGGCGGGATGGAAAGGGTGTCAGAAAACACGCTTTTGGGAAAATTGCTTGGAGGCGGGATTGGGCCCGCCCGCCATTTTTGGCGATTTTAACAACTCACACACCTCCAATCCCGCCTCCTCGGGCCTGGCAAAATCGAGCCCATAGCCTCTATTTATGAAGCCCAGGATCCCGTATGCTTTTTTAACTGCTTTCTCAACCTGCCCTGCCAGCTGCAACGATTTGTGCACATATACCTCCAGGTCTCTCTCTGTTCATGCACCCACTTTAGAATTGTACCCTTTAGTTTATATTGCCTCTCCTCGTTCTTCCTACCAAAATGTATCACTTCACACTTTTTATTTTGATAGAAAAAAAACAAATGTTGATAGTAAACCAGGTATATGACAGAGGTGAATTCGTGATGCTCAGTCATGGTAATTGTAGATGTTCCCAATTCATTGTTTTTATGCTGCATGAATCCTAGTTGTGTTAATTCGAAGTTTTTCTTTTGCCCAGGTTATTGCTGAACTAGTGACAGACAAGGATCTTGCAGAAGGACGTCTTTACCCACCGCTGAACACCATCAGAGATGTTTCATTCAAGATTGCTATGAGGGTATGAAAATATTTTTGTTTGTTAAAGACAAATTAAACCGTCGCACTTGCAAAGAGCTACTGTAATTTCGGTGGATGTGGTGAAGCAGTAGCACCAAGACATGGCCGGCAGTGTTTTAGGGGCAAACAATCCTGGTTTGTTTCTTTTCTTTGTTCCTTTATTTTAAGCAGTAGTTACAATTTGCAACTGGATCATTGTAACTGTGGATCAGTCAATGGAGCAAAAACTAATGCAGAGATGAACCAAAAGCTTTAAAGCAAACTTCTGGCTATTATTGGTAACAAATCTCTGGGCAATGGAAATATGAAAATGAAAGAACTAGAAGTCTGGGATTGTTCCCATAGACTGGAAACAGGCACATGTGGTGCCTATATTTAAAAAGCAGTGCAAGTAGAACCTCGGAATTATAAGCCAGTAAATTTGATGTTGCGATAAGGAATTAAAAGAGATGCATAGTACGATCATTTGGAAAGAGCAGTAGTTCTTAGGTTGCACAGATGGCTGTTAAGTAAGGTCCCATCCTGTGGAATTAGCGCTCAAATTTTATGCTGGATTGCAAATCGGTTACATTCACGTAGGCAGCTATGGGTTGAGGTCCAGTAAGTTGTGGATCAATGTTTAGACCGTTGCCCTTCACCATATTTATTAATGATTTGAATGAAGGCATCAGGAGTCCAGTCCTCAAGTTTGCTGATGGCACTAAGGATAGTGCAGAATTTAGAACTTTAGACAAAATAAATAGACTGCAGGCTGATTTAGATACATTGGGGAAATGGGCCTGGGTGTGGTAGCTGTCATCAGTAACAACTGCTTGCATTTATGTAGCATTTTTAATGTAGAAGAAGTCCCAAAATGCTTCACAAAGGATTAATCAAAAAAAATGACACTGAACCAAAGAAGGAGATATTAGGATTGGTGACCAAAATCTTGGGTCAAAAGGTAGCTTGAAGGAGTGTCTCAGAGGAGGAGAGGGAGGTGACGAGGCAGAGGGCATTAGAGAGAGAATTCTAGAGCGTGGGACCAAGGTGGCTGAAGGCACAGCCGCCAATAAGCGAGGAAGGGGGTTGCGCAAGAAGCCAGATTTACAGAAACTGAAAGTAATATATCCAAGTTTGCTGATGATACAAAGCTGGGTGGGAATGTAAGTTGTGAGGAGGATGCAAGGAGGCTTCAAGGGGATATAGACAGGCTAAGTGAATGGGCAAGAACATGGCAAATGGAATATAATGTGGAAAAATGTGAAGTTATCCACTTTGGTCGGAAAAATAGAAAAGCAGAGTATTTTTTAAATGGTGAGAGATTGGGAAATGTTGGTGTTCAGAGGGACCTGGGCGTCCTTGTACATGAATCACTGAATGTTAATATGCAGGTACAGCAAGGAATTAGGAAAGCAAATGGTATGTTGGCCTTTATTACAAGAGAATTGGAGTACAAGAGTAAAGACGTCTTACTGCAATTATATAGGGCCCTGGTGAGACCACACCTGGAGTATTGTGAAATAAAAACAGAAAATGCTGGAAATACTCAGCAGGTCAGGCAGCATCTGTGGAGCGAGAAACAGAGTTAACGTTTCAGGTCGATGACCCTTCGTCAGAACTCGTACAGTTTTGGTCTCCTTACCTAAGGAAGGATATACTTGCCATAGAGGGAGTGCAACGAAGGTTCACCAGACTGATTCCTGGGATGGGGGGGATTGTCCTATGAGGAGAGATTGAGAAGATTAGGCCTATATTCTCTAGCGTTTAGAAGAATGAAAGTTGATCTCATTGAAACATACAACATTCTTACAGGGCTTGACAGGGTAGATGCAGGGAGGATGTTTCCCCTGGCTGGGGAGTCTAGAACCAGGAGTCACAGTCTCAGAATAAGGGGTCGGCCATTTAGGACTGAGATGAGGAGAAATTTCTTCACTCAGAGGATGGTGAATCTTTGGAATTCTCTACTCCAGAGGGCTGTGGAGGCTCAGTCGTTGAGTATATTCAAGACAGAGATCGATAGATTTTTGAATATTAGGGGAATCAAGGGATATGGGGATAGTGCAGGAAAGCGGAGATGAGGTAGAAGATCAGCCATGATCTTATTGAATGGCAAAGCAGGCATGAGGGGCCAAATGGCCTACTCCTCCTATTTCTTATGTTCAGGGAGAGAGGGTTGTAGGGCCGGAGGAGTTTACAGAGATGGGGAATGGCAAGGATTTAAATATGAGGATGAGAAATTGAGGCACTGGGGGACTAAAAGTCAATGTAGGTAGGCGAGGACGGGTAATGAGCGAACAGGACTGTTGTGTGCCATACAGCCTGGCACTTTTTAAAATTGCAAAAATATGCAATGACAATGCCACTGACAGGAGTAACAGCTAATGCAGCTACTTATCATGTGTTTCAATACACGTGCACCCCACAAACCAAATTTAATATATAATAGAGATGTAAACCAGCTGATCTCCTGTGGCATCGCTCATGATAGGTCACTGCCCAATGTATTACTCTGCTAATAATAAAGTGGAGCCGTGTTCCTTTAATGCCACAAATCTAATTGTTAGGTAAACATTGGCTGAACTGAAATAGAGTTTAATTGTCAGAGAACTTTGCAGCTTGGAATTTTAATACAAGTTTCAGACTACAACTCAGAAGCACCACGATTAATTTACATCTGTAACAAAGTATGATGTCAAAGCTCTAGAGATACCATTTTTAGTATATTAAATAAAACATATTTTGCTGATTTATTTGATTAATTATCAGTCACCCATTGATAAGGATCTAGGTATCTGACAGATAAGGAACTTCCTTTAGCCAAAGAAACATTACTCTCGGGCCGACCAAAGAGTCCACAGTCCTGTGCACTAATTCCATATCTTGAGGTTCTTTGTAACATACATGGGAGGAGTCACATGGAAGGGACTACAAAACAAGGGAATGAACAGGGACAGAAACCTAAACAAAAATAATTGAGGTTTGCTAGTCCTTAGACATTTGCTAGATGGTGCAGTGCACAGAAATGGGCCTCTCCACCAGGCACAAACATATCCTACTGGTCAGTTATGGAGCAGCATTGATGATAGTTGTCAAAAAGTCTGTGTCCTGCCTAATGTTACCCACATTCTTTGTCCTTCTGCATATCGATTCAAATTTCAGTGACACAATTCATCACAAGTTCTTTTTCTGCCCAGATAGCTGGTTTTAAATCCTGCAGTTACACAAACACTGTTCCTTTGGATGTTATTGTCTTTAATATATTTAATAGAAAGTTTGTGTAAAAATCTATCCATTGCATTGGTTTTAAATCCTGCAGTTACACAAACACTGTTCCTTTGGATGTTATTGTCTTTAATATATTTAATAGAAAGTTTGTGTAAAAATCTATCCATTGCATTGCATATCGTGTTTAATAGAAGATATCTTCAACTTTCATAATGCGGAGGTTGCAAATTCCAAGGGTGTCCTAGACATTTTTTCGGGTACAGCGCTGCTGGTTACTTCTGGTCTGATAGTTTCTAATTCAGGCGTGTGCCTGTATTTCCCAATGACTAATCATATGATCGTAGAACCTGAGCATCTAACAACAGGATCCTATGATTTGAACTGGATAGTGTGTCTTTCACATGCACTTCTCCAGTCTTTCAATAGACTGATAAACACTTTGGTGAACTGAGGCCAGATACAAATCATTAAGCTGTTTTACAGACAGCAAGTGAACATATGGAGTAACAGTTGTAAACAAACCTCATTACTTCACTTAATTTCACTTCTTTTCCTGAAGAATGAGAACAAAGTAACCCTGTCCCTATCGTGGACTTGTTTTTGACATTACCTTTCTTTCTAGACAACATCTAACTGGAAAAACTGGCCTCCTACATCTTAGTTTAAAGCCCATGGCTCACACCTGCTCCCCACAGTCTCCTGTTTAAAATTTACTGATGGCTCATGTGACTTTTTTCTCCTGTTCTCTTCCTGCATTCACAGGAAGTGGATGGGGTGGGAGGTGCCTCTGACTCTTTCCCATTCAGGGATTTGCCAGTAGGCCTGTCAACCAAATTGATTACCCCCTTTCCCAAGACTATCTTCACACGCTGGGCTTGTATGAATAGAATCACTTGCATCATATAAGTGTGGATCTTTTGTTGGACATTCTGAGATGCAATAACAAATGCCTTAATGTCCCCGGTAGTTGTGGAAATCTCTAATTTTAACACCTCGATTCCCTATTCCCCCCCACCCCACCCATGGCTTTTTAAACTTGTGCGAGTTCACTTTGTTTTAAAACACAACATTTAAACATGACTCATTCCCAAACTTTTTCCATGAAAGAGAAAATGGTCAAAAATCCCGATACGTTACAGTGGGGTTGATGCTTTTAAGAACATAAGAATAAGAAGCAGGAGTAGGCCATACGTCCCCTCGAGCTTGCTCCACCATTCAATAAGATCTTCGACCTCAACTCCACTTTCTGCCGGATCCCCATATCCCTGGATTCCCCTAGAGTCCAAAAATCTATGTATCTCAGCCTTGAATATACTCAACTTAAATTTTGTGACAACTGTTTGGCTGTCTGTAAGATTTCTTTTTTTTTTTGTAGATTGTGGATTACGCCTATAAAAATGGCCTTGCTGCCTGGTACCCTGAACCCAAGGACAAAGAAGCATTTGTTCGTGCTCAAATCTACAGCCCTGATTATGATTCCTTCATATTGGATAACTACGAATGGCCTAAAGAAGCCGTGGAAATCCAGAAAGTGTAATTATTTGTGCCAATTAAGTCTTTGACTAGAATATTTGATCTCAAAGTCTGGTAACCCTAATCGCAAGTCCAAACATACTGCCTTCGGAAGTGATTATTGCATTGCTTTAAAAAAACAGTACAATTACTGTTCCAAAGCAAGTCGCTCTCATTTATTAATTTCAAACCAACAAATGTTCTTCAGTGACAGGTGCACAGCAGTAATCCCGTGAGAGTTTATTGCATTTTTTCTTATCATATTATTTTTTATCTTGCAGGAATTATTTAGCGTTTCATTTTTTTAATTAATGTTTACTCATTTTAAACAAATATTGCTTGCCATTTGAACAATTTGAATAGGTATGTTATCTCTGCATTACATTACTATTATGACAAAGATCAAAAGACAGGTATTGAAAAGGCATTTAATTGTCTGGAGGCTCTGGGTTCATATTCACTGAACTGTATAATCTTACACAAGACACATAGCTATGGCGTCATTAGCATTTTGCACAAAATAAGTTAAATTCCTTTTCTAAACATGGTAACCATTGTCTCTGGAGTCATGTTTATAATGCCACACTTTTAGTTTGGATTTCTGTTTTTCTTGGGTCTACTAGTCTGCCTTTGGGATAAAGGAGTCTAATTTAGCACTGTAAATAGTGGATTGATGCCGGTCTCTCGGAATCTAAGCTAAAACTGTGCCCGTATCTAAACAACTTAGAAGTTCTCCGGCAGAAAACCGGAGAACTGGGTAATAAAGTAATTAGTGCATTATCCTTTCACCTATAGAAGCTAGGTTGACTCTAGTCCAGGTGGTTGACCAAAAGTCATCCATCCATGATGGATTAAAGGTTTCCATGGAAAATGATTTAGGACAGGATCAACCCAATTCCTAGTTGGTGTTGGCACTCAAATTGATCATCTTCCACAGGCCATAAGGATGTCTTCAGTGGGAAATTGTAAGTTACTTGGGTACAGTAGGAATGCTTTTCTGAAATTGGACCCAAGACATGTTGAAAGAACTTTACTCAGCATCCAGCCTGTGCTACATCCAACCTGGGAGTGCATGGTGCTGTTTTCATTACTCTAAATGAGAAAGTATGTATCCCATTTCCCAGCACTGAGATTCTGCACTTTGATGAAATTAAGAAAAGAAAGAATCTCAAAATCCAAGGGTGTGTTTAGCCACCTAATATTTTGAGAAAAGCTACTCTTATTTCTGTTTTTTGGGCATGCTACACTCATCTGATCTGATGCTTGTATTATGTGTGTATGTCAGCTGAAAACATCAGGAAGCTAAGCTGTGTTTTATTTTGAATATTTGTTGCTGAAATATTTTATATATTCCCCTGCAACATGACACATTTATTTCATTTATTTTTGGAAGGCTTGAGGTATCAATCATTTTACACTTGCAGTCTTTTGTAAACATTTCTGCTGTGTTGGAAGATGTCATTGTACTGATTGTAGAAAAAAAGTAAACCAAGAATCTTGTGAGGATGTGCTTTGTAAGAGAACAATAAATCATGGTCTGTAAATCCATTGCTGTTCGTTATTACTGGTGACCATAACACAGAGCCATTGCTATAGAGACAAACCATCTGTTTGACTACATACATACACTTACTTTATTTATAAAGGCTTCAACATAAACTGGAAAGTAGGCATGATTCTATGCTTCTCTGTCCTGGGCCGCAACCTGTGTTGACAGTGGAATTTATTATTTGGAATGCCCTACATGGTATTACTGAAGCTCAACGTATTTTAGACATAATAGTCTTGTTGGCCGGTGCTGGTTGCGCAGGGCTGTGTATGTTAAAGCTAAGGTTAATTATTTTTATCTTCAAATATCTTTTGGCCTTGCCATCATAGTACTCCTCTTCTTAGGCAGTCCCTCGGAACCGAGGATGACTTGCTTCCACATTAAAAATTAGTTCTCAGGTGACTGATGAGTCCAATACGGGACCTACAGACTCTGTCACAGGTGGGGCAGACGGTGGCTGAAGGGGTGGGGTGCTTGGGTTGATGTGCGCTCCTTGAGCTGTTTGCGCTTGGCTTCCGCTTGCTCCCAGCGAAGAGACTCAAGGTGTTCGGCGCCTTCCCGGATGCTTCTCCTCCACTTTGTGCAGTTTTGGGCCAGGGATTCCCAGGTATCGGTGGGGATGTTGCACTTTTTCAAGGAGGCTTTGAGGGTGTCCTTGAGGCGTTTCCTTTGCCCACCTGGGGCTCTTGCCGTGTCGGAGCTCCGAGTAGAGCGCTTGTTTTGGGAGTCTCGTATCGGGCATGCGGATGATGTGGCCCGTCCATCGGAGCTGATCGAGCGTGGTCAAAGCTTTGATGCTGGGGATGTTGGCCTGAGCGAGAACACTGACGTTGGTGCGGCTATCCTGCCAATGGATTTGCAGGATCTTGCGGAGGCAGCGTTGGTGGTACCTCTCCAGTGGTTTGAGGTGCCTGCTGTACATGGTCCATGTCTCTGAGGCATACAGGAGGGCGGGTATCACTGTAGACCATGAGCTTGGTGCCGGGTTTGAGGTCCTGGTCTTCAAACACTCTCTTCCTCAGGCGACTGGGGGCACAATGGACATGATCTTCACCGCGCGTCAACTACAAGAGAAATGCAGGGAACAGCACCAACCGCTGTACATGGCCTTCTTTGACCTCACAAAGACCTTCGATACTGTCAACCGTGAGGGATTATGGAGTGTCCTCCTCAAATTCGGCTGCCCACAAAAGTTTGTCACCATCCTCCGCCTGCTTCACGACAACATGTAAGCCGTGATCCTGAGCAACGGTTCCACCACAGACCGAATTCACGTACGGACCGGGGTCAAGCAAGGCTGTGTCATCGCACCAACGCTCTTCTTGATCTTCCTTGCTGCAATGCTCCATCTCACCCTGAAGAGATAATTACTAGTCCTAGCCCCTTTAGGGCTACCCCAGATCAGGCGTATTCCCCAGACATTCACTTTCAACTAAAGTTTGACGTAGCCGAATCCTAAAGACGCTTAATTGGGTCTATAGGTCTGGACCATCTCTCCCTAAAGGAAAGGAACAACCTGGAGATGTTACCGTCCTCCAGATAGCACTTTTAATAAGTTTAGCTAGACTGTAACGTTACGGATATTATGAGGGTCCGGAAAACTCCCCCAGAATTGTGCAACTCCTCACCAAAGAGCGTAGAGAGATTGAGTTCGCAAGTTTGATACAGAAGTATTATGTGAGACAATTCTAAAAATATATAGATTTATTAAAGAATCGACATGTAATTACAGTAGGTGTTTCAATCACAACATTAACAGTTCCAAAAAGAGAAAGCTTTTACAATCTTATTTTCAGAGATCCTTATTCTCAAATCTTAACTTCGCTACAGTTTTATAGTTCTTAGTTTTTATTCAGGATATCCACCAAAATCAAATACAGTACCGTTGATCCCCGAGGTACAAAGAGTTGTAGACTTACAGAGCCGCCTCTGAAGCCTGAGAATGGCTTTGCCCCTTTGCAGCGAATCTATCATCCCATTTGAAATTTCAATATTTATACCCTTTTTCAGTGGTATTTCCTTTGAAGTTTTCTGCTGATGTAAGCTAATTATCTCGTCATTTTTCTGCTGATCCCTGCTATTCTCAGTTACTTCAGCTGGTAGCAATGCAGAATTATGTCTCCGGTGTAGGTATCTCAAGCTTAACACAAAAACTGTGTAACAGCAGGTGCATCTATTTGATGTCATTTTTACCAAGGTCTTCTATGCAATTCTTAGTCACCTCAGCTGGTTGTAACACAGAATTATGTCTCTCTAGGTGTTCCAAGTTCAACACAAAAACAATGTGACGGTTGGTGCCTCCCCCACTTGATGCCATTCCCACGAAGGCATATGTTTCTTAATGTTATGTGTTTCTTTCCGAAGTGTAATTTAGAACACCTTAACAGGGTGTACCATTGTCTTATTTCCAAAGCTTCAGACTTCAGGAGCCTCCAACCTCCTGTTTCAATAAGGTTATTGATTCAGTGTCAACAACTTATCTTATCCCAATAGCCTGAATGCTGTTAACAATACAACTTCTCCATTGTTAGGTTTTTAGATTTTCAAGCCCAGTTTGTCATGTTTTAATAAGGCCAGAATTCTTTCATAGAATGGTGTATTTTTCTGAATATGGCTTATTCCTTCACAACCCTCAGTAAGCTCCCCGCTGGAGTGGAGCTAATTTACAGATCAAACGGGAAACTGTTCAACCTCAGTCGCCTCCGGTCCAGATCCAAGGTCGTCCCATCCTCTGTCGTCGAATTACAGTGTGCAGACAACGCTTGCATCTGCGCACACTCGGAGGTCGAACTCCAAACTATCGTCAACACCTTCACCGAAGCGTACGAGAGCATAGGCCTTACACTAAACATCCGTAAGATAAAGGTCCTCCACCAACCTGCCGCCGCCACACAGTACTGCCCCCCGATTATCAAAATCCACGACGAGGCCTTGGACAACGTGGACCACTTTCCATACCTCGGGAGCCTGCTGTCAACAAGGGCAGACGTCGATGACTAAGTCCAACACCGCTTTCAGTACTCTTCAAAGAGCAAGTGGCACTCTTAACATGCAATAGCTTGTTCCTCTAAACTTGAAAATGCTCAATACCAATTATTTGAAGGATGATTTTAAAAAACTGTTGCTAAGTTTATAGAAAAATGGGTTTGTTTCATAGAAAGATTGTTGATTTAGTTTTGTTTTCCTATTTTCTAGTCTTTTTTGAACCAACGTTCAACGTTCAAAAAAGCATATATGTATCCATCTTGTGGATATCTGCTGATGCCAATCTCAAACTAATGACTATGGGTAAGTAATAGCTGTCATGATGCGGAGATGCCGGTGTTGGACTGGGGTGGACAAAATTGAGAGGTCGCACAACACCAGGTTATAGTCCAACAGTTTTATTTGAAATCACAAGCTTTCGGAGCTATCGATTGCTCCTTCCTCAGGTGAAGTAAATTAGATACAGAATCGCCAAAGCATATATAGATAGAGAACAAAGCATGTGTACCTTACAATTGCAGACCACTAAATTAAATCATCCTGACTATCTGCCGAGGTGTGATAAAGTTAATCAAGTCAGCCTTGATTAACTTTATCACACCTCGGCAGATAGTCAGGATGATTTAATTTAGTGGTCTGCAATTGTAAGGTACACATGCTTTGTTCTCTATCTATATATGCTTTGGCGATTCTGTATCTAATTTACTTCACCTGAGGAAGGAGCAATCGATAGCTCCGAAAGCTTGTGATTTCAAATAAAACTGTTGGACTATAACCTGGTGTTGTGCGACCTCTCAATTAAGTAATAGCTGCCAGGGATGAATCTCTGATTTTTCTCTCTCTCTTCACATATCTGAAATGATTGTACATATCAAGTCACATGGCATTCAGTACTAACTTGCATTCATATAGCACCTTTAATGTTGGAAAATGCCCCATAGCACTTCACAGAGGCATAATCAAAAAATAGATGCTGTGCCAATGAAGGAGATATTAGGATGGGTGACCTTAAAGCTTGGTCAAAGACCTGGGTTTTAAGCAGGGTCTCCAGGAAAAGGGGGATGTATGCAATTCCAGACCATGGGCCCGAGGCAGCTGAAGGCACGGCTACCAGTGGTGGGATAAAGGGAGGATGGGGATGCACAAGAGGCCAGAGTCAGAGGAATGGAGAGGTGGGGGTGGGGGGGGCTGTGGTTGTAGCCCTGGAGGAGGTTACAGAGATGAGAAGGAGTAAGGCCATGAAGAGATTTTAACATGAGGATGGGAATTTTAAATTTGAGGCATTGGGGGACTGGGAAATGATGTAGGTCCGTGAGGACAGGGATGATGTGCCAGCAGGACTTGGTATGGAATAAGATACTATCAGCAGAGTGATGCACAAGCCGAAGTTTACAAAGGGTGCAAATTTGGATGCTGGCCAGGAGAACATTAGAATAATCCAGTCTGGAGATGGCCAAGGCATGGATGAGGATTTCAGCTGCAGGTGGACTGAGGTAGGGGGAATGGAGCGCACGGTTACCGAGGTGGAAGTAAGCAGTCTTTGTGGTGGAGAAATGGGGTCTGGAGCTCAACTAAGATGCTGAAGTTGTGAATAGTCTGGTTCAACCTGAGATAGTGGCCAGGGAGGGAGTGGAATCAGTAATGAGGATACGGACCTTGTGGCAAGGGCCAAAAACAATGGCTTCAGTCTTACCAGTATTTAGCTGGAGGAAATTGTGGCTCACCCGAGTGTGGATATCGGACAAGCAGTCTGAGAACACAAAGGTAATGGAGTCAGGAGAGGTAGTGGAGCGGTAAAGTTGGCTGTCACCAGCATACGTGTAGAAACTGACCATATCTCCACAGATGTTCTCGCCAAGAGGCAGCGTATAGATGAGGAGGAGAAGGGAGACAAAAATAGATCCTTTGAGAACTCCACAAGTAACGATGGGGGGCTAGAAGAGAAACCATCGCTGGAGATGCTCTGGCTACAATTGGCGAGGTTAAAGTGGAACCAAGTGAGGACTGTCCCACCAAGCTGGACAACAGAGGAGAGGTGTTGGAGGAGGATGATGTGGTCAAGCGTGCCAAAGGCTGCAGAGAGGACGAGGAGGGATAATGCAAAATGAACACGGAGGATGTTAGTTTATTACTTCGGTTAGGATGGTTTTGGTGCTATGGGAGGAGTGGAAACCTAATTGGAGAGGTCCAAACAGGTGAGTTGCCAGAAAGATGGGCATGGATTTGGGAGGCAACAGCATGTTCAAAAGCATTGTAGATGAAAGGTTGGATATTGAGTGGTATTTTGCAGAATAGAGAGGTCAAGGGTAGCTTTTATGGGGGCGGTGATAATGGTGGTTTTAAAAGGGAGATAGTGTCTGAGAAGAGGCAACCATTTACACTGTCCGCTTGCATGGGGCCAGGAAGGGAAGTTGGGTGGTCAACTTTAGTTCAATGGGAATCTGATCAAGGGAGCAGGAGGTGGGTCTTGCGAACAAGAAGAGCTCAGAGAGAGCATAGGTTTTGGTATAGAAAAAGAACTTGCATTGATACAGCACCTTTCATAGCATCACAGCATCCCAAAGCACTTCACAGCAAATGAAGGTCCGACCGCATATCCTCTTTATCACAAAGACCGCCTACTTCCACCTCCGTAACATTGTCCGTCTCCGCCACTGCCTCCGCCCATCTGCTGCTAAATTCCTCATCCATGCTTTTGTTACCTCTGCAGTCCTGCCACATCCAGTCGTGAATGGTGGTGGACAATTAAACAACTAACGGGAGGAGGAGGCTCCATGGACATCCCCATCCTCAATGATGGCGGGGCCCAGCACATGAGAACAAAAGACAAGGCTGAAGCATTTGCAACCATCTTCAGCCAGAAGGGCCAAGCGGATGATCCATGTCAGCCTCCTCCTGAGGTCCCCACCATCACAGAAGCCAGTCTTCAGCCAATTCAATTCACTCCACGTGATAGCAAGAAAAAGCTGAGCGCACTGGATACAGCAAAGGCTATGGGCCCCGACAGCATTCTGGCTGACGTACTGAAAACTTGTGCTCCAGAACTAGTCATGCCTCTAGCCAAGCTGTTCCACTACAGCTACAACACTGGCATCAACCCGACAATGTGTAAAACTGCCCAGGTATGTCCTGTCCACAAAAAGCAGGACAAACCTAATCCAGCCAATTACCACCCCATCAGTCTACTCAATCATCAGCAAAGTGATGGAAGGTGTTGTCAACAGTGCTATTAAAAGCAACACTGACTCACCAATAACACCTGCTCACAAATGCTCAGTTTAGGTTCCGCCAAGACCACTCAGCTCCAGACCTCACTACAGCCTTGGTCCAAACATGGACAAAAGAGCTGAATTCCAGAGGTGAGGTGAGAGTGATTGCCCTTGACATCAAGGCAGCATTTGACCGAGTGTGGTATCAAGGAGCCCTGGTAACATTGAAGTCAATGGGAATCAGGGGGATAACTCTCCACTGGCTGGAGCCATACCTAGCACAAAGGAAGATGGTTGTGGTTGTTGGAGGCCAACCATCTTCAGTTGCTTCATCAATGACCTTGCCTCCATCATAGGGTCAGAAGTGGGGATGTTCGCTGATGATTGCACAGTGTTCAGTTCCATTTGCAACTCCTCAAATAATGAAGCAGTCATTGCCTGCATGCAGCGAGAACTGGACGACATTCAGGCTTGGGCTGATAAGAGGCAAGTAATATTCGTGCCACACAAGTGCCAGGCAATGACAATCTCCAACAAGAGAGAGTCAAACCACCGCCCCTTGACATTCAACGGCATTACCATCGCTGAATTCCCCCACCATCAACATCCTGGGGGTCATCATTGACCAGAAACTTAACTGGACCAGCCACATAAATACTGGGAAGAGTGTCTCACCTCCTGACTCTCCAAATCCTTTCCACCATCTACAAGGCACAAGTCTGGAGTGTGATGGAATACTCTCCACTTGCCTAGATGAGTACAGCTCCAACAACACTCAAGAAGCTTGACACCATCCAAGACAAAGCAGCCCACTTGATTGGCACCCCATCCACCACCATGCTCTCCCTCCACTACCGGCACCGTGGCTGCAGTGTGTACCATCTACAAGATGCACTGCAGCAACTCGCCAAGGCTTCTTCAACAGAACCTCTCAAACCCACGACCTCTACCACTTAGAAGGACAAGGGCAGCAGGGGCATGGAAACACCATCACCTGCAAGTTCCTCTCCAAGTAACACACCATCCTGACTTGGAAATCTATCGCCATTCCTTCATCGTCGCTGGGTCAAAATCCTGGAACTCTCTCCCTAACAGCAACTGTGGGAGTACCTTCACCACATGACTGCAACGGTTCAAGAAGGCGGCTCACCACCAACCTCTCAATGGCAATTAAGGATGGACAATAAATGCTGGCCATGCCAGCGACGCCCACATCCCATGAACAAATTTTTAAAATGCTACATCACAAATGTAATGTACCTAAAGATGTTATGCATGGAGGCAGAGGGTATGGCTGAGGTACTAAACAAGTACTTTGCATTTGTTTTCAAGGAAGAGGATGCTGCTATAGACATAGTAAAGGAAGAGGTAGTGGAGATACTTGATAGGATAAAAATTGATAAAGAGGAGGTATTAGAAAGGCTGGCTGTACTTAAAGTAGATAAATCACCAGGAGCGGATAGGATGCATCCTAGGATGCTGAGGGAATTGAAGGAGGAAAAAGCAGAGGTACTTGCCATAATATTCCAATCCTCCTTAGATACGGGGGGTGATGCCAGAGGACTCGAGAATTGCAAATGTTACACCATTTGACCAGTTTGACCTCGATGGTGGCCAGCACGGATTTGTTAAAGGCAAATCGTGTTTAACTAATTTGATTGAGCTCTTTGATGAGGTAACAGAGAGGGTTGATGAAGGTAATGTGGTTGACGTAGTGCACATGGGTTTCTAAAAGGCATTCGACTGAAGCCCATGGAATAAAAGGAACAGTGGCAGCATGGATATGGAATTGGCTAAGTGATAGGAAACAGAGAGTAGTGGTGAACAGTTGTTTTTCGGGATGGAGGAAGGTATGCAGTGGTGTTCCCCAGGGGTCGGTTCTAGGACCACTGCTTTTCTTGATATATATTAATGACTTGGACGTGGGTGTACAGGGCACAATTTCAAAATTTGCAGATGACACAAAACTTGGAAGTATAGTGAACAGTGAGGAGGAGAGTGATAGACTTCAGGAAGACATAGACAGGCTGGTGAAATGGGCGGACACGTGGCAGATGAAATTTAACGCAGAAAAGTGTGAAGTGATACATTTTGGTAGAAAGAATGAGAGGACATATAAACTAAATGGTACAATCCTGAAGAGAGTGCACGAACAGAGAGACCTGGGGGGTATGTGTGCACAAATCGTTGAAGGTGGCAGGGCAGGTTGAGAAAGCAGTTAAAAAGGCTTACAGGATCCTGTGCTTCATAAATAGAGGCATAGAGTACAAAAGTGTGGAAATTATGATGAACCTGTATAAAACACTGGTTTGGCCCCAACTGGAGTACTGTGTCCAATTCTGGGCACCACACTTTAGGAAGGATGTGAAGGCCTTAGAGAGGGTGCAGAAAAGATTTACGAGAAGGGCGCTGGTGAGACCACACCTGGAGTACTGCGTGCAGTTTTGGTCTCCTTATTTAAGGAGGGATATACTTGCATTGGAGGCAGTTCGGCGAAGGTTCACTAGGTTCATTCCTGAGATGAAGGGGTTGTCTTATGAAGAAAGGTTGAGCAGGTTGGGCCTATACGCATTGGAGTTTAGAAGAATGAGAGGTGATCTTATTGAAACATATAAGATTCTGAGGGGGCTTGACAGGGTAGATGCAGGGAGGATGTTTCCCCTTGTGGGGGAATCTAGAACTAGGGGACACAGTTTCAGGATAAGGGGTCACCCATTTAAAACAGAGATGAGGAGGAATTTTGTCTCTCAGAGGGTGGTAAATCTTTGGAATTCTCTACCCCAGAGAGCTGTGGAGGCGGAGTCATTAAATATATTCAAGGCGGAGATAGACATATATTTGAGCTACAGGGGAGTCGAGGGTTATGGGGAGCGGGCGGGAAAGTGGCATTGAGGCCAAGATCAGATCAGCCATGATCTTATTGAATGGCCTACTCCTGCTCCTATTTCTTATGAATGATTCCAGGAATGAGGGATTTCAGTTACGTGAATAGACTGGAGAAGCTAGGGTTGTTCTCTTTGGAGCAGAGAAGATTGAGAGGAGATTTGATAGAAGTATTCAAAATCATGAGGGGTCTGGACAGAGTAGATAGAGGGAAACTGTTCCCATTGGCAGAAGGGTCGAGAACCAGAGGACACAGATTTAAGGTGATTGGCAAAAGAAGCAAAGGTGACGTAAGAAAAAGCTTTTTTACGCAGCGAGTGGTTGAGATCTGGAATGCTCTGCCTGAAAGGGTGGTGGAGGCAGATTCAATCACTGCTTTCAAAAGGGAGTTGGATAAGTATCTGAAGGAAAGAAATTTGCAGGGCTACGGGGAAAGGGTGAGGGACTAGCTGAAGTGCTCTTCCAGAGAGCTGGCATGGGCTTGACGGGCTAAATGGCCTTCCGTGCTGTAAACATTCTATGATTCATTCTAGGACACTGGAAAAGGATGGTGTCCTATGTCACTTCTGCAAATGACTCAACAAATGAAGTGAGTCTATAGTTAATTTGAGGAGCTAATTCAATCATGGAGTTCAGCTTTTATTTCTTAACTATTAATGCATCATGTACACAGTTTATGATGTCATCTGACCTGGCGATTGGCCTCCTGCCTTTGCAATTCATTAAAAAGTGGCCATTGTCCTAAATATAATTCTAAATCACTAAATGAAAGGGTTTTTTTCAAAAGAAAAATACTGTAATAGTTGGCAAGAATTATTGTTTGTTATATCCTGACTTTCATGAGAGCATTGTGGCAAGTTTAAAGTCATTACACCTATTAAGTCGTCATTATTTTTTATATTTTTGGCCTCACTTTTTAAGAAAATTATTCTTGGGATGCAAGTGATGTTGCCAAGGCTGCTTTTATTGCCCATTCCTGGTTGGGCCTGAACAGATGATGGTGGGCTTTTCCTTGAACTGCTGCAGTCCTTGTTATGTTGGTGCTCCCATAATGGTGTTAGATGGGTAATTCCAGGATTTTACCCCAATGATGAAAGAGCAGTAGAATATGTCCAAATCAAGATGCTGAGTGATTTCAATGAGAATTTGAAGATGATGATGTTCCCACAACATTGATGCTCTTGTCCTTCTTAGTGGTAGAGGTTATGGGACTGGGAGGTGTTGTCAAAATAAGCTTGGTGTGTATTGCTGCAGTGCATGTTGTAGTTTGTACATACCGCAGCCACAGAGTTCTATGGTATTCCCAATCAAGCCGACTGCTATGTTTGGGATAGTGTTGAGCTTTTTAAGTTTTGTGGCTGTATCCATCCAGCTGAGTAATGAGTATTTTATCACTGCTGACGTAAGCCTTGTAAATGGCAGCAAGGCTTTGAGGGGTCAGGAGGTCAGCCACTTGTCACAGAGTACCCAGCCTCTATCCTGCTCTTGTAGCCATAGTGTTGATATGACTGGTCATTGGTAAGACCCAGGATGTTGATGCTGGGGGCCTCAGTGATGGTGGTGCCATTGAAGGTCAGCCTAGGTTAGGCCTTTTCTTGTTGGAGATGGTCATTGCCCGGCACTTAGGTGGCACAAGTGTTATCTTTCGCAGATTTAATCGTGGAATACGCCTTGAACTTTATTTTTGAAAAATGTTCACTGAAGAAAGGCTGAATGTCACAATCCTTTATGCAGTCAGTTTCAGGTTAGGTTAAAAACCTAATACAGCAGAGAATGCAGCACTTTCTTGCGATTAGAGTTTTTGAATCAATGTCAAAAATGCAGCAATTTCACGCTGAGCTGAGTGTTCACTGGGTCTGCATTTGGTGTTTATCCATTTCATTAACCTGTCAGTCAGTAACATTCAGCCAATTGGTTTTTCATATGCTGAAAATCTGGAATAATCCTGACCATTTCTGTGTTAAGTAAGATTTTACGATTAATAGGATGATCGACAATATTACACTTAAGCAATTTTTTTTTACTGATTTCACACATGAATAAAAATTGTTCTTTCCTAATCCACCTTTTCTATCTATCAATCAATCAGTCCTATCTCTCTTGTTAGATTGTGAGTTTCTTTCATGGTATCTGTGGAAACCACTATGCATGTGGCCAAAAGCTATATAAATGACTGAATGGAACATCAAAAGCTGCTTATACAATAGTGGTTAAGGTCAACTTTTTTATCACGATAAACATTTTCCATATAATTACTGATTGCTCCAACCCCTGCAAGCATAGTCATAGTCTAGTACAAAATATGATTAACATTTCTTACTTTCCAGAAACATGTTGGTTGTACATTGGTTTAGATTCCAGAGTAGTGAGTTGTGCTTGTAGCTTACAGATGTGTTCTAACACTCAGCTTCAAGTCTGTGTTCTGTATGAGTAACCTTATAAATAGCTTGCAAGGAAAATCTGGAGTTTCCTTCTTCCTTGATAAATTCAGTGGGTTTCCTTTTCCTTGCTTCTCACAACCAGGGTTGTGCTGGGTTAGGTAGAATCACTGACACAGACCCCTTCCATCAACATTGGTCCTTTCATTGTCTTCTGAGTTTTCCATTAACCATTGTTTTCACACATCTTATAGCCATCGGAGAGGATTGGCACGACCTGGGTGAGACTTTTTGTCAGTTTCACCAGATCCCAGTAGAACACACCATGCTAATCCTGTCCCCATCCAAAACAGGATTTCCCCTTGTAAGTACAGTATCTTCTTCAATTCTCATAATGCCTCAGTTGGTAAAACTAGCGTGTGATTGAGCCGCACAGACCAGAGGACTACAGGTTCAATTCCTAGTCTGGGCAGAGCTAACTGATCTCAACCAGGGTGGTAGTAGGAGCATTACAATTGACTGACTGCAGATGAACCCTCTGCCATCCTGGAAGGAGGTGATAGTGTAGCAGTTGAGGGCAGTGATGACTTTTCGAGCATTAAATATTGCAGTTGGGACAAACCCCTTAATTTGTTAAGAATTGTCAACACAAAAACTACCTCTGTCTCTTTAAAAGCTCCATTCCCCTTTCAGCTAACATTAAACAACCCATTATAAGAACATAAGAATTGGGAGCAGGAGTAGGCCCTCGAGCCTGCTCCACCATTCAAGAAGATCATGGCTGATCTCCGACCTCAACTTCACTTTCCCGCCCGATCCCAATATCCCTTGATTCTCCTAGAGTCCAAAATTCTATCGATCTCAGCCTTGAATATACTCAAAGACTCAGCATGCACAGCCCTCTGGGGCAGAGAATTCCAAAGATTCACAACCCTCTGAGTGAAGAAATTCCTCCTCATCTCGCTCTTAAATGGCCGACCGCTTATCCTGAGACTATGCCCCCTAGTTCTAGACTCCAGCCACGGGAAACAACCTCTCAGCATCTACCCTGTCAATCCCCCTCAGAATCTTATATGATTCAATGAGATCACCTCTCATTCTTCTAAACTCCAGAGAGTAAAGGCCCATTCTACTCAATCTCTCCTCATAGGACAATCCTCTCATCCCAGGAATCAATCTAGTGAACCTTTGTTGCACTGCCTCTTAGGCAAGTATATTCTTCCTTAGATAAGGAGACCAAAACTGTGCACAGTACTCCAGGTGTGGTCTCACCAAGGCCCTGTACAATTATAGCAAGACTTCCTTACTCTTGTACTCCAACCCCCTTGCAATAAAGGCCAACATGCCATTTGCCTTCCTAATTGCTTGCTGTACCTGCATGCTAACTTTTTGTGTTTCCTGTACGAGGACACCTAAATCTCTCTGAACACCAACATTTAATAGTTTCTCACCATTTAAAAAATATTCTGTTTTTCTATTCTTCCTACCACAGTGAATAACCTCACATTTCCCCACATTATACTCCATCTGCCACATTATTGCCCACTCACTTAATCTGTCTATATCCCTTTGCAGACTCTGTGTCCTCCTCACAGCTCACTTTCCCACCTAGCTTTGTATCGTCGGCAAACTTGGATACATTGCACTCGGTCCCTTCATCTAAGTCATTAATGTAGATTGTAAATAGCTGAGGCCCCAACACTGATCCTTGTGGCACCCCACTAGTTACAGCCTGCCAACCGGAAAATGACCCGTTTATCCCTACTCTCTGTTTTCTGTCCGTTAACCAATCCTTTATCCATGCTAATACATTACCCCCAACCCCATGAGCCCTTATCTTGCATAACAACCTTTTATGTGGTACCTTACCGAATGCCTTTTGGAAATCAAAATACACTACAACCACTGGTTCCCCTTTATCTACCCTGCTAGTTACATCCTCAAAAAACTCTAATAAATTTGTCAAACACAATTTCCCTTTCATAAAACCATGTTCACTCTGCCTAATCATGTTACGAATTTCTAAATACTCTGTTACCACTTCCTTAATAATGGATTCCAGCATTTTCCCGACAACTGATGTCAGGCTAACTGTTTCCTCTCTTCTTCCTTTCTTGTGAAAGGGTAGAATTAGTGCTGGGCAGAACTTTCGCCTGAAGACTAGGTAATCCTAACTTTCATATGAAATGCCTAACTTGTATGAATGACACATGCATAATCAACCTCTTTCACATCATATTACATACCAGTGTTGAAGGCAGGCAGGAAATTTGTGCAGGGGGTAGTTCTGAGTGGGGAACCAGCAAGATAGTTAAAGGTAAGATTTTGCTGCCCCACTCACCTTTTTTTCGCCATCAGGAATGTTCCTGCCAATTGGAAATTCTCATTCATAAAGTTTACTGGCTGTGAATAAAGCTGTGCTCACACCATGTATGTCCTCCAGCTAAGAAAATGCAGATTCACAGCTTCAAGCAGCCCACGGTATAACTACAGTGCTGCCAGCTACAAGTCACTCTCCTCCGCTACTGGTCTCAGACCAGTAGTGCAGCATAGCTGCAGCCTTTACTGTTAGCTCATCAGAGGTGGACACTAACTCATCGCTAGCAAAATGGTGAGTGAAATTTTCCAGGCCTACTATATATACAATTCAAGAGGGCTTGATTCCTGCAGCCATTTCTTTTCCCTGACTTCAATTCAGAATCCTTCAGCTCCACCAAGTGGAGAATGAGGAAGTGTGGTTATATTTAGAGACTCCAGAGAACAACACAAGTACAAGATCGAAAACACAAGAAAGCAAGGGATTTTTTTTTTAAGTTACCTACAATTTAATTATTGATTAAATGTTTTTAATCATCCTAAAAGATCGCAAGGTAGAACTTGTGATTGGCCAAATTCATGTACAAAGACATAACAACTTGCATTTGCTTGGGCACAGAGCTTGGAGACAGAGCTTGGAGACAGAACTGGGTGAATTGCAATCGGAGTGGAAGCTGAGAATTTGTTGATAGTAGGAGTTCGGTGGAGAGGAGGAAGGCGGTTCCTTACGCCCAACTCAAAAGAAGGATGGAACCGTAGAACCCGAGGATCCTAAGATAAGTATCGAGGTATCTAATATTTAAAATATCTAATAAGTAAAAAGTTTATGGTTTTCCATACAGACTGCATTTGACACATTAGACCCCCTGTGACCCCACCTCATTGTCTTAGTTGTATCTTGCTATGTCTTTGATATAATGCCTTCCTGACTGACCTGATTGCCTTTTATCACACCTCGGCAGAGAAACAGTCAGAAAGATTAACTGTAGTCGTCTGACATTGTACGCTGCACAGGCATTGTTCTCTGTCTATATATGCTTTGCCGATTCGTATTCCTTCACTTCACCTGACGAAGGGGCAGCAGCTCCGAAAGCTTGTGATTTCAAATAAAACTGTTGGACTATAACCTGGTGCTGTGCGACTTCTCACTTTTGTCCACCCCAGTCCAACACCGGCATCTCCGCATCATGGCCACTATCGACACCACAAACTGCCGGCTCAAAGTGGAGAGAATCGCCAAGAAGATCGCGCATATCGACACAGACATCAAGTATCTACAGAGATGCAAGAAAGCAGACAAGATCCCGAAAGGACTACAGATCACGAACCCACTCAAGTCGACATACAACACAGACTACGCTGAGAGACTCTGCCGTCGTACCTCTCGCACACTCCTCAACCATCTCGTACACCAGCTCTACAGCAAACGCCGCAACCTCGAAACCAAGATAGAGTCCATGCTCTCAGCCTGTGCTCAGGACACAGCAGACCAGCTACGAGACACCGCCAAACAGACGAGGCAACGGAACTACGCTGCCTACATGCGCATCAAGAACAGGAAGCTTGAGAAACTCGGCATCACCACCAGCAGCAACCAAGCCTCCCCCGGTACCACGGTTGCAACCACAGGGAAGTCCATCGTCAACTTGTCCGACCACACCCTTCAACCAGACGAAATCGAAGTTCTCAGCCGAGGGCTCATTTTCTGCCCCACCACCAAAATGGACCCCATCGGTCTCGTGGCAGACAGAGGAATTCACCAGGAGAATGAGGATCCAGGAATTCTTCCACGAATCCCAAGATGTCAGCAGCGAACCCAATGAGACAATCAATGATCCGGAACAGCAGACAGAGGGACTCGCAGTGCAGCAACCGAAGAAGAAAGAGTCAAATTGGACCCCTCCGGAGGGTCGCTGCCCTAAGCTTGACATGTATGCTCAAGCTGTCAGGAGATGCATCAACGCCAGATTCATCAGCCGCACTCACAAGACAGTCCAGAATGTCACCCGAGCACAACGCAACGCCATCCACGCTCTCAAGACCAACCGCAACATCGTCATCAAACCAGCGGACAAAGGAGGAGCCATCGTCATACAGAACAGAATGGACTATTGCAAAGAAGCATACCGACAACTGGACAACCTGGAACACTACAGACAGTTACCCGCAGATCCGACCAAAGAACACACCCGCCAACTCAATAGACTGATCAAGACCTTCGATCCAGACCTTCAAAGCATCCTACGCGCTCTCATCCCACGTACTCCCCGCGTGGGAGACTTCTACTGCCTCCTAAAGATACACAAAGCCAACACACCCGGACATCCTATCGTATCAGGCAACGGAACCCTGTGTGAGAACCTCTCTGGATACGTCGAGGGCATCCTGAAACCCATCGTACAGGGAACCCCCAGCTTCTGTCGCGACACCACAGACTTCTTACAGAAACTCAGCACCCATGGACCAGTTGAACCAGGAACACTCCTCACCACGATGGACGTATCGGCACTCTACACCAGTATCCCCCACGATGACGGCATCGCTGCGACAGCCTCAGTACTCAACACCAACAACAGCCAATCTCCAGACGTCATCCTACAACTCATCCGCTTCACCCTTGACCACAATGTCTTCACCTTCGACAACCAGTTTTTTACCCAAACACACGGAACAGCCATGGGGACCAAATTCGCACCCCAATACGCCAACATCTTCATGCACAAGTTCGAGCAAGACTTCTTCGCTGCACATGACCTCCAACCAATGCTGTACACCAGATACATCGACGACATTTTCTTCCTTTGGACCCACGGCGAAGGATCACTGAAAAGACTACACGATAGCATCAACAAGTTCCATCCCACCATCAAACTCACCATGGACTACTCCTCAGAATCGGTTTAATTCCTGGACACACGAATCTCCATCAAAGACAGACACCTCAGCACTTCACTCTACCGCAAGCCCACGGACAACCTCACGATGCTCCACTTCTCCAGCTTCCACCCTAACCACGTTAAAGAAGCCATCCCCTATGGACAAGCCCTGCGAATACACAGGATCTGCTCAGACGAGGAGGAACGCGATGGACACCTACGGACGCTGAAAGACGCCCTCATAAGAACGGGATATGACGCTCGACTCATCGATCGACAGTTCCAACGGGCCACAGCGAAAAATCGCATAGACCTCCTCAGAAGGTGAACACGGGACACAACCAACAGGGTACCCTACGTCGTCCAGTACTTCCCCGGAGCGGAGAAACTACGCTGTTGTAAGTAAATTATAAGAATGTAAAAGCAAGAATGTAAAACAGTTCATCTGACACAGAAAATGTCTGTGGTTAACATAAAGACATGCGACGGAACTGAACCAGACAGACATAGACAACACTGACCACATTCCGATGTTTATAGTTTCGGTTAGGAAGCCAAAAAACCCCTGTGTTCTAATTATTCATTGTTGCTAGGGAAACCTAATTGGGTAAAGATATTTTGTATCCAATACCATAATGTATAAAAGATGCTTGATACCTGTAATCTGGGAGAAGAGGGTCATCAGGTCGCGGGACCTGTGAATTCTTCTCCCAGAATGCTCTGTTAAATAAACTGTGATCTTCTGCTTTAAAACAGACTTGAGTGAATTCATTTTTCACCAACAATTGGCGTAGTTGGCAGGATGCTCCGGGACTGAAAGACCGCCCGTACCAGTGAAGCCGACGAGAAGTCAAATTTTGACCATCCAGAAATTGAGTCACTTGGAACGGCGGAGGGCCAGTTGTGTAGCATCACGAATCGGCGAAAGTCTGTGAGAGGTAGGAGACCACATTTGTGTGATTGTGGATCGTGTGTATTAAGGGCTGTGTATTGTGACTGATTAACCGCTTGAAAGTCTTTAAAGTATCAACAAAAGTCCGGGTAGAGGAACTCAGCATTTGATAAGACTGTAAGTTGGACTATATTTGGCGTCGGGGAAAGAAATAGAATAGGGACGAATGGTGCCCTTTACTAGGTTCTATATAGACGACCAGACGGGTTTAGTTGATAAGATGATGAAGGAGGGGTGGGACCTGCTCCAGAATTGGAAGGTAGAAGAGAGTGGTGGAGGGTCAGAAACAGTAAAGACAAAAAAGGCGAGGGTAATACTAGTAAACCAATTAGTCGCATTGACTAACAAGGTACAACGACTCCACACTAGACTTGCAAGTAAAAATGAAAGAATTCTGGAATTAGAACAAGACTTATTATTATTCAAAGGAGGCTAGACGGTCCTTCATGGGTACCAACTGGACTAAACGGAGTTATGGAACGAAAGGCGGGCACATTTGTGCGCCTCGGTAAAAGTCCAGGACTCCAAAAATAAGGACGAGATACCACCTCCTTACACTCAAGAGGCGTCAGCCCCTTCCATGGAAGACAGTGGTGACGAAAATTTTGAAGAAGAAAAAAAGAACCCAAAGGTAGTCAAGGCAGGCCCTTTAAAAAGAGGGGGTACGGTACAAAATCCCACAGCCAAGTACCAAGCTTTTAGTCCCTTAGAGAAACAAACAATATTGAAAGATTTGGGAACATTAAAGCCCCGTAGCACAAATGGGGAATTTTGGAGAAATCTCGAGGAAATGTGGGATATCCACGACCTCCATCTTCGGGACATTCACCAGTTAGTACGGGCTAAATGTCCGGCTGAGAAATGGAGGGAGGTGGATAACCAAAACGGCCATCAAGATGGTGCCTGGACCGGCCGTATCGCCTTAATTGCGGACAAGGCGGCCCAACTCGCGGCCTATAACCCCTTTAAAACAGCGGTCCAGGCGGCCTTAGGAGGATCCTCACCAAATTGGGGACGTATAACGATGACAAAACAACGGAAAGGGGAAAACAGTAGTGATTATGGCGAACGATTGTTTGTTGCATACGAGGAATTATCGGGACAAGTAAACCCCCAGATGACAGACCAGCCCTTTATTCAAATGTTTAAGGACGGGTTGTCCCAATCCCACCAAGCGATATTAAAAATGGGAATAGTGGCGGCGAATACATATGATGCGGCGGTCCAATGGGCGTGTCACATAGATGCCAAAGAGGCGGAACAAACATCAGTAATAAAACAAGAAAAAGTCAGGGCCGCAGGAATACGGCAACTGTCCCAAAGGAAAAAAGGACCCTGTTTTAACTGTGGGAAGTTGGGTCATCTGGCAAAAGAATGTAGGGCCCCCAAACAAAACCGACTGGTATGTACTAATTGCGCAAAACCGGGACATTCAACCGAGAGGGGTTGGACAAAAAAGGAAGAGCCAAACCAGACCGGGACCATTGAAATGTATCAAAGGTTCCTGAAGTATGTAAAGGAACAGGATGGCGACCATTGACTAGCAACGGCCCCCATCAAGAGGGAGAAGGAAGATCCCACAGTCTATGTACCGGCACTGTTAGGGGCCGGCAGTGCGATATGTTCGTAAACATGGGAGCTTCTGTATCCATTACCGATTTACCCCTTCCCCTCAACAAATAAAGGATAGACTTAGTGGGGTTGGGAGGGGAGCGTTTACATACATTTCAAAGTGGGTGAAAGTTTTCCTGACTGTGAATGTTTAAGAAGTTACAGTATTTCTTTTGTCTGAAAGTCTGACTTTAAAAAGTGAAAGTCATTTTTGTTTTAGCGCCACCCACTCTTTTGTACAGAGAGCTAAAAGCTGTTTAACCCTTTGAAGACCTGTCTTGAATGACGGACAAGTGTGTGTTGTTTTAAGTTTGTTAATTGTTTTACAAAAGATAAGCTTCAGCCTTGAAGTCACAGTTGCCAATGTGCCTGGAAGAAAATGAATTTGAATGTTTACAAGGCATGAGTAATTGTTTCTTTGTTAATGTGGTTTCTTTCTTTTCCAAGTGATATTGGTTAGTTTAAAAAAAAATTGATCTGGATTGAATTGGAATTATTGAGGTTAATTAACCTATTAAAACCAGACTTTCATTGTGGCCACGGTGAAATTCTGGTTGGTGTCAATTTGTGTAGACCGCATTGAATAAGATTGTGCACCCAAAATTGAAACAAAACTTCAAACTTAAGTTAAGCTGGTGTGTAAAAACTGAGAAGAAAAACAAAAAGTTTGTTTAACAAAAGATTAAGTTTCAGTCTAAGATTTAACCTTGGAGTCGCGGTTGCTATGGTGGAATCCTCCGAAGCAATTTGTTTAAATGTGAAAAACTAATTTTTCTCCAGTTGTAAGCAACAACTTTAGTATGGCTGAACGAAATTTAAAGATAAGATATTCGACATTATTAAATTTAAGTGTCTTAATTTTAAGTTAGTATTTCCCCACAGTGATGGAAGGAAAATTAAGATTTGATAAATTAACCCCTTGGGCTCTTAAACAGAACTATATCAGATAGCCGGAAAGCAAAGTGGGAAACAATCCTCTGACCAAGAGATGGATCAGTATTAATACAAAAACATATTGGAATAAACCCAGCATCTGGAATATTAATAGTAGAAGGGGTTATATGACCTCCACTGGAAAGATAGTAAAACATGGAAAGCTAATAGAAAGGTTAGTTATGGCGACACAGGCACCCCAAACCGAACAACGGGCTTATCACCATATGAGCTAATGACGGGGAGGGCAATGTAACTCCCCCACGGCATAATAACTGGAGGAGAGGATGTGGGTCCTCTAAAGGATAAGCTCCGAAGGTATGTCCTCGAGTTAAGCAGTCAGTTAAAGGAACTGAGGCAACAAACACGGGACAGACAGGAAGAAAAGGATAAGGATTTAGAATTGACCGCGTTCCCATATATTCCTCCAGCCGGGACTAAGGTAATGGTTAAAAGTTTACCAGGGAAACCCGGGTTTGCCTCAAAATGGTCAGGACCATATCAGATTCTAATTAGTGGAGATACGTGTGCTTGCATTGATATGAAGGACATGGGTCGATGGAAGCACTGGACACAACTAAAAGTCTATGACCCTTCGCCAACTTAGGGATGGCTACACCAGAACAAGTACCTTTTGTAGAAAGTGAAGCATACATTAGACAATGCAAAGAATGGGAATGGGCGCTAGTATGAACATTGGTATGGACAATATGCATTATCCTGAAATATGTATGGGAACGGTCCCGTCAACTCCGACCGGTTGAACCACGGGAAGAAATCCAGATGGTTGTGATTGAGGAACCAAATTCTATTCACCCCCACAGAAAAATAGAATCTACAGGCAACAAAGCGGTTCGGTTGGCGATATAGCCTTTAGGACATTGTTAACATAAAGTATAAGATGAACGTGTTACGTAATATCGTGTGTAGTTTGCTAGTTTGTATAATTATAATATGTAGCCTTGGGAGGACTCGGGCTAGAGTACTTCCACGGGCCAAAAGAGGGTTACGGTTGAATATCTTTTTATATATGTCATACACATATGCCAGGAGAGTTGATGTTGCCAGTTGTTGGGTCTGCGCCCATGTCCCCACACACTCGGAGGAAGGAGTCCCCCTACAACCAATCCCACTTAGTGATGATGAGACGGTCAGTTGGATGTTTGGAGTTAGAGCAGGATGCACAAGTGTGGGCTGTTATGAAGCCAAGACAAACGGCAGAATTATAGCAAAACTCCAACGTCATGGGTACAACCCAGAATATTGTAGTGGGTGGACACGGTCAACTCGAAGGTAGTAATCTCTGGATTACTACCAGTGCCACGTGCTAGTAAGAGTACAGAGAACAGGATAGTTAGGCTAAATACGTGGCTTGAGCAGTGGTGTAAGAGGGAGGGTTTTAAATTTTTGAGGCATTGGGACCAGTTTTGTGGTAGGTGTGACCTATACAAAAGGGACGGTCTACACCTGTGCAAAGATGGAACTGATGTTCTCGGGGTAAATTTTGATAAAGCAGTTCAGGAGCATTTAAACTAGTATGGCAGGGGGCTAGAAACCCATGTAGTGAAATAGAGGAAAGTGAAAGGCAGACAGAAATAAATGGTAAAAAGGAGAGGAACAAAAAACAAAGGGCCAAACTAATTCATAAAAAATGTGAGCATAAAAAAAGCCTGAGGGTTTTATACCTTAATGCGAGAAGCATCAGGAACAAGGTAGATGAATTAGCTGTGGAAATAGAGGTTAATAATTATGATCTAATTGGGATTACGGAAACATGGTTGCAGGGTGAGCAGGGCTGGGAGCTTAACATACAGGGGTATTCAGTATTTAGGAAGGATCGACAAAAAAGAAAGGGAGGAGGGGTAGCATTGCTGGTAAAAGAGGGGATAAATGCAATTGAAAGGAAGGATATTAACTCAGTTAATACAGAATCTATATGGGTGGAGCTAAGAAATAGCGAGGGGCGAAAAACATTAATAGGAGTGGTATATAGGCCTCCAAATAGTAAAATAGAGGTTGGGGAGGGCATCACGAGGGAAATTAGAGAAGCGTGCAATAAGAGCACAGCTGTCATCATAGGTGACTTTAACTTACATATAGATTGGACTAGCCTAATCAGTAAAAATAATGAGGAGGAGGAATTCCTTGAGTGTTTAAGGGATGGTTATCTGGATCAATATGTCGAGGAACCAACTCGGGAACAGGCTATATTGGACTGGGTACTGTGCAATGAGAAGGGACTAATTAGTAATCTTGTTGTACGGGGACCCTTGGGTCAGAGCGATCATAACATGATCGATTTCTCACTCGAAATGGAGAGCGAAGAAATTGACTCAGAGACTCAGGTCCTGAATTTAAACAAGGGGAATTATGATGCCATTAGACGGGAACTGAGTAGGTCTGATTGGACAACGTTCCTGGGAGGACTGGAGGTAGATAAACAATGGCAAGCATTTAAAGATAGAATGACAAAATTGCAAAAATTGTTTATACCAATCTGGCATAAAAGGAAATCTAAAAAGGTGACTCAACCGTGGATAACAGGGGAAATTAGAGACAGCATAAAATCCAAAGATAGGGCGTATAAAATAGCCAAAAAACGCGCCAGAGCGGAAGATTGGGAACAGTTTAAGATAGAGCAAAGGAGGGCAAAGGGCTTAATCAAGAAGGGCAAAATAGCTTACGAAAGCAAGCTGGCGGAAAATATAAAAACTAACTCCAAAAGCTTTTATAAGTATATCAAGAGGAAAAGACTGGTGAAAACCAAAGTTGGTCCATTGCAGTCAGATACGGGGGAATATATAATGGGAAATAAGGAAATGGCAGACCAACTAAATGCATACTTTGGGTCAGTCTTTACGAAGGAAGACACAAAAAACCTCCCTGGGATATCGGGAAAAATAGGGACATTGGCAAAGGAGGAACTGACGCAAATCAATATCTCTAAGGATATGGTGTTAAGGAAGCTAAAGGGATTGAAGGCGGACAAATCCCCAGGGCCTGATAACATGCATCCTAGGGTACTGAAGGAGGTGGCCCTAGAGATAGCGGATGCACTAAGCATGATTTTTCAGAATTCATTAGACTCGGGAACAGTGCCCATGGATTGGAGGGTAGCTAACGTTACCCCACTATTCAAAAAGGGGGGTAGGGAAAAAGCAGGTAATTACAGACCTGTAAGCCTTACATCAGTTGTGGGCAAAATGCTGGAGTCCATCATTAAGGATGAAATAGCCGAGCACTTAGCAAATGGGGACAGGATAGGACAGAGTCAACATGGATTTACAAAGGGTAAATCGTGCTTGACTAATCTATTGGAATTTTTTGAGGGAGTAACTGGTAAAATAGATGGGGGAGAGCCAGTAGATGTGGTGTACCTGGACTTCCAAAAGGCCTTCGATAAGGTCCCACATAAAAGATTAGCATGGAAAATTGAAGCTCATGGGATAAAGGGGAAAGTATTGACGTGGATAGAGAACTGGCTGTCAGATAGAAAACAGAGAGTTGGAATAAACGGCTCATTTTCTGAATGGCAGGCAGTAACAAGTGGGGTACCACAGGGATCTGTCCTGGGTCCCCAGCTGTTCACAATTTATATTAATGACCTGGATCAGGGAGTCGAATGCAGCATTTCCAAATTTGCAGACGACACTAAACTAGGAGGGGGGGTGGGCTCAGAGGAGGAGACCAGGAAGCTCCAGAGCGATTTGGACAGACTGGGTGATTGGGCGGATAAATGGCAGATGCACTATAATGTGGACAAGTGCGAAGTTATCCACCTTGGGTGCAGGAACGGGAGGGCAAATTATTATTTAAATGGCAATAAATTGGGAGAGGGGGAAGTACAGAGAGACCTGGGTGTTCTTGTACACCAGTCACTGAAGGCGAGCATGCAGGTGCAACAGGCGGTCAAGAAGGCAAACGGTATGCTGGCCTTCATAGCAAAAGGGTTGGAATACAGGAACAGGGATACCTTGCTGCAGCTGTACAGGGCACTGGTGAGACCACACCTCGAGTACTGTGTACAGTTTTGGTCGCCTCATCTGAGGAAAGATGTTCTTGCCATGGAGGGGGTGCAGCGGCGATTCACCAGGCTGATACCAGGAATGGCGGGATTGACCTATGAGGAGAGACTATGTAGTTTAGGGATGTACACACTGGAGTTTAGAAGATTGAGAGGGGACCTCATAGAAGTGTATAAAATTCTGACAGGTCTAGACAGATTAGATGCAGAAGGAATGTTTCCCTTGGCGGGTGAGAACAGAACTAGAGGACATAATTTAAGGATAAGGGCTAAACCATTTAGGACAGAAATGAGGGGGAATTTCTTCACTCAGAGAGTGGTGAACCTGTGGAACTCATTGCCACAGAGGGCAGTGTACGCCAGCTCATTAAATATATTTAAGAGGGAATTAGATATATTTCTACAGGCAAAAGGGGTTAAGGGTTACGGAGAGAAGGCGGGGACGGGATACTGAATTGAAGGATCAGCCATGATCTCATTAAATGGCGGAGCAGGCTCGAAGGGCCGGATGGCCTACTCCTGCTCCTATCTTCTATGTATCTATGTAACATATAACGATTCCTATGTACCACTGCTCCTGAGAACAAAGAGTAAGAACGGACAAGGGGGGAGACTATGTCTCGTAAAGAGGGGACGACCGACCGATCCTATTGTGGGCTACAGTAACTGCACATATAACATTGCCTTGCCTGGTGAGACGGGTAGTGTGAAACTCCCATCACTAAACAGAAGCGGTGACTTCTCAGTACAGTGGGACCCCCCAGAAATAAATAAGTATACCCCCTACAACGGGACTCATTTCGTGTGCGGTAATAGGGCCTATCCCTGGTTGCCCCGAGAATGGACGGGTTCTTGTTATCTGGCTTATGTCGTACCCGACATACATTACATGGGTTCGCTGAAGGACCTCCACGGGAGAACCAGACGAGCCATCACGGAGACTGAAAGATTCTGGGCAATTGCGTTCCCCTGGTATGGAACAGCTAAATTGGCAAGGCAATCCATTAACTTGGCCTCCGTCTTGGAGCAGGTGGCCAACGATACAGCTGAAGCCCTAATCAAGTTTAATGCAGAGATGATAGCCCTCCGCACGGTAGCTCTACAAAATCGGATGGCCCTGGACTATGTGTTGGCAGAGAAGGGGGGAACCTGTGCCCTAATAGGTACAGAATGTTGTACCTATATACCAGATAACTCGGAAGCAATAACTAACTTGGCAGAACACATACAGGAAGAAGTAAAGAAATTAGAACAACCTCCGGCATCCACCCTTTGGGGTTGGGCAACTGGATGGTTGGGATTGCTCGGGACATCAGTAATACAGGGATTGATTTTGTTCTTTGTTGTAATATTAGTAATATATAGTCTGGCCCAATTGTTAAAATGTTGTTGCGCTCAAATGTCACGGCCTGCTGCAAGTGTCATGATGGTTAATCAAGTGACACCTGGAGAGAAAGATGTGTGGATATGAGTCCCTATACAAGGATGCCACACTCTGACTAACGGACTGTGAGCCCCTAAAATGGAGTAAACATGATTACATTACCGGAAATCCATTTGAAGCTGGTTCCCTGTCACAAAAGGAGTTTTGATCAGGGACCAATAGGAGGGAGTGTTGTAAGTAAATTATAAGAATGTAAAAGCAAGAATGTAAAACAGTTCATCTGACATAGAAAATGTCTGTGGTTAACATAAAGACGTGCGACGGAACTGAACCAGACAGACATAGACAACACTGACCACATTCCGATGTTTATAGTTTCGGTTAGGAAGCCAAAAAACCCCTGTGTTCTAATTATTCATTGTTGCTAGGGAAACCTAATTGAGTAAAGATATTTTGTATCCAATACCATAATGTATAAAAGATGCTTGATACCTGTAATCTGGGAGAAGAGGGTCATCAGGTCGCGGGACCTGTGAATTCTTCTCCCAGAATGCTCTGTTAAATAAACTGTGATCTTCTGCTTTAAAACAGACTCGAGTGAATTCATTTTTCACCAACATACGCCATGTTCTTCGCAGCCTTCAACATGTCATCGATGACGACGAACACCTCGCTAAGGCAATCCCCACGCCTCCACTACTCGCCTTCAAACAGCCGCCTAACCTCAAAAGTACCATCGTTCGCAGCAAATTACCCAGCTTTCAGGAGAACAGCGACCACGACACCACACAACCCTGCCACGGCAACCTCTGCAAGACATGCCAGGTCATCAACACAGATACCATCATCACACGTGAGGACACTACCCACCAGGTACATGGTACATACTCATGTGACTCGGCCAACGTTGTCTACCTCATACGTTGCAGGAAAGGATGCACCGGAGCATGGTACATCGGCGAGACCATGCAGACACTGAGACAACGTATGAACGGACACTGCGCAACAATCGCCAGGCAGGATTGTTACCTCCCAGTCGGGGAACACTTCAACAGTCAAGGACATTCAGCCTCGGATCTGCGGGTAAGCGTTCTCCAAGGCGGCCTTCGAGACACACGACAACGCAAAATCATCGAGCAGAAACTGATAGCCAAGTTCCGCACCCATGAGGACGGCCTCAACCGGGATCTTGGGTTCATGTCACGCTACATGACGTAGAGTCATCCAGACTCGAGTCGTCATTGGCTTGTTCACAGATGTGATTTCCAGTAAAAAAAAAGTAAAAAGTTTAAAGTTTATGGTTTTCCATACAGACTGCATTTGACACATCAGACCCCCTGTGACCCCACCTCATTGTCTTAGTTGTATCTTGCTATGTCTTTGATATAATGCCTTCCTGACTGACCTGATTGTTTCTCTGCCGAGGTGTGATAAAAGGCAGTCAGAAAGATTAACTGTAGTCGTCTGACATTGTACGCTGCACAGGCATTGTTCTCTGTCTATATATGCTTTGCCGATTCGTATTCCTTCACTTCACCTGACGAAGGGGCAGCCGCTCCGAAAGCTTGTGATTTCAAATAAAACTGTTGGACTATAACCTGGTGTTGTGCGACTTCTCACTCTAATATTTAGGGTCTTGGGGTTAAAAATTCGGGGGCTTAACGCCACCCATTACCGGCAAAAAATGGCGCAAAGAGGGCAGCCACTGCTCTTTCGCCGGCTGGTGGTGACACCGGCATCTCTGGTGGTGGCCACAAATTTTTCCCCCTTTGTGTTTTGTGATCTCAGTGGTTCTGGCTAAGCTTGAGTAAATAATTAGTCCTTGGTTAGTTCGCTTTGAGGAGCGAAAAAAAATAACAGTGTAATTTAATACATTAAAATAGTTTAGACTTAGTTAACAGCAATTACATAAATAATCACCTTCTATCTAAGGAGTTTTTTTTAAGTTTCTAATTACAAGAGCAGGTCAAGGGCTGGGTATTCTGCCGCGAGTGACTTACCTCCTGACTTCCCAAAGCCTTTCCACCATCTACAAGGCACAAGTCAGGAGTGTAATGAAATAATCTCCACTTGCAGCTCCAACAGCACTTAAGAAACTCGACACCATCCAGGATAAAGCAGCCCACTTGATTGGCACCCCATCCACCACCTTAAACATTCTCTCCCTCCACCGCCGGCGCACCTTGGCTGTAGTGTGTGCCATTTACAAAATGCACTGCAGGAACTCGCCAAGGCTTCTTCGACAGCACCTCCCAAACCCACGACCTCTTCCACCTAGAAGGACAAGGGCAGCAGGCGCATGGGAACACCAGCACCTGCAAGTTTGCCTCCAAGTCACGCACCATCCTGACTTGGAGATATGTTGCCATTCCTTCATCGTCGCTGGGTCAAAATCCTGGAACTCCTTACCTAACAGCACTGTGGGAATACCTTCACCACATGGACTGCAACGGTTCAAGAAGGCGGCTCACCACCACCTTCTCAAGGGCAATTAGGGACGGGCAATAAATGCTGGCCTTGCCAGCGATGCTCACATCCCATGAATGAATTAAAAAATTTAGAATGGAGGGACAGCTGCTGCCTATAGTCTGCAATTCCTGCACCATGTGGGACCTTTAGGACTCTTCATGTGTCACAGAGGCCCATGTGTGTTAGAAGTGCCTCCAGCTGCTCAAACTCAAGCTGAGGGTTTCTCAGCTTGATGGGCAGCTGGAATCACTGCAAGGTATATGGATGGCTGAATGTTTCCTGGATCGCAGGTTCCAGGAGGTGGTCACCCCACAGCCAAATAGAGTTCAGAATAACAAGTGGGTGGTCACCCAGAAGGGTAGGAAGAGTCAAGCAGTGCAGAAATCCTCCGGGAGTGTGGCACTCTCAAACCAGTATTCAGCATGACACCTCGAAGGAGTGCAGTCCATGAGGCAGAGGACTGCACAGGGGTGTACAGCAAAGTGTAGGAACGCAGTAGTAATTGGGGATTCAATAGTCAGGGGGACAGACAGGCAATTCTGCTACCGCCGACGTGAGTCCCCTATGGTATCTTGCCTCCCTGGTGTCAGGGCAAAGGACATCACAGAGAGGGTGCAGAACATTCCGCAAGGGAAAGGGGAAGAGCCAGTCCATGTTGGAACCAATGACAGAGGGAGGAAGAGGGTTGAGGTCCTGGAGTCTGAGTTAAGGAGCTAGGGAGGAAGTTAAAAAGCAGGACCTCAAAGGTTGTAATCTCTGGATTACTCCCAGTGCCACACACTAGTGAGAATACAAATATGAGGATATAGGAGGTTACTGCATGGCTAGAGGCATGGTGCAGGAAGGAGTGCTTCAGATTCCTGGGACATTAGGACCAGTTATGTAGCAGGAGGAACCTGTTCAAGATGGACAGGTTGTACCTGAACAAAAATGGGACAAATATCCTCATGGGCAGGTTAACTAGTGCTGTGGGGAAGGTTTAAACTAATTTGGCAGGGGGTTGGGCATCAAGATATAGTATTAAAAAGAGCAACAAGGTACATAGAGGACTGCAAGAGACAGTTTGAGTTAGAAATAATACATAATTAGGTGGGATCATAGAAAATACAAAGAGGTCTAAGTTAGGTTTAGAGTGCATGTGTGTAAATGCACAAAGTGCGGTTAAATAAGGTTGGTGAGCTGCAGGTGCAAATAGCCAAGTAGGACTATGATGTAGTGGCGATAACGGAGACATGGCTCAAAAAAGGGGAGGATTGGATGCTTAATATTCCAGTGTACAAGGTATTCAGGAAAGATAGGGAAGGAAAAAAAGGAAATAGGGTAGCTGTTTTGTTTCAGGGAAATATTATAGAGCTAGAAAGAGAGAATGTCCTTGGGGGGGTTAAAGACAGAATGTATTTGGTTGGAGTTAAGAAACAATAGAGGAGTCATTACACTACTTGGTGTATTTTATAGGTCATCAAATAGTGGGAGGGAGATAGAGGAGCAGATTTGCAGGGAAATTACTGAGAGGTGTATGAACTATAGAGTATTGATAATGGGATACTTTACCCCAATATTGAATGGGGCCATGATTGTGTTAAGGACAGAGAGATGAGGAATTCCTGAAGTGCGTTCAGGAGAACTTTCTTGATCAGTATGTTTCCTGCACAATGAGGAAGGAGGCATTGATGGATCTAGTCCTGAAGAATGAAGTGTGTCAAGTGGAAAATGTCATAGTGGGGGAGCATCTCGGGAATAGTGATCATAGTATCATAAGGTTTAGATTAGTTATGGAGAAGGCCAAGGAGCAATCCTGAATAAAAATACTTAGCTGGAGGAGGACTAATTTCAGCAAATTGAGGAGGGATCTGGCCTGGGTAAATTGGAGTCAAAGACTGGCAGGCAGAAATGCAATGGAGCAATGGGTGTCCTTTAAAGAGGAGATGGTTCAGGTACAGTCTGGGTACATTCCCATAAGGGGGAAAGGGAGGGTAAACAAAGCCAGAGCTCCCTAGATGACGAAGGAGTTAGAGAGTAGGATGAAGCAGAAAAAGGGGGCGTATGACAGATGTCAGCTTGATAATACAAAGGAGAATCAAGCTGAATATAAAAAGTACAGAGGAGAAATGAAAAAATAAGACAGGCAAAGAGACAGTATGAGAATAGATTGACAGCTAACATAAAGGGGAAACCAAAGGTCTTCTATAGGCATATCAATAGTACAAGGGTTGTCAGAGGAGCAGTGGGGGCGATTAGGGACCAAAATGGAGATCTATTGGTGGAGGCAGAAGGTATGGCTGAGGTAGTAAATGAATACTTTACATTGTTGTTTACTAATTAAGAGGACTTTGCCAAAGCTACGGTAAATGAGGAGGTTGTCGGGATACTGGATGAGTTAAAAATAGATAAAGAGGAGGTACTAGAAAGGCTGGCAGTACTTAAAATGGGTAAGTTATCTGGTCCGGAAGGGATGCATCCTAGGTTGCTGAGGGAAGTAAGAGTATAAATTGCAGAGGTGCTGGCCACAATCTTCCAATCCTTCTTAGATACAGGGTTGGTGCCAAAGGACTGGAGGATTGCAAGTGTTACACCCTTGTTCAAAAAAGGAGAGAAGGATAAACCTGGCAATTATAGGCAGTCAGTTTAATGTCGGTGGTGGGGATACTTTTAGAAACAATAACTTGTGACAAAATTAACAGCCACTTGGATATGTATGGAATAATAAATGTTAAGGGCAAATCATGTTTGACTAAATTGATTGAATTTTTTTGATGAAGTAACAGAGAGGGTGGATGATAGCAGTGCAGTTGATGTGTATATGGACTTTCAAAAGACACTAGACAAAGTATCACATAATAAGCTTGTTAGCAAAATTGAAGCCCATGAGATAAAAGGTACAGTGGCAGCAAGGATACAAAATTGGCTAAGGGATAGAAAACAGTGAATTGTGGGGAATGGCTGTTTTTCAGACTGGAGGGAGGTATGCAATGGTGTTCCCCAGGGACTACTGCTGTTTTTGATATGCATTAATTACTTGAACTTGGGGGTACAGGGCACAATTTTGAAATTTGCAGATGACTCGAAACTTGGAAGTGTAGTAAACAGTGAGGAAGATAGTTATAGACTTCAAGAGGACATAGACAGGCTGGTGGAATGGGCAGACACATAGCAGATGAAATTCAACGTAGAAAAGTGTGAGGTGATACATTTTGGTAGGAAGAATGAGGAGAGACAATGCATGCGAAATGGTGCAATCTTAAATGGGGTGCAAGAAGAGAGAGACCTGGTGGGATTTGTGCACAAAACTTTGAAAGTGGCAGGACAGTTAATAAAGCATATAGGATCCAGGGCTTTATAAATAGAGGCCATGATGCGGAGATGCCGGTGTTGGACTGGGGTGGACAAAAGTGAGAAGTCGCACAACAGCAGGTTATAGTCCAAGGGGGAAAAATTCAGCTGCTTGCGCCTCCCGTTAGCGCCTTAAGAGGGCGCTAATGGGGCGTAAAGCAGCTAACGCCCGGGCGCAGCGCAGCCCACGCCTCCCGTAAAATTCAGCGGGAGGTTAGCGGCGGCGCCAGCCGGTAGCGCCCTGTGGCGCTGCGCCGCCGGCGATGACGTCATCGCCGTGCGCAGCACCCCGCTCGCGCTCCAGCCACGATCTTCAGTCGCGCCCCCTGATTTACCGCCAGACGCTATGTCCGACGGGTTCAGGTAGGCGTACGTGCGGCCGGGGCGGCGATATTTAAAGGGGAGGTGGCAGGCGGCCATTTTTGTTGCTGGCCGCCTGCCAGCACCTGCCCCCGTTGCTGTCCCCGGCCCCCGTGAAGCCCCCCTACCGTGAAGTGCCGGCTGCGCTCCAAGAGCCCGGCACTTCTCTTGAGTGCCGGGCTCTTTTGCCGGCACTCCCGATCCCTGGGAGCCCAGCTGGGCCCCGGTTCGCGCTGCGCAGGGTCCCTCCCCTTTAAGAAGGGGAGGAAGGCCTGCAATACCGCGGCGCGACGTGCCGCAGCGCATGGCGCTGCGGCACGTAGCGCGAGGATATTCCCTCGCAGCGCCCCAAGAGGGATGCGGGGTGCTTCCAGTGGCGCCCCGCTTCCCTCTTGGGGCGCAACCACTGAAGTTCTGGCGCGGGGCCGCTAATTTTTTCGGGGCGCTAAAAGTCGCGCCCCGGCGAGGTTAGCGCCCCAAATGGGGCACGACTCAATTTTTACCCCCAACAGTTTTATTTGAAATCACAAGCTTTCGGAGCTGCTGCCCCTTCGTCAGGTGAAGTCAGCAGCTCCGAAAGCTTGTGATTTCAAATAAAACTGTTGGACTATAATCTGCTGTTGTGCGACTTCTCACTTTTATAAATAGAGATATAGAGCTCGAGAAGCCAGAGCCGGGGAAATAGAGAGTTCCATGGCTTGGGGGGGCGGTGGGGTGGCAGGGGATGAGACGGAATTTGTTGGGCTGGAGGAGATTACACAGATAGGGAGGGGTGAGGTCATGAAGGTATTTAAACACAAGGATAAGAATTTTAAATTTGATCCATTGGGGGCTGGGAGCGTATGTAGATCAGTGAGGACAGGGATGATGGGTGAGCCCCGCTGTATGCCTCAGAGACATGGACCATGTACAGCAGGCACCTCAAAGCACTGGAGAGGTACCACCAACGCTGCCTCCGCAAGATCCTGCAAATCCATTGGCAGGATAGGCTTACCAACGTCAGTGTTCTCGCTCAGGCCAACATCCCCAGCATCGAAGCTTTGACCACGCTCGATCAGCTCCGATGGACGGGTCACATCATCCGCATGCTCGATACGAGACTCCCAAAACAAGCGCTCTACTCGGAGTTCCGGCATTGCAAGAGAGCCCCAGGTGGGCAGAGGAAACGCTTCAAGGACACCCTCAAAGCCACCTTGAAAAAGTGCAACATCCCCACTGACACCTGGGAATCCCTGGCCCAAGACCGCACAAAGTGGAGGAGAAGCATCCGGGAAGGCACCGAACACCTCGAGTCTCTTTGCCGGGAGCAAGCGGAAGCCAAGCGCAAACAACGGAAGGAGCGCACGTCAACCCAAGCACCCCACCCACCCGCCCATTCAACCACCGTCTGCCCCACCTGTGACAGAGACTGTAGGTCCCGCATTGGACTCATCAGTCACCTGAGAACTCATTTTTAATGTGGAAGCAAGTCATCCTCGGTTCTGAGGGATTGCCTAAGACTGAAGAGACTGATGGATGAGTGGGACTTGGGATGGGATTGGATCCAGGCAGCAGAGCTTTAAATTAATTGAAGTTTTTGGGAGCTGGAGGATGGGAGGGGGTGGAAAAGGCATGGATGAGGGTTTCAGTGGCAGATGAACTGAGGTAGGGGTGGAGGTAGGCCGTGTCAGCTAGCATGGGAGCCAGGAAGAGAAGTTAGGTGGACAGTTGTTTAGTGGGACTGGGGTTAAGGGAGTAGGAGATGTTTTTCATGAACAAGATGAACTTGGAGAGGTCATAAGGAGACATCGGAGAGAAACTGGAAAAAGAGGCAGGTACAGGGCGAGGGCAGGGGAGAGACTGTTGCTTGGTGGTCAAAGGAAAAGGACGTGAAGCAGCAGAGGGCGAATGGATGCTCTCAGCCTTCGAAGTCTATGAGATCCTCACACGTTGTTGAGATGAGAGTGGGGCGGACAGGGGATTGACAGCTGCAGGAGGTATCGTGTCAAATGGAGTGCCAAAGGCGAGGCAGTTAGGAGTTTAAATGTGTAATTATAAGTAACTTAGGGGGAGTTTTTTCCAGGGTGGATGTAGAAGGAAGTGGGGTTGGAAGGGGGTAAGGGGATATGGGTGGTGAAGGATACAAGGAAGTGAATGGAGATAGCCTTGTCTGTGATTGAGACCATGGGAGTAGAGAAGCTACAGGAGCTCCAAGATCAAGTGGGTGACTGTGAATATGGGTAGGAGAGTTTCTAGGAAGGGAAAGGTTTAGGGAAGACAGAAAGCAGTGAATTTAGAGAGCTGCGATGGAGATTAAAATCACTAAGGATGAGGAGTCGCTCAGTGCAGAAGCTATGGGAGGAAAGGAGGCAGGATTTCCCAGTGAAAAAAATCAGGTGTGGGCTTGGAAGAGGCAGTAGACAATGATTATTTTAGAGGGGCAGTGAGAGTGATGGAGCAAGGGGAGGTGCACGAAGGAGAAGAAGGTACCAGATGAGCAGGGGAACGACCAAGGTGTGATTTGATGATGAGGTCCATACCACCACTGTGACGGTTTGGGTCGGACAGGTAGTGGAAAGAATAGCCAAGCAGGGAGAATTTAGTAAGGTTCTGTGTCAGGAGCAGGAAAGGTCATAGAAATATAGGAACAGGAGTAGGCCATTCAGCCCCTCAAGCCTGTTCTGCCATTCAACTCAATCATGGCTGATCTGTATCTTAACTCCATCTACCTGTCTTGGTTCCATAACCCTTAATACCCTTGCCTAACAAAAATCTATCAATCTCAATTTTGAAATTTTCAATTGATCCCAGCCTCAACAGCTTTTTGGAGGAGAGAATTCCAGATTTCCACTACCCTTTGCGTGAAGAAGGGCTTTCTGACACCACCCTTGTATGGCCCTAGCTCTCATTGTAAAGGTTATGCACTCTTGTTCTGGAATCTCCCACCAGTGTAAAGGAATTCTACCTTATAACCTTTTTAGAAAAATACTCTACCTTATAAGGAATTCTACCTTATAACTAATGAGTGACCATAACATGGTTGAATTCCATATCCAATTAGAGGGTGAGAGGTTGGTTCTCAAACAAGCGTACTGAGCTTGAATAAAGGAGACTATGATGGTATGAGAGCGGAATTGATTAAAGTGGACTGGGAAAATAGATTAAAGGGTAAGACGGTACATGAGCAGTGGTTTTCATTTAAGGAGTTATTTTACAACTTTCAAAAAATATATATTCCACTGAGGAAAAAAGGGTGTAAAAGAAATGACAGCCATCCGTGGCTAAGTAAAGAAATTAAGGATAGTATCCAACTAAAAGCAAGGACATATAAGGTAGCCAAACTTAGTGGGAGGATAGAAGATTGGGAAGTCTTCAAAAGACAGCAAAAAGTAACTAAAGGATTGATTAAGAAAGGGAAGATAGATTATGAAAATAAATTAGCAAAAAATATAAAAACAGATAGCAAGAGTTTCTATAGTTATATAAAAAGAAAAAGGGTGGCTAAGGCAAACGTAGGTCCCTTAGAGGATGAGACCGGGAAATTAATGGTGGGAAACATGAAGATGGCAAAAATGCTGAACAAATATTTTGTTTCAGTCTTTATGGTAGAGGACACTAAGAATATCCCAACACTGGACAAACAGGGGGCTCTAGGGGGGGGGGGGAGGAGCTAAATATGATTAAAATCACTAAGGAATTGGTACTCAGTAAAATAATGGTACTCAAGGCAGATAAATCCCCTGGACCTGATGGCTTACATCCTAGGGTCTTGAGGGAAGTGGCAGTAGGGATTCTGGATGCTTTGGTAATAATTTTCCAAAATTCCCTGGACTCGGCAAAGGTCCCGGCAGATTGAAAAACTGCTAATGTAACACCCTTATTTAAAAAGGGTAGTAGGCAGAAGGCTGGAAATTATAGACCAGTTAGCCTAACATCTGTGGTGGGTAAAATTTTGGAGTCTATTATTAAGGAGACAGTAACGGAACATTTAGATAAACATAATTTAATAGGACAAAGTCAGCATGGCTTTATGAAGTCATGTCTGACAAATTTGCTTGAGTTCTTTGAGGACATAATGTACAGGGTGGATAAAGGGGAACCAGTGGACGTAGTGTATTTAGACTTCCAGAAGGCATTCGACAAGGTGCCACATAAAAGATTATTGCTCAAGATAAAAAAATCACTGGATTGGGAGTAATATTCTGGCATGGGTGGAGGATTGGTTATCTAACAGGAAGATGAGAGTTAGGATAAATGGTTCATTCTCGGACTGGCAACCAGTAGCCAGTGGTGTTCCACAGGGGTCGGTGCTGGGTCCCCAACTCTTTACAATCTATATTAACGATTTGGAGGAGGGGACCGAGTGTAACATATCAAAGTTTGCAGATGATACAAAGATGGGAGGGAAAGTAGAAAGTGAGGAGGACATAAAAAACCTACAAGGGGATATAGACAGGCTGGGTGAGTGGGCGGAGATTTGGCAGATGCAATACAATATTGGAAAATGTGAGGTTATGCACTTTGGCAGGAAAAATCAGAGAGCTAGTTATTATCTTAATGGCGAGAAACTGGAAAGTACTGCAGTACAAAGGGATCTGGGGGTCCTAGTGCAAGAAAATCAAAAAGTTAGTATGCAGGTGCAGCAGGTGATCAAGAAGGCCAACGGAATGTTAGCTTTTATTGCTAGGGGGATAGATTATAAAAACAGGGAGGTATTGCTGCAGTTATATAAGGTATTGGTGAGACCGCACCTGGAATACTGCATACAGTTTTGGTGTCCATACTTAAGAAAAGACATACTTGCTCTCGAGGCAGTACAAAGAAGGTTCACTCGGTTAATCCCGGGGATGAGGGGGTGGACATATGAGGAGAGGTTGAGTAGATTGGGACTCAACTCATTGGAGTTCAGAAGAATGAGAGGCGATCTTATTGAAACATATAAGATTGTGAAGGGGCTTGATCGGGTGGATGCGGTAAGGATGTTCCCAAGGATGGGTGAAACTAGAACTAGGGGGCATAGTCTTAGAATAAGGGGCTGCTCTTTCAAAACTGAGATGAGGAGAAACTTCTTCACTCAGAGGGTAGTAGGACTGTGGAATTTGCTGCCCCAGGAAGCTGTGGAAGCTACATCATTAAATAAATTTAAAACAGAAATAGACAGTTTCCTAGAAGTAAAGGGAATTAGGGGTTACGGGGAGCGGGCAGGAAATTGGACATGAGGCTGAGTTCGGATCGGTCAAGGCCCTGTGGGTGGCGGAGCGGGCCCAGGGGCTGAGTGGCCGGGTCCTGCTCCTACTTCTTGTGTTCTTTAGATTTGAGGTTAGGATCAGATCAGCCATGATCTTATTGAATGGTGGAGCAGGCTCGAGGGGCCAATTGGCCTACTCCTGCTCCTATTTCTTATGTTCTTATGTTTGAAAACATGACAAGCTGGATTTGGAAATCCTAGCTATGAAAGAATTCTGGCCTTGTTGGCACAGGACAGTTGTTGACCCTGAATAAGTAACCTTATTAAAACAGGACAATGGTCAACCCTGAATAAATGATCTTGATTAAACTTCTTAAGAATGACACATGATGTAAAGGATAACTAACGCACAAACAAAGGACATCTGCCCTTTGAACATAAATGGTAAACTCCCAATAGCTACTGATAATGCAGCAGTAAGACGTACAGGGGTCAGCTAAAAGATGATTAGTGATAATTAACTTGCATCAACAAAAACCTTATGAAATACAACTGAAAAAGGGTATAAATATTGAAGTCGCGAATGAGATAATCAGACTCGCTTTAATAGGGCAAAGCGATTCTCAACTACAGGGGCGGCTCTGTAGTCCTCCACTCTTTTGTATCTCGAGGATTGAAGGTAACTGCTACCTTGATAGTTGATGGATATCCTGTATAGAAAATTTTAAGAGCTGTAATACTGTAGCAAAGTTAAGATTTAAAAGTAAGATTCTCTTAAAAATAAGATTGTATTTTTTCTCTTTTTAGAACTGTTAATGTTGCGATTGACTGATTCACCAACTGTAAATTGCATGTCGGCTCTTAATAAATCTCTATATATTTTTAGAATTGTCTCATATAAGTCTTCTCTATCAATAACTCATGAACCCAATCTCTGTACACTCTTTGGTGAAGAGGTATATTTCTGAGGGGAGATCTCCGGACCCTTATAAGATCTGGGACGTTACAGTTTGGCTAAACTTAATAAAATGCTATCTGGAGGACGGTAACATTCTCGGGTTGCTCCTTTCCTTTAGGGAGAGATAGACCAGACCTTTAGACCCAGTTAAGCGTCTTTAGGATTCGGCTACCTCAACCTTTAGTTGAAAGTGAACATCTGAGAAATACGCCTGATCTGGGATAGTCCCATAGGGGCTCGGACATGTAAATATCCTTTCACCAGATGAAATAGTTTCTTTCTATTTACCCTATCAAATTCTTTAATCATCTTAAACACTTCAATTAGATCACCCCTTAATCTTCTATATTCAAGAGAATACAAGCCTAGTCTATGCAACCTGTCCTCATAATGTAACCCTTTTAACCCCAGTATCATTCTAGTGAATCTGCGCTGCACCCCCTCCAAGGCCAATATATCCTTCCTGAGGTGCGGTGCCCAGAACTGAATCCGGTTCTCCAGATGGGGCCTAACCAGAGCCCTGTGCAGCTGTAACATAACTTCCACCCCTTTGTATTCCAGCCCTCTTGAGATAAAGGCCAACATTCCATTAAACTTTTAATTATTTTTTGTACCTATCCACTAACTTTTAGTGATTTCTGTACTTGGACCCCTATATCTCTCTGCTTATCCACAGTTCCTAGCTTCTCACCATTTAGAAAATACTCTGATCTATCTTTCTTGGGTCCAAAGTGGATGACCTCACACTTTCCCCACATTGAACTCCATCTGCCAGTTTTGCCCACTCTCTTAATCTATCAATGTCCCTTTGCAACTTTCTGCTCCCATCTACTCTATTTACTGTGCCACCTAATTTAGTGTCATCAGCAAACTTAGATTTACGGCTCTCTATTCCTTCATCCAAGTCATTTATAAATACAGTGAAAAGCTGCAGCCCCAGTACTGATCCCTGGGGAACACCACTATTCACATCCTTCCAAATTGAGTACATACCCATAGGTCAACTATAAGGTCATTTCTTTATGAAGCAGCTAAATTTTCTACTGTACTAACAAACATTTAAAATAGAAAGCCATTCTGTCTCAACAGCTAATTGTAAGTTTCAAGACAAGTTTATTACAGATTACACATTTTAATATTAAAAAAGAAATTTAAAATTTCTCCTATTTATGAAGAGAAATTTCAAACATTCTCATGATGACCTCCTGGAGACCTAGCATGCCAGAGAGCACTAAACCTGTCACAGGCAGTGAGCCCAATAGCAGACAGTTCTGCTCTTGTTATATTCAGCATTCTTCGAAGTACTGGATATTGATCTCGGTGCAATGGTAACATCTCCTCTAGTCATGTCTATCAACAAGACAACCCAAATCTAAGAGGCCCCTTGCAAAGCTGGCACCGACTGTTGTCGTACAAGTTCTGGCCTGATAGATAAATATATCTGCTTGACATCTACGGCCCGGAACTTGCAGTGAGTAATAACAGCGAACAAACAGCATTCGCTGTTATTATCCCTTTGAAACTGACCGCAACTTCAGGATTTAGCGCATGTGCATCCTAACGCGGAAATCCTGATGTTGCAGTCAGTCATTCACTGCTCCAATACTGGGTGCGCTGTGGAGAGGCCAACATGAAAATCTACCCCCTCGGATCCAATACCAGGGCTGGGGAATTTGAAACCACTCCAAAATCCTTGCTGGTTCTGAGGCCAGTGTGGAAAGTTGAATTTGTCTGTAATTTTCATACAGATTTTTTCCTAATATCTACAGAAACCACATTTTAATTTTGTTATTGGGAGTTTTATTGATTTTTCACAAACAAAACCAAAAACCAGACACAATAAAGTATTAAACACATGCAAAATAATACTACGTTGACAAATAATTAATTTCTGCCACACTGAAATAATACAACCATTATAATGTAGACATAAATAATGTAATATGCCTTTGCAGTACAGTTTATTATTTGAAAGTAGAAGCAAAGTAGTATTTTTTCAGTGCAAAATCTTAATACAATACACTGCTCTCGAAAACTCCTCCCTAGTTTCTAATCTATATGATTTATGTTAATAAAACCTCCAGAGCAGCTATTTTTATCTTACATTTTGTGTTGTATTGCTTTCTGCCATTTAAATAGGATTCTTACCCACCACTTAATGGAAATAAAACAATCTGTAAAGAACATAATTCACTGAAATAACCTTTTCAACATGAACATGGGAAGGACAGGAGAGGATAAGTAATCTGAAAGTACCCCTGGCTAAGTGTCTTCAACTGTTTTAGTAATGAGAATCCGAAAGTACTGCTTCATTGTCATCTCCCAAAGCAATGGGAATGTTAAATATCATCATGTTGTCAACCAACATGTTGTATTCCTTTTTCAATTGCAGGAGAGTAGTGAACAAAATTATTCTCTCCATACCCTGCACAAAGCCTGTAGCTCTGAACATTTCTAGATCCTCAGTAATGTGCAGTGTCTCATCCTCATTGGCTTTTTGTGGCATTTCTGGTGAGCTGCTGAACTGGACATGCAATTTTATCGATGGATACAAATGGCAAATCAGGGAAGTGGTTTGCATACACTCTATTTCTCATCTTCATCATCTCTGGCCAGTGGTGTCCTGCAGAATCCAATTTAAATTCTTATCTACAACAAAAACAACAACAACAACTTGCATTTCTATAGCTCCTTTAATGTAGTAAAACGTCCCAAGGCGCTTCACAGGAGCGTTACCAAACAAAATTGGACAACGAGCCACTTAAGGAGATATTAGGGCAGATGACCAAAAGCTTGGTCAAAGAGGAAGCCAAACTAAAAGATAAGCAGTGACTAAATCATTGCAGTACGATACAAACAGAACTACACATTGGGTGTTTCTATGCTATTTTCAGTACTATGAAGTACTAACATAGTACTGAAAATAGCATAGAAACACCCAATGTCACAAAAGATCATCTACAAAGTTGCTTATCTACTTCTGCTTTATAAGTATACCAAGCTTTTTAGTTATATTCAGTTCCTAGCCTTCCCTCATTCATATCCGAAATACATGAAGGCGAACAAATGCCGAACACTGGTTAAAAAGTGAAAGGTCTAAGGAACACTGAGGTCTACTGTTAACTTGGATGTTTTACAAAACTTATAGCTACCCAGTGATGGAATACCCAGTGATGTAGTCCTGTATTGTTCGGCAAGCCAGAGAAATACCCACTTCTTATCCCTGTACTCAGTACAATCCAAAGATGGAGAAGACTTGTGCCAGGGTTAACTTCATTCGCTATCCATCCCAATTACAATTGCTTCTAACTGCATGTTTTCAGAAGGGTTTTAGAGCTTATCAGCAGAAGAAAAAATGGATAGCCCCTTTCCCAACTACACCTGGCCTCCCATCGCTGGCCTATATCTCTGCAGAGTAGCTATTCCCGTGCTTGCCGTGGTCAGTGTATAAAAATATGGCTCATTAAAAGGTTAACAAAAACAAGTGTTATATAAAAGCTGTTTAACTTTGTACGTCCCCAGCTGCAGATCTATGGCATCTATAAAGCACATAGCTTTATTTTGCCACTTTCATGTATGTCATCCATAGTGCTTATACATAGTTAACCTGTATTTCTTTCATTTTTTTTTAAACCTCTTATTAAGTTATGTATTTCAGCTGATCTACATAAAGCTTTGCGGGTAAGTAGAGCAAAAAAGGCTGGGAAGGAACTAGTTATAGAATGCCAAGTGCTGGTCATGTTTTTAGTGTACAGGAAATTAGGTATCGGATGCATGCACCCACACCCACCCATTTAATGACTGAGCCAAACCGGTTCAAGGTTTCTGCCCAAAGTCCAAGCAACCATAGCCTACTTTGAGTCCAAATAAAACTCCTAAATTTGGAGAATTTATTATTTCGATGTCGAGATTGGATTTGTCAAAATTCGCATGAAGATTCATTTGAATGCTAATAGCGTCCGTTCAAATTTCAGTGGTTGAAATATGTGCAGCTCCAAGTCTTTTCAGCCCAGATTGGATGCTTCCAGAAGATAGAAGCTGTCCTATAAAAAGTTGAAGAGATATAATTCCTTACTTTATACCCGAAGACCCCAAAGCAGAATCTTTTTAGGTCTAGTTTGCCTCAATGCGCTCAAGGGTACAAATGATTGCAGAAGTGCCTGTGTTGCAATTTGGATTTATTATAAAATGGTGGAAAAGCTACTTGATGAGACAAAAAGTGATTAATAGTGCGACATATACACCTTTGCAAACAATAGTGCCACTGCAAACGAAGGGAAATGTGCTGAACCGGTTTACATTATTAATTCAATTGCTAAGAAATGTGGGAGTTTCCAATATTTTTGATGGGATTTGACTGTCCATAGTTATTAGGAGTAGGTTAATTCATTAATGTGGTCCAGTTGTGAAGAATGCATTGTTCCAAATATTTGGCTCCCCACAGTTTGATATACGTCGTTTACACTGAAAGCAACGTCGGTATTTATTACATTGATCAAGTAGAAAAAGGCCTCCAGCCCTGTAAAGTAAATTAAAAATAGTTAGCATTGGCTTTGGCTTAATAAACAATTACTAGGTTCTTAGAATGCAGAAGACCCTCAAGTCAACCATCCCTCCACTCAACCACTTTTTTAAAAACCCATTTAAAAATTTTATACAATTTTGTCCTGCTAATTTTACCAACCCATCAATATACAAGAAGTTGATAACTAATTTTTAATTCCTCTAAATTGACTGCCTATTAGGAAAATGCATATTTTAAGTAGAAATTTAAGGGAAGATTTTGAGGCCTCAAGTGCAGGTGAAACAGAATGGTAGCTCCCCAAAAAAGGGTGGGAATGACTTACTGCGCCGTTCCCTATCTTCCCCAAGCCCTATCGCTGGGCGGTCTGAGAGCCTGTCACGGGAGGCCCTTTTAATATGCAAATTGGGGTCCTATGACATGCATAGGACTCTGGTTGCAATTTTAGGACAGTACTAGGCAGAGTGTGTACCATGCTCCGCTGGCCAGCTGCCCATACACTGCTCATGAGGTAGGAGGTGGCGGGGGGGGGGGGGCGGGAATCTATCCTGTAGAATCATCCGGAACATGCTGGTAGCATCTCTTGGAGGGTAACCATGCAGCAATGTTACATCTAGAGCTGATCCTCCTGGTGCACTACAGCTGATCCAAGCGGGCCAGTGAAGTATAAGAAATATATTTTTCAGAAGTTGGAAAGATATTTTTGAACCTTAGTAGAAATCTGTTCAATTTCTACACATTTCTTATTCTCCAATTGCACACTCAGATCGGCTTTATTAGCCATGGCTGTAGCAGGCTGACAACTGATTCTGCCTCTGCACAAGTGGATTGTACCAAATAATTTGACTAGGGTTTTCAAACTAGATGCCAATTGTGATCTGGGCTTTCAGGACACAATTTCACAAATCCCAGTTAGGAATCAGGATTGCTATTTAACATTTCTTTCATACTCTTGTCAGGATTTCTATCTCTCACCATCTCTTCCTTTAATGTTTACAAGCTTTTTGTTTGATTAGTTACGCTTCTCCATAGTATTATGCAAGTCCAATCTGATAGGTATTTAAACCAGTTGCTCCAATAACCTTCCCTCTAAAGCCAGTACTGTGTAGAGTGCAGGCATGGCTACTGCTTATGCTCACCAGCAGCTATCAGGCTTTTAAATTCTGCCTCTTCCTATCTGCTTCCCCCAACACACTGGTGGTTCTCTAAGAACACGTTTATGCAGATCCCAATCACTCGCTCATCTGTGCCTCTCTCCACACCCTATCCTGCAATATCTCTCCAATTCTACCTTTTCCCCTTTTCTCTCTCATTCCTGTTTCTCTCTTTCTCTCACAGCTGCTATTCTCTTCAATTGCGGTTCCTTTACTAACTCACCTATGTTTCTCTTCCTCTGTGTTCCTATCTGATTTTAGCTCCATTATCCAATCACTAAGGACAGCGCAGACAGGGCTACTCCTAGTGATTAGGTGAATTTTGTTCTTATTGTTATAATGGCCTAGATTTTGTGGTAAAAATAATGGTGAGGCTATCAGCGCTCAACATTATTAAAGTGTAAAACCTGAAACATTAACTCTGTTTCTCTCGCCACAGATGCTGCCTGATGTGCTGACTATTTCCAGCATTTTCTGTTTTTATTTCTTTTGTTCTCTTTATTTTGCTTTCTGTATATGATTTGGCATTGAATTAAATATTCTAACTTACACTTCCTGGTTCAGACTCTGCATGCCTCATTAATAATTCTTCAATTTGATTGGTTAAGGAGATACATAGTTGCTTGTCCTGTTCACACAGTCCCAGATCCCCTGTAGAGGGTGCTGTGCCAAAATGGCTTTTTAATCACAGCAAGTTCCCATTCAGAGTCCCATAGAAACTCTGTGAGCAAGTGCAAGTAACGGCTGGTGCCATTCGTTCACCGCTGACTGTAAAATTCAGGCCATTCCACAATCATGGGATACGAGATCACAAATACTAAACTGGACTATCTTTGACTAGTGCCCTAGGTGGTCAACTTGGTGGGGTTCTACCGGACATTGTGGGCCAAAACCCCGAGCATTATTGCCAGGATCTACTCACCGGGTATGTGCACCGCTAACCCTGCCAGAGTACGTGTGGTCAGGGGAGGGTTCCCTCATTTAAATATGGCCGATGAGTACCCGCATCAGTAGGGATGCATTTCAGGTCCCTGTCAGATGGGAAGGCTGCATGCTTTGGGTGGGGGTGGGGAGCTAGGGCTCTCCCCCTCCGCCTCAGAAACCTTCCAAAATGTGAGTCAAAAAAATTCAGCAGCACAAACAGGTTTTCGGGGGTCCAAGCTACACCCCAGGCCTAGAGCTGATATGCCTCTTTTCACTAGATGCATCAGCCACTGCTGTTCCTCTAGGCCAGAGATGAGGAAACTCCTGGCCTGGGAATCTCCTTCCCTTGGCCACGCCTCTCAAACAAGGCTCTGCAGAAACTGGCAAAAGTGACCAGGCCCTTCTATAGCTCTCCTGTTGGACTTATGTGGAAGTGCGGTAGAGAGCTACAGATTTTTGGTCCCTGTAAATAATATAATGCCCTTTTAAATGGAATTTAAAGCTTAGACTAATAAAGGATCATCTTTTCTTGGTGTCAAGATCATGGTATTTTCAATGACTAATCAAAGCTACAAGTAAATACTTAAATCTGAATGTGCAGAACAGATCTGACATTTTCAGAAAAATGTGAGAGCTGTACAACTCACAAGCATTGCTGAGGCAGCTGAATTGCATTGTCTTTCATACATATTAAAGAACTTCTAAAACTGCTGGGATATTCTGCTTACTCTTTGGACGCACAGGTCTTGGTAGAAGCTTTAAGCAGCTCTTTAAATGAAACACTACCATATTGATTCTATACCAACTATGAGCACAGATCAGGTTGCTTTAGAGTATTATTTGTTGATTGTAATAGTTTCATCATCTTACTTTATATATTGGTTTTCTTCATAATCTTTCAGTCGTTTCATAGTTGCATTGTCATCCCATGCTTCCTCTAAAGCTTTATGCATTTTCTGTAAATTTTCATAGCGTTTTTTATGTTCATCTATTAAGCTGTGGAAAATATTTAAATAACATTAGTAACATAGCTGCTGATAAATGTCTTCCTACTGTATATATATCATATTTACCAAACTTTTCAGTCCAAGTGAATCTGAAGATAAAATAAGTAACATATTTTACATATGTTCAGATAGTGACCAGATAATCTGTTTTTTAGTGATGTTGGTTGAGGCTTAAATATGTTTACTACATTACAACAGTGACTGCACTTCCAAAGTACTTCATTGGTTGTAATGTACTTTGGAATGTCCTGAGGTCGTGAAAGGCGCTATATAAATGCAAGTCTTCCTTTCTTTTCTTTCTTATGTTCAAATGTACGAGACATTTATGCTTAAGTCAGATTAATGAAATTTGCTGGTGAGTACATAGAATTGGACTCTTGACAGTTTTCAAACTGATTGTCTGTTGTATTGCCTCTCACAGAACTTGTCAGAATTAGAGAAGGCAGCATTAGTACAGTGGCTGAATTGCCTCCTCTCTATCAAAATTTCTATTATTCTATGATTCTCAAAAAAACATCCCTTGACCCCTCTGTCCTTGCAAACTACCGCCCCATCACCAACCTGTCTTTCCTCTCCAAAGTCTTTTAACGTGTTTTCGCCTCCCAAATCCATGCCCATCTTTCCCGCAACTCCATGTTTGAATCCCTCCAATCAGGTTTCCAAAACAGCTCTCATCAAAGTCACAAATGACATCCTTTGTGACTGTGACAAAGGTAAACTATCCCTCATCATTCTTCTTGACTTGTCTGCAGTCTTTGACATGGTTGACCACTCCATCCTCCTCTAACGCCTCTCCACCATCGTCCAGCTGGGTGAGACTGCACTCACCTGGTTCCATTCTTATCTATCTAAACATAGCCAGAGAATCACCTGCAATGGCTTCACTTCCCGCTCCCGCATCGTTACCACTGGTGTCCCCCAAAGATCTATCCTTGGCCTCCTCCTATTTCTCATCTACATGCTACCCCTTGGCGACATCATCTGAAAACACAGCGTCAGACACCCAGCTCTACCTCAGCACCACTTCTCTCGACGCCTTCACGGTCTCTAAATTATCAGACTGCTTGTCCGACATCCAGTTCTGGATGAGCAAAAATTTTCTCCAATTAAATATTGCGAAGACCGAAGCCATTGTTTCGATCCCCGCCACAAACTCCGTTCCCTAGCCACTGACTCCATCCCTCTCCCTAACATCTATCTGAGGCTGAACCACACTGTTCGCAACCTTGGGGTCATATTTGACCCTGAAATGAGCTTCTGACCACATATCCATCCACGGCATAACTAAGACCTCCTATTTCCACCTCCGTAACATTGCCCATCTCCGCCCCTGCCTCAGTTCATCTGCTGCTGAAACCCTCATCCATGCCTTTGTTACCTCTAGACTTGACTATTCCAACGCACTCCTGGCTGGTCTTCCACGTTCTACACTACATAAACTTGAGGTCAACAAAACTCTGCTGCCTGCGTCCTAACTTGCACCAAGTCTCATTCGCCCATCACCCCTGTGCTCGCTGACCTACATTGATTCCTGGTTAAGCAACGCGTCGATTTCAAAATTCTCATCCTTGTTTTCAAATCCCTCCTTGGCCTTGCCCCTCCCTATCTCTGTAATCTCCTCCAGCCCCAAAACCCCCTGAGATATCTGCGCTCCTCTAATTCTGCCCTCTTGAGCATCTCTGATTATAATCGCTCAACCATTGGTGGCCGTGCCTTCTGTTGCCTAGGCCCTAAGCTCTGGAATTCCCTCCCTAAACCTCTCTGCCTCTCATTCCTCCTTTAAGGCGCTCCTTAAAACCTACCTCTTTTGGTCATCTGCCCTAATTTCTCCTTATGTGACTCGGTGTCAAATTTTTTGTTTTATAATACTCCTGTGAAGCGCCTTGGGACGTTTTACTATGTTAAAGGCGCTATATAAATATAAGTTGTTGTTCTATGAATTATACTCAAAACCCCTGTTGTAAGCATTTATTAAACAATGCTTTACAGGGAAAATTTGTAAAAAGAAAGACTTGCATTTACCTCAGGATGTCACAAATTGCTTTACAGCCAATTAAGTAGTTTTGAAATGTAATCCCTGTTATAATGTAGGAAATGCGGCAGCCAATTTGCACACACTTAGGTCCCACAAACAGCAATGTGATAATGACCAGAAAATCTGTTTTAGAGGGATAAATGTTGGCCAGGACACCAGCTCTTATTTGAAATAGTGCCATGGGATCTTTTACGTCCACCTGAGGGGCCTCAGTTTAATGTCTCATCCGAAAGACAGCACCTCCGACACGCAGCACTCCCTCAGCACTGCACTGGGAGTGTCAGCCTGGATTATGTATTCAAGTCTCTAGAGTGGGACTTGAACCCATCTTTCTGACTCAGAGGCGAGAGTGTTACCATCTGAGCCACAGCTGGGAAATAATCTGTTACCTTTTCCAACTTCAGATATCAAATGTTTCATTGTAGTATCCTATGAGCTCTATATTCCCAAGTACATTTACCCCACTAGATTTAAAGCCTGTTCTCCAGCCACTCAACTACAAAACTCACAAGTTGAAATATTTTTAACAATTTTACTTGCTGGCAATCCGAGTAACCAGCAAGAAGTGTTAGGGGGAAAAATTCAGTTGGTTGCGCCTCCCGTTAGCGCCTTAAGAGGGCGCTAATGGGGCGCAAAGCATCCAGCGCCCAGGCGCGGCGAAGTTTGCGCCGCTCGCGAAATTAACTAGACATTTTGCGGCGGCGCTAAACACTACCGCCACGATCTCCTGCGCCGGCAGATCATGACGTCACTCGAGTGCGCAACGCCCCGGAGCGGATATTGAGTGGCGCCCCCTGCCTTACCGCCTGATGCTAGCAACAACAGGTTGAGGGGAGCGTTCTGCAGTCATGAAGGGAAAGGGGGAGCGCTATTTAAAGGTGACCGCTTCCTGCCTTTTATTGTTGGTGCCATTTTTGAACTACGCATTCTGAATGAGAGAGGGAGAGACTTCTGGAGAGATTCAACGTTGTGTGAAGGAGTTTTGGGTACTGAGCAGCACTTTGCAGGTTCATTTTGATTTGCCATTCCTTGTATCGATTTAGCAGAGACTGTGGGGGCTGCACTCTGAGCTCTTTGCCTGGTACTCTCCATTGTTCTTTCCAGCACATTTGATGTGCAGGTCTCTCCAGGCCGAGATTCAAGGCTGCAATGAGCAGGATGTGGATGGAAAGCAAGATTAACCATCCCCTTTAAGAACTGGCCCGTGCCATTGTATGTGTGTTCCATTGCTGACTGACATTACATGAGCTTCGCCAGCACTCTGAGGTAGCGCCTCGCTCCTCGGCATTTGCGCCTTAAGACAGGTGTGAAGCGCCTGATTTAGCGCTCCAATCACCACCAGGGGCGATAAAAGTCAAGTTTGCAGTCGGTGGCGATAATTAGCGCCAGGCGCTAATCTTTGCGCCCGGCCGATAATTGCGCCCCAAATGGGGCGATACTGAATTTCTCCCCCTTAGTACCTAAAATTAAATATTTGACACAAAATCTCGTAAAAACTACACTAGAATCATTAATCCTACAATTAGCTGTTGGTACCACTCTCACCTTTGATTCAAGTTGTGTATTCAAGCTTGAGCACAAAATCTTGTACTGCATTGTCAGCAGTGCCAGCCTTCAGATGAAACATTAAACCACATCCACTCATGCCTGTTTCGCTGGTTCAAATGGACTGTTACAAACTCAGGTCTGCTGTATCTACATTCTCTAGCTGAATGATGTCAGTCACACCCATAAGCGGTCTGAGCATCTTACTTTTGAGGGAGTTAACTCCCATTACACTATACCTACTTGTATTATAACATAACCCAGAGAGGCAACAATAGCATTCCTCTGTGATCTGGACTGGATATTTGTGTCTTTTGCACAAATGCTTCTTCAATCTATCTGAAGGCAGACTGAGAAAATGTGGTGGGATGAGGTTGGATAGGAATTGTTAAACTGCTTTATTTTATATCAGTGAACATAAAGAGCAACTGTTATGTTCAGATTCCCTTACTTCAACCAGTATAATGTGTGCTCACATCAAAATAATAATGAATATTATATACTACCCATACCAGTCCATCATCTTACTTGACTTAAACTAATTTTCCAACTCCTCTCTTCTCCATGCCATCCTTCTTGTAGACTTTTGCTGCCTGACTGCCTCACATTTTTCTGTTTCAAACAAAAACTGACTGCTTGAGGGTAATTTAAACTTTGGGCGATAGTGTAAACCGTGCAACATCGGCTCAACCATCCGTTAAACCATTCTCCCGATTTTCGTTTCCATTTAAGTCAAATGAGCCTAAAGGAATTTTAACCCCTTTCTCTCCTTTCCTTTCCTGAAGATGATGACTCATGCTACAAGACATAAGTATCTCGTGCAAATGGCCAGTGTTCATCTGTAATCCTAGGCAGTAACAGTTTGCTGTGCTATTTCCTAAGGGGTATATAACTGAGCATCATCCTGTCCTTGTAGTTACTAGATAAGACACCTCACTGACTTTTCCTCTCCTTAGTCTGCTGACAGTGAAGCCAGTTGTACTGTTCACATTGACACCCCACCCGAGATTTTATTTATGCTCTATTTAACACCAGAAACAAGATGTTTATATTAAGATTTGACTCGCCCTTGTTGGCCTCTCTGATTTTACATTGGTTAACCACATTGACACTATGTTTTACACCTATTAGCGTGCTATTCCTAGTTACATTAATAGAAAGCTTTCTGCTCTCCAGTACAATCATCCCTCATCTTAATGGACACTAAAAAAATGCGAATATGATAATATTCCAGTTAAGATGCTTACCTCATACCCGTTACTAGGCAATCAAAGTTCCCAGGCATATCTCTAATGAGCTCCATGTCAGTCGGTGTTCATCCACGATACTAAACAGGACATCATTGTATGGGAGAGAGAAGAGGATTCCTCTTCCTCCACCTCCCCACATAACAATGACATACACCTTCAGTCAGTCAATCAACACAGAAAAGCACTGCAGCAATAGATGGGGAAACATTTCCAGTTTACCCACACTCCCAGCTTAAGGAGGATGTTTGAATCCAGTGACCCATTTGATAAAGTAAAATGCAAACCCCTCACCAGAGGAATAGTTAAACTCAATATTCCCAACTTTGTTAATTTGCCACTGTTCGTGCAGAAGTAAACGCACATATTTATCTATTAAAGACAAGCCAAAACAGCAGAGGATCAGAGCTATAAAGTAAGTCTTAACTTACCTGGTCCTGTTTCTTTCCAGCATATCTGACTCCGTTTTCTGTTCATACAGTTGATTCAGAATGGCATTCCTCTTACGATCACCTGCAGCCTGCAGTTGCTCTTTATAAAGGTTACGAGCAATTTGCCTTTGTTCTTCTATTCTTCCACACGACTCAGTGTTACCGAAGATTGGCACAGAGGAATCAGGCACAAATGCTGGCAACTGACGTGATTTCTCTTTTGTCTAGATGTAGAAGGGCTAATGATTACATATGCGGACATTTGCTTTTTGTCATATTAACTGATATATTAACTGCAGCCAAATACTCAGTGATCAGCAAGTTAGCAGGTTTAAGATCATAGTATTTAATAATAAACAAAGCATTTTACGATCTTCAGGAAATTAATGCACTTTTATTTACTCATCATGTGACATCTTGTTATTGTCTTTTATAACCTACTGTGATTTTGTTCATAATTAATGTGATTCTCACAAATTCCAAAACTCCATGTTATTTCATGGTAAAATTTCTTGTTTCTTACACATTCAGGCTGTGAATATCAACTTAAAGTACAGTGCTATGATCCATATAAATTGTTGTCATCAATATGCACATATGGCAATGCCAGCGCCTAGCCAAAGAAAACTTAGCACAACAGTTTTAAAAATGTTCCTGCGCAAGTCACTTTCCTCTTGCTCCAACAAATATCATGCACAAAAAGCATGCACATCTCTGATCAGACAGCACAGAAAAGCACTGAAGTAATAGATGGGAAAAGTTTCCAACCAATTTACCCACAGTCCCAACTTAAGAACTTATTTCATAAGGGATAAAAATGCATTTTTGGCAAATATCCAATGCCAAATCACTAACCTTACTTATCATCACCAAATGATCATAATGACTTGTTGCACATGTCAGTCACAAGAAACTTTAAGTTTTATAGCTTTCCTATGTTCCATGGATGGAAACTTGTGTAAGGACAAATAATGTGCAAGAATTTTGATATATATTTAAATAATATTTATTAAAAGTAACCAAAACAACATTTATTGTGCATATATGGTTTTTAAATTAGGGTACATATTAATTACACAATAAATAATAGTAATCCAAAATAATGCATATAAGAGTACAAATTATTGCTGGCCATATTTGTGGACAAACACTTACGAGGTTCATATGGCATTTATCTTTTAACAGAAGCAATTACCTGTTAAAATAGAGGACTGTTAAAACTGAATCTGTTAAGAGTTCATTTCCTAATTACTACCCTATTACATAACCACCATCTCTGGAAAGTTTTGGAAAGTCACCAAGCTGATCATAGACTTAACCAGAAAGTCACTGGGGCATATTTTGGCAGCGCATTTAAAATTTCTGTAACCTGTGTATTTTTTGACAGGTTGGAGGGTCATTGCGGCTGGTTACTGGCAGGAGGGTGACTTTTATGTTATGTGCATTCCAACCTTCATTCAAAGAATGATGACATCTACACGTAAAAGTGAAAAAAAATCACCTTCTCCATTTGGTTACATGTGTGGGACTGCTAATCCAATGCCAGGCATCTTATGCCCTCAAGTGCATTGAGTTCCTTTTCCCAATATTATCAATGTACAAAGAGTATTAAGGACCTGAAAAAATTCTAACTAGTTTATCTATACACCCATCTTAAAGAAGATGGTTCAAACCCAATGACTCCTTTGATGCTGGGATAAAAGTTACTTTAGCTGAATCTCCAGTCGCACAGTGCCCTTTTGCACTGATGGAGGGACTCCAGTTAAAAAAAAAAAATTCCCTGCCTGGTGCCCGCATCACTATTGCCACCCCTGCCCCCTGCCCGGTGCCCCCTGACCCCATGGTGGCAATGCCTCTCCCTCACTCTGGCCAGTGTACAGACAACCAACTGCCCTTTTCTGACTCCTGGCACCTGAAATTTCAACCAGTTTTCCTCTTTCCTCCACCCCATGCTCCAGAGATATATCCACGCAGTCAGACAAATATTTAAATGAGCTGACCTCACATTATCAGGCAAGGTCACTTCATTCCTGTAGAGGCTTCTTCTGCTGTGTTTAATCACGCTCTTTGTTAAATTTATATTTTGGTAATGTTTTGTGCTAATCAAGAGGGATGGTTGGTTGTATTGGCAATAGAATACTTTTTGCTTTTGACACCTAATGACAGCATCATGTAGTCCAGTCCAGGCATCACATGATCCAGATACGCAGTAAATGTGGCCTCTAAGTAGCTCCAGTTAAGTCGGTGGACAGAACAATATTGCTGACTATTTTTCTGGGTGACACAACATTTTTAGAAGAACAACTAAACTCTTAAAATTTACATCCAGTTCATCATGTTACCTCCATTTTTGAATATTGTTACTTGTGTTAATTACATCAAATAAGATCACCTTGATAAGTGTTTTAAAGCAATTGAAGAAATCCTGCAGCAACAGTGTGCTGGGAGGAGGATGTATTTTTCAGTGAGTTAGATGATATATTTCTCTAAAGCTGATGCACTGCTTTCTGTAGTAAGTTCTTTCTTTGCCCCTACAATGCATCTTATATTAATGTATGGACATATCATACAATAGTTTTTACTGTGCTCCAAATATGAATGCACATATTTCTTAATTATTTACCTGCATATCCAGTGCTTTCTTATAGGCCTCTGTTTGTTCATGCTTCTCCTTCAGATAATGTTCTCTCTGGACAGCAAGACTGTAAAACAAAAGATGTTCCTTCGAAAAACATATTTGGGCCAGTTTTTAATTCGGCATAAAACAAAATGCAGACCAAAATGGTTCATAACACTCTTTGAGAATTCCATATAAATTAAAAACAAAAATATATTATGACAAAAATAACATGCTATTACCTAGTGCCTTTAAAACAGCAAAACATCTCAAGGTACTTCACAGGAAAGGACACCAAACAAGAGTTCGGGAAGCTTACATAGAAACATAGAAACATAGAATCTAGGAGCAGGAGTAGGCCATTCGGCCCGTCGAGCCTGCTCCACCATTCAATACGATCATGGCTGATCATCCAAGTCCAGTACCCTGTCCCTGCTTTAATCCCCACAGTACACATATCCCACCCTACCCCCGTAACCCCACGTATTTAATTCCCCCTAACATATCCCATCCTATCCCCATAACCCCACATATTTAATCCCCCCCGAACACTAAGGGTCAATTTATCATAGCCAAATCAACCTAACCCACACATTTTTGGACTGTGGGAGGAAACCGGAGCACCCGGAGGAAACCCACGCAGACACGGGGAGAATGTGCAAACTCCACACAGACAGTCTTACCAAAGACATGGTCAAAGAGTTGGTTTTGATTAGGCTTTTAAAGGTGAAGGTAGAGAGAGATGGGGCAAGGTGGAAGGCTTTAGGAAGAAAATTCAAGAATGCATGGATGTAATGACTGAAGGCCCTGCTGTGATGGTAGAGCAGAGTGTATGTAGCAGGATGCCCAGTACACCACAGTTGGAAGCGCAGTGCGTGCAGGCTAGGACATAGGGCTGGAGGAGGTTACAAAAGTAGAATGGGGCAAGACTGCATAGAGATTTGTAGAGGAGAATGAGGATTTTTAAATCAATACAATTGGGCTGGGGTCCAGTGGAGGTTAGCAAGGATAGAGGTGATAAATGACAGGGACTTCGTATAGAAAAGATACATTACTTAGCAAAACATCCCAGTTGCTTTTAGTGTGGAAATGAATCTATAGAGCCAATAATCTGTCTGAGGCATCCTATAATTATCATCACCACAACAGCGAACGTAAAACCTTTTTAAAATTACAACATATTTTTGAATCATTTATTTATCCCCCCCGCCCCACCCTTTTTGTTATCTGTGCTCAAGTCCCTTCCAATGTTGCTATTCAGCCAGCTACTAGAAGGTGTGCAAGAGCAGCACTGGGTAATATGCCCACCAATTTTTTCATACCACTTGGCTTCTTCCCTTAACAGTACAATTGAGAACTTGATGTGTGTGGACCTGTCAGCAGCAATGCATGAACTGCAGCATTTTAATTGAGCCAATAAATACTGCCTTGCCAGTGTAGCCCACATCCCAAGAACAAATTGAAAAAACATACTCTTCAGCTAACTGCACTTGTTCCAAGCGATCCAGAAATTCTTCATCCTGTTTCTTTCTGTTCTCTCTTTGCCTTTTCTCTTCCATCTGTTTATTCAGACACTGTGAATACTGCTGTTGCTTCAGAAAGACTGGTGGTGTCAAGAGTCTCTTTTGGAATATGTATCCATTCTAAAAGCAAATCCCCAACATTACTTCCATGACATATGCATAAAATATCAAACTTTCAATATTGTATTGAATTATTAATATGCATAATTTTTTCACGGAGTGAATGCGCGTAATTTATGCCTTTAAACAATTAATTTGCAAACAACAAATGCAAATCACATTGCCAAAACTGAAACCAGATACACACAATTGTTCTATATGTAATGAAAACAAAGTGTGGAAGTGGGTTTAAACTAAGTCGCCAGGGGGCTGGGCACCAGGATGTAGTATTAAAAAGTAGAAACAAGGTGCACAGAGTACTGGGAGAGTCAGTTAGCATTAGAAATAATACAGAATTAGATGGGATCATAGAAAACACAAAGCGGTCTAAGTTAGTTTTGGAGTGCCTGTGTGTAAATGCACAAAGTGTGGTTAATAAGGTTGGTGAGCTGCAGGCGCAAATAGCCACGTAGGAATATGATGTAGTGGCAATAACTGAGACCTGGCTCAAAATGGGGGAGGATTGGATGCTTAATATTCCTGGGTACAAGGTATTCAGGAAAGATAGGGAAGGAAAAAAAGAAGGGGTAGCAGTTTTAATTAAGGAAAATATTACAGTGCTTGAAAGAGAGAATGTCCTTGAGGGGTCAAAGACAGAATCTATTTGGTTGGAGTTGAGAAACAATAAAGGAGCTATCACACTACTTGATGTATGTTATAGGCCACCAAATAGTGGGAAGGAGATAGAGGAGCAGATTTGCCAAGAAATTACAAGAGATTATGAGAGGTGCACGAACTATAGAGTAGTGATAATGGGAGACTTTAACTACCCTAATATTGAATGGGGCAGTGATTGTGTTAAGGGCAGTGATGGGAAGGAATGAGGAAGGAGGCATTGCTGGATCTAGTCCTGGGGGATGAAGTGGGTCAAGTGGAGAATGTCACAGTTGGAGAGCATCTTGGGAATAGTCATCATAGTATCAAAAGGTTTGGATTAGTTATGGAGAAGGACAAGGAGCAATCTAGAATAAAAATACTTAACTGGAGGAGGACTAATTTCAGTGAATTGAGGAGGGACCTGGCCTGGGTAAACTGGAGTCAAAGACTGGCAGGCAGAAATGTAATGGACCAATGGGCAGCCTTTAAAGAGGAGATGGTTCGGGTACAGTCTAGGTACATTACCACGAGGGGGAAAGGGAGGGCAACCAAAGCCAGAGCTCCCTGGATGACGAAGGAGTTGAAGAGTAGGATGAAGCAGAAAAAGGGGGCATATGACAGATGTCAGCTTGATAATACAAGGGAGAGACAGGCTGAATATAAAAAGTACAGAGGAGAAGTGAAAAAGGAAATAAGAGGGGCAAAGGGACAGTACGAGAATAGATTGGCAGCTAACATAAAGGTCTTTTATAGGCATATTAGCAGTAAAAGGGTTGTCAGAGGAGCGGTGGGGCCGATTAGAGACCAAAATGGAGAACTATTGGTGGAGGGAGAAGACATGGCTGAGGTACTAAATGAATATTTTGCATCGGTGTTTACCAAGGAATTGGACTTTGCCAAAGCTATGGTAAACGAGGAGGTTGCTGCGATACTGGATGAGATAAAAATAGATAAAGAGAAGGTACTAGATAGGCTGGCAGTAATTAAAATCGATGTCACCCGATGGGATGCATCCTAGGTTGCTGAGGGAAGTAAGGGTAGAAATTGCAGAGGTGCTGGCCACAATCTTCCAATCCTCCTTAGATACAGGGGTGGTGCCAAACGACTGGAGGATTGTAAATGTTACACCCTTGTTCAAAAATTGGAGAAGGATAAACCTGAAAATTACAGGTCAGTCAGTTGGGTAAGCTTTTAGAAACAATAATCTGCGAGAAAATGAACAGGCATTTGGACAAATATGGACTAATAAAGGAGAGGCAGCACGGATTTGTTAAGGGAAAATCATGTTTGACTAACTTGATTGAGTTTGTGATGAGGTAACAGAGAGGGTGGATGAGGGCAGTGCAGTTGATGTTGTATATATCGACTTTCAAAAGGTGTTTTGTAAAGTACCACATATTAGGCTTGTTTGCAAAATTGGCTATGGGATAGAAAACAGAGAGTTGTGGTGATTGGCTGTTTTTTGGACTGGAGGGAGGTATACAGTGGTGTTCCCCAAGGTTCAGTACAAGGACCACTGCTGATTTTGATATATATTAATGACTTGGACTTGGACTTGCTGGTACAGGGCACAATTTCTAAATTTGCAGATGACATGAAACTTGGAAGTGTGGTAAACAGTGAGGAAGATAGTAATGGACTTCAAAAAGACATAGACAGGCTGGTGGAATGGGCGGACACATGGCAGATGAAATTCAATGCAGAGAAGTGTGAGGTGATACATTTTGGTAGGAAGAATGAGGAGAGACAATACAAGCTAAATGGTACAACTTTAAAGGGGGTGCAGGAACAGAGACACCTGGGGGTGCTTGTGCACAAATCTTTGAAGGTGGCAGGACAGGTTAACAAAGCAGTTAGTAAAGCATATGGGATCCTGGGCTTTATGAATAGAGGCATAGAGTACTAAAGCCAGGAAGTTATGCTAAACCTTTATAAAACACCAGTTCGGCCCCAGCTGGAGTATTGTGTCCAATTCTGGGCACCACACTTTAGGAAGGATGTGAAGGCTTTGGAGAGGGTACAGAAGAGATTTACCAGAATGGGTCCAGGGATGAGGGAATACAGTTATGTAGATAGACTGGAGAAGCTGGGGTTGTTCTCCTTGGAGCAAAGAAAGCTAAGAGGAGATTTGATAGAGGTGTTTAAAATAATGAAGAGTTCAGATAGAGTAAATAAAGAGAAATTGTTTCCAATGGCTGAAGGATCGATAACGAGAGGGCATAGATTTACATCAGTAGTAGGGAAAATGCTAGAGTCTATTATAAAGGATGTGATAACAGGACACTTAGAAAATATCAACGAGATTAGACAAAGTCAACATGGATTTATGAAAGGGAAATCGTGTTTGACAAACCTACTGGAGTTTTTGAGGATGTAACTGGTAGAATAGATAAGGGAGAACCAGTGGATGTGGTGTATTTGGATTTTCAGAAGGCCTTTGATAAAGTCCCACATAAGAGGTTAGTGTGCAAAATTAAAGCACATGGGATTGGGGGTAATATACTGGCATGGATTGAAAATTGGTTAACAGACAGGAAACAGAGAGTAGGAATAAATGGGTCTTTTTCGGGGTGGCAGGCGGTGACTAGTGGGGATCAGTGCTTGGGCCCCAGCTATTCACAATATATATCAATGATTTGGATGAGGGAACCTAATGTAATATTTCCAAGTTTGCTGACGACACAAAACTAGGTGGGATTGTGAGTTGTGAGGAGGATGCAAAGAGGCTTCAAGGCGATTTAGATAAGTTGAGTGAGTGGGCAAGTACATGGCAGATGCAGTATAATGTGGATAAATGTGAAGTTATCCACTTCGGTAGGAAAAACAGAAAGGCAGAGTATTATTTAAATGGTGATAGATTGGGAAATGTTGATGTACAGAGGGACCTGGGTGTACTTGTACACCAGTCACTGAAAGCAAACATGCAGGTGCAGCAAGCAGTTCGGAAGGCAAATGGTATGTTGGCCTTCATTGCAAGAGGATTTGAGTACAGGAGCAAGGATGTCTTACTACAGTTATACAGGGCCTTGGTGAGACCACACCTGGAGTACTGTGTGCAGTTTTGGTCTCCTTACCTAAGAAAGGATATACTTGCCATAGAGGGAGTGCAGCAAAGGTTCACCATACTAATTCCTGGGATGGCAGGACAGTCGTATGAGGAGAGATTGGGTCGACTAGGCCTCTATTCACTAGAGTTTAGAAGAATGAGAGGGGATCTCATTGAAACATATAAAATTCTGACAAGGCTAGACAGACTGGATGCAGGGAGGATGTTTCCCCTGGCTGGGGGGGGGGGGGTCTAGAACGAGGGGGTCACAGTCTCAGGATATGGGGTAGGACATTTAGGACTGAGATGAGGAGAAATTTCTTCACTCAGAGGGTGGTGAACCTGTGGAATTCTCTACCACAGAAGGCTGTGGAGGCCAAGTCACTGAATATATTTAAGAAGGAGATAGATAGATTTCTAGACACAAAAGGTATCAAGGGGTATGGGAAGAGAGCGTGAATATGGTATTGAGATAGAGGATCAGCCATGATCATATTAAATAGCAGAGCAGGCTCGAAGGGCCGAATGGCCTACTCCTGCTCCTATTTTTCTATGTTTCTATTTAAGGTGATTGGCAAAATAACCAGAGGCGACATGAGGAAAAACATTTTTACGCAACGGATGGTTGGGATATGGAATGCACTGCCTGATAGGGTGGTGGATACAGAGTCAGTAGTGGACTTCAAGGGGGAATTAGATGGATACTTGAAGAAGTGAAAATTGCAGGGATATGGGGAAAGAGCGGGGAAGTGGGATGAACTGGATTGCTTTTCAAAAGAGCCGGTGCAGACTCGATGGCCCGATTGGCCTCCTTCTGTGCTGTACTATTCTATGATTCTATGAAAGAATTAAATTCCAGGAGATGTGATAAAATGTACATATTAAAAAAAAGATTGGATGTTGTATGCAATAAAAATGCCTGTTCATAGGCGATCCTACTCTCCCAACATAAAATCACTAATACATATTTAAATGATATATATGTATTAAAATCTCAGTTTACAAAACAATATGCTTTTACAGTAAATCAATGACCTACAGCTTCTGCATTAATTCACCAATTTTACAAGGCTAAGTCCCACACCTGAATGGTGCCTGAAGTACATTCTATGCCGTATTGGCTTGGGAGATATATAGGGTTCCCTGGGTCCATCTGGAACAGGCATTAGGCCCCTTGCATACACTAATGAGGGGCTTAACGCCTGTTTTATGACCCTGATAAAAAAAAATCTAGCAGGACTGAGCATAGCATGCTCCGTTCAGTTTTTCAGGATCTTCTGCGGCCTAACCAGCAAGATAAGTTTTTGAATTTTAACTTACCTTAATGTGAAGTGAGCAGGAGCAGGAGTGTTCCTCCTTGCCCCACAGCACAACTGCAGGCCGCTGCCAGCCCACTTTCTCCCCCCTCCCCCCAGGACCTATTTGAGTGCCGCTGTCAATGTTGCAGGTGGCTCAAATTGGTGGCCTTGAAACCTGCGAGCTGCATCTGAATGCCCGATTGGCGTCCGCAACTCAAAGGAATAAAGTTGATGAAGTCCGAGGCCTGATTTTGGACGAGACTCAAGACGCAAGGAAGAACTTCTAAGAATTGTAGCTATCAACGCTTTACTAACTGTTTTGAACAGAACATTTTGGCAGGGTTTCCAAGACCTCACTAGGACAAGTCGGTCTGTGATAATATTGATCAGTACTACCTCTGGGGGCTAAATTCAGTATAGACCGTTTGCGGGTGCATAACAGATGGAGCGCTTCCAATACGCACCCAAACTAGAAAGTCCAAGGACTGTCCTCAATTGGTCCTCGAGCCTCATTCTAATAATCAGAGAAGCTGCCGGCATCTGTTGCATCTCCAGAGGCAGCTCGTCCGTGTGGCTGGATGGAATTTGGGTCGCTTGCCTCGCCTATAGTGGCCCTCAGGTAAATCCTGGATGGGAGGAGGGAGTGGGTGAGGGGGGTGGGAGGAGGGAGAGAGGGAACAGGAAAGGTGGGGGGCGGCTGACAGGAGCCCACAGTAGTGCTGTGGAGCCGGAGGAGCACTTCTGCTTCTTACAGCTCCACATCAGCATAAGTGTGAAAAAAATACTTGCATTTTTGGTGGCGGCCACCAGCAGTCCCTTTAAGGGCTACTGATTAGGTCTCTTATAGATCAGTTAATGCTGAGTGAAGCAGCTCTGGCGACTGCTTCACTTCCGGCTGACAAATTTCATGGCTGGGTCCAGAAACGGGTGCAGGACTCTTATTTCCATATTGAAATGATGCCTGAGCTCAATTCAATTGGCTGCCAGGGTTGCCTAAAAACAGGCCCTGACAAATTTAGTGACCTGGGCATGGGCGCAGGCCTTCCCCCAATGCTAAAAATGGGGCAGAATTCAGGCTTACGATCATCAAGAAACCGGAGATTGGGGTAGATTCTGGCTCAACCAGGTTGCCGTTCCTTCTGTGTAGTTCTGAGGTGTTCCTGGACTCCATGGGAATTCTACCAGATAAGCTACCATAAGGACCAGTGGTACCAATGTCTGCAGAAAGAAGGCATAGGTACTGTTCAGAGCCACAAGTGGGCCTCGCCCAGAAAAATAATCAAACATAAATCTATCCTAGAGGGATTAATTGCCATTTGAGTTGGGGCTTCACAGCATGGGAGCATCTCCTAAAAGTCTGGCACCACTTTGGTCCAATAAGCCCGTGACTCCCCCTCTTGGAGAGGATGCTTCTCCAAGATTCTGTTTACTCCACTGGGTGGGTGACCCTGATGCGCCACTACTGAGGCGGATATTCACCTATTACGGTAATGATCCCAGCCCCAGAACTTGGGACAAGTCATGGCAGGGCCCAAGTGGTGGGCAGAATTTCCCACGTTCCCTACAGTGCCAATGTGCCACCAGAATTTTTACTTTCATGAATCACAATAATCTTAAAAACGTAAACTATAGATTGCGTCATTTCTGCCATCAAAGTAGTTGGATTTTGACTTTTAAATATTTAAGACTTGGGACTTTAAGATCAAAGGTCAAACATACATAAAGAAAACAATTCCAAAAATAAATTCCTAGCATGCTGTTTATGTCTTACATAAAATTCTTTGCATTTTGAATTCTTCCGTCTCTTTTTGGCTTCAGCGACTCCTACATTGAATGCTGAAATCTTTTGGTTGTATTCTCTGTTAGCCAACATTTCACACTATTAAACAACGGAAACACATTAACTACAATTAAGAACAAGAAGGCGAAAAAATGGCACTAGAGAACATTTGTAGCACACATTGCTATTTAAGTAAACAAAGTAAAATAAAAATGACTTTTTACTTATACCCGTGTATATTTAAGCCATAATAAACTGCATGACAAGCAAATGTGTGGTTTTTAACCATGCAAATGGTCTTTTTGCTAAAAGATAAGAACATGTAAAAGAAGATATTGGTGTAGCAAACATTCCTCCCTTTGAGTTCATTAATGTGATTGTACTTTATCTGAATATTAGATATTTGGACAAACTAAACTTTGGATTGCCAGCTTTTAGTGTGCATTAAAAGTTCACCATTATAATAAAGCTATCAAGGAATTGTGACATTAGACTGGATTTTCCAAGCCCCGAGGAGGCGGGCATGGAGGCGGGACAACCCCTAAAATCGGAGAAAGTGGGGGCGGATGGCAAACCCGCCCCCATCCAGCCTCCGTGCCCACTTGCCAGGAGGCGGGAAGATGTGCAGCTTCAGGTCCCTTCTCCTGGAGGCGGGAAAGGCTTTTAATCCTTTTAACTGCCTGTTAACAGGTAGTGAACAGGCAGAAAAAAGGATTTGTGCCATTTTACCTTCACAGGTGAAGGCTTCCCGACCTTGGAGAACCTCGCCGGGTTGGAGGAGACGTGGAGGAGGTCTGCGGTGGTCGGAGGCACCTGGAAGTAAGGTGTAGAGGTGAGTGATGGGTGCAAGTGTGGAGTGGTAAGTATGCAAGGTGAGTGATTAGTTTAAAAAAGTGTTCACTTACCTTTTTTTCCTTCTATAGCCTTTAGCCGCGCTGGATCGGGAGAGTGGACATCTACCTTGTCAATTTCAGGTAATGGCTGATGGACCCTCCGATCCATCAGACATCTGAAATTTACTTATTTTCAATGTTTGTTGAGTCCTCACCACAAAGACTCATCAAGCTAAAGAGAATGTCAGTGTTTGACAGCTTCACAGAGTTGTCAAACGCTGTCATTTCTTCTTTCAAGAAGTCTTGACAGATAGCACATCTGACGTTGACGTGATCTGTCAGTGACTTCTTCCCTAATTGGCTTGCTGAGCCCGCAGGGCGGGCGTAACAAGCTCAATCAGGGGCAAATCCCTCTGAATGGTCAGGCTAGGATGGAGGCGGGATATTGACACGACAAGCTGCAGTCCCGCCTCCAACTCGCCTCCATTCACAAAATCCAGCCCATTATGTTCAAAGGAGAGTTTACCAACAGTTTTATAATCTTTTTACCAATTATACCATTAATTCTGATCTCTCCATAATCTAATTAGTCATTGTACAATGGATTACCATAGAGTAAAATAGCTCACAACTCTGCCGAGTAAAATATTCACTTTTTTGCAAATAAAAAGAAATATCAGAGCTCTTCTAATGTCTCGATTGGCAAATAAGGAGCTTCCCTAATTGCTTGTCATTGAAATGAGCCATATATGTTAGAGTCTTATAGATTTGATCATGGTTCTGTGCTGAGTTGGCTGATCTAAGCCAGCATGGCAGTATGGGCACTACAGTTGGCCTCAGTGCCCCGGAATAGAGGAGAAACAACAGTCAGCCTGGTTCTGATTCTAACTGAGTAATCCCTGCTCACCTGTGTTGCTCCTCAGAGTCAAGCATCCTGCCAATGCTGTTTATGCTCACACAAAGAATAGTAGAAAAGCTACTGGATGGCAGCAGTGAAATCATATTCAGAGACTATATGAGACTATGGGGTAGAAATTAGGTCGCGCCCCATTTGGGGCGCTAATATCGTCTGGACGCAAATATTAGCGCCTGCCGCTAATTATCGGCACTGACTGGAAACTTCACTTTTACCGCCCCGGGAGGTGAGTGGAGCGCTAAAGCAGGCGCTGCACACCTGTCTTAAGGCGCAAAGGCCGAGGAGTGAGGCGCTAACTCAGAGCGCTGGCGAAGCTCATGTAATGTCAGTCAGCAATGGAACACACACACAATGGCACGGGCCAGTTCTTAAAGGGGATGGTTAATCTTGCTTTCCATCCACATCCTGTTCATTGCAGCCTTGAATCTCGGCCTGGAGAGACTTGCACATCAAATGTGCTGGAAAGAATAATGGAGAGTACCAGGCAAAGAGCTCAGAGTGCAGCTCCCACAGTCTCTGCTAAATCGATACAAGGAATGGCAAATCAAAATGAACCTGCAAAGTGCTGCTCAGTACCCAAAACTCCTTCACACAACGTTGAATCTCTCCAGAAGTCTCTCCCTCTCTCTCTCAGAATGCGTAGTTCAAAAATGCCACCAACAATAAAAGACAGGAAGAGGCCCCCTTTAAATAGCGCCCCCCCCAGCCCCACAGCGATTGATAGCGTTCCAGTCTTCTGGTCGTTGGATGCGCCAGGCGGTAAGTCAGGGGGCGCCACTCAATTTCCGCTCCGGGGCGCCACAAGGGCGTTGCACCATGGAATGACGTCACAATCTGCGCGCGCAGGTGGTCGCAGCGGTAAGTTTTAGCGCTGCCGCACAATGTCAAGTTAAGTTCCCGAGCGGCGCAAACATCGCTGCGCCCGGGCGTTAGCGGCTTTGCGCCCCATTAGCGCCCTCTTAAGGCGCTAACGGGAGGCGCAACCAACTGAATTTTTACCCCTATATGTTTTTTTTTAAATCACTCAAACAAAATAAATTATATTTTTGATGTGTAAAACAGGCATGCTATGTTTATGAAATGACAGCAATTTTACCATGTAAGCAAAAGGCGCTTGCTGACTTTTGACCAATTTTTCTTTTTGCAAATTGAAATACCACATTGAAGGGCCATGGCTTATTATGTAGGATACCACCAAGGTTGAAAAGATTAAAATAGAAGGCATGGTAAGTAAGGATCAGATGTTGCAAGCTTGGGTTTTAACAGTAGGAAGATTGTAGCAGAAAGGAAAGACTAAGGGAAGTAAGGAGTTCCACAGTTTTGGAAAAAAAATACATTAACGTAGTTGAGTGCAATGTGTTTTGACTTCAACATAATGAAAATGCATGGAGGAGGAACAGCATGTGGGATAGTGTATTTTCACCTTAGGAAGAACAAGAAAGTTCAGAGGACCATTGGCTATAGAAATATTGATAAAATCAAGACATGAAAAGTTGCAACAAAAACCGAGAGGTTGGAAACTGGAACTGATATAGAGATCTACTTGGCAGGTTACAAGCTTTTTCTTGTATCCTGCTTAAGTGTGTAAGAGAAGTGCTAGAAGAGTCTCCCCAGATATGGCGATTGTCAAGTCTTGAATAGGCTTTATGGAGAGTTAAGAATTCTTTTTGATTATGCCTCTCTGAAGCGATTTGGGATGATTTTCTATGCTAAAGGCACTGTATAAATGTAAGTGGTTGTTAATGAATTGTTGAACAGAAAAGTACTATGTAGCACAAGAGGCTAGAGTCAGGGGAACAGAAAGTTCAGGGGGGACAAAAGGGCTGGTGGAGATTGCAGAGTAGGGAGGGGTGAGGCCATGAAGGATTTGGGAGCCAAAGTGGGTCAGTAATGATAGGGGTGATGGAACTTGGGGGTCAATTTTAACTCACCCTGCTTGTCAGAAATGAAGCGAATGAGCAATTAAAATTGTGCAACTCAATGTCCAACTTTGATCTCACAGATTTCCAATTTTAAGGCGGCTCTTAAACAGGAGCTGTGTGCATAAATCCTAAGATCCTATGTCATCAATAGGATCCCTCTTGCATTTTAACTGGGGTCTCAGCAGGTCCACAGATGGTGGGAAGGAAGATGTCCTCCAGTTAAATGAAAGAAGCGTCTTAAAGAAAGAAAGAGAGGTAGAAAGGCAAAGAGGTTTAGGTAGAGAATTCCAGAGCTTAGGGCATTGGCAGCTGAAGGCATGGCCACCAATGGTGCAGTGATTAAAATCGGGGCTGCTCAAAAGGCCAGAATTGGCGGGGTGCAGAGATCTCGGGGGGGGTTGCAGGGCTGGAGGAGATTACAGAGATAGGGAGGGGTGAGGCCATGGAGGGATTTGAAAACAAGGATGAGAATTTTGAAATCGAGGCGTTGCTTAACTTGAAGCCAATGTAGATCAGCGAGCACAGGGGAGATGGCTGAGCGGGACTTGGTACGAGTTAGGACATGGGCAGCAGAGTTTTGGATGACCTCAAGCTTACAGAGGCTGGCCAGGAGTGCATTAGAATAGTCAAGTCTAAAGGTAACAAAGGCATAGGATGAGGATTTAAGCAGCAGATGAGCTGAGGCAAGGGCGGTCTTAGTGATGGCGCGGATATGTGGTCGGAAACTCAACTCGGAGTCAAATATGATACCAAGGTTGCAAACAGTTTGGTTCAGCCTCACACAGTTGCCAGGGAGAGGGATGGAGTCGGTGGCAAGGGAACGGAGTTTGTGGCAGGGACCGAAGACAATGGCTTTGGTCTTCCCAATATTTAGTTGGAGGAAATTTCTACTCATCCACATGTATCGTCAGCATACATGTGGAAACTGACGCTGTGTTTTAAGAATGTCGCCGAGGGGCAACATGTAGATGCAAAATAGGAGGGGGCCAACGATAGATCCTTGGAGGACACCAGAGGTAACGATGCAGGAGTGGGAAGAGAAGCCATTACAGGTGATTCTCTGACTATGACTGGATAGATAAGAATGGAACCAGGAAAGTGCAGTCCCACCCAGCTGGACGATGGTGGAGAGGCTTTGAAGGAGGACAGTGTGGTCAACCTTGTCAAAGGCTGCAGACAGGTCAAGAAGGACAAGGAGGGATAGTTTGCCTTTGTCACAGTCAGATAGGATATCATTAGTGACTTTGGCAGGAGCCATTTTGGTACTGTGGCAGGGGCAGAAACCTGATTTGAGGGATGCATACATGGAGTTCCGGGAAAAATGGGCACGGGTTTAGGAGGCGACAGCACGTTCAAAGACTTTGGAGAGGAAAGGGTGGTTGGAGATGGGACGGTAGTTTGCAAGGATGGAGGGGTCAAGGGTTTTTTTTTGAGAGGGGTGATGACGGCAGATTTAAAGGAGGGGGACAGTACCTGAGGAGAGAGAACCATTAACAATATCAGCTAACATGGGAGCTGTAATGTATTATCACATGGTTTGTCACATGGTTTAGCATGAGCATGCTCAGTTCGCTCTGGCCTACTAAACAAGCATCTTGACTAGCAACTCATTGTGTCTTTGTCCTTCATTTGCTCTACCCCCATATATTCCTTTTGCCGACAAGGATGGGATCCCAAAGCTATTTTTAGGGATCATGGAAGGATCCAGTGTTCAACCTTCGAGTGGAAAAGTTTAAGGTGAATTTGTGGCACCTAAATGAATTTTTGCGATGTTTTACTGTTAATGCTGATGCAGAATTGTCTGTGCTTCGCCTACGCGTGTATGTATACACAGCAACAGCAGCGTTGATTCTCACAGGTACACAGGTAACGTGCCGAGTCACTGTTCGGCGGGATCGGGACAATCATGGCCGCGCCTATGGGATTCATCGGAAGCCTCGGCATGTATGACCGAGCACATAAACCATTCAGTTCTTACATTGAGCGGATGGAGATGTTTTTTAGGGCCAATAACATTATTGAGACCGAAGGTGCAGATGAGAATGTTCAAGCTCAAAATAAAGTAATTAGTGAATGGAAGAAAGCAATTTTTCTAACCGAGAACGGGCCAGATGTCTCCAGAACATTGACAAACCTACTTGCGCCAGGGAAAGTGAAGGATGCGTCGTTTGAAGACATTGTCGAGAAACTCGAGGACGATTTCAACCTAAAGCTGTTAGAAAGAGCATAGAGCTATAAGTTTGATACCAGAAACCAAAAACAAAGTGAAACCATCAGTAAGTACATTGTAGCTCTTAAGAATCTGTCTTTGCGTTGTAACTTTGGCACATTTTTGGATTGTGCGTTGCGAGATAACTTTGTGTGTGGACTAGTGGATGAGTGCACACAGTCCACGTTACTGAACACTCCAAACCTAACGTTTGCAAAATTGCTCTATCTATGACGATGGCGTCTAAGAATGCTAGGGAGCTCTGTCCAACTCAAGTGACTAGTGCAGCTGAGGTCTACAGTCACAAAGCCACCGCCAAACCTAAAGTTGTGAGACCAAGTCAAAAGCATGTCGGTGAGAGCAGTTCAGTGAATTGTTATCGCTGCAATGGAAATCACTCACTACAGACCTGCCAATACAGAAATGTGAAGTGTTTTCACTGCCAGAAGCAAGGCCATATTTCAACAGCTTGCAGAGCTATATTTAAAGCAGGAAGTAAGAACCATTCTAGTGGCAATGAAAAGCAGCGACAACAAAAGGGAGGAATTCACAATATTGAAGTGAACACACCTGATGTTGAAGAACATTCCACTAGCGGCAACGCTAGCAGTCGTGAGAAAGACTTCCGTACAAAACTTTTGATCAACGAGCAATATATTGATAGGTATATCAACACGGCGGCAGACTGCTCTATCATGAGTAAGAACACATATGAGAGTAAGTTTAATCAAATATCACTTACAAAGAGTACCATAGAGTTAAAAACCTACTCCGGAGAAATGGAATGTATAGTTCAGCACACTGGCCAGTCAGTAAAGCTGCCTATTATGGTAGCGAGCTACAACAACAGGCCAACCCGATTGTGATAGTGCCCAAAGCAGACAAAACTGTACACTTGTGTGGTGACTACAAAGTTACTATCAACCAAGTGGTTGACATTGAACAGTACCCGTTACCTACTTTCCAAGATTTGTATGCAGCACTCTCTGGGTCAAAGGTTTTCTTCAAGCTTGACCTGTAGCACGCTTACGCTTAGCTGAATGTTGACAAAGAGAGTCAACAGTGTCGCACCATCAACACATACAAGCGACTGTACTCATACACCAAACTGCCGTATGGTGTAAAGACCTCCCCCAAAATCGTCCAGGTTACGATGGTAAGATTTTGCAAGGAATTCCAAATTGCTTATGCAATCAAGACGATGTGCTGATCGCAACAAGCAGCGAGGAAGAAAAGCTAGAAGTATTAGATTTAGTGCTTCAAAGGTTGAATTCCCACAATATCGAATTGAAAAGGAGCAAATGTGCTTTTGTGCAGCCCGAGGTTGTGTACCTTGGTCTGAAAGTTGAGGCAAATGGCTTGCAACCAGTTAAGGAAAAGGTTGATGCTGTCATAGAAACATAGAATCTAGGAGCAGGAGTAGGCCATTCGGCCCGTCGAGCCTGCTCCACCATTCAATACGATCATGGCTGATCATCCAAATCCAGTACCCTGTCCCTGCTTTAATCCCCACAGTACACATATCCCACCCTACCCCCGTAACCCCACGTATTTAATTCCCCCTAACATATCCCATCCTATCCCCATAACCCCACATATTTAATCCCCTCCTAACACTAAGGGTCAATTTATCATAGCCAAATCAACCTAACCTGCACATTTTTGGACTGTGGGAGGAAACCGGAGCACCCGGAGGAAACCCACGCAGACATGGGGAGATTGTGCAAACTCCACACAGACAGTCACCCGAGGTCAGATTCGAACCCGGGTCCCTGGCGCTGTGAGGCACCAGTGCTAACCACTATGCCACCGTGTTGCCCGTGTTGTCATCAATGCTCCAAAGCCACAGAACATGTCTGAGTTAAAATCTTTCCTTGGAATGGTCCAGTACTACGCACATTTCTTACCTGAGTTAGCGACCATGTTAGCTCCATTGCACAAGCTCCTCAAGAAGGATGTCCAGTGGAAGTGGACGAAAGCGCAACAGGAAGCTTACAACGTTTGTAAGAGAAGTTTAGCGATGCTCTACTTGTGCACTACGAGACACAGCGTGAGTTTAAGTTAGCATGTGATGCTTCCAGCTACGTAATGGATGATGGCCAAGAGAAACCAATCGCATTTGCATCGCGAACCCTCACAAAGAGTGAAAGAAACTACGCGCAAATTGAAAAGGAAGCATAGTGTTTGGAATCAAGAAATTTCAACAGTTCCTGATCGGCAGAAGTTGTCAGAGGAGTAGGGAGTAGGGAGACAGACCAAGGTGTGATTTAGAGATACGGGTTACACCACCACCATGGCAGTTTGAGTGGGGCAAGTGGTGGAAAATATAGCCAGGCAGGAAAGCTTCATTAAGGGACAGGTGTCATTACCCCTCAGCCATGTCTCCGTCAAGGCCATGATGTCAATGTGATCATCCACAATAAGCTCATGGATGGCAAGGGCCTTTGTGATGGAGAGGAGCAGGCAACAAAAACAAAGGACCCACAAGAATAAGTCCGTTTTTTTATATACAGCCACATCAAGCCATGTATCAGAGCAAGAGGCCTCTCAGGCCTGCAACAGTAGCAGACTTTCTTCTCCGACTTCAAGGCAATATGCCTTGTTGGGTACAGGCTGTGCTGGGGCCATATCAGAACCGTGCACATAACCGGAATCCGCAAATCCACACAGAGTCAGGTCCAGCGACACATACTTTGGGTGCTCTGTGCCTGACCAGCACCCAGGTGGAGAGAAGGAAAATCATTCCTAATAAGAACACAAGTTTAGGCATGCAGGATGAATACTGAGTAAGATGAAGAAACTCTTGAGCGCTGCTTACTACTGCCTTTTCTAGTCTTCTCTTGAACACCACTAAATAATGCAGTGTAATTTAACGTTACTCTTTTTGGTGAAAGGAAAACATTGTGTGACACTTGAGAATTTACAGCGTTATTAGTAAAGGATTTTTAAAGATATTCATAAACTAAGGTAATTCTTTCTTTGGTACTCTTAATTAAAAATAAGGGTGAAACTTTCAACAACAGCGGGGGCGTAAAACTGCCAGTATCGGATGAGCTGCCTATTATACACCGTGCCCGATCTTCCTTTCCTTTGAAGTTTTACACTCCTGCTGAAGTTGAAACTTCTACCCTAAGTTTCTATGAACTAAGGCTTTATGGTCAAGTTTCAATAGGTATAGGCGAAAAGAAACACCCAACATCTCAATGTCCATCTTAACATTCTCAGTCTCAGCCATTACAAACCTGCCTAATCCATCAAAAAAAATTTTTTTATATCATTCTTCGGGATGTGGGCATCACTGACAAGGTCGACATTTATTGCCCATCCTGAGTAGCCCTTGAGAAGGTGGTGGTGGGCCACCTTCTTGAGCTGCTGCAGTCCATATGGTGATGGTAGATAGGGAGTTTCAGGATTTTGACCCAGTGACAATGAAGGAACAGTGATATATGTCCAAGTCAGGATGGTGTGTGTTGAGAGTGCAATTTTCACATTCTTTAGCACAAGTGGAAACTCTGTAATAATTATATTTAATCTGCACCCAAGCATTACAACTCTATGTTCACCATACTGTACTGCATGATAGCACCAGTTAAGCCACATATAAATAAAATCTAAATACAGCTCACATCTGTACTGTATCTGTGAGATCTTCTCAGGCTCTACGCCAAAAGGAAATGAATGTAAGAAATAACCTGAAAGCGAAATGGCTATTTCTTTTAAACTGTTCACCCATTATTGTATGTCCATTTTACAGCTGGATTCTTGCCCTTTAATTTCCTGTTCTACTAATTACTGGTGCACTTCTGACAGTGGGGTAGTATTTGCAACTAGACAAAAGGAAAGGGACTGACTTTTATCATAACTACACAGACCATGTAGTACACCCATACAATATTCCACATAATATGGCCTTAGTTATCTTATAGAAAGCCCTTGTCAAATGACTTACTTACCACTAAAATAATTAATCACCATGAGTGTACAGGTTGCATACTTTAATAGAATTCTGCGCTTAACCCTTTGTTTACAATTTGTTATATACCTGCTGCTGGAAGAGGACCTCCTGGTCTTTCATTTGTTGGTATTGCTGTAGTATTTGTTCGTCCTCCTCTTCTTTTCTTCTCCTGTTCTCCGAAAGATCAATAGGGAAATTCTTCAGAGCTCGTTGCATGCAAAGGTAGCACAGCTCCTGTAACATCATACAGCAGAAAATAAATTCAGTTCACTCTCCTGTTTAAGGCACATTCCAACAGCTTGCAAATACACACTTTATATTCTTAGTGCACAGTTTGGAAGATTATTTTATATTTAACAATATACATTTCTGCTTCAACTGTAGAGTTTCGCAATTATCGCGATTCAAAATAACATGAGAGAAGCAGATTCAATTGATCATTTTATTAAACGAAATGCTGTCCTGATAATAAAGGACACAGAAGCCTGTAAAATGGCCGCCGCGCATCGTGGCAGAAGCTTCCAGAGACACAGTGGGTAGACAAGATGGCGTCGAATATACATTCAGTATGAGATCGGATCATACTCGGTACACATTGTAAAGACAGGATGCAACCCGTTTGCATCTTGAACAATAGCAATGATATAAGTGCTGGAATCGTTTCCTACGCACAGTAAGGATCATTGAACGGGGCCATCGAGAACCCATCTAGACACATCAATACACAAATACCCCCCCGGCTCAACAATGAGAGAGACATTGGCGGGTGATTAAGCCAGTATTCGGGGGGCCCCAAAACCAGTCGAGGAGACGATTCATACACATCCTGGCTGGCTCAACAATGGAGAAGGTATTAACGGATAGTTGGCCAGTTTCAGGTGCTACCGAAACCCGTTAAGAAGATAATCGCCCCATGCTGGGAGTTTTGGGCGCCAAAATCACACAACGGATAACATTTAGATTTGAGCGGGAGATAAGGCGGACAAGGCAGTATAACTATAGGGGACAAATGTCCATCGCTCGCTCGCTTCCTGGCCTCTTCCTTGACTCTGGGCTCTGGATTCGCTTGATTCTCTTGACTCGGGCTGAACCCTCTCTCTTCCTGAAGCTCTTGCTGGTCTCTCTTGACTCTTAGCCGTGCTGGTCGGTTATTCGAGTGTTGGGTGGAGCTCAATCGGAACGAGCCGCCTCGACAGGGCAAGTAACAGGGTACACCATCCCGAGTGTCGGTAAACGGTGTCCGGACCCAGAGGCCCGAGTGACGAGAAGAAAGACGAGAAGAAAGACGAGAAGAAATTCCACGTGCCGCCACGGTCAGTAAACCCCGACCGCGCCCGAAGATATAACAACAGAACCCATCTTTGAATTCTACCGACTACTACATGTACCGTTTCTTTTGAATTCTACGGATTACTGCACGATCCGGTCTGAATCCATCGACTGCTTCATGACATCAGGGAGTCTGGCTTGCCTTTCACGGCAGCGAGAGTAAACAAGTGGGGTGCAGAAACCCTCACAACCATGTGACAGTCAGGCGCTGCAGCGAAACGAGCTGAGTGCCTCACTTTAAATTTCCGAAGTGAGCCGAGTGGTGAGCATGTTTTCCGATCCTACAAATCCAGACATAGTTTAGGTATATTGAGGGAGGGTAGTTTTTCTAAGGTTAATGTAAAATGTGTTCCCCCTTTTACGATGTGTCGTGTGTTCCCCATTTCCATAGACCAAGTTTTATGAACGTGTGTATACTTGTACTCTCTTTGATCTGCGCCTATGACATGTATTTCATGATTTTAGACGCCATGCAATAAAGATATTCATTTCGTGCTATTCAACCGGATCTATTTGAATCTTTTCTCTGCATTACTGCTCCTTGCATCTAAGTCCAGGTGTCAGAACCGTAAGGGCGAGTGGGTCGAACCACTCACAGGTGCTTATTGCAAAAGTCTGGCCGGAGACCAGAGCAAGCAATAGTATAGGCAACAAAGGCCTCACCTCGCACCAGTACCGTGACCCCTTACACAACCCCAATGTATCCATTTCATAATGCTTTTATGTTCTAGTCCTTACAATTACTGCCACGGCTTGCTAAAGGCAATGTGAAAAGCACAATAACATATCTAAGAAAGGAACTATGCCTGATAAGTTTCATTTTATATCAGCTATCATTTGGAGCCTGCAACATTGGGGAAGGTTTTGTACCCAGCTGCACTAGTTGCACAGGCGCAGAATAGGTATGAGTATCAGAAAATCGGGCAACAGGTCATGTGTTACACCAAATTCCTTCTGCCTGTGTTTTTTTAGCCTGGTGCATTTTGTGCACCTCTGTCCAGACCAGTTTCATTGTGGCCTTGAGGATGCGCTTGCGGCTTCTGGGAAACAGTTGCTCACTTCTTGTCCTCACTTTGTCCACCAGTACCTCCAGGGAGGCATCTGAAAAGCAGGAAGCAGCCTTTTGACTTATCTGTCTTGCCAACAAATCTTTCAGAGTTGTACAAGCAAAGATGCAAGCAGGGGATGCAACCTCGTGTTATGAGATGCATCCCTGCTTTAAGTAGGCCTCAAGAGTTGCATGGAAACTGCACGCGTCATGCCCGTCAGTCATGTTAAAATTAGGCCCAGGAGTTAAAATGGTGCAGGCCTCATGGCGAAAACATCACTGAAGTTTGCTGCCTGCCTGATTCACACACTGAGTTAAAATTGGCGCAAAGAGTTGGAGACAATTAAAAGGATGAATCACAATTGAGCAGCAAAACTTCTGAAAGTTTTTAGAAGGATTAAAGAGGCATCTCAGCTGATTAGAAACCTTTGCCAAAGCTGAAGGGGCAGAAAAACTACTGAATTGTAGAATCATAGAAAGTTATGGCACAGAAAGAGGGCATTCGGCCCATTCTGTCTGTGCCGCACAGTCATTGTGGAGATGAAGTCCGATCTTCACACTGAGGACACCCTCCATCATGTTGTGTGGCACTACCACCGTGCTAAGTGGGATAGATTCAGAACAGATCTAGCAGCTCAAAACTGGGCATCCATGAGGCGCTGTGGGCCATCAGCAGCAGCAGAATTGTATTCCACCACAATCTGCAAACTCATGGCCCGGCATATCCCTCACTCTACCATTACCATCAAGCCAGGCGACCAACGCTGGTTCAATAAGGAGTGTAGAAGAGCATGCCGGGAGCAGCACCAGCGTACTTAAAAATGAGGTGCCAACCTGGGGAAGCTGCAACACAGGACTACATGCATGCTAAAAAGCGGAAGCAGCCTGCTATAGACAGGGCTAAGCAATCCCACAATCAATGGATCAGATCAAAGCTCTGCAGTCCTGCCACATCCAGTCGTGAATGGTGGTGGACCATCAAACAACTAACAGGAGGAGGAGGCTCCATGAATATCCCCGTCCTCAATGATGGTGGAGCCCAGCATGTGAGTGCAAAAGACAAGGCTGAAGCATTTGCAACCATCTTCAGCCAGAAGTGCCGAGTGGATGATCCATATCGGCCTACTCCTGAGGTCCCCACCATCACAGAAGCCAGCCTTCAGCCAATTCGATTCACTCCACATGATATCAAGAAACGGCTGAGCGCACTGGATACAGCAAAGGCTATGGGCCCTGACAACATCCCGGCTATCGTACTGAAGACTTGTGCTCCAGAACTAGCCGCGCATCTAGCCAAGCTGTTCTAGTACAGCTTCAACTCTGGCATCTATCCGACAATGTGTAAAATTGCCCAGGTATGTCCTGTCCACAAAAACCAGGACAAATCCAACCTGGCCAATTACCGCCCCATCAGTCTACTCTCAATCATCAGCAAAGTGATGGAAGGTGTTATCGACAGTGCCATCAAGCGGCACTTACTCACCAATAACCTGCTCACTGATGCCCAGTTTGGGTTCCACCAAGACCACTCGGCTCCCGACCTCATTGCAGCCTTGGTCCAAACATGGACAAAGAAGCAGAATTCCAGAGGTGAGGTGAGAGTGACTGCCCTTGACATCAAGGCAGCATTTGACCGAGAGTGGCATCAAGGAGCCCGAGTAAAACTGAAGTCAATGCGAATCGGGGGGAAAACGCTCCACGGGCTGCAGTCATACCTAGCACAAAGGAAGATGGTTGTGGTGGTTGAAGGTCAATCATCACAGCCCAGGACATCACTGCAGGAGTTCCTCAGGGCAGTGTCCTAGGCCCAACCATCTTCAGCTGCTTCATCAATGACCTTCCCTCCAACATAAGGTCAGAAATGGGAATGTTCGCTGATGACTGCACAGTGATCAGCGCCATTCACAACTCCTCAGATAATGAAGCAGTCCATGCCTGCATGCAACAAGACCTGGATGACATTCAGGCTTGGGCTGATAAGTGGCAGGTAACATTCGCGCCACAGAAGAGCCAGGCAATGACTATCTCCAACAAGCGAGAGTCTAACCACCTCCCCTTCATTCAACAGTATTACCATCGCCGAATCCCCCACCATCAACATCCTGGGGGTCACCGTTGACCAGAAACTTAACTGGACCAGCCACATAAATACTGTGGCAACAAGAGCAGGTCAGAAGCTAGGTACTGTATTCTGCGGCGAGTGTCTCACCTCCTGACTTCCCAAAGCCTTTCCACCATCTGCAAGGCACAAGTCAGGAGTGTGATGGAATACTCTCCACTTGCCTTGATGAGTGCAGCTCCAATAACACTCAAGAAGCTCGACTCCATCCAGGACAAAGCAGCCCGCTTGATTGGCACCCCATCCACCACCTTAAACATTCACTCCCTCCATGTGGCTGCAGTGTGTACCATCTACAAGATGCACTGCAGCAACTCGCCAAGGCTTCTTCGGCAGCACCTCTCAAACCCGCGACCTCTTCCACCTAGAAGGACAAGGGCAGCAGGCGCATGGGAACACCACCACCTCCAAGTTACCCTCCAAGTCACACACCATCCTGACTTAGAAGTATATCGCCGATCCTTCATCGTCGTTGGGTCAAAATCCTGGAACTCCCTACCTAACAGCACTGTGGGAGTACCTTCACCACACGGACTGCAGCGGTTCAAGAAGGCGGCTCACCACCACCTTCTCAAGGGCAATTAGGGATGGGCAATAAATGCTGGACTTGCCAGCGATGCCCACATCCCATATACGAATTAAAAAAAAAGTAAAACTGGCATTTCCCCAATTGAGAACTTTTACTCCTGCTCTATTTTGTCCTTTTCCATAACTACGCTAAATCTAACTGAATTATGATCACTACCAGCAAAATACTCTCCCACTGATACCCCTTCCACCTGCCCAGCTTCATTCCCTAAAACTAAGTCCAGAACCGCCCCCTCTCTTGTGCTTGCTACATACTGGCTAAAAAAGTTCTCCTGAATGCATTTTAAGAATTCTGTGCCCTCTATACTTTTTACACTGATTCTATCCCAGTTAATATTAGGGTAGTTGGATTCCCCTGCTATTACTGCCCTATTGTTTTTGCACATTTCAGATATTTGCCTACATATTTGCTCTTCTATCTCCCTCTGACTATTTGGGGGTCTATAGTACACCCCCAGCAGTGTGATTGTCCCTTTTTCACTCTTCAGTTCAACCCATATGGCCTTATCTGATGATCCTTCCAACATATCATCCCTCCTCACAGCTGAAATTGTTTTTTTAACCAATATTGCGACCCCTCCCTCCTTTTTTATACCACCTCTCTATCCCATCTGTAAACCCTGTAATCAGGACTGTTGAGCTGCCATTCCTGCCCTTCTTTCAGCCATGTTTCAGTAATAGCTATAATATCATACTTCCACGTGTCTATCTGTGCCGTAAGTTCATCTGCCTTATTCACTAGACTCCTTACATTGAAGTATATACCATTAAGCACTGCCAAATTCTAGCCTTTGTTTCCTCTGCTTTCCAAACTCACTTACTAATTTTCTGCCTTCCATTTCCAGCTTTGCTTCTCTCCCTTCTGAATGTACACTCAGGTTCCCATCCCCCTGCCAAGCTAGTTTAAACCCGCCACAACAGTACTAGCAACACCCCCACCCCTCCACCACGAGGATATTGGTCCCGGCCCTGTTGAGGTGCAACCTGTCCGGCTTGTACAGGTCCCACCTCCCCCAGAACCGGTCCCAATGCCTCAGGAATCTAAAGCCCTCCCTCCTGCACCATCTCTCCAGCCACACATTCATCTGCTCTATTCTCTTATTTCTGTACTCACTAACGCGTGGCACTGGGAGTAATCCGGAGATTACCACGTTGTATGCCATTTAGGCTTATTTCCATATATAGCTCAGTGCCGAGTAACCCTAGACACCCATTTATATGGCGTGATTTGGATACAGTATTTGAATATTGTGATGAAGTCACTATCTGTTTCAGGTGTCAGTTTCCTCTGCCCACGGTCAAGCATCAGAAATGCTCATTTTATGCAAAAGGGTTGGAGACTCAGCATTATAGATCTCTGCCCCTTTCTCTGTGCCATAGTTCCCCGTGAACTTGAACACATGGCATGGATAATCATAAGACAAAAATTGGCCCCAATGCCATCAAGCATTTTTTTTTTTAAGAAACTGCATCTCCCAGAGGTCCCTCAAGATCAAATGTTGGTTCGCTGACATTCATATATTGTAATGGATGTGCTCTACCATGTATACAATACTGTAATGGTTTTATGACAATTAATAAAATATGTCTATTCAGATGCCTCGGTACTTAAAGAAGTACATACCTGTCCTGCCCTGCAATGATCGGAGCAGGCAGTGGCTGGTGGCGTTTTGAGCTTCGGTGCCTGCAGGTTTGTGTGTTGAATGCCAGGCGGACAGGGCGGAGAACGATATGGAGAAGACAACCTAAAGATGTATCAAAAAAACATGTGAACCAAAATTCCACTTTTATTGAAATGATTCTAAATCACTTCTCCTACATTACAACACGTATTACAGAAAACTGCAAGATTCGACACCTATCAATCAATCGGCAAATAGTGCTGCTCCTATAGGGAGATGAAAACGTCTAACTTAATTATGAAAGGATGAAAACTGTAATTTAAGTTCAGCATAGCATTTCCTAGCGCTTAAATAACTGTACATTATATTAAAAGGAATAAAGGTTGCCACTGTCCCCAATATAAAAATCAAATTAGTTTCAGGCTGTCTCAGTTAATGTCTTTCAAATTAACTAAGTAACTACTATGAAATGAATCATTTCTACTATTTAGCTCCAAAATATTTTACTTTGATGGCAAAGGTGTCAGAGAGATTAATATCACTCCTTAAATGACTTTCACTCTGAACTGAAAGATAGTTTTCAAGAGGGATGTCATAGTATCACCAAGGTTGGCATGCATAAACTAGACAAGTCACAAATTTTCTGATCACTATAGCATATTTAATTAATTATGAAAATTTCATTTCAGTACTTTAAATATCAACTGTTCCACAGACATTCATTAAAGTTTAATGGTGAGACCTAACAATTCTTACAATCATTAACATTTTGAAACTACATTCCATGCATGATATGCTCATACTAACATAACACTGGAGATGCATTTTTTTTATGAACAACAGTAGGTTCCCACGATGTACCATTGAAAGCCCGCTGTTGTTGCTGTACTACTTAAAGTTAGCTAGCCTCTTTCTTCCAGTATTATATTCCTTCATGGCTTTTGTGGAATCTTTAGCCATTGAAGTTCCTTAGTTATTTATATATCTGATCATGTTGTATTGTAAGTTTCACAATTTATGCTTGTAGCAAAAGATCATACTGGCAGACATTGCATGAAATGTTCATCATAGCTAGGGCATGTGAATGAGTGTGAGAGTATATTACATAGAATTTACAGCATAGAAACAGGGCATTCAGCCCAACTGGTCTATGAGGGCATTTATGCTCCACACGTGCCTCCTCCCACCCCTCTTCAGCTAACCCTATTAGCATATCCTTCTATTCCTTTCTCCCTCCTGTGCTTATCTAGTTTCTCCTTAAATCCATCTATGCTAATCGCCTCAACTACTCCTTGTCGTAGCAAGTTCCACATTCTTACCACTCTTTGGGTAAAGAAGTTTCTCCTAAATTCCCTATTGGATTTATTGGTGACTATATTATATTTGTGGCCCCTAGTTTTGGTCTCCCCACAAGTAGAAACATCTTTTCTACGTCTATCCTATCAAACCCCTTCATAATTTTAAAGAACTCTATTAGGTCTAGAGAAAAGAGCCCCAGCCTGTTCAGCCTTTCTTGATAAGTATAACCTGTCAGTTCGGGTATCATTCTTGTAAATCATTTTTTGCACCTTCTCCAATGCCTCTATATATTTTATAATATCAAGACCAGAACTGTGCACAATACCCTAAATGTGGTCTAACAAAGGTTCGATATTATTGTTAATAATGATATGAGGAACATTTAGTGCAGTGCCTGACAGTATGACCTTTTGCTATAAGCGTAAATTGTGAAAGTCACAATACACAATAAGTTTAAGATAACTTCTGTTTTTCAATTCTATCCCTCTAGAAATGAACCCTTTTCATGGCCTTATTAATCTGCGCTGCTACTGTCAGTGATCTGTACCCCTAGATCCCTTTGCTCCTCTACCCAATTTAGACTCTTATTTTACAAGCAGTATGTGGCCTCCTTATTCATCCTACCAAAATATAACACCGCACATTTAGCTGTATTGAAATTCATTTGCCAACTGTGTGCCCATTAAGCAAGTTTATTAATGTCATCTTGTATTTTGTCGCAGTCTCCCTTAGTACTAACTAAACCACTCCCCCCCCACAAATGGTGTTGTCAGCAAATGTTGATATTGTACTTCCGATTCCAGAGTCCAAATCATTTGAACAACAGTGGTCCCAGCATCGATCCTTGTGGAACAACACTTCTCCCCCTTTTGCCAATCTAAGTAGCTTCCCTGAACCCCTACTCTCTGTTTTATGTTCTGTAGCAAGCTTGCTATCCATTCTGCTACTTGTCCCATAATTCCACAAGCTCTGACCTTAGTCATGAGTCTACTATGCGGTACCTTATCAAAGGCCTTCTGAAAATCCAAATATATTACATCTACTGTATTACCCTTGTCTACTCTTTCTGTAGCTTCTTCAAAGAATTCAATAGGGTTGGTTAAGCAGGACCTTCCCTTTTGAAATATGTCACTGTGTGTGACACCACACACTGGGTGATCCAATTTGAGGTCAGGGAACCATTTACAATATTAGCTAGCAATAAGGCCAACAACGGAAGCTGGGTGGGTAGCAATTAGTGGGAAAGCAGTCCAAGGAACAGGAGGTGGGTCTCATGGATGATGAGGTCGGAGTGGACATGGGCTAGATAGAAGGGAAACTAGACAGAGAACAGGGTCTAGGGATGGGGAGGAAGTTTGGAGAGGGTTGGCTTGGTGGCAACAGGAAAGGAAGGGGGAAGCAGCAGAGACAGCTGAATGGATGGTATCTGTTTTGATCGCCAAGACATCCATGAGCTCCTCGCATTGTTAGATATGAGGGTGGAAAGTGCAAGGTAGAGTGATTAAAGGAGATGATTGGTAGTGGAGAAAAGAAGCCTGGGGTTATCTTTGCTCTCCAGTATGAGCCTAAAATAGTGGGCAGATTACATGGGTGATAGTTGTAGACTAATTTCCACAACCCTGAACACCCCCCACCCTTGATTGCAGCGCATGTCTGGAGGGCACAGGAGTACTGCCCACCACAAAGATGTGCCATTAACTGAGCCAATCTTACGGACCCAGGATCATTTAAGTAAAGGAGGCAAGTTCTAAGAAGGAGCACTACTGAAAATGGGGGCAGAGTTTAGCTGCGGCAGGCCACTGAAGCCTGTCACAGCATGAGAATTCAAGCAGTTACCGTGCTGCCTGCTAAAATGGAATTTAAAACAAAAAAAATTCCTTCTCTTCAGCCTGTGCAAAGCCACACTCTATGAGTACTGGCTGCCAAAACAAATTATTGCGCCCTCTCCACCAAAACCCAGGACACCTGAGCCCAACAGGCATCCCTTGCATTCAACTGACTCAAATGTCAAGAAATATGTTGGAGGATGTATTTCCCTCATTTGTATTTGTTTTACATAAATCCACCCACATATGGGCAGGCACATTTTGAGCCACTGGGCCCAGGCACCAGGAAATGAGAGGAAGCACAAGGAGGCAGGGATGTAGCAGAATGCATACTGGAGCAATTTTCCACCCTTGCCTGCTTCAGATCCACTGAAAAATCACTAAGGGAAGAGAGGACTAGATCCTAGGCTTGGGGTATCATGCACACGGTTGAATGTCCAACATATTATACCAACAGACAAGACCCTCCACCGGGGATAGGGCACAAAGTCATAAAATTAGCCCTTATAAGCACTGTCACACTGCAAGAGCGCAGCCAATTACAGACAAGACGGGTTCCGTCTCAGTTGGCCAAATTCAGTGTAACAGCCCTGGTTCCAGGAACAAGTAGACCTATGCTTCTGAAATTTGGATAAAGGAGCCGATTTTACTTATGTAACTGCAGTTGTTCTCTATAGATCTTCATATAAAAGTGAAGCTCACCTTACCTATAGCGACTGGCTACTTTGTCTGAATATAAAAGTGGGAGAGTTGCAAACAGATGTTCCTTTTCTGAAACTGGATGCAATGTGAAGTGCAAGTATAAAACCAACTTATGTATCTTTGTTGGGCACACTGCTTTGAGTTGCACTTATTCATCCTATTGTCATAGCATCCATTAGTAAAGGACCTGTTACACCCGTAAAGAGTTTTGTTTCAGATCACATTTGTTTTCCTTTCAACAGGTTCCTGAGACCATTGTTATTGTTAAATAAGATCAGGGAGATAACTGAAACCTTTAAAGTCATTAGTTTACATGATTGTCAAGCTTTATTAAGAATTTATTAACCACATAAAGCATTTACCTCTAAGAGACTAAATAAATAATGCAAATCCTCTGCAATGTTTATGAGCAAGGCAGATAGTCAAGGCAAGTCCAATGCTTGTTCAACTAACTATAGAGTTGCTATTTATTCAGTAATGTTCAGAAGGTCATAAGATAGATATTTACGAGTAAGGATATTCAGGTCTTGCTTTTTTATCCGACAAGAAAGAGGCTACAATTCCCCATCACTGTATCCAGCTGTTCCTTAAATTATTTTTTTGCTCTACTACCCTACCTAAAAAGTCTATTCAAGATTTTGAGCATAATTTAGGGGTAATTTCCTGATTTTGTGCTTCTAGAGTGAAGTTTTGTCCATCAGCATTGCATTTCAGAAATGTAGGCACCTAGACATGCGAAAAGCAATCATAACAAATAAATCCCAGGGGTGGATGGTATTTATCCCAGAGCTGAGAGAGACAAGATAGGAGATTTGTGAGGCAGTGACAATCATGGATCATTATAGAGGACTAAAACACTCTTTAAGGAACAGAATTCTGGTATGCACATTGCTTGACAAATCCAAACTCTGGATAGAGAGTAACAATTATGCTATCACTCCCAGCTTTTCAACCCAGTGTAAACAAGATAGAAATAATTAATTGAGAATCTTTTCTCAATGCCTGTTCACAATACAGAGACAGGAAAAGGCAGACTAGTGCCTTGTTAACAGTATCATTGCCTTCTCAAACTTGTGAGCTAAGCTAAGATTTCTTTGCAGTATTCAATGTATTACATGCAATGTTTGAACCTTAAGGATAAATTTTATGATTTAGCATGCCTGGCACAGAGCTTTGCATGATGGGATTGCAATCAGGAATTCAGGTGTGGAAGTCAGGGCACTGTAGTCATGAACAGTACGATATTACACCAATTAAAATTAATAACCAGAAAATCATATGGACCATAACTCAAGTACACTAATCTCTACACCTGAATTCCCAACATGTACTCCTATTGTGTAAAGCTCTGTACCAAGAGCACTAACTTATAAAATTTACCCCTTTATCCCAGTTCACTCAATTAGCTTTGCCACTGGACAAACAGAAATACAATATTTTTTTGTATATCTACAAAAAGCTAGAATGCAAAACAAATCTACATATAATTACAGCGGATGTGACGTCACACTATTGAAGCGCATTCAGACAGCTTTTATAAATAATACAATAACACCGTTCAGGAACGCCAGTTAATCGTACCCACTGTCTACACTGCTGGAGGCTCTTGCTGATACCTGTCCTTTTATCCCCGCTGCGCTCGAATGCCGGCAACTGTTTTTTTCAAAAATAAACCTGTCATATATTAACAAAATCATTGGGCGTAACCATCACCGACTGACCAATCGGCTTCCGAATTGCGACCATTTCGAATTGTTGGGGGGTGGGGGGCGCGAGGAGATGATGAAATCAGAAGCCCGCTGACCAATCGGCTTGCGACCGCCTGCGATTCAAACTGGGACATCCTGTAGTGAAGAAGAGGGGAGGAAAAAAGTGGGAGTTTGGTTGTCGAACGAGGCTGGGTCGGGAACGCAACCAAACTCGCTGGCTGCGGGTGCCCGCTCGGCACTGGATTGATTTGGACGCTAACGAATAGACCAGCCTCTTACACTGCTGAGCCCACCTCAGGCATAATTACAGTAAGCATAATTGACAAGGGGAACCCGGGAAGGAAACGTGTAATCAAGTTAGGGTGAACGGTAGCATAGTGAGAACCAGTTACCTGTGTAACTTTGTAGTCCATTGACGTGTTGTGTAGTGTGAGCCTGGTAGGTATCCCTATGTATATAATAGTACAGTGTATGTGTACTGTACGTCATATTCTAACACGAGAAATTAAAAGTTAGGGTATTTGGGGACAAGTTTCGTGAACCAGGGACTCTTCCGGGGACATTGTTCGCCCAGGGGCGCAGTACCTCATCCGGCGACTGTCCCCAGAAAACGGGGACCATTGGTCACCCTAATATATATTAATGCCATATATATATATATATGGGGCAGTTTATTTTCATATAATAATCCCCTCCCCTCCCCCTCCCATCCTCTGAGCTCACTACACATATTCCCCCACCCCTCCCCCACCCAACCTACTGTACCTCTTCCCTTTGGCTTCTTCTGCCCTCCAGTGTTGCAGTCCTCCATCAACCCCAGTCCAATTATCCCCCACCCTCTAAACTAACTTGATGACTGCACTTAGCCTTGATACCCCATGTGCAACATCACAGGAGATTGACTAGTAATATATTAATTGTTTTGCATCTAGTGTGCACTTCGTGTTTGTGACACTTCCTGTTGTCACAGATTTTCCATCACACTTTCATCATCACACTTTCTTGATTATCTCATAGTAAAACAGCAGAAATCAGAGCTGAAGAGCTGGTGAACATACACATCAAAAGTGAGGAAAGTGGCTAGAAAACCGCCAGTGAGAAACGACTGAGGGTTTAGGAAACCAACCAATCCTGAATTACAAATAAGGAGAACCTGCCACCAATAAAAGAAAGATGATAAAGCAATTGAACCATTCAAAGTTTTCTTTTAAAAAATTGGTCCGCATATTTGTCTTTGGTAACTGAAATGTCAAAAATAAGATTTATAAATAAAAAAGGCATTAAAATTACAATTAATATTTGCAATAACATGATTAAAATTAATAATAAAGTTACTTTATGTAACCTTCCAACGCTTTATTAATTTTTTAATTTATTTTACTTTTTTAATTTGTTTTATGGGATATGGGCATCGCTGGCAAGGCCAGCATTTAATGCCCATCCCTAATTGCCCTTGAGAGGTGGTGGTGAACCACCTTCTTGAACCGCTGCAGTCCGTGTGGTGAAGATGCTCCCACAATGCTGTTAGGTAGCGAGTTCCAGGATTTTGACCCAGCGACAATGAAGGATCGGCGATATACTTCTAAGTCAGGATGGTGTGTGACTTGGAGGGGAACTTGGAGGTGGTGGTGTTCCCATGCGCCTGCTGCCCTTGTCCTTCTAGGTGGAAGAGGTCGCGGGTTTGGGAGGTGCTGCCGAAGAAGCCTTGGCGAGTTGCTGCAGTGCATCTTGTAGATGGTACACACTGCATCCACGGTACGCCGGTGGTGGAGGGGGTGAATGTTTAAGGTGGTGGATAGGGTGCCAATCAAGCGGGCTGCTTTGTCCTGGATGGTGTCGAGCGTCTTGAGTGTTGTTGGAGCTGCACTCATCCAGGCAAGTGGAGAGCATTCCATCACACTCCTTACTTGTGCCTTGTAGATGGTGGAAAGGCTTTGGGGAGTCAGGAGGTGAGACACTCGCCGCAGATTACCTAGCCTCTGACCTGCTCTTGTTGCCACAGTATTTATGTGGCTGGTCCAGTTAAGTTTCTGGTTAATGGTGACCCCCAGGATGTTGATGGTAATGCCGTTGAATGTCAAGGGGAGGTGGTTAGACTCTCGCTTGTTGGAGATAGTCATTGCCTGGCACTTCTGTGGCGCGAATGTTACCTGCCACTTATCAGCCCAAGCCTGTACGTCGTCCAGTTCTTGTTGCATGCGGGTATGGACTGCTTCATTATCTGAGGAGTTGTGAATGGCGCTGAACACTGTGCAGTCATCAGCGAACATCCCCATTTCTGACCTTATGTTGGAGGGAAGGTCATTGATGAAGCAGCTGAAGATGGTTGGGCCTAGGACACTGCCCTGAGGAACGCCTGCAGCGATGTCCTGGGGCTGTGATGATTGACCTTCAACCACCACAACCATCTTCCTTTGTGCTAGGTATGACTCCAGCCAGTGGACCGTTCTCCCCCTGATTCCCATTGACTTCAGTTTTACTCGGGCTCCTTGATGCCACACTCGGTCAAATGCTGCCTTGATGTCAAGGGCAGTCACTCTCACCTCACATCTGGAATTCAGCTCCTTTGTCCATGTTTGGACCAAGGCTGCAATGAGGTCGGGAGCCGAGTGGTCTTGGCAGAACCCAAACTGGGCATCAGTGAGCAGGTTATTGGTGAGTAAGTGCCGCTTGATAGCACTGTCGATGACACCTTCCATCACTTTGCTGCTGATTGAGAGTAGATTGATGGGGCGGTAATTGGCCGGGTTGGATTTGTCCAGCTTTTTGTGGACAGGACATACCTGGGCAGTTTTCCACATTGTCGGATAGATGCCAGTGGCTAGTTCTGGAGCACAAGTCTTCAGCACGATAGCCGGGATATTGTCGGGGCCCATACCCTTTGCTGTATCCAGTGCGCTCAGCCGTTTCTTGATATCACGTGGAGTGAATTGAATTAGCTGAAGACTGGCTTCTATGATGGTGGGGACCTCGGAAGTAGGCCAATATGGATCATCCACTCGGCACTTCTGGCTGAAGATGGTTGCAAACGCTTCAGCCTTGTCTTTTGCACTCATGTGCTGGGCTCCACTATCATTGAGGATGGGCAATTTATGGAGCCTCCTCCTCCTGTTAGTTGTTTAATGGTCCACCACCATTCACGACTGGATGTGGCAGGACTGCAGAGCTTTGATCTGATCCGTTGATTGTGGGATCGCTTAGCCCTGTCTATAGCATGCCACTTCTTGCAACCAGACCTGCAGCCTCACTCCAGGGCAAGGACAGTGCTGCCAGTGGCTCTGAAGGTGACCGTGGCCCTGAATTTCTTTGTGTTTGGATCCTTCCAGGCTGAAGCAGGCAATATATGTAACATCTCACAGTTCACTGTATATTGCTGCATAAGAGAGGTGTCAGAAACTCTTCATGCCAGGAGAAGGGTCTTTATTGTCTTCTCTCTGACCAGAGAGAAGCAGGCATAGAAGATAGGAGCAGGAGTAGGCCATTCGGCCCCTCAAGCCTGCTCCGCCATTTAATGAGATCATGGCTAATCATCCAAATTCAGTACCCTGTCCCTGCTTTCTCCCCATAACCCTTGATCCCTTTAGCCTAAGAAATATATTTATCTCCTTCTTGAATATATTTAATGAATTGGCCTCAACTGCCTTCTGTGGTAGAGAATTCCACAGGTTCACCACTCTCTGGGTGAAGACATTCCTCCTCATCTCAGTCCTAAATGTCTTACCCCTTATCCTTAGACTGTGACCTCTGGTTCTGGACTCCCCCGCCATCGGGAACATCCTTCCTGCATCTAGTCTGTCTAGTCCTGTTAGAATTTTATAAGTTTCAATGAGATCCCCTCTCATTCTTCAAAACTCTAGCGAATATAAGCCTAATCGACCCAATCTGTCTTCATACGTCATTCCTGCCATCCCAGGTATCAGTCTAGTAAATCTTCGCTGCACTCCCTCCATGGCAAGAACATCCTTCCTCAGATAAGGCGACCAAAACTGCACACAATACTCAAGGTGTGGTCTCACCAAGGCCTTGTACAACTGCGAGAAGTCGCACAACACCAGGTTATAGTCCAACAGTTTTATTTAAAATTACGAGCTTTCGGAGCTGTTGCCCCTTCGTCAGGTAAAGGTACCTTTACCTGACGAAGGGGCAACAGCTCCGAAAGCTCGTAATTTTAAATAAAACTGTTGGACTATAACCTGGTGTTGTGCGACTTCTCATTTTTGTCCACCCCAGTCCAACACCGGCATCTCCGCATCTTGTACAACTGCAGCAAGACATCCTTGCTCCTGTACTCGAATCCTCTCGCTATGAAGGCCAACATACCATTTGCCGCCTTAACCGCCTGCTGCACCTGCATGCTTACCTTCAGCGACTGGTGCACAAGGACTCCCAGATCTCGTTGCACTTCCCCTTTTCCCAATCTATTGCCGTTCAGATAATAATCTGCCTTCCTGTTTTTGCCACCAAAGTGGATAACCTCGTATTTATCCACATTATACTGCATCTGCCATGCATCTGCCCAATCACCCAACCTGTCCAAATCATACTGGAGTTTCTCTGCATCCTCCTCACAGCACACACGCCCACCCAACTTTGTGTCGTCTGCAAACTTGGAGATATTACATCTAGTTCCCTCGTCTAGATCATTTATATATATTGTGAATAGCTGGGGTCCTAGCACCAATCCCTGCGGTACCCCACTAGTCACTGCCTGCCAAAGACCCGTTTATTCCAACTCTTTGCTTCCTGTCTGCCAACCAGTTCTCTATCCAAATCAGTACCTTACCCCCAAATCCCATGTGCTTTAGCTTTGCACGCTAATCTCTTATGCGGGACCTTATCGAAAGCCTTCTGAAAGTCCAAATACATCACATCCACTGGTTCTCCCTTATCTATTCTACCAGTTACATCCTCAAAAAATTCCAGTAGATTAGTCAGGCATGATTTACTTTTTGTAAATCCATGTTGACTTTGTCCGATCCTGTCACTGTTTTCCAAGTGCTCTGCTATTACATCTTTTATAATGGACTCTAGCATTTTCCCCACTACCGGTCAATAATTCCCCGTTTTTTCTCTACCACCTTTTTTAAATGGTGGGGTTACATTAGCTACCCTCCAATCCATGGGAACTGTTCCAGAGTCTATAGAATTTTGAAAGATGACCAGCAATGCATCTACTATTTCTAGGGCCACTTCCTAAAGTACCCTAGGATGTAGATTATCAGGCCCTGGGGATTTATCGGCCTTCAATCTCGTCAATTTCCCTAACACCATTTCCCTACAAATACTGATTTCATTCAATTCCTCCCTCTCATTAGACCCTATGTTCCCCGACATCTCTGGGAGTTTATTTGTGTCCTCCTTTGTGAAGACAGAACCAAAGTATGTATTTAATTGGTCTGCCATTTCTTTGTTCCCCATTAAAAATTCCCCTGATTCTGACTGCAAGGGACCTACGCTTGACTTCACCAATTTTTTTCTCTTCACATATCTATAGAAGCTTTTACAGTCAGTTTTTATGTTCCCTGCAAGCTTACTCTCATACTCTATTTCCCCCTCTTAATTAATCCCTTTGTCCTCCTTTGCTGAATCCTAAACTGCTCCCAATCCTCAGGTTTGCTGCTTTTTCTGGCCAATTTATATGTCCTCTCCTTGGATCTTATGCTATCCCTAATTTCCCTTGTTAGCCACGGTTGAGTCACCTTTTTTGTTTTATTTTTATGCCAAAGAGGGATGAACAAATTCTGTAGTTCATCCATGCGATCTTAAATGTTTGCCATTGCCTATCCACCATCAACCCTTTAAGTAACGCTCCCCAATCGATCCTAGCCAACTCGCGTCTCATACCATCGTAGTTTCCTTTATTTAAATTCAGGACCCTAGTCTCTGAGTCAACTACTTCACGCTCCATCTTAATGAAGAATTCTATCATATTATGATCGCTCCTCCCCAGGCAGAGCGTGCACATGGATAGCGGACTTCCTCATGGTGCAGGGCGCCATCAACTGCACACAGGTGGCTTTGCGGGCGCCGCTTCTAAATGCTGAGATGTACCGCAACCGTAAAGGTTTCCACTCACTGAATGTGCAGTTGGTGTGCGACCATGTTCAGCACATCATGATGGTGAATGCCCAGTATCCTGGCAGCAGTCATGATGCATTTATTCTGCGCCAGTCCATTGTTCCCTCAGTCTTTGAGCCACCAAGACAAACCAGAGGCTGGCTACTGGGTGTCAAGGATGATCACTTGACCACGTGGCTCATGACTCTGTTCCACAACCCAACCACACGTGGCCAGCATGCGTACAACGAGAACTATGCTGCCACATGAAATATCATAGAGCAGACCATTGGGATGCTGAAGCAATGGTTCCGCTGCCTGGACCACTCTGGAGGAGCCCTACAGTACTCACTGGAGCGTGTATCCTGATTCATCGTGGTCAACTGTATCCTCCACAACCTGGCCATCATGAGGGCACAGCCCTTGTCACCAGGGATACGGCCACCAGCTCAGGAGTAGGAACAGGAGCAGGAGGAAGAGAAGGAGGAGGAAGAAGAGGAAGAGGAAGAGGAGGAAGCGAAGAGGAGGAGGAAGCGGAAGAGGAAGCGGAAGAGCAAAAGGAGGAAGCGGAAGGAGGCAACCCAGACAGCCCCTTTCTGGCAGGGATATCCGTGATTGAATCATCCGCCTGAGGTACCAGTGAACGCAACCCCAATTCCCCATTCAACATTAGTCCCATACCTTGCCTACCTTCCCTCTGTTACTGACCATCACAGCATCCTCTTGGCCACAATGCTGAAATAAAAGTCACCACAAAGCAAATATTCCAATCAAACTTTATCCATCTATTCATCCAATATTATATCAAAAAATCAACTAATCACCCTTGTGCATTTCCTTAGTGACTGTCTTGCATGTGCCTTTGCCTATCCTAGCTGTTCCTACGCAGAGCTACCCCAGAAGCTGCAGCATGGCTGGTGGAAAGCTGCTGACTTTCAGTGGGGGAGACTGCAGATGGCCTTGCAGGATGACCTCGAGGAGCTCTGGCCTAGTAGGCCTGGCTTCGGACTGCACCACCTCGTTATGGGCGGCAGCAGTCTGGGCTGGCTGGCTGACAGGCAACAGCAAGGGCACTGGCAGAGTGGCAGTGGTGGAAGGACGAATGCTGTCATCCTGAGAGAGGACAGCATGGTCAAACTCCACGGATCCTTTGCCACTCCCTGGGGCAGCGCATCAGCAATCCTAGTAATTTGCTGGAGTACAGACTGCTGGACTGCTGTGACACCCTACAAGCCCCTTTCAACACTGGTAAACCCAGCCATGATAGCAGCAGTCTGTGCTTGTGTGGCAGCAAGCTGAGCTTGAATGACTTCAATCTGAGCTTCTATTGCAGCACTCAGCCGTTGGGTGGCTTCTGCTTGTGCTGCAATGGAAGCTGAGACTGCGGCCATCAGACGGGGCATGATGGTTGGGTGCACAAGTGTGTTAATGGTTCTGCCCACCCCTTCCACACTGGAAAGGATGGGCTCTAAGCTCTGCGCAAAGCCCTGTGCAAGGCAGGAGCTGGACTCCTCCATGCTCCTTGACATTGCAATCAGGCTTTCTGGCAGGCCTGCCAATGCACCAAGCATTTCATTGTGCATACCCATTAGCGTTCTTCTGTAGGCTGCCCCATCGAAGTGTTCATCTGATTCCTGTGCAGCAGAACTCATGCGCGAGCTCACCCTCCGGGGAGCTAGCACCTGAGCTACCCTTTCCCCCTGCCCTGGCTGCAGGCGACTCATGGCCGGAGTCTCACCACGTGCAGATCCCGCATCTAACCTATCCTCTAAAGTACGCGGAGTGTCAGTATCTGAGCTGGTGGCTGGGAGTGTGAAATCGAGTGATGGTGTTTCTTCTTCTTCACTCTCCTCTCCCTCTTCATGTTGCCCCACTGGCTGGGCAGGCTGGGTTTCTTGGGTGTCTGAAATGAGAAAGGCATGAGGGGAGGAGCGGGTAACAAGAGGTGCATGCTTACACCATGTGCCAATTGTAAATCAGAAGAGATTGTGGGATGAGGGGGAAGTGGGACGTGAGATGGAGGATAACGTATGAGGATACCAGCATCTGCTATTCTTTCAGCCTCACCACTGGCCACGGGCTCAGCCATGCCCCTGCCAGGAATGGGGGGTGAGGTCATGCAGGCGAGCCTGTCCCCCACTGGTTAACGTCTGCTGGCGCCGGTTATGCACCACCTTTTCCTGCAAGAGAAAGGGAAGTGTGTCAGTGAGTGTGGTGCAATGTGTTTGGGTGATGTGCCTGTCATGGTTGAATAGCTGACAGTGCGTTCAAGTTGTGAGATGTGGGTGTGAGGCTTGCAGCAGTGGTAAGTGGGTGCGGCTGAGGTGAAGCTATGAATGTGAGATGTGAGTTGTGTTTGGTAGAGATTGTTGGTAGTTGAGCGATGGGGGGGTGCTGCATTGAGCAGTGTGTGAGGCTAGTGGTGCAAACGGTGGGATATGCATTTGAAGATGAATTCACTGACCTTGACCACTTGTGTGAGGTCTTTAAACTATTTTCTGCACTGAGTCCAGGTCCTTGGGGTTATACTGCTGGCATCTTGAGCGCTTGTTAGGTGTTGGGGGAAGGGAAAATGGTACTGGATATCTGCTTGCCCATAAAAGCCAGCAGGTCCTGTTAAAGAGAAAATCTGTTTTTTTTAATTACTAGGCCCTCTTCTGAAAGGCCACTGCTTGTCCTCTTCCAAGTGTTTCAGACCACAAACTTGACCTAGATAACTTTAACGGGCTCCGTTTCCTCCATTCTAAATGTACTGTATATTGCCAGCGTGCAGTACGTTGGAGACAGAAGAGGCGGGACCAGTGGGAATTTTGGCAGATGATGCCATTGCACCCGGATCTGCCTCCTTTTCGTACATCAACCTGTAAGGAGCAGATGCAACTACCATTCACCTACATCCCTAGATGAAATTCCAGTGGAGGTTTCGTCAGGGCAGAGACTGGGATCATCGGGTCCTACTCCCACTCCCACCGGTCCTCACCAGCCCCTCTTATACGGGTGGTCCGCCCCAGGCCCCAAGGAAATTTGTAGCCCATGAGTTTTAGAACCCTCTCTCCAAGAACATTGCTGTTTCACATTGTCCCCAAATGTCTTAATTGACCCATCAATCAAACAAAAGCAGGGTTCCATTCTGTAGCCTGACCTGTAACTCGCACCAGCGTTTATTTAAAGAATCTACAGAAATTACATTTAGTCTTAAGTTCTATTTTACACAGTATAATGTCTTGTCCTTATAAATCATCAAATCCTCTGTGCGGTATCATTGGAGAATCATTAGTAATAATATACGAGTACTGGACATGATGAGGAAGGCAAGTTGCAGATTGGATTATCAGCAAAATTAAATTGTATTGTATAGCACTGAGTAAGGCAGAATGTTATATTTTGTCAATCATTTAGCAAGCTACATTATAGAAATAGTTGGGCCAAATTACTTTTCTCATTTCCTACATCCTTAAGAAATAAAGACAAAAGCAGGACTGGAATGTAATGCTGAATCCAAGTACTGTCCAACATACCAAAATTGAAAATTCCACCCAACTTGACCTTTTGCAACTTACATGCAAGATTCACAAACACAAACAGTGGCTTAGAATAAATGACACAGAGAATTAACTGGATGCATCCAGTCACATATTACCTTTCTGATAAATCTTTGGGTTCAGCAGCCTTTTGAAAATCTTCTGTCAGAGTTATAGCAGAGGTTTTAGCAGGAGTCAAAGGTTGTTTTGCAAAGGGTTGCTTGACATGGGGCATTTCTGTTAAAACAAAAAGAGTGTTAGGGGTAGAAATTCATCGCCGCCTGGTTTCAGGCATGAAGGCAGTGATGCAGCTCCAATGTGCACCCAACCCAAAATTGGACCTCGGACCTCATTAATATTAATTGAGTGAGCTGCCAGCACCAGTGGCGCTTCCACAGGCAGCACGCACATTTGAACTAAAGTAATATTGGGTCGCTTGCCTCGGCGGCAGCAACCTACAACTAAATCCCATGGGGGGTGGGGGAGGGAAGGGGGAGCAGGGTGGAGTGGCATTGCGGGGGGGGCCCCAATCGGGACACTGTGGAGTCAGGGGAGCACTCCTATGGGTGCACTTTGCTGATAGCTGGGTTTTTACTTTTAAAATGTAAAGCACTTACATATCGGAGTAAACATTACTCAGCTGATGTATTATAACCACTATGAGCACTTCAAACAGTAAAAAGCCAGTTTTCCACTGGCAAAGAGCAGCCAACCAGCCCTGAATGGGTGGAAGAGAGAGGAAGGAGCAAGAGAAGATAAAAGGGTGAGAGCATCATGCTCCTCCAGGCCCCACAAAAAATCTCTAAACAACCAGAAACCTACCAGTTTTTGGAGGAGCCAGGAGCAGTCCCTTTAGGGTTGCATGTTACACAGTTCAACACTCGGCCCCAATGAGCGGATTGTGTGCAGTGTACGCTCCACTCATTGATACCTCAAAATTGCATTAGGGTCCTACAACCAGTGTAGGACCTGATTTGCATATTGAAAGTAGGCTCCTTCATGAAACAGGTGTCTGGGTCGCCCTGTTGAAGGTCCTGAAGAAAATGGCGATGACTATATATGGAATGGGAACAGGGCGTTAAGTGGTGTACTGCCATTTTGGACCCACTACTGTCCCATTCTTACTGGGCAAAGGCAGTTATAATTGGCCCCATAGTGTTTAAAAAATATTGATTGAATTCATTTTTTTGGTATATAAAGAGAGAGAAAAGTTCAGACATTGGGGGTGGAGGGGAGAGCAGAGAGAGAGACGACATGTTCAGACACAGGGATATAGAATGAGAGGCAAGTTCAGACATGGGGATAAAGAGAAAATGCCAAGTTCAGACAGGGATGGGGGAGAGAGAGAGAGAGCGAGTTCAGATATATTGGAAGAGGAGAGACAAGTTCAGTGGGAGAGAAGTTCAGCTACAACAATAACAACCTGCGTGGAAAACTTCACAAAGTGCTTCACAGAGGTCTAATCAGACAAAAATGAACACTGAGCCAAAGAAGGAGATATTAGAAGGGGTAACTAAAGCTTTTTCAAAGATGTTGGCTTTAAGGCGGGTCTTAAAGGAGGGTAAGGAATTGGAGAGGTGGAGGGGATTAGGGAGGGAATTCCAGAGCGTGACGCTTAGATGGCTGAAGGCACGGCTACCAATGTTTGGGCAAAGGGAGGGCAGGATGCATAAGACATCAGAGCCGGAGGAATGGAGACTTCAGGGCAAGGGGGTGGTTTGTAGGGCTGGATAAGTTTACAAAGGTAGAGAGGGGCAAGGCCATGAAGGGATTTGAACACAAGGATGAGAATTTTAAATTGATGGCATGGTGGAGTGGGAGCTAATGTGCGTCAGGAGTGATGGGTGAGCGAGGCTTGGTGTGGGATAGGATATGGGCAGCAGAGTTTTGGATGAGCTGAAGTTTACACAGCATAGAAGATGGGAGAGCATTAGAATAGTCGTGTCTGGAGGTGACAAAGGCGTTGATGAGAGTTTCAGCAGCAGGTGGGCTGAAGCAGAGGTGAAAGAAGTAGGCGGTCTTTGTGATGGAGAGGATGTGTCAAAAACTCAGCTTGGATTGAATAGGATGCGAAGCTGATTTCCCAGCATAGGAAGCGAGACTGAGCATAGGAAGTGAGAGCTAGCAGTTCACATACAGAACCATACAAGTTTGCAGCACAGAGGATGCTTTTTCACCCAGTGTGCCTGTGCCAGCTCTTCGCTGGAGCAATCTAAAACAAATCTCATTGCCTTCCTCTCTCCGCATAGCCCTGTACTTCCTCGGCTTCGAATATATATCCATTTTCCCCTAAAAGATGCAGTGCTGTCTGTCTCAACTATTCCTTGTGACAAAGCATTCCATCACAAGATAATTACAGATGATGAAAACCATTCGGCCCATATTAATTTATCTTTCCGGAAGGACCCTAGTCACCCCCAGCCCAGTGCAGCATCTAATTCTTTCTTATATGCATCCTGAGTTTTTGCATCTACCACTCTATGTGGAAGTCCATTCCAAATGTTGATCACACTCTGTGTGAAGAAGTATTATCAACTCTGTGTGTGAAGAAGAACTTCAGGATATCAGTCCTAAAGTTTTAGTTTGAACCATGCCCTACTCCCCACAATTTAATTTAAAGTAGTGTTCCAGATCTAGCCTTTCCATACCATTTGCTATCTTATGTACCTCTGTAAGATCACCTCTCAGACACCTGCTTTCCAAGCTGAAAAACCTATGTCTCTCTAGTCTTTCCTCATATCTCAGACCCCTAACACCAGGGCTCTTATCTGCACTGTCTCCAGTGTTTGAATGTCTCCCTTATGTCTCAGTGACCAGAGCTGGACACAGTAGTCGTGGTGCAGTCTGACCACTGTGCAGTTTGATCACGACTGCCTCCGACTTATGTTCTATTGTTTTGGCTATGTAGCTTTCTTTGCTGCTCTGTATTGGTTGGATATTTTTAGCGTAGAGTTTACTAGACTCCATGGTTTCTTTCCACTTCATCCGTAGCTATTTCAACACCATTTATGGAGTATGTGTCTTGCTTATTTTCCCATCCTATCTTCTTTCTTAATCCATTCTTGGGTGTGGGAATCGTTGGTAAGCTGATATTTATTGCGCATCCCTAGTTGCCCTCGAGAAGATGTGGTGGGCCTTCTTGAACCACAGCAGTCCGTGTTATGAAGGTGCTCCCACAATGCTGAGTTCCAGGATTTTGACTCAGCAACTATGAAGGAAGAGCGAGATATGTCCAAGTCAGGATGGTGTGTGACTTGGAAGTGAACTTGGAGGTGATGGTGTTCCCATGCGCCTGCTGCCCTTGTCCTTTTGAATGGTGAAGGTCGTGGGCTTGGGAGGTGCTGCCGAAGAAGCCTTGGCAACTTGATGCAGTGCATGCTGAAGATAGTAAATGCGGCAGCCACGGTATGCCTGTGGTAAAGGGAGTGGATGTTTAGGCTAGTGTGTGAAATGCCGATCAAGCGGACTGCTTTGTCCTGGATGGCGAGTGTTGTTGCAGCTGCACCCATCCAGGCAAGTGGAGAGTATTCCATCACACCCCTGATGTGTGTCTTTGGAAAGATTTTGGGGAGTTAGGAGGTGAGCCACTCGCCGCAAAATACCCAGCCTCTGACCTGCTCTAGTAGCCAAGGCGTTTATGCGGCTGGTCCAACTGAGTTTCTGGTCAATGGTGACCACCACCCCCCCCCCCCCCTCCCCTCCAGGATGTTGATGGTGGGGGACCCGGTAATGGTAATGCCATTGAATGCCAATGGGAGGTGGATAAGCTCTCTCTTGGTGGAGATGGTCATTTCCTAGCATTTGTGCTGTGTGAATGTTGCTCGCCACTTATCTGTCCCAGCCTGGATGCTGTCTAGGTCTTGCTGCGTGCGAGCATAGACTGCTTCATTATCTCAGGAATTGTGAATGCAGCTAAACACTGTGCAATCATCAGCGAACAGCCCCACCTCTGACCTTATGATGAAGGGAAGGTCATTGATGAAGCAGCTGAAAATAATTTGGCCTAGGATGCTGACCTGAGGAACTTCTACAGTGGCGTCCTGGGGCTGAGGTGATTGGCCTCCAACAACCTCAACCAAGAATGACTCCAGCCACTGGAGGAGTTTCCCTCTTGATCCCACCCTATCTGCAATACTTTGCATTTGTCCTCATTAAATTTCATCTACCACTTATCTGCTCACATGCTTATTTTATCCAACTCACTTAATTTTTGAGCTGCTTCATTTGATTCTACTGCTTCTTACAGTTTGGTATAATCAGCAAATTTGATCAATTTGCATTGAGTTTCTGGCTCTAAAATTCGTTCACTCCAGCCTGCCGGCACGAACTGGGCACGGAACACAATCCCTGTGGCTGAACGGGTAGACCCAAGGCACACCCAATGTTGGGCCTCAGGCCTCATTTAAATGAGACCGGCGAGCTGTGGACACCAGGCAGCTCGCTGGCAAAGAGGCTTTGAATTTCGGGCCACCCTCCGGTAGGTCGTTAAAGGGGAAGGGGGTACAATCGGGAGGGATCAATTGGGTCATCGGGATGTGGTTAAGGCGGCGATCAGGAGGAGGGGGTTGAGGCAGTGATTGGGAGGGGGAGGCAAGCAGTGGCCGACAGTGGCTGTGGTTTTAATGTCGGGTCAGGAAAAGCACTCCTGCAACTCCCGGATCCAAAATCAGGTAACTATGTTTTACACACTTACCTTTTTGGTGGTGGCTTGCAGCAGTTCCTCTAAGAACGTCGGGTACATTCAGGGCAACCCAGTTTTGCACAGGGGACCTCAAATAGGCATTAGGGTCCTTATATGCAAAGGGTCTAATGCTTGCTTCAGGCTTGGACCCTGGACCAATACCAATTTTTGCCTATACAAATATGGTGGGTGGTGCACTTCTGTCTTGTAATGAGCGCACGCTTCCTGCCCACCATATTGGAGGCTTTGGAGGAAAATTTCACAGGGTTGGGGAAAAAACAGGGGAGTGGGAGTAATTATATAGCTCTTTCAAAGAGCCAGCAAAGGCACGCTGGGCTTAATTGCTTCTTTCTGTGCTGTAAGCTTCTATAAGTCTATGACTTGGTCAAATGCCTTTTGGAAATCTAGGTACACTATGTCATAGGGCTTTCCACACTTGGTATGTTACTTCCTCAAAGAAGTTGAGGAGGTTGGCCAGGCATGATCTTCCCATCCTGAATCCATGTTGGCTATTATTTCCTAGGTTGTTATGATATAGATACTCCTTGCTTACTTTGGATAATCAATTCAAATATTTTACATGGAATGTAGGCTAGACTGATGGGTCTGTTTACAGCATTACAGCGCTTTACAGCCTTCTAGACTCAACATAGAGTTCAACAATTTCAGACCATAACCTTTGCCCCTATTCTTTTTTTTCCCATTTATTTTTTTTCTCTCTCCCACATAGCAGCTGTCTTTCATTCTGCCAGTGCCATTTACACTTCATCTGGAGCCATCTTTTGTTTCTTAACTTGTCCCATTACCATCTCCTTTTGCCTTGCACCATCTCTTAATCTCTCTTAATGTCTCTTAATCTCTCCTGCCTTCCATCCTATCACAGACCTTCCCTTTTGTTCTTTCCTCCCCTCCCCCCTTTCCCTGCCCCTGCACTTGCTTAAAAACCTGTTCCATCTCCAGCTTTTTCCAGTTCTGACGAAGGGTCGTCGACCTGAAACCTTAACTCTGTTTCTCTCTCCACAGATGCTGCCTGACCTGCTGAGTATTTCCAGCATTTTCTGTTTTTATTTCAGATTCCAGCATCCGCAGTATTTTGCTTTTGTATTGATGGGTCTGTTGTTGCCTGTGTCTGTTTTATCCCCCTTTTTGAATATGATCACTGCAGTGGCCTACTTCTAATCTACTAGTATCTTCCCAGTGACCAGTGACTTCCTCATAATGATGTTTAGTGCCTCAAAAATCTCCTTGCTAGTCTCTTTCAGCATTTTGGAATAAATATCTCCTGTGATTTGTTTGTTTTGAGCCCTTCTGGCTACATAAGACTTCCATTTCATTTATATTGAGGTCTTTAAGTTTACTTTAGTTAGCTCTGTTTACAGAGGAAATGTTGCTCATACCTTCCCTTGTGAATATTTGAAAGAAGTGATCATTCAGAATATTAACTATCTTCCATTCATCCTCAGTTTTGGTTCCATTTGTATCTTTTATGGTTTTCACTTCTTTCTCTCAATGTCTCTCTCCTTTGTCGAAACATTTTTATCTCCATGGAGATGAATTTCCATGGGGGTTAACCGTGTTAACACTGTTTTCCAGGGTTTCTGTGGCTCTACTAATGAAGTTACCCAGGCGAGCAGGAAAACTCCTGCGGAAATTCACCCCGGTGGAGAGAAAATCAGACATGAAGACAGAGAAAACTTCAGGCACATAAGGAGATGGGGAAGGGAGAATTTGAGGCACACAGGTAGAGGGAGAGAAAGTGGCAGAGAGATAGAAGGACTTTCAGCCACATTGATAGACGCAGAACCACGGATACACACAGAGATAGAGAACAACACAATCAGAGATATATAGAAAAAAAAAGCACATGTCGGGTTACAGAGAACCACAAATACATGAGAATATATATGTATAGAGAGAGAGAGAGAGAGAGAGAGAGAAAAATCACAGCCACACACAAGCACAGGGATTGGTTTCAGTTATTTCAAATGAAGTTGTGGAGCTGCCTATGGGGACATGCTTATAAAACATGAAAATAAAATCAATGTGCTGCCAGAGCTTTAAGATTTTGCTCCAATAAAAGTAAGTGTGCCCACCCCGGCACCTACTCCAACCTCTCTGCACTCCTATCCTTACTCAATCTCACCCTTCGCATACACTCTCCCACCCACAACCCGAGATCACATCCCAGTATTATGAGAATTTGTGGAGCCTTCCCAATGCTTCCAGATCCCAGGGCCACTCTAATGCTGAATATCACAGTCTCTGATATTGCTACTTGGCATAATACCCTTATAAAATTGAGCAATAACATGAGACATCAGCTGTACACAAATTGTCTATGGGTGAGATAAGTGAATAAAAGTATTTTTAACAATTTTATACAAGATAATTTCCAACAGAACAAATAAAAGCTGTTTTGGGGGCACTGGTCTTTGAACTTCTCCTCTCACCACATACAGACAGACACACCATCTAACATCTAGCGATAAAGCAAACCTAACAGGAAATTAAGGTGAATCACACTGCCTTATATTTTCCTACTATTCAAATAACTAAAATTGTCAAGGGCAATTTCATTCGACATACCTGTTGTTTCTCTACCTTTCTCTCTTTCCTTCATTTTCTCAGTTTGTTCATTTTCTCTACTTATCTCACTTTGTTGAGGTTTACAGGGATTCTCATCATTTTCTCTGTTATTTTCTTCTTCGATTGTCTGCATCACTGATTTTCGTTCATTGAGATCAACTGACTGAATCCTATAGTAAGGTAAAAGCTATGACCAGAGATAGATATATATACATGTCTAAGGACAACACAAAATCCACACGTGCTAATAACTAAGCCTGACCAGTTATATTTTATTGTTAATATTTCAGTTTAACAAAATTAATATATTGATTTTGAATTTCCTCAGTGGTTCCATCAGATCCCGCTGCAACTCCGATGGGGATCTTACCAGAAAACAGAAGGAGCCCAGTTGTGTTGGGTCTAATGTTCCCTCTAATTTTTTTTTGGTGCGCGGTCCCTTTAAATTTGCTGCGCGACTACATATGCACGGTATCATTTCCAGCGGCAGCAGCTCGTGAGCGGCTTGCGTGGGACCTCCCGATTGGTGCACAGCCGCGCACTTTAGGGGAAACATTGGTTGGGTCCCTACCATTTTCGAGATTTTCTGGTCAGCCTTGTGAAGGGTGGAACCTCCGCCTGCCCCTCACAAGGCACAAGACTTTGGATACAGCACCAAGAACAGAGACTCCCTAGATTGTCAGTTCCCATTTTAACAGCTCAGTTGGGACCCAGTGTTGGAGTGGAGACCAGTATTCTGAAATGAGGGGACTGCCCTTGCTTGGTTCCATTCCTACCTTTCTGAACACAGCCAAAGCGTCACTAACTATGAATTCTCTGTCCATCAACGCATCATCACCTCCGGAGCCCCCAACTATCTATCCTCATATATATTGCTGCCTCGGTGACATCATCCGCAGACCTAGGGTCAGTTTCCACAGGTGCATTGATAGCATCAAGTACATCCAGTATCCACCACCTCCTTTGACCCCTCAATTACCTCTGTGCTGTCAGATTGCTTCACTAACATCCATGACATCACTGACAATCTTAACTTCCTCCAGCTCAATATTGGGAATATTGAAGCCGTCATCTTCTGCTCCCACCACAAACATCCATTCCCTTGTCACAGATTCTATCCTCGTCCTGACCCCTGTGTTAGACTGATCACAAACGCAGTGTCCTGTTCAACCCTGATCTGTGCTTCGGACCAATATTCACTCAATCAAATAATCGGCTTCCTTCCATCTCCGGAACATTGTTCTGCTGCATCCCATTTCAGCCCCTTTGCCACGGAAACCTTCATATATGCCATTTCTTCAAATGAGCGAGCTTCCCATGGAGGAGCGACAGGCTCCGGCAGCTTGCCTAATTAACATTAATGAGGCCCGGGCCCAATATTGGACCACAGCACTGCTTTCACGCCTGATACCAGGCGCCAATGAATTTATACCCCCATTCTATCCTGAACTAGACCTGTTCACTTATCACCACTATCCTGGCTGACCTACACTGGCTCCCTGTCCTCCAATTCAAAATATTCATCCTCATCTTTAAATCCGCTTTGTGGTCTCACCCCTCCCTATTTCTTCAACCTCCTTCAGCCCTAGTCCGTTCCCCTGACTCTTCACCTCACCATCAGTGGCAAAGCCTTTAACTGCCGAGGTCCTACATTCTGGAATTCTCTGCCTAAACTTCTCTGCCTCCCTATCTCTCTGTCCTCCTTTAAAAACCTTTACTCAAAACCTAGCTCTTCAGCTAAGCTTTTGATCACCCTTTCCGGTTTTTCATATGCTTATTCTGTGAAGTGCCTTGAGACATTCTTTCGATTTCTACTAGTCTTTGAAGAAAGACTTCTAAAAAAAATCACGATATACGCACTAGAAAGAGGCTGCAATGCGAGAATCTCTGCCCTGGTCAGGGAGAGTGCTTTTTATGTTAATAAATGGCTCACCAAAGTGGGCCAGTGCACATGTTTTTTTATTTTTGTAATAGTATGTAATCTAAAGTTATACAGTTTGTACCAAATGTCTCTGATCATACTCAGTGTTCTGTATGCTAGGCCTACTATGGAATAATCATCTTACAAATTAAACCGGATGTCATCTCACCGGTCAGCCTTTGGAGAGATCGAAGGAGTACATGTACATGTGCATAAGACACGGAGATGCGGTCCAGAACACAAGGGAGTTTCGTTCTTACAATTGCAGGTCCTACGATTGCACTAGTAGATATAGGACTGCGGGAGTCAACTTCTATAAATAGCCAACCTGACCACTTAATGGAGTGGCTCACACCACTGAACCCAAGTAGATACCTGTGGCAAACCTGAATTTGTAACAAGCACCCTGCTTTGATGAGGAGGCCATTGAGCAGCTGCTGCAGGAAGAGGAGCAAAGGTTGGATGCACCTTTCCCCTGCCATGAAAGGAAGGACCTGAAGGCAGGTATTGTATATCAATATGGCTGAGGACATCAATAGTGGCTAACGACATGGATTCAATGTTACAAAAGGTTTATTGGCCACACTAGGATGGGGAAAGTAAGTGTGAACCTTTACATAGATATAAAATTCTTAGTTTGCCCTGTGGCTACATCCCAGTGCTTACTATCACTCACTGTTCTTTGGTCAATGATATAACATTTTGTAAGTATGGTATAGGTCATATGCCCTCCTGGGAAATACTCCCTGGTCACAAGCCACAGAAAGTACTGTACATACAAGTTAATGCAAGGATTTAATTCATGAAAGAGCAGCAACTTAGTATCACACTCATAGTCAATTCTGCCGATGCTTATTGCAAAATAAAAAGAATGTGTCAATGTAGTGAGGTGTCCTGATGATGCATGTATTCATTAAAAGTGTATTATTTCTCTGCAGGAGAAGGAGGCATTTAGCAGAAGGCAAGCCACAGCTACTGGAGGAGGACTTGCTGCAGTTCAGGATGTGACCCTGTTTGAAGAATGGGCAATAGAGCTCCAGCAACCTGCAAAGGTGGCAGGAGATGGTGAAGCATGTCGGCAGGTCCCTGCCGAGGGTTTCTTGTTCTTTTTCCTTCCTTCACTCTCAGTCCTGGTCATGTTTGAAAATGTCAACCTTCAGGACCTTTCCGCACAGATGACAGTGATGTTGAAGCCCATGAGTACATATGAACATAACTATTAAAGTGACTTTCTGTTTGTCCACCTTTATGTCTTCAGAAGAATGGCACGGCAATCAGGGGCCGACCTTCCAGAGCACTTTCGGGAAGCAGCTAATCCTGTCACAGTTCCAAGATTTGGCAGTCAACAGCTCAGTTACATCCACTCAGGGCCCTACATTCAAAAGAAGAATATTTGCAGAGCAAGATAAACTGTTGCAATAATTGGCTGACAAGCCTAGTAGCTTCTGAACCATTGTGACAAGTGTGGAGGAGTCCACAGTCATAAAATAATGATGCACAGGATTGAAAGCATGCAGACATCCTTGCAGAAAGTGGCAGCTGCAGGGCCATTTGCTATGCAGACCCTCACAACTGAGGTCTTGTTGCCACTACTAGGTTTTCTCATGAATGCTTAGACTGCTGCAATACAGATGCTAGACTGTATTGTGGCAACCTTCATGGGCAGTCTCACAGTAGGTGGATAACTTGAGTTTCCATAATACAAAAGCAAAATACTGCGGATGCTGAAAATCTGAAATAAAAACAGAAAATGCAGGAAATACTCAGCAGGTCAGGCAGCATCCGTGGAGAGAGAAACAGAGTTAACATTTCAGGTCGATGACCTTTCGGAAGTCATCGACCTGAAACGTTAACTCTGTTCCTCTCTCCACAAATGCTGCCTAACCTGCTGAGTATTTCCAGCATTTTCTGTTTTTATTTGAGTTTCCAAAACTTTGGAAAGTACAAATGTACTGGGGACAGGATGGTGCAGTGGGTTATACATTGCTACTTAATTCTCAGAACCTGAATTTGAATCCAGCTCAGGCTAATGGGAAGAAAGTTAGCTGATGTAGAAGTCCTATGTGAAATGGGTCTGGCGATTCTCCATTGGGTGTGTCAATTTGGAGCCAACTTGACTCTAAAGAGAATGCACTTAGCCACCTCCCCATCCCCCCAGGAGAAAAGTCAGAGGGCAAGCATAGATTTGAGTCTTTGATAGGTGAACAGTCAGTTCCTAGAATTCCTTTTGATCGGCGTGGTGAACAGAACTTAACCATAAAATGTGTAAATGCATTACCCCATGCTCCTGGCCATAGTATGGGCACACACCATACCCCTCTAGTTGGAAGTGCACAGTATCATAGAATCATACAGGACATAAAGTGGCCATTCGGCCCATTGTGCCTGTGCTGGCTCTTTGAAAGAGCTATCCAATTAATCCCACTCCTCCACTCTTTCCCCATAGCCTTGCAATGCCTTCATTATGGTGAAAGAATCAATGCAAGACAGCTTGAAATGTGCCAACCACATTAATATTCTAGACACCAAGTCCAATGCCATATACTAGGGTTATTCATCACCAACTGCCTAATCCAGGTCATCATGTAAGGGACTTTGGCAAAGGGAGATCTCCACGCAATGAGATTAACTTCCCCTCCAGGTTATTGATCGACAGATCAGTGTTGGCTGGAGCCCTCTTTCCTAGAGGTCATTTCCTCATTTTGCCCTAAATCCTCCTCACACTGTGATGCTGGACCTCTGGGTCAAAGGAAGCCTTTCCGTTGCATGTTGAGGGACTCCAAACTACAAAGGAGACTGTTTGGACAAATATCTTTTATATCAGAAGCTTAACCTACATTAGGATTTTGCTGTCACTGTAGAGACAAAAGAAAGACCACAGTGCCCCTTCTCAGTGTGACCTCAAAGAACTCTGTCCAAGCTAAAGGTGGCATCTACCAGAACCAATATGAATCAATAATTGGGGCTGATGCCCCTTGTATCTCGTTTGAGCCATGCAAAGCAGAGGTACTATGCATGGGGCACCTACCATCATATCCACTGGTTAGCCCATTATTCAAGATGGTGAGTGAAGCATACCAGATATCTACGCAAGTCCATAATAGCATATTATTTAGGAAAAGAAGCACCACAATTTTTACAGAAATGCCTGGTACATACAATCTGAGGATATTGCTTACGATGTAATCCAACATATCATTGATACAAAAATCTAGTATGATGGACATTAATGGACATTGTTGCATCACATCTGAGAAGTACCTCAAAGCAGACCCCGTGGATGATCTGACAAGACTCAGCAGCACACTGTTGACTAATCTCCCTAGATAGTTACTTTTCTGATGACAATTGCTCTTCACTAGTGGACTCCTGAACCTCTCATGGATTGTCAAGTGTTCTTCTGAAATGGTAATTGCCACTTCAACAGATGAAGTGCAGCTAGAAGGTGACTTATCCGAAGAGACAAGAAAGGGATTTATGCAAATTGTTATTACTACATATATAGTGAAACTGGAGGCAGCTGCAGACATGATTTTGAAAGAGTCCTACAAATGAGGGTGCTATGCTACTAGAGATTATTTTATATTATCACATTACAATTTACATGTGCATTAGAAACTTTAAAGAAAGTTTTTGGCATTACACATATATTAGATTTATGTGCAGTGTTTTTCCAACTACTTTGTTGTGCTAGAAGATGACAGAAAATATTAAAACTTACCACTCCTCTGGAACTCTGAAATAGATGCTCTGACGTCAAGTACAGTCTTGAAGATTTAGAATTTGATCCTCTGACCAAGTTAGATTTTTTTCAGTGCCTCGTCACCACGACAATATCTTGCTCTTTGAGTATTGTACTAAATTTTGCTTTTGACTCATTTATTCCTATCACTGCTCACATATTTTCCCTTCCTTCACATGTTGGTAGTGCTGTGGCTGTTCCTAGGAAAGTGTTTTGATGCTTGATCAAATGTTTGACAAGAATAAAAAGCTCAGATTGAGAAGAGCATGACCAGTGTCTTTTCTGAACTTCATTTTGTTGTCTTCTATTATCATTTTATAATCTTGTTCATTTGCATTCACCAGCATCATTTTTCATATATAATATGAAAATTAACTCAGAGACAGTAGATTTGAATAGTGACAACTAAATTTTGATTAGCTGCCTTGACTTAACTGAAGTAATTTAAGATAAACCTTTTATTAAATTGCTGCATTTATTTTAAGTTGTACTTATAACCTAGTACCATGAGAAATCTTTTTAAAAGGCCTGCAACTTTTAGCATTGTCTAAAATGGAAGAAACAACTTTTATTTATATAATGCCTCATCATTTCCTCAGAATGTCACAAACCACTTTACAAGTCAATGGATTACTTTAGAAGTTACTGTTGTGTAGACAAACATGACAGCCAACATGAACACACAAAGGTCCAAAATACAGCAAATGAAGGAATGAATGATCAGGTAATGTACTTTTGATAATATTGGTTGAAGGAGGAACATTGACCAAGGCACCAGGCACTTCTTCCCTATCATGGGATCTTTTAAACCACCTAAATATGCAGACAGAGCCTCAGTTTAACATTTCATCTAAAAGACAGCACCTCCAATAATGCAGTAATCCCTCAGTACTGCATTGAAGTACCAGCCTAGAATATGTGCTTAAGTCTGTAGTGGGGTATTCAACTAAATGTAATGTGCTAAATTATAATTCTCATGAGTATTTACCATAACACCATATTCATGATGGCTTGTTTTTAAATTACTATAATAGGACTAACATTACATTTTCTGCTTACATTGAGTAATCTGCTTTCTGGCCAATCTTTAGTAAAATTAATAAAGCACTCAGATAGGAACAGTAGCTTTATATTTGTTTTTTCTTCTTCTCAGGAATCATTTTTAGCTAAGTGCAACGATTCTTACCTGGGAAACAGAACAGAGTTGGTTGTAGCAGGCCGAATTGCACGCACATCCTTGATTGACTGTATTGAGTCTGCAGTCCCAGGTCTCTGTTAGGAGAGAAAAATGTGTATTAATTGTGGAACAAGTTATAGATATACAATTAATTCTATTATCACAACTGATGACCAATGTGTGTGTCAAGTGTTGTTCATTCACCATTTCTTTTTGAAGAATGTGATACTTTTTACATTTTCTCTATACATATTTACATTTCTGTGACAAGTGAGAAGTAATACCCTTTCAGCATACTTCTGTTAATTTAAAGTCTTTCTTTGCACTAAAAGTTCAAATTATCCAGTATTTTAAAGTAAGCAACTTCAAATTAACAGGAGGAGACTCCATTTTCTTGTTATGCTCACAAATAAAATATTCAATAATAGGGCATATGGAGTATGTTCTATTGTTGTGACTGGCATACTCATTTTCGAGAAGTCGCACAACACCAGGTTATAGTCCAGAGAATCTGTGCGACGCCTGCAACGCGAGCCTAATAATGTGGGCGGGACAAGACTGGTATATTGGTTGGGGGCCCTCATTATAATGAAATAGTCCTGCTGTTGATTAGCAACTCATGTAATCGAGGTCTTGAATTTCCGGCATTCCTGTCTCTATTTAAAGGCAGCCTGCACTTCTTAAAGGGCACACTGGAGGCAGGCAACCTAAAGACATGGCAGGAGAAGTAGATATTGCAAGGACCCCTTGTTTTTCTGACACTGCAATGGAGGTCCTGGTGGAGGGGATCAGCAGGAGGAGGGACATCCTCTTCCCTCCAACAACAGGATATTATCCCCCCCCCCGCAAACTGCTTGGCAGCAGTGGGCACAGGTGGCGGAGGGTGTCATTGCCAGGAGCATCGCTCCATGGACTGGCTCCAATGTAGGAAGAAGTTTAATAACCTGACCAGTGTTGCTGAGGTAACACCCCTAACTTTTAATCTCACACCATTCTCAGCATAACCCTACTAGCACTACCTGAAGTTCCAGCACTCACCACCCTTCTCTCCCAAGTACCAGCACTCTCTTCCATTTACTGTAGCACATTTCACTCCACCTCCTGTCACACTCTGCACCTCCTACACTCCTCACTAGTACAACCTTTGCCTCCTCACACGTCTGCCACCCTTCACACGCCAGCACCACTATTTGACCTTGACATGCACATCCTCAAATCAGCTCTGGACTATACTGCAGGACTCCAGCAGATCGGTCCTGGCACCAGAACCTTTGTCTGTGGATGCCTATGGTTTGCTCAATGAGAGCTCTTGTTCTTGTGTGGCTGTCATTGTATTCGCACTCCGCGTCTGTGCCTGGGTTTCTAACACCTGTCTCCAAGAAGCTAGCCTGCTGATCTGGGTCAAAGGCAGGGGGAATTGAGGACTATCACAGTATGAAGGCATCATGAGCACTGCCAGGATACTGGGCACAGATCTGTATTATTTAGTACATAGAATTTTACAGCTCAGGTCTTGATCCGTGTATATGCTCTACACCGGCCTCCTCCCACCTTACTTCATCCCACCCTATCAACATATCCTTCTATTCCTTGCTCCCTCATGTACTTATCTAGCTTCCTCTTAAATGCATCTATCCTATTCGCCTCAACCACTCCATATGTTATGAGTTTCACATCTCCCAACTTTCTGAGAAATGAAGTTTCTCCTGAATTCCTTATTGGATTTATTAGTAACTATCTCATAATTATGGCACCAAGTTTAGGACTCCCCCACAAGTGGAAACATCCTCTCTACGTCTACCCTATCAAACTCCTGCATAATTTTAAAGACCTTTATCAGGTCACCTCTCAATCTTTTCTAGAGAAAAGAGACACAGCCTGTCCACTAGCATAGCATTCAAGGAATGGAAACGCTTCCTGTTATAAAACATGGCTGGTTTGTGATGGGGAGAATGCAGGTCAATGTGTGTGCAGTCAATAAGACCGTGCACCTGGGGAAATCAAGCAATATGGGCAAATCCAAGCGCTCTCTCCTCCTGACCAGCAGCCTCTATGGGGAAGGTGATGTATTGCTCTCTCCTTACAGAAGGCATCCGTCACTTGCTTGATGGCCATATCGACAGCAAACTGACTGATGTTGCTGCTATCACCTGCTGCAGCCTGAAATTAGCCTGTGGTATACAAGTTTATGCAACCTGTCCTCATAATTTAATCTTTTTAAGCCCTGGTATCATTCTGGTTAATCTATGTTGTACCCCTTCCAAGGCCAATATATCTTTCCTGAAGTTCGGTGCCCAAAGTTAAGCACAGTACTCTAAATGGGAGTCCTCACTCCTGGCTCCACTCTGTGACCTCAATGGCCTCGTAAGAAGCAGTTGGAGCTTCTGCCCCTTACAAGACTGACCAGAAAATCCCAGAAATAGCGAGAACCTAATGCAACCAGATCCCTGCCATTTTCCAGTGGATTCCTCCAGACTTCCACTGAAGTCCAGCAGAACTCCCAATTCGGGGCCCATTTTTTTTCCTAAGTTGCCAAAGGTAACTATTAAATTTTATGTTAAAATTTTTACTTTTAAATTTTCTTATTTTTAAAACTTTATTACCTTTATATCATGTAAGTATAAATGATTATAAATTGCCGTTTTGACCGCCCGCTCCCCTGCAGGACTTTCTCTTTTTTCATCCGCAAGCGGGTCTCGCAGACTTCTGGGCTGTTTGCTGTCCTGTCCTGGATCTCTTCACCTGCTCTCGAGCCTTTAGGTGTTCTGCCTACTCCTGAAACTTAGATGGCCAATTTCCTTATTTCCCTCAGCCTTTTGGGCCACCTTCACAACCAGAATCACACTAGCCAACCTGTTTAAATTTTTTTCAGGCCTTGAAAAAGAGATGGGCGAGGACACTGTTGCAGATATGGATAGAGGCAACGGGATACATGAATACAGAGATAGGGGAAACACAACTGAAATGGGTCAAAGAAAACCTGGTAGAGATAGGTGGCACAGTACATTACTGCAGACAGAAAAAGGGAAGAGCGAGATGTGGAGACAGACAGACATTCAGAGATGAGGGAAAGACAGGAGAAACCTGGGTGATAGAATTGAGGCAGTATGCTGCATAGACATGGGGGAGCAAGACAGGAATACACATACTGGGGGAAGTACAGGACCAATATCTAGAAGAAAACCTAGAACAGGGAGATGGGGCAGGATGTTATTGCAGACAGACACTGGAGGATGGGGGAAGAGAGAGGGGAGAAACATCAGAAGAGCTGCGGGAAGAGAAATACATTGGGGTCCCAAGCCTTTTACACACATTTTTGAGTACAGACAAAGAAATAAGGAAGAGATTGTGGGAACAAATTGTCCAAGATGGAATTCAGGAGGACATTACTTGAGAGAGATGTGGAATGACATTGCTAAAAAGGTATACACAAGCAGAGAGAGAGAAACAAAAGAAAAGAACAGATTTATATCGCAACTTTCATGTCCTCAAAGCCCTTTACAGCTAATTAATTACTTTTGTAGAGTCATTAATATTATTTTGTCGGTACACACAACAGCCAATTTGTGCACAGCAAGTTCCACAAACAAAAAAAAAGAGACCAATGACCATGTTTGGTGCCATTGGTTAAGTGATAAATGTTGACCATACCTTCTGCCCTCTACCTCTATTCTCTCTGCCCCACACCGCTTCTACCCATTGCTGTTTTACAATCCTGGCCCTGCTCCCTCCTTCACAGTCCAATTCCTCTCCAGCCCCATTCCCTACACTTCAGCTTACAAAACTATTCTTTTCTTTCCTCATGGCCAATGAAGTGTTGAATACAGGTGAGGAGACCATGCTGATAATCGAGAAGGATGAAAAAAAACAGCAGAGCATAACAAAGCTGGTAGAGTAGAATTGGGAGTAGGGACCAGGAGTGAAGTAGGCCATGATGATATTCGGCCTCTATATGAAAAACAAATAAAAATTAAATAAATAATTTTCACTGAATGAAAGAAATAAAATTAAAAGAAAATAAATCTTATCATAGTCATTTCTTTCTGCAAGCAGTGTGTGAAGCAACACTGGGTAGATCTAATGATCATGATGCGGAGATGCCGGTGTTGGACTGGGGTGGACAAAATTGAGAGGTCGCACAACACCAGGTTATAGTCCAACAGTTTTATTTGAAATCACAAGCTTTCGGAGCTATCGATTGCTCCTTCCTCAGGTGAGGAATAGCTCCGAAAGCTTGTGATTTCAAATAAAACTGTTGGACTATAACCTGGTGTTGTGCGACCTCTCAATTAGATCTAATGAGACAGGGTGGACAGGAAAACCAATCACAAAGGCGCAGGAGCATTTGGAGGGAACATTTCAGCAGGTGCGAGACATGAAACAGCCAGGAGGACATGAAACAGCCAGGAGGACATGAAACAGCCAGGAGGACATGAAACAGCCAGGAGGACATGAAAAGGCACGGGAGTAGAGGCAAGAATGGTGCAGAAAAAAATAATTGAAAGTGTGGCCATAGAGTTACAGGGCTAGTTGGGGAAGCTTTAGGATTGCTGGGAGAAAGACAGATAGGAGGTCCCAGCAGGATCAGTAGAGAGGAAGGCAGTGTAAAGTCAAGACAACAGGTTAAGTGGTTCACGTGGTGTACGACGAATTGAAAAAAAATGGCAAGGAAGGGGATCTGCCCATCATTGATTAGTTTCTATAGATAGATAGATTTCTAGACGCAAAAGGCGTCAAGGGGTATAGGGAGAGAGCCATGATCATATTGAATGGCGGAGCAGGCTCGAAGGGCTGAATGGCCTACTCCTGCTCCTATTTTTCTATGTTTCTATGTTTCTATGATGAACTACCTGTGCAATATTTAAATCAAGATGCACTAGGTTGGGAAAAATCACTGCGAGCCATCTAGGTGGCCTGTGAATAGGCAAGGAATAGGAGAACCTGTATGTCATTATATATATGTTGAAGAATCACTATATGAATATATATTAGAGAACCCCTGTACATTATACATGTATATTAGAGAACCCAATATCAGTTCATTGGAGAACCCATGTATCACTGGATATTAGGGGACCTCTGTATCATTATATTTTAGAGAACACATAATAATCAATATATAGTAGATAACCCCTATATTAAGATATAGTACATTAATATAAATTAGACAACCTGTATAAGAACATATTGTAAGGAACCCAATACATTTTATATATTTGAGAACCCTACATCATTAGAGAAATTATATGTAAAAAAAATACATTACATGGAACTCCGATATCCTTATATATTTGAGAAACACCAAGTCAATATATAGCAGACAGCCTCCATATCAATTTATAACTGAGTACCTCTCTTTAATTATATTTACATATAAATAGAAAGCTCAAATAAATATATTTGAGAACCCTATATGATTATATATTAGAGAAAACATACATATATGTACATTATAGATCCCATTACATAATTAGACAATGGGGGTGATTTTAACCCTACCCACCCAGTGGAAACCAAGTGGGTGGACAGTTAAGCAGGGTACTTACCCATCGGAATGCCACCAGGATCCCTCCATCTGGGATTTTAACCAGCTCTTCTGATGAGGTGGCAAGGACACCTAGTCGAAGCCACTGGGGGTACTTCTTAACATGCATGTTGGGTGTCAATGATATAATCAGAAAAAGTTACGTGTTTACTTTTCTTTGTGGGGCCAGGAGCAGCAGGGGTGCTCCTCCAGGACCCACAAGGAAACCATAGGCATCCCCTGTCATGGACTCCATCCCCTTCCTGAACTCAAAACCTCCACAAGATGCCCTGGAACCTGATCTTGCTTCCCACCTTGAGTCAGCTGCGATCCTCCAGGCTGCGTGATTTCCCACAGCATTCCAGGTGGGAAGTCAGCCAGCAGGCTTTAAATAAGGGCCCAGGAGCATTTCTGGAGCAGCAGATACCCACCTGCTCATAATCTGTTTGGTTAAAAGTCAGGGCCAATGTGTATATCAGAGAGCATACAATACCTTAAACAGATCTACCATCAAACTTGGACCTGCTGCCTGCTATTTGGCCTCTGATCCCTCACCACCCCCACACCATTTCTGTGGCCAGTAGGAGCAATAGCAACCAGATCAGAGGGAGTGAATGTTGACACCGCTTGAAGAACCGGGACAATGGGAGTAGAATGCCAAGGAACTCCAAGCATCAGGGGAATCACGCAAATTCAGAGCAAGGCAGATGACAACTGCAGGCATCGTGGAATGGCTACCAGCAGGGAGACAATCAAACCATGGAGGGCAGCTACCAAGAACTGGCACTTTTAAAAATTCGAAACATATATAAATGCATTATGGATTACATATTATAACCCCTACAAATCATTATAAGCATTACACAATAACAGGTAAATGGTACAAGTTTTCTAATTTCCTCTTAGGCAGCACCATGCCATAGTTGGGGCTAAAAAACAGTAAGATCAGCTATCATAACATCATATACAAGTGAAGAGAGCCATTTTAGTTTATCCACCTAGAAAAACCTAGCTTTCCCTCCTATTTCCCCATGGCCCCTCCACACTATTCATCTGTCTCTTAAATGACTTCACCAAATGTTGTTCACATTTTGTATAAAGGAGAACTTCCTGACAGTCCTAAATTTGCCTTTCACCAGTTTTCCTGTACTTCAGAAGTAATTCATTGGTTGTGAAGTACTTTGGACATCCTGAAGACATAAGTGGCTATATAAATGCAAGTTTTTCTTTCTTTGAACTTATGTCTTTCTATCCTGTCAAGATTTTCTTGAAGTAACCATTGACATTTACCTTTTGTATGTGGTTTATTATCTTGCATACCTCTCTTGAAATTTCTTCTCAGTTGCTTCCTTTCTTGGCTAAAGAACCCAAAGTTCTCCAGCTTTCCTCATAACTCAATCCTCTGACATTTGGGATAAGTCATAGAAACATAGAAACATAGAAGATAGGAGCAGGAGTAGGCCATTCGGCCCCTCGAGCCTGTTCCGCCATTTAATGAGATCATGGTTGATCATCCAAATTCAGTACCCTGTCCCTGCTTTCTCCCCATATCCCTTGATCCCTTTAGCCTTAAGAAATATATCTAACTCCTTCTTGAATATATTTAATGAATTGGCCTCAACTGCCTTCTGTGGTAGAGAATTCCACAGGTTCACCACTCTCTGGGTGAAGAAATTCCTCCTCATCTCAGTCCTAAATGGCTTACCCCTTATCCTTAGACTGTGACCCCGGGTTCTGGACTCCCCCGCCATCGGGAACATCCTTCCTGCATCTAGTCTGTCTAGTCCTGTTAGAATTTTATAAGTTTCAATGAGATCCCCTCTCATTCTTCTAAACTCTAGTGAATATAAGCCTAATCGACCCAATCTCTCTTCATACGTCATTCCTGCCATCCCAGGTATCAGTCTGGTGAATCTTCGCTGCACTCCCTCCATGGCAAGAACATCCTTCCTCAGATAAGGCGAACAAAACTGCACACAATACTCAAGGTGTGGTCTCACCAAGGCCCTGTACAACTGCAGCAAGACATCCTTGCTCCTGTACTCGAATCCTCTCTCTATGAAGGCCAACATACCATTTGCCGCCTTAACCGCCTGCTGCACCTGCATGCTTACCTTCAGCGACTGGTGCACAAGGACACCCAGGTCTCGTTGCACTTCCCCTTCTCCCAATCTATTGCCGTTCAGATAATAATTTGTCTTCCTGTTTTTGTCACCAAAGTGGATAACCTCGCATTTATCCACATTATACTGCATCTGCCATGCATCTGCCCAATCACCCAACCTGTCCAAATCATACTGGAGTTTCTCTGCATCCTCCTCACAGCACACATGCCCACCCAGCTTTGTGTCGTCTGCAAACTTGGAGATATTACATCTAGTTCCCTCGTCTAGATCATTAATATATATTGTGAATAGCTGGGGTCCTAGCACCGATCCCTGCGGTACCCCACTAGTCACTGCCTGCCACTTGGAAAAAGACCCATTTATTCCAACTCAAATACACCACATCCACTGGTTCTCCCTTATCTATTCTACCAATTACATCCTCAAAAAATTCCAGTAGATTATTCAAGCATGATTTACCTTTTGTAAATCCATGTTGACTTTTTTCCGATCCTGTCACTGTTTTCCAAGTGCTCTGCTATTACATCTTTTATAATGGACTCTAGCATTTTCCCCACTACCGATGTCAGGCTTATAATTCCCCGTTTTCTCTCTACCACCTTTTTTTAATAGTGGGGTTACATTAGCTACCCTCCAATCCATGGGAACTGTTCCAGAGTCTATAGAATTTTGGAAGATGACCAGCAATGCATCTACTATTTCTAGGGCCACTTCCTTAAGTACCCTAGGATGTAGATTATCAGGCCATGGGGATTTATTGGCCTTCAATCCCGTCAATTTCCCTAACACCATTTCCCTACAAATACTGATTTCATTCATTCATTCATGTAGTTTTCCTCTGCACTATCTCCAAGCCATTAATGTATCCAGCCATCAAAACTGTCCACGGCACAAGTGCATTTGCAGCATGACATCACCGTATTTGTACTCTACTGATTTATCAATATAGTTCAGCCTTCTATTTGTTTTTTTTTACACCTGCTCTGCAGTTATTAACATGTTAATTGTTGAGTCTAAAAACACCCCTTCGGGTAAAAAAACTATTTTGTTGTTCCTTAGAATTTACAAGTAGTGAAAGAATGGGGGAAGCCTGACATTGCCATTTACTGTGCTACTGTCTCTGGCTGTTCCAGCCAGAATTCAATGCCTGACCATAACTTGATAGTAGCAGATTCCTTGCTGCCTTTTCCAAAATGTGTTAATCGTCAAAAACCTACCTTTCTGGCAAACTGATTCTATCTTGCCTTTCAGCACTGTAAGCAACATTTGTATGCCATTTGTGAAATGGAAATGCAATTTGTGTTGAAATATGATCAATAGGGAGTGTTGCCATGGTGATGTTGACATAGATGGTGATAGAAATTTTGGGTCATTGCTTGTTTGCATTCTCCCATTGTACATGTACATGCAGATTCCTAGGAAGGCAATGAGTGCACAGAAACTGTCCAGTATTTGTAACTGTAGTAGCCATCACTAGCAAGTTGACCTTTCAGGTGAGCCATCCTACAGCTACTGGCTTTCAAAGTGCGCATTCCTTTGTAAATGCAGAATGCAGCCCAACTAGTGAGTGGTAATACATTCCCAGACCTCCATTGCACAGCTTGAATGTCCCCTTGAACCATTTGTACTGGCCATCTCTTTTACGTTTGCCTCCTTTACTCAGCCATACAAAATCTGTTTTAGGAGTAAATTCTCATCCATTCTCACCACATAGTGCAGTCACGCCTTTATCAGCATCATCTCAATGCACATGCCAGAACCTCAGTAATGGGTATGTTCTCCTGCTATTTAAATGGCAAAGAGGTGCTGCATATGGAATATGTTGAATTCTTTCATTTGCATTCTGTATCACATCCAAGATGCAAATGACTGTTGCTTGATAAGACGTTTATGCTGGATCTGCATCTCTATGCATCATTTACTGTCCTCCACCTAATTATAGATCATTCATTTGTTTTCTCCCCCTCCCTTTTTCCCTGGCTTTGTTCCTCCATATAAGTGGTTAACTTGTAACATTCTCTGGTTCTAAAGAAGGGTCTTAGACCTGAAATGTTATCCCTACCTTCTTCTCTCCAGTTGCTGCCTGACCTGCTGTGTGTTTCCAGCATTACCTGATATCTTCATGGGCCTGACCAAACACCTCTTCATTGCTCCTGGCCATCCTCTGATAACCCACTGCTAGCAAGCCATCAGATATCTTTGCAGGTCACAGGCCCACTGTCTTCTGATTAATTCCGGCCATCTTCCTACCTCCTGCTGCGAATTATTCAATTTCTTCTTTGTGGGTCTGGGGTGTGTGGGCGATCTGTGCTTACCTATCCTGGCCATCCTCTGATCTTCTATGAGCTGTCTGATATCTCAGGCACCTGAATTCTGAGGGCAGCTGGAACAACAGGGATCAAGTCGGGGAGTGGAGCTGACACCACATGTAGGCCCAGGATAATGGGTGCAAAATGATCAGGAGCAGGGCAGAGGATAGCTTTAGGCATCTTGGAGAAACACGCACGTGGAAAGTGGGACAGCCGGAGGGCTGCCCAAAACCAGAAATATTTACATTTCAAACTTATAATTAATATATGAGGTATTAAAGTTTTAATTTAAAAAATGTTAAAGCCAATATTTAACATATAGCTTGATAGTATCTTCAGCAGCCTTAGGAAAAAAAACAAGATTGTGTCATATCTCTCAGAAAAAGTTCAGAACTTCCTCCACAGGCACTCAATGCTTATGCAATCAGCATGTCAATTTTTCACAGGTATTTTTCATTACAAATGTGGAAAAAGTTGATGCAAAATGTGTGACAAAATTTGACAATAGGTGTTGCACACAGGGACCTAAGCCCATGTGCAGTCGTCAGGTCAAGCAAGGTTGGCGGATAATTGGACCAAGGTGGGGAATGGGATAAGAGAGAAGGAGGGAGGAAGAGGAAGGGAGGGGGAGGTAAAGAGAGGGAAAGAGGAGAGGGGAGAGAGAAGAGAAGAGGGGAGAGAGGAGAAGAGGGTGAGGGAGAGAGAAGAGGGGGAGGGGAAAAGGAGGGAATGGGAAGGGGTTAGGAAGAGGAAGATGGGGTATAGAGTGAGACAGGAGGGGGCAGCCAGGAAACATGCTCAGTGGGGGCGGGAGCATTAGGAAGGTTGCAGAACATCCAGTCATAATCTACAAAATGCTGCTCAGTGCAAGGGGCATGGGTGGGAAGGCTTCTTGCGCCATGGTGCTGCTTTTCTGGGGGAGGGGGTCCATTCAACTAAATACTGTTAAGTGAGAGAAGCACAAATTGCTATACTGTGGGTTGTGGGTGAGTTGTCCTGCTGAAGTACAAGGGGTCCAATCCACAAAATGTTGTGGCAAGACCATAAGGCCATCAGGCCACAATGCAGCGGGCCGTCAGGCCTACATGCTGTGGGGTTATAATTCAATTAATAATTTTTTAGGGATTGGATAGACATCAGGGCTGCAAAGGAAGCAATAAGATAACAGTTGAAATAATAAGGAAGTTAAAACAAAATCCTTTACCAATGGCGAATGTTAGGAATTTCAGTGATGATTCAAATAAACAGATGAACATCAGGTGATTGATAGTCACATAAAGTTAGAAGGAATCCCACTTTACTTAGTCACATAACATGACCTTCATGGCATCACCTACAGGTGTGGTATGAATGGAATGTTGCAGCCATGGAGATAGAGAAAAAATAAAATGAAAAAGTAAAAGCACAATGAAATAGAATGGTACTCGATATTAAAAAAATCATACAGCATCATAAAAAAAACTCATCTCTTGTTTAGTTAGGTGCATTGTTAGGCTAGTGTAAACAGAATTTACTTTGGGTCTAGCTTATACTGTGCCTAACAACAGAACACTTGATGTTGACACAGGGTGCCAAAAGTGAAAAGGTGTTCCATTCCCCAGGACTGACATCCTTTACCTTGATAAGCACAAAATAAGGAAAATGAAAAAGATCCCCATGCATCCACAGTACTATTTCACAAAACTATTAATTTTGTCTCACACTTTGCATTATATACATACAATAAGCCAATTGATTGACATCAAGCTGATCAACATGCCAGTTTTAAAAATATCTTGCTGTAGGTTGCATTTGTTTTTCATTCTTCACTTCAGAGCAACTACAATGGGTCAAACAATCACATAGTTCCCCTTTAATATATTTTGTTTTTCCAAAATATTTATTGTACTTACATTTGAAAGGGCTTTCACTAAACTTCCACTACCATCCATAGCATTAAGAAATTCCCTATAAAACTTCATTTTGACCTTGTTATTTCGTATAGTTAGCACACCGATATCTTTGAATGTGAAATGCACATTACGGTTACAGGCGATATAACGATACATGATCTGCAGAGTCTCTTTGACACATCCTTCAACTGTATCGCGATTATAAGGGCTCTCCAGAGCCAGGAATGTAAAATTTAGTTCAACAATAGGTATGTCACCTACAGAAAAATAAATTATAAAACTTGATTAAATTTGTATAAAGATTAGGAAACAAAGAACTACATCAGTGGATTTCTTTGATATTCTGTGACCTTTGATCACAAATTTTGCCAGGATATAGGCAATCAAGGTGAACACTAGGTGACAGCCTAATACTGTAATAAGCAATTGCTAGAATATTTTTTGTGCGATTTTTCACTATGTTTTAAGTAATAATGAAAAGTTGAGTTTCTGCTCTTTACTGTTATTCAATAACACCTACTGGAAGTTGTATCTATGTACATGCTGGGTGACTTGGCTAAGCTGGACCTCATCATCACTAGCAATCATATAGCCTCCTGATACTCACTCTCAAAGTTTGCATATGAAGAATGCCCACTAGTGTGAGGTACTGCAGGCTGGAGCAAGAGGAGAGGAGAAAATTGATGGGATGGAGAAAAAAATATTTAGCAAAAATTACATTAAAAAGTCATTCTACGGTCTTTTTTCTCTTTTACAACTTTTTGAATAAATTTGTGGAAGTAACTGTGAATTTGTTTTAAAATGCTACTGACCCTGAACTCGAGCCAGAGATCTGGAGGTCAGTGAGATCTTATAACATGATATATTGTGCAGTTCTTTGGAGGTAAAGAAACTCTAGACTATTTCATACTTAAAATGCAATTCCTTTGTTTCAAATACAGAACACAAAAAACTGTTGGGCACTGCAGCATGAAAACACAGTGAATCACTGTGAAGAGGCTGCCAGCATGAACCTGTAAGGTGAAGGGAAACAAGCTTTTATCAGACAGTACTTGTTTGTCTTTTATAATATTCAATTTATATTGCCACGCTGATGAAATATGTAATTGATATTGCTACTCAAGTAAAATATCTCGTTCATATTGAAAAAGAATTTACATAGAATTACATATTACATAGAATGCAGAGCACAGAAACAGGCCATTCGTTACCCCAGTTACACTATTCCAACAAGGCCTAACATTTAATGGGGTATTTAACAGCGATATTAGCGCAGAAAAGCACAAGTTTTCGTCAGTTCCAATGAGTTCACTGATTGGCGGCTATGGGGGGGGGGGGGGGTGGTCCACAACGCAGCCAGTGTCGGAGCAGTGAATGACTGACCACAACTTCAGGATTTCCACATTTAGATGCGCATGTGCTAAATCCTGAAGTTACGGTCAGTTTCAGAAGGGTAATGATGACGAATGCTGACAGTTCGCCGTCATTACCCACTGCAAAATCCGGGCCCTCATTTGACATACATTTCATTATTGATGCATTAAGATAACTTATTACCAGATACGTGCTGTTTTGCACGTGATAATCCATGGATCTGCACGAATTTCTCAGACATCACAAATACTGGCCTCTGAATTAAAATTAATCTATGTCCGATATCCAATCTTTGTTGTGAGAAAGTAAAAGTCCCCAATCCTGAGATATGTACTCCCTGAAATACAGGACACATGACACAAAACAAATGTGTAATCTTAAACACGTTTTTGTCATTGATCTTTAATACATTTTAAATATAAATTTTGTTAAAGTTACGTCACTTTCTGATGTTTTACTGATTTTGAACATGTTATTAGCGTATTATACCAGCATTCTTAGTTAACATAAATTTTTGCAAATTTTACTTTAACCAATAAAAAATACTTATATTCAGAGTGAAATATAAACCGACGTATTAAATATCAGTTTTTCCGTATTAATTCTTCTGACTACTAACGAAAACAGGATACTTTCCCATTTCAGAGATGCAATTTTACTGCCTGGGTTGTTTCCACTTTCATTCGGAAGTTTACTCAGCGACTTCAGTGTGATTTCCAAGGCGCAGAGAGCTCTTTACCTTCTGGAGGGACATGTGGCGATCCACGAAAGCAGAAACATTTGCCCATATGTTCACAATGTCTGATGGGAAAACAAGTCGGGGTAAAGTAACCAGTAAAACAAGTTCACAAGTAAAGGCAGCTGACGTTTCTAGAGATCATCCGAGCCATAACATTACGAGTATAAAACAAGCACTCCCAATATGTGCAACTTACACCAGGAAAGAAAATTAATTCGTTTCAAAGACAATAATTAAACGGCTCCTCAAACTAGCTGTAAAGTATGAGCGAGGGACTGGGCAACTAATCAGTCAATGAACTGTTACTCAGCAGATCTTTACCGTCATCCGAAAGGTTGGAGAGAGTTAGGAAACAGTTTCTCCCAATTTCCACGATCGCGCACTGTATCGTATCCAGCATTGCTGCTTTGTTTGTCTAATTTAGCCCACCGGAGGCCTGCTTTTTGCTCTCCTTCAGCGACCCTTTCCCCTGCTGCTGCCCCACTCCCTCAGCACCGACTGCAAGCAGCGCCGTTGCTAAGACGCGCAGATAACCTTTCACCCCAACTCCGTTACCTAGTGTGACGTCATTGGGGTCACGTGCTCCTTCAGGCGGCAGGGAGGTGGAACGCCTGCTGGGGGGGCGTCGAAGAGATTTCTGTGCTGTGGGCAATCAGCAATTTTACACTGGTTGGACCGATTCGGCAACATTTCATCCCTTGAACTCCCGCCCCCACCATTGGTGGCTCGACACGTCCATCCTCGCAGCACCGCCTCCCCAACCAATTGGAAAATGAACACACTCTTAGTCAAGAATCATCCAGTCAGGTAATGGGCAGTCTTGTTCCCCATCGCCAATATTTTGAAAACTAATAAACGAACGTGTGAAAATTAAATTTAACGCCCCTATGAATTTTATCCCAGGTTGTGCACCGCAGTGTCTAGGAGATTAGTCTGTAATTCTTGGAGACTCCAGGACAATCGAGGAGGGTTGGCAACCTTTTACTGTGCAATGGAAGTTTACAACTTTACAATTGTAGTTGATGAGGTCGAGCCTATTGTAATATATGTGAGTAGAACAAATGAAGAACAGAGACACCATGAGTTGCCAGTCCATATGCTTGCTTTATTCAGCCAGAGTGAAAAGAGCATTCTCATACCAAACCATGTGATAATACATTACACTGCTTTCCCCTTTAAAAAATTTATGTATTCCCTCTCAAATACACCAAAACTATGGTTCCACCTTGTAGGGGGTGGTAATGGGGTCAGCCTTCACCTCTGACTCAGTGAGCGGTTCGAATCGCTCCCACGCCCCTGGTTCCTAGACTTTGGACTTATTTAGGGGTTGTGAACAAAGATGCAGTAGACAACAGGTTCTGATGAAAGAATTCTGACTTTATTAAAAGAAAAAGGTAACAAACTTAAAACACACTTAATAGTTAAACACAGGTTGGGGAACACACGGTACAGGCGAGGGAGAATGACAATATACCAAAAAAAAACCTTATCCCTCCCAAAAATCCCACTATCTAGCTAGGTTTTGGTTTCAGGAGATCAGGGATAATGCTCACCAAACGAATCCTTGACAGTTGAGAGTTAGGGTTTAGAGTCTTTTGAGTAAAAGGTTTCGTAAGGCCCTTGTTGCAGCGAGGTGTCCGATGGTCACTGAGGCAGTCGCTCTGGTTTCTTCTTGTGTGTTGGTCTGTTTGTGAAGTTGTTGGCCTTCTTTCCTCCTCCTCCTCGTGGCTTGTGGTGTCTTTGCTGGAGCAGAGCTGAGAGAGAGAGAGCTGTGCGAGCGTTGAGAGCGTTGTCAGCGAGTCCAGAGAGAGTGAGTCTTGGGACATTAGGCCCCCAATTATACTTGTTCAGCCCTTTGTCCTTTTTGCGCCCAAAACCCCTTACTAAAACGGTTTCCTTTAGATTTCAAATGAGCCCTGTTTATTCCATTGTCTTAGTTTTGGCGGGCTTGTTAGTTTCGATGGCTTTAACTTGGTGTTAAACATGTCCTGATAGCTTCCGATTTAGGCAAGGCCTTTATCTACGTGCCAAATCTTGTCCCTATTGTCCTAGGTTTTTTGGCAGGCTTTAAATCTGTCCTGTGGATACCCGGTTGATTGGTATTTGATGAAGTAAATCGGGTTACTAAATGTTTTATTGATTTCAGGCTTCTGGTATCCTGTGTGGGCCTGGGAATTTCAAAAGAGGTCTTGGATTATTCATATTTCGATGTGTGTGTGAGGCTTTTGGGTTTGTCTCTTCCTCCTTGGTAGGAAGGCAGTGTAAACACATTCCCAGACAGCTTAATTGGGCCCCAATACCCAAAGCTGTCCACTGCCTGGCCACGCCCCTCCGCAGCCTGTCGGTGTCTGTGAAAGGTGTCTTTCCCAACAGTAAGATTCAAAAAGTCATTTTCCTCAGGGTTTTTCTTCCCTGATCTTTAAAAATGTCCAAAACTGAGGGTTTTACCTCAAATCACTTCACTTAGGGTTCTGTTCGAGTTTCTGGGGGATTTTGTGAAGCCTACAACCTTTCCCAGCATTACATATACCACATAACACAAACTCCTGGCTTTTCTCTTTTAAATGAACTACATCCAGTTTAATAACAGGCTTGCAGAGCCTTCCTGATCTCCTTACAGAAGGTTTTGGTGTTGAACCAATTTTCAGGCTGTTTTGTTTTGGTTCCGATCTCAAAGATGATCCTGTTTCTATCTCAGATTTGTTTGAACCTGGTACTTCAATTACTGAAGTCTGAACCGAGTCAAACTCATGTATGTGTTCATGATTAAGTGGTTCACAATCATGTCTTGGTTCATCTCTAGCAGAGATCATTTGATCTACATGAACACTTCGGATTTTGTCACCAATTTCAACCCAATATCTCTTGGTTCCACCAACCTCTACTTTGGTTCCTACATCCCACTTGTGTGAACTCGACTTCCCAGGGGGACTGAGAGCACGAACACACTCGTTTCGTTTGAAACTGCATTCTTTCTGATCAGGAACGTAGGAACAGGAGTAGGCCATTCAGCCCCTTGAGCATGCTCTGCCATTCAATGAGATCAAGGCTGATCTCCGACCTAACTCCATATCCCTTTGTCCCATAGCCCTTAATACCTTTGGTTAACAAAAAGCTATCAATTTCAAATTTCAAATTAACAATTGATCAAGCATCAATTGCCATTAGCAGAAGAGAGTTCCAAACTTCTACCACCCTTTGTGTGTAGAAGTGTTTTCTAATTTCACTCCTGAAAGGTCTGGCTCTAATTTTTAGACTATGCCCCCTAGTCCTAGAATCCCCAACCAGTAGAAATTATTTCTCTCTATCTACCCTATCTGTTCCCCTTAATATCTTGAAAACTTCAATCTGATCACCCCTTAGCCTTCTAAATTCCAGGGAATACAACTCTAATTTGTGTAATCTCTCCTCGTAACTTAACCCTTGAAGTCCGGGTATCATTATGGTAAACCTACACTGCACTCCCTCCAAGGCCAATATATCCTTCCTAAGGTGTAGTGCCCAGAACTGCTCACAGTACTGCAGGTGTGGTCTAACCAGGGTTTTGTATAGCTGCAGCATAACTTCTAACCCCTTGTATTCTAGTCCTCTAAAGGCCAGCATCCCATTAGCCTTTTTGATTATTTCTGTACCTGTTCATGACATTTTAATGATCTATGTACCTGGACCCCCAAGTCTCTTTGGACCTCCACTATTTTTAGCTTTTCACCATGTAGAAAGTACCCTGCTCTATCCTTTTTAGGTCCAAAGTGGATGACCTCACATTTGCCTACATTGAAATCCATTTGCCACAGTTTTGCCTATTCACCTAATCTGTCTATATCCCTTTGTAATTTTATGCTTCCATCTACACTACCTACAATTCCACCTATCTTTGGGTCATCGGCAAATTTGGATATATGACTTTCTATGCCATCATTTAAGTCATTAATAAATATTGTGAATTGTTGAGGCCCCAACACGGATCCCTGCGGGACACCACTAGTCACATCCTGCCAATTTGAGTACCTACCCATTATCCCTTCTGCTTGTCTCCTGCCGCTTAGCCAATTTCCTAACCAGGTCAATAATTTGCCCTCAATTCCGTGGGCTTCTACCTTAGTTAACAGTCTCTTATGTGGGACTTTATCAAATGCCTTCTGGAAGTCCATATAAATAACATCCATAGACATTTCCCTGTCCACTACTTTAGTCACCTCTTCAAAAAATTCAGTCAGGACTGTCGGCATGACCTACCTTTCACAAATCCATGCTGGCTCTCTCTGATCAACTGAAAATTTTTGAGGTGTTCAGTCACCTTATCCTTAATTATAGACTCTAGCAATTTCACAACAACCGATGTTAGGCTAACTGGTCTATAATTCCCTGGTTTCACTCGTTCACCATTTTTAAATAGCAGAGTGACATGCGCAATTTTCCAATCTAAAGGAACAATTCCTGAATCAAGCAAACTTTGGAACATTGTAGTTAGGGCATCTGCAATGTACTCACCTACTTCCTTTAAAACCCTGGGATGGAAACCATCTGGTCCAAGGGATTTGTCACTCTTTAGTGCCATTATTTTCTTCATTACTGTTATTTTACTTACATTGATTTTATTGAGTTCCTGTGCCTGATTTAGTTTCCTTGGGATTTCTGGCATGCTATCCTCTTCCTCTATTGTAAATACTGACCCAAAGTAATTATTCAACATGTCCGCCATTTCCTTATTATCATTGATAATATCACAGCTTTCAGTTTTTAATGGGCCAACATTGTCCAGGTTGCCACGTCATAATAACGTTTCTGACTCAACTGTTTCTGTTCAACTCTTGAGGTCAAGTTCGGTTGAACAAGACTCAATTGTGATCTCAATCTCTTCATCAAGAGTTCTGCTGGAGTATGTCCAGTTGTAGTGTGAGGAGTAGTTCTGTACTTCAGCAAGCAATTTGCCAAACGTTGCTTCATGCTGATTCCCAAACAAGCCTGCAGCGCTTGCTTTTTGAGAGCTTCTTTCACTATTCTGACTGACCTTTCGGCTGCTTCGTTTGAAGCTGGATTATATGGTGGAACGAGAGTGTGTTTGATACCGTTCCATTTCATGAATTCTTGGAATAGAGCAGAATGGGACTGAGTGCCATTGTCAGAAACAAGCTCTTCAGGTAAGCCAAGACATACAAAGATAGATCTCAACTCATCTATGGTACGTTCAGTTGCAGTATTTGAACCCATGTGTTTCACTTCAATCCACTTTGAGTGACTATCTACAAGTACTAGGAAAAAATCATTTGCTTTCTCACAGGAGTCTACATTTACTCTCTGAAAAGGTCTACTTGGCCATGACCAGGGTTGTAGTGGACTTTTGGGTGGTTTGTTTCTGCAATTTTGGCAAACACTGCATTTGCTGACAAGTGATTCAAGATCACTGTCCAATCCAGGCCAGTAAACAAAGCTTCTTGCAATTGATTTCATACTGATGATCCCTGGATGTTCAGTATGAAGTTCGGCCAGAATTCTATCTCTCAAACAAGTAGGTACCACCACTCTGTTTCCCCACTTGATACAACCTTGCTCACAAGACAATTCAGTACGACGGTTATGGAATGGTTTCAATTCTGTGTCCATACACTGATCACATCCATTCAAGGCGTTTTCATACACTCTTTTCAGTACTGAGTCCTTTTGAGTTTCATCTGCAATCTCAGTTGCATTCACGGGAAAGTCTTTGTCAACTGCACCTAGCATGAAAATCGCACCTTCACTCCCAACACACGAGTCCTCATGTGGCAACCTGGACAAGGCATCTCCGATTGCATTTTGCTTTGCAGTGCGATATTCAATCGTGTAGTCATATTGTGACAACAACACTGCCCAACATTGCATTCTTGATGCGGCCATTGCAGGGATGGCAGATTTGGGCCCCAATATTGCTAGGAGCGGTTTGTGATTGGTTATCAGGGTAAACTTTCTGCCGATCAGGAACTGTTGGAATTTCTTGATTCCAAACACTATGGCGAGTGCTTCCTTTTCAATTTGCACATAGTTTCTTTCACTCTTTGTGATGGTTCGCGATACGAACGCGATTGGTTTCTGTTGGCCGTCATCCATTACATGGCTTATGACAGCTCCCACACCGTAGCTGGAAGCATCACACGCTAACTTAAGCTCACGCTTTGTGTCGTCGTGCACAAGTAGAGCATCGCTAGAGAGACTTCTCTTACAAGCATCGTAAGTTTCCTATTGCGATTTTGTCCACTTCCACTGGACATCCTTCTTGAGGAGCTTGTGCAATGGAGCTTGACATGAATCTTGTCATTCATGTATGAAGTAATACTGGGCGGCCTGCTGGTGGCGCTGTCCAGGGAGAGTATAAATACTCGGGCATGGGCCCAGCTTGCTCGGGACATTCCTCAACAGGAACTAGTGAAGGACACAACTAGATCTCCATGTTGAAAAACAGTTGATTAAAGCTTTGTTTAATGCTTAGACCAAGTGCCTAGTAGTTTTCTTACGTCAATTTAATCAACTGGACCTGCTCCACGCTCTGAGTAGTTTTGGGGAACAGACGGCTACGACTCAAACGGTAGAAGGGAACCAGATGTGGTAATCAATCCATCATGGAGAAACTACTCCAACCCACCCATCTCGACCTGGACCCGAATTCACCTACAACTGCTAAGGTATGGAAACACTGGTATCGTACCTTCAGCAACTACCTCAGGGCGTGTGGTGAGAATGTTCCTGATAAGTTAGAGATACTTGCTAATTATGTATCCCCTTATGTGTTTGACTATATCGAAGACTGTGTAAACTATGACTCCGCTATCCAAATACTACAGCAACTATATGTTAAGGCCCCAAACAAAATTTTTGCTCGGCACCTACTGGCCACAACTCGACAACAACCCGGGGTATCACTTGACGAATTCCTTCAAAAGCTTCGCAGGCTCAGCAAAGATTGTAATCTCAAGGCCGTCTCAGCTGAGCAGTACCAGGAGGAGTTAATTCGTGATTCTTTTATTAATGGAATTGCGTCTCCCTTCATACGCCAGCGTCTGCTGGAGAATAAAACCCTCGAGTTACAAGCTGCCTATGACCAGGCATATTCTCTAGACTTGGCAAAAAAAAATGCAGATGCCTATCTTTTACCACGTGCACGGACTGCTGCTGCCACTTTAGTGACTCCTCCGATAAGCCTCAGGCAGAAGCCCTCACTGATGACGACTCTATCCTAGCTGATGACGACCCTACCCTAGCGGCATCTTGGCAATCTAAAAGGAAGTATTTCTTCTGTGGAGGTGCATTTCATTATAGGAAATTTTGTCCTGCTCGGAATGCAATCTGCAATCATTGCAGTAAGAAAGGTCACTTCTCGAAAGTATGTCAGTCAAGAGCCTCTTCTAGGGGTACAGCTGCTCCCTATAAAACTGCTCCTCCCCCAAGAGCCACTACTAATGTTACAGCTGTCAAGGATAAAACTGCCCCTCCTCCCATCACAGCTGTTTTTCCCCAAAGGCTGTCCCATGCAGCCACGAAGGTTTCGGTAAATGGACACATTTTGAGTGCATTAATCGACTCTTGCAGCTCTGACAGCTTCATCAGTGAGCAGGCTGTCAGTAAGTTAAAACTGCGTATTTACCCCTCGGACAGGAAAATTGCAATGGCTCTGACGACACTGACCACTAACTCTTCCGGCTTTTGTCTTGTCGACCTTATTCTCAATGGCCGCACTTATTTCTCTACCCGGCTCGGGATGCTCAAAAACCTATGCAGTGATGTGCTCCTGGGACAGGATTTCCAGAAACAACACGAAAGACTCACTTTCGAGTTTGGAGGATCAAAGCCGGAGCTTACTATTTCCAAAGTACTGTTTTGTGCACTTTCGGCGGCTTCACTCAACGAGCCCTCCTTGTTTGCCAATCTTTCCCCCCGATGTAAGGCCATAGCCACTAAATCACGACGTTTCAGCCAAGATGACCTATCCTTTATCAAGGCAGAGATCTCTCGCCTTCTAGCTGACGGTATCATTGAGCCATGTTCATCTTCCTGGCGGGCTCAAGTCGTCGTTGTTAAAAATCCTCTGAAGCAACACAAGAAATGTCTTTGCATCGATTACTCACAAACTATTAACCAGTAGACTGACCTGGATGCCTACCCACTACCACGCATCGATGACATGGTCAATAACCTTGCTAACTACCAGGTATTTTCAACTTTTGACTTAAAGAGCGCATACCATCAAGTACCGTTAAAGGACTCTGACAAAAAGTATACGGCTTTTGAGGCCAATGGTCGGCTTTACCAGTTTCGTCGCCTTCCATTCGGGGTCACCAATGGGGTGGCCGTCTTTCAACGGGCAATGGATAGCCTAGTCAAACAGGAGAACTTAACAGACACTTTTCCATATCTGGATAATATCACCATTGCTGGTCATGACCAGAAGGAGCATGATGCCAACCTCCAGAAATTTCTTGACATTCTCCGTCGTCGCAACTTAACCTTAAATGAGTCCAAATCTGTGAAATCAGTACCATCAGTCAACATCCTTGGCTTCTGGGTGGGCAATGGTGTCATCAAACCGGATCCGGAGTGACTTCGTCTGCTTCAGCAGCTCCCTCCTCCTACGAATCTCAGCTCTCTTCGTCGGGCCCTCGGCATGTTCGCCTATTATGCGAAGTGGATACCTCACTTTTCCGACAAGATCCAGCCCCTGCTTCACGCGAAGTCATTTCCGTTGGAGGCGAGGGCTATTTCAGCTTTCGACCTCCTCAAGCAACAACTGGAAAAAGCCACGCATCATTCCATCGATGAAAATCTCCCTTTCGTGGTCGAGTGCGATGCATCGGAGGTGGCGATCTCGGTTACCTTGAATCAAGGCGGTCAACCCGTTGCATTTCTGTCTAGAACTTTGCAGGGTAGCGAGCTCCAGTATCCTCCTGTCGAGAAGGAGGCTACGGCTATCATCGAAGCAGTACGTAAATGGAGTCATTTTCTCGCTCGTCGCCATTTCACGCTCATAACCGATCAGCGCTCGGTGGCCTTTATGCTGGATAACCGGAAACGCACTAAAATCAAGAATAACAAAATACAGCTCTGGAGGATGGAATTGGCCGCCTTTGGCTACACCATACAGTATCGACCCGGCAAGGAGAATGTGGCCCCGGATACACTCACGCGTGCATTCTGCTCTTCCATGACAACTTCGACTCTTGCGGATCTTCATACTGACTTATGCCATCCTGGCGTTACCCGTATGTTGCACTTTGTGCGATCTAAAAATCTCCCATTTTCTACGGAAGACGTGAAAAGAACATACTCCACTTGTAGAATTTGCGCGGAATTAAAACCGCAATTCTTCCATCCGTCGGATGGCTCGCTCATACACACTACACAGCCTATGCAGCAACTCAGCATTGACTTTAAAAGGCCATTGCCTTCCTCAACACGAAACACCTACTTGCTTACTATGGTGGACGAATATTCACGCTTTCCCTTTGCTTTCCCCTGTCCTAATATGCTTACTTCCACAGTGATCGAATGCCTCGATCAGGTCTTTTCCCTTTGCGGTACGGCCAATTTCATCCACTCTGATCGGGGTCCCTCCTTCATGTCAAGTGAACTCAAAAGTTATCTTTCCCAACGGGGAATCGCCACAAGTAAAACGACACCGTATCATCCTATTGGAAACGGACAGGTTGAGAGATACAACGCTATCATTTGGAACGCTGTTCGTCTTGCACTGAGGTCACACAATCTACCAGACCAGCAGTGGGAAACTATGTTCCCTGACGCGTTGCATTCCATCAGGTCTCTTCTTTCTACATCCACCAATGTTACTCCTCACAAACGATTCTTCGGGTTCCAGCGTCGCTCCACTCATGGGACGTCCCTACCATCATGGTTGGCAGCTCCTGGCTCCATGCTGCTCCGAAGATTCGTCCGAACCTCCAAGAGTGATCCCCTCGTTGACGAGGTGGAACTAACGGATGTCAATCCTACATACGCGTACGTGCGGTACCCTGATGGCCGGGAGTCCACAGTTTCACTTCGGGATCTGGCTCCCTGCCCAACCGGTCCCACGGACCCAATCGATAGAGAGATCTGTATTAAGGACGCCGATACTCCGCGCTCCTCCGAGGATGACGCCCTACCCGGGACATCAAGGGATCTGCCAGCTACTCCGCTGGATCAACCCGGGGAACAGAGCGCTCCCCGCGGGATGGCCACCCGAAGCCAGGACGCCGGTCAATCACCGGCTACTGAGCCGGATGAAGCCAGCTCTGCGCCGGTGGGGACCCGCACCCGGAGCCACGATCTCCCCAGTCCCCCTCAGGTCGATCAGGGCGACACGGACTCTGGCAGCCCGCCGGTACGAACCAAGTGACCCAGGGACCAAAACACGGTCCGAGGAGACGTGCCTTCCGGCCTCCAACGGAGATCCAAACGACTGTGTCTATTCTTAGTCCGGCTAATTCGGTAGAAGGAAGCTGCCGGACTTCCAATCTTTCAGGCGGGAAGAATGACATGAATCTTGTCATTCATGTATGAAGTAATACTGGGCGGCCTGCTGGTGGCGCTGTCCGGGGAGAGTATAAATACTCGGGCATGGGCCCAGCTTGCTCGGGACATTCCTCAACAGGAACTAGTGAAGGACACAACTAGATCTCCATGTTGAAAAACAGTTGATTAAAGCTTTGTTTAACGCTTAGACCAAGTGCCTAGTAGTTTTCTTACATCAGAGCTAATATGGTTGCTAACTCAGGTAAGAAATGTGCGTAGTACTGGACCATTCCAAGGAAAGATCTTAACTCAGACACGTTCTGTGGCTTTGGAGCATTGATGACAGCATCAACCTTTTCCTTAACTGGTTGCAAGCCATTTGCATCAACTTTCAGACCAAGGTACACAACCTCGAGCGGCACAAAAGCACATTTGCTCCTTTTCAATTTGACATTGTGGCCATTCAATCTTTGAAGCACTAAATCTAACACTTCTAGATTTTCTTCCTCGCTGCTTGTTGCGATCAGCACATCGTCTTGATTGCATAAGCAATTTGGAACTCCTTGCAAAATCTTATCCATCGTAGCCTGGATGATTTGGGGGAAGGACTTTACACCATACGGCAGCTTGGTGTATGAGTACAGTCCCTTGTGTGTGTTGATAGTGAGATACTGTTGACTCTTTTTGACAACATTCAGCTGAGCATAAGCGTGCAACAGGTCAAGCTTGGAGAAAACCTTTGACCCAGAGAGTGCTGCATACAAATCTTGCGATGTAGGTAATGGGTGCTGCTCATAGTCAACTGCTTGGTTGATAGTAACTTTGTAGTCACCACACAAGTGTACAGTTTTGTCTGCTTTGGGCACTACCACAATCGGGGTAGCCCATTCACTTTTGTCAGTTTTTACTAGCACTCCGTTCTCTCTGAGCTTCGCTATCTCTTCCTCCACCTGACTTTTCAACACATAGGAGACCGGCCTTGCCTTACAATACGCGTTGGATTGATGCGAATATGTGCGTCATACCCAGTGATGCCCTCATAACTGTCTGTGAACATGCTTTTGTACTTGTTCAGCATTGTGTCGAGTCTCTTCTTTGAAGCATCTACACTGAAGACGTTTTTCCAGTCTAGTTTTAACTTTCTCAACTAGTCTTTGCCCATGAGAGTTGGCCTGTTGTTGTAGCTCACTACAATAATAGGCAGCTTTACTGGCTGGCCATTGTGTTGAACTGTATATTCCATTTGTCCACATGTCTCTAGGATTTCTCTGGAGTAAGTTTTTAACTCTACGGTACTCTTTGTAAGAGGTATTTAATTAAACTTACTCTTATATGTGTCCTTACTCATGATAGAACAGTCCACCGCCCTGTCGATACACATATCGGTATATTGCTCGTTGATCAAAAGATTTGTACAGAAGTCTTTCTCACGACTGCCGCTAATGGCGTAGATACTGTAGATGCCTAGTTCTTCAACATCAGGTGTGTTCACTTCAATATTGTGAACTCCTCCCTTTTGTTGTCGCTGCTTTGCAGTGCCACTAAAATGGTTCTTATTTCCTGCTTTCGATCTAGCTCTGTAAGCTGTTGAAATATGGCTTTGCTTCTGGCAGTGAAAACACTTCACATTTGGCAGGACTGTAGTGAGTGATTTCCATTGCAGCGATAACAATTCACTGAACTGCTCTCACCACTCTGCTTTTGACTCGGTCTCGCAGCTTTAGGTTTGGCGGTGGCTTTGTGACTGTAGACCTCAGCTGCACTAGTCACTTCAGTTGGACGGAGTGCCCTAGCATTCTTAGACACCATCATCATAGATAGGGCAATTTTGCATGTTATGTCAAACGTTAGGTCCAGAGTGTTCAGTAACTTGGACTGTGAGCGCTCATCCACACAAACTTATCTCGCAACGCACGATCCAAAAATGTGCCAAAGTTACAATGCAAAGACAGGTTCTTAAGAGCTACAATGTACAATAAGGGCACAGCAGTTATCATGGGTGACTTTAATCTACATATAGATTGGGCTAATCAAATTAGTAACAATACTATGGAGGAGGAATTCCTAGAGTGTATACGGGATGGTTTCCTGGACCAATATGTCGAGGAACCAACTAGAGATCAGGCCATCTTAGACTGGGTATTATGTAATGAGAAAGGATTAATTAGCAATCTTGTTGTACGAGGCCCCTTGGGGAGGAGTGATCATAATATGATAGAATTCTTCATTAAGATGGAGAGTGAAGTAGTTGACTCAGAGACTAGGGTACTGAATTTAAATAAAGGAAACTACGATGGTATGAGGCGCGAGTTGGCTAGGATGGATTGGGGAACGTTACTTAAAGGGTTGACGGTGGATAGGCAATGGCAAACATTTAAAGATCGCATGGATGAACTACAGAATTTGTTCATTCCTGTTTGGCATAAAAATAAAACAAAAAAGGGGACTCAACCGTGGCTAACAAGGGAAATTAGGGATAGCATAAGATCCAAGGAGAGGACATATAAATTGGCCAGAAAAAGCAGCAAACCTGAGGATTGGGAGCAGTTTAGGATTCAGCAAAGGAGGACAAAGGGCTTAATTAAGAGGGGGGAAATAGAGTATGAGAGTAAGCTTGCAGGAAACATAAAAACTGACTGTAAAAGCTTCTATAGATATGTGAAGAGAAAAAGATTGGTGAAGTCAAGCGTGGGTCCCTTGCAGTCAGAATCAGGGGAATTTATAATGGGGAACAAAGAAATGGCAGACCAATTAAATACATACTTTGGTTCTGTCTTCACAAAGGAGGACACAAATAACCTCCCAGAGATGTCGGGGAACATAGGGTCTAATGAGAGGGAGGAACTGAATGAAATCAGTATTTGTAGGGAAATGGTGTTAGGGAAATTGACGGGATTGAAGGCCAATAAATCCCCAGGGCCTGATAATCTACATCCTAGGGTACTTAAGGAAGTGGCCCTAGAAATAGTAGATGCATTGCTGGTCATCTTCCAAAATTCTATAGACTCTGGAATAGTTCCCATGGATTGGAGGGTAGCTAATGTAACCCCACTATTTAAAAAAGGTGGTAGAGAGAAAACGGGGAATTATAGACCGGCAAGTCTGACATCGGTAGTGGGGAAAATGCTAGAGTCCATTTTAAAAGATGTAATAGCAGAGCACTTGGAAAACAGTGACAGGATCGGACAAAGTCAACATGGATTTACAAAAGGTAAATCATGCTTGACTAATCTACTGGAATTTTTTGAGGATGTAACTGGTAGAATAAATAAGGGAGAACCAGTGGATGTGGTGTATTTGGACTTTCAAAAGGCTTTCGATAAGTTCCCGCATAAGAGATTAGCGTGCAAAGTTAAAGCACATGTGATTGGGGGTAAGGTACTGACTTGGATAGAGAACTGGTTGGCAGACAGGATGCAAAGAGTTGGAATAAACAGGTCTTTTTCTGAGTGGCAGGCAGTGACTAGTGGGGTACCGCAGGGATCGGTGCTAGGACCCCAGTTATTCACAATATATATGAATGATCTAGACGAGGGAACTAGATGTAATGGCCCAGAAATTGATCTCGCTCTGTTCCCGCGGGGGTAAGGCTTTCCCGCGATCTCTCACCTCGCTTGTGCTTTTTCAGATCCAGCTCGCACGAACTTGATGTTCTAGAGATCAGCTGGGCAGTGCTTGCGTATCCCAGCGGCGTAGTGAATTCGTGCGAGCTGTGGGATCACGTGACTCAGTTAGAGCCAATGGCAGCACACCATCTTCCATTCATAAGTTTCACATACATGCTATGAAATCTATGAATCTTACACCCCCCAAAATAACAGTTAAACCTCAATTAAATTTTAAAAAAAAACCATCACATTAATAAAATAAGTATAGTTAATTAAATTAACCATTTTAAATAAAAAATTAAATTTTTGAAAAAATTTAAAATCTTTTAAAAAGTTGTAAAATAAACTTACCTGTCTTTAAAGTCTCTAAAAAAGATATACCTGTTAAAAAATTTTTAAAAAAATACTTAATTCACTACTTACCTTCTTAAAAGCGGGTCTTACTCCTCCTTTTTACATTTCTAAAATCTTCAGTAGTTACCTGCGCGTCCAAAGCATGAAGTGCACAGCGTGCGCGCAGCCTGTAGCGCGCACGCGATGCACCGAGGAACCGCCCCCTTTTCAAAAGAGCAATTGCCGGTTTTCAGCGCATGCGCAGGGCATACAGAAAACCGGCAATTGGAGTGGGAATACGCGAGAGTACGCACTGCGTACTCTCGCGTCGCGGGATCAATTTCTGGGCCAATATCTCCAACTTTGCAGACGATACAAAGCTGGGTGTGCATGTGTGCTGTGAGGAGGATGCAGAGAAACTCCAGTATGATTTGGACAGGTTGGGTGATTGGGCAGATGCATGGCAGATGCAGTATAATGTGGATAAATGCGAGGTTATCCACTTTGGTGGCAAAAACAGGAAGGCAGATTATTATCTGAACGGCAATAGATTGGGAAAAGGGGAAGTGCAACGAGACCTGGGTGTCCTTGTGCACCAATCGCTGAAGGTAAGCATGCAGGTGCTGCAGGCGGTTAAGAAGCCAAATGGTATGTTGGCCTTCATAGCGAGAGGATTCGAGTACAGGAGCAAGGATGTCTTGCTGCAGTTGTACAGGGCCTTAGTGAGACCACACCTTGAGTGTTGTGTGCAGTTTTGGTCGCCTTATCTGAGGAAGGATGTTCTTGCCATGGAGGGAGTGCAGCAAAGATTCACCAGACTGATACCTGGGATGGCAGGAATGACGTATGAAGAGAGATTGGGTCGATTGGGCTTGTATTCGCTGGAGTTTAGAAGAATGAGGGGATCTCATTGAAACTTATAAAATTCTAACAGGACTAGACAGACTAGATGCAGGAAGGATGTTCCCGATGGCGGGGGAGTCCAGAACCAGGGGTCACAGTCTAAAGATAAGGGGTAAGCCATTTAGGACTGAGATGAGGAGGAATTTCTTCACCCAGAGAGTGGTGAACCTGTGGAATTCTCTACCGCAGATGACAGTCGAGTCCAATTCATTAAATATATTCAAGAAGGAGTTAGATATATTTCTTAAGGCTAAGGGGATCAAGGGATATGGGGAGAAAGCAGGGACAGGGTACTGAATTTGGATGATCAGCCATGATCGCATTGAATGGCGGAGCAGGCTCGAGGGGCCAAATGGCCTACTCCTGTTCCTATCTTCTATGTTTCTATGTTTCTCACTGATGGTTTCACTTTTTTTTTAGTTTTTGGGACCAAATTTATATCTCTCTGCTATTTTTAATGGCTTTGGGTCGAAATGGTCCTCGAGTTTCTCGACAATGTCTTCAAACGACGCATCCTTCGCTTTCCCTGGCGCCAGTAGGTTTGTCAACGTTCCGTAGACATCTGGCCTGATTGCCGTTATAAAAATTGCTTTTTTCTGTTCATGAATTACTTTATTTTGAGCTTGTACATTTTCATCTGGACCTTCAGTCTCAATAATGTTGTTGGCCCTAAAAAACATCTGCATCCACTCAATGTAAGAACTGAATGGTTTGCGAGCTCGGTCATACATGCTGAGGCTTCCAATGAAGCCCACAGGCGCGGCCATGATTGTCCCGATCCTGTCGAACAGTGACTCAGCACATTACCTGTGTACCTGTGAGAATCAACGCCGCTATTGCCGTGTATACATACACGCAAAGGCAAAGTACAAACAATTCTGCATCAGCATTAACGGTAAAACATCGCAAAAATTCAGTTTAGGTGTCACAAATTCAGCTTAAACTTGTCCACTTTAAGGTTGAACACTGTGTCCTTCCATGATCCCTAAAAAAGCTTTGGGAATCCCATCCTTGTCGCCAAAATGTAATATATGTGGGTAGAACAAATGAAGGACAGAGACACAGTGAGTTGCTCATCCATGTGCTCGCTTTATTAGGCCAGAGCGAACTGAGCATGCTCATACCAAACCATGTGATAATACATTACACCTATATATATATCAAATATGAATTTAGGCACATCATGTGTTCTATGCTATTTCCAATTATTGAACAAATCAATTGAAAGTTAGTCCACATTATTCTTCCACCAGGATTGTCAACTCTGGTTGAAAGTATTCCTGGAGGTTTGGTCATGTGACATCTCACCATGTGATGACTGATTATGCAAGACATCTGCAAATGTGGTAGCATTTCTTAAAATTTGTTTATGGGATGTGGGAGTCGCTGGCAAGGCCAGCATTTAATGCCCATCCCTAGTTGCCCTTGAGATGGTGGTGGCGAGCCACCTTCTTGAACCGCTGCAGTCCGTGTGGTGAAGGTACTCCCATAGTGCTGTTAGGTAGGGAGTTCCAGGACTTTGACCCAACAACGATGAAGGATCGGCGATATACTTCTAAGTCAGGATGGTGTGTGACTTGGAGGGGAACTTGGAGGTGGTGGTGTCCCCATGCGCCTGCTGCCCTTGTCCTTCTAGGTGGAAGAGGTCGCGGGTTTGGGAGGTGCTGCCAAAGAAGCCTTGGCGAGTTGCTGCAGTGCATCTTATAGATGGTACACACTGCAGCCACAGTATGCTGGTGGTGGAGGGAATTAATGTTTAATGGGGTGGATGGGGTGCCAATCAAGCGGGCTGCTTTGTCCTGGATGGTGTCGAGCTTCTTGAGTGTTGTTGGAGCTGCACTCATCCAGGCAAGTGGAGAGTATTCCATCACACTCCTTACTTGTGCCTTCTAGATGGTGGAAAGGCTTTGGGGAGTCAGGAGGTGAGACACTCGCCGCAGAATACCTAGCCTCTGACCTGCTCTTGTTGCCACAGTATTTATGTGGCTGGTCCAGTTAAGTTTGTGGTCAATGATGACCCCCCAGGAGATTGATGGTGGGGGATTTGGCAGTGGTAATGCCATTGAATGTCAAGGGGAGGTGATTAGACTTTCGCTTGTTGGAGATAATCATTGCCTGGCACTTCTGTGGCGCGAATGTTACCTGCCACTTATCAGCCCAAGCCTGTACATCGTCCAGGTCTTGTTGCATGCGGGCATGGACTGCTTCATTATCTGAGGAGTTGTGAATGGCGCTGAACACTGTGCAGTCATCAGCGAACATCCCCATTTCTGACCTTATGTTGGAGAGGTGGTCATTGATGAAGTAGCTGAAGATGGTTGGGCCTAGAACACTGCCCTGAGGACCTCCTGCAGCGATGTCCTGGGGCTGTGATGATTGACCTTCAACCACCACAACCATCTTCCTTTGTGCTAGGTATGACTCCAGCCAGTGGAGTGTTCTCCCCCTGATTCCCATTGACTTCAGTTTTACTCGGGCTCCTTGATGCCAGACTCGGTCAAATGCTGCCTTGATGTCAAGGGCAGTCACTCTCACCTCACCTCTGGAATTCAGTTCCTTTTGTCCATGTTTGGACCAATGCTGTAATGAGGTTGGGGGCCGAGTGGTCTTGGCAGACCCCAAACTGGGCATCAGTGAGCAGGTTATTAGTAAGTGCTGCTTGATAGCACTGTCGATGACACCTTCCATCACTTTGCTGATGATTGAGAGTAGACTGATGGGGCGGTAATTGGCCAGGTTGGATTTGTCCTGCTTTTTGTGGGCAGGACATACCTGGGCAGTTTTCCACATTGTCGGATAGATGCCAGTGTTGTAGCTGTACTGGAACAGCTTGGCTAGAGGCGCAGCTAGTTCTGGAGCACAAGTATTCAGCACGATAGCTGGGATGTTGTCGGGGCCCATAGTCCTTGCTGTATCCAGTGCGCTCAGCCGTTTTTTGATATCACATGGAGTGAATCGAATTGGCTGAAGACTGGCTTCTGTGATGGTGGCGTCCTCGGGAGTAGGCCGATATGGATCATCAACACTTCAGCCTTGTCTTTGGCACTCGTGCTGGGCTCCACCATCATTGAGGATGGGGATATTTATGGAGCCTCCTCCTCCCGTTAGTTGTTTAATGGTCCACCACCATTCACGACTGGATGTGGCAGGACTGCACAGCTTTGATCTGATCTGTTGATTGTGGGATCGCTTAGCCCTTTCTATTACATGCTGCTTCCGCTTTTTAGCATGCATATAGTCCTGTGTTGCAGCTTCCCCAGGTTGGCACCTCATTTTTAGGTATGCCTGGTGCTGCTCCCGGCATGCTCTTCTACACTCCTTATTGAACCAGGGTTGGTGGTAATGGTAGAGTGAGGGATATGCCAGGCCATGAGGTTACAGATTGTGGTGGTGTTCCACAGGGGTCAGTGCTGGGTCCCCAACTCTTCACAATCTATATTAACGATTTGGAGGAAGGGACCAAGTGTAACATATCAAAATTTGCAGATGATACAAAGATGGGAGGGAAAGTAGTGAGTGAGGAGGACATAAAAAACCTGCAAGGGGACATAGACAGGCTAAGTAAGTGGGCAGAGATTTGGCAGATGGAATACAACACTGGAAAGTGTGAGGTGATGCACTTTGGCAGGAAAAATCCTAGAGCAATTTATTATCTTAATGGCAAGAAACTGGAGAGTACTGAAGTGCAAAGGGATCTGGGGGTCCTGGTGCACGAAACTCAAAAGGTTAGTATGCAGGTGCAGCAAGTGATTAAGAAGGCAAATGGAATGTTGGCTTTCATTGCTAGGGGGATAGAATATAAAAATAGGGAGGTATTGCTTCAGTTGTACAAGGTATTGGTGAGACCGCACCTGGAATACTGCATACAGTTTTGGTGTCCTTACTTAAGGAAAGACATCCTTGCTCTCGAGGCAGTGCAAAAAAGGTTCACTCGGTTAATCCCGGGGATGAGGGGGTGGTCATATGAGGAGAGGTTGGGTAGATTGGGACTCTACTCATTGGAGTTCAGAAGAATGAGAGGCAATCTTATTGAAACATATAAGATTGTGAAGGGGTTGGATCGGGTGGATGCGGGGAGGATGTTCCCGATGACGGGTGAGACGAGAACTAGTCTTAGAATAAGGGGCTGCTCTTTCAAAACTGAGATGAGGAGGAACTACTTCACTCAGAGGGTGGTAGGTCCATGGAATATGCTGCCACAAAAAGCTGTAGAAGCTACAACATTAATTAAATTTAAAACAGAAATAGACAGTTTCCTAGAAGTAAAGGGCATTAAGGGTTACGGGGAGCGGGCAGGAATTTGGACATGAGTCTAGGTTCGGATCGGTCATGGCCCTGTGGGTAGTGGAGCGGGCCCAGGGACTGTGTAGCCTGATTCTGCTCCTATTTCGTGTGTGCAATTCTGTTAGATGCAGGAGATGGTTCTGTGATAGATAGTAGATTGGCGGTTAGGATCAGATCAGCCATGATCTTATTGAATGGCGGAGCAGGCTCGAGGGGCCGATTGGCCTACTCCTGCTCCTATTTCTTATGTTCTTATGTTCTTAATTCTGCTGCTGCTGATGGCCCACAGCACCTCATGGATGCCCAGTTTTGAGCTGCTAGATCGGTTCTGAATCTATCCCATTTAGCACGGTGCAAGTGCCACACAACACGATGGAGGGTGTCCTCAGTGTGAAGACGGGACTTCGTCTCCACAATGACTGTGCGGTGGTCACTGCTACCAATGCCGTCATGGACAGATAAATTGGTGAGGACGAGGTTAAGTAGGTTTTTCCCCTCGTGTTGGTTCTCTCACTATCTGTCGCAGGCCCAGACTGGCAGTTATGTCCTTCAGGACTCGGCCAGCTCGGTCAGTAGTGGTGTTACCGAGCCACTCTTGGTGATGGACATTGAAGTCCCCCACCCAGAGTACATTCTGTGCCCTTGCTACTCTCGGTGCTTCTTCCAAGTGGTGTTCAACATGGATGAGTACTGATTCATCAGCTGAGGGAGGGCAGTAGGTTTCCTTGCCTATACTTGACCTGAAGTCATGAGACTTCATGGGGTCCGGAGTCAATGTTGAAGACTCCCTGGGCCACTCCTTCCCGACTGTATACCACTGTGCCACCACCCCTGGTGGGTCTGTCCTGCCGGTGGGACAGGACATACCCAGGGATGGTGATGGAGGAGTTTGGGACATTGGCTGAAAGGTATGATTCTGTGAGTATGACTATGTCAGGCTGTTGCTTGACAAGTCTGTGCGACAGCTCTCCCAATTTTGGCCCAAGTCCCCAGATGTTGATGAGGAGGACTTTGCAGGGTTGACTAGGCTGGGTGTGCCGTTGTCGTGTCCGTAGCCGGTGCCGAAGTCGATGCCGGGTGGTCCGTCTGGTTTCATTCTTATTACCTTATGATGGTTGGGAAAGAAAAAAAGACTTGCATTTATATAGCACCTTTCATGATCACCGGATATCCTAAAGTGCGATTTAGCCAATGAAGTACTTTTTGAAGTGTAGTCACTGTTGTAATGTAGGAAATGCGGCAGCCAATTTGCACACAGTAAACCCCCACAAACAGCAATGACCAGCTGATCAATGAATACATATGCTGAGAGATAAATATTGACCAGGACACCGAAGATAACTTCCCTGCTCTTCAAAATAGTGCCATGGGATCTTTTACATCCACCTGAAAGAGCAGACGGGGCCTCGGTTTAACGTCTCATCTGAAAGACGGCACTTCCGACAGTGCAGCAGTCCTTCAGTACTGCACTGGAGTGTCAGCCTAGATTTTTTTGTGCTCAAGTCTCTGGAGTGGAACTTAAGCCCACAACCTTCTGGCTCAGAGGCAAGGGTGCTACCAACTGAGCCACTGGCTGACACTACAGTAGTAGAGTATCTTTGCTCATAGTTTTGCAGCAGTAGCCAGTGTGCGAGAAATTCCAAGAACCAGGAGGCCACCGTGAGCAGGCAAAGAAGGAAAACCAAGGGCAGGGAAAAGGGGAAATCGAAGGCGGGGGAGGGAAAGAAGGAAAACAAAAGGTAGGAGAGATTCGCAAATGGGAACCAGAGGAGGGAGGAACTTTGATTCCAGCAGTAACTAATAGTAACTCACTGAAATTGCACCAATAACGAATAGTAATATTGGTAACTCTGATTCCTCTCATAACCAACAGAAACACAGTGCAAGATACCCTATTATATACATACGATTAAGATTTTTGCTATCTTTTTCCACTTATAAATAGCTTGTGGACTTGCACTGTAGCTAGAAATAATAAAATGGGTCAATTTGCTCATTCCCAGAATGCTTCAGGGTATGGATGACTTTTAGCAAGAAAAAGCTTTGTCAGCAAGGAGAGGTCTTTTGTTCGTAAGGAATGCTTAAACAAGGGGTCCATGGTCTTCCAGAAAAGAGAGTAGCCTATATCAAACAAACAAGACAATGATCAACAGATTAGTTAGGAAAACTGAAAATAACTAAACTGGAAAACATCTCTTATAACGCCATAATGAATGATCAAGGTTACAAGGATGGGCGAGAGTGACTAGAAGCCCTATAAAGATCATAAGTTTTCCTTCACAATTCATAGAGAGAAGAGCCAAAGAATCGATGGAGGTTATGTCTCTACCCAGAGCGAAAGCGGGTAATATTGTTTATTTCTCTATCAAATTTTGATTTATAACACTTCTGTGAAGCGCCTTGGGACATTTTACGACATTAAAGGCGTCATATAAATACAAGTTGTTGTTGTTGTAAGACATTTGCTTAAGACATGGAGTGCGTCAAGACTCGGTCAAACTCAATAAAGATTATTTGCAACCAAAAAATGGTGCCCAGTCTAATAACCTTAAAACAGTAACTCACTGATAGTCTACATGTAACTGGTAGTAATAGGTGTAACGTCCCAATATTCTACTTGTAACTAGTAGTGATCCTATAATCATAGAATGATACAGCACAGAAAGAGGCCATTCGTCCCATGGTGCCTGTGCTGGCTCTTTGGTAGTGCTATCGAACTAGTCCCACTCCCCCTGCAAATTTTTTCCCTTCAAGTATTTATCCAATTCCCTTTTGAAAGTTACTATTGAATCTGCTTCCACCACCCTTTCAGGCAGTGCGTTCCAGATCATAACAACTTGCTGTGTTTAAAAAATGTTTCCTCATGTCGCCTCTGGTTCTTTTGCCAATCACCATAAATCTGTGTCTTCAGGTTATCAACCCTTCTTCCACTGGAAACAGTTTCTCCTTATTTACTCATCAAAACCATTATGATTTTAAACACCTCTATCATATCTTCTCTTAACATTTTCTGCTCGAAGGAGAACAACCCCAGTTTTTCCAGTCTCTTCACATAACTTAAGTCGCTCATCCCTGGTACCATTCTAGAAAGTCTCCTCTGCACCCTCTCTAAGGCCTTGACATCCTTCCTAAAGTGTGGAGCCCAGAATAAAACACAATACTCCAGCTGAGGCCTCACCAGTGTTTTATAAAGGTTTAGCATAACTTCCTTGCTTTTATACTCTATGCCTCTATTAATAAAGGTCATGATGCGGAGATGCCGGTGTTGGACTGGGGTGGACAAAATTGAGAGGTCGCACAACACCAGGTTATAGTCCAACAGTTTTATTTGAAATTACAAGCTTTCGGAGCTTACTACTCCTTCGTCGGGTGAAGTAAAGAGATACAGAATCGCCAAAGCATATATAGATAGAGAACAATGCATGTGTACCTTACAATTGCAGACAACTAAATTAAATCATCCTGACTAACTTTATCACACCTCGGCAGATAAACAGTCAGGATGATTTAATTTAGTTGTCTGCAATTGTAAGGTACACATGCATTGTTCTCTGTCTATATATGCTTTGGCGATTCTGTATCTCTTTACTTCACCCGACGAAGGAGTAGTAAGCTCCGAAAGCTTGTAATTTCAAATAAAACTGTTGGACTATAACCTGGTGTTGTGCGACCTCTCAATTCTATTAATAAAGCCAGGGATCCCATATGCTTTTTTTAAACAGCCTTCTCAACTTGTCCTGACACCTTCAAAGATTTGTGTACATACACCCCCAGCTCTCTGTTCCTGCATCCCCTTTAAAATTGTACATTTAGTTTATATTGCCTCTACTCATTCTTCCTACCAAAATGTATCACTTCACAGAAAAGTGGCAAATGGAAGTCAATCCAGAGAAGTGTAAGGTGCATTTGGGGAGAGTTAACAAGGCAAGGGAATACACAATAAATTATAGCATATTGTGTAGAGGAACAGAGGGACCTTGCAGTGCATGTCCACAGATCCCTGAAGTTAGCAGGACAGGTAGATAAGGTGGTTAAGAAAGCATATGGGATACTTTCCTTTATTAGCTGAGGCATAGAATATAAGAGCAGGGAGGTTATGCTTGAACTGTATCAAACACTAGTTAGGCCACAGCTAGAATACTGTGTACAGTTCTGGTCACCACATTACAGGAAAGATGTGATTGCATTAAAGAGGGTACAGAGGAGATTTACGAGGATGTTGCCAGGACTGGAGAATTTTTAGCTATGAGGAAAGATTGGATAGACTGGGGTTGTTTTCTTTGGAACAGAGGGGGCTGAGGGGAGACTTGATTGAGGTGTATAAAATTATGAGGGGCCTAGATAGAGTGGATAGGAAGGACCTATTTCCCCTAGCAGAGAGGTCAATAACCAGGGGGCATAGATTTAAAGTAATTGGTAGAAGGACTAGAGGGCGGGGGTCTGGAACTCACTGCCTGAAAGGGTGGTAGAGGCAGAAAAGCTCACCACATTTAAAAAGTACTTGGATATGCACTTGAAGTGCCATAACCTACAGGGCTACGGACCAAGAGCTGGAAAGTGGGATTAGGCTGGATAGCTCTTTTTCGGCCGGCAGATACGATGCATCAAATGGCCTCCTGTGCTGTAAATTTCTACGATTCTATGATTCACACTTCTCTGTGTTAAATTTCATCTGTCATATGTCTGCCCATTTCACCAGTCTGTCTAGGTCCTCCTGAAGTCTGTTACTATCCTCTTCACTGTTTACTACATTTCCGTGTTTCGTGTTATCTACAAATTTTGAAATTATGCCCTGCACACCCAAGTCCAGGTTATTAATATATTCAAAAGAGCAGTGTTCCTACTACTGACCGCAGGGGGACAGCACTTTATACTTCCCTCCAGTAACCAGCCAGTGGTTCAGTTGGTAGTACCCTCGCATCTGAGTCAGAAGGTTGTGGGTTCAAGTCCCACTCTAGAGACTAGAGCACAAAAATCTAGGCTGACACTCCAGTGCAGTACTGAGGGAGTGCTGCACTGTCGGAGGTGCCGCCTTTCGGATGAGACATTAAACCGAGGCTCCGTCTACTCTCTCAGGTGGACGTAAAATATCCCATAGCACTATTTCGAAGAAGAGCTGGGGAGTTATCCTCAGTGTCCTGGCCAATATTTATCCCTCAATCAACATCACTAAAACAGATTATCTGGTCATTATCACATTGCTGTTTGTGGAAGCTTGCTGTGCACAAATTGGCTGCTGCATTTCCCACATTACAACGGTGACTACACTTCAAAAAGTACTTCATTGGCTGTAAAGTGCTTTGGGACGTCCGGTGGTCATGAAAAGTGCTATATAAATGCAAGTCTTTCTCTTTTCCAATCTGAAAAACGGTTCACCACTGAACTCTGCTTTCTGTCCCTTAACCAATTTCGTATCCATACTGCCAATGTCCCTTTAATTCCATGGGGTTCAATTGTACTAACAAGTCTATTATGTGGTACTTTATCAAATGCCTTTTGCAAGTCCATATACACATGAACTGCACTACCCTCATCAACCCTCTCCATTATTTCAGCAAAGAACTCAATCAAATTAGTCAAACACAATTTGTGTTTAAGAAATCTGTGCTGACTTCCATTTATTAGCCCATATTTTTCCAAATGGCAATTAATTTTGTTCCGGATTATTGTCTCTATAAGTTTCCCCACCACTGACGTTAAGCTGACTGGCCCGTAGTTTATCCCTCTCCCCTTTTTTAAACAGGGGCATAACATTTGCAATCCTCCAGTCCTCTGGCACCACCCCCATATCTAAGGAGGATTGGAAGATTGTGGCCAGAGCCTCTGCAATTTCATCCCTTGCTGCCCTCAATGACCTAGGATGCATCCCATCCGGACTGGGTGACTTTTCTACTTTGAATCTGCTGATGTACACCCTGGAGAGGCAATATAAACTAAAGGGTACAATTCTAAAGGGGATGCATGAACAGAGAGACCTGGGGGTATATGTGCACAAATTGTTGAAGGTGGCAGGGCAGGTTCAGAAAGTGGTTAAAAAAGCATACGGGATCCTGGGCTTCATAAATAGAGGCTTAGAGTACAAAAGCAAGGAAGTTATGATGAACCTTTATAAAACACTAGTTCGGCCTCAACTGGAGAGTATTGTGTCCAATTCTGGGCACCGCACTTTAGGAAGGATGTGAAGGCCTTAGAGAGGGTGCAGAAAAGATTTACAAGAATGGTTCCAGGGATGAGGGTCTTCAGTTATGTGGATAGACTGGAGAAGCTGGGGTTGTTCTCCTTAGAGCAGAGAAGGTTGAGAGGAGATTTGATAGGTGTTCAAAATCATGAGGGGTCTAGACAGAGTAGATAGAAACTGTTCCCGTTGGCGGAAAGGTCGAGAACCAGAGGACACAGATTTAAGGCGATTGGCAGAAGAACCAAAGGCAACATGAGGAAAAACTTTTTTATGCAGCGAGTGGTTAGGATCTGGAATGCACTGCCTGAAATGGTGGTGGAGGCAGATTCAATTGTGGCTTTCAAAAGGGAATTGGATAAGTACCTGAAGGAAAAAAAATTGCATGGCTGCGGGGAGTGGGACTAGCCGGCATGGGCTCCACAGGCCAAATGGCCTCCTTCTGTGCTGTAACCATTCTATGACTCTATGAACTACAACCAGAAACCCCTGCAATGCAAAGTGCAGTCAGGCTCCCCAGTTGATGCCACTTTTAACAGGCCACATCTCTCTCCCTAACTCTTTGGACTCTGGTTTGGACTCAGGTTGTGTATGAAGGGGACTACCCTGAACTGGGAGCCTCAGTTAGAGCTAATCTGTACTTGGACTTCACACGTCAAAAACCAGGTGGCATAGACCGACCTGAACCAAATCGAGAGATCGCACAAACAGCGAGCTCAGTGGTTGGGACACTTTTCACAGCGCACATCATCCTAAACTCAGCTCAACACCAACATTTGTAAGCCACTCCCCTGGGCTCAGACACAATAAAGGAGAATTTTAATAGAATCATAGAAATCACTGCATTCTCTGCTGTAACCCCATTCCTTACCTGTCTCTCCAAATCCTCTTATATTTCTCCTTTTCAAATAGTTATCCCATTTCTTTTTAAATTATATTCTAGTCTTTGGCTCAACAGCCATTTATGGTGAAGCATCCTGTGGTTTAATGGCCTTTTTCTCAGTTCAATAACCTTTCTTACATAGGATACACAGCACAGAAACAGGCTATTCGGCATTTATGCTCCATCAAGTCTCCTCCCATCTTTCCTCATCTAACTCTATCAGCATAACCCTCTATTCCCTTCTCCCTCATATGCTTATCTAGCCTCCCCTTAAATGCATCTATACTATTTGCTTCAACCACTCCCTGTGGTAGCAAGTTCCACATTCTCACCACTCTCTGGGTAAAGAAGTTTCTTCTGAATTCCCTATTTGATTTCTTGGTGACTATCTTATATTGCTGGCCTCTAGTTTTGCTCTTCCCCAGAAGTGGAAATACTCTGTCTACTCTATCAAAACCTTTCATCATTTTAAAGACCTCTATTAGGTCATCCCTCAGCCTTCTCTTTTTAAAAAAGAAACCCAGCCTGTTCATCCTTTCCTGATAGGTATAACTTCGCATTTCTTCGCATTTCTGGTATCATCAATGTAAATCTTTTTTGCACCCTCTCCAGTACCTCTATATCCTTTTTATATGGCAACCAGAATTGTATAAGGTACTCAAAGTATGGTCTAACCAAGGTTTGATACAAGTTTAGCATAACTTCTCTACTTTTCAATTCCCCTCCCATCCCACGCCTCCCTCTAGAAATAAACCCTAGTGCTTGGTTTGCTTTTTTTATGGCCTTATTAACCTGCGGCCTTCTCCCTTCCCCCTTAGTTTCTCCAGTGAGGATCCTGAGTCTCCATTCGCCCATCTGTGGAAACAATCTTTCACTATTTACCCACAGTAAAGTTCCCAGGTTTCACACACCCCTTTACTGGCTGCTCCTTTCAGTGCCATTCCCACCATGTTGCTGCTGCTGCTCTCAGTTCTGCAGGAAAAGCTGGGCCCCACTCCCACCCCCTTCTCTACCACCTGCCTGAGCCCGAATCGCCCTCCCTCTCCTCTCTCCCCTCCCCCCCATCCCACATCTCCCTCTCTTTCCCCCCATCCCACGTCTCCGGCTCTTCCACGCCCATCTCCCTCTCTCCTCCATTCCACAGTCTTCCCTATCCCCAACGCCCATTCCTCAGGAAACAGAGTAAAAGTTAAGGGCATTTTCTCAGAGCGGTTAGAAGTAGCAGTATCCCACAGGGTTCCGTTCTGGGACCACTTATGTTCACTGTGTACATCAATAATTTGGATAGAGGTGTAGAAGGAATAGGGTCCAAATTTGCAGGCAATACTAAAATAGGGAGCACAGTAAATAATTCTGAGGATCAAAGGAAGTTGCAAAGGGTTAATGATAATATGGTAGAATGGCAAAGAAAATGGCAAATGAAATTCAATGTGTGTAAATGTTAGGCGGTTCATTTTGGTAAAAAAATTTAAAGTAATAATTATACTTTGAATCAGGAAAATTGGGTGATGTGGAAAAACAGATTTTGGGGTTGAGGTTCACAAGATATTAAAAGCAGCACCACAAGTGGATAAGCCATAAAGTAAGTTAATGGCATACTGGTATTTATGGCAAGAGGTATAGAATATAAAAGTCAAGATGTGATGGTGAATCTATATAAAACTTTTGGAAGACCAAAGTGGGAGTACTGCAGGCTCCACACGACAGGAAGGATGTTGAGGCCATAGGGAGAACACAGCAGTTTCATTAGGATGGTGCCCAGTATGAGGAAGTACGATGAAAGACTTAAAAAAAAATGGAGTTGTGTTCGTTAGAACAGAGGAGATTAAGGGGTGATTTGATAGATATATTTACAATTATGAAGGGATGGGTAGATAGAAATAGACTTTGTGATTGAGGGAGTCTGGATCAAGGGGACATAGATACAAGATTAAAAGCAAGAGATTTAGGACAGCGGGCAGGATAAACTGTTTTTATTAATACACAGAGGGTTGTGAGGCTGTGGAATGAACTACCAGTGATTGAAGAGACCATGTCAACATTTAAAAATAGGTTAGAGAGGTGGTTGAAGGGAAAAAGGGATATGGGAACAGAACAGAATGGGCATATGAGATTTTTTCAGTCATAGGATAGGATATCTGCTCATGTGGAGGATAAACACCAACATAGAAATTACAACAGTGAAACTTGCTATGTGACTGACAACTGTCTAGTTTTGGACTAGATAATCCAGCACATTTTTAAAATCCAAACTGAAAAAAATGCTTTTTTAAAAAAGGAAAATAAAAGTCTGCTTTTTCAACGTACCTGTATGGAATTGTTCCATGTGAATCCCATACCATCATCCCAAAGGTAATGAACATCCTTCCATGCTTCTGATAGCTTAGGTTGTAGCCTGTTGTATTTTATGTCACTGCCAGCAGCCATTTTTCTAAAGTTATGATTCCACCCCTGCTTGCCCCATTTGGTTTTGGATTTAACAAAGGTGGAAATCCGAATACTATCAACCCTCATTCTGACTCAAGTAAACTGTTAATTACAAGGTATCACCAGAAATTCTTTTTCCCCACAACAGTGGAGATGTGGAACAGAATCCCAGTTAATCCTGTGAATAAATGTTTGGATAAATATCTATTGAAGATGGCAGTCTTCCTAATTATTATTTGTGTGCTAAAAAATTAATTATTAATTTGAATTAAGCAAAATAACTAATACAGCAAAGTGGGAAATTAATGCTCAAAATAAATGATCAGATAATTTTAATTAAGTGACTGAATGAGAGTAGACTGTATATGGATAAGTGTAACCAGAGATGATCAAATATGGTGTAATGTCATGTCAAGGCAAGTAACTACTCAATATTTGAATAGATATGGCTAGATTGATACTCCGAGGTTTCACCGGATTACTTTTTGGGTCAGTAAGAAATTTTGCAGCATCTTTCCTCAAGGGATTAATTGCACCAGGTAGAGTTCATTACAAGAGAAATTATTTGTGTTATGGAAGAACAGATTTGATACACTGAATAACTGTTCTATATTTTATGTTCTTGCATAAACCAGGACTCCATCAATTTGTATTTGGATTACATCTGGATTTAAATGAATAAAATTCTGTAATTTGTTACATTTCACATGCTACTGTTTACGCTCATTAACATTTATTTAGCCCTAATGTTACAACTTTACTGTAAGGAAGGCTTACTGATAATTATCTATAGTTGTGTTCTGCAGCCCAACAATTCAGAAAGTAGGATTAGAATCAAGTTATTAATAGACAATGGCTAACAAAACAGTTCAGAGACAATTATCCATTTATGTAATGACAGGATTACCAAACTCAATAACTACTGCACTTGGTGGTGATGCACTATATAGTGAATAACCAAGTATAACAAACAGGGACCCTGACCTGGTCTTCCAATATCTAAAATTGCACTGAGGTGTCACCTGCTGGCTTTTACAATAGTAAAAATGTAGTTTATGTTTTGATGGAGCATGTAATATATACACCAATACATTAATAGAGCATTTTCCTAAGTAGGTAGGCATAAGGCTATGTTTTAGTACCATAGACAACTTTAATTGCACAGTTGTGACACAATAGTTGTGTTACTGCAGCTTATAAATTTGTACCATAATGCTCAGTATTTGTGACATCAATTTTAACTTGAGTAAATTGCTGAGATATGCAAGAGCACATCAGTCTTAGCTGCTTTTGTTCACTTCTCAGTAGGCAGCTTTGACAGTGGCCAAGATTTGCTACTTATATAGGCAAAAAGTGTGCATGGTAGGATGTGGTGGCATAAATCAATGTTTTTCTCCCTTTTCAGAACAGAATTTCTCATTTCAATTCATTCATTGGTAGTCAGTAGAATCAAACTTTATACTGCCAGTGCCAGGCTGTCCATTGTCATTATACATTTATATTTGCCTATTACCATTCTCAAAGGACGAATCCATTTTGAATTGACTACTGCTATAAACTACAAAAGCACTGAGTTATGATCAGAGGGCAATAATGAAAATGCATACCCACTGTGGATTCGGCAAAGACAAGTCTCTATTAAGGTCAAAAGAGTGATTGTGGCACAAGAAGAATGAACTTAATTTTAGTGCAGCTGTACTCCTGCTTTGAATAAATCTATCTTTCACATACCATTTCCTAACCATGTGAAGACAACTTTGTTATTAAAACTATATGGGAACTGGATGACATTATGGATTAGCATATTGTCCTTTTGACTGTATAACCTGGGTTTTAGCCTAACTCACATCAGTGGGATGAATGTCCCTTCTACAGATCCTGCAAGGGTGCCATGAGTTTGGGCAGCCTCAATTCAGTTCCTAATGGCTGCACGTATAACGCAAAACTGCCCACAATTCAGCATAAATTGGTAATTTTACTCAATATGTCTGATACTGTGTGACAGAAGTTAAACTTCATCCTGTTGTAAATTATAAAATCATGGTACTTATCAAGCTCCTTTTTAAGGAGTCAATTGATGCTGCTGGGACTCTAATTCGCTATTCTGGTGGAATTTCTGAGAAGATGTAGAAGTGTATTCTCCATGCTCACTGGATGCTGAGCCAGAGATGTAGCCTTGTATTTTCAGCACTACTGTCCTAGCATTAGGCATTTGATAGGGTTCTATCTAGTTTGTTTGGAATTCCTATTCTAATATGCATTACTTTATATTTAAATGCATTTGCCAGTCTTTAACCAATCTGCACAATTAGTTCAAAGGCAAAATACTGCAGATGCTGGAAATCTGAAATATAAACAGAAAATGCCAGAAATACTCAGCAGGTTATGCAGCATCTGTGGAGAGAGAAATAGAGTTAACGTTTCAGGTTAATGACCTTTCGTCAGAACTGGAAAATGTTACGGATGTAACAGGTTTTAAGCAAGCACAGAGGCAGGGAAAGTGTGGGGGCGGGGGGTGCAGAGGGGAGGAAAGAACAAAAGGGGAAAGTCTGTTATAGGGTGGAAGGTAGGAGTGATTTAATGAACAGCAGAATCATTAGCAGCACCTGAGCCAAAGATATAACCTTGTATGTTCTGCACCAGTGTTCTATTATTAGGGCATTTGCTCAGGTACTTGTTGACTGTACTCTATTATTATTGTATTATTACTGTAGTGTTGGCCATCCATGTTTGATAAGAGTAAAATTGTTGCAAAACTAGATTGCCCTGAGATCCAGTTTCTTAACAATTTGTGGTAATAAAGGTAAAAAGGGACCAAAACAGAAATCAGGGTTTCAGATAGCATTGGCACTCAATGAAAATCCAGTCATGTTATTCTAATAATCTAGCATACCTACTAAGATTAATGTTGCAGTAAGGTTAAACAAGGAAGAAGATGCTGCCAAAGTCAATGAAAGAGGAGGTAGTGGAGATGCTGGATGAGAAAAAAATTGATAAAGAGGAGGTACTAGAAAGGCTGTCTGAACTTAAAGTTGGCTGTTTTTCAGACTGGAGGATGGTAGACAGTGGTGTTTCCCAAGGGTCAGTGCTGGGGCCACTGCTTTTTTTGATACATATAAATGACCTGGATATTGGAATACAGAGTAGAAGTTCTAAATTTGCCGATGACATCAAACTTGGGGGTGTGGCAAACAGTGAGGATGATACCAATCGACTGCAACAGGACATAGAAAGGCTAGCAGAATGGGCAGACAAGTGGCAGATGGAATTTAATACAGAGAAGTGTGAGGTGATGCATTTTGGCAGAAGGAACAGGGAAAGGCAATATACACTTAATGGCAGTTTTAAAGAGTGTGCAGGGACAGAGAGACCTGGGAGTTAATGTACAGGAAACTCTTTATTAACCGGCACCGACGGGACTGGCGTGGTGCTGATTTATCGAAAGTACCGGATAACGGAGAGTTATATCTACCGAGGCTATTTTTAACAAAGAAAAATAAATAAATCAAGAAATGTGCAGTATACTTCCGACAGCGCCAGGAGGCCGAGTAGTGGCACTTTTGAAAACTACCCCTACTGACTAAATCGGCGTTCTCGGACTCGGCAACATTGCCGGTTATTTGAGAGGAGTTTTCGGAGTACTCGGCGTTCGCGGAGACTCGACTGCGACTCGGCAACATTGCCGGTTATTTGAGAGGAGTTTTCGGAGGATGATTTTTGCCGGTTAAGCGAGAATTCCGGATATTTGGGTGCCGGATAAACAAAAGTTTCCTGTACATAGATCCCTGAAGGGGGCAGGACATATTGAGAGAGTGGTTAGCAAAGCATATGGGATCTTGGGCTTCATAAATAGAGGTATTGAGTACAAAAGTAGAGAAGTTATGCTGAACCTTTATAAAGCACTGGTTAGGCCACAACTGGAGTATTGCGTCCAGTTCTGGTCACCACACTTTAGGAAGGATGTGAAGGCCCTTGAGAGGGTGCGGAGGAGATTTACCAGAATGGTTCCGGGGATGGGGGATCTTGGCTACAAGGACAGGTTGGAGAAGCTGGATTTGTTTTCATTAGAGCAAAGGAGGTTGAGGGGTGATTTGATAGAGGTGTACAAGATTATGACGGGTTTGGATAGGCTAGACGGGGAAATGCTGTTCCCACTAGTTGATGGTACAAGAACTAGGGGACACAGATTTAAGGTTTTGAGCAAGAGATACAGGGGGATGTGAAGAAAAACTTTTTTTTTTTTTACACAGTGAGTGGCGAGAGCCTGGAACTCGCTACCGACTGAAGTGGTGGAAGCGGAGACACTCAATGTTTTCAAGGGGAGACTAGATAGGCACTTGAGGGAAATAAACTTGCAGGGCTGCGGGGATAGAGCGGGGGAATGGGACTGACTGGATTGCTCTACAGAGAGCTGGTATGGACTCAATGGGCCGAACGGCCTCCATCTGTGCCGTTATGACTATGAGAACCGATGGGATGCATCCTAGGATGCTGAGGAGGAAATTGCAGAGGTACTCGCCATAATCTTCGAATCCTCCTTAGATATGGGGGTGGTGCCAGAGGACTGGAGAATGGCAAATGTTACACACTTGTTCACACAAGGGTGCAAGGATAAACCCAGCAACTACATGCCACAGTTTAACCTTGGTAGTGGGGAAGCTTTTAGAAATGATAATCAGGGACAAAATTAACAGTCACTTGGACAATTGTGGATTAATTAAGGAAAGCCAGCACGGATTTGTTAAAGGCAAATAGTATTTAACTAACTTGATCGAGTTTTTTCATGAGGCAACAGAGAGGGTTGATGAGGGCAATGCGGTTGACATAGTGTTTCTGGACTTCCAAAAGGTGATTGATAAAAGTGCCACATAATAGGCTTGCCAGTAAAGTTGAAGCCCATGGAATAAAAGGGACTGTGACAGCATGGATACGAAATTGGCTAAGTGACAGGAAACAGATAGTGGTGAACAGTTGTTTTTCCAGACTGGAGGAAGGTATACAGTGGTGTTCCCCAGGGGTCGGTACGAAGACCACTGCTTTTCTTGATATATAGTAATGACTTGGACTTGGGAGTACAGGGCACAATTTCAAAATCTGCAGATGAGACAAAACCTGGAAGTATAGTAAGCAGTGAGGAGGATAGTGATAGACTTCAAGAAGACATAGAGAGGCTGGTGAAATGGGCGGACACGTAGCAGAACCTCCCAAACCCACGACCTCTTCCACCTAGAAGGACAAGGGCAGCAGGCGCATGGGACCACCACCACCACCTCCAAGTCACACACCATCCTGACTTAGAAGTATATCGCCGATTCTTCATCATTGCTGGGTCAAAATCCTGGAACTCCCTACCTAACAGCATTGTGGGAGTACCTTCACAACACGGACTGCAGCGGTTCAAGAAGGCGGCTCACCATCACCTTCTCAAGGGCAATTAGGGATGGACCATAAATGCTGGCCTTGCAAGTGACGCCCACATCCCACAAAAAAACGAATAAAAAAAAAGAAATTTAACGCAGAAAAGTGCAAAGTGATACATTTTGATAGGAAGAACAAGGAGAGGCAATATAAACTAAAGGGGGTGCATGAACAGTGAGACCTGGGGATATATGTGCACAATTCGTTGAAGGTGGCAGGGCAGGTTGAGAAAGCGGTTTAAAAAGCATACGGGATACCGGGCTTCATAAATAGAGGCATAGGCCGCGATTTTAATCGGCACTGAGAGGACGGGTTTGGAGGCGGGTCAAAGGTTAAAATAGTTTTGATTAACGGTGGGGTCCGATCCTGCCGTCAACCCGCCTCCAAACAATTTTCCCCAAGTGTCGAGTCCCCGATTTGCGCATGGACCCTACACCTAGCGGCGGGAAGAGGATTAAAGCCAATTACCTGTCTGTTAACAGGTAGTTGAGAGTCGTTGACAGGCTATTTTTAAATTTTGTCGCTTCTGCCTCAGGCTTCCCGACGTCCGGACACACCAGGTAAGTGTGGCGTGTTGTGAGTCTGCTGTAATGTTTCTGCATTGATGACAGCTGCAGAAGTGGGGTGAAGGATCCAATGTTGCACTGGTGAGTCTCCGAGATAAGAAAATGTTGGGAAAATCATTTTTAATGCATTTACACATTTCTTTAGGTAACAAGTTTTGAAAACGATGTCTAGTGCCACCTCATTGGGAGAACCTCTCTCACCAGATCGCTTCTGTAAACTCACCTGCAGCTGCCATCTGTTCCAGTCTATGGAGGGAGTCATTGGAGAGCCTGGATGCAAGCGCTCAACTTTGTACAGTGATTGTCAGTGTTGGCCGCACCGCAATGCTGTCAAACACTGAGAAATGAGCTGTCAAAAAAACATTGTGCGTGGTCCCTTTAAGAAAAATGGCAGATAATGCATCATCAAATGACATCATCTGACCAGCTTCCTCTTAATTGGCTGGCAAGCCTGCAGGGCGGGTTTAACAAGGTCAATCAACGTAAAAAATCACGTCCGTGGGCCGGATGCAGTTGGGGGCAGGACTGGAAGCCAGAAACCACCTGACCCGCTCCCAACCCACATCCATTGACAAAATCGTGGCCATAGAGTACAAAAGCAAGGAAGTTATGATGAAACTTTATAAAACACCGGTTCGGTCTCAACTGGAGTATTGTGTCCAATTCTGGGCACCGCACATTAGGAAGGATGTGAAGGCCTTAGAGAGGGTGCAGAAAAGATTTACGAGAATGATTCCAAGGATGAGGGACTTCAGTTACGTGGATAGACTGGAGAAGCTGGGGTTGTTCTTTTTAGAGCAGATTTGATAGAGGTATTCAAAATCATGAGGGGTCTAGACAGAGTAGATTAAGAGAAACTGCTCCCACTGGCGGAAGGGTCAAGAACCAGAGGACACAGATTTAAGGTGATTGGCAAAAGAACCAAAGGCGACATGAGAAAAAACTAGTTACGCAGTGAGTGGTTAGGATCTGGAATGCACTGCCTGAAAGGGTGGTGGAGGCAGACTCAATCGTGGCTTTCAAAAGGAAATTGGCTAAGTACCTGAAGGAAAAAATTTGCAAGGCTACGGGGAAAGGGAGGGGGAGTGGGACTAGCTTAAGTGCTCTTGCAGAAAGCCAGCACAGGCTCAATGGGCTGAATGGCCTCCTTCTGTGCTGTAACCATTCTATGATTCTGTAACAGCATATCCAGGCACTTGACTGACCTTAACAACCAGTCTAGGATGGATAATATACAGTTGGATAGATAGTGAAACATCACAATCACCAGTGTTCAGACTAGCATTGAAACCTCAACTAATTTGACTGGTTTATACTTATACAGGTTACAGCAAGATCCAGAAGAGGAGGATGGAAAAGGTAGCAGGGGAAACAACATAGGAAATTTATTTTTAAGATAAGAGGATCTGCTTAACTAAGTGTAAAATAGTACAGAAAGATAAAATAGGGAAGCAAGGACAAGCAGAATAGATAAAAGATTAACTCTTAGAGTGCTACAGATAGTTTCTGATTGGGGTGCAATTAGGCTGCTGGGCCCACTAACATAACTTAACAGTTGTATTTTCAGTTTGACATTTAAAAATAAAACCCAAGTTGATTATAAATATTTATGATCTTGGGCCTTAATTAACTGAAAAAAATGCATTTGGAGATAGTTCTCATGCAAAAGCCCAAATTTTATCATGTAGGCCCCACTTCAAAAAGATTAACTCTATAAAGGCAGAGAAAAAATGGTAATTAATAAAAAAAAACTATGCAAAAGGAAGAGTGTAAATACCTGCCATCTGGACCAAATCCCATAGGTAGATTAATGGTACCGTTCTTTGCAGATGTCTTAGTTCTAGACTATTTTCAGATATCACTGTTACTATTTTTGATGAATCTTATAAGGATGATAGATCTTGAGAAGGATCAGGTTTAGTCTTTTTCTTGTTGCTTCAGAAATGCCCTGAAATTTGAAATGAAGGGTGTACTGCATTGTAAAAGCTTTCTTACGAGTGCATCTATATTGAATTGTGAACAGTTAAAATAGAGAGAATAATTTTTGGAATAATTTTACTAAATTTTCAATTTATGCAGCTCCAATCCTCTATTTAACTGCTAATTTGTATTTGAAGAGTTTACAAAAGAGATTCTCTTGTTATCCTGCCAACAGATGCAATTGTTTTGAAAGCTGTTCAACTTATGTGGAGACTGAGTTAAATGATGTCTGCAATCCCTTCAGGGGATCAATGAGTTTCTGATTTTAGGATAGCAATTAGTTGACACTGTTCAGTTCCATCTGCAACTCCTCAGATAATGAAGCAGTCCGTGCCCGCATGCAGCAAGACCTGGACAACGTTAACGCTTAGGCTGATAAATGGCAAGTAACATTTGTGCCACACAAGGGCCAGGCAATGACCATCTCCAACAAGAGTCTAAACACATCCCCATGACATTCAACAGTATTACCATCATCGAATCCCCCACTATCAACATCCTGGGGGGTCACCTTTGACCAGAAACTTAACTGGACCAGTCGCATAAATACCGTGGCTACAAGAACAGGTCAGAGGCTGGGAATTCTGTGGTGAGTGACTCAACTCTTGACTCCCCAATGCCTTTCCACCATCTACAAGACACAAGTAAGGAGTGTGATGGAATACTCTCCACTTGCCTGGATGAGTGCAGCTCCAACAACACTCAAGAAGCTCGACACCATCCAGAACAAAGCAGCCCGCTTCATTGGCATCCCATCCAACACCTTAAACATTCACTCCCTCCACCACCGGCGCACTGTGGCTGCAGTGTGCACCATCTACAAGATGCGCTGCAGAAACTCAGCAAGGCTTCTTCGACAGCACCTCCCAAACTCCCGACCTCTACCACCTAGAAAGACAAGGGCAGCAGGTGTGTGGGAACACCACCAGCTCCAAGTTCCCCTCCAAATCACACACCATCTTGACTTGGAAATATATTGCCGTTCCTTCATTGTCGTTGGGTCAAACTCCTGGAACTCCCTACCTAACAGCACTATGGGAAGTACCTTCACCACATGGACTGCAGCGGTTCAAGAAGATGGCTCACCACCACCTTCTCAAGGGCAATTAGGGATGGGCAATAAATGCTGGCCTTGCCAGTGACACCCACATCCCATGAATGAATAAAAAAAATTATTAATTAAGCACTGCCTATCCCTTCTATGGACTGTACACATTTTTCTTTTGCAGTGTCCGATCAATTAGGACTGCAATGCTCCACTTAGATGACAGTTTCCTTTACTACATATCCATTTCCAATTCCACAAGTATCTTCTGCATACTTAGCTTTTCCCTCAATTTTTTTGCCTTGTGTTTTTTTCCTGCTCACCCTACTCTTCAGCATTTACTGTAAGCACTTTGCCTTGGGGAGAGGGTCCAGGTACATAAAATGGTATAAAGGGAGAGGTAGGTCATTTTCTTATTTAGTGCTAGTCTGCCTACTCCTGTCTGGTTAAGATACAGCACATCACTCCATGAAATACCCTTGGTTTACTGCAAAACCACTCCAGTTATGTGAAATCCATAACTTCTGACAGGCACCACTTACTAACCACTCATTTACCCCCATAATTCTACTCGAGGTAGTTTATCAATATGGGACTACATAGCAATGCTTTGAAATACAAATTAGACCAGCATTTTGGCTCCAATGCATACAGACAGTATACAGCATTCCTCTACACATTTTAAGCACTGCAACAGTCCAATTTTTCAGTTCACTTTCTTCTAGAACTTCAATCAGATCTTAAAACAAGATAGTCATCACAAAGGAAAAGCATCATATGCAGAGATAAGGTACATTACTGACTGGAACTGAGAAATCAATATAGGACTTAAAACATAAGTTAACAAAGCAGTATTTGTTGAAACAAGGCCCCTCCTCTTCATAAAGTAGTCATAATGACTGGTACTGATGGTAGAAAGAAAAAGATGAAAGTGGAGAATTGAGGACATCTTAGACACTACAGGAAGAAAAAAGATTGCATAGTTTCATAAAGATTTATCTTGAACTGGTATCCCTGTGATTTGTTTTCTAGATGATTGACAACCTACTCATGGCATATGGAGTATAATGAAGTTTTACAACATAATACAGCTTCTAAACTTTCTCAGTGGTGCTCAATTCCAATTTAGATCCAGTTTATGAGTTTAAATAAAACTGGCAGCTCAAACATGATTAAAAAGATTGTTACTATCCATTGTAACACAAGTGTGACAGGTATCAGAAGCAACATATTCCAAAATAATTTTCAAACCAGCTTGATTACTATGAAAAGCAGCATGTATTCAAAAATGGCATCTTGCAGAAAAGAAAAGGATTTGCAAAAATCAGTTTATACAGATTGAACACCATTGGTTGTAACAATTAACTTCTGTAGCAAATGGTTTATGATTTCCAAAAATTTGGGTTTTGGGACAATCTTCTGTGAAAATTCTCATACCTGAGGGGTAGAAAGAGAGAAAAAATACACAGGGGTTAGCAGCATAATTATCTTTACAAAATAAACAGCATTAAAATAATTAAAGGCATTGGTTTTCTTGGTGTATCTACAGAATTTAGTATGCATTAGCAGTTTCTGATCCTCTTTTGGTCAATCTCTTCCTTTTGAATCCTTTAAATGCAAAAAATAACATTCAAAACATATTGACTACAACAATTTAGGACGCACAAAAAAATTCATGGGAAATATTTATAATGTATAAATTTAGTTTTTGATTTTCCAGGATAATTTAATTTTTATGTTTTTTAGGGATATAAACTAGGGTGGATGAAGACGATAGAAGGCGATAAGGAGATTTAAATATTTTTTTCCAGCAGTATGACTGATCATTTATGTGGCAGCTGCCAGTTATTCATTGGTTGTGTTTTAGTGAAACGAACAAGACAATGAAATAACAGTTTTATGGATAACTTTATTTTAAATGAGTTGCTTACATCTAATCAATGTGCTTCACACCCTACAGACGCATCAAAAATGTCAACATGCCAATATATTTTCCCAATACCTCCCAACGCATCAAAAATTTCCCTTGCCTTACATATGCAGGCCAGACTTTTATTTCTATAGAAGATGGATTTAAATTCAAACTTTGGGCAGATAGCTGCTTCCCATCATATGGAAAATGTAAAGTTCTTAAAAAGTAACCAGTAATGAAGATTAGAATGTTTATTATACACATATAGCATTAAGAGACGAGGGGGGAGAAATTGAGTCGCGCCCCCTTTGGGGCGCTAACTTCACCAGGGCGCTACTTTTAGCGAAAAATTAGTGCCCCCCAAGAGTGCTACTGGAATCGCCCCATCTTCCTCTTGGGGCGCTGCGAGTGATTATTGCAGCGCTACGTGCCGCGCCGCGGTACTGCAGGCCTTCCTCCCCTTAAAGGGGAGGGGCCTTGCGCAGCACGACCCGGGGCCCAGCTGGGCCACCAGGGATCAGAGTGCTGACAAAAGAGCCCGGCACTCAAGAGAAGTGCCGGGCTCACAGAGCGCAGCCGGCATTCCACCGGGGGGGGGGGGGGGGGGGGGGGGCTTCAGAGGAGGTCGGGGACAGCAGAGATGGCAGGTGCTGGCAGGCGGGCAGCAACAAAAATGGCCGCCCAGCACCTTCCCTTTAATTAGCGCCGCCCCGGCCGCAGGTAGGCCCCCCTGACCCCGTCGGATACAGCGTCCGGCAGTAAGTCAGGGGGTGCTACTGAAGATCGCAAGCGAGGCGCTGTGCACGGCGATGACGTCAATGCCGGCGGTGCAGCGCCGCGCTAACGGTTACCGTCGCCGCTAACCTCCCACTGAATTTCGTGGGAGGCGTTGGCGGCGCCGCGCCCGGGCGCTAGTTGCTTTGCGCCCTGTTAGCGCCCTCTTTGGAACAACCGAATTTTTAGGCTGAGAACTTTTCCAAAACTAACAGTTCGATCAAGGTGTGTACACTTAGGGAAAAGTAACTGTGTTTCTACTTGCTGTTGTAAATAGATATACCAGTAGAGATTTATATTTACCATTTCAAGACAATACTTGCTGGGATAAACATCTCAGAAGGATTTGGGATCATCTGAGCCTGGGTCAGTGCAAATGAGGTTGAAAAATTGTAGAAGTTGTCTAACATCTTCTGTGTAAACTGAAAGTATGAGAAACTTATAATTATTTATATGGTATTCAGACTGTAGCATTCAGTATTCAACATACAACTACAAGTAAAATACTGGAAATAAGAAAAAATTATGTGCAGCAGCCCAGAAGTTCAAAGACGAATGTTCAAACTTGGTTACTGATCAAAATGTCAGTTTCCAGAAAATGTTACTTCCATAGTAGAAAACAGACACTTTACTGCCATGAATTGATTGCTCATGCTAGCAGATTTTCAGAGCAGCATTTGTATTAGAAATCTACAGAAAGTTTGTATCACAGTTTAGGATTTTTTCACGGAAAGGACTTGACATGAGCCATGTTCAGATGTGCTTTTTAGAAAAAGCGTGCCTGAAAGGGATTAGCTTCCCAAAAAAAATTCCAAGCTGTGTTATGGATCGATAGGCAGACTAATGATAATTAAAAAAGGAAATGTGAAGTTGTTTTTCCCTCAGAGAACCAAACAATCAACGATTGTCTGGCTATTCAGAAAGACATTTTCGACCTTGTTGTGGAACCTTCCTTTGATCTCTGTGGGGGCTACGAGAGAAGCTTTTTTTTAAAAATCGTAAGAGTCCTTCATTAAGGAAGCTGCAGCAAGGCATTTGGAAAATCATAATGCAGTCAAGCAGAGTCAGCATGGTTTTATGAAAGGGAAATCAGGTTTAACAAATTTGCTGGAGTTCTTTGAGGATGTAACGAGCAGGGTGGACAAAGGAGAGCCAGTGGATGTGGTGTATTTGGATTTCCAGAAGGCATTCGATAAGGTGCCACATAAAAGGTTACTGCATAAGATAAGAGCTCACAGAGTTGGGGGTAATATATTAGCATGGATAGAGGATTGGCTAACTAACAGAAAGCAGAGAGTCGGGATAAATGGGTAATTTTCCAGTTGGCAAACGGTACCTAGTGGGGTGCCACAGGGATCAGTGCTGGGGCCTCAACTATTTACAATCTACACTAATGACTTGGATGAAGGGACCAAGTGTAATGTAGCCAAGTTTGCGGATGATACAAAGATGGGTGGGAAAGCAAGTTGTGCAGAGGACTCAAAGAATCTGCAATGGGATATAGACAGGCTGAGTGAGTGGGGCAAACATTTGGCAGATGGGGTATAATGTGGGAAAGTGCGAGGTTATCCACTTTGGCAGGAAAAATAAAAAAACAAATTATTTAAATGGAGAGAGAGATTGCAAAATGCTACAGTTCAGAGGGACCTGGGGGTCCTTGTGCATGAAACACAAAAAGTTAGCATGCAGGTACAGCAAGTAATCAAAAAGGCAAATGGAATGTTGGCCTTTATTGCAAGGGGGTTGGAGTATAAAAGCAGGGAAGTCCTGCTACAACTGTAAGGGTATTGGTGAGACCACACCTCGAGTACTGCGTACAGTTTTGGTCTCCTTATTTAAGGAAGGATATACTTGCATTGGAGGCAGTTCAGAGACGATTCACTAGGTTCATTCCAGAGTTGGGGGGGGTTGACTTATGAAGAAAGGTTGAGCAGGTTGGGTCTATACTCATTGGAATGGAGAAGAATGAGAGGTGATCTTATTGAAACATAAGATACTGAGGGGGCTCGACAAGGTAGATGCAGAGAGGATGTTTCCCCTCGTGGGGAAATCTAGAACTCGGGGGCATAGTTTCAGAATAAAAGGGTCACCCTTTTAGAACTGAGATGAGGAGGAATTTGTTCTCTCAGAGGGTCGTAAATCTGTGGAATTCTCTGCCCCAGAGAGCCGTGGAGGCTGGGTCATTAAATACATTTAAGGTGGAGATAGACAGACTTTTGCAAGATAAGGGAGTGAAGGGTTATGGGGAGCGGGCAGGGAAGTGGCTTTGAGCCCAAGATCAGCCATGATCGTATTGAATGCTCGAGGGGCAAAGTGGCCTATTCCTGCTCCTATTTCTTATGTTTTTATAGAGTTATACAGCACAGAAAGAGGCCCTTCGGCCCATTGTGTCTGCGCCGGCCATCAAGCCCTGTCTATTCTAATCCCACTTTCCAGCACTTGGTCTGTAGCCTTGTCTGCTGTGGCGTTTCAAGTGCTCATCTAAATGCTTCTTGAATGTTGAAGGTTCCTGCCCCTACCACCCTTTCAGGCAGTGAGTTCCAGATTCCAACCACCCTCTGGGTGAAAAAGTTTTTCCTCAAATCCCCTCTAAACCTTCTGCCCCTTACCTTGAAACTATGCCCCCTGGTTATTGACCCCTCTACTAAGGGGAAAAGTTCCTTTCTATCTACCCTATCTATGCCCCTCATAATTTTGTACACCTCAATCAGGTCCCCCCTCAGCCTTCTCTGCTCTAAGGAAAACAACCCCAGCCTGTCCAGTCTCTCTTCATAGCTGAAACGTTCCAGCCCAGGTAACATCCTGGTGAATCTCCTCTGCACCCTCTCTAATGCAATCACATCCTTCCTATAGTGTGGCGACCAGAACTGCACACAGTATTCCAGCTGTGACCTAACTAGCGTTTTGTACAGCTCCATCATAACCTCCCTGCTCTTATATTCTATGCCTTGGCTAATGAAGGCAAGTATCCCATATGCCTTCTTAACCACCTTATCTACCTGTCCTGCTGCCTTCAGGGATCTATGTACATGCACACCAAGGTCCCTCTGATCCTCTGTCCTTCCGAGGGTCCTACCATTCATTGTGTATTCCCTTGCCTTGTTAGTCCTCCCAAAATGCATCCCCTCACTTTTCAGGGTTAAATTCCATTTGCCACTGTTCTGCCCATCTGACCAACCCGTCTATATCATCCTGTAGCCTGAGGCTTCCCTCCTCGCTATTTAGCACTCCACCAATTTTTGTGTCATCTGCGAACTTACTGATCATACCTCCTACATTCATATCTAAATCATTAATGTACACTACAAACAGCAAGGGATCCAGCACCGATTCCTGCGGTACACCACTGGACACAGGCTTCCAGTCACAAAAACAACCTTCGACCATCACCCTCTGCCTCCTGCCACTAAGCCAATTTTGGATCCAATGTGCCAAATTGCCCTGGATCCCATGGGCTCTTACCTTCTTGACCAGTCTCCCATACGGGACTTTGTCAAAAGCCTTACTGAAGTCCATGCAGACTACATCAACTGCACTACCCTCATCCACACCCCGAGTCACCCCCTCAAAAAATTCAATCAAATTGGTTAGACATGATCTCCCCCTGACAAAGCCATGCTGACTATCCCTGATTAACTCCTGCCTCTCCAAGTGGAGACTAATTCTGTCCCTCAGAATTTTTTCCAATAATTTCCCTACCACTGATGTTAGGCTCACTGGCCTGTAATTCCCTACTACCCTTCTTGAATAATGGTACTACGTTAGCTGTTATCCAGTCCTCTGGCACCTCCCCTGTGGCCAGAGAGGTTCTGAAAATTTGTGTCAGAGCCCCTGCAATCTCCTCCCTTGCTTCACACAGCAGCCTGGGATACATCTCGTCTGGGCCTGGGGATTTATCCACTTTTAAGCCCGCTAGAACCGCTAGTACCTCCTCCCTCTCAATGCTAATTTGTTCAAGTATATCACAATCCCCCTGCCTGATTTCTATGCCTACATCGTCCTTCTCCATAGTGAACACAGATGCAAAATATTCATTTAAAACCTCACCTACATCTTCCGGCTCTACACACAGATTGCCACTTTGGTCCCTAATGGGCCCTACTCTTTCCCTGGTTATCCTCTTGCCCTTAATATACTTATAAAACACCTTGGGATTTTTCTTTATTTTTCCTGCCAGTGTTTTTTCATGCCCCCTCTTCGCTCTCCTAATTTCTTTTTTAAGTACCCCCTGCACTTTCTATACTCCTCTAGGGCTTCCACTCTTTTTAGTCCTTTGTATCTGCCAAAAGCCTCCCTTTTTTTCCTAATCCATTCTTGTATATCCCTTGACATCCAGGGTTCCCTGGACTTGTTGATCCCACCCTTGACCTTTACGGGAACATGTTGGCGCTGTACTCTCTCTATTTCCTTTCTGAATGACTCCCACTGCTCTGATGTGGATTTTCCTACAAGTAGCTGATCCCAGTCCACTTTGGCCAGATCCTGCCTTATCATATTAAAATCGGCCTTCCCCCAATTTAGAACCTTTATGTAAAACATCAAAAAGGCAGTCAAACAACAGAATGTTAAGGAGGACAGAGAGATTGTGTTTTTAAACTGTGTTATACTATCAACCAGAGTGGCTAGTGCTTATGTGTTCTTTATTTTGCACAAACAGAAGTTGTAACGATTATATCAAGTGGCTCAGAATCTCATTCTCTGTGTATTACCTACTGTAGAATAAAGCAGCTTACAATTCGTGTCCCTGACAACCATGTGTGCGGGAGGTGTATCCAGCTGCAGCTACTGACAGACCGCATTGTGGCGCTGGAGCTGCGGATTGATGCATACTGGAGCATTCGCAATGCCGAGGACATCGTGGATAGCACGTTTAGGGAGTTGGTCACACCGCAGGTAAAGGGTGTACAGGCAGGAAGGGAATGGGTGACCACCAGGCAGAGTAATAGGCGCAGGCAGGTAGTGCAGGGGTCCCCTGTGGCCATTACCCTCTCAAACAGATATACGGCTTTGGATATTGTTGAGGGAGATGGCTTATCAGGGGAAGACAGCAGCAGCCAACTTCCTAGCACCGTAGGTGGTTCTGCTGCACAGGATGGGAGGAAAAAGAGTGGGAGAGCTATAGTGATAGGGGATCCTATTGTAAGGGGAATAGATAGGCGTTTCTGCGGCCACAAACGAGACTCCAGGATGGTATGTTGCCTCCCTGGTGCAAGGGTCAAGGATATCTCAGAGCGGCTACAAAACATTTTGGAAGTGGAGGGTGAACAGCCAGTTGTCGTGGTGCATATAGGTACCAACGATATAGGTAAAAAAACGGGATGAGGTCCTAAAAGCAGAATATAAGGAGTTAGGAGGTAAATTAAAAAATAGGACCTCAAAAGGTAGTAATCTCAAGATTGCTACCAGTGCCACGTGCTAGTCTGAGTAGAAATAGAAGGATATTTCAAATGAATACGTGGCTAGAGGAATGGTGCAAGGGGGAGGGATTCAAATTCCTGGGGCATTGGAACCAGTTCTGGGGGAGGTGGGACCAGTACAAACCGGACGGTCTACACCTGGGCAGGGCCGGGACCGATGTCCTAGGGGGAGTGTTTGCTAGTGCTCTGGGGGAGGGTTTAAACTAAAATGGCAGGGGGTTGGGAACCTGAGCAGGGTGACAGAGGAAAGGGAAACAAAGATAAAAGCAAAAGATAGGAAGGAAGGAGAAAAACAAAAGTGGCAGTCAGAGAAAACAACGGTTTAAATCAAACATGGCCACAGTAAATACTAATTCTAATAGGTCTAAGAACGTTAAAAAAACAAGCCAGAAGGCTTTGTGTCTTAATGCGAGGAGCATTCGTAATAAGGTGGATGAATTAGCTGCGCAAATAGAGGTAAACGAATATGATTTGATTGGGATTACCGAAACATGGCTCCAGGGTGGCCAAGGCTGGGAATTCAACATCCAGGGGTACTCAATATTCTGGAAAGATAGGCAAAAAGGAAAGGGAGGTGGGGTAGCATTGCTGGTTAAAGAGGAGATTAACGCAATTGAAAGGAAGGATATCAACTCTGATGATGTGGAATCTGTATGGGTTGAACGGAGAAATAACAATGGGCAGAAAACGTTACTGGGAGTGATATATAGACCTCCAAACAGTAATGTGGAGGTTGGGGATGACATTAAAAGGGAAATTAGAGAAGTGTGCAATAAGGGCACAGCAGTCATCATGGGTGACTTTAATCTACATATAGATTGGGCTAACCAAATTAGTAACAATACTATGGAGGAGGAATTCCTGGAGTGTTTACGGGATGGTTTCCTGGACCAATATGTCGAGGAACCAACCAGAGATCAGGCCATCTTAGACTGGGTATTATGCAATGAGAAAGGATTAATTAGCAATCTTGTTGTGCGAGGCCCCTTGGGGAGGAGCGATCATAATATGATCGAATTCATTAGGATGGAGAGTGAAGTAGTTGACTCAGAGACTAGGGTCCTGAATTTAAATAAAGGAAACTACGATGGTATGAGGTGCGAGTTGGGTAGGATTGATTGGGGAATGTCACTCAAAGGGTTGACGGTGGATAGGCAATGGCAAACATTCAAAGACCGCATGGACGAACTACAGAATTTGTTCATCCCAGTTTGGCATAAGAATAAAACAAAAAGGGTGACTCAACCGTGGCTAACAAGGGAAATTAGGGATAGCATAAGATCCAAGGAGAGGGAATATAAATTGGCCAGAAAAAGCAGTAACCCTGAGGATTGGGAGCAGTTTAAGATTCAACAAAGGAGGACAAAGGGATTAATTAAGAAGGGGAAAATAGAATACGAGAGTAAGCTTGCAGGGAACATAAAAACTGACTGTAAAAGCTTTTATAGATATGTCAAGAGAAAAAGATTAGCGAAATCAAGCGTAGGTCCCTTGCAGTCAGAATCAGGGGAACTTATAATGGGGAACAAAGAAATGACAGACCAATTATATACATATTTTGGTTCTGTCTTCACAAAGGAGGACACAAATAACCTCCCAGAGATGTTGGGGAACATAGGGTCTGATGAAAGGGAGGAACTGAAAGAAATCAGTATTTGTCGGGAAATGGTGTTAGGGAAATTGAAGGGATTGAAGGCCAATAAATCCCCAGGGCCTGATAATCTACATCCTAGGGTACTTAAGGAAGTGGCCCTAGAAATAGTAGATGCATTGATCATCTTCCAACATTCGATGGAATCTGGAACAGTACCCATGGATTGGAGGGTAGCTAATGTTACCCCACTATTCAAAAAGGGTGGTAGAGAGAAAACGGGGAATTACAGACCGGTAAGCCTGACATCGGTAGTGGGGGAAATGCTAGAGTCCATTATAAAAGATGTAATAGCAGAGCACTTGGAAAACAGTGACAGGATCGGACAAAGTCAACATGGATTTACAAAAGGTAAATTATGCTTGACTAATCTACTGGAATTTTTTGAGGATGTAACTGGTAAAATAGATAAGGGAAAACCAGTAGTGTATTTGGACTTCCAAAAGGCTTTTGATAAGGTCCTGCATAAGAGATTAGCGTGTAAAGTTAAGGCACATGGGATTGGGGGCAAGGTATTGACTTGGATAGTGAACTGGTTGGCAGACAGAAAGCATAGAGTTGGAATAAATGGGTCTTTTTCCGAGTGGCAGGCAGTGACTAGTGGAGTACCGCAGGGATCGGTCCTTGGACCCCAGCTATTCACAATATATATTAATGATCTAGACAAGGGAACTAGATGTAATATCTCCAAGTTTGCAGACGACACAAAACTGGGTGGGCGTGTGTGCTGCGAGGAGGATGCCGAGAAACTCCAGGATGATTTGGACAGGTTGGGTGATTGGGCAGAAGCGTGGCAGATGCAATATAACGTGGATAAATGTGAGGTTATCCACTTTGGTGTCAAAAACAGAGAGGCAGATTATCTGAATGGCAATAGATTGGGAGAAGGGGAAGTGCAACGAGACCTGGGTGTCCTTGTGCACCAGTCGCTGAAGGTAAGCATGCAGGTGCAGCAGGCGGTGAAGAAGGCAAATGGTATGTTGGCCTTCATAGCGAGGAGGGTTTGAGTATAGGAACAGGGATGTCCTGCTGCAGTTGTACAGGGCCTTGGTGAGACCACACCTTGAGTACTGTGTGCAGTTTTGGTCGCCTTATCTGAGGAAGGATGTTCTTGCCATGGAAGGAGTTCAGCGAAGATTCACAAGGCTGATACCTGGGATGGCAGGAATGATGTATGAAGAGAGATTGGGTCGATTGGGCTTATACTCGCTGGAGTTTAGAAGAATGAGAGGGGATCTCATTGAAACTTATAAAATTCTGACAGGACAGGACACGACAGGACAAACTAGATTCAGGAAGGATGTTCCCAATGGCGGGGGAGTCCAGAACCAGGGGTCACAGTCTAAGGATAAGGGGTAAGCCATTTAGGACAGAAATGAGGAGGAATTTCTTCACCCAGAGAGTGGTGAACCTGTGGAATTCTCTGCCACAGAAGGCAGTAGAGGCCAATTCATTAAATAGATTCAAGAAGGAGTTGGATATATTTCCTAAGGCTAAAGGGATCAAGGGATATGGGGAGAAAGCAGGGACAGGGTACTGAATTTGGATGATCAGCCATGATCGCATTGAATGGCGGAGCAGGCTAGAGGGGCCGAATGGCCTACTCCTGCTCCTATCTTCTATGATTCTATGAATCAAACTTTGCCTTACCCAGTGCTAACTCAGTCCGCCTTTGAAGAGATTGAAGGAGTACACATGCATAAAACATGGAAATCCAGTCCAGATCACGAGGAAGTTTTATTGTTGCACTCCTGGATCCTGCTATTGCTCAAGTAGATATAGGGCAATGGGAGTCAACCTCCATAAAAATAGGCAGTCAGACTTAAGGGAGTGACTGGCACTACTGTACCCGAGAAGATATTTACAGTAGTCACGAATTTATAACAGTCTGCAATGGGCTCAGATTACTGTTAAATTCAACACTTGTACAAAAAGAAAACTTAACTGGGAGGAGAGAAAGGTAAATGTCAAAAACATATTCTAGGACTCTCAAAATAGTTTTATACTGAATACTTAAGTGTCGTCTTCTGATAAGATTTTATTGGCAAATGTACCATGGCTATTGTACTAATTTTTGATCTAGCACAATGTGTACTAATTTTTGATCTAGCACAATGTATAATCAAAATTGGAAACCCCATCCAAGCACAAAGGCAAAAAAATGCAAAAGTTATTTTCAAAGACGCTACACTTGTTATGAATTTTTAACTGGGAAAGCAATAGAAACATAAATTAATTTATACAATATACATGTGCAACTGATTCAAATATAGGCCCAGAATTTGCTGAATAAATAACAGCGTGTGAACGACACATGCTGTTATTAATGTGCCAATCGGCCAACAACTTGTGGCGAGGAAGAGATACCCCATGAATTACAAATTGCCACAAGTTGTTGGACAACCTGTGTCGCTCCACCATTAGCTTTGCAAAAACGACATCTTGCACTTAACCTCCCCGTGAGTTTCATGAAATTGTTGCATTTGCACATTAGTTGCCCAATGAATTCACCATAGAAAGTTAAATCTAGCAATTTAATAGCACAAGTACCCTTTTAACGTGATGATTGTTAGTGACTGCCAATCAACCTCTCTCGCCCAGAAAGTGAACAATTAAAAGTGTGGAGTCTCATTCCTGCATGTAATAATTTGTTATTGGAGATTTCTCAAACGTCAATTTTTAAATTTAAAATTTTTTTTCTATTTTTTTCCCCTCTTAATCCAATCTTTCTTTCACTCTTTTATTTCTCTTTCTGTACATGATTTGACATTGAATTCACCCACTCTAATTCACCCTCCTTCTCAGTCCTTCCTCTGCTTATTTCCCAATCCTTAATTCTCATTGGTTAAGGAGACACTGTTGGTCCCGTCCTTCGCCAAGGTCCCAGTTGCCTTTATCATCAGCTCACACTTCCAGCAACTTTGTGGGCAAAACATTTTTGAACTAAAGTTGTGCAGGAACAAGTCTAACTAACAGGGCACGCTGTGAGATGCCCCATTCTAGCAAATTCTGGGCCGTAATCTTTTATAAGTTTGATGCTCTGATCTTTAAGCAATATAAACCTGTGTGAAGCAGGGTATGAATAGGTTCTATGGTTATATCATGTTTTTGCTATGGTTCCGATTACGGATAGAGAAAACACTCTTGCACTAGCCAAAATAAAAAAATGATCTTGAAACCAAATTGAAAACGGTGGAAATCTGGAACTATGGAGAGACAGCCAACACACAATACATAGTTATTAGGCTGAATCACAAACCAAATGATGTATAACTTACATTTTTTGTTTAAGTCTTAGTTCTAATCAGGCCATAGAGCAGAAATGTCAATGATAAGCCTGCAAAGATTGAACTTCCAAATGGCTTTAATCCTATATTGGATACCACATCTACTAAAAACTATAGCTGTTAGCTAGATGCATATTTACCTTACAAGCATTCAGAATCTATTCAGTATCTGCAGCCAGTTGGGGTTAACCACAGAAGTATCAGCTTAAAATGCAAAGAAATGCCTTGATGGGTCAGAAACTAGCAATCTGTGATCTGACCACAAGGGCTGGCTGCACCAAAAGTACACCAAAACTGAAAACAACAATATTTTGCTTCAGCCCCAGGGCTGATCAACAGTTTTGACTACATTTTACTCTAGCTGCATCACTGGGTATGTACAGATCCCTTCTAAATTTTTTACAAAGTCATACTGTCTCCTACCCATTTTCTGCGTTTGTACAATTAGAGAAATTTAAATAGTACCCATTGAGTTAATAGCTGTGGAGGCTTTAACGGATATATCTTAAGTACTTCACAGGCCACCACTTCAATGAATGATGACAATACCCTAAAAGGTGCAAAACAAATCTGTTCAGCCCTCTGAATATCTCTATATTGTAATTGACATCAATTCTACTATAAGCAATTTTCTCACATTATAAATGTACTGCCCTCCCAGTAGGCAACAGATTAAGATAAAAGATGTTAATACTTAGGAAATGGCAAATGTGAGGCTACGGCTTACAAATGTGATGTGTCAATGTAATGTTATGGTTTGTAACTTTATCTATACTCTACACTCCAGCAATCCCTTTAAATTATAATAGAGTCAGCATCATAGGATACAAGTTACATACCAAAATAACCAGCAACCAGAGCCATTTTCAATATTCCAGCAGGACAAATCCTAATTTGATATTTTCAAAATGATGCATTTGCACACTATGGGATGATTTATAATATTCACATTCAGAAGCGATTTTTTTTTTCAGCCCAATATATCCATGTAGCCTGAATACCTTAGTTATTGTACTTACCTGCGTAAATGAATCAACTGTTGATACAGCTGCACTTGCTACTGGAGTTTGCTGCGTCAATAGTTCCATAGGTTCCACAGAGATCCCAATTTGAGCAACAGATTGAGTTTGTGCAATATTCATCATTCCAAAAGGATGCTGGCCACCTTCCTCTGCAAGGAGATATACATTCCTGCTATTAATATGTAATTTTTCATCAAAAAGCCAGATCAATACAATGTAAACTCTTTTCCAAGCAAATGCAAAATCATAGAATTGTAACACAATGAAGCAGCTTAAAGCTGAAGTGAAAAACATAGAATTATTAACACATTGGCCCCGAATTCGCGGTCGGCATTATGGCGTACTCCGAGTACGGTGTCATACCACCTTTGAAATTGACCGCATGCACTAAATCCCTAACTTGTGATCTGTCAAGCTCCGACTACGCATCGGCTTCTCTGCACATTTCACCTACCCATTCAAATCAATGTGCTGGCGAAAAGTTGGGCTAATTGCCCACCTACTGCGCATTAATTACCCTGAAAATTTTTATGTCTGGTGCAAGTGCCTGTTGCATAGCGTAAGAGGGAGGGGGAAATGAGAAAATTGTATTAGTTGGCAGCTGCTGACTGACCTGTTGAGTGTTTCCAGCATTTTCTGATTAAAAACTTACTGCCAGACACAAAGCTCTTTTCATGTGTCTAACCACATAGAGTGACATGCATCCTGCAGCAAAATATGGATGTTGGCTGTGAATAGTATTTTGCAACTAGCCGTCTTTATAACCGCAACTCCAGAAATTGTTTTAATGGTATAGCTGCAACACTGGGAAGTGGGGAAACCAGGGAGAAGACGAAGAGAATCTAGTTGACGGCCAGTGGAAATTATGTAACATAAATCAGGAAATATTTTTATGGGTAAAAACAGAAAATGCTGGAAATACTCAGCAGGTCAGGCAGCTTCTGCGGACAGAGAAACAGAGTTAGCGTTTCAGGTCGATGACCTTTCGTCAGACGTTTGCACCAGATGTAAAAAATTTGCTTTAATATTCTTATGGGCTTTACTTTCGTGGATTTTGCAACTGCTCTTTTGTCACAAAAAATAAGTTTTGTGGGGCATAACAGCAAAGGCCAAAATGGCTAAGCATGAAACTAAAACCACACAAATGTTTTGTTAAGATCACTCTCTTGTGAAAAAAATCCCTCGAGCTAAGGTCATCAGTAATAGGGGTTGAAATTTGTAGTTGGTGGGGAATATTATTTGTGTGCCGGTTATTTCTCAACATATTACAATAAAAAAACCTACTGATTTATCGAAACATTTTGTACTGGGGTTTGCTACTTTATGGGCACAATTCAAATAATGGAGCATCTAATCTAATACTGAGTAGGGAAGAACCATACATCTAACAAATGCAGTATTATTATTTACCCATAGTTATGAAAGATGTTTGATCAAATCTATATCTGGCATAACTAAAATATATATACTTACCTTTTTAAATCCCTTCAACCAACATTTCCAATTAAAAGTGGCTATTAAACACTATGTAGATTGTAAATATATGCCAGTAGAAGACTTCTGTCTTCTATTGACATATATTTACAATCTGTTTTAGCAATCTCCTGTTTCCCGATTGGCTAAAGGAGCACCGCCCCACGTGATCCCAGGTTCGCATACGCACAACGGTGCGCCCCTCGGATCCGTGGGCCACTATGCTGCGCACAACTCCGCAGCGTTTGAAAGCAACTTTTCGAACGAGGGTTCATTAGGCAAGTGCGGATTTCGTTCAGATGTTGGTGACGTACTCCTTAGCTAAGCCGCCGACCACGAATTCAGGGCCATTACTTTTAAGCCACTGTGCAAAAATTGCACTATGGTATCAATTTATTTAAAAATTACAGCACAGATATTTGATCTTTGATTTTAAGCTATAGAAAAAATATATTTGAATAGTCTAAGCAGCAGAGCCTTATTGGGGGAGATTATTTGTAAAAGCACATTTTTCTACTAGTCAAATGCCACAGTTGAATTCTATCCACTCCAGATGAATTTGGCAATGTACAGAAATATTTAATTTAACCCATTACTTAAAAAAATCTTTGTATCACAGGATCACAATCTTACTGATTTCTAATACTAATTTATACCTTTGTATTAGTCATAGTACCTTGTGTATATATATCACACACCTTACATTTTACTTCCTTCAGTAAACGCATCAAATTTTGGACCATAAGGAATGTTATGAGGGTATGAAGGTGAGGTCCAGTAAGAGATACAACAGTAAGCAATCAAGATACCACAGGCTGCTTGGGAAGTATTTTTAGTAAGTAGGTGTGCAGAAACATGCACTGCAGTCCATTCTGTCTATCCACATATTCCATACCAACACTGGTGGGTTAGCAGGAATGGTTAAGATTATACATTTTAATTGGAGAATTAATGAACCCTCCTTCAAAAAGTTGCAAATTATTGGAGGAGGAAATCTAATGTTAGTAATTCCACTATCAATTAAGCTATACATTGCTTTTATGGGGTAAGTTAACAGTCAGTAAAATAGCTTTACTTTTTTGATAAAGTGAACTAATGCACATTATAATTTTTGGTGGTCCAGTTGGTAAAGACACTTGTCTGTATAGAAATAAACGATACAAACCAAGAAGGTTCCAGGTCTGTGCTGAGATAGAAGATCTCAACTGGAGGTGGGGTGCTATAATTCACCTCCATGTCCTTGGGGAGATGGAAGGGAAAAAACAAAGTCAGGGTTCCATTCCAAAATACCATCAAGTGACTACTTCCCCTCTACTTGAAATTGGCCATCCATAATCAAACAGCCCCTGGCACTCATTATCTAAACTCATTCTTGAGCAAGGTACCGGAAGGCGGCTGGTGCCCATGGTACCGCAACCCAGAAGTCAGTGAGTTTAGGAGAGAAGAAGAAAAAATTTAAAGGGGAAAATCCTCCAGTGGCTGGAAGAGGGTTATGGTTGTCAGAGGCCAGTCATCACATTGTTCAGCTCCATTCAAATTCCTGATTAAGAAGCAGCCCATGCCAGCCTACGGCAGTACCTGGTTAAAATCCAGGCTTGGGCTCACAAGTGGGAGGTAACATTCACACCACATTAGTCCCAGGTAATGACTACCACCAATAACAGAAAGCCCAGCGATCTCCCCTGACCTTCAATGGCACCACTATCAATGACTTGGGGGTCACCACTGACCAGAAGCTGAACTAGGTCAGCCATATTAATACCTTGGCTACAAGAGCAGGTACTCTGCAACAAATGTCTCACCTCCTGACCCCCTCAAAGCCTCTCCACCATCTACAAGACTTAAGCCAGAAATGTAATGGAATGCTCACCACTCACCTGAATGGTTGCAGCCGCGACAACAGTCAATAAACTAGACACCATCCAGGACATAGCAATTTGCTTGATTGGTGCTCCTACCACTGAATTTAATATACACACCCACCACCGCACTGTGGCTGCTGTATGTGCGATCTACAAGATGCATGCAACAACTCACCAAGGTTACTTTGGCAGCTGCTCCACTGTGATATCTACCACCAAGAGGACAAGAGCAGCAATGTTCTGGATGCACAATCACCTCCAAGTTATATACTATCCTGGCTTGGACACATAATTAACATTTCTTCCTCATTGCTGGGTCAGAATACTGGAATTCCCTACCTAACACCATCATCAGAAGGACTGCAGTGCTTCAAGGAGAAGGCCCACCATCACCTTCTCAGCACAATGAGGGATAGGCAATAAATGTGGCCTTGCCAGCGTCATCCATATCCGGAGAACAAATAATATATATTTTTTAAATGACGTATTCATAGGGAAGGCATAAGGTCAATTGAGAACTAAATAATCCCAATAACCAAAATGAGTCAAGCAAAAGTGAAGGATATAAAAGGAGATACAGATAAATTAAAATACTTTACTACCCACTGCTACCTAACCTGCCAGATTTAGAAGTGTCTAGCAAAAATAAATGGACAGCCTTTTCAAGTGCTTTCATTACATACATGCCTAAATATCTGGTAAAGGGAGCTTTGATTTAGATAGGGCAAGGATAACTTGTTGAGGAAAGTCACATGGTACTGCATTCCATTATCTTTTTTGTAAAGCAGGAAGGAAAACAAACATAGCATGACATTGACTGAATATGGAGACAAAATATAAATTTAAAGGCCCAGCAGAAAAATGTACTTAAAGATGCATACAACAGGATTTAGCAAGTTTTGTGTTTTCATTTGGCAGAGATATCTAGGAAACAATGCTCAACTTTTCCGAAGATACTCCAGATGACATCTGAGGTGGAGACACTATTCATGGAGATGAATCTCAGTAAGCTTGGCAATGCAAGATGTTCACCTTATATATCAGATAAGAGGCAGACATCTAGAGGTATGTCATTCTACTAACAAGCATTAAGAGACTATATCATGAGTCTTGAATATCCTTTACAAAGGTTTACTAACATTCTGGATAATAAGGAATTGTAGTCAACGTAACATTCGCTCCTCCAAGCAAGCAGTGTGGGTTCTCAGATGAGCCCTCAAATCATCTGAAAGGGCATCAGGTTTATAAGGCAGTTAACAAAAATCTAAACCCAGGTGTACTATCAAATTATTCCTTTAGAAATCTAATTTTCAGACGAAGAATGAAATGGAATCTTCTCCCCTCCCGTTTCTTTGGAATTGTTAACTGGAGTAAATTGTTAACTGAATGGGTCAGTTTGGTGGCTTCTGATCATAGTGTCCATTTCTCACTGGAGGAACATCTTCAATCACAGTTGCCCAGTCAGAACTAGTTTAAGTTTTTTTCCAAACTTGGAAGAACACTGAACTTAAGTAGTGAACTTTAGATACTGCAATTCAGTTGTGCTAAGCAAAGTGTCAGCTTAGCTCAGTGGCTGAATTCTTACTTCCAAGTTAAAAGGTTGTGGGTTCAAGCCCCATTCCACGACTTGAGCACATAATCTAGGCTGACACTTCAGGGCAGTACTGTAAGATACTCTAGTTGTGCATACATATATACGTAGGATTAGGATTTGGTTTAATCATATAAAGTTTTTGGTTTCTTTTTACTTAATGAAATGATCAAAAGTTGTTTATTCCCAGGATGCTTTAGGGTTTGATGTGTCAGGGAACAATTTAGCTGATGCTGTGGGTTTAATAATAAATAATAATTAATAATAAAAACAGAAAATGCTGAAAATACTCAGCAGGTCAGGCAGCATCTGTGGAGAGAGAGAAACAGAGTTAACGTTTCAGGTCGATGACCCTTCGTCAGAACTGGAAAAAGTTGGAGATGGAACAGGTTTTTAAGCAAGTGTAGGGGCAGGGAAAGGGGAGGGGAGGGGAGGAAAGAACAAAAGGGAAGGTCTGTGATAGAATGGAAGGCAGGAGAGATTAAGAGACAAAAGGGATGATGGTGCAAGGCAAAAGGAGATGGTAATGGGACAAGTTAAGAAACACAAGATGACTCTAGATGAAGTGGAAATGGCAATGGCAGAATGATCGACAGCTGCCATGTGGGAGAGAAAAAAAAATGGGAAAAAAATGAAAAAAAAGATAGGGGCAGAGGTTATGGTCTGAAATTGTTGAACTCGATGTTGAGTCCAGAAGGCTGTAAAGTGCCTAATCGAAAGATGAGGTGCTGTTCCTCGAGCTTACGTTGAGCCTCATTGGAACAGTGTAAGAGGCCGAGGACGGAGAGGTCAGAGTGGGAGTGGAGCGGAGAATTAAAGTGACAGGCGACCAGAAGCTCGGGGTCACCCTTTCAGACTGAACGGAGGTGTTCCACAAAGTGGTCACCCAATCTGCGCTTGGTCTCCCCAATGTAGAGGAGACCGCATCGTGAGCAGCGAATACAGTATACTAAATTGCAAGAAGTAGAAGTAAATCGCTGTTTCACCTGGAAGGAGTGTTTGGGGCCCTGGACAGTGGGATGGGAGGAGGTAAAAGGGCATGTGTTGCATCTCCTGCGCTTGCACGTGAAGGTGCCAGGCAAAGGGGAAGGGGTGTTGGGGGTGATTGAGGAGTGGACTAGGGTGTTACCGAGGGAGCGATCCCTTCAGAATGCTGAAAGGGGAGGGGAGGGGAAGATGTGTTTGGTGGTGGGATCGCACTGGAGGTGGCGGAAGATGATCTGTTGAATGTGGAGGCTAGTGGGGTGAAAGGTGAGGACAACGGGATCCCTATCGTGGTTCCGGGAGGGAGGGGAAGGGGTGAGAGGAGAAGTGCAGGAAATAGAACGGACACGGTCAAGGGCCATGTCAACCACAGTAGAGGAGAATCCTCGGTTGAGGAAAAAGGAAGACCTGTCGGAAGCACTAGTATGGAAGGTGGCATCATCAGAGCAGATGAGACGGAGACGGAGAAACTGGGAGAATGGAATAGAGTCCTTACAGGAAGCGGGGTGGGAGGAAGTGTAGTCCAGGTAGCTGTGGGAGTCAGTGGGCTTATAGTGAATGTTTGTCAATAGCCTATCCCCAGAGATAGAGACAGAGAAGTCGAGGAAGGGAAGAGTCGGAGATGGACCATGTGAAGGTGAGGGAAGGGTGGAAATTGGAAGCAAAGTGAATGAAATTTTCTAGTAAGGGCGAGAGTAGGAAACGGCACCGATACAGTCATCAATATACTGGAAAAAGAGGTGAGAGAGGGGACCCGAGTAGGATTGGAACAAAGAATGTTTCACATATCCCACGAAAAGGCAGGCATAGCTAGGACCCATGCGGGTTTCCATAGCAACACCTTTAATTTGGAGGAAGTGAGTGGAGTCAAAGGAGAAGTTGTTCAATGTGAGAACAAGTTCAGCCAGGCGAAGGAGGGTGGTGGTGGAAGGGGACTGGTTGGGCCTCTGTTCAAGGAAGAAGCAGAGCGCCCTCAGGCCATCCTGGTGGGGGATGGAGGTGTAGAGGGATTGGACGTCCATAGTGAAAAGGTGACGGTTGGGGCCAGGAAACTGGAAACTGTTAAAGTGGCGGAGGGCGTCGGAAGAGTCGTGGATATAGGTGGGAAGAGACTGGACAAGGGGAGGAAAAAAGAGCCGAGATAGAAAGAGATAAGTTCCGTGGGGCAAGAACAGGCTGAAACGATGGGTCTACCAGGGCAGTCCTGTTTGTGGATCTTGGGAAGGAAGTAGAAGCGGGCTCTGCGGGGTTGGGGAACTATGAGGTTGGCGGCTGTGGAGGAAAGACCTCCAGAGGAGATGAGGTCAGTGACAGTCTTGGAAACGGTGGCTTGATGTTCGGTAATGGGGTCATGGTCCGGGGGAGGTAGGAGGAGGTGTTGGTAGAGTGGCGCTCAGCCTCCGCTAGGTAGAGGTCGGTTCGCCAAATAACAACAGCACCACCCTTGTCAGCAGGTTTAATGACAATGTTGGGGTTGGATCTGAGAGAATGGAGTGCTGCAAGTTCAGAGGGAGGTAGGTTGGAGTGGGTAAGGGGAACAGAGAAATTGAGACGGCTGATGTCACGGCGGCAGTTTGCAATAAAAAGATCTAGAGAGGTTAAGAGGCCAGAGGGAGGAGTCCAGGTAGAAAGAGAATACTGAAAACGGGAGAAAGGGTCAGCTGTGCGGGGGGAAGACTCCTGGCCAAAGAAGTGGGCACGGAGACGAAGGCGACGGAAAAAGAGCTGAGCGTCGTGCTGAGCTCGAAATTCATTGAGGTGGGGGTGTATGGGGATGAAGCTCAGGCCTTTGCTGAGAACTGATCAATCGGGGTCAGAAAGGGGAAGGTATTTTGCTTTTGTATCTCTGGGTTTAATAGTTTGCTGAAACAGAGGATGTGTAAGATTTGTGTCTCTTGACTTGTTTTCACGGCCACATTAGGAAACGGTTAACCAAGGCAGTTTTGAGATAAGAAATGGAACAATGGAAGACAGGATAAAAACAAGTTGGTATCTGTTGTTTTGTAGGAAATACATCCTTTCTAGGGGTCTTGTTCACAATAACACTTGTCATGCCATAATGAATCAGCAATGACAATGTTTGTGAGAAGTGGCCTATAAAGATCTTGAGCTTTCTTTAACAATTTGTAGAGAAAAGCAGGATTGGAAAGGAACAACAAGTTTCTACCCAGGGAAAAATGGTTTATTCCTCTATGTTTACTGTTTAAAAATAGTGTGTGTATCTGGACTTGGTCTCATACAATAAACAATAGTAGTTGCATCCGTATTTAGAGTCAGAAATCAAACTTCTTACAGTACTAAGGGAGTGCTGCATTGACGGAGGTGGTATCTTTTGGATGAGGTGTTAAATCAAGGCACTGTCTGTCTTTTCAGGTGGACATAAAAAATCCCACGACACTATTCGACGAAGAGCAGGGGAGTTCTCCAGTATCCTGGCAAACATTTATCCGTAAACCTACAGCACCAAAACAGATCAGCTAGTCATTTATCTCGTTGCTGTTTGTGGGACCTTGCTGTGTGAAAATTGGCTACTGCGTTTGCCTACATAACAGTAACTACATTTCAAAAGTAATTAATTGGCTGTAAAGCACTTTCGTGTGTACTGAGAACGTCTATATAAATGCATGTTCTTTTTCGATCAACGTTAATAAAAGAATCACCACATTGATAGGCCACTCCTACTTACCTGTCTTTAAACGTGATATTTTGAAGATTGCACTAGGTTTTTCATTAGTTATGAATCCCAGCAACTGCCACACTGGCATTCCACTCTTGTCTGGATATGAGAAATACACAGATCCTCCTGCTCCTACAGGGAATGGTGTTGTCCCCAGCATAAAGACCACCACGTGATTGACATTCTCATAATCAGGGAGGTTAAATACAAATTTCCCCTCTGAAACTTGTTGTGCATCTGTCTGCACCTGGGCAAGGGAGAAAAACCCCATTAGTGAACACAGAATACAAGAAATAGAAGCCTAAGATATATTCCAACATTTCCACAACAACAGCATGAGGGGGAGATAAGAGTTAAAAAGATGGGGAAGACACACAGAAAAAAGAGATGCAAATTTTCTTTTCCATTTTGTCCAAAAGCAATGCCATGTGAGATCAACTAGTAGCAGTTTCCTATTCTCCCAATGTTTACACAAACACACTCAATTTGGGCTGACTCAATTTTTGTAGAAAAAGGAGTGGCTCTAAGGAGATGATCGTAAGCAATGTTTCTACTATGCACAGTGATGTCCCATTACATAGTATTACACAATATTTACACCACAGAAACAGGCCATTCAGTCCAACAGTTTTTATGCTCCACATGAAAATATCCTTCTATTCCTTTCTCTCTCATGTACTTATCCATCTTCCCCTTAAATGCCTCTTTGCTATTCGCCTCAATTACTCCCTGTGGTAGCATGTTCCACATTCTAACCACTCTGAGTAAAGAAGTTTCTCCTGAATTCCTTATTGGATTTATTAGTGACTTTCTTATATTGATGGCCCCTAGTTTTGGACTCCACCAGAAGTGGAAGCATCTTCTCTACATCTACGCCATTGAGCCCCTTCATAACTATAAAGACCTCTAAAGCGCCCCAGCTTGTTCTTCACGATAGTTATAACCACTCAGTTCTGGTATCAACAATGTTCCCTCTAACTTTTTTTTGGTGCACGGTCCCTTTAAATTTGCTGCACAGCCACACATGTACATTATCTTTTCCAGCGGCAGCAGCTGGTGAGCGGCCTGTGCAGGACCTCCTGATTGGTGCGCCATTGGGTATCAAACTGGTAAATCTTTTTTTGCTCCTTCTCCTGTGCCTCTATATCCTTGTTGAAATATAGAGACCAGAACTGAGCAAAGTAGCCTAAGTGTGGTCAAATCAAGGTTCTATATAAGTTTAACATGACTTCTCTGCTTTTGAATTCTATTCCTCTAGCAATCAACCCCAGTGCTTTATTTGCATTTATTATGGCTGGGTTAACCTGTGTGGCTACTTTTAATGATTTATGAATCTGTACCCCTAGATCCCTTTACTCCTTTACCTCATTTAGACTCTTATTCTCCAAGGAGTAGGTGGCCACCTTATTCCTCCTACCAAAATGCATCACCTCACACGTACCTATATTGAAATTCATTTCCCATTTACACACCCATTCTGCAAGATGAGAACGTTTTCTTGTATTTTGTCAGTCTTCCTCAGTATTAACTATACGCCACACCCATCCCCCCAAATTTGGTGTCATCTGCAAAATGTTGATATTGTACTACATCCAATTCCCAAGTCCAAATCATTTATGTAAATGATGAATAACAACAGTCCTAGCACCGATCCCTGTGGAACACCACTTCCCACCTACCGCCAAAACTGCCATTAACCCAGGGAGTAGTATCAGTTATTACAGGATTCTAATCCAAAGATAACACATCTACAGAAAGGAAAACAATCCTACAGAAGATGTTAGCAGCTGATTTTGTGCATTTTTTTTACCTGTATAATCCTAAGCAACTTCAAAGTGCACTACGATAAGACTTAACCACCTTATGCCCTCTGAAACCAGTGTGTGTAGCAATGTTGTCTATATGGACTTCTAGAAGACATTTGATAACGTTCCTCACAAGAGATTATTAGCAATAATAAAAAAGTGCATGGAATTGGAGGTAACCTTGTGATCTGGGTTAGTAATTAGTTGGGATGTAGGGCACGGAGAGTAGGGATAAGGAGAATGTACTTTGATCAGCAGTATGTGACAAGTGGTGTTCCCCAGAGATCTGTACTGGGGCCTCAGCTTTTCACCATATATAGCAATGACTTGGATAAAAGAATATATAGCAATGACTTGGATAAAAGAATAGAGAGTTGTCTGTTCAAATTTGCATGAAACGAAGTTAGGAGGCACAGTAAGTTCAATAGATGGGAGCAGGAAGTTACAAAGGGACATAGACAGGTTAAGTGAGTGGGCAAAACTGTGGCAGATGGAGTTCGATGTGGGGAAGTGTGAGGTCTTCTACTGTGGATCCAAGAAAGACAAATCGGAATATTTTCTTAATGGTGACTAGGAACTGGAGGTTCAAAGGCATTTAGGTGTCTATGCACAAATCACTAAAAGCTAATGCTCAGCCAACAAAAGTAATCAAAATGTCTAATGGAATGTTGGCCTTTATCTCAAGGGGCTTGGAATACAAAAGTGAAGAATTTATGCTTTAGTTATTAATTTGATCAGACCCCATTTGGAGTACTGCATTGAGTTTTGGGCACCGCACCTCAAGAAAGATACATCGGTCTTGGAGGGTGAGCAGTGCAGATTATGAGATAAATTATGAGGACAGGTTGCATAAACTTGACTTGTAGTCCCTTGAGTTTAGAAAGTTGAGGAGTGATCTAATTGAGATGTTTAAAATGATAAAAGAGTTTCAATAGGGTAGATAGAGAAAAACTATTTCCTCTGGTGGGGGAATCCAGAACAAGGAGGCAACCCCTGTGTCAGTAAAGTGACTTGGGTCGTTGTGTAATGTTAAAGATGCCATATAAATGCAATGATGCGGAGATGCCGGTGTTGGACTGGGGTGGACAAAAAATGAGAAGTCGCACAACACCAGGTTATAGTCCAACAGTTTTATTTATATAAATGCAAGTTGTAGTTGTTGAATACCTTGATGTTGATTTGTATGATTGGTGGGGTTCTTTTTAGTTGATTTTTTTTAAATCTCTACCTTGTGAAAATTATTTTACTATGAAAACATAACTTTTTCATGTCTAGTAGTTATATACAGTCTTATTATTTTTCTACGGTATACAAACCTTTTCAAGGGTATTTAAGAGAGAAAACATTACAGATCACACCGCAATTTCTATTTGCTGAACTAATAGTAGTGCACTGAACCAAATATCATGAAACTCAGTAAACCTATTTTATAGAATTTTTTAAAATCCTAAGTAGATACGTCTGCCAATTCTCAGGCAAGAAATCTGTAAAACCCAAGTAAAAGAAGTGAAAAAGCAAAATACTGCGGATGCTGGAAATCTGAAATAAAAACAGAAAATGCTGCAACTACTCAGCAGGTCAGGCAGCATCTGTGGAGAGAGAAACAGAGTTAACGTTTCAGGTTCTGACGAAGGGTCATCGACCTGAAACGTTAACTCTGTTTCTCTCTCCACAGATGCTGCCTGACCTGCTGAGTATTTGCAGCATTTTCTGTTTTTCTTTTTTTTTTCAAGTGAAAACTGGTTGAAAAGTCTGAAAGCAATGCAGCCTGCACTTCGTATTATACAACAAATACTTGCATTTATATAGCACCTTTAACGTAGAAAAAAATCCAAAGGCACTTCACAGAAGTGTTATCATACAAAAATTGACATGAGCAAAAGAAGGATAATAGGAGTAAATAAAATCTTGGTCAAAGAGGTAGGTTTTAAGGGGCGTCTTAAAGGAAGAGAAGTGGAGAGGCTGAGCAGTTTGGGGAGGGAATTCTAGAGCTTACGGCCTAGGTGACTGAAGGCACAGCTGCCAATGGTGGGGGCGAAGGAAATTGGGGGTGCACAAGTGGCCAGAGTTGGAGGAACGCAGAGATCTTGGTGGGTTGTAGGGCTGGAGGAGGTTATAGAGACAAGGAAGGGTGAGGCCATGAAGGGATTTGAACACAAAGGTGAGAATTTTAAATTGTAGGGAACCAGGAGTCAATGTATATTAGCGAGCACTGGGGTGATGGGTGGGTGGGACATGGTGTGCATTAAGATACAGGCAGCAGAGTTTTGGATGAGCTGGAGTTTATGGAGGGTGGAGAATGGGAGACCTGGCAGGAGAGCACTGGATTAGTCGAGTCTGGAGGTGACGATGGCATGGATGAGGGTCTCAGCAACAGATGAGCAGAGGCAAGAACAGAGGTGGAAGTAGGTGATCTTTGTGATGGTGGGGGTATGGGGTCCGTTGCTCAGCTTGGCGTCAAATAGGTCATCGAGGTTGCAAACGGTCGGCTTCAATGCGAGACAATGGCAGGGGAGGGGAATGGAATCAATAGCAAGGGTACGGAGTTTGTCATGGGTACCGAAGATGATGGCTTTGGTCTTCCCAGTGTTTAACTGGAGAAAACTGCAGCTCATCCAGGATTGGATGTCAATCAGTTTGATTTTTTTTTAATTCAATCACGGGAATGTGGACGTCGCCGGCAAGGCCACCATTTATTGCCCATCCCTAATTGCCCTCGAGAAGGTGGTGGTGAGCCGCCTTCTTGAATACAACTGAGTGGCTTGCTAGGCCATTTCATAGGGCAGTTAATAGTCAATCACATTGCTGTGGGTCTGGAGTCACATATAGGCCAGACCGGGTAAGGACGGCAGATTTCCTTCCCTAAAAAGGACTTTAGTGAACCAGATGGGTTTTTAACGACAATCCAGTAGTTTCGTGGTCACCATTACTGATACTAGCTTTTTATTCCAGATTTATTTAATTGAATTTAAATTCCCCAGCTGCTGTGGTGGGTAGAGCTGGGTGTCGTTAGCATACATGTGGAACCGCACGCCATGTCTTCCAGATAATGTCAAAAAAAGTAGCGGGAACATTGCCTACAAAACAACCCGTCACGATCTCTGCGCTCTTCCAATTCTGGCCTCTTGCACATCCCCAATTTTAATCATTCCACCATTGGCGGCCGTGCCTTCAGCTTCCTAGGCTCTAGGCTCTAGGTTCTGGAATTCTCTCCCTGAACCTCTGTCTCGCTACCTCTCTCTCCCCCTTTAAAATGATCTTTAAAACCTAACTCTTTGACCAAGCTTTTGGTCACCCGTCCCAATATCTCCTTATGTGGCTTGGTGTCAAATTTTGTTTAATAACGCTCCTGCAAAGCGTCTGGAGATGTCTTGCTACGTTAAAGATGCTATATAAATGCAAGCTGTTGTTGTTGAGGACCTCATGGACAGGATGAGTTCGGAGGGAGAATGAGGAGAGATAGGAAAGAAACTAAAGAAAGATGCGGGTTAAGGGCTAGCGCAGGCAAGAGGGAGTGCAGCAGAAGCAGCTGAACAGACAGTCTCAATCTTAGTGACAAAGAAATCCATGAACTCCTCGCACTTGTTGCTGGAGGTGAGGGTGAAGGGGGCACGGGAGAGGGGTTTATGGAGAAAGTTTATAATGGAAAAAAGCCGGGTGTTATCTTTGCATTCCAGGATGATCCTGGAAGACTGGGCGATTTTGCAGAGGAGAGCGAGGCCCGATAGTGCTTGATGTGGTATCGTCAGATCTGTCAATGGATGGCAAAGCTATTAAAGTGTGCCAGATACATTCAAATCTGCACCCTTGGGGCTTGCGAGAGCAAAGATGGGAGCCACAAGAGACACAACACGTTGGGCCAGAATTTACGGTATCTTCTGTGGCGTAGACTGAGCGTAAATAAAATTCTCTTTACTCATTGGAGGACCTGGCCCACGTGATCCCAGGGACACTTCCATATACCTGCAGGCCCAGGACCCGAACTTTCCGTAGCTGTGGTGCCAAGAGACAAGTTTGGAAATATTTTGCGGGTCGGAGGTGTATTCCGGAGGTACGCCTCCGACCGCAAATTCAGGGCCAATAAATAGCTGCTTTTAAACAATCATAAAATCTGTACTAAAAACAGAACATGCTGGAAATACTCAGCAGGTCAGGCAGCATCTGTGGAGAGAGAAACTGAGTTAATGTTTCAGGTCGATGAAACGTTAACTCTGTTTCTCTCTCCACAGATGCTGCCTGACCTGCTGAGTATTTCCAGCATTTTCTGTTTTTATTTCAGATTTCCAGCATCTGCAGTATTCTGCTTTTGTATAAAATCTGCACGTTTATTTTATTTTTTCAAATAATGCCTTCTTGCCTTAATACAGGTAATTTAGAAGCTAAAAATAAGCACTCCCCAACCACAACAATCAAACATTTCCCAAAATATGTCAAGATTACAATAGAATTGAAGTCAATTGATCGTTTTTCAAAACACAGCTTTTATTCTTCCCTGCTTCCAATAATGTAACTTTTCACAGATCCAAAAGTATTGCCTCGCTTTCAGCACCCACAAATATTTGTTTAAAAAGAAACTATTAAATCACAATTGTGCATGTAGCGTGCACAAGTGTTCATTCAAAATAAACTTACCAATCGACCCGCAACCAAGCATCCGAACATTGTCTCACCAAATGCGCCGTCCCTCTCTGATAAGAGCCCAGCTCTCGCCAATCTCTGACATGTCACGGTCACACTCCGCTCGCCGCTTTCTCTTCGCCCCGCGGCCACTTACCGAGGGGCAGAAGCTTCTCGAACCCACAACGTCTGGAAGCAGCGGCGCCACCGCACGGTCCGCCCTCCGACCTTTCACACCCGGAAACAGTTTGCAGACCACTGTAACCATGGCAACCACACATGCCGGCGCCCCCCCCCCCCCCCCCCCCCCACCCCCAACTCTGGTGAAGAGTCGCTCTCACGGTTTTTTACGTTTAGTACCTTTGCACCGATTACGTTATGAATAGCCGCTAAATTCCTTAATCCGTTACAGTTGCTTCCCAGCAACTTTAATCCTTCGTTATTTATTTCATTGACGTTTGACTCCTGGTGAAAGTTGATTTCATTACCGGCTCTCTAGCAAAACGGACTGTCATCCATAAATATCACTAGAAAATACTCTTCTTAAATTAAGTGTAGGTTCCGTGCACGTTGTTTTGGAAAGTTCTCTGTGCGCTCTCGTTAAAGGTGAGGTTTGGTTTTAACGTGTAGAACCGTTTCCAGGTTGCGTATGCGTAGCCTGACCTGTGTGAACAGGGTAAACGCCTGTATATCTCCTTAACCAATCAGATTGAAGAATTGTTAATAAGCAGGCAGTCTGAACCAGGAAATGACGGTTAGAATATTGAATTCAATGTCAAATCAGGTAAAGAAAGCAAAATAAATAGGGAAAGATAGATTGAATTAAAAGCGAAAGATAAAAGAGACAATGTAAAAGTAAAAAAGTATAATTTTTAAAATCTCCAACAAAAATTAAAATCTGAAGGAATGAAACTCCACACTTGCAGAAGTTAATTTTCAGTGCCAGAGAGGTTTTAAGGCAAAAATAATTAAGACTTATCACGCTGTTAAAAGGGTACTTAATTGGAATGGACAAGTCCTAACTTTGATACGATAGCAAAATACTGCGGATGCTGGAAATCCGAAATAACAACAGAAAACGCTGGAAAAACTCAGCAGGCCAGGCAACATCCGTGGAGAGAGAAACAGAGTTAACGTTTCAGGTCGAAACCCTTCGTTAGAACTGAGAAAAGAGCAGGAAATGAAACAGATAAAAATGCTGGGGGGATAACTATGGTAAGTAGAGACATTAAGAGATGCTCAAGGCAAGACGAGATGGTAATGGGCCTCCCCTTGCATTTTTAGCTGTTTCATTTCCTGCTCTTTTCTCAGTTCTGACGACGGGTTTCGATCTGAAACGTTAACTCTGTTTCTCTCTCCACGGATGTTGCCTGGCCTGCTGAGTTTTTCCAGCATTTTCTGTTGTTGTCCTAACTTTTTCTGTCGAATTTAGTCTGTATCTCTGAAGTAAGTACAGCAATTTCACGCCATTCAATGTATTTGAATGGTGAGTCAGACGGCGAGATACCATTTATCGCACGGCTTTTGGAGGAGCAGCGCATCTCGGACAGCAACATCCTGATTTCCACGTTTAACTGCGCATGTGCTGTTGCTGGAAGTTGCTGTCCGATTTCCACATATAATGATGAGCACTGTTAAGGGATATTAATAGGGTGGCCACCTTTTACTAAGTTCAAAACCAGACAGGGAGGGACGAGAAGAAGGATCATGGCTTGAAACTTTGAGATTTGTTTTGCTTAGCTGATGAAAATTATTAAACACTTATTAGAGATCTTTTAATATTTTCAAGAGTATTAAGAATTTGGGTCCAGGGAAGTATTTTGGATAAAAATATTTCCGACCACATTTCAATTTTGGAAACTAAAAGGAAATCTAACAATTATTTAATTGTACATTTTCCTCCAGCAGAGGTCAGGCTCTTGTAGCCACGGTGGTGATATGGCTGGTTCATTTAAGCTTCTGGTCAGTGGTGGGCCCCCAAGATGTTGATGGTAGGGTAATCGGTAATGCTGGCGATGTTACAGATCAGGGGGAGATGGCTGGTCTTTTTTTTTGTTTGTGTGAAATGGTCATACCAGGCACTTCGGTAGCATGTATATTATCTGCCACTTGTCAGTCCAAGCCTGGATATTATCTAAGTCCTGCTGCAGGCTGGCGTAGGCTGCTCATTATCGGAGTTGTAAATTAAGCTGAAAATTGAGCTATCATCAGTGAACAACTCCACTTCTGAACTTATGACATAGGGAAGGACATTTATGAAACAGCTGAAGAAGGTTAGGCTAAGAATGCTTCCCTGAGGAACTCCTGTAGCAATGTCCAGTGGCTGCAATGATTGGCCTCTGACAACAGCCTTGTGTCAGGTATAACTGAAGCACTGAAGGGTTTTCCCTTTGACCATCTCTGACATCAGTTTTACTGGTGTGCCTTAGTGCCGAACACGATGCTGACTTGATATTGAAGTCAGCCACTCTCGCCTCTCCTCCGACATTAAGCTCTTGCATCTGTCTGGGTTAAGGCTGTAATGAGGTTTGAAACCAAGTAGTTCTGGTGAAACCAAATGGTTCTGGTGAAACCCAAATTGAGCATCGGTGAGCAGGTTATTGGTGAATAAGTGTTGCTTGATGACACTATTGATGATTCCTTCCATCACTTTCCTGATGGTTGGGAGGAGGCTACTAGGGCAATAATTGGCTGGATTAAATGTATCCTGTTTTCTGTGGCTGGGACAGACTTGGGCAATCTTCTGGTCTCATAGCTGTAATGGAGCAGCTTGGCTAGGGGAGCGGCTAGCTTTGGTGCACAGGTCTTCAGCATTACAGCCAGGATGTTGTTCAGTGCACTCAGCTCTTAATGTCACATGGAGTGAATTGAATTGGGTGGACACTGGCATTTATGATAGTGGAGACTTCATGAGGTCTGCGGTGGATCAAACAATTCAGCCTTGCCTCTTGCACTTGCATACTGGCTCCACCATGGTTGAGGATGGGGATGTTCATGGAGCCTCTTCCCCTTGTTAGCTGCCTGGTTGTCCACCACCAATCTCGACTGGATGTTATGGACTACAGAGCTTTGCTTTGATCTGTTGGATGTCGGATTGCCTAGCTCTTCTATAGCCTGCTGTTTTTAGAGTTTAGCATGCAGGTAGTCCTGTGTAGTGGGTTCACTAGGTTAGGACCTCATTCTGTGGTATGTCTGGTGCTGCTCCTGGTATGCCCTTTTACATTCCACATTGAGCAAGAGTTGGTCTCCCAACTTAGTGATTGTCAAAGCTTGAAGGATTAGGCAGGCCATGAAGTCGCAGATGTTACTGGTATATAATTATGCTGCTGATGAGCCAAACTCCGTTTTGGGCTAGATTTGTCCTTAGTGTGTCCCACTTACACTGCAATAGTGACAGACTACACAATGGAAGATGTCCTCATTATGGAGACAAGACATAAAGGCTGTGTGATGGTCAGTGCTATCATGGACAGACACATCTGTGACAGGTATATTGGTATGGATGTGGTCAACTAGGTTACTTCATGTTGGTTCCTTCACCGCCTGATGCAGGCCCAGTCTGGCAAATATATCCTTCAGGACTCAAGCCAGGACAGCCAGTGGTGGTAGTACCGAGCCACTCTTGGTGGTGGATATTGAAGTGACCTCCCCAGAGTACATTCTGTGCCGTTGCTTCCCTCAGAGCTTCCTCCAAGTGATGGTCAGTTGAGGGGGGGGGGGGATGGTAGATGATCAGCGTATTTCCTTGACATTGATCTGAATGGTGTCTGGATTTAATGTTGAGGACTCGCGGAGCCACTTCCACCCGACCATATACCACTGTGCCCCCACCTGGATTGACTTCTCCTCCTGCCCCTGCATAATGTGCTGGTTAAGTTGGGATAGGTAGGAATCAACAAACAAGGGCAGCCCCACAAGAGAGGTGGTGAAGAAAGGAATGGTCAACTGCAACAAAAGGCAGAGATCAAGAACAAAGAGGGATAACATGCCATGTTCACGTGCAAAAAGGATGCCATTGGTGACCATATTAGCCAATATTGTAAATGGTTTCCTTTCCTCAGACACTGTCCCCCGACCAGTCACCCCCTCCTCCTCTCTGTCCTCGCTAACCACTGGTTCATTTCCATCCCTCCAATCAGACTTTTATCCCTCCCACAACACTTAAACAAGTCACTAATGAGTTTCTGTGATTGGTGCATTATCCTTCATCATCTCTGCTGGCTTTGACAGTTGGTCTCATTATTCTTCTCCAATGCCTCTCCTCCCTCGCCTGTCACTTTAATTCTCCGCTCCACTCCCACTCTGACCTCAGCCTCTTACACTGTTCCAACGAAGCTCAACGTAAGCTCGAGGAACAGCACCTCATCTTTCGATTAGGCACTTTATAACCTTCTGGACTCAACCTCGAGTTCAACAATTTCAGACCATAACCTCTGCCCCTATTTTTTCACATGGCAGCTGTTGATGATTCTGCCATTCCCATTTACACCTCTTCTAGACCCATATTTTGTTTCTTTATTTGTCCCATTACCATCTCCCTTTGCTTTGTACTTTCATATCTTGTCATTTAATCACTCCTGCCTTCCACCCTATCACAGACCTTCCCTTTTGTTCTTTCCTCGCCCCTGCACTTGCTTAAAATCTGTTACATCTCTAACTTTTTCCAGTTGTGACGAAAGGTCATTGACCTGAAACGTTAACTCTGTTTCTCTCTCCACAGATGCTGCCTGACCTGAGTATTTCCAGCATTTTCTGTTTTTATTATTGCCTCTCCTCCCTTGTTGGTTCCACTGTTACCTATTCAATCATAGCCTGATTCGGCTATTCCCACCCCCTCGCAGTCAACTCTGAAGTCCCAAGAATCCATGCTTGGCCTCCTCCTCTTCATTTACATGCTGCCCCAGCATCATCTGAAGCCACAGGGTCAGCTTCCACATGTACACAGATGACGGTCAGTTCTAGTTCTTCATCTCTCTCAACCCTTCTGCTGCGTCTGCCATCATACTGCTTGTCGGACCCCCAGTCATGGATGAGAAGTAACTTCCTCCAGCTAACCACTGGGAAGGTTAAAGCCAGTCTTTGACCTCTGCTACAAATTCCCTCGCCACCAACTCCACCCCCCTCTACGGCTGCTGCCTCAAGCTGAACCGGACTGCTTACAACCTCGGTGACCCTTTCGACCCTGAGCTGAGCTTCCAACCTCGTGCTCCATTACAAAGATCACACAGCTCCAACCCTACTTCACCAACAAACTTGAGAACTTCAATGCTCCTCTGGCATCCTATCATTCACCATCGTAAACTTCAGCTCATCCAAAACTCTGCTGCCTCTATTCTATCCCACACCAAATCCTGCTCACCCATTGCCTGTCTTCACTAACCAACATTGGCTGCTGGGCTCAAAAGCCTCATTTAAAATTGGCTTATGAAGAGATTTTGAGTAGAATGGGCCTCTGGAGTTTAGAAGAATGAGGCGATCTCATTGAAACATATAATAATTTTTTTTTATAAAAAGAGGGCTTGACAGGGTAGATGCCAAGAGGCTGTTTTCCCTGGCTGGAGAATCCAGAACTAGGGGTCATAGTCTCAGGATAAGGGGTCAGCCATTTAGAACTGAGATGAGAAAAAATTTCTTCACTCAGAGGGTTTTGAATCTTTGGAATTTTCTACCCCCGAGGACTATGGATACTCAGTTGTTGAGTATATACAAGACAGAGATAATTGGGTCACGCCCCTTTTGGGGCGCTAACTTCGCCAGGGCGCTAAAAGAGCACCCCACGCCTGAAATTCACTGGTAGCGCCCCAAGAGGGAGGCGGAGCGCTACTGGAAGCACCCCGCTTCCCTCTTGGGGCGCTATGAGTGAACATCGGAGTGCTACGTGCGCTGCGGCACATCGTGCCGCGGTACTGCAGGCCGGCCCACCAGGGATCAGAGTGCCAGCAAAAGAGCCTGGCACTCGAGAAGTGCTCGGCTCACGGAGCGCAGCCGGCACCCCACTTGGGGGGGGGGGGGGGGGGGCTTCACAGGCGGCCAGCAACAAAAATGGCCACCCGGTACCTCCCCTTTAATTTGCACCGCCCCGGCCACAAGTAGGCCCCCTGGACCATCAGACATAGCGTCCGGCGGCGCTATCAAAGATCGTGGCCGGGGCACTGCGCAAGGCGATGATGTCATCGCCAGATGCGCTGTTACTGCTGTTGCTAACCTCCCGTTGAATTTCGCGGGAGGGGTTAGCAGTGCCGCGCCCGGGCACTAACAGGAGGTGCAAATCAACCAAATTTTTCCCCATAAGAGAATCATGGGATATGGGGATAGGGCAGAAAAGTGGAGTTGAAGTAGATGCTCAGCCATGATCTTACTGAATGGTGGAGCAGGCTCGAGGGGCCGTATGGCCTACTCTTATTTCTTATGTTCCTCTAAAGACTCTCAAAATTCCCCCCCTTTGACCAAACGTTCGGTCACTCCTCCTTTAGCTCAGTGTCCATTGTCCTTACACCACTGAAGTGCCTTAGATTGCTTTTGTACTTTAAAAGGTACTATATAAATGTAACCGTGACAGGATCTGAAACAGTATGGGTAGATCTAAGAATTTATATGTTCCAGTGGGCACAATCTGTTATTTAACTTACCGTAACCCTTTATAATCTTGAAGACTTCCATCAGGTCATCCCTAATCCTTCACAGAATAAAGAAAGCCTCAACTTCAAGACTTCCTTCGTAACTAAACCCTCATCAATGGTAATGTCCGAGTAAATCTACACAGCAACTTTTTCCAGGACTTAAACCCACAAAGATTTGGTTGGAGACTAGGCACTTATTCCTTAGGCTACAAAGGAAAAAAAATTAATTTAGCCTTTGACGTTAACTGTTATTTAGAGGGACCCAGTAGTTTAAACGTATTTATACAGGTTTTATTTTAATTGTAAATGATAGTCAAAGGATTTATAAACAGCATGTACATACAGGCAGACAACATATAAAAAAATATATTTTATTGACAGCAGAATAAAAGCAACAAGCAGCACGAAAGGAAAAGTCAAACTTAACTACAGTATGCATTAGCAGATATGCACAAACAATAAGATTCCTTTGACAAAATGTATAACTGGGCAAAGCAAGCTGAGAAAATATTCAATGTCACTGGTACACAGATAATATGCTAAATTCACTAAATTTGGAACATGATTAATTTTTTTTTTTATCGAAGTCTGTCCCAGCGCCAGATAGTGGCATCATCACATACAGCGATGAGAATACTGCTATCTCTGCTAAAACTGGTTTGTCGTATGGCTGCAGTGCATTTCGGATAAGCCAGTGTTGTGCATCTAAGAAAAAAAACAATTAAATTACAAAATAGTTGAAAGCTTAATTGCAGTATCAAAAAAAGTGCAGCAGCTCACCATGGTGGTATTTGCAAATGGTATGCCACAGAATGGACTTGGACTTCTCCATGTTGCAAGTTCTAATGTCAGCTGTACAAAAGTCAAGACACTTCCTCACATGGAAGTCTAGAAAATCTGAGCTTCAGTCACTCCAAGCAGTTCCTTATTAAATAAGCAGCTGATTAAGAGCAGCACCAGCAAAGGCCTAGGAGTGGTTTAACTAGCTGCTTCTCCAGGCGAGGGCTGCCATTGATACGGTTAAAATGAGGGGGGATTAAATGTACAGTATTTTAAACCACCGGACAATTAGTTTTTACGTGGAAGCAGTTTCTAAATCAAAAAAAGCTTTTTTAAAACGTTAAATTATATAGGGTGTGGGAGGTGGAAGAATGAAATCTGCTTAAAGTAGTCTCCATTTTATTAAGTAAAAGAAGTCTCACCAGTTCTTGACATTTTTGGAGAGCAGGCTCCATAGAAAGCAATAAGTCTATGATTTCAAAACCGCCGGAGAACTGCTTAACCCTGAGAAACCACATTATCTGCTGCCTTGATTTTGGCAAAAGTCATTTACAGAATAAGATAAGGAGAAAATACTAACTTAGCCTTATGAGGGTCTTCCACTTCAAGGTCCCACACATAGAGTTTTCCAACTTGATTACCTAAAGCCAGCATCTTTAAAAAAAAATCTAGATTGTAATAGTTGAATAGTTTCGAAGAAACCACTGACAAAAAAGCTAAGACAACAATGAAATCAACATATTTAAAGATACTAAAGAGATATCTTATATATTACTTATCGGGAGATCAAAAACCTCTATTCAGTAATCAATGACGACAATCCACTCAAAGAACAGTTCAATACAAAGCCTTTTTAACAAAAGTGAAGTAGGAGAAGGCCACTTGACTGCCCACAACACAAATTTAATAAAGGGGCAGCAGTACTTGCGTGATCCTAATCCTTCCCCCCCCCCACCGCAAACACGATTGTTCTTTGTATAGATATTGAACTTCTTTCAACAAACAAGGAAGATCATAACCTATGGGAGGGTTATTTGGTAACCACTTACCTCAGAATGATTGAGTAGTAAACTCTGCTGCAGAACGGGAATATACTTCTAAATTATACTAACTGAATATTTTAAGTGCACTTCTGCATACTTCATTCTTACCTTCTGCCAGAAGTCCATTGAGAACCTCATGTACCAGATATCACACTGACTGTAATCAAATCTTCCCAGTATAGTCACATTTGATTCATTTGGTTTTATTCTATCAATGTCATCTTCGATTTTGCTAGGTTTCCAGCACACAATGGCATTTTCGCAAGACTGAAATAGATAACATAGTTGTTAATCACTGCTCGTGGTCCTTGTGCATACAAGCTGAACTATAACAAATTCAGTTTATCTGACCCAAGTCAAAATAAATCAATTAATTTTATTAGAAATTCATTGAAATCTTTTGTAAAACTTAACACTCATCTTAAGGTTCTTTCTAAAATGCAGTCCTTAATCAACAGAAATATTTACTGTACAACAACTTGTATTTATATAGCACCTTTAATGTAGCAAAACTTCCAAGGCGCTTCATAGGAGAGTTAGTAAACAAAATTTAACACCGAGCCACCTTAGGAGAAATTAGGGCAGATGACCAAAAGCTAGGTTTTAAGGAGCGTCTTAAAAGGAGGAAAGAGAAGTAGAGAGGCTGAGAGATTTAGGGAGGGAATTCCAGAGCTTAGGGCCTCGGCAACTGAAGGCACACCCACCAATGGTGCAGCGACTGAAATTGAGGATGCGCAAGAGGCCAGAATTAGAGGAGTGCCGATATCTCAGTGGGGGGGTTGTGGGGCTGAAGGAGATTACATAGATAGGGAGGGATGAGGCAATGGAGGGATTTGAAAACAAGGATGGGAATTTTTAAAAATAAATCGAGGCGTTGCTTAACTGGGAGCCAATGTAGGTCAGGGGTGATGGGTGAATGGGACTTGGTGCGAGTTAGGCCACGGGCAACAACGTTTTGGATGATCTCAAGTTTACGTAGGATAGAACGTGGGAGGCCAGCCAGGAGTGCGTTGGAATAGTCAAGTCTAGAGGTAACAAAGGCATGGATGAAGGGTTTCAGCAGCAGATGAGCTGAGGCAGGCGATGTTACGGAGGTGGAATTAGCTATAAACCTCTTCAACAACAGCACTGTTAAAACCAAATGAAATTTCACTTGAGGGATTTTTAATTTCTGCACACCTTTTCCTGGGAAAAAAAAAGTAATTCATCACTATGCACCCATTTTTGACCTGAAACAGGCATCAACCTGCTTACAACCCTACTCCAATATAATGACAATAAGAAAGGCCACCAATTTATAATTTAGCCACCAAAATTATCTAAGTAGATTCCCATAAACATGGAAACTTGGAGGGTAAAAGTTCAGACAACTTTTAGCCAAATCAATGCTGCAAACAGGAACAAAATGTTTACCTTTGATAATATCAGATCTCCAAGCCACCGCACACAGTCCACATAATTCCTGTGTATGTCCCTTGTGGAGAAATCTGGAAAATGGATTTTCTGCGACACAAATGGCCTACAATCCAAAAGGACATTTTTATGAACAGTAAAAAAATACTAAAGTTCCATCTCTCCTCTAAAATAACTCAGACAAGACCATGAACATGGTTAATGGTGTTCAGAATGTAACTCATCATTAAAAAATACTTGCATTTATATAGCGGCTTATTACATCTCACCAACATCTTCATACACAATGAATTACTTTGAAGTGCAATAACAATTACGTAGGCAACAGGGGCACAGCAACCAGCCAGAAACAGCAATGACATGAATGATCAGTCAGTTTTGGTTGAGGATCGTTAGCCAGGACATCGAGAGAGCGGTGATCTTCTCCAAATAAGAACATAAGAAATAAGAGCAGGCCATTCAATGGGCCAGAAATTCAGGTCGGAGGCTTCCCGCGGGTGCAAGCCCCCAACCTGCACTTACCTAGCGCGCCTGCCGTTGTCCTGTGGGCCCGTGTGGGATTCCGATCCTGGGCCTCCTCCAGCTGCCGGTGTGCAGTGCTTGCGTATCCCGGGGGCGCAGTTAGTTCGAAGCGTCCCCTGGGATCACGTGGGCCATGGAGAGCCAATCGGAGCAGGGAATCTCCATTCATAGATTTGACAGGAAGACCTGTCAAATCTATGAATAGGGATCGGCCCCAAAACCGAATTAAAACTTCAAATAATTTTTTTTTTTTAAATCACATTTTTAAAATAACTATAAATTACATAAATTAACTATTTTAAACAAAAATTTAAATTTTTGAAAAAATTAATTGCAGTTTTTAACAGGGCTAAAAATAAACTTACCTTTCTTTAAAGTATTTAAAAAAGATAAACCTGTGGAAAAAATGTTTAAATTTCACTTAATTCACCACTTACCTTGTTAAAAGCAGGCCTTGCGCCTGCTTTTTCCCCGCGCAGCTGCCAGGGACTTACCCTCACGGGAAAACCTGAAAAAAAAGTGGAAGTTCGATGCGTGCGCGCTGCCTCTCCGGCGCACGCGTTTGACCTCCGAACCCCTTCCTTCAAGGGAACAGAAGTTCCGGTTTCCAGCGCATGCGCAAAACCGGCACTTTCGTTGGGTCTACAGGTGAGTACACAGCGCGTACTCACCCGTGGAGACCCGAATTTCTGCCCCAATGAGATTATGGCTGATCTTCTGCCTCAACTCCATTCACCGGCCCTATCGCCATATCCTTTGATGCCCTTACTAGTCAGAAATCTATCGACTTTTGTTTTGAATATACCCAATGACTGAGCCTCCACAGTCCTCTGGGGTAGAGAATTCCAAAGATTCACCACCCTCTGTGTGAAGAAATTTCTTCTCATCTCAGTCCTGAATGGCCTACCCTTTATCCTGAGGCTGTGGCCCTTGGTTCTAGACTCCCCAGCCATGGGAAACGTTCTCCCAGCATCCACCCTATCAAGCCCTGTAATAATTTTGTATGCTTCAATGAGATCCCCTCTCATTCTTCTGAATTCAAGAGAATACAGGCCTAGTTTACTCAATCTCTTCTCATACGACAGTCCCGCCATCCCAGGAATCAATCTCGTGAACCTTCGTTGCACTCCCTCTATGGCAAGTGCAAGGAGACCAAAATTGTACAGTACTCCAGGTGTGGTCTTACCAAGGCCCTACATAATTGGAGTAAGACTTCTTTACTCCTGTACTCAAATCCTCTTGTAATGAAGGCCAGCATACCATTTGCTTTCCTAATGGCTTGCTGCACCTGCACATTCACTTTCAGTGACTCATGTACAAGGACACCCAGGTCCCTTTGAACATCTGCATTCCCCAATCTTTCACCATTTAGGAAATACTCTGCCTTTCTGTTTTTTCTACCAAAGTGGATAACTTCACATTTATCCACATTATATTCCATCTGCCATGTTCTCGCCCACTCACTGAGCCTGTCGAGATCCCCTTGAAGCCTCTTCACATCTGACACTGCCACCTAGCTTCGTATCATCAGCAAATTTGGAAATATTACATTTAGTCCACTCATCCAAATCATTGATATAGATTGTGAATAGCTGGGGCCCAAGCACCGATCCTTGCGGTAACCCACTAGTCACAGCCTGCCATCCTGAAAAAGACCCGTTTATCCCTACTCTTTGTCTTCTGTCTGTTAACCAATTCTCAATCCATGCTAGTATATTACCCCCAATTCCGTGTGCCCTAATTTTGTTCACCAACCTCTTGTGTGGGACCTTATCGAAGGCCTTCTGAAATTCCAAATACACCACATCTACCGGTTCCCCTTTGTCTACTCCACTAGTTACATCCTCAAAGAACTCCAATAGGTACCAAGGGATCTTTAAAATCTACCTGGTCAACAAGGTCAGTTTAATGTCTTGTCCAAAAAATGGCAGCTCTGACAATGTAGCACTCCCAGAACACTGTATTGGAATTTCAATCTGGATTGTGAGCCAAGGTCTTGCAGTGGAGCTGGAATCCACAACTTTCTAATTCAAGTGAGAGTGGAACTAACTATGCAAAGTCAACACTCCAATTAGGCAAAGAACTTTCTTGTTAAAAATCATACTTGAAGTATTTAAAAAATAATTCTTTCTCCACTGAAGGTATCGATTTGAGGTTGCTTGGGGTTATTACACCAACATCAATCGAACTCTGGTACTTCGTCCAAGTGGTCATTCTTCCTGTGAAAGGCTAGACTGGGTGGAGGGGGAAATGGGGAAATGGAGAAATCACAGCTAAGCCCAGTCTATTGTCACCCGACGTTGACATACATGCACTTCCTTCAAGGGTCTCTGGAAAGCAGTTAGCAGATTTATTGGTTTTCCCATCCTTAACCAGGGGTAGTGAGGCCAACTGCAGTGCACCTCACAACTGAAATCAGCTAACCCACAACAGACCAGGGATCAAACTTAGGACTTTCATCATGTATATGGCTCAGCTAATTATCTCTGAAACATCAAAGGAGTATTTCCGCAGTTTCCTTAATGTGCATGTTACAAGGGTCAAAGACAGTTACAATCGTTTTTTTTAAATATAAACAAAGTCTACGGAGCTTTATGATAAAATTTTAGATCTTCCTTTGCTAGATTGTACAACGGTTCCAAATGGGATAAAAGTTAAAGTAAAAGGGGAGTAAACAAGAGCATCAATACCAATGTTCCCTGTAATTTTTGAGCCGCACGGCCCCTTTAACGGGCTGCGTGGCCCACTCAAAAATCTGCGCATGTGCGGTTTTTGCATTTAAAAGCCGGTGAGCCAGCTGTGCGGGTCTTCCAGAGTGCTGCGCAGCTGTACAGCTTAACGGGAACATTGATCAAGACCTACCTACTATTGATCGAGATACTTGTGCAAAAATGTGCAACAGCTTAGAAAGCAGAGAAGTAGAATTAGTTACAACATAGGAGTCCCTCTACAGTACAAGCTGAGGAGCTGGGAAACATAAAATCAAACAGAGTTTCCAGTACGAATGTGAACGTATGAATTCATAATGGAAAAGTTGACACTGGAAATGGGTGAAGATGTTCAGATTTTTATTACGTTATATAGACAGACGTAAAATTAAAGAGAGTCGCCATTTGAAGTCATGCACGAGTTTGCAGGTGTAAGATAAAGAAGTCCATTTATAATACCAACTGTATGGGGAATTAATATTGAGATCACATTTTTAAAAACCATGGAAGTGTAAATTCGAACCAAAGATGTCAGCATGAAAGTTTTTGCTAGCTTACTAGATTGAGTAAGGTCATTTAAAAAAAAATACATCCAATATAGTCTTTGCAACAGGCACTGAGTAGTAAGGTAGTGTTTTCGATCTCTCAGTTTTCCCATCTGTGAAGGCAGCAAAAAAGTAGCCAGTTCCACAACAAAATAAACTAGTAATAGTGAAAACAGGTCCAGGCAATGTGATATGAACAGGGCTGAGGGTTGAAGTATGTAATGGTTACCTGTTTGTTTTACTTGGGTTGTATTCATTTGATGCTTTAATAGCTTTTAGCATCCTTTCTGAGTTGATTCGCCACAGTTTAAGGGAATGATCCATGCCACAAGACATTATTTTCTCTCCAAGGAGATCAAAATCCTGCAAACAAAGAAAAACATAAGATATATAACACAATCTATTTTATATACTGAAAATGTTGAGTGGGTCGCAACATGTCTTTTATTCTTACATCAGGCTCTCTATTGAAAAGCCATTATAAGTGCCAACGTGTACCTGTGCTACCAGTTATGCGTCAATGTAAATGTCCAATTTCCATTTTAAATGCATCACAGTAATATTAGTTAGAAAAGCAGTGTCCCACATACCTACCAACTGGTGGGTCCATTGCTGGTTGCCTCTGGACTGTTATGTCGGATTTCAGCGTCACTTAGCTCAGTGGTAGCACTCTCACCCAGTCTGAAGACTGTGGGTTCACATCCCACTCCAGAGGCTTGAGCACATAATCTAGGCTGACATTTCAGCGCAACACTTGGTACTGCACTGTCGGAGGTGCCATCTTTCAGACGAGACGTTAAACTAAGGCCTCATCTGCCCTCTTGGGTGAATGTAAAAGGTCCCCATGCACTATTCAAAGAAGAGTAGGGCGGTTCTCCTGGTGTCCTGACCAATATTCATCCCTCAACCAACATAGTCAGATTATTTAGTCATTATCTCCCTGCTGTTTGTGGGACCTTGCTGTGTGGCTACCACATTTCCCTGCATGGCAACAGTGACTAGTACTTCATTAGCTTTGGGACATCCTGAGGTTGAGAAAGGCGCTATATAAAGCAAGCTCTTTCTTCATGTTCAGCCAGACATGTAGCCTCACCCATCAATTCTACAAATAAGTAAGCCTTTTCCTTCAATCTCCCCTTCCCCACTTAGATGGATAAGGGAGCTTCAGTGCCTTGATGCACTTCAACCCAACGGCCCCACGTCATTTTGGATCCTCAGCCCCACTCACTGCACTTTGGCCCACGCTCCTCCCCCTCTAAGAAACATTTTATACCTGGTTTCCCCCTCCCCACAATGAGCATAATTTTGTATTGGGGAGCCCCCTTCACTAAGCAGGTATTTTTGGACAATCCCTCCCCCAACCCACTTAAATATTTTGCCATACCCTGCTGAGCAACAATCTGTACACTGTTCACCCCGACACCAAGTAACATTTTGATGATTGTGCACCCCTTCCCCAATGATCAGGATTTTGTGCGTGACCTTTCCAACCCACTATGCACATTGTTCCACCTGCCCCCCACAACTAAGCAACATTTTTGTGGATGTGAACAACCCCCTGAGCAACATTTTCTACATAGCAGTCAACCCTACCCTCCAGAGGACATCTCACAGACTTCCCAACACCCACTGGCTAAGCGTGCTTCCGGGCTACACTATCCCTATCCTCCGCACTCCCTCCTCTCCACCCATCCCCGATTTAACCTTTCTTGACCAGAATGTTGTCCATAATCTTAACTCCCCGTGTGCAACGGCATTAAGAGAAAACACAAGTACTCAAGAAATGAAACATCTTGCAACATGTAGCACTTAGAAGTCAGACAACGTAGAGTTCCCTCTAGATCATCTTGCCGTTGACCCACGCAAACTCAAGAGCAACTCCTTATCTTTCAATACACTTCCTGCATTTTATCATTAAACCCTTAGGAGTCTAAATAGTGCCGCTAAGAGTCATTGGTCATTACTATAGAATGTTGTGCAAACTCAACACAGATAAGTAATATTGTCTTGAATGGAATTTTCAGGTTACCAACAGAAGCCAAATAATGGAACAGCACAGAATATCACTGGTCACTTACTGCACTCAGAACCTCATCTCGATGTCCTTCCACGCCTCCAAATATTGCAACTAAAGTGTCTGTCTGGATGTTCCAAAACCTTAGAGCATGATCTAGTGTGAAGCACAGGTTCCATTTAGCCTTTCAGATGAATTACTTCACAGAAGCTGTACAGTTTTTATCATTTTGAAAAGCTACAGGCTCCCAGAGTCCAGATTGAGTTACAAGTCTTAAACATCACTCACTTGTGCACTACATTTTTAAAAAGTGATTATTGTACCATGCAATTGTGACACAAACTTATTTTTAAACTTATGATAGAAGCTATAACATCACTCCAACATAGTATATCAAAAAAAATCAATAGGATTCAATAAATCAATTTTGAATTAAAAAATTTGCTGAATCTTCAAATCAAGATACAGAGACTCAGCTGGCCCAGGAGCGAAAACAGGTGGGGAGAAGCAGCATCTCTTTTTAAATGTTAAGTGTGCGGAAAATCAGATGGAACAGGGGAAAAAACACCAAGTACGCACAAAATCTAAATTGACTGCCTTGAATCTTTGTGAAATTGTTTTTGGGGATCTGGTTGGTGTACGAGAATGTGACCGGATATTGCATGGACCAATCAGCACATTTTTGGTTTTCTACAATGATTTACATTTCTACATTCTTTAGACACAAAACTTAGTATATATACCCCATTAATTTACACCTTTATCATGAAAAGGTCATTAAGAATAGACAAGCATTCCCCTGGCACATGTTTCAAAAACTCTACAAAAGATGTAGGTTGTAATGCAAGAACTTTATTTTCAACTTATTCCTCTCCAAGTTAATTTCTTCTTCCCATGCCACAATTACTACAGCATCCTTCTGCTCAGGCTGGTGGCTGGGATATGGCTACAGGAGCAACCCATGGCAACATTACCTCAAATCCCTCTCCCCTCCCAAAGGCTTCAACTCAGCAATTCCATCCAGCAGCATCTCTGAACTTGCAGTTCAGCATCAAGGAGATTCCAGATACAAACTCACATACCACCACTATACAGGAACCTAAGAGCAGAATTTAAAACTAAGCAGTTAATCTTAATTGCTATCTTACCTTTGCTTACAGAAAGCAGGAGATTTGGCTCTCTGGGGTGGAATTTCAGCTCATTGATTGCATTACCGTGTCCAACATAGTGCTACAATCAATAAAAAAGGGAAGAAAGCCACATCAGTTTCATCCACAATGAATAGTAAATACTTTTTAGGAATTAAAATTAATCATGAAGTTATTCTGTTCCTTTGAAATGCAGCAACTTACCGACTGAAAATAAAAACTTGAGTATTAAAGCATCAGTGTGTTTTGCAACCTTGTGATTTTCAACAGTTTTTCCGAAATTCAAAATACTTCCCAAATGAAATACAAGGCATCATAAGCATCACCATCTTTGACATCAGAAATAATAGTACTAATAGACAGGCCTTATCCACTGATCATACATTTCCCTTTTGTAGCTTATTGTGGAAGTTGTATTCAGGTTTTATATTTTCAAATTAAAGCAATTTTGTAAGTTAGTGCAGAGATATTTTGTTTGTCATCTTATCAAACAATAGGTCTTGAACTACTCCAAAAATTACTGGTTTAAGCCAAAATTCAATACAAACAGCAATTCCTGGATCATCAGTAGACACATTGGGGGGGAATTTTAACCCTCAAAAACGGTGGGATGGGGTTAGGTGGGATGTAAAAATGCTAAAAATTTCAAACCCGACCTCAACCTGCCCCAGGAGGCGGGTTGGTCATTTAAATATTATAATGAAGCTGCATGCCTCAGATTTAATCTCCATTTTAAATTTCACACTGGCCAGCCGGGTTTTCCAAGCCTCAGGAAACCAGGCAGTTAAAGGGAGGTGAGGACTGCTGGATCCAGCAGGCAAGTGCCTTTCAAATTACCTGCTAGATCCAGTTTACCTGTTACCCCATCGCCCCCCCAGCCACGATCACCCACCGACCTAACCCTTCTGATCTCCCCCCCCCCCCCCCACCCCCATCTCCGAACTTCCCTCCCTCTAACACCCCCGATCGATCCACACCCACTGATGTCTCTGACCACCGCCCCCCCCCCCCTACAACCCCAATGTCTCCGGACCCCCGATCGATCTCTCGCTCCTTTCTGCTTCACTCCCCGGCTGCAGCCTGGTGCCGCAGGCCTTCCCGCCCGCTTCTCAATCTGGCTGGCTGCGGCCGGGAAACGGAGACAAAAAATGATAATCAGGCCCTGCCATTAAATTCAGCGGGATCCAAGGGAAACCCATTCTTCTGAGTTTCCCAACTACAAAACTGTCCCCCACTCCCTCGCCACCTCCAAATTAATATCGGGGCCATTAGTTCCCTCCTCCCAACTAGACTGCCGATCCTCACAAATTTATGCAAACTCCGGCATTTCATGGAAAATATGCTCTGGCTTGAACTAGAAAAACCAAGCTAAGGCACTTGATGCTCATTTTCTTAGACCATGCAAGGCCTCAGCTGTTGTCTGATTACTGTCAGAAGTTTGACCCAAGAGGTTACTGTATCCTTTTTCTATCCAACATTTAATAGAGATACAATAGCAAAATACTGCAGATACTGGAAATCCGAAACAACAACAGAAAACGCTGGAAACACTCAGCAGGCCAGGCAGCATCTGTGGAGAGAGAAACAGAGTTAACGTTTCAGGTCGATGACCTTTCGTCACAACTGGAAAAAGTTAGAGATGTAACAGATTTTAAGCAGGTGCATAGGCAGGGAAAGGGGGGAGGGGAGGAAAGAACAAAAGGGACGGTCTGTGATAGGGTGGAAGGCAGGAGTGGTTAAATGTTGCAAATGGGGATGGCAGAATCATCAACAGCCGCCGCCTGAAAAAATAGGGGCTGAGGTTATAGTCTGAAATTGTTGAACTCAATGCCGAGTCCAGAAGGCTGTAAAGTGCCTAACAGAAAGATGAGGTGCTGTTCCTCGAGCTTCATTTGAACAGTGCAAGAGGCCGATGACAGAGAGGGAGTGGAGCGGAGAATTAAAGTGACAAGCGACCGGAAGCTCGGGGTCACCCTTAAGGACTGAATGGAGGTGTTCCGCAAAGCGGTCACCCAATCTGCATTCGGTCTCCCCAGAGTAGAGGAGACCGCATCGTGAGCAGTGAATACAGTATACGAAATTGCAAGTAGTACAAGGAAATCGCTGTTTCACCCGGAAGGAGTGTTTGGGGCCCTCTGGACTCTGCATTGAGTTCAACAATTTCAGACTATAACCTCAGCCCCTATTTTTTCAGGCGGCAGCTGTTGATGATTCTGCCATCCCCATTTGCAACATTTAACCACTCCTGCCTTCCACCCTATCACAGACCGTCCCTTTTGTTCTTTCCTCCCCTCCCCGCTTTCCCTGCCTCTGCACCTGCTTAAAATCTGTTACATCTCTAACTTTTTCCAGTTCTGACAAAGGGTCACAGACCTGAAACATTAACTCTGTTTCTCTCTCTCCACAGATGCTGCCTGACCTGCTGAGTGTTTTCAGCATTTTCTGTTGTTATTTAATAGAGATGTTTATTATTGCAATATCAAAAGAGCTCTAGCTTTCTAGGGCAGATCAAAGAAGTCATGAAATGCAGGAAGTTGATTCAAAAGTCACAAAAAAGTAAACACATCCCTGTTATTTTCCCCCCACTTAACTAGACCGGTTTGATTTATGAATTACTTCGCTTAAAGACAAATAATAAACCCAATGGTTCAGAATTCAAACAATTTAAAAAAATAAAATGTATAAATTTACAATCACAGCAGCATAGATATTTAGTAGGGCAATAGATCACTGAAACACAAGCTGTGAACTGAATTTAACAGGAGTCATCCTAGAATATTATATTTGACAGTACTTGTACAGTATTTGCTCCTGCTTGGTTTTATAGGGAAAGAAAAGAGGAAGCACTGGCAAAATCCAGTCAGTACTAACCTACAGAAATTTTATTCTAGCCCAGAGTACAGCATTCACAACTGGTTGTACTCACCTTAATGCACTGCATGGAGATAGGATTAATAATTCGGATAATGCCCCTCGATCCTGCCACAGCCAGGAGGGGATGGCTTGTATTACTGTCATAGGTCCATGCACATGTGTAGAAGTTTTCATCTGTCTGAACAGCTCCAGAGTTAGAGTCAATACAGAATGAAACCTCATTGGTAATTTCTCTTTGCCCCTATATCTCTTTTGTAACTGCAATGCCTTCTCCTGTCAGGACTAGGAAACAATCTTACTCAAGACTTATCCATGACAATTGCTGGCTATGCAATCAATAGGACTTGCGCACCAACTGGGCACGGTAAATTTTCTTCAATCTCCTAAGATGTTATCGCCTCACCCACAGGAGCACGTCAAGCAGATTTCTGTTACTAACTAACAAGTAGTTAAGTCAAGTTTACTGCCCCTTTTAAAATTAGTTTTAGCTTTCACCAGATCTGGTTAGCTGCTAGTAAAAAAAACTCAAAAAAATCTTTCAAATTATTTTAAAATCTACCCTTATGCTGGCATTTCTACCGTAGAAAATAAGGATATTCAATTATGTTGCAGTAATTTAAATAGGTACCATTGTTGGATGAAACCAACAGTCCCTGGACTTTACTCCCCTCACCAAAAAATTGACCAAACAATTATAATCCACAGAGTGGCACTTTAAAATTTCAGGCAATTACTGACACAAAAGTACATGTTAACTGAAGCTAATTCCAATTAGTGTTGATTTTACATCTATCATGTAATTATTTCTATATTCCAAGAAGGATACATCAGCATCCACATACGACTGCAGTAATCGTATTTCCCCTTGTGAATGACATTCATAAAGTGTGACCTAGCCCAAACAAAGAGAGAGAGAGAATTAGAATATATATGAACATATGATGAAACATTGCATTCATTAGTAACTGAATTGAAATTGTCCAAATTTATTTGCCAAGAGGTAAGATAGCCTTTTGGGGGCAGGGGAGAGAGCAAGAGAAAGAAGGCATACCTCATTACTCACATCAGTTTCTACCTGAGCTACACTTGTACAGTCAAGAGTGTTACCACAGGAAGCAACAGTCAAGATTGCTTTGATGGGGTGAGTCAGACATGTAACGTTACTCAGTTGGGTTTAAAAATGTGGCCTACTTTGATACGTGATTTTTACTAAAACTTTTTAAGTTTGTACATTCGTTGGCCCATTATACATTGTATTTTCGAAAAGTGAAAAATGAAATTTGTGGCATGACATTTTTGTTAATCAAACTTAATGTTAATGCAACTTAAGACACTGACCCGGTTGCTACCAACTGTGGCAAATACCAAAGGATCTCCCTCCTTACTGTGCCAGTTAAACTGCACTCCAAAAAGTGGTTGACCGTGATCCTCCTAAAAAAGAACATGAAGAATAATATTTCTCTCTTTAGTAAAAGTTAGTTTGGAGCATCACAAAACATCAGAATATCAAACACCGCTGCCAAGGTAAATGGCATTGTTAATGTCCCTGTAGTTAGTACGTAGGTGCATAGGACCATCCAGGTGGAACTCTGTCTTCCAATTTTCCTCACTGCATGCAAGAAGATGTTGACTCCACATCTTCCTATTCAACAAAGTTCAGATCATAGAAATCGAACTGTTGTTTGTCCTTCATTACACAGCTTTGAGCATCAACACTCAGTGCCTCCACACTATCCAGTAAGCCTACTTGAGATATAAACTACATCTAATGACTTCTGATCATATATCCTTTACATAGTCTGGACAACACAGTTCAAAATTTTTTTTGTTTAAAAAAGTATATTGAAGTGGATTCCAGTTTCTGGCTTTTGGTGAACTATTTTCCCTAGATTACAAAGGCAAACTGAGGTTTCTAAATACTACTTTCTGTTTATATCATTAAATACGACCTTCTGTCACTTGCATTCCTTGGTTAATCAATATCCAATAGAAGGCTTTAATGATAATTTTGCAAACAGGATTCAAACATCTTCAGAAAATGTAAGTGCCATTTATGACTTCTTAGAAAAAATATTTAACAAACATTCTGATAAGTACATGAGGGAGAAAGAATTAGGATATGTTGATACGATAAGATGAAGTAAGGAGGCTCGTGTGGAGCATAAACACTGGCATGGACCTTTTGGGCCGAATGGCCTGTTTCTGTAATGTAAAATTCTACGTAATTCTTATGTCCTCCTGAAATCTGCACTATCATCCTCACTGTTTACTACATTTCCGACTGGAAAAACTGTGTTCAGAAAATTCCTGAAGAAAGATACGTTACCTATCCTTATATGGTGAGTTTCATTTTTTTTTTAAAAAACATTGCTCACACACCACCAATGTTCCCTTTCATTTTTTTTTGGGTGCACGGCCCATTCAAAATACTGCACATGCGCGGATTTTCCTATTTAAAAGCCAGTGAGCCGGCTGCACGGGAGCTGCAGCTCGCTACACAGCTTAAAGGAAATTATAGTGTCCAATTCTGGGCACCACACTTTAGGTAGGATGTCAAGGCCTTGGAGAGGGTGCAGAGGACATTTACTAGTATGATACCAAATGAGGGACTTCAGTTATGTGGAGAGACTAGAGAAGCTGGGATTATTCTCCTTAAGCGCAGAGAAGGTTAAGGGGAGAATTAATAGAGATGTTCAAAATTATGAAGCGGTTTGATAAGAGATAGGAGAAACTTTTTCCACTGGCAGGAAGGTCAGTAACCATGAGGACACAGATTTAAGGTAATTGGCAAAAGAACCAGAGGGGAGATGAGAATTTTTTTTTAGGCAGCGAGTTATGATCAGGAATGCACTGCCTGAAAAGGTAATGGCAGCAGATTAAATAATAATTTTCAAAAAATAATTGGATGTTTACTTGAAAAGGAAAAATTTGCATAGCTCTAGGGAAAGAGCAGAGGGGTGGGGCTAATTGGATAGCTCTTTCTAAGAACCGGCACAGGAATGATGGGCCGAATGGCCGCCTTCTGTGCTGTATGATTCTAGTTACGACATCAGCTACTGATATATTCTTCCAGACACAAACCTTAAGACTGTTGACACATTTAAAGGAATATTTGCATTTCTTGGACTTCCACTTTCCCTTCCCCCAGCTCTTTCGTCCAGGGACGTTTGGTGTGTTTGTAGGGGTGTCTGGTCGCTCTGTATTTGTACCACTCTCTATACTGGCAGCATCATCCTGTAAAGAAAACACAATACAGCAATAAGCTAAAACAAAAACAATCCCACAAATGGTGCCACATAACATCTCTTTTGGAGCTACTTCGATCTTAGCAATGTACAACAGCATGAGACAGCATTGCTGAACTACTCTGATCAACAAGAGCTATCACCATTATTAAAAACACTGAATATTTAAAAAAAGAGTTGAGCACAATTGAAGTGTAAACATATGTTACTTTCAGAGTATAACTTGGGAACATATGGGTAGTTTCATTCTGTCTCACTCAAAACGACCAGCTGCAGGGACAAAAAAAATTGCACCAATTTTAAAAAGCATGTCTATTAGTTAGTCAAACCAATAATAGAATATCTATGTTCTGGTTTCATTTTTCAGCTCAGCTCCAACATGAGACACCTGATATGTGAAACACTGGTCAATGGTAAAACTTGTCACGTATACACAAACATCATGAACTGATAACTTTGACAACTAGTCCATTATAAATAATATCAATAATACATTAATATTTAATGTCTTTTAGTATCTTATTTGTCTTCCGCATATTACTTAAGACTTCCCAAGGATAGGAACTTGCCAGATCCATGACATTTCTTTTACAGCTTATCAGCAAATTTTTATTGACAACTTCTCCTCTTTGAAAGTTGGTTCAAATGGTAAAACAAATATATTGCAGAAGTATCAGCTCAGTGTGTCACAAAAGTAGAGACACAATAAAGCATCATGTCACATCTGATACTTCTGAACGTCATTATTCATGCTAACTCAATAAATATGCAAACACACAACTCTTAAAACCATATGCAGAAGAATCATGATGAACATGCCACCTGATTACAAAAGTTAGGCATCACACTTTAGGAAAATGCAAGCTGTGCACATGACTCCTCACACAGTGAACTGCTATCTCAGGAGGCTATGCTTTTTACAGGTATGGCAGGGGCAAATAAAATTGTAGTCAGGTCCCCACCCAGGCTACTGTCACAGGAAACAAGATTTACTGTTGTCCCTCCACAGTTAGCTTTAATTTGAAGACATTACAGGAGAAGCTGTTCTCAACAGTTGTAACCGCATACCAATAAAACAAGTATGGTTAAGACTATACTGCAAAACTTCCATACATCAGAGAAAGTAAAGGAAAGACAATTTAAAAATACAAAAAAAAGAAACCTGACATATCAAACACATGGAAGAAAAATATTGAAAGGTACAAGAGCAGGAAGTAGGATTAAAATAGATGGCTCCAAAGTGAACCTAGCATTAACAGGAATTGTGGACCAAAAGAACCCCTTCTGTACCAGAATATGTACCAGTCTACAGTTTAAGCAGTAGAATCCAATTGGAAATTTGTCAAGTGTGTAAAGAACACTCAGCTCCACCTAGCCCTGCAAACCATGGGCAGCTTACCAATACTATGTAAGCTATGTGGGTTTACCTGGTTGAACTCCAGGAAAAGCCCTGTGCACATCTGGCGGTCCTTTAGCCTTGTCTGCTAACCTGCACCTAAACTCTCTGGACTTAGGTAAGTGAGGTGTGTCCCTATGGGGAATATGTCTCGACTCTATTGAGCAACTGAAAATTCTGCATAAATTTCTCAGTTACTGGATTTGGAGAGCACAGTGATGGGTTTGCGCTCATCAGATATATGGCACCAAAAAGAGACAAAATGGGGAGAGAGTCAGGACATGCTTTTCTATAATTTTCCACTGTTCTTAGGCAGTAACTTCCCTGTCCAATTTAGCTCCCACTGCACCAAGAGCCATAGTGCAGGGAGTAAATTCAGCACAAGGCCCCCTCTACCCAGCACTTTCCCAAATTAGTACCAACGCAGATCAACCAGATTCTGGGTCTGCTGACTAATAGTAACCATATCAAAACCAACATCAACAGGACAGTTTCATTCACCAGACCACCACTTCTTTCTCAATCCTATTTTTTTAATCTATATGCTGCAACTCGGCGACATCACCCAAAAACATAGCATCAGTTTCCACATGTACACTGCTGACAGCCAGCTCTCTCGACGTCTCCACTGTCTCTAAATTGTCAGACTGCTTGTCTAACATCCAGTACTGGATGAGCAGAAATTTCCTCCAACTAAATATTGGGAAGACCGAAGCCATTGTCCCCGTCACAAACTCCGTTCCCTTGCCACTGACTCCATCCCTCTCCCTGGCAACTACCTGAGGTTAAACCAGACTGTTCGCAACCTTGGTATCATATTTGACCCTGCGATGAGCTTCCCACCACATATGCGCACCATCACTAAGACCACCTATTTCCATCTCCAGAACATTGCTCAACTCCGCCCCTGCCTCAGCTCATCTGCTGCGGAAAGTTTCATTCATGTATTTCCAACACATTCCTGGCCGGCCTCCCACGTTCGACCCCCTGTAAACTTGAGGTCATCCAAAACTCGGCTGCCCGTGTCCTAACTCGCACCAAGTCCCATTCGCCATCATCCCTGTGCTCGCTGACCTACATTGACTCCCAGTTAAGCAACACCCCGATTTTAAAATGCTCATCCTTGTTTTCAAATCCCTCCTATGGCCTTGCCCCCTCCCTATCTCTGTAATCTCCTCCAGCCCCACAACCCTCCGAGCTATCTGCGCTCCACCAATTCTGGCCTCTTGAGCATCCCCAAATGTAATCGCTACATCATTGGTAGCCTGCCTTCAGCTGCCAAGGCCCTAAGCTCTAGAATTTTTTGAGGATGTAACTGGTAGAATAGATAAGGGAGAACCAGTGGATGTGGTGTATTTGGACTTTCAGAAGGCTTTCGATAAGGTCCCACATAAGAGATTAGCGTGCAAAGTTAAAGCACATGGGATTGGGGGTAAGGTACTGACTTGGATAGAAAACTGGTTGGCAGACAGGAAGCAAAGAGTTGGAGTAAACGGGTCTTTTTCCGAGTGGCAGGCACTGACTAGTGGGGTACCGCAGGGATCGGTGCTGGGAACCCAGTTATTCACAATATATATTAATGATCTAGACGAGGGAACTAGATGTAATATCTCCAAGTTTGCAGACGACACAAAGCTGGGTGGGCGTGTGTGCTGTGAGGAGGATGCAGAGAAACTCCAGTATGATTTGGACAGGTTGGGTGATTGGGCAGATGCAGTATAATGTGGATAAATGCGAGGTTATCCACTTTGGTGGCAAAAACAGGAAGGCAGATTATTATCTGAATGGCAATAGATTGGGAAAAGAGGAAGTGCAACGAGACCTGGGTGTCCTTGTGCACCAGTCACTGAAAGTAAGCATGCAGGTGCAGCAGGCAGTTAAGAAGGCAAATGGTATGTTGGCCTTCATAGCGAGAGGATTCGAGTACAGGAGCAAGGATGTCTTGCCGCAGTTGTACAGGGCCTTGGTGAGACCACACCTTGAGTATTGTGTGCAGTTTTGGTCGCCTTATCTGAGGAAGGATGTTCTTGCCATGGAGAGAGTGCAGCGAAGATTCACCAGACTGATACCTGGGATGGCAGGAATGATGTATGAAGAGAGATTGGGTCGATTAGGCTTATATTCGCTAGAGTTTAGAAGAATGAGAGGGGATCTCATTGAAACTTATAAAATTCTAACAGGACTAGACAGACTAGATGCAGGAAGGATGTTCCCGATGGCGGGGGAGTCCAGAACCTGGGGTCACAGTCTAAGGATAAGGGGTAAGCCATTTAGGACTGAGATGAGGAGGAATTTCTTCACCCAGAGAGTGGTGAACCTGTGGAATTCTCTACCACAGAAGGCGGTTGAGGCCAATTCATTAAATATATTCAAGAAGGAATTAAATATATTTCTTAAGGCTAAGGGGATCAAGGGATATGGGGAGAAAGCAGGGACAGGGTACTGAATTTGGATGATCAGCCATGATCACACTGAATGGCGGAGCAGGCTCGAGGGGCCGAATGGCCTACTCCTGCTTCTATCTTCTATGTTTCTATGTTTACCTCCCTAAACCGCTCCGTCTCTCTACCTCTTTTTCCTCCTTTAAGGCGCTCCTTAAAACATAGCTCTCATCTGCCCTAATATCTCATGTGGCTCGGTATCAAATTTTGTTTTATAACGCTCCTGTGAAGAGCCTCGGGACGTTTTAATAAGTTAAAGGCGCTATGTAAATACATTGTAATAGCTGCTTGTAGTCACAACAATGAGAAGTCGCACACCACCAGGTTATAGTCCAACAGTTTTATTTAAAATTACGAGCTTTCGGAGCTGTACCTGAAGAAGGAGCAGCGCTCCGAAAGCTCGTAATTTTAAATAAAACTGTTGGACTATAACCTGGTGTTGTGCGACTTCTCATTGTTGTCCACCCCAGTCCAACACCGGCATCTCCGCATCATGTAGTCACAACGTGCGCACAGTAGGTGGAGATAACACCAGAAGCCACAGCATGGTACCAGCATTCAGGATGCAATAACTGAAATGAAGCCCGTGCCGATAAACCGGGCGATTCCTTTCCAATAGCGAGTTTTATGTTCACACTTTGAGTACTGGGGTCGCGACGTTGTCCCTTCCAGCCGCAGTGCCTGTGGGTTTAAAACTCTCTCCCACCCACCACCTCCCCCCAGACTGAGTCACATCACACTGACGATGTTAAAGTGAAGCCGAGCCGCGGGGAGAGGGCGAGCAAGCGGCGCTTCTCACTCTTCTTCCCTCCGCACCAGAGGCCTCCCCAGGTCCCAACCTGAGGGGCGGCTGAAGTTTTAAACAAAATGGTCATTCTAAATGGCCGGTGATAACGCCGCTGCGACCCCACCGCCTGCCCGAGTCGACCCCCCGTTAAGTGCGCTCTGTCGGGACTCACGTTTTCATCTCCGGACACGTCCGGGTTGCTGTTCTCGTCGCTGAGTTTCTGTCTCTTGGCCGGCATGTCGCCTCGCGCCGCGCTCTCCGACATGATGCGCACAAAGAGAGCGCGTCACGCCGCAAAGCCAGCGCGTCGCCCCCCCCCAAAACTGTCGCAAAGAGCACGCCGCCAATCATATGGTCGTGAAGTGCGGCCCAGTCTGCCTGTTCTCTCTACTTGCCGGCGGCTGCAATGCTGTAGCTTAAGAGCGTTGTTCAGTACCGCTCCACTAACGTCAGCTGCCAAAATACCCGGTGCTGCTGTAGACTCGCCTGGTGCTAATCTTTCATGGTTTGCCAATGTAGAGGTGCACATTCTGGTTTGTCTAATGCACTGATATCGGCGTTAGTTAAGAACTGTTCAGTGCTTCACCTGTAAGTTATCTCTTTGGCTGCAAGTGTGAAAGGAGACTTGAAATATCAGGTTCAAAATGAGTTCTGTCTGCTCTACCCCTGGTATTTTCCTGTAATAAATGCAACACCTGTCCATTGATTGTATTGGCCAGGGTGATGATGCACTCCAGGCACCGCGGCGCCCACCAGTGAGCGGGTGAGGAGCTGCTGAAGAGAGAGGGATAGCGAGTGTGTCTCTCTTTGAGAGGAGGTGGTGCCTGGAGAGAGAGAGAGAGAGAGAGAAACTTCAAAGAGGGGAGCATTCACCAACTGCCTCCCCTACCATTCATTGCTCTCCATATTGAGAGAGGGAGAGTGGGGAGGAAAAAAGAGCAACAACAATTCTATCTGTTTGGAAGGAGGGAGAGCCGAATCTACAAGCAACAGGTGGATGGTTCTGGTGCACTCTCCACAAGAGACTTTGTTTCATTGTAGGTGGGGGGAGGAAAGAAGAAAAGGCCAGAACATCGTGGGGGGTTTGTGTGAGTGTGTGCAGCCTTGTCAATAACTGGGCTGCACACACCACCACTGAGAACCCCTCCCCCATTGCCTGGCCCGGGATAGCTGGAACTGCCTGGGTGAAGTCACCTCTTCATTTACATCGTTAAGACCTGGTGGAGGGACTGTGCCTGGGCGTCTCCAGCTATCCCCAGGTGAAGACATCTTCTCCCCCCACCAGAAGAGGAGACCACCATCAAAGACTTGATTTTCCATCAGGAGAGTGCACCCCCTGCCATCACCCACCAACCCACCATCGGAGGGCAGCGACCCCGCCGCTGCGGCCTCCCTCCCTCTCTCTCTTTGGTTTCTCTCTCTGCCTCTCCAAAAGGCACCTTAAACTTAAAAAAAAACTGACTTAATTGCTCATTGAGCAGAGGGGAGAAGGCCCCTCTCCCATTAAGACAACAAGGGGAGGGGTTAAACATTAAAACTGCACCCTCTGCTCGTAGAGCACACCAAGGCCATTAACACCATCAGGCCTGAGACTAGGGGTGAGTGTAGCCCTTCGAAGATTGACCCCATGATGGCGACTCCATCTTCGCCGGTGGCAGGGCCAGCAAGGTCGGATGCGACGGCCACGGCTAATCCCGCTGCTTCTGCTGCCCTGTCACCGTTTTCGCTTAATCACAAAAAAACACGGGGTGAAGAGCTACACTCACCCCAATATGACTATCGAGACCTGCGTTAAAGCCATGGCCGGGGTCGTCGGCCCCTCGGCCATCATAGCAGCCTCGAAAATGTACGGCAAGGCTGTGTTCTTCCTGCGGTCAGAGCGGGCGGTGGCCCTGGCCGTAACAAAGGGGCTCACCATGGGCGGGACCTTCCTGCCGGTGGATCCTCTCGAGGCCACCGCGCAGAGGATCATAATCTCAAACGTCCCGCCCTTTGTTACTGGTGAGCTCCTCCTCCCCCACCTACGTCAACTGGGGGAGCTGAGATCGGGGATTACGCCAATCCCGCTCGGCTGCAGGGAGGCCAGCCTCTGGCACATCTTCTTCCAGCACCAGCTTTTCATTCAGCTGGCGCAGGAGGAGGACACCGAGGGCGCGTTTATTGTCCGCCACGAGGGGACCGCCTACCGCGTCTTTTGGACGTCGGACGGTGTGCGCTGCCACGCCTGTAAGGAGGTGGGGCACCTAAGAAAGAACTGCCCCGCCTCCAAGGCCGCCAAAACATCTGGGGCGGCCGAGGCTGGTGCCGCCGCCGCTCCTCCCCCCAATTCCGTCTGCGCGTTCACGACACCTGATGTGCGGTGGACATCGGAGGTCAACATCACCACGGCCTCCGGCGGGGGGGAGGGGTAGCGTCCGGCCAGAAAGAAGGCGCGGGGGAAAAGTAAAAATATTTGGGCAGATCCCCTCGTAGAACAAGATGACCTGCCGGAGCTCATGCCCGTGCTTCTCGCGGACTTGGCGGCGGAGCTCCGGAGTAAGAGGGACCTCATACCCGAGCCTGTAACCGCAACCGCCGTGACGGAAAAGTCAAGACCTGCGGTCGGGCTCGGGCCCGGGGGACCCAAGAAGCAACCCGAACGACAGGAGGAGGCGGAGGGGGAGGCCTCGGCAGACATGGAGGTCTCCCTGCCTCCGTGTCCCTCCGTACTAAAAAGGAGGCGCGAGTCCCTGGAGGAGGGGGAGGACCACGAGGAACAGGGTCCCTCCTCGCAAGGGGAGTTGTCGGGTGCCGCGCCCCCCCCACCGTCACCACCAGTATTCGGCAGGAGTCGCCTGTCCCTCGGGAGGGTACGACAGATGAGTCTGTCCAGCCTGTGCCTCCCAGGGATGGGGAAGAGACCCTGCTCCTGGGGGGGGGGCGCGGAACTACCCACGACGGTAACATTAGAAGAACCGTTACTTCTCGCCATGTCGGGTGCCCTGGGGACTGGGGTGGGCGAGGCCGTCGAGGCTGAGCCTGCCCAAAACAGTCGAGACATCCCCCAGGTGTTGCTCGACATGGTCGAGAATCTCGATCAAGCTCCCCAGTCCGCTGGGTCGGAGGCTGGTGGCGATGAAGGGGAAGGCCCCCTTACTCCGTCTCCGACGCTGGCACCGGGGGTGCTGGGATTAAGTTTCTCCACGGTTTCCCCGTGCACCCCGGTGCCTGGGGCGGAGGGGGACCCCGAACCGCCGCCGCTTCCTGACCCGGCACCCCTGGAGGAGCCCAGGGAGGAATCCTCTGCCGCCGATCCTGGGGGTGGGATCGAGGCGGAGTCGGGGCTGGCCGATGACGACCCCCCGGAGGAGGACAGGGACCCGGCGGAGGGCACCGATGATGACATGGACTCCGTCACCAGCGAGGCGGCGGATATCCTCGTGCCCCCCTCCGAGTCCCCCCTCATCCCCGTTGTGGAACTCCGGGACTTTATGGCCACGTGCCAGGGTCGCCACGATAAAATCCGGCTGGCCCTCGAAAGATGGTCGGATCTGGCGCTGCTCGTCATCTCCATCCGCGCCACCGCCAAAACCATGAGCGCGGACGAGGGCGTGAGCCCGGACGAGCTGCGTCGGATCCAAAAGTTCCTCGCTGGGCTGCTGGGGGAGTGGCGGTCGACTAGCGGCCGCTCTCCCTTCTTCCCGTTAGGTTTAAGTAGAGGTTGCACTATGCTCTTGTCATGAAGATAACCATAGCCAGCCTCAACATCAACGGCAGCAGAGATGCGCGCCGTAGATTTAATAACTTCTCGGTCCTCCGGGACGGGAGGTATGCGGTGTGCTTCCTGCAGGAAACACACCGTTCCGGAGGACGAGGCAACGTGGCTCCTGGAGTGGCAAGGAGGGGTCAGCATGAGTCACCTCTCCAACTATTCCTGCGGGGTGGCTATCTTGCTGGCCCCACATTTTCAGCCGGAGGTCTTGGGGGTCAAGGAGCACGTGCCGGGCCGCTTGCTCCAGGTCACTGTCCGCCTGGGGGGCGTGCCGCTCCATCTAGTGAACGTGTACGCCCCCTAGACCGGTGCGCAGCAAGTGCGCTTCTTTGAAGAAGTGTCCGCTCTTCTGGGCTCCGTCGACGTGGGCGAGTGCGTCATCCTCGGGGGGATTTTAATTGTACCCTCGAGGTGAGGGACCGTTCGGGTCCCCCGCGTTGCCCGGCGGCGATGGAGAAGTTGAGGGACCTGGTCGGGTCCTTCGACTTGGTGGACGTCTGGCGAAATCTCCATCCCGACTCCAGCGCCTTCACTTACGTGAGGTCAGGAGGAGGAAGGTCCAGAATCGACCGCCTTTACATTTCCCGGCCGTACGTCTCCTGCGTTCCGGCGGCTTCCATGCGGCCGGTGCCGTGCACGGACCACCACCTTGTGTGGGCGGAGCTCGCTCCGTTGCGCGCGCCGGGGGGGGTCCGCATACTGGCATTTTAACAAACTGCTGCTGGAGGACGAGCGGTTCTGGGATTCGTTTCGTCGGTTCTGGGCCGACTGGAGAAGGAAGCTGGGGGGCTTCCCCTCCTTGAGGCTATGGTGGGACGTGGGCAAGGCTCACGTCCGTCTCTTCTGTCACGAGTACGCGAGGGGGTCGACCAAGAGGTGGGAGGCCCGGGTCGGGCGGTTGGAGAGGGAGGTGCTCGACCTGGAGTCCCGTCTCGGTCAAGTCGTCGAGGACCCGGCCCTGCGGAAGGTGTACAAAGAGAAGAAGGGCGCGCTGAGGTAACAGCAGCTCGTCGGGTCCCGAGGCGCGTCCGTGAGGTCGCGGATCCAGATCCTCCGGGAACTGGACCGCGGCTCCTCCTACTTGCTGGAAAAAAGATGGGGGGGTCCGTAAGCAGCTCTTGGGGCTGCTGGCCGACGACGGATCTCTAGTCTCGGATCCGGAGGGGATCAGCGCGGAGACCCGGGCCTATTACGGGGCTCTGTTCTCTTCGGATCCGTCCAGCGAGGATGCGCGCAGAGTTTTGTGGGAGGACCTGCCGAAGGTTGGCCCGGAGGGCGCTGAAAAATTGGACGCTCCACTAAGCCTGGCAGAGCTGACCGGCGCCCTCGGCCAGCTCTCGAGGGAAAGTCCCAGGGGCTGGACGGGCTGACCGTGGAGTTCCACAGGGCGTTCTGGGACGTCTTGGGGGCGACTACGCGCGGGTCCTGGGGGAAAGTCTGGCGACCGGGGAGATGCCCCTCTCTTGGCGCAGGGCGGTCATTGTCCTGCTGCCTAAGAAGGGCGATCTCCGCCTTCTTAAGAACTGGCGCCCGGTCTCCCTCCTCAGCACGGACTACAAAATTTTTGCTAGGGCTATGTCTGCTCGCCTTGGCACCGTGCTGGCCCACATGATCCACCCCGACCATTCCTACACGGTCCCAGGCCAGAGCATCCACGACAACATCCATCTGGTCCGGGACCTGGTCCACCATTCCCAGAGGGCTGGTCTGTCGGTCGCCTTCCTTTCCCTGGATCAGGAGAAGGCGTTCGACAGGGTGGATCACGAGTATCTTTTCGGAACTCTGTGCGCATTCGGGTTCGGAGCGCATTTCGTCGCCCGGATCCGACTTCTGTATGCCGCCGCGGAGTGTCTGATAAAAGTTAACGGGTCTTTGACGGCGCCCCTTCGCTTCAGGAGCGGGGTGCGCCAGGGATGCCCCATGTCCGGTCAGTTATACGCCGTCTGCATGGAGCCTTTCCTGCGCCTCTTGCGGAAGAGGTTGACGGGACTGGCTCTGCAAGGGCCGGGCGTGGAGGTCGTCCTCTCGGCTTACGCCGATGACGTGCTCCTCATGGTCACAGATCCCGTCGACTTGCGGAGGATGCGGGAATGCCAGCAGATTTACTCGGACGCATCCTCCGCCAGGATCAACTGGGAGAAATGTTCTTGACTCCTGGTGGGCCAGTGGCGGGTGGACTCCCTGCCGGAGGAGTTCAGGCCCTTCGCCTGGAGCACCACGCACCTCCTCTACTTGGGAATCTACGTCAGCCCCGCCGAGGACGCCTGGCCGGCGAACTGGCAAGAGCTGGAGGCTAAAGTCACCGCCCACCTAGGACACTGGACAGGACTGCTCCGAGTGTTGTCCTACAAAGGTCGAGCGCTGGTCATAAACCAGCTGTTGGCCGCCATGTTGTGGTACCGGTTGGTCACTTTGATCCCGCCCCCTGCGTTTGTCGCCAAGATGCAGAAGAAGCTCATCGACTTCTTCTGGGACAAAAGGAAGCACTGGGTCTCTGCCGTGGTTCTGAGTCTCCCGCTTAGGGAGAGCGGTCAGGCGCTGGTGTGCCTTCGCACCCGGGCGGCGACTTTCCGTCTTCAGACGCTGCAGTGATACCTGTACGTGGAGAATCCTCCTCGATGGTGTGCGCTGGCGACGTATTTCTTCCGCCAGCTGCACGGCCTCAACTACGACATGCAGCTCCTGTTTGTGGAAGTGGGCAGTACACGTGCCTACCTGCGGGAGCTGCCTGTCTTCTACCAGGAACTGCTATGGGTCTGGAACAGCGTCGCCTCCAGGCGGAGTTCTCCCCCGTCAGGAGTGGGGGCTCTCCTTTGGGAGCCGCTGCTCAGGAATCCGCACCTCCGCTATCGCTGGATCGGGCGGCTGGCGGAGGGCAGGGCTGTGCCTGGCAAGGTGACCAGGGTCGGGGACCTGTTCGTTGGCGGAGGAGCGGGCTGGATGGCATCGGAAGAGTTGGCGCAGCGCCTGTCCTGGGCCGACGTCCGGCTCGCGGCCAAAGCCATCGAGTCGCTGAAAGCAGCACTGGGCCCTGACTCCACTAGGTGTATCGAGGAGGCTCAAGCACGTGGGGCGGTCCCGTCCGAACTGACACCCGTTCGGATGGAATTCCTCATTGGCGCGCGGCCCCAAAACCCCTCTCGGGAACCGGCGCCTCTCAACTTGCGCCGTCTCGGGGAAATGCCCTCCGTGCCTTTTAGTTCTGCGCGGAGGGGTTTCCTGTACGGGCTGCCCCTGCACACTCTCCACTTTGCCACCTTCGCCTGCCGCCCGGACGTGCCATCTTGCCGTCCGGCGGAGGCGGAGGTCCCCAATGGAGGGCTCTCTACGCGGGAGTCCTCCCTTTATATATTGGGGACTTGGCCTGGAGGGTGTTGCATGGAGCAGTCCCGTGCAATAAGATTTTAAGTAAGTTCACGGACTCCCGGGCTGCTTGCCATTTTTGCGGCCTAGAGGAGTCCGTGTTTCATATCTATGCGGAGTGTGAGAGGTTGCAGCCCCTGTTCCACTATTTGAAGGGGCTGCTCCTCGATTTTTGGCTGCACTTCAGTCCCACACTCCTGATCTACGGTCACCTGGTGCGGAGGGGAGTGGGCAGGTCGGAGGACCTCCTCGTAGGACTGCTCCTGGGCCTGGCCAAAGTGGCCATTAATAGGTCCAGGCAGCGGGCGGTCGAGGGGGTCGTTCGGCCCGATTGCCTGCCTCTCTTCCGCGGCCATGTTCGCGCCCGGGTGGCCCTGGAGATGGAGCACGCGGTGTCCGCCGGCACACTTGAGGCCTTCCGAAACCAGTGGGCGCCGCGGGGACTGGAGTGCATTATCACCTCGGCCGGTGTGATTTTAGTTTAATTTGATAAGTTTTAAAAATTAATCTAGGTTTTTAAGTTTCTTTACAGTTCATTTGTTTGTCCGGGAGAGCGGGAGGCTCCGCTCGGCGATGCAGAGAGCTCTGCGGATGGAGGAGAGTGTCAACCAGAGTCTGCTGGATCTGCACAAACTCTCCACTGGGAGCGCCGACCCTCATCTGTGTGAATTCCTGGAGCCCCACTATCTGGATGAACAAGTGAAGATGATCAAGGAGCTTGGAGATCACATCACTAACTTGGAGAGACTGAGATCCCTGCCTTGTAGGCAATGATGGTTTGTGACTTTGTACAAAGAGCTGAGACTTGAGCTCTGTAATGTCATTAACTGTAAATAAAATGTTCAAATTTAAAAAAAACTTTAAATAAAACTTAACAAATTAAAAAAAAAAAAAATGCAACACCTGTCCATTTGCTTTTCCTTGTCCCGGTGAGTGGGACGCTGAACTCTTCTTGTGTGAAGCAGATGTTGACACGTACCTGCAACAATCTTATATACTTCATTACAGGGGTGTGATTACGGTCCTTGGAGGAATCTGTGAAGCTCTTGAGACGAGCACGTATATCACCCAGGACACGTTCTGTCTTGTGTTGGCTTTCTGCATTCCTCCCCGTTGCCTTGGCTAAACAACAACATATTTATATAGCGCCTTTAATGTAAAACGTCCCAAGGTGCTTCACAGGAGCGTTATCAAACAAAATTTGACGCCAAGTCACATCAGGAGATATTAGGGCAGACGACCAAATGCTTAGTCAAAGCGTTAGGTTTTCAGGAGCGTCTTAAAGGAGGAGAGAGGCGGAGGGGTTTAGGGAGGGAATTTCAGAGCTTAGGTCCTAGGCAGCTGAAAGCACAGCTGCCAATGGTGGAGTGATTAAAATTGGGGATGCTCAAGAGGCCAGAATTGGCAGAGTGCAGAGATCTCGGGGGATTGTAGGGCTGGAGGAGATGACAGAGATAGAGAGGGATGAGGCCATGGAGGGATTTGAAAACAAGGATGAGAACTTTAAAATCGAGGCGTTGCTTTTCTGGGAGCCAATGTAGGTCAGCGAGCACAGGGGAGATGGGTTAGAGGGTCTTGGTGTGAGTTAGGACACGGGCAGCAGAGTTTTGGATGACCTCAAGTTTATTGACAGAACTAAGGAGGCCAGCCAGGAGTGCATTGGAATAGTCAAGTCTAGAGGTAACAAAGGCATGGAAGAGGATTTCAGCAGCATATAAGCTGAATTGTCGAGTATGCCTTTCTTAATTAAACTATCAAATGAAAACCCTAACAAAAGTATAAAGAACTTAAGCAAAAATAGAGGAAAGGTTTCAAAAGTATGCCTTTTCTCAATTAAACTAAAAGGAGAAGTCGCACAACACCAGGTTATAGTCCAACAGATTTATTTAATTTTACAAGCTTTTGGAACAGTTCGCTCCTTCGTCAGGTAAGTTAGCAGTGAGAGAATCTCCCAGAATTCACAATTTAAACACAGACAAAATATATTCAAATCTTTCCTACATCAAAGAGCACAGCCAAGACAATGAGATGTGTCCCAGGGGGTCCAACGTGTCAAACCACCTGCTGGCTGCATATCCTGTCAATCTGTGTCGGTTCTTGTGTTAGTCTTTTTAAAAAAAAAACACCTGGGAAGACCGGCCATGATGTCAAGTCACGTTCTGTATCGTGACATGAACCCGATATCGCGATTGAGGCCATCCTCATGAGTGCGGAACTTGGCTATCAGTTTCTGCTCTATGATTTTGCGCTGTCGTGTATCTCGAAGGCCGCCTTGGAGAACGCTTACCCGCATATCCGAGGCTGAATGCCCCTGGCTGCTGAAGTGTTCCCCGACTGGGAGGCAACCCTCCTGCCTGGCGATTGTTGCGCGGTGTCCGTTCATACGTTGTCTCAGTGTCTGCATGGTCTCGCCGATGTACCATGCTCTGGAGCATCCTTTACTGCAACGTATCAGGTAGACAACGTTGGCCGAGTCACATGAGTATGTACCGTGTACCTGGTGGGTAGTGTCCTCATGTTCTTCGCAGCCTTCAACATGTCATCGATGACGACGAACACCTTGCTAAGGCCATCCCCACGCCTCCACTACTCGCCTTCAAGCAGCCGCCTAACCTCAAAAGTACCATCGTTCGCAGCAGATTACCCATCTTTCAGGAGAACAGCAACCAAGACACCACACAACCCTGCCACGGCAACCTCTGCAAGACATGCCAAATCATGGACACAGATACCATCATCACACATGAGGACACTACCCACCAGGTACACGGTACATACTCATGTGACTCGGCCAACGTTGTCTACCTGATACGTTGCAGTAAAGGATGCTCCAGAGCATGGTACATCGGCGAGACCATGCAGACACTGAGACAACGTATGAACGGACACCGCGCAACAATCGCCAGGCAGGAGGGTTGCCTCCCAGTCGGGGAACACTTCAGCAGCCAGGGGCATTCAGCCTCGGATATGCGGGTAAGCGTTCTCCAAGGCGGCCTTCGAGATACACGACAGCGCAAAATCATAGAGCAGAAACTGATAGCCAAGTTCCGCACTCATGAGGATGGCCTCAATCGCGATATCAGGTTCATGTCACGATACAGAACGTGACTTGACATCATGGCCGGTCTTCCCAGGTGTTTTTTTTTTTAAAAGACTAACACAAGAACCTACACAGATTGACAGGATATGCAGCCAGCAGGTGGTTTGACACGTTGGACCCCCTGGGACACATCTCATTGTCTTGGCTGTGCTCTTTGATGTAGGAAAGATTTGAATATATTTTGTCTGTGTTTAAATTGTGAATTCTGGGAGATTCTCTCACTGCTAACTTACCTGACGAAGGAGCGAACTGTTCCGAAAGCTTGTAAAATTAAATAAATCTGTTGGACTATAACCTGGTGTTGTGCGACTTCTCATTTTTGTCCACCCCAGTCCAACGCCGGCATCTCCACATCAGAAACTAAAAGGAGACATTGGGTAGAAGTCGAGTATGCATTGACTTCCAGCAGGGCTTTCAGGGAGCTGATATAGAGATAATGGCCCGTGCCATCCAGGAGCTTAAAAAGATTGCATCGACATCATGGCCTTGATGGAAACTTGACTGACGGGTGTTGACACCTTCCACCTTAATGAAGCCTCCTGCCTGGCTATACCTTCTACCGCTTGCCCCATCCATACTGCCACGGTGGTTGTGTGGCCCTTATCACCAAACCACATCTTGGTCTGTCCCCCATCTCCTCTGGCACCTTCTCCTTTGAGCATCTCAATTTGTTCTACCCCTCTTACCTCCTTTAAAATCCTCGTCCTCTAATGCACATCCAGGTACCATGCCAAGTTTCTCACTGAGATATCTTCACTACTTTCCTCCCTCAGCCTCAGCAACAACCGACTTCTGCCTCTGCTGCTCTGCCACTTTCCCCCCACTTCCCCTAGTCTACCAAGCCAAACTTCCCCTAATGTTCTCCCCAGCCTTAGCCCTGAACTCACATCTTTCTCTAGTTTCTCTCCTATCTCCCCTCATGCCCTCTCCAAGCTCATCTTGTCCAGGAGACCCACTTCTTGCTCCCTCGACCCTATTCCCACCAAACTACTGAATACCCCAAATCACTTCCTGGTTCCCATGTTAGCTGACATTGTTAACGGTTCCCTCTCCTAATGTACTGTCCCCCTCCCCTTCAAATCTGCAGTCATCACGCCCCTACTCAAAAGACCCACCCGTGTCCCCTCTGTCCTTGCAAACTACCACCCCATCTCCAACCTCCCTTTCCTCTCTAAAGTCCTTCAACATAGAGTCACCTCCAAAATCCGTACCCATCTTTCCTGCAACTCCATTTTTGAACCCCTCCAATCAGGTTTGTGCCCCACCACAGCACTGATACGGGCCTTATCAAAGTCACAAAAGACATACTATGTGACTGTGATCATGGTAAACTATCCCTTCTCGACGTGTCTGTAGCTTTTGACACGGTTGACCACACCATCCTCCTCCAACGCCTCTCCTCCGTCGTCCACCTGGGTCGGACCGCCCTCGCCTGGTTCCATTCCTATCTATCCAGTTGTAGCCAGAGAATCACCTACAATGGCTTCTCTTCCCACTCCCACACAGTTGCCTCTGGAGTCCCCCAAATACCTATCCTTGGCCCCCTCCTATTTCTCATCTGCATGCTGCCCCTTGGTGACATCATCCGAAAACACATCAGGTTCTACCTGATGACACCCAACTCTACCTCAACACAACCTCTCTCGACCCCTCCACTACCTCCGATTTGTCACCCTGCTTGTCTAACCTCCAGTACTGGACGCGCAGAAATTTCCTCCAATTAAATATTGGGAAGACTGAAGCCATTGTCTTCGGTCCCCGCCACAAACTCCTTTCCTTAGCCACTATCTCCATCCCTCTCCCTGGCCACTGAGGCTGAACCAGACCGCTCATAACCTTGACATTCTATTTGAACCTGAGATGAGCTTCCAACCTCATATCTGCACCATCACCAAAGCCGCCTACTTCCACCTCCGTAACATCGCCTGTCTCCAACCCACCTCAGCTCATCTGCTGCTGAAACCCACATCTATGCCTTTGTTATCACTAGACTTGACTGTTCCAATGCTCTCCTGGCCGGTCTCCCATCTTCCACCCTCCTTAAACTTGAGCTCATCTAAACCTCTGCTGCCCTTATCCTATCTTGCACCAAGTCCCATTCACCCATCACCCCGTGCTTGCTGACCTACATTGGCACCCGGTCCAGCAACACCTTGATTTTAAAGTTCTCATCCTTGTTTTCAAATCCACCCATGGCCTCCCCCTCCCTATCTCCGTAACCTCCTCCAGCCCTATCAACCCTCCGAGATATCTGTGCTCCTCCAATTCTGGCCTCTTATGCACCCCTAATTTTAATCACTTCACCATTAGCGGCCGTGCCTTCAGCTGCCTAGGCCCTAAGCTCTGGAATTCCTCCCTAAATCTCCCTGCCTTTCTATCTCTCCTCCTTTAAGACACTCCTTAAAACCTACCTATGTCTTAATATCTCCTTATGTGACTCGGTGTCAAATTTTGTTTGATAATGGCCCTGTGAAGCGCCTTGGGACGTTTTACTTTGTTAAAGGCGCTATATTAATGCAAGGTGTTGTTCTTGTTCAGATGAGGTCTATGAGCTTCACGCTTTAAATCATGCAATAATATGTCAAAGTGCTTTGGGACAGAGAGAGAGAGATTAACAGCAACATAATCAACAGTGAGGAAAACTAGAGATTTTTCTTGGAGGAAAAAAAGAAAAACATAATTTGGCCACCTGGGCCTGAGTCTTATTGGGGGAAAAATTCAGTATCGCCCCATTTGGGGCGCGATTATCAACAGGGCGCAAAGTTTAGTGCCTGGCGCTAATTATCGCCTCCGACTGCAAACTTGGCTTTTATCGCCCCTGGAGGTGATTGGAGCGCTAAATCAGGCGCTTCACACCTGTCTTAAGGCGCAAAGGCTGAGGAGCGAGGCGCTAACTCAGAGCGCTGGCGAAGCTCATGTGATGTCAGTCAGCAATGGAACACAGACACAATGGCGCCGGCCAGTTCTTAAAGGGGAGGGTTGATCTTGCTCTCCATCCACATCCTGCTCATTGCAGCCTTGAATCTCGGCCTGGAGAGACCTGTACATCAAATCTGCTGGAAAGAACAATGGAGAGAACCAGGGAAAGAGCTCAGAGTGCAGCCCCCACAATCTCTTCTAAATCGATACAAGGAAGGGCAAATCAAAATGAACCTGCAAAGTGCTGCTCAGTACCCAAAACTCCTTCACACAGCATTGAATCTCTCCAGAAGTCTCTCTCTCTCAGAATGCGTGGTGCAAAAATGTCACCAACAAAAAAAGGCAGGAAGCGTTCGCCTTTAAATAGCACTCCCCAAGTCTCTTCCTGACTGCAAAACGCTCCCCTCAACCTGTCGTTGCTAACAGCAGGCGGTAAGGCAGGGGGCGCCACTCAATATCCGGTCCGGGGCGCTACCGGGGCATTGCACAATCGACTGACGTCACGATCTGCCGGCGCAGGTGATCGTGGCGGTAGTGTTTAGCGCCGCCGCAAAATGTCCAGTTAATTTCGTGAGCGGCGCAAACATCACTGCGCGCGGGCACTAGTTGCTTTACGCCCCATTAGCGCCCTCTTAAGGCGCTAACGGGAGGCGCAAACCAACTGAATTTTTCTCCCATTTACTTTTAACTTCAATCCTGAAATGTGGATTCATTTCTATTTTAAATCACTAGTTTTGTTACTTTGTTTCAGGTAAATGAAGTCACTCATTAGGTGAAAGCTTCTGTTATTTGCACTGAAATGCAATAGAAATGCTGTCCTAAAAAAGTAGTCATGATGCAGAGATGCCGGCGTTGGACTGGGGTGGACAAAAATGAGAAGTCGCACAACACCAGGTTATAGTCCAACAGATTTATTTAAAATTACAAGCTTTTGGAGCTATCGCCCCTTCTTCAGGTAAAGTTACAATAAGTGAATCTACAAAAGTTCACAGAATATAAACACAGATACTGCAGAGATACAATCTTTCCTTACATCAAAGACACACCAAGAGCACAGCCAAGACAATGAGATGTGTCCCAGGGGGTCCAACGTGTCAAATCCTGCTGTCTGCAGCAGATCTCTCTCCATATCCCTTCCTCTCTCTCCGTCTTTTTTGGGGTTTGTTTTTTGGGTACTAAAAAAGTAGACTTTGGATTGTCACCAGCTGCAAGATGAAGAGAGTGACCTCTACAGCAACACCTTCTTGCATAGTGCAAACACAAACGTAAAATTTCAAAGAGAGTGGCTACACCTCAGAGGGTAATCAGACCATATGTGCTTTCTTTTGTTTATACTTAGAGATCCACAACCTTCATTCTGTACAGAAACATTTAATTATACATCTTTGCGAGCTAATTACCGCAGGGAAAGCAAGCTATTTTCAGCAAAACAGTTTCACATTAAAACTACTAACTGTTACCTGGGCACTCCCAGAGCTGCCAGACCCCTGAACACCCTATCCCCAGTGCTGCCTCACCAACGACAGTGCATCACAATGGCTGCAGACTCTGGGCTCCCCCCCTACCCCAGTGCTGCATCACCAACGACAGTGCATCACAATGGCTCCAGACTCTGGGCTCTCCCCCTACCCCAGTGCTGTCTCACCAACGACAGTGCATCACAATGGCTGCAGACTCTGGGCTCTCCCTCTACCCCAGTGCTGCCAGATCCCAGGAATCACTCAGTGAGCTAAACACTAGATTCCATCCTACCAGTTTTGCAAAATCTCAATTTCCGTTTCAGTGGTCCTACACTTGAGGAGTCCCTGTCCACCACTGTAAAGTTCCATAAGAACATAAGAAATAGGAGCAGGAGTAGGCCATTCGGCCCTTCGAGCCTGCTCCGCCATTCAATGCTGATCTTCTGCCTCAACTCCATTCACCGGTCCTATCGCCATATCCCTTGATGCCTTTACTAGTCAGAAATCTATCGACTTCTGTTTTGAATATACCCAATGACTGAGCCTCCACAGTCCTCTGGGGTAGAGAATTCCAAAGATTCACCACCCTCTGTGTGAAGAAATTTCTTCTCATCTCAGTCCTGAATGGCCTACCCGTCCAGCCAAGTTGTATAAATCCAGTGCTACCAAAGCCTAGGGGCTAGAAATTAATTATAGCCCAGGAATGGGAGGTAAAATTAGAAAAGTTGGAGAATTAGCACCAGGCACTAATGCTTTAGACTGCATGCAAAATTCATGCTCAATGCTCAAAGAAATGATTGGAGCGCCACTTCAAGTCTTAAAGCCCAAGCTCATTGGCGTTACACTCAAAGAGTGGACCAATATTGCATGCACTCAAATCGCAAGTCATCATTGCCACAGGCTTTTTCCAGTTCTTATAGGGGAGGTTCATTGATGCTGCAGAACCTCATTCATTCTCAGCATTGCTGGCTGTGCAGCTGCTTCAGCAAGCAGCAGCAGGTCAAGGAGAAGGAGCCGGACGACTGAAGCAACTGTACTCATGGCAGATCCATGCCCCAGGGAGAGAGCCCGCAGATTCAGCAATCAAGCATTGGAGGTGTTGGTGTTCGCTGTGGAGAGACGGAGGGCAGTGCTCTACCCGGCAAGTGGCAGGAGGCCCTCGGTGCAAGTCTTCCGCACCATGTGGAGGAAGGGAGCACAGTACGTCTCGGGCAGCACTGTGGTCCCCAGGACCCACACACAGTGCAGGAAGAAATTTAACAACCTCACTCGGGTGGTCAGGGTGAGTGAATGCTTCAACAAATGCTACATACCAGCATCTGAAGCACAGTCTTCACACACTGCCCAAAGCACCACACCCCCAGCACTCATCCACCAACAATCTCTACCTACCAACACTCACACCCACATCTCATACCTTGCACACAATGACAGCTATGCAACTATGGCAGGCACATCACTCAAACACATTGCTCCACACTCACTCACACACTTTCCTTTCTCTTGCAGGCCAAGGTGGTTCACAACAGGAGGGAGCAGGAGCGCACAGGCGGGGGACAAGCCGACACCCAAACATTGTCTGAGTTGGAGAATAGAGTGCTGGAGATTATTGGGCGCCAGGTGGTGGGCGCCGTGGCCACCGGCGACGTTGACCCCCTTGGGGACAACAACGGTGTGTTCATCCCTAATCCTTCTTCTCACATCCCACTTCCCCCTCACCCCACAAGCGTTTCGCACTTTCCAGCTAATCATGCTGTATGAATGCATTTCTCCCTTCCTGCCCCCTCCCCTCACCTTAACCTGACTCTTGTGCCTTTATGCTTTTAGATAATCAGCAAGCACCTGAGCAGCCTGTCCCTGAGGGCACCGCAGAGAGCGAGGGGGGAGAGAGGAGGAGGAGGAGGAAGAGCACACCACGTCACTGCATGTCTCACCCGCAGGCACAAGCTCAGATACTGGCGCTACGCGTTCTTTAGAGGCTAGTATTGTAGCGGGACCTGCACAGGGTGAGGCACCATGGACGAGTGGGTTGCAGCAAGGCAAGGGGGCAAGGGTAGCTCAGGGGCCAGCTCCCCGGAGGGCAAGTTCGTGCGCGAGTTCTGCTGCACAGGACTCAGATGAGGACCTCGATGGGGAGGCGTTTAGAAGAAGGGTGACGGGCATGCACACGGAGATGATAGGTGCAATGGCAAGGGTGCCCAAGAGCCTCTCAGCAATGGTAAGGAGCATGGAGGAGTCCGCCTCCAACATTGCACAAGGTTCTGCGCACACCATGGAGCCCATCATTCCCAGTCTGCAAAGGATGGTAGACTCCCAGAGAGACCGTGGCGACCCAGACCTGATGTCACGTGTGATGGGCGATTTGTTAGCTTCCATTGCCCCACAGGCAGAAGTGACGCAACATCTTAGTACTGTAATGCAGTCTATCCTTGGTGGCATCCAATCTCAGACTGCTCTCAAGTAGTATCAGCTTGATGCCACGCAAGCTCGGACTGCTGCCATCATGGCTGGGTGTACCACCGTCAACTGGGGCTTTCACGGTGTCACAGCAGGCCAGCAATCTGTGCTCCAACAGATTGCTAGGGATGCTGAGGTGCTGCCCCGGAGGAGTGGCAGTGGGTCAGTGGAGCAGGAAGCTGCTGTCCTCTCTCAGGATGACACCATTCCTGCTCCCACCACTGCCACTCCGCCATTGCCCTTGTCACTGCCTGTCATCCAGCCAGCCCAGACTGCTGCCGCCCATGCTGAGGTGGTGCAGTCTACAGCCGGGCCTTCCAGGCCCAGAGCTGGTCGAGGGCGTCCTGCAAGGCCATCTGAAGTCTCCCACACGGACACCCGGCAGCCTTCCACTAGCCCTGCTGCAGCCACTGGGCCAACACTTCGGAGGAGCACTAGAGTAGGCAAATGCACAGTAACAAGAGGCACTAAGGCATTGCACAAGGGTGAATAGTTAATATTTTTGGTGTAAATATGTGTTCACTGATTATTGATAAATTTATTAATTCAGTTTGGATTCTTTTGTGGTGTGTCTCATTTCAGCTTTGTGCTGTGATATGACCTGCGACAGGGATGGAATGATGGGGATGTGGCTCCTCCTGAGCGGTCAAGGAAGCGGAACCATTGCTTGAGCAGGCCGATGGTCTGAAAGGCATGTTTTTGTCCATGGGCAAAGCCACAGTTGATGAGTTATATATTATATTTATAATACACTATGAATTACATAGTGCAATGCTCCTGTCGTTATAAAACAGAATATCCTTTGACTTATTGCAAGGGGATTGACAGGGTAGATGCTGAGAGGTTGTTTCCCCTGGCTGGAGAGTCCAGAACTAGGGAGCATAGTCTCAGGATAAGGGGCCGGCCATTTAAGACTGAGATGAGGAGGAATTTCCACACTCAGAAGGTTGTGAACCTTTGGAATTCTCTACCCCAAGGGGCTGTGGATGCTGAATCATTGAGTATATTCAGGGCTGAGATAGATAGATTTTTGGACTCTATGGGAATCAAGGGATATGGGGATTGGGCTGGAGAGTGGAGTTGAGATCGAAGATCGGCCATGATCTTGTTGAGTGGTGGAGCAGGCTAGAGGGGCCGTATGGTGTACTCCTGCTCCTAATTCTTATGTTCTTATGTTCTTATGAGGGGTGACCTAATAGAGGTCTTTAAAATTAAGAATTAAGAAAAAAGTAGACACAGAGAGAGTGTTTCCACTTGTGGGGAAGAGAAAAACTTGAGGCCATCAATATAAGATAGTCACCAAGAAATCAATTAGGGAATTCAGACAAAACCTCTTTACCTAGAGAGTGGTGAGAATGTGGAACTCGATACCACAGGGAGTGGTTGAGGCGAATAGTATAGATGCATTTAAGGGGAAGCAAGATAAGCATATGAGGGTGAAGGGAATAGAGGGGTATGCTAATAGAGTTAGATGAGGAAGGATGGGAGAAGCCTCAAGTGGAACATAAATACTGGCATGGACTGGTTGGGCCAAATGGCCTGTTTCTGTGCTGTACTTTTTTTATTCGTTCGTGGGATGTGGGCTTCGCTGGCAAAGCTAGCATTTATTGTCCATCCCTAATTGCCCTTGAGCTGCCTTCTTGAACCGGTGCAGTCCTTCTGGTGAAGATACTCCCACAGTGCTGTTCGGGAGGGAGTTCCAGGATTTTAACCCAGCGACGATGAAGGAACGGTGATATATTTCCAAGTCAGGACAGTGTGTGACTTGGAGGGGAACTTGGAGGTGGTGGTGTTCCCATGCACCTGCTGCCCTTGTTCTTCTAGGTGGTAGAGGTTGCGAGTTTGGGAGGTGCTGTCAAAGAAGCCTTGGCGAGTTGCTGCAGTGCATCTTGTAGATGGTACACACTGCAGCCATGGTGCGTGCTGGTGGTGGAGGGAGTGAATGTTTAAGGTGGTGGTGGGCTGCTTTGTCTTGGATGGTGTCGAGCTTATTGAGTGTTGTTGGAGCTGCACTCATCTAGGCAAGTGGAGAGTATTCCATCACACTCCTGACTTGTGCCTTGTAGATGTTGGGAGTCAGGAGGTGAGTCACTCGCCGCAGAATACCCAGCCTCTGACCTGCTCTTGTAGCCACAATATTTATGTGGCTGGTCTAGTTAAGTTTCTAGTCAATGGTGACCCCCCAGGATGTTGATTGTGGGGGATTCAGCGATGGTAATGCCGTTGAATGTCAAGGAGCGGTGTTTATAGTCTCTCTTGTCAGCGATAGTCATTGCCTGGCACTAGTATGGCGCGAATGTTACTTGCCACTTATGAGCCCAAGCTTGAATGTCATCCAGGTCTTGCTGCATGCGGGCATAGACTACTTCATTATCTGAGGAGTTGCGAATGGAACTGAACACTGTGCAATCATCAGCGAACATCCCCACTTCTGACCTTATGATGGAGGGAAGGTCATTGATGAAGCAGCTGAAGATGGTTGGGCCGAGGACACTGCTCTGAAGAACTCCTGCAGATATGTCCTGGGGCTGAGATGAATGGCCTCCAACAACCACAACCATCTTCCTTTGTGCTAGGTATGACTTCAGCCAGTGAAGAGTTTTCCCCCTGATTCCCCTTGACTTCAATTTTACTAGGGCTCCTTAATGCCACACTCAGTCAAATGCTGCCATGATGTCCAGGGCAGTCACTCTCACCTCACCTCTAGAATTCAGCTCTTTTGACTGTGTTTGGACCAAGGCTGTAATGAGGGCTGGAGCCGAGTGGTTCTGGCAGAACAAAAAACTGTACATTGGTGAGCAGGTTATTGGTGAGTAAGTACCGCTTCGTAGCACTGTCGACGACATCTTCTATCACTTTGCTGATGATTGAAAGTAGACTGATGGGGTGGTAATTGGCTGAATTGGATTTGTCCTGTTATTTGTGGTCAGGACATACCTGGGCTGTTTTCCACATTGTCGGCTAGATGCCAGTGTTGTAGCTGTACTGGAACAGCTTGGCTAGAGGCACAGCTAGTTCTGGAGCACAAGTCTTCAGCACGACAGCCGGGATCTTATCGGGGCCCGTAGCCTTTGCTGTATCCAGCGCGCTCAGCAGTTTCTTGATATCACATGAAGTGAATCGAATTGGCTGAAGACTGGCTTCTGTGATGGTGGGGACCTCAGGAGGAGGCCGAGATTGATCATCCACTTGGCACTTCTGGCTGAAGATGGTTGTAGACACTTCAGCCTTGTTTTTTGCACTCGCGTGCTGAGCTCCGCCATCATTGAGGATGGGGATGTTCATGGAGCCTCCTCCTCCCGTTTGTTGTTTAATTGTCCACCACCATTCATGGCTGGATGTGGCAGGACTTTGATCTGATCCGTTTGATGTGGGATTGCTTAGCTCTGTCTATAGCATGCTGCTTCCACTGTTTAGCATGCATGTAGTCCTGTGTTGCAGCTTCCCCAGGTTGGCACCTCATTTTTAGGTACGCCTGGTGCTGCTCCTAGCATGCTCTTCTACACTCCTCATTGAACCAGTGTTGGTCCCCTGGCTTGATGGTAATGGTAGAGTGAGGGATATGCCGGGCCAAGAGGTTACAGATTGTGGTGGAATACAATTCTGCTGCTGCTGATGGCCCACAGCACCTCATGGATGCCCAGTTTTGAGCTGCAAGATCTGTTCTGAATCTATCCCATTTATACCTCTACCTGACGAAGGGGCAGCAGCTCCGAAAGCTCGTAATTTTAAATAAAACTGTTGGACTATAACCTGGTGTTGTGCGACTTCTCATTTTTGTCCACCCCAGTCCAACACCGGCATCTCCGCATCATATCCCATTTAGCGCAGTGGTATTGCCACATAACACGATGGTCCTCAGTTTGAAGAGGGAACTTCATCTCCATAAGGACTGTGCGGTGGTCACTCCTACCAATACTGTCATGGACAGATGCATCGGCGACAGGTGGATTGGTAAGGACGAGGCCAAGTAGGTTTTTCCCTCGTGTTGGTTCTCTTACCACCTGCCACAGTTCCAGTCTGGCAGCTATGTCCTTCAGGACTCGGCCAGCTCGGTCAGTAGTGGTGCTACCGAGCCATGCTTGGTGATGGACATTGAAGTCCCCCACCCAGAGTACATTCTGTGCCCTTGCTACCCTCAGTGCTTCTTCCAAGTGGTGTTCAACATGGATGAGCACTGATTCATCAGCTGAGGGAGGGCGGTAGGTGGTAATCAGCAAGAGGTCTCCTTGCCCATGTTTGACCTGAAGCCATGAGACTACATGGGATCCAGAGTCAATGTTGAGAACTCCCAGGGCCACTCCCTCCCTACTGTATATCACTGTGCCGCCACCTCTGGTGGGTCTGTCCTGCTGGTGGGAAAGGACATACCCAGGGATGGTGATGGAGGAGTCTGGGACGTTGGCTGAAAAGTATGATTCTGTGGGTATGACTATGTCTGTGGGATAGCTCTGCCAATTTTGGCATAACTCCCCAGATGTTAGTGAGCAGGACTTTGTAGGATCGACTGGGCTGAGTGTGCCTTTCTTGTGTCCGAAGCCAGTGCCTAGGTCGATCCGTCCTGTTTTATTCTTATGATTGTTTTTCGTAGCGGTTTGGTACAATTAAGTGGCTTGTTGGGCCATTTCAGAGGGCAGGTAAGAGTCAACCACATTCCTGTGGGTCTGGAGTAAGGACGGCAGATTTCCTTCCCGAAAGGACATTAGTGAATCAGATGGGTTTTTACCACAATCCGGCAGTTTCACGGTCACCCTTACTGATACTAACTTTTAATTCCAGATTTATTTAATTAACTGAATTTAAATTCCCAAGCTGTCGTGGTGGGATTTGAACTCACATATCCGGATCATCAGTCCAGGCCTACTGGATTACTAATCCAGTAACATAACCACGACGCGACCGTTCCCATGTATATTCTGTGTCATTTTGGTAGGCTGTAACTAGTGGGGAACCACAAGGATCAGTGCTTGAGCCTCAGCTATTCACAATCTATATCAATGATTTGGATGAGTGGACCAAATGTAATATATCCAAGTTTGCTGATAATACAAAGCTGGGTGGGAATGTAAGTTGTGAGGAGGATGCAAAGATGCTTCAAGGGGATATAGACAGGCTAAGTGAGTGGGCAAGAACATGGCAAATGGAATATAATGTGGAGAAATATTAAGTTATCCACTTTGGTAGAAAAGCAGAGTTGTTTTAAATGGTGAGAGATTGGGAAATGTTGGTGTTCAGAGGAACCTAAAAGTTAACATGCAGGTACAGCAAGCAATTAGGAAAGCAAATGGTATGTTGGCCTTTATTACAAGAGGATTTGAGTATCAGAGTAAAGACGTCTTACTGCAATTATATAGGGCCCTGGTGAGACCACATTTAAAGTATTGTGTACAGTTTTGGTCTCCTTACCTAAGGAAAGTTATACTTGCCATAGAGGGAGTGCAACAAAGGTTCACCAGACTGATTCCTGGGATGGGAGGATTGTCCTATGAGGAGAAATTGAGTAGACTAGGCCTATATTCTCTAGAGTTTAGAAGAATGAGAGGTGATCTCATTGAAACATTAAAAAAAATTCTTACAGGGCTTGACAGGGTAGATGCAGGGAGGATGTTTCCCCTGGCTGGGGAATCTAGAACCAGGGGTCACAGTCTCAGAATTTAGGACTGAGATGAGGAGAAATTTCTTCATTCAGAGGGTGGTGAATCTTTGGAATTCTCTACCCCAGAGGGCTGTGGAGGCTCAGTCGTTGAATATATTCAAGACAGAGATTGATAAATTTTTGGATATTAAGCGAATCAAGGGATATGGGGATAGTGCAGGAAAGTGGAGTTGAGGTAGAAGATCAGCCATTATCCTATTGAATGGCAGAGCAGGCTCGAGGGCCCAAATGGCCTACTCCTGCTCCTATTTCTTATGTTCTTATGCAATTCTATATAATGCCATGGGAGAGCTGCTGGTTTATTAGCAAGATAAAAAGGGCTTATTTAGCAATCCTGTGCTCACAGCATGGAATCATAGAATCATAGAAATTTATGGCACAGAGGAGGCCATTCGGAGCTTCAGCTGATGGGAACGTAGGCTGCAGAATTGACTCTACAGTGTTGTAGCCCTATCTCCAACATGCACTCCTGTCTACTGAGTCACCATATGATGAGCACATGGTCGCTGAATACACCCAATCAAATATTTATAAACTCTTTAAATGTGGCTCAATGGTAGTACTGTCGCCTCTGAGTCAGAAGGTTGTGGGTTCAAGTCCCACTCCAGAAAGGTGAGCAAATAATCTAGGCTGGCACTTCAGTGCAGTACTGAGGGAGTGCTGCCCTGTTAGAGATGCTGTCTTTCAGATGAGATGTTAAACCGAGGCCCTGTCTGCCCACTCAGTTGGATGTTAAAGGACAGTTGGATGTCATGGCTCTATTTGTAGAAGAGCAATGGAGTTCTCCCGGTGACCAGGCCAACATTTACCCCTCTACCAGCATCAACAACAACTTGTATTTATATAGCGCCTTTAATGTAGTAAAACGTACCAAGGTGCTTCACAGGAGCGTTATAAAACAAAATTTGACACCAAGCCAAATAAGGTTTTAGGGAGCATCTTAAAGGAGGAAAGAGAGTTAGGAGGCGGAGAGGTTTAGGGAGGGAATTCCAGAGCTTAGGGCCTTGGCAGCTGAAGGCACAGCCACCAATGGTGGAGCGATTCAAATCAGGGATGCTCAAGAGGCCAGAATTAGAGGAGCGCAGATATCTCGGAGGGTTGTGGGCCTGGAGGAGATTACAGAGATAGGGAGGGACGAGGCCATGGAGGGATTTGAAAACAAGGATGAGAATTTTAAAATCAAGGCGTTGCTTAACCGGGAGACAATGTAGGTCAAGGAGCACAGGGGTGATGGGTGATGGGACTTGGTGCGAGTTAGGACACGGGCAGCAGAGTTTTGGATGACCTCAAGTTTACAGAGGGTAGAACGTGGGAGGCCGGCCAGGAGTGCGTTGGAATTGTAAAGTCTAGAGGTAACTAAGGCATCACTAAAACAGATTATCTGGCCATTAGCACATTGCTGTTTGTCGGACCTTCCTGTGCTCAAATTTGTGCTGCCGCGTTTTCTGTATTATTACAGTGACTACACGTCAAAAAAGTACTTCGTTGGCTGTAAAACGCTATGGAATGTTCTGAGGTCCTGAAAGGTGCTGTAGAAATGCAAGTTATTTCTTTCATCTTTTTTCCTGCTCCTCATGGAACAGTAAAGGGCAAAAAGACAAAAACAAAAAAAAATGCTTGTACCTCATAAAATATATTGAATGTCATCATAAAAACATTATTATGAAACTGAAACAACTTACATATATAGCATATAATTTACATATAATACCTTTAACATAGTGAAACTTCCTGAGGCATTTCACAAAAAGAGGGGGAAATCCAGACCCTGGAGAAGAATTAGGGGATGTGGTCAAACCTAAAGGCGAAGAGGTAAGTTTTGAGTCGGCATTTGGGGAGAGATGAAGCAAGATGGAGGGAGGGTTTAAACTAATTTGGCAGGGGGAGTGGAACCAGAGAGGAGAAACAAAGTGCATAGAGGACTGGGAGAGACAAACAGCATTAGAATAAAGAGTAGTCCAGAAATAGGATGGCTCAGACAGGGGAGCAATGCTAAGCAGAATAATGTGGGTGTAGAATGCATTTGTGTAAATAATGTTGGTGAGCTGCAGGCACAAGTTGTCACATGGGGTTATGATATAGTGGCAATAATGTAAACCTGGCTCATACAAGGGTATGAGTGGGAACTTAATATTCCTGACTACAATGTATTCAGGAGGAATAGGGAAGGAAAAAATGGAAGGGGGTGGCAGTATTGATCAAAGATACTGTTACAGCCTGGAAAAGGATGATGTGCCTGAGGGTTCAAAGATAGAATCTATTTGGTTAGAGTTAAGGAGCAGAACATGAGCTGTTACGCTGCTGGCTGTATACTATAAATCACCAAATAGCGTGAAGGAGATGGAGGAGCAAATCTGCAAGCAAATTTCAGAAAAATGTAAAAACAATAGAGTTGTGATAGTGGGACACTTCAATTATAGATGGCGGGGGGGGGGGGAACTTTGTAAAGGGCAAGGAGGGGGAGGAATTCCTGAACTGTGTACAGGAGAACTTGATCAGTATGTTTGCAGCCTAACGAGGAAATGCTGGATCGAGTTCTGGGGAATGAAGTGGGGCAAGTGGAGCATGCTTCAGTGAGAAAGCATTTGGGAAACAGTGATCATAATATCATTAGGTTTAGAATAGTTATGGAAAAGGATAAGCAACAATGAAAGGTGAAAATATTCAACTGGAAGAGGGCTGATTTCAGTGAGTTGAAAGCGATTTGGCCCAGGTGGAATGGAAACACAATTTCTAAATTTGCGGACAACACCAAATTGGGGGGCAATAGTCAATACTGAGGAGGACTGCAACAAATTACAAGAAGACATTAATAAACTTGAAGAATGGCCATATAATTGGCAAATGAATTGCATCATACATAAGTGTGAGGTATTACAATTTAGTAAGAAAAATAAGGAGGTCACATATTACTTGGAAAATAAGAGTCTACATGGGGTAGAGGAGCAAAGGGATCTGGGAGTACAAATGCACAAATCACTAAAAGTTGAGACGCAGGCCATAACAAAAGGAAACCAAGCACTAGGGGTTACTTCTAGAGGGATAGCATTGAAAAGTAGAGAAGGTATGCTAAACTTGTATCGAACCTTGGTTAGACCACACTTGGAGTACTGTGTACAGTTCTGGTCGCCATATTATAAAAAGGATATAGAGGCACTGGAGAGGATGCAAAAAAGATTTACAAGGATGATACCAGAAATGCGTGGTTATACCTATCAAGAAAGGATAAACAGGCTGGGTCTCTTTTCTCTTGAAAAGTGAAAGCTGAGGTCTGCAGTAAGTGTCTGCATCTCGAGGAACTTCAGCTCAGAGTTGTTGAGCTGGAGTCCAAGGTGTAGACATTGCGGGGCATCATGGAGGGCGAGAGTTACTTGGACACTTTGATCCAGGAGGCAATCACACCCCTTAGATTAGGTAGTGTTACAGGTCTGGTTAGTGGTCAGGGACAGGAGTGTGTGACTGCAACTCAGGCAGGTAAGGGTAACCCAGGTGCAGTGCTGGAGGAGCTTTGGCCTTTGCCCTTATACAACAGGTATGAGGTTCTTACTACCTGTGTGGATGAGGATAAAGCCTGCAGGGTGGATGAGCAAACTGACCACGGCACCATGGTACAGGAGGCCATTCAAGTGGGGGGAGTGAAAAGGAATGTAGTAGTGGTAGGGGACAGTACAGTCAGGGGGATAGATACTGTTCTCAGCAGTCGCGACTGGTAGTTCTGAAGGTTGTGTTGCCTGCTCAGTGCTAGGGTAAAAGGTATCTCCTCGCAGCTGGGGAAGAATTTGGAGTGGGAAGGGGAGGATCCAGTTGTGGTGGTCCACATAGGAACCAACAACATAGGTAGAACTAGGAATGAGGTTCTGCTGAGAGAGTTTGAGGAGCTAGGGTCCAAATTAAAACGCAGAACTTCAAAGGTAATAATCTCTGGATTGTTACCTGAGCCACGCACAAATTGGCATAGAGACAAGCAGATCAGAGAGTAAAATGCGTGGCTCAAAGAGTGGTGTGGGAGGAAGGGGCTTTGATTCATGGGGCACTGGCACCAGTACTGGGGAAAGAGGGAGCTGTTGGGATGGGCTCCACTTAAAGTGGGCTGGGACCAGTGTCCTGGCGAATCGAATAACTAGGGCTGTAGATAGGGCTTTAAACTAAAAAGTGGGGGAGGGGTCAGGTGAGGGAAAACTTAGAAATCTAAAGACAAAAGTCAAGGCAATGGAGCAGTGTGACGATTTGGGTAAAGATAAGCAGAGTGTGACAGGAAGGCACAAAGGGGGAAAAATTAGGTCGCGCCCCATTTGGGGCGCAAATATCGTCTGGACGCAAATATTACCGCCTGGCGCTAATTATCGGCACTGACTGGAAACTTCACTTTTACCGCCCCAGGAGGTGAGTGGAGCGCTAAAGCAGGCGCTGCACACCTGTCTTAAGGCGCAAAGGCCAAGGAGTGAGGCGCTAACTCAGAGCGCTGGCGAAGCTCATGTAATGTCAGTCAGCAATGGAACACACACACAATGGCACGGGCCAGTTCTTAAAGGGGATGGTTAATCTTGCTTTCCATCCACATCCTGTTCATTGCAGCCTTGAATCTCGGCCTGGAGAGACTTGCACATCAAATGTGCTGGAAAGAACAATGGAGAGTACCAGGCAAAGAGCTCAGAGTGCAGCTCCCACAGTCTCTGCTAAATCGATACAAGGAATGGCAAATCAAAATGAACCTGCAAAGTGCTGCTCAGTACCCAAAACTCCTTCACACAACGTTGAATCTCTCCAGAAGTCTCTCCCTCTCTCTCTCAGAATGCGTAGTTCAAAAATGCCACCAACAATAAAAGACAGAAGAGGCCCCCTTTAAATAGCGCCCCCCCCCAGCCCCACAGCGATTGATAGCGTTCCAGTCTTCTGGTCGTTGGATGCGCCAGGCGGTAAGGCAGGGGGCGCCACTCAATTTCCGCTCCGGGGCGCCACAAGGGCGTTGCACCATGGAATGACGTCACAATCTGCGCGCGCAGGTGGTCGCAGCGGTAAAGTTTAGCGCCACCGCACAATCTCTAGTTAAGTTCCCGAGCGGCGCAAACATCGCTGCGCCCGGGCGTTAGCGGCTTTGCGCCCCATTAGCGCCCTCTTAAGGCGCTAACGGGAGGCGCAACCAACTGAATTTTTACCCCAAAGAGTTTAACGGTAATAGTGCATCAGCGAATAAGGTGAAAGCAGAAATAATGGTAAAAAGTTAAAATTAAAGGCTCTTTATCTGACTGCACAAAGCATTCATAACAAGATAGTTGAATTAGTGGCAAAAATAACAATAAATGGGTTGGATCTAATAGGCATTACAGAGACATGGTTGCAAGGTGACCAATGTTGGGAACTAAATATTCCAGGGTATTTGACGTTTAGAAAAGACAGGCAGAATGGAAAAGGTGGTGGGGGTGAGGGGGGGGGGTCGGGGGGTTAGCCCTGATAATAAAGGATGACATAAGAACAATAGTGAGAAAGGATCTTGGCTCGGAAGATCAGGAAGTAGAATCAGTATGGGTGGAGATAAGAAATAACAAGGCGCAGAAAAGACTGGTGGGAGTAGTTTATAGGGCCCCTAACAGTAGCTATACCGTTGGACAGAGTATTAAGCAAGAAATAATAGCAGCTTGTAATAAAGGTAATGTAATAATCGTGGGGGACTTTAATCTTCATATAGACTGGGCAAATCAAATTGGCAAAGATAGTCTTGAGGACAAATTCATGGAATGCATTCGAGACAGTTTCCCAGAACAATATGTTATGGAACCAACCAGGGAACAGACTATTTTAGATCCTGTATTGTGTAATGAGACAGGGTTAATTAGTAATCTCATATTAAAGGATCCTCTGGGGAAGAGTGATCATAATATGATAAAATTTCACGTTGGGTTTGAAAGTGAAATACGAAGTCCGAAACTAGAGTCTTAAACTTAAATAAGGCTAATTACATAGGTATGAGGGGTGAATTGACTCAGGTAGATTGGAAAATTAGATTAAACGGTATGACAGTAGATAAGCAGTGGCAAACATTTAAAGAAATATTCCAAAATTCTCAACCAATATACATTCCATTGAGAAATAAAAACTCAATGGGAAAAGTGATCCATCCATAAAGAAGAGGCTTATAATGTTGCGAAGAATAGTAGTAAGCCTGAGGATTGGGAGAGCTTTAGAAACCAGCAAAGGATGACCAGAAATTGATAAAAAGGGAGAAAATAGAATGATAGTAGACTAGCAAGAAATATAAAAAGGGAGAGAGCAGCAAAAGTAAGCATTGGTCCCTTAGAGGCTGAGACAGGAGGAATTCTAATGGGGAATAAGGAAATGCATAGACTTTAAACAAATATTTTGTATCTGTCTTCACAGTAGAAGATACAAAACACATACCAAAAGTACTGGGGAACCAAGGGGCTAATGAGACTGAGGAACTTAAAGTAATTAAGATTAGTAGAGGAAAAGTACTTCAGAAACTATTGGGATTAAAAGCTGACAAATCCCCTCGACCTGATGGCCTACATCTGAGGATTCTAAAAGAAGTGGCTGCAGAAATAGTGGATGTATTGGTTTTGATTTTCCAAAATTCCCTGGATTCTAGAATGGTCCCAGCAGATTGGAAGGTAGCAAATGTAAACTTGCTATTCAAGAAAGGAGAGAGAGATAAAACAGGGAAGTACAGGTGAGTTAGCCTGACATCAGTCATTGGGAAAATGCTGGAATCCATTATTAAGGAAGTGGTAACAGGGCACTTAGAAAATTATAATATGATTAGGCAGAGTCAACACAGTTTTGTGAAAGGGATATCATGTTTAACAAATTTATTAGAGTTTTTTGAGGATGTAATTAGCAGGGTAGATAAAGGGGAACCAGTGGATGTAGTATATTTGGATTGTCAAAAGGCATTCGATAAGATGCCACATAAAAGGTTGCTACGCAAGATAAGGGCTCATGGGGTTGGGGGTAACATATTAGCATGAATAGAGGATTGGTTAACGGACAGAAAACAGAGAGTAGGGATAAACAGGTCAGTTCAGGTTGGCAGGCTGTAACTAGTGGGGTGCCACAAGGATTGCTGCTTGGGCCTCAGCTATTTACAATCTATATATTAATAACTTAGATGAAGGGACCGAGTGTAATGTATCCAAGTTTGCTGACAATACAAAGCTAGGTTGGAAAGTAAGCTGTGAGGAGGACACAAAGAGCCTGCAAAGGGATATAGGCAGGTTAAGTGAGTGAGCAATAAGGTGGCAGATGGAGTATAATGTGGGGAAATGTAAGGTTATACACTTTGGTAGGAAGAATAGAAAAACAGAATATTTTTTAAATGGTGAGAAACTATTACATTTTAGTGTTCAGAGAGATTTAGGTGTCCTCGTACAGGAAACACAGAGAGTCCAGTTTTGGTCTCCTTATCTAAGGAAGAATATACTTGCCTTAGAGGCAGTGCAATGAAAGTTCACTAGATTGATTCCTGGGATGAAAGGTTTGTCCTATGAGGAGAGATTGAGTCGATTGGGCCTATCCTTTCTCAAGTTTAGAAGAATGAGAGGTGATCTCATTGAATCATATAAGATTCAGAGGGGGATTGACAGGGTAGATGCTGAGAGGTTGTTTCCCGTGGCTGGAGAGTCTAGAACTAGTCAGCATTGTCTCAGGATAAGGGGTCGGCCATTTAAGACCGAGATGAAAAGGAATTTCTTCACTCAGAGGGTTGTGAATCTTTGGAATTCTCTAACCCAAGGGGCTTTGGATGCTGAATCGTTGAGTGTATTCAAGGTTAAGATGGATAGATTTTTGAACTCTAGGGGAATCAAGGGCTATGCGGATCGGGCGGGGAAGTGGAGTTGAGATCGAAGATCAGCCATGACCTTATTGAATGGTGGAGTAGGCTCGAGGGGCCTTATGGACTACTCCTGCTCCTAATTCTTATGCTCTTATGTTCTTATGAGGGGTGACCTAATAGAGGTCTTTAAAATTATGAAATGTTTTGATAGAGTAGACACAGAGAACGTTTCCACTTGTGGAGAAGAGCAAAATTAGAGGCCATCAATATAAGATAGTCACCAGGAAATCAAATAGGAAATTAAGCCAAAACTTCTTTACTCAGTGGTGAGAATGTGGAACTTGCTACCACAGGGAATAGTTGAGGTGAAAAGTATAGATGCATTTAAGGAGAAGCTAGATAAACATATGAGGAAGAAGTGAATAGAGGGTTATGTTGCTGGAGTTAGATGAGGAAGGGTGGGAGCAAGCTTGAGTGGAGCATAAGCACTGGCGTGGACTGGTTGGGCCGAATGGCCTGTTTCTGTGTTGTATATTCTATGTAATTCTATGTAATTATCATGTAAAACAGTAAATGAGCAATGGGAGGCCTTCATGGAGGAGATAGTTCGTGTATAGACTAGACACATTCCTATGAGGGGGAAAGGAAGGGCATCCAAATCTAGAACTCCATGGATGACTGAAGAAATTGGGATTAAAATGAAACAGAAAAAGGAGGCTTCTGATAAATGTCAGGTTTATAATATAGTAGAGAATCAAGCAGAATACAGAAAGTGCAGGGGATAACTGAAAAAGAAAATAAGAGGGGCAAAGAGAACGTATGAGAAAAGATTAGCGTGTAACATAAAAGGGAACACTAAAGTATTTTATAAACATATAAATAGTAAAAGGATAGTCAAAGGAAGGGTGGGAGCTGATTAGGACCCAAAAAGGAAATCTTCTTGTGGAGGCAGAGGGCGTGGCTGAGGTACTAAATGAATACTTTGCATCAGTCTCTACTAAAGAAGGGGATGCAGCTAATGTCACAGTAAAGCAGGAGGGAGTAGAGATATTGGATAGAAATAGATAAAGGGGAGCTACTTAAATAGCTGGCAGCGCTCAAAGTAGAAGAGTCACCCAGTCTGGATGGAATGCATCCTAGGTTGCTGAGAGAAGTAAGGGTAGAAATAGCAGAGGTGCTGGCAACAGTCTTTCAATCCTCCTTGGAAATGGGAGTGGTGCAAGAGGACTGGAGGGTTGCAAATTTTCCACCTCTGTTCAAAAAAGGTAGAGAGATAAACCAGGTAACTACAGCCTAACTTCCATGGTGGGGAAACTTCTAGAGACCATAATCCAAGACAAAACTCATTGTCACTTGGAAGAATAGGGGTTAATAAATGACAGCCAACATGGATTTGTTTGAGCTAAATCATGTCTGACAAACATGATTGAGTTCTTCAATGAAATAACAGAGAGGGTTGATGAAGGTGGTGTAGTTGATGTTGTCTATATGTACTTTATTATGAGCCACATTATACACTTATTAGCAAAATTGAAGTTCGTGGGATTAAAGGGGAAATGGCAGCGTGGATACAAAACTGGCTAAGAGACAGAAAACAGAGAGTAGTGGTGAACGGTTGTTTATCAGACTGGAGGGAAGTATACAGTGGTGTTCCCCCAGGAGTCGGTATTAGGACCACTGCACTTTTTGATACATACTTGGACTTGGGTACAAGGGGCATCATTTCAGAGTTTGTAGATGACACAAAGCTTGGAAATGTAGTAAATAGTGAGGAGGATAGTAGCAGATTTAAGGAGGATATCGACTGACTGATGAAGTGGGCAGACACATGGCAGATGAAATTTAATGCAGAGAAGTGTGAAGTGATGCATTTTGGAAGGAAAATTGAGGAGAGGCAATATACATTAAATGGTACAATTTTAAAGGGGTGCAAGAATAAAGAAACCTGGGGTTTCACACACACAAATCTTTGAAGGTGACAGGGCAATTGATAAGACTGTTAAAAAAGCATATGGGATCCTTGGCTTTATAAATAGAGGCATAGAGTACAAACGCAAGGAACCTGTGGTAAACCTTTATAAATCACTGCTTAGGCCTCAGCTAGAGTAGTGTCCAATTCTGGGCACCACACTTTAGGAAGGATGTCAATGTCTCAGAGAGGGTGTAGAGGAGATTTCCCAGAATGATACCAGGGATGAGGGACTTCAATTATGTCAAGAGACTAAAGAAGCTGGGATTGTTCTCCTTAGAGCAGAGTAGGTTAATGGGAGATTAAATAGAACAGATAGGGAGAAACTGTTTCTCCTGGCAGGGGTATCGATAACCAGAGGACACAGATTTAAGGCAATTGGCAAAATATCCAAGGGGGAAATGAGGAGACATTTTTTTACGCAGTGAGTTGTTCTGATCTGAAATGGACTACCTGAACGGATGGTGGAAGCAGATTCAATAGTAACTTTCAAAAGGGAATTGGTTATATACTTGAAAAGGAGAAATTTGGTGGGCTGTGGAGAAAGAGCAGGGGAATGGAACTAATTGGATAGCTCTGTCAAAGAGCTGGCACAGATACGATGGGTCAAATGGCCTCCTTCAGTGCTGCATGACTCTCATGATTCTACAACAAGGCTACGTTGGTTGAAAGATCTGCCAATAATGCTGGAGCAGAATGGTGGGAGGGAACACACACAGTATTCAGGGAGGGGAGCTAGGCTATTTGGCTTCAGGAAGTTATAGAGGCATGACGGAGCAAAGCTGTGGAGCGATTTGTAGATGAGGATGAGGATTTTGATTTTAGTGTGTTGGGAGACGGGAAACCAGTGGAGAGTGGCATGAGCAGGAATAGGAACAGGAGCAGGCCATTCAGCCTCTCAAGCCTATTCAGCCATTCTATTAGCTCATGATTGAGTCCAAAAATGTGTGGGTTAGGTTGATTTGGCTATGATAAATTGACCCTTAGTATTAGGGGGGATTAAATATGTGGGGTTATGGGGATAGGATGGGATATGTTAGGGGGAATTAAATACGTGGGGTTACGGGGGTAGGGTGGGATATGTGTACTGTGGGGATTAAAGCAGGGACAGGGTACTGGATTTGGATGATCAGCCATGATCGTATTGAATGGCGGAGCAGGCTCGACGGGCCGAATGGCCTACTCCTGCTCCTAGATTCTATGTTTCTATGTTTCTATGATCTGTACCTTAACTTCATTTACCCGCCTTTGCTCCATACTAAAGAAGGGGATGCAGCCAATGTCACAGTAAAGCAGGAGGGGTAGAGATATTGGGGGAAAAATTCAGTATCGCCCCATTTGGGGCACTAATTATCGCCTCCGACTGCAAACTTGGCTTTTATCGCCCCTGGAGGTGATTGGAGCGCTAAATCAGGCGCTTCACACCTGTCTTAAGGCGCAAAGGCTGAGGAGCGAGGCGCTACCTCAGAGCACTGGCGAAGCTCATGTGATGTCAGTCAGCAATGGAACACAGACACAATGGCGCCGGCCAGTTCTTAAAGGGGAGGGTTGATCTTGCTTTCCATCCACATCCTGCTCATTGCAGCCTTGAATCTCGACCTGGAGAGACCTGTACATCAAATCTGCTGGAAAGAACAATGGAGAGGCCCAGGGAAAGAGCTCAGAGTGCAGTCCCCACAGTCTCTTCTAATTCGACACAAGGAAGGGCAAATCAAAATGAACCTGCAAAGTGCTGCTCAGTACCCAAAACTCCTTCACACAGCGTTTTGAATCTCTCCAGAAGTCTCTCTCTCTCTCTCTCAGAATGCGTGGTTCAAAAATGTCACCTACAAAAAAAGGCAGGAAGCGGTCGCCTTTAAATAGCGCTTCCCCAGTCCCTTCCTGACTGCAAAACGCTCCCCTCAACCTGTCGTTGCTAGCGGCAGGCGGTAAGGCAGGGGGCTCCAGGGCGCTACCGGGGCGTTGCGCACTCGACTGACGTCACGATCTGCCGGCGCAGGAGATCGGGGTGGTAGTGTTTAGCGCTGCTGCAAAACGTCTAGTTAATTTCGCGAGCGGCGCAAACATCGCCGCGCCCGGGCGCTAGTTGCTTTGCACCCCATTAGCGCCCTCTTAAGGCGCTAACGGGAGGCGCAACCAACTGAATTATTCCCCCATTGGATAGGATCCCTTGATACTGTTGCCTAACAAAAATCTATTGATCTTAATCTTGAAAATTTAAATTGACCTAGCACCCACTGCCTTTTGTTGGGGCGGCGGGGGGGGGGGGGGGTGCGGGAAGAGTTCCAGATTTCCAATAGTTTTGTGTGGAAAAGTTATTCCTTACAGTATATGTTTCTGTGTTGAGTTTTATCTCTGCAACTTTTGTGTGCCAAATATATTTTAACAAAAACAAGTTTTGAATTTTCTTTTATGATAAGGGAAGCAAAACTGGTCATTTTTACTGAGTTCAAGGGCCACTGCATGATTTGAGCACATAATCTAGGTCGACAATTTAGTGCAGTACTGAGGGAGTGCTGCATTGTCAGAGGTGCTGTTAGTCAAATGAAACATTAAACCGAGGCCCCATCTCCCTGGTCAGGTGGAGGGTAAAAGATCCCATGGCATTATTCGAAGAAGAACAGGAAGTTCTCCTGGTGTCCTAGCCAAAATTTACCCTCAATCACGACCACCAAAACAGAATAATTGTTCATTATTTCATTACTGTTTGTGGGATCGTGCAGTGCACAAATTGTCTGCCATATTTGCCTACAAAACATCAGTGGTTACGCTACAAAAGTAATATATTGGCTGTGAAATGCTTGGCGATGCCCTGAGGACTGGTTATATAAATGCAAGTTCTGTATTTTGCTATTTTTCCTTTACTCCAGATGAAGTTATAGGATTTCCTACATTACATGAGTGACAATCTTAAAAGTACTGAATTGACTGTGAAGCACTTTAGTATGTCCTGAAGTCCTGAAAGGCTCTATAAAAATGCAAATTCTTTCTTGCTTTAACTTTGTGGAATTTCCTATTCATTATGCAGCGTAAACACAGCTATGGATGTGCCATGTAACAGTTTTCTTGTATTTTAGCCCAATTTAATTTTCAGTAGTGGAACCATGCTGAGAGCAACTGAAATCTGGTAAGAATAAAGAACCCAATGTTATTCAGAACTCTTTCATGGCACCTTATGATAAATGCTGATCAGTTTCATAATACTAGTACAAAAGCAAAATACTGTGGCTGCTGAAAATCTGAAATAAAAAAAGAAAATGCAGGAAACACTCGGCAGGTTAGGCAGATTCTGTGGAGAGAGAAACAGAGTTAACGTTTCAGGTCGATGGCTTTTTAACCAGAACTGGAAGAAATGAGAGATTTAACAGTTTATAAGCAAGTACAAACCCAGGGAATAGTGTGTGGGTTGGGGGGAGGAAAGAACAAAAGGGAAGGTCTGTGCTAGGGTGGAAGCCAGGAGTGATTAATGACAAAAGGGATGATGGTCAAGGCAAAAGGGGGTGGTAATGGAACAAGTAAAGAAACGAAAGGGCAGGGGCCAACGTCCTCATGGGGAGATTAACTAGTGCTGTGGGGACGGATTTCAACTAAGTTGGCAGGAGAAGGGGAACCAGAACGTAGCAGCAGAGAGGAGAGACAAGGTGCATAGAAAACTATGAGGAACAGATAGCAACAGAATAAAGAATGGTGTACGAAGAGCAGGAATTAGATGGAGGGAAAAAATCAAAGCACACTAGCCTGGTGTTGGATGCATGTGTTAATGCGAGTAGTATTACAAATAAGGTTGATGAGTTGCAGGCACAAGTTGCCATATGGGGTTATGATATAGACATGGGTGCAGTAGTAGAAAAAAAGAAAGACTTGCATTTATATAGCGCCTTTCACAACCACTGGACGTCCCAAAGCACTTTACAGCCAATGAAGTACTTTTTGAAGTGTGTTCAGGAGCAATATTCCTAACTGAACCTCAGCGAGGAACAGTGTGTCAGACGTCTGTGTGTCACCAAATACGTCCTCACTGAAATCTGCCACCTGCTGCAGCCACAACTGCAGCCTCAGAGCAGGGCGAGGACTGCATTGCCAGTGGCTGTGAAGATGACGGTGGCCATGAATTTTTATGATGTGGAGATGCCGGCGTTGGACTGGGGTGGACAAAAATGAGAAGTCGCACAACACCAGGTTATAGTCCAACAGATTTATTTAATTTTACAAGCTTTCGGAGCTGTTCGCTCCTTCTTCAGGTAAGGTAGCTGTGAGAGAATCTCCCAGAATTCACAATATAAACACAGAAAAAATCTATTCAAATCTTTCCCTACATCAAAGACACACTAAGAGCACAGCCAAGACAATGAGATGTGTCCCAGGGGGTCCAACGTGTCAAAACACCTGCTGGCTGCATATCCTCTCCATTTGTGTTTTTAAAACAAAACCTGGAAAGACCGGCCATGATGTCAAGTCACGTTCTGTATCGTGACATGAACCCGATATCGCGATTGAGGCCATCCTCATGAGTGCGGAACTTGGCTATCAGTTTCTGCTCTATGATTTTGCGCTGTCGTGTATCCCGAAGGCCGCCTTGGAGAACACTTACCCGCAGATCCGAATTTTTATGTACGGGCTCCTTCCAGGCTGGAGCAGGAGATATTTGCAATGTCTTCCAGTTTGCTGTGCACTGTTGCATAAGGGAGGTAACTGAGGCTCTGTATTCCAAGAGAGCTGAATACATTTCCTTCTCTCCGGCCAGAGAGCAGCAGGCAGAGTGAGCACGCGGCTTTGTGAGGATTGCAGGCTTCCCCATGGTGCAGAGTGCCACTGACTGTATGCACGTCGCTTTGCGGGCACCGCATGTAAACTCGGAGATGTACCGCAACCAAAAGGGATTCCACTCCCTCAGTGTCCAGCTGGTGTGCACCATACTCAACAAATCATGCAGGTGAATGCCCGATATCTTGGCAGCAGTCATGATGTTTTCATTCTGTAGCAGTCTATGGTTCCATCTGGATTTGAGCCACCACGATATACCAGAGGGTGGCTATGGGGCGACAAGAGCTATCCATTAACAACATGGCTCAGCCGTATCAGCCATGCCTCATTTGGTAAGCACTCTCGCCTCTGTGTCAGAAGATTGTGGGTTCAGGTCCCACTCCAGAGACTTGAGCACAAAAATCTAGGCTGACACTCCAGTGCAGTACTGAGGGAGTACTGCGCTGTTAATGGTGTCGTCTTTTGGATGAGACGTTAAACCGAGGCCCCGTCTGCTCTCTCAGGTGGACATAAAAGATCCCAAGGCACTATATTGATGAAGAGCAGGGGAGTTATCCCCAGTGTCCTGGCTAATATTTATCCCTCAATCAACATCACTAAAACAGATTATCTGGTCACTATCACATTGCTGTTTGTGGGAGCTTGCTATGCGCAAATTGGCGGCCGTGTTTCCTACATTACAACAGTGACTACACTTCAAAAGTACATCATTGGCTGTAAAGCACTTTGGGACATCCTGAAGTCGTGAAAGGCGCTATAAATGCAAGTCTTTTTTTTATGACTCAGGTGCTCAACCCACGCACACGGCACAAATTCTAAACTTGAGGATGATACCAAATTGGGGGTGGGGGGGGAACAGTCAATACTGAGGAGGACTGCAACAAATTGCAGGAGGACATTAATAAATTTGTAGAATGGGCAAATAATTGGCAAATGAAGTTCAACACAGATAAATGTGAGGTATTACATTTTGGTAGGAAGAATAGGGAGGTCACTTATCACTTGGAGGGTGCAAATCTAGGAGGGGTAGAGGAACAAAGGGATTTCGGAGTACTAAAATCACTAAAAGTTGCGCCACAGGTTAGCAAGGCCATAAAAAAAGCAAACCAAGCACTAGAGTTTATTTCTAGAGAGATAGAATTGAAAAGTAGGGAAGTTATGCTAAACCTGTATCGACCTTGGTTAGACCACACTTAGAGTACAGTTCTGGTCGCCATATTATAAAAAGGATATAGAGTCACTGGAGAGGGTGCAGAGAGGATTTACAAAAAAAGAAAGAAAGACTTGCATTTATATAGCGCCTTTCACGACCACCGGACATCTCAAAGCACTTTACAGCCAATGAAATACTTTTGGAGTAGAGTCACTCTTGTAATGTAGCAGCCAATTTGCACACAGCAAGGTCCCACAAACAGCAATGTGATAATGACCAGATAATCTGTTTTTGTTATGTTGGTTGAGGGAGATATATTGGCCAGGACACCAAGGATAACTCACCTGCTTTTCTTCAAAATAGTGCCATGGGATCTTTTACGTCCACCTGAGAGAAACATAGAAACATAGAAACATAGAATCTAGGAGCAGGAGGAGGCCATTCGGCCCGTCGAGCCTGCTCCACCATTCAATACGATCATGGCTGATCATTCAAATCCAGTACCCTGTCCCTGCTTTAATCCCCACAGTACACATATCCCACCCCTAGCATTTAATTCCCCCTAACATATCCCATCCTATCCCCATAACCCCACATATTTAATCCCCCCCCCTAACACTAAGGGTCAATTTATCATAGCCAAATCAACCTAACCCGCACATTTTTGGAGAGCAGACAGGACCTCAGTTTAACATCTCATCCGAAAGACAGCACCTCCAACAGTGCAGCACTCCCCTGGTGTGTCAGCCCAGCTTTATGTGCTCAAGTCCCTGGAGTGGGACTATGAACCCACAACCTTCTGACTCAGAAGCGAGTGTGCTACCAACTGAGCCACAGCTGACATAAGGACAATACCAGAAATGCGAGGGTATACATATCAGGAAAGGATGAACAGGCTGGGTCTTTTTTCTCTTGAAAAATGAAGGCTGAGGGGTGACCTAATAGAAGTCTTTAAAATTATGAAAGGTTTTGATAGAGTGGATACAGAGAGAATGTTTCCACTTGTGGGGAAGAGCATAACTAAAGGCCATCAATATAAGATAATCACCAAGGGGGGAATTTTCCCAGCCCCGAGGAGGCGGGTTTGGAGGCGGGACTGCCGGGAAAATGGCAGAAACGGGTACCGACCCCGTTCCCAACCCGCCTCCGTATCATATTCCCAGGAGGCGGGTCCCCGAGTAGCGCAGGGACCCGTCTCCTCGAGGTGGGAAGGGGATTAGAGCCAATTAACTGCCTGTTAACAGGCAGTTTTGAGGCTTTTCCCCATTTTACGCCTACAATTGCGAACCTCACCAGGGTCAGCGAGGCGAGCAGTGGGTCTGCGGGGGTGAGAGGGGTCGATATGTCAACTGTAGAGGTGAGTGATGGGTGCAAGTGTGGACAGGTAAGTATGAGAGGTGAGTGTAAAGTGTTAGAAAAAGTTTTCTTACCTCTGCTTCTTTCCGCAGGCTTCAACCGTTGAGGATACGGAGGTGCCTCAACTCAACGGCAGAGATGACAGAATGGCTGCTGCATTCTCAGATGCAGCAGCCATCTGCTTTCTGCTGAGGAGAGAGGTCTTGGTGAGCCTTTGTGCAAGGGCTCACCTTAGAACAGAGATTGTCAGTGTTTGACAGCTTCTCAAAGCTGTCAAACGCTGACAATTCATCTGTCAAAACATTTTCGACAGATAAAGCATCATACGCTGATGTCATCTGTCACCGGCTTTCCCTAAATTGGCCGGTAAGGGCGGGTTTAACAATGCCAATCAAGGGAAAATAGCGTGGGTTCGTCAGACGTCGCTGGGGGCAGGACTAGAACCCGGAAGGCAGCAGTTCTGCCCCCAACTCGTCTCGGCTGGCAAAATCCAGCCCCAAGAAATCCAATAGGGAATTCAGAAGAAACTTCTTTACCCAAAGAGTGGTGAGAATGTGGAACTTGCTACCACAGGGAGTGGTTGAAGCGAATAGTATAGATGCATTTAAGGGGAGGCTGGACAAGCATATGAGGGAGAAGGATGAGGAAAGACAGGTGAAGGCTCGAGTGGAGCATAAACGCCGGCATGGACTGGTTGGGCCGAATGGCCTGTTTCTGTGCCGTATATCCTATGTAATCCTATGTAACATTCACACAACGAAAGCCATGCTGCCACACGAAATATCATCAAGCAGACCATTGGCTGAAGCAATGCTCTGGAGGAACCCTGCAGTACTCGGCAGAGCGAGTGTCGAGATTCATGGTGGTCTGCTGCATGCTACACAACCTCGCCATCACGAGGGCACAGCCCTTGCCACCAGCCATACGGTGAGCAGCTGAGGAGCAGGAAGAGGAGGAGGAGGAGGAGGAAGAGGAAGGGAGGAGGCAACCCAGACAGCTGCTTTCTGGCCGGTCTGTCCTTGTCTGACTCATCCGGCTACGATACCAGTGAACACAACCCCAATTCCACAATCACCAACAGTCCCACACCTTGTCTTCCCTCTGTTACTGACCATCGCAGTGTCCACTTGGCCACAAAGCAAAAATAAAAGCCACCACAAAATAATCATTCCAAACAAAATTTATAAATCAAACCATATTGGATACAAACGTCAACTAATCACCCTGTGCATTCCCTTAGTAAGAACATAAGAAATAAGAACTGGAGTAGGCCATTTGGCCCTTTGAGCCTGCTCCGCCATTCAACAAGATCATGGCTGGTCTTCTACCTCAACTCCACCTTCCCATACTATTCCCATATTCCTTAATTCCCAAAAATTTATCGACCTCTGTCTTAAATATACTCAATGACTGAGCATCCACAGCTCTCTGGGGTAGAAAATTCCAAAGATTCACAACCCTTTGAGTGAAGAAATTTCCCCTCATCTCAGTCCTAAATGGCCTACCCCTTATTCTGTGACTGTGACCCCGTGTTCTAGATTCCCCAGCCAGGGGAACCATTTTCTCAGCATTAAGCCTGTCAAGCCCCTTAAGAATTTTATATGTTTCAATGAGATCACCTCTCATTCTTCTAAACTCTAGAGAATATAGGCCTAGTCTACTCAATCACTCCTCATAGGACAATCCCCTCATCCCAGGAACAAGTCTAGTGAACCTTCGTTGCAACCCCTCTAAGGCAAGTATGTCTTTCCTTAGGTAAGGAGACCAGAACTGTACAAGGTACTCTAGGTGTAGCCTCACCAATGCCCTGTATAATTGTAGTAAGACTTCTTTACTCTTATACTCTAATCTCTTTGTAACAAAAGCTAACATACCATTTGCTTTCCTAATTGTTTGCTGTACCTGCATGCTAACTTTCTGTGATTCATGTACAAGGACACCCAGGTCCCTCTGAATGCAAACATTTCCCAGTTTCTCACCAGTCAAAAGATATTCTGCTTTTTTGTTTTTCCTACCAAAGTGGATAATTTCACACTTCCCCACATTGTATTCCATTTGCCATGTTCTTGCCCACTCAGTCAACCTGCCTATATCTCTCTGCAGCCTCTTTGCGTCCTCCTCACAGCTTACTTTCCCACCTAACTTTGTATCAGCAGCAAACTTGGATACGTTACACTCAGTCCCTTCATCTAAGTCATTAATATAGATTGTAAATAGCTGAGGCCCAAGCACTGATCCTTGTGGTACCCCACTAGTTACAGCCTGCTAACCTGTAAAAGTGTCATTTATTCCTACTCTCTGTTTTCTGTCCATTAACCAATCCTCAATCCATGCTAATATATTACCCCCAATCCCATGGGGGCGAAATTCATTTATGCTACTTTTGGGGGTGGTAACCGAATTAGCACCAGAGATTTAGCGCCCGGCACGGAAGTACCGCCCTGGCCACTAAATTTGGCTTACCGCCCCGGCAAGGAAGTGGAGCACTATCTTGGTCTCCCTGGAGGCGCTAACGGCAGGCGCAAAGGAGCCGAATTTCGCGGCCCATGAGTCCTAATTTTGTGTAATAACCTCTTGTGTGGCACCTTATTGACTGCTTTTTGAAAATCCAAATACATTACATCCATTGTTCTCCCTTATCCATCCTACTAGTTACATCTTCAAAAAACTCTAACGGATTTGTCAAACACAATTTCCCTTTCATGAAACCATGTTGACTCTGCCTAATTATATTACGATTTTCTAAGTGCCCTGTTACCATATCCCTAATAATAGATTCTAACATTTTGCCTACTAATGATGTCAGGCTAACTGACCTATAGTTCCCTGTTTTTTCTCTTCCTCCTTTCTTAAATAGTGGGGTTATGTTTGCTACCTTCCTTGGGGACTGTTGTAGAATCTAGGGAATTCTGGAAGATTACTACCAGTGCATCCAATATCTCTGCAGCTACCTCTTTTAAAACCCTAGGATGCAGGTCATCAGGTCCAGGGGATTGCCTGTCTTCAGTGTGCCTTTGCCTGTCCTAGTGCTCTTATGCAGTGCTACCCCAGTGGCTGTAGCATGGCTGGTGCAAGGCTGCTGACTTTGAGTGGTGACGACTACAGATGGCCTTGGAGGATGACCTTGAGCAGATCTGGGCCGAGAAGGCCCAGCTTCGGACTGCACCATCTCGGCATGGACAGCAGCAGTCTGGGCTGGCTGGCTAATAGGCAACAGCAAGGGCACTGGTGGAGTGGCAAGGGTGAGAGGAAGAATGCTGTCATCCTGAGAGAGGACAACAGAGTCGTGCTCCATGGATCCATTGCCACTCCCCCGGGGCAGCAGCTTGACAATCCTAGTAATCTGGTGGAGGACAGATTGCTGGACTGCTGTGACACCGTGCAAGCTCCTTTGAACTCTGGTAACAGCAGCCATGATGGCAGCAGTCTGAATTTGCGTGGCAGCAAGCTAAGCTAAGCTTGCATGACAGAAGTCTGAGCTTCCACTTCAGCACCCAGACATTGGGTGGCTTCTGTTTGTGCTGCAATGGAAGCTGAGACATCGGCCAACAGTCGCTGCAACATCCGCAAGTGTGCTAATGGAGTGGTCATCACTTCTATGCTGGAAAGGATGGGCTCCAAGCTCTGCGCAAAGTCCTGTGCCAAGTTGGTGCCGGACACCTCTGTGCTCCTTGACATTGCTCGCAGGCTTTCTGGTAGGCTTCCCAATGCACCAAGCATTTCATTGTGCATACCAATCAGCCTTCTTCTGTAGCCCGCTCCATCAAAATGCTCATCTGAGTCCTCTGCAGCAGAACTCATGTGCAACCTCGCCCTCCAGGAAGCTGGCACCTGCGCTACCCTTGCACCCTGCCCTGGCTGCAGGCCACTTGTGCATGGTGTCTCACCACGTGCAGATCCCCCATCCAAGCTATCCTCTAAAGTACGCAGAGTGTCAGTATCTGAGCTGGTGGCTGCGAATGTGAAATCATGTGAGGATGCTGTGTCTTCATCATCACTGCCTTCTTCCTTTTCCACCTGTTGCTCTGCTACCACTGCCTGGCCAGGTGGCAGTTCTGGGGTATCTGAAAGGAGAAAGGCACAAGGGGAGGGTTGTGGGTGAGGGGAGGGGGGGAAAGCAAGAGGTGCATGCTTACACCATCTGCTGCTTTTAAATCAAAAGACATTGTGGGATGAGGAGGAAGTGGGATGTGAGAAGGAGGATTAGGTATGAGGATACTGTCATCTTTGATGGTTTCAGCTCCGCCGCTAGCCTTGGGCTCAGCGATGGCTGCTCCAATGATGGTGATCACCGTCACCTCTATCGGGGTAAGGTGATGTAGGCGTGCCTGTCCACCGCCTATCTGCTCCTGCTGCCTCCGGTTATGCGCCAACTTGTCCTGCAAGAGAGAGGGAAGTGTGTTAGTGAGTGTGGTGTAATGTATTTAGGTGATGTGCCTGTCACGATTGCATAGCTGACAGTGTGTGCAAGCTGTGAGATGTGGGTGTGAGACATGCAGCAGTGAGTAAGTGTATGAGGATGAGGTGAAGCTATGAATGTGAGGTATGAGTCCTGTTTGATAGAGATTGTTGGTAGGTGAGTGATGGGGGTATGGTGCATTGAGTAGTGTCTGAGACTAGTGGTGCAGTTGGTGGGAGCTGGCATTTGAAGATGAATTCACTGACCTTGATCACTCTTGTGAGGGCATTGAACTTCTTGCGGCACTGCATCCAGGTGCTCAGGGCTTGACTTCTGGCATTGACCGCCACTGCCTTCTGAGAGTTTGTCTGGAGGGCCTCCTGGCCCCCTGCGGATATAGGAACTCTCTCCTCCTGTCCACCTCCTCCACCAAGGCCTCCAGTGCAGCGTCTGAGAACCTCGGAGCACGCTCTCTCCCCTGTTGCCCCATTACTCACTATTCTTGCAGGTCAGATTCTCTTCCCCTGCCACTTCCAGCACTGCTCCAGCCAGAATGCACTGCCCCTTTAAGAGGTGCAGGCTGCCTTCGGTACTGCAGGCTAGCTTCAAGTAGTGCTAGCCTCACACGAACTTGGGCCCCCTGCTGAGGCGTTCAGCCACTCAACAGCGCGTTTAGCGCTGCCTCAACGCAGCAATCATTTAAATGAGCAGGCAGCTCCTGATCCCTGTGCCCACTATCGAATTTAGCCTCCTATAACTTGATTCATTATGGATCAAAGCTTACTGGGGCTCTGAAATTATCTCTGAGCAGCAATGAATCTCCCAAGGAATCTTGACATTGTACGATGGTCACACGGTCTGAGCTGATCTATGCAATATGATAGCTGATATGATAGATATTCTTGGGGGTTAAAATTCCCTGATTAACTTTGTTTCTCTCCCCACAGATGCTGCCTGACCTGCCGAGTGTTTCCAGCATTTTCTGCTTTTATTTCAAATTTCCAGCATCCGCAGTATTATTAATCTGATCAGCATTTATCATAAGGTGCCATGAAAGAGTTCTGAATAACATTGGATGGTTTATACTTACCAGATTTCAGTTGCTCTCAGCATGGTTCCACTACTGAAAATTAAATTGGGCTAAAATACAAGAAAACCGTTACATGGCACATCCATAGCTGTGTTTACGCTGCATAATGAACAGGAAATTCCACAAAGTTAAAGAAAGAAAGAATTTGCATTTTTATAGAGCCTTTCACGATTTCAGGACATACCAAAGTGCTTCACAGATTTTAAGATTGTCACTCATGTAATGTAGGAAATCCTATAACTTCATCTGGAGTAAAGGAAAAATAGCAAAATACAGAACTTGCATTTATATAACCAGTCCTCAGGGCATCGCCAAGCATTTCACAGCCAATTAATTACTTTTGTAGCCTAACCACTGATGTTTTGTGGGCAAACATCGCAGACGATTTGCGCACTGCAAGATCCCACAAACAGTAATGAGATAATAGCCCAGAAATTCGGCCGAATACGGGAGAGTACGCACTGTGTACTCACCCGTATTCGGTCTCGAAGTGCCGGTTTCCTGCATGCACTGCGCATGTGCGGGAAACCGGCACTTCCGATATTGCGAAGGGGGCGGTTCCTAAGTGAACCGCGTGCGCACTACAGGCTGTGCGCACGCAGCACACTTAGTTTTTTTTTCAGGTTTGAATGCGAGGGTAAGTATTGGATATTTTACACATAAAAAAGCAGGCGTAAGACCCCCTTTTAACACGGTAAGTAGTTAATTAAGTATTATTTTAATTTTTTTTCAACAGGTTTATCTTTTTTAGAGACTTTAAAGAAAGGTAAGTTTATTTTTATAACTTTTAAAAAGAATTTAAATTTTTTCAAAAATTAAAATTTTTGTTTAAAGTGGTTAATTTATTTAACTATAGTTATTTTATTAATGTGATGGGGTTTTAAAAAAATTTAATTGAGGTTTAGCTGTTCTTTTGGGGGCAAGTTGTATTCATAGTTTTGACAGTTCTTCTGTCAAAACTATGAATGAAAGATGGTGTGCTGCCATTGGCTCTAACTGGCCCACGTGATCCCAGAGGTCGCATCGAACTAACTGCGCCTCTGGGACACGCACACACTGCGCGCCGGCACCAGGGAGAGGCCCAGGAACTGAAGTTCGTGTGGGCCAAAACCATAAAGGCAGGCGCGGAGTGCGATATCGCGGGGGATCCTTACCCCCGCGGCAACCATCGAAGTCCAATTTCTGGGCCATTAAACAATTATTCTGTTTTGGTGGTTGCGGTTGAGGGTAAATTTTGGCTAGGACACCAGGAGAACTTCCTGTCTTCTTCAAATAATGCCATGGGATCTTTTACCCTCCACCTGACCAGGGAGATGGGCCTTTGTTAATGTTTCATTTGAATAACAGCACCTCTGACAATGCAGCACTCCCTCAGTACTGCACTAAATTGTTGGCCTAGATTATGTCCTCAAATCATGCAGTGGCCCTTGAACTCAGTAAAAATGACCAGTTTTGCCACCCTTGTCGTAAAAGGAAACTCATAAACTTGTTTTTGTTAAAATATATTTGGTACACAAAAGTTGCAGAGATAAACCTCAACATAGATACATATACTGTGAGGAAGCACTTTTCCACACAAAACTATTGGAAATCTGGAACTCTCTCCCCCAAAAGGCAGTGGGTGCTAGGTCAATTGAAATTTTCAAGATAGATTTTTGTTAGATAATGGTATCAAGGGACATGGAGCAAAGGCGGGTAAATGAAGTTGAGGTACAGATCAATCATGGGCTAATAGAATGGCCGAGCAGGCTCAATGGGCTGAATGGCTTCATCCTGTCCTAAGCAATCTTCCCGCTAAGCTGCGCGGCCACGCAGCGGTCTGGAGGTCCCACACAGGCCACTCACCTGCTTTTATATGGGAGAGACCACGCATGCGCGGAAATTTTTGAAAGCGCCGCGCAATCACTTAAAGGGACGGCACACCAAAAGAAATAAGAGGGACCATTGGTCGTACGTTCCGATTCCTGCTCACATCAATCTCCACTGGTTTCCCATCTCCCAACGCACTAACTTCAAAATCCTCATCTCCATCTACAATATCCCAGCTCCAAACTTCCATTCTTCTGAAATAACAACAGAAAACGCTGGAAAAATTCAGCAGGCGAGGCAGCATCCGTGGAGAGAGAAACAGAGTTAACGTTTCAGGTCGAAGACCTTTCGTCAGCATCTGCAGTATTTTGCTATTCCATTCTTCTGAGTCCTAGAATACTGTGTAGGGTCCCCCTACAGCAGTCTGTTCCAGTATTCTACTAACCAGTGTCAACTGTGGCTCAATTGATAGCACACTCACTTCTGAGTCAGAAGGTTGTGGGTTCAAATCCCACTCCAGGGACTTGAGTACATAAAGCTAGGCTGCCACTCCACTGTAGTGCTGATTGAGTCCTGCACTGTTGGAGGTGCCGTCTTTCGGATGAGACGTTAAACTGAGGCCCCGTCTGCTCTCTTAGATTGGACGTAAACAATCCCATGACACTGTTTTGAAGAAGAGTAGGGGAGTTATCCTGGTGTCCTGGCCAATATTCATCCCTCAGCCAACATAACAAAAACAGATTATTTGGTCATTATCACATTGCTGTTTGTGGGACCTTGCTGTGTGCAAATTGGCTGCCATGTTTCCCACATGACAACAGTGACTCCACTTCAAAAAAGTACTTCATTGACTGTAAAGCGCTTTGAGACATCCGGTCGTTGTGAAAGGCTCTATATAAATGTAATTCTTTCGTTCTATTTTTGGCAGATTTTTCAGCCAACACAGGCTTGTTGCAGAATCGTGCAGCACAGAAGGAGGCCATTAGGCCCATCGTATCTGTGCCAGCTCTTTGACAGAGCTATCCAATTCGTTCCACTCCCCTGCTCTTTACCCATAGCTCTGCAAATTTCTCCTTTTCAAGTATATATCCAATTCCCTTTTGAAAGATATTATTGAATCTGCTTTCACCACCCTTTCGAATTGCGTTCCAGATTGGAACAACTCGCTGCGTAAAAAAATGTCACTTCATTTCCCCCTTGGATTTTTTGCCAATTGCCTTAAATCGGTGTCCTCTGGTTACCGACCCCCTGCCAGTGGAAACAGTTTCTCCTTATCTACTCTATCAAAACCCCTCACAATTTTTAACACCTCTATTAAATCTCCCTGTAACCTTCTCTGCTCTAAGGAGAACAATCCCAGATTCTCTAGTCTCTCCACATAACTGAAGTCCCTCATCCCCGGTGCCATTCTAGTAAATCTCCTCTGCACCCTGTCCAAGCCCTTGACATCCTTCCTAAAGTGTGGTGCCCAAAATTGGACATTACTCAAGCTGAGGCCTAACCAGTGATTTATAAAGGTTTACCACAGGTTCCTTGCTTTTGTACTCTATGGGCTGGATTTTGTCAGTGTGGGCAGGCTGGGGTGTGTCAGGTGGAAATCGTGTCAGGGCCCCGACTCCTCAGTGAAGTGTTGAAAAAGTAGGATTTTCCCCGAATTGGGCAATTGATTTCCTGCGTGTGGGAAGCCCTGGCCCATTGAGTCTTTTCATACAGAAATGCACCTCCGATGACGTCATCAATGCTGCTGGATTTAAGGCCTGCAAGCAGCCTTGCTTCTTCTGGAGACTGCAAAGGCTTTGCAAATTGTATGAAGGAGTTGATTTCCCGACAATGTCCACAATCAAGCAAAAGTGTGCACCTCGGTTTGATGAGCCCTCCCTCTAAGCACTGGTGCATGGAGCCAGCTGTAATAAGGAGGTGCTGTTCCCTTCCTCAGGGAGAAAAAAGCCACCCCAGCAGACAAAAGCTGTGTGGCTGCAAGTGGCCCAGGAGGTCAACTCCACTTCGCTGAGCCGCAGAACCTGGCTGCAATGCAGGAAGAGGTTTCATGACCTTCTCCGCACAGGAAAAGTGAGTATGACTTTCCTATCTCCCTCAATCTGATCCCCATTGACTCTCCTCACCAGCACTCTGCTTTGCCAACCTCTTCCTCCACATCCCACTTGATACTTACATCCCTGCACCCTTACCCATTGCCTCTCTCTCTATGGTCACATTCACTTAACTATTCGACCATGCAGCCCTCACACTCCCTATCACTGTGATGCAATGCCAACAACAACTTACAACACACAGGTTCTTGTCCATTGTCGATGCTCTTGTAAGAAGGAGCGAGACTAAAGTGTTTGATTGTGCAGGCTAAGCAAATCTGGCCAGGATGAGTGCGTCCCTTGCATCCCGGCCACCAATGTTGTCGCGCGCTGGCGCCTTCTGGCCTGTGCAGCTTCAGGTGGGTGAGCAGCAGCTTGGCGCTCCTGTTGTTGCTGCTGCTGTTGGTGCTGCTGTTGTTCAGGGTTCTGCTGCTGCCGCGGCTGGTCTTCGTCCGAATCTGAGGATCAGGTTGAAAGGAAATAAATGGTTCCCATGCTTCTGGTATATGCCTCAGTTGAGGAAGCGCTTAGTCAAGGTGGGGAGAGGGGTTTCCCAGGAGGTCACACTGGAGATGGGTGTCAGGCTCCAAACTTCCACAACACTGAGTATGCCTGCTAAAAGTTCCCTCAGACCTGAAACAACAAAGCTGCAAAACAACAAAGTTCTGCCACCTGCAAATGATCATTGGTGAAAACTCCTTTGTAATGGTGGAGCTGCAGCTGTTCGTAAGCAATCCACTTGTGAGGCCGCCAGCATTACCTGGCGTGTTCCAGAGGAGGCGTGTAGGATGGGGGGAATGTCTAAAAATCAGAAAGGCCTCTCAAAATGGGATTATAGAGGCAATTAAGTGGTTGTAAAGGGCCTATCCCGCCCCTTGGAGGCGGGATGGAAAGGGTGTCAGAAAACACGCATTTTGGAAAATTGCTTGGAGGCGGGATGGAGGCGGGATTGGGCCCACCCGCCATTTTTTGCGATTTTACCACCTCACACGCCTCCAAACCCGCCTCCTCGTGCCTGGCAAAATCGAGCCCTATGCATCTATTTATAAAGCCAAGGATCCCATATGCTTTTTTAACAGTTTTAACAATGGGAACGGTAGCATAGTGGTAAGGTCTCTGGGCTAATGATCCAGAGATGCAAATTGAAATCCCACCGTGACAGCTGGGAAATTTAAATTCAGTTAATTCAATAAATCTGGAATAAAAAGCTAGTATTGTTGAGGCTGCCGCGAAACACGAATTAAGGCTGAATCCATGTGTGTTAAACAAGAGACTTTTTAATCACTGCATGGCACAAAATGGCTAAACAGAAAAGCTCCCAGAATTCTCTGGGCAAATCCTGAGGCCCCGCCCACTCCTGCCTTAAAGGTAAGGTGCCTTAAAGGGAAGGTGCTGGATATTTGTCCACGGACGGAAGAGTGGATAATGCCCGTTTAGGTGGCGATCCGCCACACAGCTCGCCCCATAATCCGCTTAGGTGGTGTGGACGAGACGGTGCGGCGGTCTGATGGGCCGGCCGGAGCGGCTCTTGTAGGAAGCCGGTGGACGTGGAACGGCCGGGCGTGGAGCAGCCGGGTGAACCGGCTTGAGGGCAGGTCGGCCGCGTGGAGGTGGACGACCTACAGGGACCTGCTCACCGGGCTCCGAGTGTGCTGGCTTGAGTCGGTCAACCGACACTTTTTCGGTCCTGTCGCCCACTTGCAGGGTGAAAAATTTGTCCCCAGCTTGTAGCACCTTGTAGGGCCTGTCGTACGGGGGTTGAAGTGGTCCGCGGTGGGCGTCGTGCCGGACGAAAACAAACCGTGCCTGGTGCAGGCTTAGTGGGATGTGTGAGGTGGGTTCGCCGTGTCGGGCAATGGGCACCGGGGCGAACTGCAGCGCCGGTGAGGCGAAGTCGTGGCTTTGCTGGTCGGCTGACCAGGGTGTCGTGGCGGTGGGCAGGAACTCGCCGGGTACGTGCAGCGGCTGACCGTACACGAGCTCTGCTGCCGATGCGTGGAGGTCTTCTTTAAACGCGGTGCGCAGGCCGAGGAGGACCCACGGAAGTCGGTCGGTCCAGGTGCCGTCTTGGAGGCTGGCTCGAAGAGATGCCTTCAAGGATCTGTGGAACCGCTCACACAGTCCGTTGGCTTGGGGGTGGTACGCTGTGGTGCGGTGAATGGTCACCCCGAGATTGCGTGCGACGGCGGTCCAGAGTTCAGAGGTAAATTACGGACCTCTGTCCGACGTCATGTCGGAGGGGACGCCGAACTGTGCGACCCAGGTGCTGATGAAGGCTCTGGCGATGTCGGCGGTGGTGGTAGAGGTCAGTGGAATTGCCTCAGGCCAGCGTGTGGTGCGGTCAACGATGGTCAGCAAGTGCGTGTGGCCTTGCGACGGTGGCAGGGGCCCGACGATGTCCACGTGGATGTGGTCGAATCTCCGCGAGGGGACGGTAAACTCCTCGAGGGGTGCTTTCATGTGTTGCTGTACCTTGGCCCGTTGGCAGGCTAGGCAGGAGTTGGCCCAAGTACGCACATCCTTGCGAAGGCCGCGCCAGACGAAGCGGTTGGCTACCAATTTGATGGATGCGCGGGCGCCGGGGTGGGAGAGGTTGTGGAGAATGTCGAATACCCGGCGGCGCCAGGACGCTGGGATGACATAGGGATATGTCGCACTTGACCGTGACTGCGGTCGGGCCACAGGCGACGTCGGCCAGGCGTAGCCCTGGTAGGTTGGTGGGTGCGGAGAGCAGATCAGGGTCGGTGATCTGGTCTGCTGCGAGTTGAGCGTAGTCGACTGCTAGGTGTGCGGAGTGGATGGCGGGGCGGGAGAGGCAGTCGGCTACCACATTGTCTCGGCCGGAGACGTGTTGGATGTCCGTGATGAACTCGGACACTGCCGCGAGCTGGCGCTGCTGCCTGGCGGACCAGGGGTCGGTTGTCTTTGCCATTGCGAATGTCAGGGGCTTGTGGTCGACAAACGCAGTGAAGGGGTGGCCCTCAAGCAAAAACCGGAAATGGCGGACCGCCAGGAACAGCGCGAGGAGCTCGCGGTCGAAGGTGCTGTATTGACCTCCGGGGGGCGTAGTTGGCGGCTGAAGAAGGCAAGTGGTTGCCAGGCGCCGTCGACCCACTGCTCATACGCGGCGCCGACCGCGTGGTCGGAGGCGTCCGTGGTGAGCGCTACCCTGGCATTGGGCCGTGGGTGCGCGAGCAGGGTGGCGTTGGCGAGCACGGTCTTGGTGGAATCGAAGGCGGCGGACGCGTCTGCCGTCCATTCGACCGCCATCTTGCCGCTCCTGCCCCGGAGGGCTTCATACAGGGGCCTCATGAGGGACGCCGCTTTGGGGATGAAGCGGTTATAGAAATTCACCATCCCGAGGAACTCCTGGATGCCTTTGATGGTGGTGGGGCGGGGAAATTGTTGGACGGCCTGCACCTTGGTGGGCAGGGGAATGGCCCCAGCATGGGTGATGTGGTGGCCGAGGAAGTCGATCTTGTCCAGGCCGAACTGGCATTTGGCTGGGCTGAGGATGAGCCCGTGGTCGCAGAGGCGCCCGAACAGGATGCGAAGGTGTTCGAGGTGTTCCTGCTTGGAGGAACTGGCTACCAGGATGTCATCCAGGTAGACGAACAGGAACTTCAGGTCCCGAAGGACCGAGTCCATGAGCCGTTGGAATGCCTGGGCCGCGTTTTTGAGGCCGAAGGGCATCCGCAGGAACTCGAACAGGCCGAAGGGGGTGATTACGGCCGTCTTGGGGACGTCCGCGGGGTGGACGGGGACTTGGTGGTAGCCGCGCACCAGGTCGACCTTGGAAAAGACTGAGCGGCCGGCCAGTCTAGCCGAGAAGTCCTGAATGTGTGGCACGGGGTACCGATCAGGGGTGGTGGCGTCATTGAGGCGGCGGTAATCCCCGCAGGGGCGCCAACCTCCACCTGGTTTGGGGGCGATGTGGAGTGGGGAGGCCCAGGGACTGTTGGAGCAGCGGATGATGCCGAGCTGTTCCATGGTGGCAAACTCGGTCCGCGCGATCTCCAGTTTGGCCGGGTCCAGCCTGCGGGCGTGGGCGTACACTGGGGGGCCTGTGGTGGGGATGAAGTGTTCCACCCCGTGTTTGGCGGCCTCCGCGGAGAAGGTCGGATTGGTAAGGGCCGGGAATTCGGCCAGGAGTGCCGAGTAGTCATCCGTGGCCCGGGCGTGGCACTGTGACGCCATGTCGGCGGGTTGATGGGGGGCCATGGCGCCCAGGATGGGGGACATGGTGTTCATGTCCACGAGGCGGTGACGAGGGATGTCTACCAGTAGGCCGTGGGCGCACAGGAAATCTGCGCCGATGAGGGGGGAGAGCACCTTGGCAGTGATGAACTCCCATCGGTAGCGGTGACCAGCGAGGTCGAGGGTGACTGTCCGGGTGCCATACGTCCGGATTTCCGAGCCGTTAGCAGCAGCCAGCACCGGTCCTCGTTCGCCCTTTTGGATGTCGAGGGAGGAGGCCGGGATGATGCTGTGCTGAGCCCCAGTGTCGCACAGGAACCAGCGGCCGGTTTTGTCATCCGTGACGAACAGCAGGGAGCCCGATGGCCCACGGCCACCGCGGGGGCTGGTACGGGGGCGGACTTGAAAGAGCAGGGAGGTGTGCACCGTTGTGCCCTGGCGCCGAACCGTGCGTGGTAGTAACAGTGGCCCGGGTTAGTGGGGCGTGAAGGCCCCGTGGGCCTGGTGGCAGGCCCTTGTGGCCGCGTGCTGGCCGGTGAGGGGCGCGCCCAGGCATTGGCTGCCAGGTCCGGAGTGACGTCGCGGCTGGAGTGAGCGGACAGCAGCTTGTCGGCCTCATCGGCCAGGGCTTCCAGGTTCATGAGGCCGGACGCTACGATCGCTGGGCGGATGCTGAGAGGGAGCTGGCGGATGAATAGCATGCGGACGAGGGATCCGGGTGGGCTCTCGTCGGTGAGGGAGAGCATGTGGGAGAGGAGGTCTGACGGTGAGGCATCACCGAGGCCTGGAAGGTCGAGGAGGTGGCAGTTTCGCTGATATGCCGAGGCCGTAAATTTTTTAAGGAGTGCTGTCTTGAGATGTGCATACTTGCCTTCCTCTGGTGGGTTCTGCAGCGTTGTCCAAACCTTTGAAACTGTGGCGCTACCGAGTGATGTGACGAGATAGTCGTACTTTGTCCCATCTGTGGTGATGCGTTGCAGCCGGAATCGCGATTCAGCTTGGAGAAACCAGGCTTCGGGCTGGTTTTTCCCAAATCTCCGGCAGTTTCACGGAAACTGCGTTCGTGTCCGCCATTGCAGTGCTCGGAATACGTTCTGAGCGTCGGGGTCACCAATGTTGAGGCTGCCGCGAAACACGAATTAAGGCTGAATCCATGTGTGTTAAACAAGAGACTTTTTAATCACTGCATGGCACAAAATGGCTGAACAGAAAAGCTCCCAGAATTCTCTGGGCAAATCCTGAGGCCCCGCCCACTCCTGCCTTAAAGGTAAGGTGCCTTAAAGGGAAGGTGCTGGATATTTGTCCACGGACGGAAGAGTGGATAATGCCCGTTTAGGTGGCGATCCGCCACAGTATCAATAATGGTAACCATGAAACTATCGGATTGTCGTATAAAACCTATTCTGGTTCACTAATGCCCTTTAGTGGAAGAAATTTGGCGTCCTTACCTGGTCTGGACTATATGTGACTCCAGAGCTCTTAACTACTCTCTGAAATGGCTTAGCAAGCAACTCAGTTGTAACAAACTGCTACGAAACACAATGAAACCTGACGGATTGACCGTGGCACCAGCTACGGACACGGCAACGGCACACCCAGCTGAGTCAACCCTGTAAAGTTCTCCTCACCAACATCTGGGGACTTGTCCCACAGACTAGTCAAGCAAACAGCCTGCCATAGTCATACTCACAAAATCATACCTTTCTGCCAATGTCCCAAACTCCTCCATCACCATCACTGGGTATGTCCAGACACACCAGGGGAGGTGGCACAGTGGTATACAGTGGGGAAGGGAGTGGCCCTGGGAGTCCTTAACATTGACTTCAGGACAAGCATGGGCAAGGAAATCACCACCTACCGCCCTCCCTCCGCTGATGAATCAGTACTCCTCCATGTTGAACGCCACTTGGAAGAAGCACTGAGAGTAGCAGGGGCACAGAATGTACTCTGGGCACTTCAATGTCCATCACCAAGAATGGCTCGGTAGCACCACCACTGGCTGAGTCATGAAGGACATAGCTGCCAGTCTGGGCCTGCGACAGGGGGTGATAAAACCAACTTGACCTCGTCCTCACCAATCTACCTGTCGCAGATGAATCTGTCCATGACAGTATTGGTAGCAGTGACAACCGCACAGTCATTGTGGAGACAAAGTCCTGTCTTCACACTGAGGACACCCTCCATCATGTTGTGTGGCACTACCACCGTGCTAAATGGGATAGATTCAGAACAGATCTAGCAGCTCAAAACTGGGCATCCATGAGGTGCTGTGGGCCAGCAGCAGAATTGTATTCCACCACATTCTGTAACCTGGCATATCCCTCACTCTTCCATTACCATCAAGCCAGGGGACCAACCCTGGTTCAATAAGGAGTGTACAGGAGCAGCACCAGGCGTACCTAAAAATAAGGTGCCAACCTGGGGAAGCTGCAACACAGGACTACATGCATGCTAAAAAGCGGAAGCAGCATGCTATAGCCAGGGCAAAGCGATCCCACAATCAATGGATCAGATCAAAGCTCTGCAGTCCTGCCACATCCAGTCGTGAATGGTGGTGGACCATTAAACAACTAACGGGAGGAGGAGAGGCTCCATGAATATCCCCATCCTCAATTATGGTGGAGCTCAGCACATGAGTGCAAAAGACAAGGCTGAAGCATTTGCAACCATCTTCAGCCAGAAGTCCCAAGTGGATGATCCATATCGGCCTCCTCTTGAGGTCCCCACCATCACAGAAGCCATTCTTCAACCAATTCGATTCACTCCACATGATATCAAGAAAGGGCTGAGCGCACTGGATACAGCAAAGGCTAATGGCCCCGACAACATCCCGTCTATTGTGCTGAAGATTTGTGCTCCAGAACTAGCCGCACTTCTAGTCAAGCTGTTCCAGTACAGCTACAATACAGGCATCTATCCGACAATGTGGAAAACTGTTCAGGTATGTCCTGTCCACAAAAAGCAGGACATATCCAATCCGGCTAATTACCGTCCTTTAAGTCGACTCTCAATCATCAGCAAAGTGATGGAAGGTGTCATCAACAGTGCTATCAAGCAGCACTTACTCACCAATAACCTGCTCACTGATGCCCAGTTTGGGTTCCGCCAAGACCACTCGGCTCCCGACCTCATTACAGCCTTGGTCCAAACATGGACAAAGGAGCTGAATTCCAGAGGTGAGGTGAGAGTGACTGCCCTTGACATCAAGGCAGCATTTGACCGAGTGTGGCATCAAGGAGCCCTAGTAAAACTGAAGTCAATGGGAATCGGGGGGAAAACTCTCCACTGGCTGGAGTCATACCTCGCACAAAGGAAGATGCTTGTGGTGGTTGAAGGTCAATCGTCACAGCCCCAGGACATCGCTGCAGGAGTTCCTCACGGCAGTGTCCTAGGTCCAACCATCTTCAGCTGCTTTATCAATGACCTTCCCTCCAACATAAGGTCAGAAATGGGGATGTTCGCTGATGACTGCACAGTGTTCAGCGCCATTCACAACTCCTCAGATAATGAAGCAGCCTGCATGTAACAAAACCTGGACGACGTTCAGGCTTGGGCTGATAAGTGGCAGGTAACATTCGCGCCACAGAAGTGCCAGGCAATGACTATCTCCAACAAGCGGGAGTCTAACCACCGCCCCTCGACATTCAACGTCATTACCATCGCTGAAACCCCCACCATCAACATCCTGGGTGTTACCATTGACCAGAAACTTAACTGGACCAGCCACATAAATACTGTGGCAACAAGAGCAGGTCAGAGGCTAGGTATTCTGCGGCGAGTGTCTCACCTCGTGACTCTCCAAAGCCTTTCCACCATCTACAAGGCACAAGTAAGGAGTGTGATGGAATACTCTCCACTTGCCTGGATGAGTGCAGCTCCAACAACACTCAAGAAGCTCGACACCATCCAGGACAAAGCAGCCTGCTTGATTGGCATCCCATCCACCACCTTAAACATTCACTCCCTCCACCACTGGTGTACCGTGTTTTGCAGTGTGTACCATCTACGAGATGCACTGCAGCAACTCGCCAAGGCTTCTTTGGCAGCACCTTCCAAACCCGTGACCTCTTCCATCTAGAAGGACAAGGGCAGCAGGCACATGGGAACACCACCACCTCCAAGTTCCCCTCCAAGTCACACATAATCCTGACTTGGAAATATATCGCCGATCATTCATCGTCGCTGGGTCAAAATCCTAGAACTCCCACCCTAACAGCACTGTGGGAGTACCTTCACCACAAGGACTGCAGCGGTTCAAGAAGGTGGCTCACCACCACCTTCTCAAGGGCAATTAGGGATAGGCAATAAATGCTGGCCTTGCCAGCGTTGCCCACATCCCATAAACAAATTTTTTTTTAATTGCCCCGTCACCTTCAAAGATTTGTGTATGTGAACCCCCAGGTTTCTTTATTTTTGCACCCTTTAAAATTGTACCATTTAATTTATATTGCCTCTCCTCATTTTTCCTTCCAAAATGCATCACTTTACACTTCTCTGCATTAAATTTCATCATCCATGTGTCTGCCCATTTCACCAGTCTGTCTATGTCCTCCCGAAGTCTGTTACTATCCTCCTCACTGTTTATTACATTTCCAAGCTCTGTGTCATCTGCAAACTTTAAATTATGCTCCCTATACCAAAGTCCAATTCATTAATATATATCAAAAGGAGCAGTGGTCCGAATACCTCCCCCTAGCGGACACCACTGTACACTTCCATCCAGTCTGATAAACAACCATTCACTACTCCGCTTTCTGTCTCTTAGCCAATTTTGTGTCCACGCTGCCACTGCTCCTTTAATCCCATGGACTTCAATTTTGCTAACAAGTCTATTATGTGGCACTTTATCAAACGCTTCTGAACATCAACATCAACCACAGTACCCTCATCAACCCTCTCAGTTAAATCATTGAAGAATTCAATCAAGTTTGCCAGACATGATTTGCCTTCACCATCCATGTTGGTTGTCATTTGTTCACCCATATTCTTCCAAGTGACAATTAATTTTGTCTTGGATTATGGGCCCCGATATTAACTTTGAGGCTTGTTGGGAGCGGGGTTCCGATATCACGTGGGAAACCCGGAAGTAATTTAATTGCAGCCGTGGCATTTTAACACAGGCACCTCATTATAATTTTACTTCCGGGTTTGGCGTCGAATGCATGGCAGCGGGAATGGTGCGGACCCGCATGACACGATCTCAACTGGAGTATTTAATGGGTCAATCCAAAAATGGAATTTGGAGCAATTGGGAGGTTTGGCACAGAGACAGGAATTGCAGAATATAGACTCAGGACGCTCAACGTCTGCGCCCCACTTTAATGACGCCCCCCTTGATTTATTGCTGGGGGCAGTGAGGAGTCGGAGAGAGATACTCTTTCCCAGCAATGGAAGGAAGAAAACTGCTGCTGCTACAAAGAAGGCGTGGCTGGAGGTGGCCCAGGAAGTCAGCAGGAGCATTGTGCCATGCCCCTGGCTTCAGTGCAGGAAGCAGTTTAATGATCTAACCAGGTCAGGAAAGGTGAATACAGTTGCACATTCACCTACGTCCTGCTGTGTGCATCACCACCTCCCCGCCCCACCCCGACTCTGCCTTGTCAGGCCTACTCCAACACATCACTCCTCACACCCATTTACCTTGCAAGCACACCCATCATTCATTTTCTATGCACTTCCTAATTTATATCTTTTCTCTCCGCCAGGGCCTTCACACGTGCAGCAGCAGTGGACCTCGCAGACAACGAATCCTCAGAGGAGCTTCTTCCTTCTGAGGGTGCACCGTCACAGGACTCATGCTTACCATGCACCAGCTCACACTTCAGTGGGTCCAGTTAGACAGATGCTGGGTTTTCACCTGGTGACTCACAGTTCACAAGTGAGCAAGAGCAGAGAGTGGTGGCAGGGACAGCTGTGGAGAGTCCGCTCCGGAGGGCACAGCCCTCTCCAAGCTCTGCTCAGCTGGATACAGATGCTGTACGCTGGGGGCCATCGATGAAAAGGTTAATCAATGAGGGGCAGTAGAAAATCTGTGGTGTTCTGACAGGCCTTCCAAGCACACTGTCCACTAGAGCAAAGAGAATGGAGGTGTTGAACTCAAGCATGAGTGTGTTGACGTCACAGGGCATTGGAGGATGTCTTCTTCCATGGATCGAGTGGCCAGCTCCATGGAACTTCAATCACGGCAATGAAATGAGTCCATGCAGGCCTTGACCACAGCCACGCAGTCTCTGGAAGCCAACATGTCTGCCGCCTTAAATAGGATGACAGAGACATTAGCCTTGGCCTTTCAGCATGTCATTGATCTGCACCAAGCTGCTCTCCAGCAGAGTGGTAGGAATGAAGAGTCGCTGGGCCATGAGAGGGATGATAACGAAAGGGGACATGGAAGTAAGGACTCCACTCAAACTGCTTCCACTTCTCACCCGTTGCCCCCCTTTCAGTCAGTACCCGATATGCTGCCTCGACTCCCGATAGCCGAGTCTGCCCCTGCATAGGTGCAGATGGAACAGTCTTTGGCGGGGTTGTCATGGGTCCATAACTCAGAGGACGTCGGCCAAGCTCATCTCAGCAGTCAGAGCAGGGATCTGAGCAGCCTGCCGCTACCTCTGCTGAAGCCACAGGAATTGCACCATGTAGGAGCAGTAGGAAAAGGAAGAGTAAAGCTTTGTAGTTGCACAAGGGTGTATGAGAAAATGTTCTGTTGTTAAGTTTCCATTCTTTAGTAGAATCAGAAAAAACGTATTACTTTGCACCACTTTCCCATGTTGCCTATTCTTGGTTGCTGGGAGGTAACTCGCCTTTTCAGTTGTTTATTAATGAATGGGAAGACATGAATTGATGGATCCCAATGGGGGGATGTGCAATGGGAGGTTGGTTGGTAGCAGGATGAGATGCATCCTAGGTTGGTGAAGGAAGTAAGGGTGGAAATTGCAGAGGTGCTGGCCACAATCTTCCAATCCTCCTTAGATACAGGGGTGATGTCAAAGGACTGTGCAAATGTTGCACCCTTGTTCAAAAAAGGGGAGAAGGATAAACCTGGCAATTACAGGCCAGTCAGTTGAACGTCGGTAGTGGGGAAGCTTTTAGAAGCAATAATCTGGGAGAAAATTAACAGCCACTTGGACAAGTATGGAGTAATAAAGGAGAGCCATTATGGATTTGTTAAGGACAAATCATGTTTGACTAACTTGATTGAGTTTTTTGATGAGGTAACAGAGAGGGTGGATGAGGGCAGTGCAGTTGATATTGTGTATATGGACTTTCAAAAAGTGTTTGATAAAGTACCACATAATCGGCTTATTAGCAATATTGAAGGTTAAATGGGGCAATAGCAGCATGGATATAAAATTGGCTAAGGGATAGAAAACAGAGTGTTGTGGTGAATGGCTGTTTTTCGGACTGGAGGGAGGTATACAGTGGTGTTCCCCAAGGTTCAGTAATAAGACTACTGATGTTTTTGATATACATTAATGACTTGGGGCACATAAACAGTGAGGAAGATAGTTATAGACTTCAGGAGGACATAGACAGGCTGGTGGAATGGACGGACACATGGCAGATGAGATTCAACGCAGAAATGTGTGAGGTGATACATTTTGGTAGGAGAATGAGGAGAGACAATACAAGTGAAATGGTACAACTTTAAAGGGGGTGCAAGAACAGACAGACCTGGGGATATTTGTACTCATGTGGGATCCCAGACTTTATAAATAGAGGCATAGAGTGCAAAAGCCAGGAATTTATGCTAAACCTATATAAAACATTAGTTTAGCCCCAGCTGGAGTATTGTTTTCTATTCTGGGCACCACACTTTCGGAAGGATCTGAAGGCTTTGGAGAGGGTACAGCAGAGATTTAATAGAATGGTTCCAAGGATGAGGGATTACATTTATGTGGATAGACTGGAGAAGCTGGGATTGTTCTCCTTAGAGCAGAGAAGGATAAGAGGAGATTTGATAGTGTTTAAAATCATGAAGGCCGCAAAATTCCCCCTTTTAGCGCCGGCATTTCAGGCCAGTTTTGGCAGAAAAATGGCAGGCCGCCTCGCTTCCAGCTACTTTCAGCGCGGGCCGCAGCGGTCGTCATTTTGGGCAGGTCGGTAGCACGGCCGTTGCCTGCGTTCGGCAGAAGAATGCAAATGAGGCAGATCATGACGTCAATCAGCGTGCACACTGATTTGACGCGCGACCTGCCATTTTGGACATCGCCATCCCAATCAACGCCCTCTCCAAAGCACGCACAGCTGAACGTGCATTCAGCTGCACGAGGGACCTCCCTCCAGCAATATTTAAAGGGATCATCAACAACTTTCCAGTAACTTGCTTTAGATTTCTACTGGGTCTGTGTAAATTTGTGGAACGTTTGGAGCTTTCTAGAGTTATATAAAGTTAGTGAGGTGACAGGGAGTGGAGCTGCAAGTGGAGAAGGCCTTGCTTCTGAATTCAAGGGTTCTGCTCAGACCACTTATTCCCAGTCATGGGGGCTCTACTTGCAGCCCCCCCCGCGCTGCAGCATGACAGGGAGATGAAGCAGAGGTAGAAAAGAAGATGACAAGATGCTCACAGACGGAGGAGGAGCAGGAGGGCTCTCAGCAGGAGGCCTTACCCACCTAGGGTCTTCCAAGAGCACTTCTCCTACCTGCATTTTAGCCAGGAGCAGTGTATTCGGAGGCTCCGCTTCACCAAGGAGGTGGTCACAGAACTCTGTCAGCTCGTGGAACCAGACCTGCAGCCACAGAGCAGGGCGACAACGGCGCTGCAAGTGGCCCTCAAGGTGACCGTGGCCTCAATATTTTCACCACTGGATCCTTCCCGTCTGGAGCAGGTGACATAGCTAATGTCTCCCACTTCGCCGTCCATCGTTGCATCCGGGAGGTCACAGAGGCTTTGTACTCCAGGAGAAGGGACTTCATTGTATTCACTCTCAACAGAGAGAAGCAGGACGAGCGTACATGTGGCTTTGTCAGAATAGTAGGTATCCCTATGGTGCAGAGCGCCACTGACTGCACACATGTGGCTTTGCGGGCGCCGCATATCAATCCTGAGATGTTCTGCAACCGCAAAGGCCACCACTCGCTTAATGTGCAGTTGTTGTGCGACCACGCCCAGCACATCATGATGGTGAATGCCCGGTATCCTGGCAGCAGTCATGATGCCTTCATCCTGCGCCAGTCCGGTGTGCCAGCAATCTTCCAGCCACCATGTCGAACCCGAGGGTGGTTGCTCGGAGACAAAGGCTATCCGCTCTAAAACTGGCTGATGACTCCCCTCTGCAACCCCACCACTTGTGGCTAGGAGTCATACAATGACAGCCATGCTGCCATGTGGAATCTCATCGAGCAGACCATCGGGTGTTGAGGCAACGGTTCCGCTGCCATGACCGCTCGGGAGGAACCCTCCAGTACACGTCGGAGTGGGTGTCCCATATCGTGGTGGTCTGCTGCATCATCCACAACCTGGCCATCATGAGGGCACAGCCCTTGCCATCACGGGTTCCGCGACCACCTCAAGAGGATGAAGAGTGGTAGGAAGAGGACAAGGCAGGCAGCAAATCCCCGTTCCGGACGGGCTGTCCGTAAGCGTCTCATCAGATTCCGGTTCCAATGAATGAAATCCCAGATCCCCACTGCTCAACATTTTCCCACCTTACCCCCTCTGTCACAGAATATCACAGTGTCCTCTTGGGCACAACACTGAAAGGAGAGCCACCACAAAACAAACATTCCAAGCATAATTTATAAATGATTCAATCCAATACTACATAACAAAGTCAACTAATCACCCTTGTGCATTCCCTTAGTGTCTGTCTTTTGTGTTCCTTTACCTTTTCTAGTGCTCCTACGCAGCGCTACCCCAGTGGCTGTAGCATGGCTGGTGGAAGGCTGCTGACTTTCCATTGGGGACACTGCAAAAGGCCTTGCAGGACGACCTCGAGCAGCTCTGGGCCTGGAACGCCTGGCTGTAGACTGCACCATCTCGGCATGGGTGGCAACAGTCTGGTCTGGGCTGGCTGGCTGACAGGCAGCAGCAAGCGCCATGGTGGAGTGGCAGTGGTGGGAGTAGGAAAGCTGTCACCCTGAGAGAGGACAGCAGGTTCTTGCTCCACAGAACCACTGCCACTTCGCCGGGGCGGCGTCTCAAAATTCCTAGCCATCTTTTGGAGGACAGATTGCTGGACTGCTCTGAGACCCTGCAATCTCCTTTCCACATGCGTAAACACAGCCATGATGGCAGCAGTCTGAGGTTGCGTGGCAACAAGCTGAGCCTGTGTGAGAGCTGTCTGTGCTTCCACTACAGCACTCAGATGTTGGGTTGCTTCCGCTTGTGCTGCAACGGAAGCTGTGACATCACCCATCACACCCAGTATCATGGTTGTATCCACAAGCGTTCTAATGGAGTTGCCCATCAATTCCATCCTGGAAATCATGGTCTCCAAGCTCCGCGCAAAGCCCCGTGCAATGTTGGAGCCGGACTTCTCATGCTCCTTGACATTGACAAGAGGCTCTCTGGCAGGCCTGCCATTGCACCAAGCATTTCTGTGTCCATGCCCATCACCCTTCTTCTGAAGGCCACCCCATCAAAGTCTTCATCTGAGTCCTGTGCAGCAGAACTCATGTGCGAACTCGCCATCCGGGGAGCTGGCACCAGAGCTACCCTTTCCCCCTGGCCTGGCTGCAGCCCACTTGTGCCCGGTGACTCACCATGTGCAGATCCCGCCTCTATACCACCCTCTAAAGTTCGTCCAGTGCCATTTTCTGAGCTGGTGCGTGGGAGTGTCAGATCGAGTGACGGTGCCTCTTATCCATCACTTTCCTCTTCTAGTTGGTCGGGGACAGGCTGGGCTGCTGGCAGTCCTTGGGTATCTGAAAGGACAAAGGCACAAGGGTTGGGTTGTGGTGAGGGGAGGGGGAGAAAGCAAGATGTGCATGCTTACATCATCAGCAGCTTGTAAGTGAGAAGAGATTGTGTGATGAGGGGGAAGTGGGATGTGAGAAGAAGGATTAGGTATGAGCATATAGGGAGCTAGGAAATAAATTAAAAAGCAGGACCTCAAAGGTAGTAATCTCAAGATTACTCCCAGTGCCACGTGCTAGCGAGAGCAGAAATAGGAGAATAGACCAGATGAATGCGTGGCTGGAGAAATGGTGTAGGAGGGAGGGATTTAAGTTCCTGAGGCATTGAGACCGATTCTGGGGAAGGTAGGACCTGTACAAGCTGGACGGGTTACACCTCGGCAGAACCGGGACCAATATCCTCGCAGGGGGGTTTGCTAGTGCTGTTGGGAAGGATTTAAACTAGTTTGTCAGGGGGCTGGGAACCTAAGTGTGGGCCCAGAACAGAGAGAAACAAAGCTGGCAGTGCAAGTTAGAAAAGTAGTCAGCAAAACTAGTAGGGAGCAGAAACAAAGGCCAACAGTAAAGAGGGTCAAAGTACAGAAAAATATTAAACAGACAAAGTTGAAGGCACTTTATCTAAATGCACGTAACATTCGCAACAAGGTGGATGAATTAATGGCACTAAGAGAAGTAAATGGGTATGATGTAATTGCCATTACAGAGACATGGTTGCAGGGTAACCAAAGCAAAAAAGGAAACATGAGGGAAAACTTTTTCACGCAATGTGTGGTTAGGATTTGGAATGCGCATAGATGGTGGAAACAGATTCCGTTGTAGCTTTCAAAAGGGAATTGGATAAATACTTGAAGGAGAAAATATTGCAGGGATATGGGGAAAGAGCTGGGGAATGGGACTAATTGGATTGCTCTTCGAAAGAGCCGGCATAGACTCGATGGACCGAATGGCCACCTTCTGTGCTTACTATTCTATGATTACATAGAAACATAGAAAAATAGGAGCAGGAGTAGGCCATTCGGCCCTTCGAGCCTGCTCCGCCATTCAATATGATCATGGCTGATCCTCTATCTCAATACCATATTCCCGCTCTCTCCCCATACCCCTTGATGCCTTTTGTGTCTAGAAATCTATCTATCTCCTTCTTAAATATATTCAGTGACTTGGCCTCCACAGCCTTCTGTGGTAGAGAATTCCACAGGTTCACCACCCTCTGAGTGAAGAAATTTCTCCTCATCTCAGTCCTAAATGTCCTACCCTGTATCCTGAGACTGTGACCCCTCGTTCTAGACCCGCCAGCCAGGGGAAACATCCTCCCTGCATCCAGTCTGTCTAGCCCTGTCAGAATTTTATACGTTTCAATGAGATCCCCTCTCATTCTTCTAAACTCTAGTGAATAGAGGCCTAGTCGACCCAATCTCTCCTCATACGACAGTCCTGCCATCCCAGGAATCAGTCTGGTGAACCTTCGCTGCACTCCCTCTATGGCAAGTATATCCTTTCTTATGTAAGGAGACCAAAACTGCGCACAGTACTTCAGGTGTGGTCTCACCAAGGCCCTGTACAACTGTAGTAAGACATCCTTGCTCCTGTACTCAAATCCTCTTGCAATGAAAGCCAACATACCATTTGCCTTCCTAACTGCTTGCTGCACCTGCATGTTTGCTTTCAGTGATTGGTGTAAAAGGACACCCAGGTCCCTTTGTACATCAGCATTTCCCAATCTATCACCATTTAAATAATACTCTTCCTTTCTGTTTTTCCTATCAAAGTGGATAACTTCACATTTATCCACGTTATACTGCATCTGATTCTATGACTGCTTTGCATCAGTGGGATTGTGGGCTGGGGTTGGGGCTGAGAGTGGTCATTTGATGTGTTTGCTACATGGGTCCAGTGGTGGTAACTAACTGAACCTAACAGCTATAAGGGAATCCCTGGCATCCCGGGCAGCAATGTTAGGAGCTGGTGCTGCATTGGGGTCACCATCTTCCTCCTCCTCCTGCTCAGATTTGTCTGTGGATGATGCGTGCTTAGTGACTTGTTCCTCCTGCAGCTCCAATCCTCGTCTGCACAATGTTGTGCAGAGTGCAGCATACCATGATCATTCTGAAGACCCTGGCTAGTGCGTACTGAAGGGTGCCTCCAGATCTGTCTAGGCACCGGAAGCACATCTTGAGCAAGCCGATCGCTTGCTCTATGAATACATCTGGTTGTCATATGGCTTTCTTTGTACCACTCTTGGGCTTCATTGGTTGGTTTTCTCATGGGTGTCATGCTTGAAGGGGGTATCCCTTGTCTCCTAGCAGCCACCCCTTAAGTATGCTTGTGGGTCCAAAGAGGTTAGGGAGCTTGGACTGTCACAGGATGAAAGCATCATGGCAGCTCCACGGGAATCTGGCATACACCTGCGTAAATCTTTTCTTATGGTTGCACACCAGCTGCGCATTGATGGAGTGGAACTCCTTGCGGTTTATGAATACTCTTGGTTGAAATAGGGGTGCGCGGATACGTGTTTGCAGTCAATGATGCCCTGCACCTGTGGGAAGCCAGCCAGAGACGCAAAACCAAGCACCCACACATTCTGACTGGCATCATCACAGGCGAAGTTGACATAATTGCCAGCCCTGGCAAGCAAGCAATCAGTCACCTGTCTTATGCATTTGTGTGTAGCCGACTGGGAGATCCGGTAGTGCCCTGGAATGATCTGGAGGCAAAAAGGTTGAAGGCGGTGATCACTTTCACAGCCACTGATAATGCATGGCTACCAGGTCCAGCAGGCAGCAGGTCTTCTTCTAGGAGGCTGCAGATGTCTGCCAACACCTGATGTAACAACCTCAGCCTCCGGAAGCACTGCTCTTCCGAGAGGTCTAGGAAGGTGAGCCTCTGCCTGTATGCCCTGTTATGTGGGTAATTCCTCCTGCGACCTCGACCCCTTTGCTGCTCCCCTCTCTGCTGCTCCCCTCTGCGCAGACCACCTGAAGGTCTCCCCACAGCAGGCTGTTGCTGCTGCTGATGGTCATCTTCCTCCTTGTCTGAGGTCCAATCTAAGGCAGCCAAGTCACCACCCTCCTGCTCTAAGTCCGAAACTAATTTCTCACCACATGTACTGTGAACAAACTTTTTTCCCAGTGGTAGGTAAGAAAGCAGCTGTGATGTGAGCACTGAGTATTTGTTGCAGTATTTGCCTGACTTTTAATGATCCCCAAATATTGCCATTGTGTTCTCGCCTTGGTTTCAATGCCGAGTTTCAGGAAGCCCAGGAAACCCGAAGATGCGGCATAAAATTTAAATGTTGTTTGAAATAACGCTGCAATGGAGCGATTAACATATTTAAATTGATAACCTGCCTCTCCAGAAGGGGTTACGTGCAACCTGCCGAATACGCCCGGCTTAAGCCTGGAAGTGGGCATGTTGGAGGCGTGGAGCCGGCTTCCGGACGCAAACACATTTTCGGCCACTTTAATCCCCCCACCCTACCCGCACCTAAACCCACGCACTCCTCCACGTTAAAATTCCCCTCGTTAACTCTGTTTCTCTCTCCACAGATGCTGCCTGACCTGCTGAATGTTTCCAGCATTTTCAGTTTTTATTTCATAACACTAGTGCAGCACGTCAGAAGTCACTGCGCAGGGACAGAATCCATGATCAGGAGACCATCTGTTAATCTTGATGCATTAGAATATTGACCTGATTAAACTGTGATGTTGATTAACGCGTTCACGTGACATTCTTCTGTCTGCTATATTAACAGAGGCATTAACCCATTTCAAATTTGTCCACTAATAGTAATTTTTTGGCAATAAAACACAAAATGCTGGAAATAGACAGCACATCAGGCAGTATCTATAGAGAATAAAGATTACAATGGGCCAAAAATTGATCCCGCTGCGCGAGAGTACGCACTGCGTACTCTCGCGTATTCTCTCTCCAATTGCCGGTTTTCTGCATGCCCTGCGCATGCGCTGAAAACCGGCACTTGGTCTTTGGAAAAGGGGGCGGTTCCTCGGTGCATCGCGTGCGCGCTACAGGCTGCGCGCACGCTGTGCACTTAGTGCTTTGGACGTGCAGGTAAGGACGGAAGATTTTAGAAATGGAAAAAGGAGGAGTAAGACCCACTTTTAACATGGTAAGTAGTGAATTAAGTATTTTTTTGATTTTTTTTTAACAGGTATATCTTTTTTAGAGACTTTAAAGACAGGTAAGTTTATTTTTATAACTTTTTAAAAGATTTTAAATTTTTTCAAAAATTTAATTTTTTATTTAAAATGGTTAATTTATTTAACTATACTTATTTTATTAATGTGATGGTTTTTTTATAAAATTTAATTGAGGTTTAGCTGTTATTTTGGGGGGGTGTAAGATTCATAGCTTTCACAGCACGTATGTGAAACTAATGAATGGAAGATGGTGTGCTGCCATTGGCTCTAACTGAGTCACGTGATCCCACAGCTCGCACGAATTCACTACGCCGGTGGGATACGCAAGCACTGCCCAGCTGATGTCTGGAATATCAAGTTCGTGCGAGCTGGATCTGAAAAAGCCAACGCGGAGTGAGAGATCGCGTCTGCTCCTTACCCCCGCGGGAACAGAGCGAGATCAATTTCTGGGCCAATGTATCGGGCGTGCACCCTTCATCAAAACTGCAATTTCTGGTTATTGTCTCCATTAACGAGATACACTGTTGGACAAATTGTATCTGAATAATTTGCATTAGACACAGAGGCCGCGAAATTAGAGCCTTTAGCGCCGGCCGTTAAGGCCGGTTTGGAAGAAAAAATGGTGGCCGCCTCGCTTCTGCCCGCTTCCGGTGGGTCCCGCGGTGGCCGCCATTTTGGGGAGGTCGGCAACACTGTGGTTGCCTGTGCTCACTGCAGATATTTGGATGAGGCCGATCATGACGTCAATGAGTGTGCAACACTGATTTGACGCACGATCTGCCATTTTGGATGTCGCCGCTTCATTTAACGCCCTCTCCTAATCACGACCAGCTGACCAAGTGTTCAGCAACAGGAAGGAGCTCCCAGCAGCACTACTTAAAGGGATCATCAACAACTTGCAGCTGACTTGCTTTTTCATTTCTATTGGCTCTGTGCAAGTTTGTGGAAGTGTTTGGAGCTTTCTAGCATTGTTTAAAGTTGGGGTGGTGACAGAGAGTGATGCTGCAAGTGGAGAAGGACTTACTTCAGACTTCAAGGGTTCTGCTCAGACCGCCTGCTCCCAGTCATGGGGGCTCCAGTTGCAGTCCCTCTCGCGCTCGAGTATGACAGAGATGGAGTGGAGGCAGCGAAGAAGAGGACAAGCTGCTCGCAGAGGGAGGAGGAGGAGGGGCAGGTGCGCTCTCAGCAGAGGGCCTTTTCCACCTAGGGTCTTCCGAAAGCACTTCTCCTACCTGCACTTAAGCCAGATGCAGTGTACTCTGAGGCTCCGCTTCACCAAGGTGGTGGTCACAGAACTCTGCCACCTCCTGGAACCAGACCTGCAGCCTCAGAGCAGGGCGATGACGATTCTCCCAGTGGCGCTCAAGGTGACCGTGGCCCTCAATTTTTTCGACACCGGATCCTTCCTGTCTGGAACAGGTGACATAGCTAATGTCTCCCACTTCGCCATCCATCGCTGCTTCTGGCAGGTCACAGAGGCTCTGTACGCCACGAGAAGGGATTTCATTGTCTTCTCTCTGAACAGAGAGAAGCAGGAGGAGTGCGCATGTGGCTTTACCAGGATATTGGGCTTCCCCATGGTGCAGGGTGCCATTGACTGCACACAAGTAGCTTTGCGGGCACCACATACCAATTCTGAGATGTTCTGTAACCACAAAGGCTACCACTCACTTAATGTGCAGTTGTTGTGTGACCAGGCCCAGCACATCATGATGGTGAATGCCTGGTATCCTGGCAGCAGTCATGATGCCTTCATCCTGCGCCAGTCTGGTGTGCTAGCAATCTTCCAGCCACCATGTCGAACCCGAGGGTGGCTGCTCAGAGACAAGGATTTTCCACTCTAAAACTGGCTGATGACTCCCCTCTACAACCCCGCCACTCATGGCCAGCAGTCATATAATGAGAGCCATGTTGCCACGATGAACCTCATCGAGCAGACCATTGGGGTGTTGAAGCAACAGTTCCGCTGCCTTGACCACTTGAAACGAGCCCACCAGTACACATCAGAGCGGGTGTCCAATTTCGTGGTGCTCTGCTGCATCCTCCGCAACTTGGCCATCATGAAGGTGCAGCCCTTGTTACCACAGGTTCCGGGATCACCTCAGGAGGAGGAGGAGGAAGGGAGGAGGCAAGCAGCAGAACCTCATTCTGGACGGGCTGTCTGTGAGCGCCTCATCAGACTCTGGTTCCAGTGAATGAAACCTCAGATCCCCGTTATGTCCAGAACTGCTTCCTCCAGCTCTGTCAGGTTCTGAAGTCTGGCTTCCCCTCTACCCGTCTGCTGCAAAAGGTGGTAGAAGTTTGGAATTTTCTTCCACAAATGGCAATTGATGCTAGATCAGTTGTTAATTTAAAATCTGAGATTGATAGCTTTTTGTTAACCAAAGGTATTAAGGGATATGGGCCAAAGGCGGGTATATGGAGTTAGGTCGCAGATCAGCCATGATCTCATTGAATGGCGGAACAGGCTTGAGGAGCTCAATGGCCTACTCCTGTTCCTATGTTCCTATGTTCCTGTGGTGCTCCCGGTGGCTGCGTGCCATCTTTGCCTGCAAGAGAAAAGGAAGTGTGTGAGTGCGGTGCAATGTTTTTGGGTGATGTGCCTGCCATGGTTGAACCTTTTCCAAACTAAACATTGACTCTCCGACGTATATATTCTAGAAAATCAGATTTGCAGGAAACCTAAATTAATGATACCAAAATGAGCAGAAACCAACTTGTTTGAAATAACATTTTGTGTAAAAATTAATTTGTTAGATCAGCTCTGAGGTACTTCTGATTTGTTTTGGTTATCTTTCCCGAGACTTTATGGTGTTTCAGACATTGGGCTCGATTTTGCCATTGGGGGCGGACTGGGGCGTGTCAGGTGGCTTTCGTGTCAAGACCCCGACTCCGATGTGAAGTGGGAATAAAGTGCGATTTTGCCCTAATTGGGCACTTGATTTCCAGCGTGTGGGAACCCCTGGCCCAATGAGTCTTTTCATACAGAAAGTCGCCTCCGATGACATCATCAATGCTGCTGGATTTAAGGCCTGCAAGCAGCCTTGCTTCTTTTGGAGACTTTAAACTTTATGCCCATTGTTGTGATCGCTTCATTCAGCAACTATGTCCAGCAGTAGGCCAAAGTGTGCTCCAAGGTTCGATGAGGCCTCCCTCCAAGCTCTGGTGGAGGGAGGAAGTTCAAATAAGGAGGTGCTCTTCCCTTCCTCAGGGAGGAAAAAGCCTCCCCAGCAGACTAAAGCTGTGTGGCTGCAAGTGGCCCAGGAGGTCAACTCAATCTCTATGTGCCGCAGAACCTGGCTGCAGTGCAGGAAGAGGTTTCATGACCTTCTCCACACAGGAAAAGTGAGTTTGACTTTCCCATCACCCTCAATCTGATCCCCATCGCCTCTCCTCACCAGCACTCTGCTTTGCCAACCTCTTCCTCCACATCCCACTTGACACTGACATCCCTGCACCCTTACCCATTCCCTCTCTATGGTCACATTCACTTAACTATTCGACCATGCAGCCCTCACACTCCCTATCACTGTGATGCAATGACAACAACTTACAACACACAGGGAGGGCCCTTTGTCTCCTTCTAAGCATCTATGCTATGGATTCTCTGCACTCACTCCTTCATTCTCACTCAAACTCCACTTGTGTCCCTCATTGCAGGAAAAGAGAGCCCACAATAAGAGGGAAAGAGCGAGGACAGGAGGAGGGCCACCCTCAGTAGCCTAGCTCACCACCTCAGAGGAGGCGGCCCTGGAAATCGCCGGTGTCGAGGACGATTCCCAAGTGGGGGACGGACAGATGGGTGCATCACAGCAAGCTGGTGACAGAATAGTTTGGCATCTCTCTCATTGACATTGCATGAGTGACTGATAATGATTCTGATAATATAACAGATTGACCTATGATCATCTGCACAATTCAATGTGCATGCAACCTTTACCTCACATCTCTAACTCTTTCCTTTACTCCCCCACAGGACCATCGACAGCCCCCGTCCCCACTGTCCAGGAGGAACAGCCTGAGCTTCCAGACTCCTCAGAGGAAGCTGCAACCTCTGAGGGTGCAGCGTCAGAAGAATTCAGCGCACCCAGCACCATCACAGACACTCACATCTCGGTGGGACCTTCGCGAGATAGAGTAGTGTTGTCACCTGGTGTATCACAGCTCACAAGTGAGCATCAGCAGATGGTGGAGACAGGGACAGCAGTGGAGAGTCCTCGTCAGAGGGCGCAGGACTCTGCCAGCTCGCCTCAGCTGCATGTGGACCCTGTGCCTCCGGGTCCATCCAGAAGGAGACCGGTGCTGGAACTCCAGGAACAGGTGCAGGAGTCTCTGGCAGGTTTTGTCTCCAGGGTCGCTGCGGGTGTGGAGCGAATGGAGGAGTCCATCGCGAACATGAGCAGACCCTTTGTGGAGGCATTGGCGCATGAACGCATCACCACGGAAAGGATGGCAACCTCCGTGGAAAGGATGGCTACCATAGAGGAGAGGATGGCTACGGCCATGGAGGAGCTAAGTCGCTAGGGTGTTGAAAACATGGCCATTGTTTAGAATAGACTGACATCTCTTGAGGAGCGATGGTCAGCTATTGAGCATAGAAACCAGACCTTCATGGAAGTCCTCTGGATTAGGACTTCCAGTGCAGAACCGGGTCCTCATGGCCCCCCTGAAGTGCAGCAAGGTGCTGTCAAGCCACTTGCTAGCTCTGAAGTGGGGCTGACCCATGAGAGGGATGTTGGTGGCAGACAACAAGGAAGTGGGGGCTCCTCTCCAAGCGCTCACACGACCATGCCACTGCAAAGCCCTCGGTCAGAGCCCCACCAGAGTCCTCACCCAACTGAGATAGGCGTCTCAGCCCCTGCACAGCCACAGGAGCAGCAGACTGTTGCCGAGCCCACACAGGTTCGCAACCCCAGAGGACGGCCGCCAAAGGTGTCGAGACAGGAGCAGCAAGAAAGTGAGCAAGGGGCCTCCACATCTGCTGACGCCACAGGGGAAGCACCATGTAGGAGCACGCGTAAGAGGAAGATAATGCACAAGTAGTCACAAGGGTAGTCATTTGGGTGTTAGGTTGTGTTTATTTTTGAAATGCCATCAGTTGCTTGTTGTGATAAAAAATTCTGATGGCAAACTGTTGAAGTTGTGGTCTATGTCATTTGGCAAATGGGACTTCCACATTGAGGGCTTAGAGCGACTTGCAATTGTCAGTATGATAGTCAGGGTGATAGGAATCCGTAGGTTCTTGTCCATTGTTGATGCTCTGGTAAGAAGGTAAGAGGCAAAAGTGTTTGATTGTGCAGGCTAAGCAAATCTGGCCAACATGAGTGCGTCCCTTGCATCCCGGGCAGCAATGTGGTCGCGCGCTGGCGCCTTCTGGCCTGTGCAGCTTCAGGTGGGTGAGCAGCAGGTTGGCGCTCCTGTTGTTGCTGCTGCTGTTGGTGGTGCTGTTGTTCAGAGTTCTGCTGCTGCTGCGGCTGGTCTTCGTCCGAATCTGATGTCCAGGGGGAAAGGAAATAAATGGTTCCCATGCTTCTGGTATATACCTCAGTTGAGGAAGCGCTCAGTCAAGGTGGCGAGAGGGGTTTCCCAGGAGGTCATACTGGAGATGGGTGTCAGGCTCCAAACTTCCATAACAATGAGTAGACCTGCTAAAAGTTCCCCCAGACCTGAGACAACAAAGTGCTGCCACCTGCAAATGATCATTGGTGAAAACTCCTTTGTAATGGTGGAGCTGCAGCTGTTAGTAAGCAATCCACTTGTGAGGCTGCCAGGATTAACTGGCGTGTTCCAGAGGAGACGTGCAGGATGGGGGAAATGTGTTAAAATCAGAAAGGCCTCTCAAAATGGGATTACAGAGGCAATTAACTTGTTGTTAAGGGCCTTAAGGGCTTATCCCGCCTTTTGGAGGCGAGATGGAAATGGGGTCTGAAACCCCGATTCTGGGAAAATTGCTCGGAGGCGGGCTGGAGGGGGGATTGGAACCGCCCGCCATTTTCTTGCGATTTTAACACCTCACATGCCTCCAATCCCGCCTCCTCAGACTTGGCAAAATCGAGCCCATTGAGTTAGTGGCCTTGATAATAACTGCCACCCCCCCAACCCCCTCCCAACCCGACGGGCGGAAGAGGGTTGGACGGGTGGTTAAAATGTAAAAGTCGCTGACCTGCCCCTAAGCCGACGCCAATGCAACCAACGCAATTTTATTGGTGGCTCCAAGCGGGTCCAATGAATATCCCGCTATAGAGAGGAAGGAAGCTCATTAAAATATTTAAATCAGGGTCCTATGATGCAATAAGGACCCCGAATTGAATTTAACTACTGGAGCATGGGTTTCCCGCGAGTCAACAAGGTCGTCAGGGAAATGGAGGCGGGATTGGCCAAATATTTATATAGGTGCTTAAATATGAATTCCCATGTGAAAGTTTCTGCACTCACAGGTGTTTCCTCAGTTCATTGTGGGTTACAGTTTTGTCAATGTACTTGGCTTCACAGAATGATTTTGAGACTCTAGAGTTGGCAAGGGACAAGTCCATTATGGCTGCCATTGCTGCACTGTTCTGGACTGATGACCTCAAAGAGGAAGACGCGCACCAGCAGCAAGAGCAAGTTGAGGAGGGAGCTGCAGGTGGGCGGCAGAGAAGGCAGCAATGCTCGCAGCAGGCCATAACCACCCAGCAGGGCATACAGGCAGAGGCTCACTTTGCTTGACCTCTTGGAGAAGCAGTGCTTCAGGAGACTCCAGATGACATGGCAAGTGGTTGCCTACCTGTGCAGCCTCCTAGAGGAAGACCTTCTGCCAGTTGGACCTGGTGGCTATGCCAGTGGGAGTTAAAGTAACCACCACCCTGAATTTCTTTGCTTCTGGCTTCTTCCAGGCTGCAATAGGAGAGTTATCGAGGGCTTCACAGTCAGCAGCACATAAATGCATCAGGCAAACGGATGGATTATTTTCCAAGGCCAACAGATATATAACATTTCCATATGATGAAGACAGTCAGACAGAGCAAGCATTGAGGTTCGTTTCTCTGGCAGGCTTCCCACAGGTTCAGGGCAGCATAGATTGCACACACGTGGCAATCAGAGCACTCCCCCCGCCCGACCAGCCAGGAGCATTTGTGAACCACAAGCGATTCCATTCCGTCAATGTTCAGATCGTCTGCAACCACAAAAAGAAATTCAGGCAGGTCTGTGCACAATTCACTGGTAGCTGCCATGATGCCTTCATACTGCGGCAGTTGAACATCCCCAAAATGTTTCTACTTGGGACCAACTTGACAGGATAGCTGCTTGGGGACAAGAGATACCCCATTCAACCTTGGCTCATGTCACCTCTGAGGAACCCCTCTACTCAACCACAGGAGAGGTACAATGCCAGCCACATCACCACGCAATGCGGTATCGAGCAAGCCATAGGAATGCTGAAGTTATGTTTCACCTGCCTTGAAAGGTCTCGAGTTTCTCTGTAGTATTTGCCAGCCAGGGTGTCACACATCATCCTGCATCCTACACAACATTGCGCACCAAAGAGATTTGGAGGTGAAGGATAAAGCAGGCGCTCATGACTCCTTATTGGATAAGGAGAACTATGATAATGGAGAAGGTGGGAACCCGGAAACAGGGCCACCAAAACATATTGCTTCCCGTGATGCAAGGGATACTTTAATAGCAGCTAGGTTCAGTTAGACCAATGTCAACTGCACCATTGTCACCCAACCAACCATAACCCCTCGCACAAGCAGTCATGCTTTGTGGGAAATGCAGGTATGGAAGGTTAATGTTATCACCCTTCTCTGCTGGACTGCCAGCCTCACCATCGCCAAAGCTGAGGGAGCTTGATATCCCAGTGATCTCTAGTGCTTCTTCCTCCACTGGGGAAATTTTTACAATGTCTTGAGGTCCTCCACCGGTCCTCGCCCTCTCCCTGGCATTCTGCGCTCTCTTCTGCAAGGGTGGCACAACATACCTATGAGTGGCTCTGAGGAATGTGTACATCCGATGGATGCAGTGCAAATGGTGAAGGTGAGAATCAGGCACATGAATAAGGAGTGTGAGTGCCATGCCTTTGAGGATTGTGCTAACGGTGCCATTTCATAATGTGTGATGAGAGTGTTTGGAGGTGAGTGAGGTCATATGAGATGAAATGAGGATTGTGGTCACTGGCAGTGGTGGAGGGAGGAAACGGGGTGAGCATGTCAAGGGAGTGAGGGTGAGAGGAGGTGCATTGATTAGGTCTGATTGGTCATGATGAGAATGATGTGAGGGTGAGGAGTGGTGTGAATGGAGTAGGACTGACAAGACAACGTGAGAAGGGTTGCAGTGCAGGATCTGGGTGAATATAGCCGTATGTTTACCTTTCCTGACCTAGTCAGGTCATTGAACCGCTTGCAATATTGAATCTATGATTTCTGGGTCACACTCCTGCTGCTGGCCTCCTTTGCCACTTACAACCAGGGCTTCTTGGTGGTGGCAGCAGGCTTCTCTTTCCCACTGGCTGGGAACAGCACCTCCCTCCGGCTCCTTACTGCCCCCAGCAGCACATCCAGAGATGTGTCTGAAAAATCCTCTTTGCCCACTCATGCTTCAACTTCCTGGTTCTTCTTCCAGTCATCATCATGGACTGTGGTATATAATGGATAAAAATCTAATTCTTGAGATCTCAGTGCTGATATCATGCCAAGGTGAGTAACTCTTTTTCAGGGCTCTGGGAAGAATTTTCCCCTAGTGCCGCGCAAATTACAGGGACATTTCACCCCTCTCTTAACTTAAAAGAGTGACCAACATCAGTTCAAGTGTTAATACAATACAGGTTAGAATTTGCTTTAGATAATCCCAGAATATATGAATCCCTATGGGTCCTAGTAGGTGTGTGAGAGTGGCTCAGGATGAATTCCTCTACAATTTAACTGCCTTCCCATTGATTTTGACATTAGGACATGGGGACACAGGTTAAAACCGGCAAAAGACAAATTTAGGACTGACGTCAGGAAGTTATTCTTCACACAAAGTGATCAATGTGTTGAATTAACTTTCTGGTTGGATAGTGGGAGCAAAACCCCTGGAATCTTTTAAGAGACAGTTGGATGCTCTTAGGTATGGGGGGATCTTTAGGTTCTTTCTGGATGTATGAACTAATATGGGCTTATGGTCTTTCTCATCCTATTCTACCTTGCTGGTAGAATTTGCACAATAATGCTCTCGAAGACTGAAAGCAGCTATAAAATGTAGCATATCACTAATATACACCTGAAGCTGGAGTTATTTAGCTTTTAATTCCTTATGTATTTCCCAGTGTTTTTGAAAAGAAATGTCGTTCCTCCTGCTTGAACCTCTTACATGATGCACTATTCTTCAGCTGTGAGAGAAGGTAAGAAGGAATTGCCTAGCCTTTTCTAATGCACAGCCAAGATGAATGACTCACTATACCATGTTGGGGATCACAGATTTAATCACGGAGTTATTTTTATTCCCTTTTCTTAGTCCAGCTGACCTGTTGCCTAAGGCCAAGAAAATAGTTGTACAGGCTTCTGTCACTGGCTGCCAGGAAGAAAGAACAACGAACTTTAATTTATATTGTGCCTTTCATGTCTTTAGTGTGTCCCAAAGCACTTCACAGTCAATGAATTACTTTTGAAATATAGTCACTGTTGTTTGTAGGCAAATGCAGCAGCCAAGGTCCCACAAACAGCAATGAGATAAATGGCCAGTTATTCTGTTTTTTGTAGTGTTAGTTGAGGGATAAATGTTGTCAGTACACTAGGAGAACTCTGTACTCTTCTTTGAATAGTGCTGTGACATCTTTCCCATCCATCTAAACAGGCAGACAGGACTCTGGTTTTGATGACTCATCTGAAAGATGGCACCTCCAGCAGTGTAGCACTCCCCCAATACTGAACTGAAGTATCAGACCAGAATATGTGCTAAAATCCTGGTATGTGATTTGGAACCACAACCTTCTGACTTAGAGGTGAGAGTGCTGCTAACTAAGCCAAGCTGACACTTACAGAAGGTGCCAGAGACTGCTCATATGTAACTTATCCCACTAATTTGCCTTCCTCCTCTGCTGAAAGATGCTGCAAGCCCTGCTTGGCATTTCTTTGCGTAGCATCAATAAATGAACCAGGACTTGAACCTGTATCCTGCCATGCTCTGTGTTACGCATCATTAGTGCAAACCATTAACACCACCATACAGACTCCGTTTTATTCCTTTTTAGGCACTATTCTGTCAGCGAGAGCTCAATTGTGGATGTTTAAAACAGCATTACTGGTGTCACAAAATAAATCAACCTATGAAATCTACCACCCCCACCCGCAGCAATTTTAGTTCAAAGTAAAATCTCCCTGGATTAGGGTTGGGTGACTATTTGGGGCAGGAACTTTAGTTTATTGAATGCAAGTGTTGATTTAGAAAAGGGAGACTCTACAGGATAAAGCCATCTGAATGAGACTGCTGGGATGGATGCACTGTGGAAATGGGTCTGTTATGGGCCACAGCTTTCATGATCTCAACATTGGTTTTGTCTTACAATGAGATTAAATTAATTAAAAACCATTTGAATGTGAATATGGTGACAAGCTTTTCTGTTAACACTATAAATAAATCCTAAAAAAGACTGACAATGAAATGTTGGTATCTGTGCTTTCATATATTTGAAGGTACATTTTGTCCAGTCTCACCAATTTTGTGTTAGTAAATAGCACATTAAAAAAACTGGTATAATGGAATGGTGCCTATGCACCTTCAAATGCTGGATTCAGTATTAGAAAGCCTTTTAAAAAAAATGTCCTATATTATTAACAGTACTTGTGAAATAATTAAAGGTAATGTATGAAAAGCTATGTATATACAGTTAATGCGGTAGTGTGTGCATAAATTTATTGTTTCGTATTTGCATACACAGAGGAAACATCAGTGTTCACAGGCACCTTGCGGTTTTAGTTTTGACTATTACACCATAAGAGCATTGACAAGCTATCAGCTAACTGGAGTCTGGCTCTAAAACAGCTCTAATAATCTTGTACTGCTGAATGAAGGCAGGAGCATAAAAAATAGAATGTAAGAAAGTACTCTCACCATATTTATACGCACAGGAAGTCAGGAAGTGTGCACAGCCATAAGATTTTTATCAAGATATACATATAGGTTTTATGGCATTTTTATTTGTAAATTGTAAATACATTTCAACTGAATTGTTCCAGAAGGTGCTTAAATAACTAAGTCATGATGTGGAGATGCCGCCGTTGGACTGGGGTGGACAAAAATGAGAAGTCGCACAACACCAGGTTATAGTCCAACAGATTTATTTAAAATTACAAGCTTTCGGAGCTATCCTGTCCCTTCTTCAGGTAAAGTTACACTGAGTGAATCTACAAAAGTTCACAATATAAACACAGATACTACAGAGATACAATCTTTCCTTACATCAAAGACACACCAAGAGCACAGCCAAGACAATGAGATGTGTCCCAGGGGGTCCAACGTGTCAAATCCTGCTGTCTGTAGCCGATCTCTCTCCATATCCCTTCCTCTCTCTCCGTCTTTTTTGGGGTTTGTATTTTGTGTTTTTTTTTTGTGTTTGTTTTTTAAAAACTGGAAAGACAGACAAGGATGTCAAGTCACGTTCTGTAGCGTGACATGAACCCGATATCCCTATTGAGGCCGTCCTCATGAGTGCGGAACTTGGCTATCAGTTTCTGCTCGATGATTTTGCGTTGTCGTGTGTCTCGAAGGCCGCCTTGGAGAACGCTAACCCACAGATCCGAGGCTGAATGCCCTTGACTGCTGAAGTGTTCCCCGACTGGGAGGCAACTATCCTGCCTGGCGATTGTTGCGCGGTGTCCATTCATACGTTGTCTCAGTGTCTGCATGGTCTCGCCGATGTACCATGCTCTGGGGCATCCTTTCCTGCAACGTATCAGGTAGACAACGTTGGCCGAGTCACATGAGTATGTACCATGTACCTGGTGGGTAGTGTCCTCACGTGTGATGATGGTATCTGTGTTCATGATCTGGCATGTCTTGCAGAGGTTGCCGTGGCAGGGTTGTGTGGTGTCGTGGTCACTGTTCTCCTGACAGCTGGGTAATTTGCTGCGAACGATGGTACTTTTGAGGTTAGGCGGCTGCTTGAAGGCGAGTAGTGGAGGCGTGGGGATGGCCTTAGCAAGGTGTTCGTCATCATCGATGACATGTTGAAGGCTGCGAAGAACATGGCGTAGTTTCTCCGCTCCGGGGAAGTACTGGACGACGTAGGGTACTCTGTTGGTTGTGTCCCGTGTTCGCCTTCTGAGGAGGTCTATGCGGTTTTTCACTGTGGCCCGTCGGAACTGTCGATCGACGAGTCGAGCGTCATATCCCGTTTTTACGAGGGCGTCTTTCAGTGTCCGTAGGTGTCCATCGCGTTCCTCCTCGTCTGAGCAGATCCTGTGTAATTGCAGGGCTTGTCCATAGGGGATGGCTTCTTTAATGTGGTTAGGGTGGAAGCTGGAGAAGTGGAGCATCGTGAGGTTGTCCGTGGGCTTGCGGTAGAGTGAAGTGCTGAGGCGTCCGTCTTTGATGGAGATTCGTGTGTCCAAGAATGAAACCGATTCTGAGGAGTAGTCCATGGTGAGTTGGATGGTGGGATGGAACCTGTTGATGCTATCGTGTAGTTCTTTCAGTGATCCTTCGCCACGGCAACCTCTGTAAGACATGCCAGATCATGAACACAGATACCGTCATCACACGTGAGGACACTACCCACCAGGTACATGGTACATACTCATGTGACTCGGTCAACGTTGTCTACCTGATACGTTGCAGGAAAGGATGCCCCAGAGCATGGTACATCGGCGAGACCATGCAGACACTGAGACAACGTATGAACGGACACCGCGCAACAATCGCCAGGCAGGATAGTTGCCTCCCAGTCGGGGAACACTTCAGCAGTCAAGGGCATTCAGCCTCGGATCTGTGGGTTAGCGTTCTCCAAGGCGGCCTTCGAGACACACGACAACGCAAAATCATCGAGCAGAAACTGATAGCCAAGTTCCGCACTCATGAGGACGGCCTCAATAGGGATATCGGGTTCATGTCACGCTACAGAACGTGACTTGACATCCTTGTCTGTCTTTCCAGTTTTTAAAAAACAAACACAAAAAAACAAACACAAAATACAAACCCCAAAAAAGACGGAGAGAGAGGAAGGGATATGGAGAGAGATCGGCTACAGACAGCAGGATTTGACACGTTGGACCCCCTGGGACACATCTCATTGTCTTGGCTGTGCTCTTGGTGTGTCTTTGATGTAAGGAAAGATTGTATCTCTGTAGTATCTGTGTTTATATTGTGAACTTTTGTAGATTCACTCAGTGTAACTTTACCTGAAGAAGGGGCAGGATAGCTCCGAAAGCTTGTAATTTTAAATAAATCTGTTGGACTATAACCTGGTGTTGTGCGACTTCTCATTAAATAATTAAGGTAATTGGTTATGACTTGGAGACAGCTGGATTTTCCTCTGTTTGGCCGCCCATTTTCAGGCATACCAGAAACAGCCAACAAAGGAAAATTAGGACTTGAGGTCCAACATCATGTCCTCAGCCCAGAAACATCCCATCAAGATTTCCTCCATTTTTGCTGGGAATGGAAATCTTTGGCTGCTTCACCCTTCCTCACCACATGCAAATGACAGCAGGTGGCCAAGGTTTCATGCAGGGTCTTATTTCCCTCACTTAACACCCAGTGCTTGGCAGCAGAAAGGAATGCCTCAGTGGAAGAGGCATTGAGGCTTGCTTGTGACCGGCCAGAGGTGCTCCATACCTGAAGCCTACAAGGAACTTGGTAAGTAAGTTATTTTAACAGTATTATCTCATTTTTTAAATTCTTTTTGTAAATTTTGAAAAAGTATTTAAAATATTTTTTTGAGGTTCCTTTAAGTACTTTTAAAGTGTATATAGGATTTTTTAAATTCTTTTTGTAAATTTTGAAAAAGTATTTAAAATATTTTTTTGAGGTTCCTTTAAGTACTTTTAAAGTGTATATAGGATTTTTTAAATTATTTCAAACATTATTAAAGACTTTTTGACAATTTTTAAGTTTTAAGGTTGCAGACTGGGCTTTGGGAACCAATGGGGTTTCCCTTTTTCCTCCCCATGTTCCTCTGCTTTGTGACGGAAGAAGATGGGGGTCAGGAGGACCACCACAGGGTATGCCAGGCTGAAAAGTTACCAAAGCGGCCTCTGGTCTCTGCCTGCTGGTACCCATGCCTTCTCGTCTGCAGATCCAGGTGGGCTGCTTCATCATGACCCTTGGCAGTGCTTGAGAGGGCTGCAGTTTTCTCACAGCGGTATTACCAGCTGCAAGACAGCTGAGCTCACTGTCAAATATGTCCAGCCACATGTTTTCTTTTGGGAAGAAACTCAACTCAATCGCTTGCTGACATTGTGCTCTCCTCCACAATTACCAAAGCTGCCGTTTGGAGATCATTCTGCTGATCCTGCGTGCAGGCAATCCCCACATTGTCCCAAGTCAGTCTGCATATATCCCATCAATAACAAAAACATCTCACTGATGACAAATCTGATAATCTTCTTACTGTTTAAGGCCACTGTGGCTCCTCTTGGTGCTTACTCTTATGCACCCTTTCAATCTTAAACTTCTACGCGTCCAACCGTGGGCTGTTTACCCTTTAAGAAGAAAGTAGAAGGTATTACGGATATATGGCTTTTATTACCGGCCCTGCGCCCTTTCCAGCCTATGGTCCTCTTCTGAGGTCTCACCTTTCCTCTCCCACAACAAAATAGTGTGGAGATTGGCCTGGCATTAGAATGCCATTAGGGATAATTATAATGGTGCTGCTGACCAGCAAGCATTTCTCCTTCCCCTTTTAAAAAGATTTGCTGGATTATTTTATCTATGCAGGTCCCCGATAGAGACATGCTGTAGCTGATGAACCATTGATCTGAAGGCATCCACTCCTGGTCGAGGCTGTGTATTTGAACCAGTACGTGTAGAATAATCAATGACCCTGACACTATTTCCTAACACCGCCTAATACCATCCAATGCGTTTGTTTGCTAGCCTGATCCCTCAATTGAAATTGTTTGTAGTCTCTGGCATAGTCTCCTTCCCCCCAACTGAGATTGTTTGCTCATCCCAGGCCCCTTACTCCCGCATTTCCAACCCCCCTTTCTCTCACCACTGTCTCTTTCCTCATCCAGTCCCTGTCCTGCTCTCTATCCCATTCCCCCTTACCCATCCTGCATCCTCTTCCTTTTCCCTTCACCCCCTCCATTTTTCTTCCACTTCCCATCCCCCTCCTGTTCCTCCCTCTCTCAACTACCTATCCTCCTCCCCATCTATCTCTTTTTCTACCTCCTCTCCCTCTCCCCTCCATCCATCATCTTTCCTCCTCTTTCCCTCTTCCGCTCCACTCCTCTAACCTTCTTCTTGTCCCTGGCTCCCTTCTTTCTTTCCTCCTCTCTCCTCCACCCTTCTCCTCATCCCATTTGCCTCCTCCTCATCCCCAGACTTGGTCCATTTATCCCACTACCCTCTAACCCTGCTTGAACTGAATACTGCACTTGGTCTTGACCCTGTATGAGATCGACAGCTAGCTTATTTAAAATCTTATATTTGCATGCACTCCCTATCTGCACCACTTGATTCCTGTTGTCATGTTCTTGACACACTTTTTGTGTCAATTTGTTTCGATTACAAATTCCTATGTCCACATGCATAATGCATTATGCCTATGTAAATTTGTAGCACTGTAATTACACCTCCCAGTAAAGCTGGCATTGTAGTGCCTGTCTTCCTTGTAGTTGCTGAATGCCTAGCTCCACTCGTAGCTTGACTCCTGTTGCTACCTTCTCCTAATGGGCCAAAAAAACGGCCTGATGTTCAAAGCACTGCTTCATGAGGCAGCATTTTTATTTTGAGGATTCGTCCCCACTTTTCTTGGCAAATGGGGCTGGGAAAAATGTTTTTACTTTTCTATTGTCGACCTGCTTCTCGTGGCTGTCAGGGCTTGAGAGAAAATGTTTACATCTCTATTATCAATCCAACTTCTCATGGCCAATGGGGCTTAGGATCAAGCTTTTGCATCCCTGTTATCAGCCCTGCTTCTCATGACTAATGGGGCTCAGGGGAAAGTCTTAATAAATCATTATGGGGGTCACTCTTAGTGCCAGTGGTTCCATGTGGATGTACATTTTATTGTTTAGGTGCTCCCTGGCAGATTTTCTTTAGTTTATAGGGGCTCTCGGTGAATTTTTTGGTGGCCGGAATTTTCATTACCTGGGTGGGTCGGGTGCGGGCGGTTGGCGTGGCAGGGCGGGACCCCATTCTTCTTTTCATCCTGCTCCTCAGAACGACTTAATGGCTTCTATTAAGGCAGGCCTGCGCGTTTCCCGACCCTATTAAATGGAGCGGTTCTGATTATGTCATCGATGACTCATTTCCAGCCGGGATATTTAAAACAGTCTTGGCCACATTGCATTTGAAGGCTCATCTACGAGTGTGCAGGCTGTATATTTCAGCATTTGGTTATTGCTCAGCCTTGCACACATAGCTTCACAGAGACAGAGGGCTGCATCCAGGTTTTCCGATGACTCCCTACATATTCTTGTGGAGGGAGTCAGAGCGCGCAGGGAGGTCCTCCTCTCTGCTAATGGGCGGAAGAGACCTGCCCAGCAGACAAAAAGAGCCTGGCTCCAAATAGCAGAGGAGGTGAACAGCAGGGATGTGGTGAGGCGGACCTGGGAGCAGTGCCGGAAGCTCTTCAATTATCTCATGAGATCAGGAAAGGTGAGTGCAAAGCCACACTCACCTTCATCCTGCTGTGCCTGTCACCACATTCCCATCACTCTGCCTTTCCAAGCCTACTCCTGCACATCATTACTCACACCAACATACCTTGCACATCCACCCATTCCTCTCTCTCTCTATCTACATACTCACATCCCATCTGACTAACGACCCCTCACACTCACCCTCATTCTAATGTAATCATACCAACTAACACCACACAAGGAGGACATTTGGCATTGGCACCCCACTCCATCATAGTTACCCTCTACAGATGTAACCCACACATTCCTTACACTCATGCCATCACTCTCACTCAAACTTCTCTTTTTTCCCTCCTTGTAGGAGAAGAGAGCCCACAATAACAGGGAGAGGGAGAGAACCGAAGGCGGCCCTCCATCACTCACCATGTTGACAGCAGCAGAGGAGGTCGCCCTGGAGGTGTCAAGAGTTGCGGAGCTGCTGGCGGTGGGAGACAGAGAGAGGGAGACCTCTCAACAACTTGGTGACAGAATTACATCTCATACAGCCACATGACATACAGCAGTCACTCATATGGGGACTGATGTCAGCAGCCAGTGAATGTTCATCATGTGCATAATGGTATTGTTACTCATTCTTGATATTACATTTCTAAATCATCTCTTTATTCTCCCACAGGTCCATCAGAAGCATCCCCCACTATCCAGGCGGAAGAGGAAGACGACTCCTCAGAGGAGCCTCCAACCTCTGAGGGTGCACCTTCACCAGACCCAAGTGCACCCAGCACCAGTGCAGATACGCTCACCTCGGTGGGTCCTACGCGAGGTAGAGTGGTGTTGTCACCTGGTGTTTCACAAGTCACAAGTGCATGCAGACGCTCAGCCTCAGGGGCCATCGAGAAAGAGGGCGATCCTGGAGGTGCAGGAAGAAGTGCAGGAGGCTCTGACAGGTTTTGCGATCGCGATGTCTGCAAATGTGCAGAGAATGGGGTTGTTTTCTTTGGAACAGAGGAGGCTGAAGGGAGACCTAATTGAGGTGTATAAAATTATGGGGGGCCGAGATAGAGTGGATAGGAAGGACCTATTTCCCTTAGCAGAAGGGTCAGTAATCAGGAGGCATAGATTTAAAGTAATTGGTTGGAGGTTTAGAGGGGATTTGAAGATAAATTTTTTCACCCAGAGGGGGGTGGGGGTCTGGAACTCACTACCTGAAAGGGTGGTCGAGGCAGAGACCCTCATCACATTTAAAAAGTACTTGAGTATGCACTTGAAGTGCCATAACCTGCAAGGCTACGGATCAAGAGCTGGAAAGTGGGATTAGGGTGGATAGCTCTTTGTCGGCCGGCACGGACAAGATGGGCCAAATGGCCTCCTTCTGTGCTGTAAATTTCTATGATTCTATGATTCTATCTCAAACATGAGCACCACTGTGTCACAGGCGATGGTGACTGTAAGCTTTTCCACAGAAAGGATGGCCACCTGCATGGAGCAGCTAATGTGCCACTCACATGAGCACATGCTATCTATGGAGAACAGATGGCAGAGGCTCATAGACCTCCTCTCTCGGAGGGATGTCAACGTAGACTTGGGTCCTCATGGCCCCACTGCTGTGCAGGGTAGTGCAGGTGGCACATGAGAGGGATGATGGTGAGAGGGGACTCGGAAGTGGGGGCTCCTCTCAAAGCACTTCCACTTCTCCTCCCTTTGCCTCCCCCTCACTCAGAGCCCGAGATGCCTCCTTGGATCGCGACAGCCAAGTCTGCCCCTGCACAGTTGCAGGAGGAGCAGACTTTGCCGGGGCCATCTACGCAGTTGCAGCAGGGAAGTGAGCAGGCTGCCTCTACCTCTGCTGAAGCCACAGGGGTTGCACCTCATAGAAGCACGGGTAAACGAAAAATGACACAGAAGTAGATGCACAAGGGTATGCACATGGGTGTTTAAAGAACTGTTTCTGTTAAGGTTCCGTTACTCTTATGTCACAGATAAAACTATTTATTTTCACCACTTTCTGGTCATGCCCATTTTTGTCTGCAACTTTGGAAGTGGCTTAGTGAGTTGGAGTGAATGGTCAGACATAATATTACCTCCAGCAATGGGGATCAGTGTGAAAGGAATGGCTTGGTCATTGTAGGGATGCCTTATGGCATTGCTGGGGGTGGTGGTGGGTGGGGGGCAGGTGATCATTCTCTGGCACTTACATGTTGCACATGTAACCTGCCACTTAGCAGCGAAGGTTTGATATTATCTAGGTTCTGTTGTAGGCTGACAAGTGCTGCTTCATTAATGGAGGATTTGTGAATTGAGCTGAACACTGTGGAATCATCAGCAAACAGCTTCACACCTGATCTGATGATGGAAGGGAGGCTATTGATGAAACAGCTGAAAATAGTTTGGCCAAGGACACTCCCTGAGGAACTTCTGCAGTGATGTCCTGGGGTTGCGATGATTGGCCTCCGACAACGACAACTATCTTCCTTTGCATTAGGTTTGACTCCAGGACTAGAGGGATTTCACTTTGTACCAGCTTGATCTCAATTTTGCAAGGGCTTCTTGGTGCCACACTTGGTAAAATCCTGCTTTGTTGGCAAGGGAAGCCACTCTTACCTCTCTTCTGGCATTCAGCTCTTATTTCCATGTCTGGATCAAGATTGTGATGAGGTTTGGAGCCAAGTGGTTCTGCTGGAACCTGAACTGAGCATGAGCAGGTTATTGCTGAGTAGGTGTCACTTGATGGCACTATTGATGACTACTTCCATCACTTTACTGATGACTGGGAGGAGGTTGATGGGCAGTAGTTGGCCTGGTGAGATTTACCCTGTTTTTTATGAATCTTCTTCTTAGGCAGTCCCTCGGAACCAAGGATGACTTGCTTCCACATTAAAAATGAGTTCGCAGGTGACTGATGAGTCCAATGCGGGAACTACAGTCTCTGTCACAGGTGGGGCAGACAGTGGTTGAAGGGGCAGGTGGGTGGGGTGCTTGGGTTGACGTGCGCTCCTTGCGCTGCCTGCGCTTGGCTTCCACTTGCTCCCGCCGAAGAGACTCAAGGTGTTCGGCGCCTTCCCAGATGCTTCTCCTCCACTTTGTGCGGCCTTGGGCCAGAGATTCCCAGGTGTCGATGGGGATGTTACACTTTTTCAAGGAGGCTTTGAGGGTGTCCTTGAAGTGTTTCCTCTGCCCACTTGGGGCTCTCTTGCCGTGCCGGAGCTCCGAGTAGAGCGTTTGTTTTGGGAGTCTCGTATCGGGCATGCGGACAATGTGACCCGTCCATCGGAGCTGATCGAGCGTGGTCAAAGCTTCGATGCTGGGGATGTTGGCCTGAGCAAGAACACTGACGTTGGTGCACCTATCCTGCCAATGGATTTGCAGGATCTTGCGGAGGCAGCGTTGGTGGTACCTCTCCAGTGCTTTGAGGTGCCTGCTGTACATGGTCCATGTCTCTGAGGCATACAGCAGGGCGGGTATCACAGCTGCTCTGTAGACCATGAGCTTAGTGCCGGGTTTGAGGTCCTGGTCTTCAAACACTCTCTTCCTCAGGCGACCGAAGGTTGTACTCGCACACTGAAGGCGGTGTTGGACTTCGTCGTCGACGTCTGCCCTTGTTGACAGTAGGCTCCCGAGGTATGGAAAGTGGTCCACGTTGTCCAAGGCCTTGTCGTGGATTTTGATAATCGGGGGGCAGTACTGTGTGGCGGGGGCAGGTTGCTGGAGGACCTTTGTCTTATGGATGTTTAGTGTAAGGCCTATGCTCTCGTACGCTTCAGTGAAGGTGTTGACGATGGTTTGGAGTTCGACCTCCGAGTGAGCGCAGACGCAAGCATCGTCTGCATACTGTAATTCGACGACAGAAGATGGGACGACCTTGGATCTGGACTGGAGGCGACGGAGGTTGAACAGTTTCCCGTTTGTTCTGTAAATGAGCTCCACTCCAGCGGGGAGCTTACTGAGGGTGAGATGGAGCATTGCAGCAAGGAAGATCGAGAAGAGCGTTGGTGCGATGACACAGCCTTGCTTGACCCCAGTTCGTACGTGAATTGGGTCTGTGGTGGAACCGTTGGATTTACCCTGATTTTTATGAATAGGGCATACATGTTAGATTTACCCTGTTTTTTATGAATAGGGCATACATGAGCAATCTTTCATGCCAGTGTCATAGCTGTACTGGAAAACTTGACTAGTGGAGTGATTAGATTTGGTGCACAGGTCTTCAGCACTACAGCAAGGATAGTGTCAGGGCCCAAAGCCTTTGCTATACTCAGTGCACTCATCCACTTCTTAATGTCACATGGAGTGAAGTGAGTTGGCTGGACACCGGCATCTAGGATGGTGGGGATCTGGGGAAGAGGCGGAGATGGATTGTCCTCTTGGCACTTTTGGTTGAAGAGACTTGCAAATACTTTAGTCTTGTCTCTTACATGCACACGTTGGGCTTCACTGTGATTAAAGATGGGATTGTTCATGGAACCTCTGCCTCTTGTTCATTGCCTGGTTGTCCCTGGCCATTCTTGACTGGATGTGGTGGGGCTACTAAAATTTAAAATAGCCTGTGCCACTCACTTTGTTGAAAGTACCATACTTGTGAAGAACAGATCTCTAGAATGAGTACTGTTAACATACCTGGCGTTTCAAGAACTGTTAAACTGGTCCTTTTAGAGAATTTTAAAAATCTGAGTTGATGTATGGTGGCCTTCTTTCTCAACAGCAACTGGTGATTTCAATTGTGTCTCTCTTTTTATTTCATTTTTGAAGGTAAATATATTAGTAATTTTCCATCCGATGTTAAGTTCTGGTTCTTTAAGTCCAATAAGCTCTTATTGATCAACTGAGGTTGAGACATGCTTTATTTCAGGTAATGATCAATTAATTCCTTGAATAAAAGACAATGATATTATTTGAAAATCTTCTTGAAAATTACTGTTAAAAAAGTTATTGCAATGACTACTTTTGATATAAAAATCAAATTCAACTGGTTAATAATCTTGTATCTTTTACAATTCAGCAGTTACAAATGTTCGAAAAAAAGTAAGGCTCTTTCAGACAAAGATCTACAGGGTGCGATCTATACTCTGGATTCAGCTTGTCCTGTGTAAATACCGTACACGTGTAGACAGATGTGCATACATACAGATGCATCAGTAGAAAGACTTAGCAAACAAAAAGAACCTATTTAGCATTTGGCAGAGACAGACAAGGGAGGGAGGGGGCGTCCTTTTCTGGGAACTGGAAGTATAGCACCAAACAGCAGCGTCAGTCTCGGTTGTAAAGGGAGAGTCTGGGGTTGGATGATGGGCTCGAACTGGTACGAGGTTGGTGGATGATCACATGATAACGATCCAGTGGGCAGGAGCTTGGCCCAAACCCGCCATTTTCCTGCAACTCCTGTTCCTTTTCGGCAGAGGCAGAGAAAGAAAGAGGATTTGAACCCTGGGTGGCGACAGCTGCCCAAGAGACCGCCTTGTATATATATTTTAGAAAAGCCCGGTGCAGCCAGTTCTGCTCGCTTTCCTTCCTGGGGTTTCAGTTTACTTTTGGTGTTGTTTTTCTCCGTCTCCCTGGCCGGGGTGATCAGTGAGAGGGATTTAAACCCCTCTTGTGTCTGAATCTGCTGCTGGGGTGCTGGCCAGGAGAGAAGATGTCGGGACAGAGTATCACGGACCGTATCGCCGCGGCTCAGCACAGTGTCACCGGCTCTGCCGTCTCCAAAACCGTCTGCAAAGCCACCACACACGAGATCATGGGCCCCAAGAAGAAGCACCTGGACTGTAAGCGCTTCCTTTCACTGTGAGAATGTGCAAAATTAAACCCCGTCCCACCCCACCCCGGCCTGGCGGCGTTGTTTTTATCCCCGTTATTCGGTTTAATTTTAACACCAGCGGTTGGGTTTGGAGTTTGTGTCGGGGGCCGTGTGCGTTGTCAGGGGAATGTCCCTAGTTTTCTTGCGGTAACAGGCCCCAGATAACGCCCTTGGCCTTGATTTTGTTCAGTGGACCCTTGGTGCATTGATGTAGACGATTTGATTTTTTTTTTGTTCTATAGTTACTCCAGAAATATATTTTTTAATGTAATGGATTCGCAGTCGTCTTTGATGCGGAGTTGCGGTGGGAGGGGGGCAAGTCTCAGGACTTCCATACATTTTTGTGGTCTGCTGTGATGTGGTAGCTGTGGTTACACGTCTGAAAGCTACTATTGAAGATGGAAATTACAGCCCACCTCATAAACACGTTGTAGTGAATCAGCATTTTTCTCTTTACTATGGAGTGACTGCTTTAACTAAATAGATATATTTTTCAGTCCTCTGCTGACTGAGACAGCAGAGCAAATTCTTGTTCCTTAGAAAAGGAGATGCAGGACTGCATGGACTCGTCTGATACCGTATCCCAAGAGCCTTTTAATTATCTGGGAGCTTGCTAGTTTCTGATAGGTACTGTTCTTCAGCCTCAGTGTCCCAGATTAGAAATTTCCGCCTGTTTCTGAAAATCTGCCTCATTGCACAGTGTTGTCCTGAATCGGCCTCCACAAGGTACAGTCAGTTAGTTGAGATTTACGTGGTGGCCTGAATTCCGTACAGTACCAATATTCTACTTCACCACCACTGAACCCTTTACAGCAAATAGGATGCTTCAACACAATTTAGTGCTAGTTCTGATGACCAGCAATTACACTTATTAAAGAAAAAAAATTCTCTGTTAATAAAATGTGTTGATCCGACCTAATGTGCTTCTATTACAGTTCATGGGCAGTATTAAGAAAACTCAGTCTGGTTGCAGTAAAGCTGAGAACACTAAACAACATTAACATTTTAAAAACAGTCTGCTAGCTTCTGGTGATGGGCCCTTTTGGATAAATGTGACTCGTAACTATACTGCCACCAGGCTTTCTCTACCTGTCTTCCTTTCCTTTTAGATATTTTGTGCTGTCTAGTGATTTTAAATGTACTGGTGTAATCAGATTGATGCATACTTACTGTGTTGCAGTGGCTCAAGTTTTTTTTTATAAATGGAAACGAGCAAACTCTACATACTGGGAGAAAATCACATCTAATTAGATAATTTTTACTGTCTTCCTTTTTGTAAAGAAAAAAGTTGACAATTTTTAACTAGTGTTATCATATTAAAATCCTGCATTGGGAAGCTGCTGGTTTGTGTCCACAGTATCTGGCACAGCAATTTTTTGGGATGATGGCTTGTCTGGGGGAGGTGTACAGTGGAACCTCTTTTTTTTCTCTACAAAATATAGGAAATTGGAAGAATAGTTTTCTGAGGTGGTATCTTGTTAACCCCGTTGGAGCTGATTTGAGCAGCATTGATAGTCTTAAACATGTGTGCTTTTACTGGGAGAATGGTGTATGGTAGAAACCAAAAAAAACCTGTAACTTCATTGTGGTTTATTAACATGATCTACAGTTAGTTACCCTGAAATTCTGTGTTCAATATGTAACTTGGAATATGAAAGCATATGTCAGTTCTAAATCTACTCATCTTATGTATTTTCTCTGGTTGCCATTATACTACTTTTTGCTGATGCAAAATGGTTTGTAATGCATATGTGAAAGAGCAGTATAAATTAACAATTAGGTCTTGATCTGACTCCCAAAATCACTGAAGCTGGGATGAGAGAGACCATGTGTAGCAGGTAGCTCAACACTTGGGCTTCACCCTACGTGTACTAGAATTCCAGCCTGGTGAGCATTTTAAAACACAAATTCCCAGAGTGCTCTCCCGATGGCTCCAGTGAATACCTGAACCAGATAAAACAGGGAAGCCCCAGATTCAATCCTTGCTGAGTTAGATGATCACTGCCAGTACAGCAGTAGGGGTGTTACAAATGGCCTCAGCGACCCTGCATTATAGAGGGGAAAATCAGCAATCATTCCTCTTCCTGATTGCTATCCACCTACCTCTACTGGAAGTGCATTCTATGGGCATTGGTTAAGAGTAGGATTGGCTTGGCAGCCATGCCTCCCAAGGTCAGATAAGCTGCTGAGTTTACTCTTGAGGCTTATTCATGCGATGAGCTCCAACTGTACCCATAGTAAAGGGTCAAAACCTCATGGTAAATGGGAGAAAATTGTCTGGGGAAAATCATTAGAAATGTACATGGCTTGGGAACTTCATCAACTTAATGTGCAATATCTTAAATGTTATGAGCAAAGTAACTCTGCTAATAAAAGTTGGCCAACTGGAAAAAGGGGCTCTGCACAACTTCATAGTTGCTGAATTCAAGTGTCTCCTATTGAATTGCAGCCATCAGTATAACTTGACTCTACCAGCTCTACATCTGAGATGGAATCAATTATGTAACCACATTCAAGTGCATAATCTATAGGTAGCAGAGGACAGAAAATTAGTTTTACATTTTCAACAAAACAAATGCTGTTCTCATTGCCAATAAAATAACAATAAGTTGTCATTGTATAGTGCTTTTAATGTAGAAAAACGACTGCAGGTGCTTCACAAGCATAATCAGACTAAAATCAGCACTAGGCTAAAGATAAGGTGGGAAAGTGGAGATGAGGTAGAAGATCAGCCATGATCTTATTGAATGGCAGAGCAGGCTCGAGGGGCCGTATGGCCTACACCTGCTCCTATTTCTTATGTTCTTATTTGAGATATTAGGAAGGGTGACTGACAAAATTTTATCAGAGGTTTTTATGAGGATCTTTAAAAGAAGTGAAGGAGGTGGAGAGGTTCAGGAATTCCAGAGCTTGGGGTCTAAACAGCTGAAGGCACAGCCACCAATGGTGGAGCGAAGGGATGTGATGAAGTACAAGAGGCCAGAGTTGGAGGAACGCAAAGTTCTCGGCGGATTGTAGGGCTGGAGATGGGGAGAGGCTAGGCCATGAAGAGATTTGGATACAAGGATGACTATTTTAAATTTGAAGTATTGGGGGACTGGGAGCCAATGTAGGTCAGCAGAGTTTTGGATGACTTGAAGTTTATGGAGGATGAGAGGCTGGCCAGGAGAGAATTGGAATAGTAGAATCTGGAGTTAACAAAGGCATGAATGAGGGTCTCAGCAGCAGATGGGCTGAGACAGGGATGGAGATGATGTTACAGAGGTAGAAGTAGGCAGTCTTTGTGATGGAGAGGATATGGGGTTGGAATCTCAGCTCGGGGTGAAATAGGACGCCGAGGTTACGAACAGTCTGATTCAACCTGACAGTGGCTGAGCAGAGGGGGTGGAATCAGTGGTGAGGCGATGGAGTTTGTGGTAGGGGCTGAAGATGATGGCTTTGGTTTTTCCAATGTTTAACTGGAGGACATTGCGGCTCATTGGAAGTCTGACAACGTGGAGGCGGGGGGGGCGTGTGGTTCGAGAGATGTGGCGGAGCAGTATAGCTGGATGCCATTAGTGCACATGTGGCGTGCCTGTTTTAAACATAGAAAACACCTGTAGGTTTTAAGATGAAGCTTTTTTTTTAAAGAGTTCAATTGACTGAAGCAGATGTGACAACATTGCAGTTTACATGGTGTATTTATTTGTAATGGAGCATGTTTATTGATCATGGATGGCTGTAGGGTACAAAAGCTGACAAATTTTACTGGTTTTCGGGATCAAAAACATTTGTTAAACTTTGAGGCAATTTTTAATACCTGAGCTTTTTGTCTCTTCAATTAACCTCTTATGCCTTAGTTTTGTGTCTCTGAGCTCCAGCTTGTACTGCAGAGAAACTCCTACCAATTCTACTTCTCAGCTTCCCAAATTTTTCTGTAACTATAATATGAAGTAAAAAAAAAGACTGAATATATGACTTTAAAATGAGGACTGAATAACGTCTGCATGCTCTGGTCCAATTATCTCTAGCCCTGCTTCACATGAAGACAACACTCCATCCTGACTGCCCGTGTGCACAGTCGGAGTCTAAATTTCCATGTGGCATAAATGGTGTCAGATTTTACTGATTCCCTGGATCAAAAATATTTTCGCACATCATGTGTGAGTAAGTTAAATAATTTCTGGGTTCAGGAAGTGTCAGATCTGATGTCCTTTTTAACCGAACTTGGTTATCAGTGGTTGAGGCGCCAGCTGCTGGTGCAGGGAATCAGCAGCCAGCTGCAACCTGAAAGTAAGCTTGCTGGGATTCACTGTAGTCTGGTAACAAATGTCCTATTATTGAATCCTGGCAAGATTATTTTTGAGTTGCAGTTGGCCATGTGAGACCCGCACGCCAGGAGCCGGTGCCACTAATGCAGGTCTTGCCATGATATAAAAGCAGTTATTGGAAAATAATTGGGGCAAGTGATTTCCGATAGCTTAGATCCACTTGGAAACGAAAACTTTCACAACCTCAGTGAATTTTTATGGAAAATCATGACACTTTAGTAAATAGTGTGATGCTTGGTCAGTGTAAACATTTGTGGGAATTGTTGCAAGATGTTGTGCTATACTAGGGTAATTTCAAGTTGATTCCCTCATTGAGAGATTCGGATGTCATAATCTGCAAGAACAAATTTCAAGCAGTTGATAATTGTGGTCTAATCCTTGAGGTGAGATAACAACTTGAATAATCTTGGATGCCCACTTTTTTTATTTAAAAAAAATCTTCACTAGCAGTTGTAGGACAACTCTTTGCTGACAGCAATTAGTATGTTCCTGTTATTCATGTATTCATGTCCACAGTGAAATATTAATGATTATGATATCACTAACAGTTGACCTCCTAATAAACTTGTAATTACCAGAAAATAATATGGTCGGTATATATTATTATCCTATCTGACAGAATCAACTTCTTCACAAAAGGCTGACTCCTTGTTTTAAAGTTCTAATAACATTTTAGATATTTTGTTGATGTCTAAAAGTTACTTAACCTCCTGTCCAAAACAAGTATTTAATGTTACATGCTGCTTAACTAGCAGTATGTTCCTGTAATTTCCAACATTACAGCAGTGACTACACTTCAAAAAAGTACTTAATTGGCTGTAAAGCGCTTTGGGACGTCCGGTGGTTGTGAAAGGTGCTATATAAATGCAAGTTCTTTTTTTCCTTTCAGTGCAGGCCTGTACTTGTGTTTCTGTGATGCAAGTAGCTATAGGGTCTGTCTTCCTCTGCTGCCCTCCTTCTCCTGTTCATTTCTGTGTATGCCTCTGTGTCTGGCTTTCTCCTTCCCCCTCCCCCCGCACCAAACAAGATTGAGAAAATTGAGATTTTGGCAATGTGCCATATAAGCACTGTATGCATTTTTATCATTGGAAATTGCACTTATCTATAGTAGCAGTACACTTATTGATTGACGTGGAAGTCACCTTTAAACTGCAACAACTCGAGCGTCAATATTTGTAGCAAGATGGTTTAGTTAAGAAAATCTGGAGTAATTTTATCTTATAATTTAATTTTTTTTTCTGAAATTTGATTTTTAAAATCAATTCAATAACTGGAAGCCTTTCCCTAAAGTAATACAATACTGTATTACATTTACATAGGCTTTTCATAAAATCACAAAGATTTGTTTCAGTTACTGTAAGTGTTCAACCTTCCATTTCAAGTACCAGTTCATAGTCCTGGAATTCATGATGCTTCCATTACCAGTACCGGTTTGTGATCAGCATTTATCTCCACTTGCAGTTAAGGAGGTAATGAATTTTAATATAGTTGAGTTTGTATGAAAAAGCAAATTACAAGTGGTGATTAAGCAGCCTCAACTGTCCAATGTTTAATGTGCTTTTGTCTGGCATATTTTCCCAATTCAAGTTGTCAATAAAGTGATTTTAACTACGCTGATTTCCTTTTGTAGGTTGAGAAATAAACCAAACTACCAAATAAAGGTGGCAGTGAGGTGTTTTTTGACCATGATTGAAACTGAATATCTCAAAAGGCTTAATGCAGCTACATTGAAAATATCATTTAAAATGTCAAGTAGCTTTTAAACTTGTTCCATGTCTGCTTAAAAATGACGGTTCTGCTGAAATGAACCATCTGAATATCAAATTTTTGACTTGTTTAAAATAGTCCAATTAATCCAAAATATATTGAAATTCAGTAGTAATTCTTTAAATCTGATTGTTATAGAGGCGATATGTTGAACAAACTAATGTGTAACATTCTATTTTGTTTTTAATTATGTTTTTGAAATGAGAGTTGTGACACTTGGATTCATTTAGTAGCGCATTCACCTGAGTCTGGAGGTTGAGAGTTCAAATCCCACTCCTGCATACAATCTAGGCTGACACCAGTGCCGTACTGAGGGAGTGCTGCATCGTCACAGGTGCCATTTTCAGATGAGGTGTTAAACTGATGCCCCATCTGCCTGTTGGGTCCCATTGCACTAGTTGAAGAAGATCAGGGAGTTCTGCTGGTGGCCTGGCCAACATTTGTTCCTCAACCAATACCACCAAAACAGACTTGCTGGTCATTCATCTCATTTGCTCTTTGTATGATCTTGCTGTATTTGCCTGCACAACATTAACTGCACTTCATAAAGTGATTTGTGTGAAACACTGAGCCATTTCTCTAGATAAGGTGGTCTGTCTGAGGACGTGATCAGTTTGGTATGCCCCAGCAAAGTGTCACAATCAAGATTGTTTTTGAACCTGCTTTTCTCCACTTCCTGCCACTGCATTAGTATTTTTGATTTCATTAGCATTGGTGAAGAAGGTCATTGGGGACGAATAGTAAACCATTTGTCATTGTATAAAGCTGAAATATTGCATTTGACTGTTGTAAATTGCATCTCCCAACTTGAGCAACAAAAATGGTTTTTGATCGGTAGTCTTGATCTGTCTCGTTATCGACAGCTCAGAATAGCTATCACTTTCTCTTCTCCCCCAGCCCCCCCCCCCCCCCCCCCCCCCACCCCACCAACCAACCACAGCACTCAACTGATTCAAGTAATTACATTGCTATCTCTCCTTCTATTCTGCCCCCTCCACCATTTTCTAAGCTGGTTTGTTGTGCTTCAACCACTCCCTCAGAGAATTGGCAACAAGTTGCCTAAACAATCTGTACCGCTGGTAGTGCACAAAGGGCAGCATAGGTTGCAGTAAAAGAGGCAAATCAAGTACTGTATTGCAATAGATTAAGAGAAACCAAGAATTGCATTTATACAAAGCCTTGTCATGTCACTTAGGATGGCTCAAAGCCCTTCACATAACTTTTTTGACATGCAGTTGATTTTGCTCTGTAGGCGAGTACTCATCAAAAGAGGTTGTATCTATCTAAGGCATTGGTCAGACCTCATCTGGAGTACTGTTTACATTTTGGTCGTAGGTAGGATGTTATTTCTTTGGAGAAGGGCCAGTTTAATAAGTTTGATGGCCCTCTACAAGAGCTCCATCCTAACTAGGTCCATTTCTTGAGCAGTCTCTCAATTCACACTTTGGTAAGATTGCATGCTGCAAATTACATTTACTCTCTTTTGTTCCCTGGGCTCTTTAATCGCTGAGCAGTGTCCATTTAACAAGATTGAAAAGATAAAGCGGAGTTGTCTCTTGGAGGGTGGTGCCTCCAAGGATTTAGTTCTGCCCAAGTTGTATATAGAGGTGAGCAACCAGGATAACTCCCGATATCTGAAAAGGAAGTTAGGCTCATTCTCTTTGAAAAAGACAATACTTTGAGATGATGTAATTGAAGTTTTCAAGATTATGAAGGGAATTTACAAATTTGATCTAAATTGCTCACTTTGACAAGGGAATAAAGTTTTATGGCAAGTTAGGAGTAAGAGGGAAATCAGGAGAGTAACAGTGTTGTGGAATACTGGTAAGTTACTAGGGAAGGCCATTGAAGCCTATAATATATTGTAAGCATGTTTAAGAGCTAACTAGATTTATTTTTTGGGGGAAGAGAGGGCAAAAGAGAGAAGGATGATTTGAGAATTAGGCCAAGACGATGCATAGGAATTAAGATGATTCAAAAAGGTTCTTGCCCTTGTTTCGCTCTTGCGCTCTCTCTCTATCCCCTTTTGTCTATTCTCCTGACTCTGCTTTGTGCTCAACTGAATATGATTGAAATGTATTTTAGGAGATAATTTTCTTATTACTTTGTTTCCTTTTGCCTCTTGCTAATTTGTGTCTGTTTGTGCAGGAGTAGGAAGAGAAGCTGTACTGTCACCTTGTTCTATCTTTGGCCCACTTTTCCTGGTTTACACGCTGTCCCTTAGCATTGTCAACTGTAGGCATAAAGAAAGTTACATATGGATGTCAACTACATTTAGCTTTGCCTCTCTGCCACTATCCTGTACTCCACGAGCACTGTCTGCTATCAAGTTGTGAACGAGCAATAATTTTTTCCAACTTAACACTGGCAAGACCAAAGCCATCCTGTTGAGCTCTGTCTCAATATATTTTTGCCTGTCAATTTAAAAGATTTTTTTTTTTTTTACACATATTGCTGCTAGAAGTCTCACATCTTGGAACCATAAATATTTACAGCATGGAAGCAGGCCATTCAACCCATTATGTCTCTGCTAGCCCAGCAGAAATCAGAAGGCTGTTAATTGCAATCCCAAACATTTGATGCTATTGTTAAAGATGGCTCATATTGTTCCTCAGGAGTACTTTGAGAGACATTGCTGCTTAAGGTGTTCTATTCAAAGGACAGGCCTTCACCTGTAGTAGTAACTTTGACAGCCATTTTGAGATGTTTGAGAAGAGGCTGGGGCTCTTGATTGGCAGCTTCATTAAAATGCAGAAATGTCATGTTACTGAACTATATTCACAGCACACAAGCAGTCTGGATCAGAGCAATCAGTATATGTGTGAATCTTGCAACCAGTAGCTGTTTGTACTTTAAAAGCCTTAGCCAGGGAGAGTTAAGCTAGAGGAAGTTTACAGCACGTGGCCTTCTGTTTTAAAGGCCATGTTCAGAAAGAAAGCAAGTAGTCTTTGTTTTATATATCGAGTTGAGAAGGGAAATATATATATTGCTGCATCCTGTTTGTTTATGTCTTCTGTAAATGAAACTACTTGCTAGTCCAAAGCCTGTCTCTCGATTCAATTAAGAGTGTTTATCCAGTTTACAATTTGGAGAGAAAGAGGAGAATTCACTTGGAAGTGTGTGAGATGCATTCCAGTAGCTGGTGTACAGAGTAAGGGTTCTTTGTTATGATCCCTGGGTCTCGATATTGTTTACGTAGAAATTGGACAGAAAAAGATGCATTAAGTCATAGGGGACATGAGATCTGGGAGTTGCTGATTCCCTTGCACCCTTGCTGCTCCCTCAGGTTTAATCTGAGTGTGCAACCTTGGTCTCCTGTTTGATCCTGAGAACAGCTTCAGATTCCATTCTGTGTCCTCCACATAGACTGTCCATTAACACGTGTGCAGTGTTGCCTACCTGTGCCCCTACCTCACCCCAACTGCTACTAAAGTACTATTCCATACTTTTGTCACCTCCAAGTCTGACTACCCCAACACTTTCCTTGCCCGGTTCCGCCACATGCAAGCTACAACTTGTCCATAACTTTCACCTATACCCACATCTATCCTGTAGAAAATTCTGCTTCCCCATCACCCCTGTCCTCATGACCTCTGTTGGCGTTCAGTCCACCAATATGAAATTATCCATGTCCTTGGCCTCTCTGTTTTCTGCAAACTTGTCCAATCAGCTGTCTTGGTCCCACACTCTGGAATGCTCTCTCCAAACCCCTCTCCATTGCTAACCATCTCCCTTCCTTCAAAAACTTACCTTGTGATCATGTCTGCATTAATTTCTTAATTATTCTCCCACCACATGCTACTTGAAAACCTACAGCTTTGACCAAGCTTTTAGTCACCCGTCCTGGTTAGGTGTCAATTTTTGTCTGATTACGCTCCTGTAAAGCACCGTGGGACTTATTCCTATGTTAAAGGCGCTATATAACTGCTAGTTGTGGCCTTGCGTGATCTGCTCACATTTTTCAAGGAATTTTTTGCCTTTTTGCTTTTTCTTCCTAACGATTCATCCGAATTACATCTACATATGCTTATTCCAATTACTCCCTTCTACTGAAATTTCCTTTGCCACAATCGCTTACTGTGTCACTAACGCTACTGATTTATTTAGGGCAGCATTTGGAATGTAACGTACGCTAGGGGACGCCCCATTGTTTTTAATTTGTCACTTCACGTTGTGTTGGCAATGTCACCTACTGGTGCCATCTTTGGAATCCCGAGGCCACTCACCGTTTTTTGTAGTACATATATATTGTAATAATTGGGACTAGTAATTAGGGAGGACAGATTAAAACATTACTGTCATTGTGTATGATTTTAGGTACTCAAGTGCTAGGGCCTTGAAATAAACAATTGTTATTTAGTCTACACATTATAGATGCTCTGGAATCGTATTGCGATAGTCTTAGAATATGCTAAGTAATATTGCTCCTATGTTTGAACCGTGTCAGCTTCTCACTGTTCAGCGATGGTGGCTGCAAGATGTAAGAACATTACTGGAACAACTACATCATTTTGTGCAACAGATTTACCATCATTTTGAAAGCAACTTGAATCTCTTCCAATTTAAATGCTGTTAATTCCTGTAACAAAATCATCTTGTCCAAATATTCATGAGCTGTTTCATGACCAATAATTGATTTAACCATAGGTGGTGGAACACCTTGGATACATCACATTGGCTGAACGGTCTTCTCTATAGTTGTCTGCGCAACTGGGTGACACAAACTTAGAAAGCAAAGCTATTCTAATCAGTGTTGATTTAGAAATCTATTACAAAGAAACTGAGTGCCCAGACTATTCGAAGTGTGGAGTGTTTGAACTTGTAATAAGCTGTTTGGTCCTAATTGGGCTGAGCTCAGGCTAGCAATAACTGCCTGCGGAGGGCTAATGATTGGTGGGACCTTCCTACAAAAATGCCATGTTATGTTTTCAGAAAACAAGGCTGTTTATATTTTATTTTCAACAAAAAAATCTGTGGCATCCCCAGTAGAAAATGATATCTGTCTTCTTTCTTCAGATGCTAATAGACCTGCTGTGTACTTGCAGCATTTGCACTTTTTCCTTTTCATCAGTTACCAGTGATGCTGTGTGCAAGTTATATTCCAGCCATTCACTCAAATTTGCAAGCTGCATAATTTGGTTTGGCAGTTATCTGATGGGCTAGGCTCGTAGTGGTGGCGTATCCAACCACCAGGGAGGAAACTCTGTTGAAAATAGATTTGTTGAGCAGATATTGTGTTGACTGAACACAAAATTGTTGCTGCAGGAGAGGAGATGCTAGTAACTGGTCTTTCTGGTTAGAGCATGTTATATGAAGGTGACTACAGTGGGACAGGGGAGAAGTGAAGTCATAATTTTCAAAATTTGAAGCTATGTTTTTATTTTAGCTCTTTCTGCCCTCTCCAAATGGTCTTGTCTTACAGTGGTGTCCACCAGATTAAACAACATTCATTTTTCTACAATCAGTGCTGGTATGGGTAAAATAGGAAAACTTAAGTGACATAATTACTGACCTGATTTCCAACAGTTATGATGATTTTAACAGGAGATTCAGACTTGGCTGTTGGGAAAGTTGTGTTTTCTGTCAGTTACAATTTCTTCTATTTTCTTGAAAGAAGGTTAGTAAGAAATTCCCATATTGATGAACATTTGGCAGCAGTGCAAACCTTTTTCAATTACAGGGCTGAACATCAGAATGTTCCATTTCAAGTAGGAAGTGAATGATGGTGTCGGTGTCTCTTTCTCTCTCTCTCTCTCTCTCTCTCACTTCTCTTTCCCCCATCCCATCCCATCTCGCTGCTTGCTGACATGCCATTGTCCAATTTGGGAACTTGAACATAGAGAATCATGATTGTCTATTCTCCTATTTTCTCAGCTCTTCTTTCCTTTCTGAGCCATTCCTACACTGTAGATGTTTTTGTGGAAAAGTTGGTTTTAAAATTGTTTTTTTAATATATAAGCCATTGCTAAATTTTAATAAATAAATCATTTGTGTATTGCTTTTCTGGTCGATAACCACAAGGCATATGAAACAAATCCAGCTCACAATGTCAGTAATGCTGAATAGTTATAATCAAGTCCACTAATATCAGGTGTTCATGAAAAAATGGATAATTGTAGAATTTAATCCCCAAAGTGTCAACTTTGGCTCAGTGGTAGCACTCTTTGCTTTGAGTGAGAAGGTTGTGCCTTCAAATACCACTGCACAGACTTGAGCACATAATCTAGGATGACAGTACTGAGGGAGTGCTGTACCATTGGATCTGGCGAGGAGGTGTTAAAATGAGGCCTCGTCTGTCCTCTCAGGTGAATGTAAAAGATCCCATTGCACTATTTGAAGAAGAGCAGGGGAGATCTCCCCAGTGTCCTGGCCAAAATTTATCCTTCAACCAACATTACTAAAACAGATTACCTGGTCATTTATTTCATTGCTGTTTGTGGGACCTTGCTGTGCACAAAATGGCTGCCGCATTTCCCTACATTACAAGAGTGACTACACTTCAAAAGTATTTAATTGGCAGTAAGGCGCTTTGGGACATCTGGAGGTTGTGAAAGGCTCTGTCTGTCTGTGTCTTAGTACTGGTCAAAAATCTTATGTAATTAAAAATAGAATTTGACTTGTACAGTTGCCATAAATTAATGGGTGTTATTATAAATGGATGTAATAGCAGAATGCGGTGCCCAAAATGATGATTGATCCTGGAATTCCATGTTATAAGTATGGGATTTGACTTATTAGAAAACAGTGGCCCTATGCATGGGTGAGGAGGACCTATTGATGACTAATGCAGAAAAGCTAGCTTTTAAGGTTATAGGACACCAGGATACGCCTTCAACTTGTTAATATGCTATTTAATGTACAAAACCTGTATGATTAAATAGAGATTTTCAATCTGAATTTTCTGTCACTGAAATTTTTTATTTGTTATGGGGTTGAAGGTTGTTAATTGTATCTAAATGCTGTTGTCTAGGAGAATACAAATGAACTGCATATTCAGGGTAGAAGGTCCATTGGTGTCAGTGCAAGCTCTACATCGGAGCTATCCACTCTAATTCCCGTTTTATTGCCCCTGTATAATGTTATTGAGCCTTTTTAATGATTGGAAAGCATAACTGGAAAATGCTGTGAATGCACACTTAACCTGGCCGAAGTAATATTTTTATGGTGTATTTCAATATTGGATTACTTTAATAATTGCTTTTCTGAAAAATGGATCAAACATTCCATTTGCACAGCTTCATGTTAATGCAGTGAGGTCATGCTAGGAAATTCTGTTTTGTTGGTGTGTTGTGGTGTGTGTGTGTGTTGCTTTAACTTGGAATAGTTTGTTGACCTGTACTTAACTGTTTATCAAAACTCTTTATTAAATTTTCACATTTTATGAGCAAATACAGTAAGATTATTGTACATTAGTAGTAATAAGGTTAGCTGATCCACTATTAAATGAAATTAACCTTTGGTCACATTCTGTGACTATTTAAATTTGATTTGAAGGCAAAGTTTGTTGGCTGTGTGTGTGTGGGGATATAATGCCAGATCAACAATCAGCCAATTGATCTGAAAGCCCCAGCTGCCGATGCGAGTGCCAGTAACTGTACAGATTGACATTGTTTGACTTATCTAAAAATGGCCTTGTGAACCCAAACAACAGTATCTTTGCTGGAAAGTGTGCCAGTGAAGAAAATGACGTCGTAGCATTTTGACGGGAGGAAATGTGCCAGTTATTCATTTGGTTAACACTGACAGCTATTTTCTTTTACACTGGAGCTCATTCTTTTCACATTAACAGAGCGGGCTTTTTTGGTTGATGGGAATAGAGCTAATCCAAATCTAAGATTGGATTAAGTACACTGTTTCAATGCACCATTTTATGTGTCCTCTTCCGATGTATAGCACAGGTGCAAAGAGTAGAATTGATAGCTGTTTCTCTGCCAACCGTGCCTTTTCAGCTTGAAGTTACACTGGACACTGCAAATACCACCTTTAAAGGAATACTCCAGGATAAGGTTGTGAGTGGCTACTTCCTCAAATATCCATATCTCCTTGCCTCCACTCCTGCCAAAAAATTTCACTTTTTAATTTTTTTTAAAAGGAGAAATTTGAACTCATAATAGCCAGTTTATTGATCAGAATTGTGATCTTTAGCTTGCTGAAGTGGACACTGAAGTAAACATTTAAGCTTAGCCTCTTTATCCCAACATGCCCTCTTTCCCCTCCCCTTTCATTGTTCCACTAAAAGCCTCTGCATTGATTGCTAGTGGAGCTTTTTTGCTGGGAACCAAAGGACATCTCATTTCAACTTCAAATGATTTTTTAATTTTCTTTGTGAACACATGAGGATAAGACCATTATGGGTCTCACCCTGTGAAATTTATTTTATTTGTCAATTTTTCACTAATCAGAAACTGAGTTTTTTTTTAAAGCAGCCTGTTTCTTTATTTTGGGATGTATTGCATGATGCTACGTCTAATCCAAATAATTTGCCTCTGATTTTGTCTGTTAATGATTATGTACATTTTACTGTCTTCTACTAGTGGGCTCTGGAAAAAGTGTATTTATTCTATGAAATGCAGTAGAGTAATATTGCAGCCTTGATTCATGAATTTGCAAAGAACGAAGACTGCTAGTTTTTTTTAAAAAACTGTCCTTACCCACCATTGGTGGCCTCTCTTTTAGCCACCTAGGCGCCATGCTCTGGAGTTCCTTCCCAAAATCCCTCCACCTTTACCACACAAAGGGGGTTCTCTCCTTAAACATGCCTGCCCCTCTACTTCCCTTTCCTCCTTTTTCAGGTCCTCTTTAAAACCCACCCCTTCGACTAAGGTTTTGGTCATCGCTCCGAGTACCTCCTTTGACTAGAATCATTTCTTGTGTTATGCCTCTGTGAAACGCCATTTTTTAAAAAAAAACTTAAATCTGCTATATAAATGCAAGTTGTTAATAGTGCCAAGATGTATAATAATGACAATAATGATGAGTGGCTTTAACAGGATAGTTAAGATTGACTGGAATAAAGGTAATGCACATGATCATAGTGGGGAAAAGTTTTTAGAATGCATTTGGATTGGTTTTGAGATCAGTATGTTTCTAGTCCACCAAGAAAAGAAGCATTGCTTGATTTATTTGTTGGTAATGAAGTTGGGTGACTAGTTGAGCGTAAGGGCATTAAAACCATGGAAAATTACTCAGTAGGTTCACCGGGATGACGCCAGGGGTGGAAAATTTATGAGGAGGAACTCGAGATACTGGGACAGTGGGATTGATTTTGGATTGCTCAAGCAAAGATGGGCTGAATGGCTTTCTATGCTGTATATTTCTATGGTTCAGTTACCTCAAACACTCATTCTTTGTTTACACAGCTTCCAAGTTTTAATGCAAAAAGTACTTTTGTAAGCTTCAAAATGGTTTATTTTTCTTAAGAGAAATAGCGATGCAGTGGGCCTTGTTTTATTGCCATATATATTAATGACTCAGATGAAGGAATAGAGAGTTGTATATCAAGGTTGCAGATGACACTAATTTAGGAGGTGCAGTAAGTTGTTTAGATGGGAGCAGAAAGTTACAAAGTGACATAGACTGATTAAGTGAGTTGGCAAAACTGTGGCAGATGGAGTTCAGTGTGGGAAAGTGAGTTCATCCACTTTGGATCCAAGAAAGACAAATCGGAATAGGAACTGTGGAGGAACAAAGGCATTTAGGTGTCTATGCACACACATCACTATTATTTAACAAAAGTAATCAAAATGGCTAATAGAATGTTGGCCTTTATCTCAAGAGGCTTGGAATAGAAAAATGAGGAAGTTATGCTTCAGTTGTTCATTTGATCAGACCCAATCTCGAGTATTGCATTGAGTTTTGGGCACTGCCCCTCAGGAAAGATATATTGGCCTTGGAGGGGCTACAGTGCAGATTCACCAGAACAATACTGGGGATAAAAGGGTTAAATTATGAGGACAGGTTGTATAAACTTTGTGGTGGGTGTTGGAGCTTCAGGATTTGCTCTCGCAAAATTAGTTGTATCCACCCTGCTCCCGATCGGAAATACTGATCGAATATAGGTCCCCGGCAAGGCCTAGTCCATCTGGACATATCCTGTACAACCTTTCTGGTTGACAAGTTGAATAAGAAAAATGGAGAGAATGGCAAAAAGATTCATTTCAGCTTGTAAAAAGTGTTGTTACTACAGTAATAGTAATACAAGTTCTCAACTCTCGTGTGTTAATCAAACTCTAGCATGATGATCTTTATAATTGGGGGAAACAGTAATTTCTTACTGTTTTGCATTAAAAAAAATTAAGACATAGCAATACAGAGAAATTACAACACGGAAACAGGCCATTCGGCCCAACCAGTCCATGTTGGCATTTACCCTCCATGTGAGCGAATGGTCCCAATCACATTTACCCATCCTGTTCCCATATCATTTCAAACCCCTTTCCTTCAACCACCTTTCAATCTATCTTGAATGTTGACAGTTTCTGCCTCAACCACTCGTCCTGGAAGTGAATTCCACAGCATCCCAACTCTCTGAAGAACTTTCTCTTGCTGTCTGTTCTAAATCTCTTGCATTTAATCTTGTATCTGTGGCCCTTCTTCCAGCCCCATAACTACTCGAAACAGTCTTCTACTATCTACCCAGTCCCATCCTTTCATAATTTTATCAGTTCTATCAAGTTGTAACCAAATGCCCCAATTTTTCAAGTCTTCGTATTTGTATTTCCTCATACAAGGCAGCATGCTAGTGAATCGGCATTGTAGTCTCAAGATCCTTCATATAGTGTGGAACCCAATACTACACTAACTGAGGTTTTACTAATTTTTTTTATATATAGGCTCATCATTGCCTCTTTGCTTTTATATTTTATATCTCATTATAAAACTTGGAATTCCATTCGTTTTTTTTTACAGCCTTGTCAATCTGAGGCGATGTCTTTAATCAGCTTCAGAGATTTTGTGGTCAGGGCTGCATCCAGGACCTGCAGTATTTTTTTTGCTATCTTTGGTGTCTTTTAAACTTGTGCCCCCAATCCCTCTGCTCTCCCTCAGCACTGAACCAACTTCCGTTTAGAGTATAATTCCTGTTGTTTGTTAGCAAAATGTATCACTTAATGAATTTGAATTCCATCTGCCACTTTTTTCGCCTATCTTATCAATATACCTTTGCAGCTTCCTTTGGTCTAAAGAATTAAACTATACTTCCTATTTTGGTATCATCTGCAAAATTCAACACCATTCCCTCAAGGCCTGTATACAAAAATTAATTTTTGTTGGGTTGTTACAGTGGCCTTTGGTGACTGGCTCACGCCTACTATTAAACAACTGATATAGGAAACTATAGTAGTTTGTAATTTCATATCTTCCTGGTGTTTGTAGGAAGAACGTTTGTTTTCTTCCAGTGTTTATCCAATGAGTAGCTGAGCCATACAGACCATTAGAGTCCTAAATTGGATATCTGGACTGGGCTAAGTTAGCATATTGCAGTTGGGGTGGTGGTAAGGGCAGTACAATTGGTCTCAGTGTTCCTAGATTAGGGAGGAGAAAATCAGCCAGCATTTCTGCTCCTGATTGCTATCCATCGGCTCTTGGCGGAAGTATGTGTGGCTGTTGGGAAGAGGACAGAATCGTGCTCTGCTATGAGGCCTCTTGGTAAAATATGCTGTTTGCACTCCCCATCAAGGGTCACATGTGAATGATGGCCATTTGAGTAAGGTACCAGAGTGTGACTGTTACCTGTGGAGGATAGAGTGAAATGAATGAGAAAATGTTGCAGTTAGTGTTGTAGATAGGGTGTGGGTTTTCAGCCGAAGTTCCCCTTTTGGTGAGTTTCATGTCGTTTGCCATCATGAATGAGTCTCTGAGACTAGATACATCACCACAGGAAGGGATTGCAAATTAAATGGTGAGTTGGGATAGAATTGAAAAGTAGTGAAGTTATGCTAAACTTGTATCGAACCTTGGTTAGACCACACTTGGAGTACTGTGTACAATTCTGATGGCCATTTTATAAAAAGGATACAGAGGCACTGGAGAGGGTGCAGAGAAGATTGACAAGGATGATACCAGAAATGCGAGGTTATACCCATCAGGAAAGGATGAACAGGCTGGGTCTCTTTTCGCTTGAAAGAAGGTGGCTGAGGGGTGACCTAATAGAGGTCTTTAAAATTATGAAAGGTTTTGATAGAGTAGATGCAGAGAGAGTGTTTCCACTTGTGGGGAAGAGCATAACTAGAGGCCATCAATATAAGATAGTCACCAAGAAATCAAATAGGGAATTCAGAAGAAACTTCTTTACCCAGAGAGTGGTGAGAATGTGGAACTCGCTACCACAGGGACTAGTTGAGGCAAATAGTATAGATGCATTTAAGCGGAGGCTAGATAAGCATATAAGGGAGAGGGAATAGAGGGTTATGCTGATAGTTAGACGAGGAAAGATGGGAGGAGGCTTGAGTGGCGCATAAATGCCAGCATGGACTGGTTGGGCAGAATGGCCTGTTTCTGTGCTATATATCCTAAGTAAGTAAGTAATCCTACTAAGGTTTTTTAGAGCTTGAGTGGCATGTGTGCAGTTATTTCTGAGCAGGCCAACAGCCTATCTTGGCTATGATCTACAGGGACCTAAAGAAAGGAAGAAGAAAATTTAAGTTGGAAAGGGAAATTATCTTTTGCTGGTGCATGGAGATTCATGATACAGTTGGGAGCTAATTAAGTTAAGCTTAGCCAATTGAGGAAAGCTATTTTAGGCATTTGATAGGCATCAGGCTACTAGCCTATGAGTATGTTTAGAAAGCCAAAAGTTTGCAAATATTTAATACCTTTATCGTAGCTCTCAGGACATCCCAAAGCACTTAACATACAATGAATTACTTTAAAGTACAGTCACTGAGGTGACGATTTTCCTCATGTTTAGTTATCCTGGTTTGTTAAATTGTTCTTGTATTACAATTATTCTATTCAACTGGAGAAATTAATTACTGTTCAAATTGAGACTTAGGATAGTATTTGGCTTCTGCTTCTAGTCTGCTCTGAACCTACCTTAAACTCTTTAATACCTGTAATTGTTGTCGAAACCTGTAAATCAGTGCAACTGGTTCATTGTCAGTGATGTTCTAGATTCATAATTTTTGGATTGTTTCTACATTTTGGAAGGATTTTTTTTGTATGCTGTTACGAATTTGGGCATGCCTTCTCGAGTTCAGTGGTGTCAAATTGCTCCCTTAAGAGGTTGGAGCATCTTGCTTTTACGGGAGTTGCCTCTCCCTGCCCTATATTCAATTGTATGATCGTGTAACCGGAGGATGTAACAATAGTATCCCCTTGTTATCTAGACTGGATACTCTGTTTCTTGCACATATATTAATTCAGTCACTACTCCCCTCCACAAAGAATCATACGAACATTTGATAAATGATGGACAGGAAAAGACCTACTGGTCCATCCAGCCTGTTCCACACAATGGTGATGTCTTGTGCCTCACAATACATACACTCCCCACCCGGAAGGCATGTAATCTCCTGGGAGAGCCGAAAAACCAGATTTATAAATCCTGGCCAAATAAAAATCTGGAGAATTTCTCTCCGACACCCATGGGCGATTTTACTGGGTTTCCCTCATCCATTATCTTGGTGATTTCTTCAAAAGATTAGTTCAAATTAAGAAAATTGTTGTAGTGGAATGTCATTGTCTCCAGCATGCTTCTCGTGCGTATGTGACTTTTGGCTCTTCAGGGATAAATTTAGCTCCATAGCATTTTAACATATATATTATGCCAAAGGTCCCGCTGTGGTAGCATAGTCTGCAATCCCAAAATTCGTGAGGGTTTTAATAGCAAATGGCCTAAGGTAGGGGCAGAGACAGGTGTTAGAGCAAGAAGCAGGCAGTCTTTGTGATGAGAGTATATGAGATTGGAAGCTCAGCCGGTGGTCAAACAGAATGGTGAGGTTATCAACAGTCTGGTTCAGCCTGAGACAGTGGCTGGGGAGGATATTGGAGCTGGTGGCAAGGGTATGGAGATTGTGGCAGGGGCTCAAGCTATTTATTGCCTTTGGTCTTCCCAGAGTTTAGTTGCAGAACCGGATGTCAGATGAGCATCTCAAAAACTCAATAGAGGACAATTGACGATAATGCGCCATGGTCACAGTTAGAGAATGTCATACATGAATTTGATTAGGGCCACTTCAGTGCTGTGTAAAGGGGTGCAACCTGATTGCACGGATCAATAATTTATTTTTCCTCAAGCCCAAATCGAAAAGAATTAGCAAATTTTTTTTTTTTTAAGATCCAAACGTTCTAAGGAAAGGACTTGCATTTACATAGCGTTTTTCATGACCTCGAGACGTCCCAAAGTGCTTTACACCCAATAAAGTACTTTTCTGAACTGTCGTCACTGTTGTAATGTAGGAAACGCGGCAGACAATTTATGCACAGCAACTTCCCATAAACTGCAATGAAATAAATGACCAGATAATTTGTTTCTCTATTAATGTTGGTTGAAGGATAAATATTGACTAGGACACCAGGGAGAACTTTTGCTATTCTTCGAATAGTGCCATGGGATCTTTTACATCCACCCGAGAAGGCAGATGGGGCCTCAGTTTAACATCTCCTCTAAAAGACAACACTTTTGCCCGCGCGGCACTACCTCAGTACGACACCTCCAGAAGTGCAGCATTCGCCATGTCAGCCTGGATTATGTGCTCAAGTCTCTGGAGTGGGATGAACCCACAACGATCTGCCTTGCAGGTGAGACTGCTACCATTAAGCCAAGACTGACCGATTGTAGAAACTGGTTTGTAGTGGATGCTAATCCCAGCATTTAAGGAAATTGGATTTACATCAATAGATGAGATTTTAACTTGGATGCTTGAGAGATGGTTATTTTGTTTGTCCAAGTACTGTATAACTTCTCCAGGCAAGTCCTCAATTTTCAATGTTTCAACAGTAATACTTTAATCAATAGAAGTGAACAAAAGGACGCCAGTCACGAGTCTTGGTTTCCTACTGGTTCTTATGAATTGTGATAGTGAAGTTCTGCTGTCTCAACTCTCTTGAATTTTAACTACACTGTGCCAAATAGTGGGAACCGCCTGTGTGAGAACTAGACTAAAATCACTTTAAAGACACTTGATAACACCTGCACTTGAGTGTTTCCAACATCCAGCCCTGTTTCCCAACCCCCCCCCCCCCCCCCCTGCCCCCACTCCCCCAAAGAACAAAGTCCTTTGATTGCTGCCATCCTCTGGAATCTGTGTTCCACTCTCAAACCCCAGTCTGAGTCCCAGGTTGCTCACTCAATCCCATCTCTGCTACCTTTTCCCTTCCATTCATTATGCCACATCTGTGTCCCCGTCCCCAATCCCTCCCCAGTGTCCAAGTTTCTTACTGTCCTGTGAGTGTTGCACCAGCTCCTGGATAGCCTGTTCTCTCCCAGTTTCAGTATCTGTGCCCAAGCTGGTACATGTTGGCTCCCTTTTTCTGTGTATTTTGGGATTTAACAAAGGTGAGATTTGGAAATGCAGTTCATGAAAGAAAAATGTATGAGTGCCATACATGGACATTGGGAGACATACAGAAGAGAGGTGTAACTGAAGAGTGAGACGTAACAAAGTTGACATTCAAGGCTAGACAACATAATGAGAAGTGTGCATGAGCTATAGAGAGCAAATTGTGGAAAAGAATAGACAGAAGGATGCAAAGAATTGGAGAACCAGTTACAGAAAAGAGAATTTTGTTTTGTGAGCAAAAGCCACCAGAAACTTAAGTTGTATCTTTCCTTTCTATTATTTGGCTTGTAATCTTCAGTTTACTTTTTTACAGAATCTATTCCTCTTAATTCCTTCTGTTGCTTTAACATATGTTTACTTGTGCAAATTTACGTTTTTCTTGCATTTGTGCTCTTGAGTGTGTTTTTGAACTATCTCTACTTGCCCCATAAAATATAAATTGTGATTGGTTTGATGAAAAATTGAAGGAGATTCATTCTACTTGTCAACTAGGGAGCTGAGGTAAGCAATGAATTCCAACACCTGCCTGGGGCTTGCAAGGAGGGCAGAGAACAAGCAGAAGATTAGGGCCTAACTGAGGCTGGTAGGGAGCAAGCAGCAAAATCCAGGGCTTGCCTTGATTAGCAGGGAAGCGAGAGAATTAGTGTTAAAGTTCCGGGTCTGCCTAAGGTGCGGCAAAGAAGTAAACAGCAATGACTGGGTCTGGAATCAATCGATTGAGTACTGAAGTCAGGGATTCTGGTGTGGCATGGGAAGGAGGAAAGGAATGAGCGGTGAACTGTGAGGCTGAGGCAGGGGATAAGTTAGGTTGCACTTTACTCCAGATGCCTATGTCTTGGCTGTCTTGTGCACCCATGCATTCCTTATCCTGGGCAAGTGAGGCTAGCCTAGGGTTTGAAAGATCTTTGGAGGGAAAGTTGGGATTGCTCAGGAGGCCCAGTGGTCTGTTGATGTGGCAGTGGACGGAAAGGAGGAATTGTTGAAGTGATTGTAAAGTGGGATGAAACTTTGAGATTTGTTTCCTGATTTTTTTCAATACTTTGTGTTTATTATTAGGGTTGTATGGGGCGGGGCGGGGGGGGGGGGTGCTGGTGAAGAATTGTCCCGACAGGGCAATGGAGAAATTTTGTTTGGTGCAATGTCAATAGAAAATTATTTTTGGTGTAATTTGGGGCAAGATTTTTTGATGGAAGAAAATTGGGAAAGGGCTTGTGCATTGTGATTGTTGACAGTAGAAAATAATCAAAGTACAAAAACAAAATCATTTGAGAAGCAGAGACTACTTGCACTTAAGCAATGAGGAAGGAAAAAAATTGGCATTTGGTCAGGAAAGATAATAAATTTATATTGGTAACTGTGGTTTCCTCCATTGTTGCTGGGTCAAATTCCAGGAACACTCTGCCTACAGCTTTGTGGGAGCAGCGTCACCACATGGACTGCAGCGGTTCAAGAAGGCCATCTTCTTGAGGGCAACTAGGGATGGGCAATAAATGCCAGCCTTGCCAGCGATGCCCACATCCTGAGAATGAATATATAAAAATAAATATCAGCTTACTATTTTAGTAAAGTATGAATTTAAATGAGACCTTCCAGGAATTTTCAAAGTAGAAAAACTTAAAGAAAAGTTATTTTTAGGGATGTATAGTGGGGTTGGTGAACAATTGTCATGACAGAGCTACGGAGGAGAAAACAACTTGGTGTTTTTAACATGTATTTAATATAGCTTCCATTTTACAATTTATGCTAATACAACTAAACTTAAATACCTCTTGTTCGTAGGCCAAGGCTGTAGTAAGATTTCCCCCTGGTATCACAAAATATTCTGGGCGGTTACGAAAGATTCTCTATGCAACAAACTACCTGCATTGCTGGATTTCATTGCCCCAGTTTCTTAAACTTTTAATCACTTTTGCAAGCAGCATCAAAGAGAGAGGTATTTAGTTTAGCTGCAAGTTCCCTTCCTGTAGAATGCCTATAAACTAATTGTTGAGACTCAACTAAAAAGAAAAGAAAGACTTGCATTTATATAGCGCCTTTCACAACCTCAGGATGTCCCAAAGCATTTTACAGCCAATCAAGTACTTTTGAAGTGTAGTCACTGTTGTAATGAAGGAAACGCAGCCAATTTGCGAACAGCAAGCTCCCACAAACGGTAATGTGATGATGCCCAGATAATCTGTTTTTAGTGATGTTGAGTGAGGGATAAATATTGGCCAGGACACTTGGGATAACTCCCCTGCTGTTCTTCGAAATAGTGCCGTGGGATCTTTAACATACACCTGAGAAAGCAGATGGGGCCTCGGTTTAAAGTCTTATCCGAAAGACTGCACCTTTTTTTATTCGTGCCTGGGATGTGGGCGTCACTGGCAAGGGCCAGCATTTATTGCCCATCCCTAATTGCCCTTGAGAAGATGGTGGTGAGGTGCCGCCTTGAACCGCTGCAGTCCTTGTGGTCAAGGTACTCCCACAATGCTATTCGGGAGGGAGTTCCAGGATTTTGACCCAGTGACAATGAAGGAACGACGCTATCTTTCCAAGTCAGGATGGTATGTAACTTGGAGGAGAACTTGCAGGTGGTGGTGTTCCCATGCGCCTACTGCCCTTGTCCTTCCAGGTGGTAGTGGTCGTGGGTTTGGGAGGTGCTGTCTTCTTCGAACTTCCAACAGTGCAGCACTCTCTCAGTACTACACTGGAGTGTCAGCCTAGATTTTGTGCTCAAGTATTTTTTTTTAATCTCTCATCAACTTTGACTCTAGTCTGTTTTTTAAATAGCCTAGTTTTCTATCTGCATTTTAATTTATTTGTAACATGTATGACTCTAAAGTACCCTCCAGCTTTTAAAGCTCTTGTGTTGCTGCCAAAACAAGCTTTTAACAATTCTCATGTAGCTCATATCTACACCACATCAAAGTTGAGCTGAAATGGGGCTGAACTTTCTCTTTCCCCCCTCCATCTCTCTGACTCTTGTCTTTTAAGCAGATGCCATCATGTAGGGAATTGATTCCTTTTGAAGATCCACGTTATTTCTTCAGACTGTTGTTCAACAGTGCAAACTGGCTAAATTTTGGTGGGAAAAAGTAAGAATACCAAATGCACCATTTCAGGAATATATTTTTGTTTAAAAATAAAATTTTAACTTGTGGAATATGATCGTCACACCAATTTGTTCTATGCTCCCTCCCCCCCCCCCCCCCCCCCCAAACCCCTTTTGGGAAATAGTGCAAAACAATTGTAAAATAAAATTACATCAAACGTCTTTTTAAGGGGAAGTTCCACTGCAGTGCTAAGTTTGCTCTTCTGTAATCTTTTTTTATCAATAAGAGACTGGATTTTAATGTGTTGCCAACAGTAACTATATTTTCCCCTTCCAAAGAAAAATCTGTTATATGGATTATAGTAGCCGTCCAACACTTTTTCTAGTGTTTTGAAAAGCATCCAGGATTTTAATGGTTAAAACCCTAAATTCATTTTTTTTAAATGATCAGGTGTATTGGGTCCATCAGGCTCAATTCTTTCCACAGACATGTTTTCTTTAACTTTATCAAACAAGAAAGTTCATGTTCTTCCTGCCTTCTTGGGGGAAAAATAGTAAATTCAAATCTCCAGAATACCTTCTAAATGTTTTCTCCCTCCCTTTTCTGTCAGTTTTTCCCTTCCGATTCTCCTCCTGTTGAAAGAGTTGATCCTTGTTCAAGTATAGGGCCAGAAATTCGGCTCCCTGGCTTCCGGCGGGTGCAAGGATCGCGCGCGCACCTACCTACCGCGCCTGCCGTTGACCTCTGGGCCCACGGGGACTTCGGCTCCTGGGCCTCCCCCAACTGCCGGCGCGCAGGGCTTGCGTATCCCAGGGGCGTAGTTAGTGCGATGTGTCCCCTGGGATCACGTGGGCCATGGAGAGTCAATGGCAGCAGACCATCTCTCATTCATAGATTTGACAGGAAGACCTGTCAAATCTATGAATACAGATCGGCCCCAAAACATCCCTAAAACTACAAATACATTTTTTTAAATCACATTTTTAAAATAACTATAAATTACATTAACTATTTTAAACAAAAATTTAAATTTTTGAAAAAATTAATTACATTTTTTAACGGGGCTAAAACTAAACTTACCTTTCTTTAAAGTAATTAAAAAAGATAAATCTGTGGAAAAAAAGTTTAAATTTTAATAAAATCAACACTTACCTTGTTAAAAGAAGGCCTTGTGCATCCTTTTTAAAAGTGTATCTTCTCCGTGCTTACCTTCACGGAGGAACCTGTTAAAAACCAAAAAAAAAAACCCGAAGTGCGAGGCGAACGCGCTGGCCCTCCGGCGTGCGCGTTCGACCTCTGAACCCCTTTCCTCAGGGGAATGGAAGTGCCGGTTTCCCGCGCATGCGCAGTGCATGCAAGAAACCGGCACTTTCGTTCCGTCCACAGGTGAGGACACAGTGCGTACTCACCCGACAACAGCCGAATTTCTGCCCCTAGTTTCACAGTTGCAGGTGGCCTCCAGTAGCTCACCCAAATGAACATTGTTCATGTGTGAGCCTAGGGTTTTTCAAAAAAAGTTTTATTTTCTCCCTCCCTATTGCAACTGTGCTGAAGTCAGTCATAACCTTTACTGCTGCTGATGAGGTCAGGTAGGTTAACAGCCCTGTAACCTTCCTGGTCAGTCTTGGCTACTTGCACCTTAGTCAGCTGAGCCATTGGAAGCAGTTGTGTTATACTTAGTTTCATTGCCTTCAATCCTGTTTCCTAATGGATATACATCCAACTCTTCATTTTCTGTTGAAGGTATTCTTGCTGTGTTTGCTGGTGTGTTCTACATATCCAGAATTCTATGGGGCAAAATTCAGTCTAATGTCAAATTTTGCTTGTTCTCCAGTTCTACACTCTGAATGCAAATTAATTAATTTGTGTGCCTTTAAATGGTCTGTTCCTCGAAGCATTATAAAAATCTGGATCATGTAGGCCATTCAGTTTATTTAAACACCGTCTTCTGTTGTGTAAATCATGGGTTTTCAAATTGGGGTCCCTGAACCCTAAGGGATCCCCTGATTGCAGGGGATCCCTCCGGTCATCAGATTTCTGTCCATCCATCATCTGATTTCTGTACATGTTGATACTAGAATGTTCCTCCTATTGGTAAATACTTTCCTTTGGGTAGCCAATGCTGCCTTTCTCAAGATAACATGGGGTTCCTACAACAGGCTCCCATACAGAATAGCCTGAAAACCACTGATGTAAATGTGGTGCAGCATCTGAACAATGAGCCAATACAGTGTGTTATATCTGGTCTAATCGTTTTTAAATGTTATATTGTGTTTATGCAGTGACTGATTAAATTTCAAAAATATTGGTGCAAATTAAGAAAATAAAAGTTTCTACTTTATTTCTATGTGCAGAGGATGACGACAGTTGGTATGCTTGTTGTCTTCAAGCTGTTTGAGAGGCTGTTTCTGTTTGAGGAATTAAGTGTTGAAATGTTGCACAAAATGTTTGTCTTTGGATTTTTTTTCCCCACCACCTTTTACTAAATGGAGAATTAAAGCAGTATGTGAAATCTTTTCACGTTATCAGCTTGTGAAATAAATAATCTCACAGGAAAAGTGGTATCACACTGGCCACAAACATTATCCTCAGCGGAGAAATTTTCATACCATTTTGTTTCTATAAGTATGGCGTAGATTAAAAAATAAATACTGATGTGGAAGACTGGTGCTTTCCAGTAGAATTTTGTAGCCCTGCTTTAAAATATTCCACTCCCAATGAACAGTCTGAAACTTCTCTGTTCTACTCTGGCAATTACCTAAAGTTGAATCTGGAGTCCTAGGGCTCAATTTTAATAATGGAGGCGGGTTGAGGGCGGGCCCGCTGCTCGGCAGCTTTCAGACCCGCACCCGGCTGCCGCCTCCCAGCATTTCCGGTTTTGGATTGATTGGCCTCGTTACGACCGACGTGCGGGTCCCTCCAGGCAATTGCTTGGAGGATGTCAGTTTCTCGCGTCTGATGACGTGTTGTTTGTTTGAAAATTTAAAGGGGCCATGTCCCCTTTGCATACAAATGTCATTGGGATGGCTTGGTGCTTTATTATCTTGAAAGGGGAGTTGACCGTGTCTGTTCTGAGCAAAATTTAATGAATGATATTGCTGGTCATATTATTCCAGGAAGAGATTCATGATTTTTTGATATTTTATTATCTGACTATGAAATGAAAAAGATGCCAGATGTGTTCCAATCATTTGCTTAGTAATATTAATGCTTTTTTTCTGGAAGGTGCTGGGAGCTGCAGGAATGGCGACCCCAAAAACTAAGGCTGCACCCAGGTTTAATGAGGGCTCTCTCCATGCTCTTGTTGAGGGAGTTAGAGGACATCAGGAGCTCCTCTTCCCTGGAAACGGAAGGAGGAGGCCTCCTCAGCAAACCAAGGCAGCTTGGCTGCAAATTGCTGAGGAGGTGAGCTCGAGATCTGTGTGCAGACGCACATGGGTTTAGTGTCGGAAAAGGTTTAATGATCTGCTGAGATCACCTAAAGTGTGGCCTTTGTGTTCTGGGAAATGGAAATTCAAGAGTGAGGGCTTAGGGTGATTTCCATGTAGAATGATGGTGGTGACACTGAGCGCAAACCACCGTTTATTGGACAGATGATCATAGAATGTTACAGCACGGAAGGAGGCCATTTTGGCCCATCGTGTCCGCGCCGGCCAACAAAGAGCTATCCAACCTAATCCCACTTCCTAGCTCTTGGTCCATAGCCCTGCAGGTTAGAGCATCCCAAGTGCACATCCAAGTACTTTTTAAATGTGGTTAGGGTTCCTGCCTCTACCACCCTTTCAGGCAGTGAGTTCCAGACCCCCACAACCCTCTGGGTGAAGAAATTTCCCCTCATATCCCCTCTAAACCTTCCACCAATTACTTTAAATCTGTGCCCCCTGGTTTTTGACTCCTCTGCTAAGGGAAATAGGTCCTTTCTATCCACTTTATGCCCCTCATAATTTTATACACCTCAATAAGATCTCCCCTCAGCCTCCTCTGTTCCAAGGAAAACAGACCCAGCCTATCCAGTCTTTCCTCATAGCTAAGATTCTCTACTCCCGGCAACATCCTTGTAAATCTCCTCTGTACCCTCTCTAGTGCAATCACATCTTTCCTGTAATGTGGTGACCAGAACTGCACGCAGTACTCTAGCTGAGGCCTAACTAGTGTTTTATACAGTTGAAGCATAACCCTGATGCCTGGGGTTCGAGACTGTCTGACTTATATTCATCTCCATGTGCCAGCCACCTGTGGTTGAAGCGTTAGCTTACGCGAATCTGGCATGGCTAAGTGCATCCCTTGCCTGACGGCTATCAATGTGGTCGACTGCTGCTGGATTGGCCACATCCGGCTCCGCAAGGCGTCACTTCCCAACCTCCTCCTTGTCCTCTTCCTCGTCCCCTTCATCTTCCTCCAAGGAGGCTGTGTGCTGAGCCACTTGTTCATCCAGTAGCACTAAGCTGCGCTGCTCTTCCTCCGAATCTGATGACCAGGATGAGAGGATGTAAATATTTCCCATCCTCCTGTTGTTAAAGATTTCAGTTGAGGCAAGAAGCTTATAAGCGCACACTCAAAGTGGCTTGAAATTATTTCAATCAGTTCATACAGCAGATGTGTGTCAGCTTGACCAGTCACAAGGTCATTAGATTTGCAAAATCTTATCCCAAACCTCCAACAACAAACTTGTTGCATTTGAATGCCAGCCATGTTACAGGAGCACTTTTAAAGTTCTGCACCAATAATGACTGCAGATCAGGTCCTCCACCAACTCGTCTCTTTGCAGCTGGACTGTTTCTGACAAGACGGGAAACAGGAGCCAGCAGCACGAAAATGGAAACCCACTATCAAAATAAGATTATCAAGGCAGTTAACAGGCTCTTAACTACCTGTCCCACTGGTTGGAATTGGGTCAGTTTGGGAGTGGCTGACCCGACACTCGGGAAAATCGCATGGAGGCGGGTTGGGTGTCTGAAGCCATTTTTTCCGATTTTCGCAGCTGACCCACCTCCAAACCCCTCGCCTCGGCTATTAAAATCGAGCCCCTAGTGTCTGTTGCTATTGGAAATGGAAAATTTAATGCTGACATTGTAAACTGTTCCCTCTGCTCAGACACACTCAAAATAACTCGTATTATCCCCCTCAAAAAATCCACTATTAGCCCCTCTGTCCTTGCAAGCTACCACCCTATCTCCAACCTCCCTTTTCTTGCCAAAGTACTTGAATGTATTGTCGCCTCCCATATCCAACAACAACTTATATTTATATAGTGCCTTTAACATAATAAAACGCCCCAAGGTGCTTCGCAGGAGTATTATCAAAAAAAAAATGACAGAGTCTCATGAGATGTTAGAGCAGATGACCAAAAGCTTGGTCGAAGAGGTAGGTTTTAAGGGGCATCTTAAAGGAGGAAAGAGAAGTGGAGAGGCAGAGAGACTTAGGGAGGGAATTCCAGAGCTTAGGATCTAAGCAGCTGAAGGCACGACTGCCAATGGTGGAGCATTTAAAATAGGGGATGTTCAAAAGGCCAGAATAGGCTGAGCGCAGAGGTCTAGGGGGATTATAGGGCTGGAAGAGATTATAGATAATGAGGGGCAAGGCCATGGAGGGATTTGAAAACCAGGATGAGAATTTTAAAATCGAGACGTTGCTTATCTGGGAGCCAATGTAGGTCAGCGAACACAGGGGTGATGGATGAGCAGGACTTGGTGCGAGTTAGCACGCAGGCAGCAGTTTTGGATGACCTCCAGTTTATGGAGGATAGAACTAGGGAGGCCATTGAGGAGTGCGTTGTAATAGTCAAGTCTAGAGCCGATAAAGGCATGGATGAGGGTTTCAGCAGCCGATAAGTTATGGTGAGGGTGGAGACGGGCGATATTGTGAAGGTGGAAAGCGGCAGTTTTAGTGATAGAACGGATATGAGGTTGGAAGCTCAATTCGTGATCAAGTATGATACCAAGGTTTAAAAACAGACTTGGTCAGCCTTAGACAGTTGCCAGGGGGAGAGATCGAATCTGTGAAAAGGAAACTGAGTTTGTGGTGTGAACCGAAGACCATGCCTTCGGTCTTCCCGATATTTAATTGGAGGAAATTTCTACTCATCCAGTGCTGGATGTTGGACAAGCAGTCTGATAGCACAGAGATGGTGGAGGACTCTGTTTGAATCTCTCCAATCAGGTTTCCATCCCTACCCATAGCATTGAAACGGCCCTAACCAAACTTACAAATTACATCCTTTGTAACTGTGACCATGGCAGTGGTGCATTATTGCTCATCCTCTTTCACCTCTCTGCAGCCTTAGATACAGTTGGCCACACCATTCGCCTCTTTTGCCTCTCCTCTCTGTTGTCCAGATTGATGGAACTACCCTCTCTTGGTTCCACTCTTACCTATCTGATCATAGGCAGATCATCCTCAGCAGTGGCTTCTTTTCTAGCTACCTCTCATGAACACTCCACTGCCTCTGCTATCAGACTACATTTCTGACCTCCAATTTACCTCCAGTTAAACATTTGGAAAACTAGCCATTGTCTTCATCTCCTTCCACCCGCGCCCCCCCCTCCCCCGGGCCCCCAATCACACACAAATCCGTACCCTTGCCATCAATTCCATTTTCCTCCCCATTCACTATCGCAGGTTGAACCAGATTGTTCACAATTTTGGGGTTCTACTTGACGCTAAAGCTGCATTTCTGACCCCATATCCTCTCTGATCATGAAGACTGCTGACATAATTCTGTAACACCCCCCATCTCTACCTAAGCTCGTCTGCCACTGAAACCCTCATCCATGCATTTGTCACCTTCATCCTTGACTATTCCTATACTGTCCCAGGTTCCCTTCACAACCTCTGTCATAGAATCATAGAAGATAGGAGCAGGAGTAGGCCATTCGGCCCCTCTAGCCTACTCTGCCATTCAATGCGATCATGGCTGATCATCCAAATTCAGTACCCTGTCCCTGCTTTCTCCCCATATCCCTTGATCCCTTTAGCCTTAAGAAATAGATCCAACTCCTTCTTGAATCTATTTAATGAATTGGCCTCTACTGCCTTCTGTGGCAGAGAATTCCACAGCTTCACCACTCTCTGGGTGAAGAAATTCCTCCTCATTTCTGTCCTAAATGGCTTACCCCTTATCCTTAGACTGTGACCCCTGGTTCTGGACTCCCCCGCCATTGGGAACATCCTTCCTGAATCTAGTTTGTCCTGTCGTGTCCTGTCCTGTCAGAATTTTATAAGTTTCAATGAGATCCCCTCTCATTCTTCTAAACTCCAGCGAGTATAAGCCCAATCGACCCAATCTCTCTTCATACGTCATTCCTGCCATCCCAGGTATCAGCCTTGTGAATCTTCGCTGAACTCCTTCCATGGCAAGAACATCCTTCCTCAGATAAGGCGACCAAAACTGCACACAGTACTCAAGGTGTGGTCTCACCAAGGCCCTGTACAACTGCAGCAAGACATCCTTGTTCCTGTACTCAAACCCTCTCGCTATGAAGGCCAACATACCATTTGCATTCTTAACCGCCTGCAGCACCTGCATGCTTACCTTCAGCGACTGGTGCACAAGGACACCCAGGTCTCGTTGCACTTCCCCTTCTCCCAATCTATTGCCATTCAGATAATAATCTGCCTTTCTGTTTTTGACACCAAAGTGGATAACCTCGCATTTATCCACGTTATATTGCATCTGCCACGCTTCTGCCCAATCACCCAACCTGTCCAAATCATCCTGGAGTTTCTCGGCATCCTCCTCGCAGCACACACGCCCACCCAGTTTTGTGTCGTCTGCAAACTTGGAGATATTACATCTAGTTCCCTTGTCTAGATCATTAATATATATTGTGAATAGCTGGGGTCCAAGGACCGATCCCTGCGGTACTCCACTAGTCACTGCCTGCCACTCGGAAAAAGACCCATTTATTCCAACTCTATGCTTTCTGTCTGCCAACCAGTTCACTATCCAAGTCAATACCTTGCCCCCAATCCCATGTGCCTTAACTTTACACGCTAATCTCTTATGCAGGACCTTATCAAAAGCCTTTTGGAAGTCCAAATACACTACTGGTTTTCCCTTATCTATTTTACCAGTTACATCCTCAAAAAATTCCAGTAGATTAGTCAAGCATAATTTACCTTTTGTAAATCCATGTTGACTTTGTCCGATCCTGTCACTGTTTTCCAAGTGCTCTGCTATTACATCTTTTATAATGGACTCTAGCATTTCCCCCACTACCGATGTCAGGCTTACCGGTCTGTAATTCCCCGTTTTCTCTCTACCACCCTTTTTGAATAGTGGGGTAACATTAGCTACCCTCCAATCCATGGGTACTGTTCCAGATTCCATCGAATGTTGGAAGATGATCAATGCATCTACTATTTCTAGGGCCACTTCCTTAAGTACCCTAGGATGTAGATTATCAGGCCCTGGGGATTTATTGGCCTTCAATCCCTTCAATTTCCCTAACACCATTTCCCGACAAATACTGATTTCTTTCAGTTCCTCCCTTTCATCAGACCCTATGTTCCCCAACATCTCTGGGAGGTTATTTGTGTCCTCCTTTGTGAAGACAGAACCAAAATATGTATATAATTGGTCTGTCATTTCTTTGTTCCCCATTATAAGTTCCCCTGATTCTGACTGCAAGGGACCTACGCTTGATTTCACTAATCTTTTTCTCTTGACATATCTATAAAAGCTTTTACAGTCAGTTTTTATGTTCCCTGCAAGCTTACTCTCGTATTCTATTTTCCCCTTCTTAATTAATCCCTTTGTCCTCCTTTGTTGAATCTTAAACTGCTCCCAATCCTCAGGGTTACTGCTTTTTCTGGCCAATTTATATTCCCTCTCCTTGGATCTTATGCTATCCCTAATTTCCCTTGTTAGCCACGGTTGAGTCACCCTTTTTGTTTTATTCTTATGCCAAACTGGGATGAACAAATTCTGTAGTTCGTCCATGCGGTCTTTGAATGTTTGCCATTGCCTATCCACCGTCAACCCTTTGAGTGACATTCCCCAATCAATCCTACCCAACTCGCACCTCATACCATCGTAGTTTCCTTTATTTAAATTCAGGACCCTAGTCTCTGAGTCAACTACTTCACTCTCCATCCTAATGAATTCGATCATATTATGATCGCTCCTCCCCAAGGGGCCTCGCACAACAAGATTGCTAATTAATCCTTTCTCATTGCATAATACCCAGTCTAAGATGGCCTGATCTCTGGTTGGTTCCTCGACATATTGGTCCAGGAAACCATCCCGTAAACACTCCAGGAATTCCTCCTCCATAGTATTGTTACTAATTTGGTTAGCCCAATCTATATGTAGATTAAAGTCACCCATGATGACTGCTGTGCCCTTATTGCACACTTCTCTAATTTCCCTTTTAATGCCATCCCCAACCTCCGCATTACTGTTGGGAGGTCTATATATCACTCCCACTAACGTTTTCTGCCCCTTGTTAGTTCTCAGTTCAACCCATACAGATTCCACATCATCAGAGCTAATATCCTTCCTTTCAATTGTGTTAATCCCCTCTTTAACCAGCAATGCTACCCCACCTCCCTTTCCTTTTTGCCTATCTTTCCTGAATATTGAGTACCCCTGGATGTTGAGTTCCCAGCCTTGGCCAACCTGGAGCCATGTTTTGGTAATCCCAATCAAATCATATTCGTTTACCTGTATTTGCGCAGCTAATTCATCCACCTTGTTCCGAATGCTCCTTGCATTAAGACACAAAGCCTTCTGGCTTGTTTTTTTTAACGCTCTTAGACCTATTAGAATTAGTATTTACTTTGGCCATGTTTGATTTAAACCGTTGTTTTCTCTGACTGCAACTTTTGTTTTTCTCCTTCCTATCTTTTGCTTTTATCTTTGTTTCCCTTTCCTCTGTCTCCCTGCTCAGGTTCCCGTCTCCCTGCTCAGGTTCCCAACCCCCTGCCATTTTAGTTTAAACCCTCCCCCAGAGCACTAGCAAACACTCCCCCCAGGACATCGGTCCCGGCCCTGCCCAGGTGTAGACCGTCCGGTTTGTACTGGTCCCACCTCCCCCAGAACTGGTTCCAATGCCCCAGGAATTTGAATCCCTCCCCCTTGCACCATTCCTCTAGCCACGTATTCATTTGAAATATCCTTCTATTTCTACTCTGACTAGCACGTGGCACTGGTAGCAATCCTGAGATTACCACCTTTGAGGTACTATTTTTTAATTTTCCTCCTAACTCCCTATATTCTGCTTTTAGGACCTCATCCTGTTTTTTACCTATATCGTTGGTACCTATATGCACCACGACAACTGGCTGTTCACCCTCCCCTTCCAAAATGCTCTGTAGCCGCTCTGAGACATCCTTGACCCTTGCACCAGGGAGGCAACATACCATCCTGGAGTCTCGTTTGCTGCCGCAGAAACGCCTATCTATTTCCCTTACAATAGAATCCCCTATCACGATAGCTCTCCCACTCTTTTTCCTCCCATCCTGTGCAGCAGAACCACCTATTGTGCTAGGAAGTTGGCTGCTGCTGTCTTCCCCTGATAAGCCATCTCCCTCAACAATATCCAAAGCGGTATATCTGTTTGAGAGGGGGATTGCCACAGGGGACCCTTGCACTACCTGCCTGCGCCTATTAATCTGCCTGGTAGTCACGCATTCCCTTCCTGCCTGTACACCCTTTACCTGCGGTGTGACCAACTCCCTAAACGTACTATCCACGATGTCCTCAGCATCGCGAATGCTCCAGTATGCATCCATCCGCAGCTCCAGCGCCGCAATGCGGTCTGTCAGTAGCTGCAGCTGGATACACCTCCCACACACATGGTTGTCAGGGACACAGGAAGTGTCCCTGATTTCCCCCACAGCGCAGGAAGAGCATGTCATAGCACCGAGCTGTCCTGCCATGACTTACCCATTAATTTTAATTCATTCATTAAAATTAAATGGATCCAACCAATTACACTGGAATTAAGTGATATACTCAAGGGCCCTTACTTAACAGTAGTCCCCGCTACACAGAGACCGTAGAAGCCACAAAATTTAAGTTTAGAAAAATTGGTTGGTGAGTGTTTTCTTAATCACTTACCTGCTTTTTGGTGACGTCACACTACGAATATTTTATGCTTCCTTCTCCCGGAACCTGGATTTGTAAGCCGCCTCAGGGCTCACCGTGAAATTTCTGTTGAATGTGCTATGCTGCACCAAGTCCCACTCTCCCATCACCCCGGACTTGCTGACCGACATTGCCTCCTGGTCCCTCAGTGCCTCAAATTTAAAATTCTCATCCTTGTATTTAGATCCCTTTGTGATGTTGCTCCTCCCCTTTCCCTATAACCATGTCATCCCTGAAATCTCCATTCCTCCAACCGGCCTCTTGTGCAGCCCACTCCCCCCCACCCCCCCCCCCCCCCCCCCCCCTTCATCCTACCATTGGCAGCCCTGCCTTCAGCTATCTAGGCTGCACATTCTGAAAAAACTCCCTAAATCCTTTTGCCTCTCCTCCTTCTTCCTAATAACTCCTTTGGCTTGGCACCAATTTTATGATTATGCCTATGAAGCGCTTTGGGAAGTTTTTCTACATTAAAGACACTTTATAACCACAGCAATGTGGTTGACTCTTAACTGCCCTCTGAAATGGCCTAGCAAGCCACTCAGTTGTAATAAACCGCTACGAAAAAAAATAAGAAGAATAAAACCGGACGGATCACCCGGCATCGACCTCGGCACTGGCTACGGACACGACAACAGCACACCCAGCCCAGTCGCCCCTGCAAAGTCCTCCTCACGAACATCTGGGGACCTGTTAAAATTGGGAGAACTGTCCCACAGACTGGTCCAGCAACAGTCTGACATAGACATACTCACAGAATCATACCTTTCAGCTAATATCCCAGACTCTTCCATCACCATCCCTGAGTATGTCCTGTCCCACCGGCAGGAGAGACCCACCAGAGGTGGCGGCACAGTGGTATACAGTCGGGAGGGAGTGGCCCTGGGAGTCCTCAACATTGACTCCGGACACCATGAAGTCTCATGGCTTCAGGTCGAGCATGGGCAAGGAAACCTGCTGATTACCACCTACCGCTCTCCCTCAGCTGATGAATCAGTACTCCTCCATGTTGAACACCACTTGGAAGAAGCGCTGAGAGCAGTAAGGGCACAGAATGTACTCTGGATGGGGAACTTCAATGCCCATCACCAAAAGTTGCTCGGTAGCACCACTACTGACTGAGCTGGCTGAGTCCTGAAGGACATAGCTGCCAGACTGGGCCTGTGGCAGATGGTGAGAGAACCAACACGAGGGGAAAAACCTACTTGACCTCGTCCTCATCAATCTACCTGTTGCAGATGCATCTGTCCATGACAGCATTGGTAGCAGTGACCACCGCACAGTCATTGTGGGGACGAAGTCCCGTCTTCACACTGAGGACACCCTCCATCGTTTGGTGTGGCACTACCACCATGCTAAATGGAATAGATTCAGAACGGATCTAGCAGCTCAAAACTGGGCATCCATGAGGTGCTGTGGGCCATCAGCAGCGGCAGCAGAATTGTATTCCACAATAATCTGTAATCTCTTGGCCCGGCATATCCCTCACTCTAACATTACCATCAAGCCAGGCGACCAACCCTGGTTCAATAAGAAATGCAGAAGTGAACACCAAGAGCAGCACCGGGCGTACCTAAAAATTAGGTGCCAACCTGGGGAAGCTGCAACACAGGACGACATGCATGCGAAGCAGCATGCTATAGACATAGCTGAGCGATCCCACAATCAATGGATCAGATCAAAGCTCTGCAATCTTGCCAGATCCAGTCGTGAATGGTGGTGAACCATTCAACAACTAACGGGAAGAGGAGGCTTCATGAATATCCCCATCCTCAATGATGGCGGAGCCCAGCACATGAGTACAAAAGACAAAGCTGAAGCGTTTGCAACCATCTTCAGCCAGAAGTGCCGAGTGGATGATCCATAGCGGCCTCCTCCTGAGGTCCCCACCATCACAGAAGCCAGTCTTCAGCCAATTCGATTCACTCTACGTGATATCAAGAAATGGCTGAGCGCACTGGATACAACAAAGTCTATGGGCCCCGACAACATCCCGGCTGTTGTGCTGAAGATTTGTGCTCCAGAACTAGCCGCGCCTCTAGCCAAGCTGTTCCAGTGCAGCTACAACACTGGCATCTATCAAACAGCACTCAAGAAGCTCAACACCATCCAGGACAAAGCAGCCCGCTTGATTGGCACCCCATCCACCAGCTTAAACATTCACTCCCTCCACCACCGCGCGCCGTGTCTGCAGTGTGTACTATCTACAAGATGCACTATAGCAACTAGCCAAGGCTTCAGCAGCATCTCCCAAACCCGCGACCTCTTCCACCTAGAAGGACAAGGGCAACATGGGAACACCATCACCTGCAAGTTCCCCTCCAAGCTACACACCATCCTGACTTGGAAGTATATTGCCGTTCCTTCATCATCGCTGGGTCAAAATCCTGGAACTCCCTCCCTAACAACACTGTGGGAGTACCTTCACCACACAGACTACAGAGGTTCAAGAAGGTGGCTCACCACCACCTTCTCAAGGGCAATGAGGGAGGAGCAATAAATGCTGGCCTTGACAGCGACGCCCACATCCCCAGAACAAATATATTTTTTTTAAAAGAGCAACTTGCATTTATATGCCACCTTTAATGTAAAAAATGTCTCAAGGTGGCTTCATGAACCATAATCAGAAATAATGAATGCTAAGTGAAAGAAGGAAATATTAGGAGGGTTGAGCAGACGCTTGGTCAAAGAGGTGGCTTTAAGGAGGGTCTAGAGCAGGTGGAAGGTTTTAGGGAGGGAATTCCAGAGAGTGAGACCAGGCAACTGAAGGTACAGCTGCCAGTGGTGGGCCGAAAGAGGCTAGAGTCCGAGGAAAGGAGAGTTAGGGGTTTTGTTAGACAGGAGGAAATTGTACAGCTAGGGAGAGTCAATGCCATGAAAGGATTTAAACACAAGGCTGAGAATTTAATGACAATTTTATTTAAAAAAAGGCTTTCCATTTATTTTTTTATTTTTTTTCTCCCACCCCACCCCACTCCCAAGGTTTGCTTTGATATTTTGCTCCAGAATAGAAATGCATACGTACAGTTATTCACAGCACCCTTTTCTATTCTTTGCTCTCTTTTTTTTCCCGCTGGACTCCAAGAAATGAGAAATTGTAAGTGTGTTTTGGCATTCTTCCCATGCGTGTACTATATTGGACAATACCGAAGCTAGATGCATTCCATATTCCGAAAACTATGCTTCAGTTTTTTCCCCAGTAGTGTAATCTTGTCTGGTGCCTTGTTTTTCTATCTATGTTTTCAACTTCTTACAGTTAGAAGGAGCTAATTATATTGTGACCTAGTTTCTACTCTGGAAAATATAGTGAAGGGTGCCACATTGCTTCCCAGTACAATCCCAATTGGCTGAAGAGTCATTTGCTGGTGTTGCAGTGCTCACTTTTTTTTAATTTACTATAATTGAAGATTTGTAATTTTACTTAAAGTACTACTTTGATTTTCAAGGAATGTTCTATCCTTACTGCTTCAGAAATGGCATTGGTTCTACTGTGCAGTTGCGTGTGTGTGTTTTGTTTTTAAGATAAAGCTCCTGTAGTTTAAAATTTGTCACCGTGCAGTTCCAGACATACTGTAAATGTCTGTTTGGAAGAGGAGTAACACAGGTCAGTCAGCGGGTTTAGGTGATTGCTCTAATTGTTAAGAAAATCCACACGGGGAGCATGCCTAATTAGGTCATTGGACATTTTGCTGCTGAGCTAGAATCTGCTCCGTGTTGGATAGGTGGTTTCTGCAATTACTACTTCATCATGGACAGCATTTGAGTCTTGTTCTTTACCCTCAAGGATTGCACCAACTTGGTTTATATTTGCTACTTAAAGTTTTTTCTTTGTTTTAATGAGCACAACTGAAGACTAGAATGATTTTTTTTTTAATTGGAATTTGAAATTAACTAACTGGTGTAAACAAGTGCATATTTCAGGAAATATGATGTAGGTTATGACATCATGGTGCACATATTAACATTGAGCCTGCTGAAAGTCCATTTTAATATGCAGTAGAAATGTGCACGAAGGCTAAGGGTTAATGTTGCAAAGCTCATTTTGCTGTGGGATGCGAGACGATTCACTAACAACTGTGTGCTCTTTTCCAGATCTGATTCAGTGTACAAATGAGATGAATGTAAACATACCTCAGCTGGCAGACAGCCTTTTTGAAAGAACTACAAACAGCAGCTGGGTGGTGGTATTCAAGTCTCTCATCACAACCCATCAAATGATGGTTTATGGAAATGAGGCAAGTTTTAGAAAATACTTAAATCATCGGTAAATGTATGGTGAATGTTTCTGTTTTAATGCGCATCTTCTAAGAAGCTCTAAAGTTGTGCTTTTGAAATAACAAATCGGAGTCGGTGTGAAAGCCCAGGTTATTTTTCAACTTTTCCAAACAAACTGCTTCATAAAATAAAAGAAATTATGTTCTGGAAATGTTTAGTTTTCAGAAGTTTTTTTCCCCCCCCCTTCCTTTCCTTATCTTCAACATCTTGCCAGACTCTGCTATTCTTTGCTGGGAGCATATAAGCAAGAAAGAACTTGCCTTTATGTAGTGCCTTTCACACCCTCAAGACATCCCATAGCACTTCACAACCAATGAATTATTTTTGAAGGGCAGTCACTGTTTCTGCAGCAAACACAGTAGTGTATTGGTGCATGACGAGAGAGATGTAAGTCCAGTTGATAGGTTTTGGGGGAGAAATGTTGACCAGGACACCTGGAAAACTCCCTGCTCTATTTTGAATGGTGCGATGGAATCTCCAGATTACTACCAGTGCCACGTGCTAGTGAGTACAGAAATAGGAAGATGGAGCAGATGAATGCGTGGCTGGAGAGATGGTGTAGGAGGGAGGGCTTTAGATTCCTGAGGAATTGGAACCGTTTCTGGGGGAGGTGGGACCTCTACAAGCCAGACGGGATGCACCTCAATGGGAACGGGACCAATATCCTCGCGGGAGGGTTTGCTAGTGCTGTTGGGGAGGGTTTAAACTAGCTTGGCAGGGGGATGGGAACTTAAGTATAGAGTCAATGGGGGCGGGGGGGGGGGAAGAAAAACTGGAATTAGAAAACAAAAACGTAGAAAGTAAATTGGAAGGACAGAGGAATCAAGGGCTAGATAGTAGTCAACAAGGAGGTTTGCCTATACTAAATGGTATATACTTCAATGCAAGGAGTATAGCGAACAAGGCAGATGAGCTGAGGGCACAGGTAGATACTTGGGACTATAATATTATAGCTGTTACAGAGACGTGGATGTAAGAGGGGCAGGTATGGCAGCTCAACATTCCTGGTTACAGGATTTTCAGACGGGATAGAGAGGGAGGTAAAAAGGGAGGGGGGGTCGCGGTATTAATTAAAGAAACTATTACAGCTGTGAGGAGGGATGATATGTTGGAGGGATCATCAAACGAGGCCATATGGGTCGAATTGGAAAAACAAAAAAGGGGCGATCACACTGCTGGGAGTGTACTACAGACCCCCAAACAGTGAGAGGGAGATAGAAGAACAAATATATAGACAAATTTCTGAAGTGCAAAAACTATAGGGCAGTAATAGTAGGGGATTTCAACTACCCCAATATTAACTGGGATAAAATTAGTGTGAAGGGTATAGAGGGTGCAGATTTCCTAAAATGCATCCAGGAGAACTTTTTTAGCCAGTATGTAACAAGCCCAACAAGGGAGGGGGTGGTTCTGGACTTAGTTTTAGGGAATGAAGCTGGGCAGGTAGAAGGCGTATCAGTGGGGGAGCATTTTGGTGCTAGTGACCATAATTCTGTTAGATTTAAGGTAGTTATGGAAAAGGACAAGGATAGACCAGGAATAAAAATTCTAAATTGGGGAAAAGCAAATTTTGCTAAGCTCAGAGGGGATTTAGCCATAGTGGACTGGAAACAGCTACTTGAAGGTAAATCAGTGGGAGGCATTCAAGGAGGAGATCCGGAGGGTTCAGACCAAATATGTGCCCTTAAAAGAAAAAAGGTGGGACTAACAAATCTAGAGCCCCCTGGATGTCTAGAGACATACAGGGTAGGATAAAGAAAAAAAGGGAGGCGTATGACCGATACCGAGGGCTAAATACTCCAGAATCTTTAGAGGAGTACAGAAAGTGCAGGGGTGCAGTTAAAAATATTAGGAAAGCAAAGAGAGAACATGAAAAATTCTTGGCAAGTAAAATCAAGGAAAACCCAAAGATGTTTTATAAATATATTAAGAGTAAGAGGATAACTAAAGAAAGGGTAGGGCCTATTCGAGATCATGAGGGTAATCTGTGTGTGGAGGCGGGAGACGTCGGCAGGGTTCTTAATGAATACTTTGCGTCTGTTTTCACAAAGGAGAGGGGCGAAGCAGACATTGCTATCAGGAGGAGGAGTGTGAAATATTAGATGAAATAAACATAGTGAGAGAGGAAATATTAAGGGGTTTAGCAGCTTTAAAAGTGGATAAATCCCCAGGCCCGGATGAAATATATCCCAGGCTGTTAAGCGAAGTAAAAGAGGAAATAGCAGAGGCCCTGACCATCATTTTTCAATTCTCTCTGGCTTCAGGTGTGGTGCCGGAGGACTGCTAATGTGGTACCCTTGTTTAAAAAGGGAGAAAAGGATAGACCGAGTAATTGCAGGCCAGTCAGCCTAACCTCGGTGGTGGGAAAATTATTGGAAAGAATTCTGAAGGACAGGATAAATCTTCATTTAGAAAGACACGGATTAATCAAGGATAGTCAGCATGGATTTGTTAAAGGAAGGTCGTGTCTGACAAACTTGATTGAATTTTTTGAGGAGGTAACAAGGAGAGTAGATGAGGATAGTGCGTTTGATGTAGTTTATATGGACTTTAGCAAGGCTTTTGATGAGGTTCCACATGGCAGACTGGTCCCGAAGTTAAAATCCCATGGGATCCAGGGCAAAGTGTCAAGTTGGATTCAAAACTGGCTCGGAGGTAGGAAGCAGAGGGTAATGGTTGATGGGTGTTTTTGTGATTGGAAGGCTGTTTCCAGTGGGGTTCCGCAGGGCTCAGTACTGGGTCCCTTGCTTTTTGAGGTATATATCAATGATCTAGACTTGAATATAGGGGGTATGATTAAGAAGTTTGCAGATGATACTAAAATCGGCTGTGTGGTTGATACTGAAGAAGGAAGCTGTAGACTGCAGGAAGATATTAATAAATTGGTCAGGTGAGCAGAACAGTGGCAAATGGAATTCAATCTGGAGAAGTGTGAGGTAATGCATTTGGGGAGGGCTAACAAGGCAAGGGAATACACATTAAATGGTAGGACACTGAGTAGTGTAGAGGAACAAAGGGACCTTGGACTGCATGTCCACAGATCCCTGAAGGTAGCAGGCCAGGCAGATAAGGTGGTTAAGAAGGCATACGGAATGCTTGTATTCTATGCCATGGCTAATAAAGGCAAGAGCAGGGGGGTTATGCTTCAACTGTATAAAACACTAGTTAGGCCTCCGCTAGAGTACTGCGTGCAGTTCTGGTCACCACATTACAGGAAAGATGTGATTGCACTAGAGAGGGTACAGAGGAGATTTACAAGGATGTTGCCGGGAGTAGAGAATCTTAGCTATGAGGAAAGACTGGATAGACTGGGTCTGTTTTCCTTGGAACAGAGGAGGCTGAGGGGCGACCTTATTGAGGTGTATAAAATTATGAGGGGCCTAGATAAAGTGGATAGAAAGGACCTATTTCCCTTAGCAGAGGGGTCAAAAACCAGGAGGCACAGATTTAAAGTAATTGGTGGAAGGTTTAGAGGGGATTTGAGGGGAAATTTCTTCACCCAGAGGGTTGTGGGGGTCTGGAACTCACTGCCTGAAAGGGTGGTAGAGGCAGGAACCCTAACCACATTTAAAAAGTACTTGGATGTGCACTTGGGATGCTCTAACCTGCAGGGCTATGGACCAAGAGCTGGGAAGTGGGATTAGGCTGGATAGCTCTTTGTTGGCCGGTGCGGACACGATGGGCCGAAATGACCTCCTTCCGTGCTGCAACTTTCTATGATCTATGATTTTACTTCCATCTGAACAAGCAGACAGCTTGATGTTCCCTCTGTACTGCACTGAAGTGTCAGGCCAGATTACATAATCAAGTTCTGGAGTGGGGTTTGAACCTGCAACCATCTAAGTCAGACAAGAGTGTTACCACTGAGCCAAGCTGTCAGAGAGATGACTGCTTGGACTTCTGCTAATCTTGCTTTTGAGCCGACTATTGTTAGATGCAAGAAAGTGGTTCTGAATAATGCCCTCTCTGTCTCTGGGGAAAGTGCCAGACCTCTATATAGCACTTAATCCAAATGGTGCAGAAGAATGTGTGAGTTTACAGTTGTGGTGAAACATGTTTATTAGCTGATTTCTATTATGGTATAGCTCCTTCGAGCACCAAAGCATGTACACCTATGTTGCCAGCTCCAAAACTATATTGTCAGCTTGGGTGTTTAATAAGTACATTGTACAAATTCTGGGCCTTCTGTAGCCATTTCATATCTCTCAAACTTTGTGTGTGTGTTTTTTGGGGTGGGGAAGAAATGTTGTTAAAGCAGAAATTAATTTTTTTTTTACTTGTATAGCGTTTTATCCAGTACCTAGCCTCAAGAAACACCTTGTTCAACCTGAACAATTTTCTAGATAAAAGTGGGTTGCAAGGTGAGTGTGAATTTAACGTTATGGTTCTCTTAAGTTATCATTAAACTTTTTGACTGTAGTAACATTCTTTGAGCAACAAGGAATGTAATAGTACATACTGAAACATTGTTGCCAGATACAGAGTGTTTGTTTGATTTCAAAGGAGTGAAGGAATAATGGTCCTAAGCTGGTTCCACATTTTGAGTGTGTGACCATTAATTGCTCTTTGTTCTAAAATAACAGCTGCTGTAACTCCAGGGAAAGTTTGGCCGCAGTTCAAATTGTGATTCTTAAAAATGCTGCAACTTGTACTTTACTCAGAAAATACAGTATTTCTAATGTTGCCCTTGTTCTCAACTCTTGCTAAAATTTCTCAGCTGGGAAATAATAGCCAAGCCTGGATCATATCAAAAACTTATAATTGTGAGGCCTGGTGGTAAGGCTGGTTCATTCAATCTAATCCAATTTTAAGACAAAATGGTTGGGCATCAGATCTAATTTTGGCTGGTGGCAATTTAATTTAATTGTATGGTCATGTATATCATTTCTGATGCTGTTAAATATAAATTAACATTTTAAGAATCCTGAGGGATGATGTAAATTTGAGGGAGAAAGACTCCCTGGGGGAGGGTCCTACAGTAAAACGATCATTGTAAAATATAAGTCAAATGATGGTGCTCTCTAGCTTGATTAAAATTGGAATATAATTGTGGTAGTGAAGGTTATATTATCAACATGATGGTCTCTATTTATCTGACCTTCCATTTCTAGTTTTAACCAGGCAAGATATTGTTGCTAGAATTTATATTGTACAAGAATATTTGGTTCTTCATTAGCAGTCTGTAATTTGGGCAAATTATATAATCCCACAAGAGAATTTTCTCTGAACTTTTGAGATTTAAAGTCTTCAACACTGATTATTTCACACACATGCATGTTGCATGTATAATACTTCCATATAGTCCACCTTGGACTTCTTCTCCCCCACCCTCCCTATATCAACATCAGTCACACTTGATGTATTTTGCAGTCATTTTCAGTAGACCGGGAGAGAGCTGAAGTGGCAAGGGTTACATCGGCGGCTGATCGAAGATTGGATGTCAGGCAACCAGTCTGACAACGCAGTGGTGATGAAGTGGTGTACACACTGACCCCATTGCCGCAGCGGATGCCGTCAGGGTGCAGCATATAGATGAGGAAGAGGAGGAGCCAAGGATAGATTCTTTGGGATTCCGTAGGTAATGGTGTCGGGGCAGTAAGATAAACCATTACTTGAAATGCTTTGGGTTACAGTCGGATAGGTAAGAGTGGAACCAAGCAAGGCGAGTCCCAACAAGCTGGACAACAAGGCGAGGTGTTGGAGGAGGATGGTGTGATCGACTGTGTCAAAGGTTGCAAAGAGGATGATGATGCACCACGGTCGAAGTCACAGAGGATATCGTTTATGACTTTGGTTAAGGCTGTTTAAGTGCTGAAAGACATTAGTAACTGCACAGATGATCTAAAAATTCAATAGAAGTGTTAGCAAATAGCAATTCTTCTAAGTGGAGGACTGACAATCAGCCTGGCCGCATCAGTTGCTAGAGTTACATTCTTGTTATCTCCATTGAATTTCATGGTATTAGATTGCATTGAATCCAGGAGCAAGAGGGAAGTTTACTCTATAGCCTACCAGGAAGGGTTACAGTATTCCACTTGTGGGCAGATACAGGTTTTGTCGTGATGAGGAAAGCTAGGTTTTCCTGAGGATTTCATTCTTCTGCCAATCTTTCCAGCCATTTTTCCAAGGAGTTTGCCCAATGTAGATCAGATGCAATTACTTAACCAAGGCTCTTGAATGTTTATATATGTCAATGAGAATGTTTAACTTCTTGGAGAGTAGTGGTGAATGTTAGCATTACCGTCCATTTTTCTCAAATTAGTTATTGACTTGGAATCTCCGTGCTAAAGATAACTGCTCACTGTTAAATTTTGGATGTGGTAATTCACCACTTGTCTTTCAGATGAAGGGTTGATCACTGTTGAGGATAGAGGCATCAATAATGAAAGTGCCACTTTTGATGATGTCCGCCAGGCCATTGGTAAACCGGCGGCTCAACCACATTTCCTTCAGGGACCTCGCCAAATATGCTGTGATGAGACAAGCATTTGTTATCATGTCCCTTTGTATGCTCTGATACAGTCGCCTTTTCATCAGATGCGGCATTAGAGACCAGCTTTTCAATGAGGCATTTCTATTTGGATTGCAAATTCAACAGAAATTTGCAGGCTATATTTAAGTTCTTTTGTTGCTAGACTCCTTGGGCTAAAGATCTGATTGTGAATCATATGGGGAAGCCATAGATTGAGCAATGAAAGTCATGGATTGAGGATGCTGAATCTCTTAAATGGAGACTTGTGGCTCTATGCTGATTTGCCTCATTTGTGTAATTGGAATTATTATGCCTAAAAGAATGTAATCCACTATTACTACATTATTTGTTTCTTGGGATCTGGTCTCCAATTTGTTGTATATAAAGAAGACAACTTGTATCTAAATATTTCACAATTGTTTATAAATGACATGACTATATAGCTCTCTCTTTAATGGCCAAACCAGTAACTGTTTGTTTTTCATTAGGTGCTGTTTACTTCATAACATTGAAATTTTGTGTGTTTAAGGATATGATATGTCTACTTTCATCCGGCGCTATAGTAGATACCTGAATGAAAAGGCAGTCTCCTACAGACAGGTTGCTTTTGACTTCACAAAGGTGAAAAGAGGGTAAGGACTAATAACAATGGTCAGTAATTATGGTACTCCCAAAGATTTTTTTTTAAATTTACATAGATGTAGCTCAGTGAGGGCTAACCTACACGAGTTATATTGCACCTGCTGAACATCGATTGACTTGTGAGCTATGTCAACTGCAGGTCTTCCACATGTATCATATGTTGCCTATATCTTCATATTCCCAACAGAGTATTATATTTATATTGTGATGGACAACAAACAAAATGGTTTCCTCCCCAGTAATCTCCTGTCCTCTCCTGAAGGCAGTGACCAATGCTTGGTTCTTGCATTTGGTACCTCGCCCAAGTGGCCATTTTTCATGGTGAATATCAGCAAGCAGTTTGACGTGGTGGGAAGTGCAGAGGCAAGGCATCTGATAGTTATATTTTCACCCAAATAAAAAGTGCAGTACTGTATTATGGTTTTGAATGTTTCAAGAGAATCTTAAATGTATTGATTGGAAGATTCACGGGGCGCCTGTCCCAGTTATTTTATTTGAGGATCCTGGTGGATGCTGCCTTTGGCCTCAACAGAGTCCTTTCTAGGCCCGTGCAAAGAAAGGATGAAGGCTGCGTTGGTATTTCTTCAATGACAGCAACGTCCCAATGCAGGTTTAGCTGTGGTCAGAAGATTGGTGGCAACAATTGGTAGCAGTCCAGAACTGTCAAGGAGGAGTTCATAGATTGGCTGGCAAGCAGGTTGTTTTGCACATGTTCTAGCAGGGGTCACTGGATAATGATCAGGATTGATATCTCTATCTTTTTTCAACTTTCTCCCCCCAAATCCCACCCTGGGGATGCGGAGATCATCTGTAGACACGTCACTGGATCAGCTAACTTAAATGAATAGCAAGGACCAAACATATGTGAGACTCAGTTGTATACTATCTACATACATTTGCCCACTGAGCCATGAGGAGAATCTGCTTAAAAAATATAAATCAAATTTAAATCAATTTCTCTCACTGACTGACTTAATTTGCAAATATTGGTCTCCGTTCAAAAACAAAAGTATCGACAAGTGTGGATTTAGAAATGAGGAAGGGACAAGAGATCACCATTGCAAGTATACATGTCAACTTGTTGGTTCTCTTTTTTTTAAAAGTAAGATCTTCAGTAATCACATTAGCCATGCAGTTTTGCCTGCCTAGAAAAAAAATAGGTCAGCTACTTGACATTTCTACCCTTTCTGCAGCAGATGCATTTCAAAGCAATTTGTGGCATTTGAAGCACATTGGAATGTTCAAATATGTAATAAGGCACTAAAGGTAAGGTTAGAAGAATATTTTCATGTAAAGGGTTATTAGAATAAGGAAAGCATCACCACAAATGGTTGTTGAAGCCAACTAAATCCTACCATTTATGAAGAAATTGGATAAATAGCATAAGAAGAAAAATATTAAACGGTATGGGGAATAAGCAGGAAAATAGAATTAACATAGGCATGCTGGGCTGAATTACTTCTTGTACTTAAACCTCAATGATGTTATACATCGGAGGTGGAAAGTGGCTTCCTTGTATAAATTCATCAGCCCCCTCCTTGCTTTTATATTCACTACTACTATATATAAAACCCAGAATCCCATGAAATGAGTTTGGCCAACCTTGATTCAGTTCCTAGTTGGCTTGGGCTAAAGCAGTAAACTGTCCATAATTTTCCACTAGTTGGCAATTGTTACTAAGATTAAAAATATGAAACCTTAATTGATTCCAGTTTAACATTCTTCTGCTAGACTGAGAAGAACACACCTTGCCTGTTCATATTTCAGGAATGATGGAAGTGTAATTTCTCTCAGAAATGTTAGTGCTTTACTTAAATGAATTGCTTTGAAATGCAGCTACTATTGCGTTCAGTGTAAGAATCCATTTACTAATGTTTGTAACAATTCACCAATCAGTGCAAATAATCTTTCATTACTTACCTTATCAAACCTTTTTCAACAACACTTGAACACTTCTATTAAATCCCCCTTACCAATCTGTGTTGTACTAAGAGTCCTAGGTTTTCAAGTCTCTCAACATAACTCTTTTTTCATCCTTGTTCTAGTAATTCCATATTGCACCTGTTTCCATGACTTCAACATCCTTTCAATAATGGACTGTCTAAAACCGTCAACTGTATAGATAGATAGATATAGATATATAGATATATATATCTATATATATAATAAAATAAAATAAATTTGGCCAACCTTGATTCAGTTCCGAGTTGGCATGGGCGACAGGAGTAACTGTCTGTAATTTTCCACTAATTGGCAGTTGTTACTAAGATTAAAAATAAGACAACGTAATTCATTCCATTTTAACATTCTTCTGCGAGACTGAGAAGAACACACCTACCTGTTCACAGTTCAGGAATGATGGAAGTGTAATTGGCCCATTGCATACATCCCAGATATGTTCCCCGTACCCTTTTACCACAAGCAGAGGTGCTTTGTAGAAGGTTTTTACAATATATCTCCAATCTGTCGGTAATGTAAGCATATTTTAGTTATTATGTTAGTAGTTTAGCTAAAACTGCAGAGTAGTGTGTTTAGTCATACTGGCCTTCCTGGCCATAGATAAATTATTTCAAACTTGTTTTCTGTAACCATTGTACATTTAATACATACTTATTTTATCAGGGCTGATGGAGTGATGAGAACAATGAGTACAGAGAAATTGCTAAAGACTATGCCCATTATACAGAATCAGATGGATGCACTGCTAGACTTCAATGTGAGTTTTGTCTCGAGCATATCATTTGCTTTTGGATGTAATATCTCTAGTGGTTTTCAGAGCCACCTCCAAATTTATGTAAATATTATGATGGATAAAGCAGAAAGTAAATGTGTAAGTAGGTGACTATGTACAGAGTCAGAATTTAGAGATTCGTGTACATTCTTATTGGACCTCGGATTTAACACTTAATTAATCTTACTGATTTGCTCAGTTTTTCTTGTTTCTTTCAATGAGCAAGGCTCACAACAAAAGTATGTCTTGGGGCATTTTGCTGTACATTATTCATAATAGGATTTTACTTTATGGATATTATTCTTGGGTTGGGTCTGCCAGGTGAGTCCTTTGCTAAAATGTTTTCCCCAGCAAGCCAGTCTCGACCTTAATTGAGTTATGCCCAATATGGAGCAAGGTGACATCTTTGCTACGTAAATCTCTGGAGACTGGTCTGATTCTCAGTAAGCCAGTAAAATTGCATAATTGACTTGTTTTAGTTTGAATAAATGCTGTCATCTATATTTCTCTTTTGCTTCTCTTCATATGATCAATAGGCTAATATTTTTATATTAATATTTAAGGTATTGGTAGCAAGACATTGAAACAGATCAACAAAGAATAAAATACCAAATGTAAATAAAAAGAAATTGGGACTTCACAGTACAGTGGAAACTCAATGCCTTGACTTTATAAAAAAAAATAAAAAATTATTTCAGTTACAATGCAATAATGTCTGGGTTTGAAATACATCATGAAGAAAAATAAAATTGGGAACTGAAACATAATTTTGTTTTGCAAAGTAACGCTGACTTGCTTTGACACACAGTAAATAGGCAGTTTTATTCAGAAACATTTGGTTGCACAAGGAGTGAGAGGCTTTCCCACAATCTTTTTCCAGGCTGGTCAATTAAAACAGTAGATACTGCATGCCAGCTTGATTCCACTACTAGCACACTGAGATCTTAGAATTATTTTGCAGGGAATGTGGATGAGTCAGAATTCAGTTGCACGCAAATCTGTGGATTTGTCAAAGTTCAAGTTTATTGGGCCATGATCTTCAAGGAGGTCAAATTCATAACGGATATCGCCCTCAAGCCCAACAAGCTTCATTGCCTTTAGGGGCTCCCAGTTGAAGTTCCCCATGGCCCCAGGATGGGCTGTCTCATTTAACTTTTCGGGACCCGTCGCTATTTCCCAGATCTCTGGTGTCAGGTAAATTTGCTATACCAGTATACCTGGGCGCTGAGGATGTGCTATTTTGAATCCTGTGTCTCTTGGGTTATCGTAAGGTAAATTTTAAAAGTTTGGTTCCCCCTTATTGAATTATTGTGCTTGTGCCTCTTGGTGTTTTGCAATTGAATTGTAAATTAATGATACAGATATAGGGCTTGAGGAAGTGGCGTACAAATTTAATGACAATACTAAATGGGAGACATGGTAAATAGTTGAGGACTGAAGGAAGCTGCAAAATTATGTTGATAAAACTGGTACTTAGGGCAATGAAATGGCAGAGAATTCAATTTAAGTAAATGTGAGTTGGTACACTTTGGTAAAAAGTAAAACTAATTGTACTTTGGGGGAAGGCTGGATCATTGGAAGAGCAGAGGGAATTGTGGGTTCACATTCAGCAGAGCATCAGTTAAAGTGGATAAGGCTATTAGGCCATAGGTATAGAATGTAAAAGTTGAGTTGTGATGGTGAATCTAAATAAAAGCTTAGTACTGTGTGCAGTTTTGGACTTGACACAACAGGAAGGATATTGAGATAATAGAGAGAGTACAGCACAGGTACACTAGGATGCTACCAGATATGAGAATACAAAGAAAAACTTGAAAAACTGGGGTTGTTGTCATTAGAGTAAACGAATTTACGGGTAATTTGATACAGATATTTAAATTTTTGAAGGGATATGATTGAGTGGTCTACTTCCAGTGGTCTAGAAAAAAGGGACATAGATATAAGATTAATTCAAAGAGATTTAGGACAGCTAAGAAAGCAGGAGCAACTTTTATTTTTACAGAGGGATGAGACACTATGAACCATTAGTTATGGAAACCTAGACCGTGTCAACATTTAAGACTAGCTCATATAGGTAGCTGAAGGAAACTGGAATAAAGGGATAAGAGAACAGGGCCGGTACATAAGAACATAAGAAATAGGAGCACGAGTAGCACATATGGCCCCTCTAGCCTGCTCTGCCATTCAATAAGATCATGGCTGATCATTCACCTCAACTCCATTTTCCCGCCTGATTTCCATATCCCTTGATTCCCCTAGAGTCCAAAAATCTATCTATCTCAGCCTTGAATATACTCAAAGACTCAGCATCCATAGCCTGCTAGGGCAGAGAATTCCAAAGATTCACAACCCTCTGAGTGAAGAAATTTCTCCTCATCTCCGTCCTGAATGGCCGACCCCTTATCCTGAGACTATGCCCCCTAGTTCTAGACACTCCAGCCAGGGGAAACAACCTCAGCATCTACCCTGTCAATGCCCTTCAGAATCTTGTCTGTTTCAATGAGATCACCTCTCATTCTTCTAAACTCCAGTGTATTGGCCCATTCTACACAATCTCTCCTCATAGGACAGCCCTCTCATCCTAGAAATCAATCTAGTGAATGTTTGTTGCACCGCCTCCAAGGCAAATATAATCCTTCCTTAAATAAGGAGACCAAAACTGTGCACAGTACTCCAGGTGTGGTCTCACCAAGGCCCTGTACAATTGTAGCAAGACTTCCTTACTCTTGTACTCCAACCCCCTTGCAATAAAAGCCAACATGCTATTTGCTTTCCTTATTGTTTGCTGTACCTGCATGCTAGCTTTCTGTGTTTCTTGCACGAGGACTCCCAAATCTCTCTGAAAACCAACATTTAAAAGTTTCTCACCATTTAAAAAAATATACTGTTTTTCTATTGTTCCTACCAAAGTGAATAACCTCACATTTCCCTACATTATACTCCATCTGCCATCTTACTGCCCACTCACTTAGTCTATCTATATCCCTTTGCAGACTGTGTTCTCCTCACAGCTTACTGTTCCACCTAGCTTTGTATCGTCTGCAAACTTGGATACATTACACTCGGTCCCTTCATCTAGGTCATCAATATAGATTGTAAATAGCTGAGGCCCCAGCACTGATCCTTGCGGCACCCCACTAGTTACAGCCTGCCAACCTGAAAAAGACCCGTTTATCCCTACTCTCTGTTTGTTGTCCATTAACCAATCCTCTATCCATGCTACTATATTACCCCCAACCCCATGAGCCCTTATCTTGTGTAATAACCTTTTATGTGGCACCTTATCGAATGCCTTTTGGAAATCCAAATATACTGCACCCACTGGTTCCCCTTTATCTACCCTGCTAGTTATATCCTCAAAAAACTCTAATAAATTTGTCAAACACGATTTCCCTTTCATAAAACCATGTTGACTCTGCCTAATCATGTTATGATTTTCTAAGTGCCCTGATACCACTTCCTTAACAATGGATTCCAGCATTTTCCCGATGACTGATGTCAGGCTAACTGGCCTGTAGTTCCCTGTTTTCTCTCTTCCCCCCTCCTTTCTTGTACATGAGATTAAGACAACTGCACGTGTGGAGGATCAACTCCAATACAGACTAGTTTGGCCTAATGGCTTGTTTCCGTATTGTAATTCTATGTAAAGACAGTAGGAGTTCTGTATGACTCCCCATTATGGAGGAAGAGAAGGGAACCTGAAGTCTCAGGACAGATGTTTAGCTCCTTTTTCCCTTATCCATTTCTGTTATGGTTGCTGGTTTTGGTCTCTGCTCTAGTGTTTAAAATGTTCACACTTTTCTTCATACTACTATGTCCCATGGTATTGCTTACAGGTAGGCTCTGGGACCTGGGGCATGCTTATCAGTCTTGCTGTAATCCATTGCAGTAGTACAGCAAATTTACCAAAGCAATGTATCACATGACCTGAGCTAGGAATATTGCACCTTTTAGTAATACTGAGAGATACAGATCACACGCATTAATACCTTTTTATCTATGACTTGACTTAAAACATTTATTTTGAACGTAATTAATTTTATTCAACCAAAACCACATGGTGGATTTGTAATTGTACTTCTTTGAGTCCGCTCCTCCCTCATTATAACCTTTTTCTCTTGTTACTTACATGATTATAAAATATTTTTTCTCACTCTTAATTCTAGTTCTTGATGAAGTTGCCATTGATGTAACAAGTTTTCAATGGCCAGTACCTTGATTTGCAATGATCCAGGCCTGGCAAACTTGAGTTGGCTTCAGTGCCTCAGGTCAGCATCAAAGTGCCCAGTAAGGACCCCTCTCTGGCTCCAAAATAAACATCAAACCCATTCAGCCACACTTTGTATTATAAGAGAAAAAATCTCTTTCAAATAACACCATTTGCTCAGAATTCTGGCTCCAACGGTAGAAAACACTCGCAAAATAAAATGTTTTTTTTTACTGCTTGCATTTTAGTTATTTGTAAACTTTGTGTTTGTGCTTGATTTTGTGCCACAGGAGCAGATTGAAAATTAAATCCCACGTGCGTGCGTGTCACTCGCTCGCACTGTTTCTCTGTCTTTATCTGTGTGTCTCTCTTTTTGTGTGCGTCTCTGTCTCACGCTCTGTTTGCTCTGCATGTCTGTCACTCACGCTCTTGACATGGGAACAGGAGTAGGCCGTACAGTCCCAAGCCTGTTCCGCCATTTAATTAGATTACAGCTGATCTGCCTGTTGCACGTAGTTTCTCTCCCTCTGTCACTCCTTTGCACATGATCTTTTTGTATTGTGCATGCTGTCTCTCTCTGTTGCCTGCTCTTACACACTGTTGCGCCGCTCACTCCCTTTCTGACACTTTATTCATTCCTGGGATGTGGGCGTCGCTGGCGTGTATTACCCATCCCTAATTGCCCTTGAGAAGGTGGCGGTGAACCGCTGCAGTCCTTGTGGTGAAGGTACTCCCACAGTTCTTCTCTTGCTTCTCAGAAGGTTGTGTCTGACCAACTTAATTTAATTTTTTGAGGAGGTAACAAGGAGGGTTGATGAGGGTAGTGCGTTTGATGTAGTGTATATGGATTTTAGCAAGGCTTTTGACAAGGTCCCACATGGCAGACTGGTCACGAAAGTGAAAGCCCATGGGATCCAGGGCAAAGTGACAAGTTGGATCCAAAATTGGCTCAGTGGCAGGAAGCAAAGGGTAATGGTTGCTGGGTGTTTTTGTGACTGGAAGGCTGTTTTCAGTGGGGTTCTGCAGGGCTCGGTACTAGGTCCCTTGCTTTTTGTGGTATATATCAATGATTTAGACTTCAATGTAGGGGGTATGATTAAGAAGTTTGCAGATGATACTAAAATCGGCGGTGTGGTTGATGAAGAAGAAGAAAGCAGTAGACTGCAGGAAGATATCAATGAACTGGTCAGGTGGGCAGAACAGTGGCAAATGAAATTCAATCCGGAGAAGTGTGAGGTAATGCTTTTGGGGAGGGCTAACAAGGCAAGGGAATACACATTAAATGGTAGGACACTGAGCAGTGCAGAGGAGCAAAGGGACCTTGGAGTGCAGGTTCACAGGTCCCTGAAGGTAGCAGGCCAAGTAGATAAGGTGGTTACGAAGGCATATGGAATACTTGCCTTTATTAGCCAAGGCATAGAATACAAGAGCAGGGAGGTTATGCTTGAACTGTATAAATCACTAGTTAGGCCACAGCTAGAGTAGTACGTACAGTTCTGGTCACCACATTACAGGAAAGATGTGATTGCACTAGAGAGGGTACAGAGGAGATTTACGAGGATGTTGCATGGACTGGAGAATTTTAGCTGCGAGGAAAGATTGGATAGGCTGGGTTTGTTTTCTTTGGAACAAAGGAGGCTGAGGGGAGACCTTATTGAGGTGTATAAAATTGAGGGGCCGAGGAAGAGTGGATAGGAAGGACCTATTTCCCTTAGCAGAGGGGTCAACAACCAGAGGGCATAGATTTAAAGTAATTGGTAGGAGGTTTAGAGGGGAATTCAAGGAGAAATTTATTCACCCAGAGGGTGGTGGGGGTCTGGAACTCAGCCTGAAAGGGTGGTAGAGGCAGAAACCCTCACCGCATTTTAAAAAGTGCTTGGATGTGCACTTGAAGTGCTGTAACTTACAGGGCTACGGACCAAGAGCTGGAAAGTGAGATTAGGCTGGATAGCTCTTTGTCAGCCGGCGCGGACACGATGGGCTGAAATGGCCTCCTTCTGTGCTGTAAATTTCTATGATTCTATGATGCCGGGTGGTCCGTCCGGTTTTTATATTATTGTTTTCTGTTAGTTACAACTGAGTGGCTTGCTAGGCCATTTCAGAGGGCAGTTAAGAGTCAACCACATTGCTGTAGGTCTGGAGTCACAAATCGGCCAGACCAGGTAAGAACATCAGATTTCCTTCCCTAAATGACATTAGTGAACCAGATGGGTTTTTACAACAATCCGGTAGTTTCATGGTCACCATTACTGATACTAGCTTTTTATTCCACATTTATTTAATTAACTGAATTTAAATTCCCCAGCTGCCGTGGTGGGATTTGAATTCACGTCTCCGGGTCATTAGTCCAGGCCTCTGGATTACTAGTCCAGTAACAAAACCACTATGCTACCGTTTATGTCTTGTGCTCTTTCTGCATTTGTTTGCATCTTTCTTCTCGTGTGCTCTTGTGGTCTAATATATGTTTATTATAAAATTAATATTAAAGGCTTGAGAAGACCAATCAGTGAATAAGTTTTATCATAAAATATTTTCAATTTTTTTTGCATAAGTCCTTAATTTGGATGTTAGAAATTTCACTTAGTGAGGAGGGTGGAAAAAGTTAGATGCAGAAATTTTTCAGAAAGCATGTTGAGGAATCTGTGGAAATTAGTGTCCAAATTACATAATCTTATTGTTTATGCGCTCTTAACTAAGTGTGTCACACAGTGCGATACATTTAACATTGAGTGTTTTAATCACAACACCCCCCCCCACCCCCAAAGGAGTAATGGGTACTGCAGGTAATTATATTGAATTTTGAATGAAACTTAAGCCCCACGTACTGAATTTACTAAACGATATATTTTAGCTGTTCAGTGACGTCAAACTATTTTTATGATTGCTGCAAGAATAAAATAGGGAATATTGGTGGTTGCAGTTTTGAAATCTAACTCTTGATACTGTTCGGGTACAGTCGCGGTACATTCCCATGAGGAGGAAAGGTAGGGCATCTAAAGCCAGAGCTCCCTGGATGACGAAAGAGAGAGTAAGATGGAGCATTGACAGGTTGAGAATACAAGTGAGAACCAGGCTAAATATAGAAAGTTCAGAGGGGAAGTGAAAAAGGAAATAAGAGGGGTAAAGAGAGAGTATGAGACTAGACTGTCAGCTAACATAAAAGGGAATCCAAAAGTCTTCGATAGGCATATAAATAATAAATGGGTAGTAAGAGGAGGGGTGGGGCCGATTAGGGACCAAATGGAGGCAGAGGGCATGGCGGAGGTACTAAATGAATAATTTGCATTTGTCTTTACTAAGGAAGAAGATGCTGCCAAAGTCATAGTGGAAGGAGGAGTTAGTGGAGATACTGGATGGGATAAAAGTTGATAGAGTTACTAGAAAGGCTGGCTATACTTAAAGTAGATAAGTCACCAGGACCGGATGGGATGCATCTTAGGATGCTGAAGGAGCTAAGCGTGGAAATTGTGGAGGTACTGGCCATAATCTTCCAATCCTCCTTGGATATGGGGGGGCAGTGGAGGTTGCCAGAGGACTGGAGAATTGCAAATGTTACACCCTTGTTCAATAAAGGGTGTAAGGATAAACCCAGCAACTACAGGCCAGTCAATTTGACCTTGGTAGTGGGGAAGTTTTTAGAAACAGTAGTCAGAGACAAAATTAACAGTCACTTGGACAAGTGTGGATTAATTAAGGAAAGCCAGCACGGATTTGTCAAAGGCAAATCGTGTTTAACTAACTTGATTGAGTTTTTTGATGAGGTAACAGAGAGGGTTGATGAGGGCAACGCGGTTGATGATGTGTACATGGACTTCAAAAAGTCATTTGATAATGTGCCACGTAATAGGCTTGCCAGCAAAGTTGAAGCCCATGGAATAAAAGCAACAGTGGCAGCATAGTTACAGGAAACAGGGAGTAGTGGTGAACAGTTGTTTTCAGACTGGAGGAAGGTATACAGTGGTGTTCCCCAGGGGTCCGTACTAAGACCATTGCTTTTCTTGATATATATTAATGACTTGGACTTGGGTGTACAGGGTACAATTTCAAAATTTGCAGATGACACAAAACTTGGAGGTATAGTGAAGTGAGGAGGATAGTGATGGACTTCAAGAGGACATAGACAGGCTGGTGGAATGGGCGGACACATGGCAGATGAAATTTAACGCAGAAAAGTGCGAAGTGATACATTTTGGTAGGAAGAATGAGGTGAGGCAACATAAACTAAAGGGTACAATTCTAAAGGGGGTGCATGAACAGAGAGACCTGGGGGTATTTGTGTACAAATTGTTGAAGGTGGCAGGGCAGGTTGAGAAAGCGGTTAAAAAAGCATACGGGATCCTGGGCTTCATAAATAGAGGCTTAGAGTACAAAAGCAAGGAAGTTATGATGAACCTTTATAAAACACTGGTTCGACCTCAACTAGAGCATTGTGTCCAATTCTGGGCACCGCACTTTAGGAAGGATGTGAAAGCCTTGGAGAGGGTGCAGAAAAGATTTACGAGACTGGTTCCAGGGATGAGTGACTTCAGTTACGTGTATAAATTGGAGAAGCTGGGGTTGTTCTCCTTAGAGCAGAGACGGTTGAGGAGATTTTATAGAGGTGTTCAAAATCATGAGGTAGTCTAGACAGAGTAGATAGAGAGAAACTGTTCCCATTGACAGAAGGATCGAGAACCAGAGGACACAGATTTACGGTGATTGTCAGAAGAACCAAAGGCGACATGAGGAAAAACTTTTTTATGCAGCGAGTGATTATGATCTAGACTGCACTGCCTGCAAGGGTGGTTGAGGTAGATTCAATCATGGCTTTCAAAAGGGAATTGGATAAGTACCTGAAGGAAAAAAAATTGCAGGGCTACGAGGAAAGGGTGGGGGAGTGGGACTAGTTGAAGTGCTCTTGCAGAGAGCTGGCACGGGCTCGACGGGCCGAATGGCCTCCTTCTCTGCTGTAACCATTCTATGATTCTATGCGGGGAATTTCTCGGGGGGGGGGGGGCGGGGGCGGCACGGTCAGCAGGCGCGTTTGGTGGCAGGTCAGGTGGGAAATTTATTTTTCCACCAGTTAGGGTACCAGATGTCAGGTCTGTCATCGCTGAACAGACCCGACACCAAGCGGCAGGGGAGGCAGTTTAAGTGATTAAGAGCTTGTTAACAGCCACTTAAAAACTATTTTGAGCTCGCTTTTATACTTTACGAGGTCGCCCACGGGTTCCACGCTGCTCAGTGATCACGTCAGGTAAGCAGGTTGGGAGTTGTCACCATGAAGTCATCTCTTTACTTGACAGCTACAAATGTGCTATAAACCTCCCATCTCACAGCTGTTCACTTTCCAAGGTCAGAAGCTGTTGCTTACTGTATTTGGAAGACAGATTGAGCTTTTTGCAGGTGGCATGTGTTTGGAGTAAACTCTATCTAGTGTCACTTCATTGGAACAACCTCTCTTACCATTGACAGATCGCTTCTGTCATCGCTACATCAGCATTGGTGCCCTTCAAACTATCTCACCTTGGTCCTCATAATCCCACCACGATCAGCCCAACACCAGCAGCAGCACCAACAACACCACCAACATTCTCTGCAATCAACTGATGCTGCACAGGACACTGCATCAGTACCTGAGCACATTGCTGGCCTGGGAGGCCAGGAATGGCTTCACCATGGTCAGATTGACTTCACTTGACGTTGTACACCCTGGCTGCCACATGATGTGCCAGGTTGACACCACCCCACACCAACACCATGAAGCATCCCTACAATGCCCACGCCATTCCTTTCACACTCATCGCCATTGCAGGGGGTACCGTTATGTCTCGCCATTCACTGCAACTCACTAAGCCACTTCCAAAGGTGCACACAAATCTGTCCAAGAACGCAAAGTGTTGAAAATAAAGATTTCAGTGTTTGACAGCACATTAACAGAAACTTCACATGAACATTGGCTAAAACACACAAGGGTTGTTAGTTGGTATGATTGGACTAGGATGAGGGCGAGTGTGAGGAGTGGGTAGTGAGATGGGGAAGTGATAATGCAGATAGAGAGGGATGGGTGGAGGTGCAAGGTAAGTTGGTGTGAGTAAGGATGTGCAGAGTAGGGTAGGGAAGGCAGAGTGATGGGGATGTGATGAGTGGCACAGCAGGATGAGGTTGAGTGTGGCTTTGCAGTAACGTTTCGTGATTTACTGAGATCATTGAAAGGTTTGCGCCACTGCAGCCTGATCCTCCTGACAACATCCCTGCTTGTGTCCTCCTGTGCAATGTGTAACCAGGCTGCGTTGATCTCCTGGGGAGGTCTCTTCCGCCCATGGGAAGGGAAGAAGACCTCCCTGCGTGCATATGGAGGGAGTCATGGGAGAACCTGGGTGCAGCCGTGCACCTCTGTGCAGTGTTTGCAGCCCCTCAATGCTGTAGAACACTGACAGCGCAACTGTCAAAGTAAATTTGTGCATGGTCCCTTTAAGGAAACTGGCTGATGATGCATCATTAAGTGACGTCATCAGACCCGCTTCCTTCAATTGGCCGGCAAATGCGCTGGGCGGGCTTAACAAACCCAATCAACGTAAAATCACTTTGGACAGCCAGCAGTGGGGTCGCAACCCGCCATCGACCCCGGCCGAACCGGACCCGCCGAGGTCGGGGAAATCGTGGCCTGCAATTCTATACGCTACTGACAGAATTCTTAATTTTCAAACATAAAATGTAATTTTTTGTGATGCATTTTGTATATGAAGTGCAGTAATATTTTGTCTTTTTATACTGTTCCAAAAAGAAAGTTATTTTTTAAAGCTTAAGCCTCAGCCTTTGTCTAAAATGGATTCCTACCCAAAAAAAATATATTTTAAATTTTGTATCTTACAGATGGTGTCCACATTCATTTTAGAATTGCAGAAACTGCTAGAGAAATGTCTGAAGTGGAGAAGGGTTACAATGTAGTGAACTTAATATCCGTTCTCTTCGTTACAGGTCAGTGCCAATGAGCTCACAAATGGGGTGATCAATGCAGCTTTCATGCTTCTATTCAAAGATGCCATTAGACTTTTTGCAGCTTACAATGAAGGGATCATTAACCTGTTAGGTAAGTTATTTTTGTTTGGTTTGAGAAGTGCAAAACTAGCCTGTTTAAGGATACCAGCTTTGAAGATAATTTTATACTTGCTGACATGTCTTTTATGCTAGATTTTGTAGAAGTATGTAATCTGCAAAGATTTGTACTTGGATGACTTCTTTCTTCACTTTTAAATACCTACATTCTTGTTAGAATGTCATTTGGCCAGCCTGTGCATTTTTAAATACAACTTTTTTTTGGAGAGTTTCTGTAAAGGCAAAACTTGAATATGTTCAGGGAAAGGGCCAGAAACCTGTGTTTAAACTGCTAGTGATACTACTTTCCACCTGACAATGGCACATATTAATGAAATTGTGCCATGTACAATGTAGAACTTAGTATTTTGAATTTTTAACCTATTGAATATGGTTTCCTTATTTGCTAACCGTTATTACAGTACTTCCCTCGGGCTAGTGAGAAATTATTTGTTGTGTTTTCACTTTCCCTTGTCTGCCTGGCTTTTTACTGTCTTATGAAATTCCCCACTTTAATACGATAGCAAAATACTGCAGATGCTGGAAATCCGAAATAACAACAGAAAACGCTGGAAAAACTCAGCAGGCCAGGCAGCATCCGTGGAGAGAGAAACAGAGTTAACGTTTCAGGTCGAAGACCTTTCATCAGAACTGGAGACAGCAGGAAATCAAATAGATTTAAAGCAAGGATAAAGCTGGGAAAAGGGGGAGGGGATAAAAGAACAAAAGGAGAGATTAAGAGATATTCAAGGCAAGAGGTGGTGTTAATGTGACAGGTTAAGGCTGAAAGAAGTGTGAAATGCACTGGCAGAATGAAGGACAGCTGCCAGCTTCTAGGAGGGAAAAAAAAAGGGGGGGGGGGGGGCAAATAAAAGGGTGGACCTGAAACGTTAACTCTGTTTCTCTCTCCACGGATGCTGCCTCGCCTGCTGAGTTTTTCCAGCGTTTTCTGTTGTTATTCCCCACTTTAATGTTGTGTACAGTAGTTTTCACATCAGGTTGCATTAGAGATTATGGTTTCCACATTTTTACGTGTATATATTTTTTTATAATGGCACATGTGCGCACTTCCTGTCCGTCACACTTCAGGTGTCGCATTTGAGATTCAAAGTTAGTGTCACACTTGCATCTGATTGGCTCAAATTTCATATTTGTAAAATGTGTGCCAAATCATAATTGAACAGCTAGGCACCGGACAAGTTGAATATAAGAACAGCAGCTAGCTAAACTTCCAATAAAAGCTATTCCTGAATTTTTTTTCTCATTTTGCCAGAGACTGCAATCGGGTTAAAAAGAAATAATGTAACAAACTGAAAATGTAAAACATTTGCAAAAAAATATTTTTGTCTTTGCGGCTCAACCTGCTTGAGTCTGTCTCTGAGGCTGTTGTCTGTGTTCCTTTTGTGGCCCCCTGGTACAGCCCTTAGCAGTGTCATAGGAATTGGGCTTTTTTTTTCAAAAGTCCATCTCTGTCCGTGCTGCCATATACTGGGACTCTGCTCCCCAGGGCTGCCAGTTCTGTGAAACCCCAGGATGGCTCATGTTGCTGCTAAACTCTGATTCTCCCCTCACTAGTGCTGCAAAATGCCATGTACCTATCTCCAATCTGGTACCTTTTGTCACCTATCTTTCAATATATATCCTGGCTTGAAAAAAAAATTGATGAGTAGTGGCATATGCAGGTAACAGAACACAGAATATGGATAGCTAGCTGGCTGCAAGACAGTAGAGAGTGGGGTAAAGGGTAGCTATTCAGAGTGGCAAAAGGTGGAAAGTCGGGTCTCAAGGATCCGTGCTGGGACCACTGTTCATAATTTATATCAACGATTTAGACTTTGGAATCAAAAACACAATTTCTAAATTTGTGGATGACACCAAATTGGGATGGAGAGTCAACACTGAGGAGGATTGCAACAGATTACAAGAAGACAGTAATAAACTTGCAGAATAGATATTTAATTGGTAAATTAATTTCAACAGATAAGTGTGAGGTATTACATTTTGATAAGAAAAGTAAGGAGATCACATAGAGTAATAACAGCACAGAAGGAGGCCATTCGGCCCATCGAGTCCGTGCCGACTCTCGGTAGAGCAATCCAGTCAGTCCCATTCCCCCACTCTATCCCCGTAGCCCTGCAAGTTTATTTCCCTCAAGTGCCTACCAGTCTCCCCTTGAAAGCATTGAGTGTCTCCTCTTCTATTCTTCCTTTGGCAGCGAATTCCAGGTCACCACCACTCGCTGCGTAAAGAAGTTTTTCCTCACGTCCCCCCTGAATCTCTTGCCCAAAACCTTAAATCTCTGTCCCCTAGTCCTTGTACCATCAACTAGTGGGAACAGCCTTTCCCCGTCTAGCCTATCCAAACCTGTCATAATCTTGTACACCTCTATCAAATCACCCCTCAACCTCCTTTGCTCTAATGAAAACAAATCCAGCTTCTCCAACCTGTCCTTGTAGCTAAGATCCCCCATCCCCGGAACCATTCTAGTAAATCTCCTCTGCACCCTCTCAAAAGGCCTTCAAATCCTTCCTGAAGTGTGGTGACCAGAACTGGGCGCAATACTCTAGTTGTGGCCTAACCAGCGCTTTATTAAGGTTCAGCATAACTTCTCCTCTTTTGTACTCAATACCTCTATTTATGAAGCTCAAGATCCCATATGCTTTGTTAACCACTCTCTCAATATGTCCTGCCACACTCCCAGGTCCCTCTGTCCCTGCACACTCTTTAAAACTGCCATTAAGTGTATATTGCCTTTCCCTGTTCCTTCTGCCAAAATGCATCTCCTTACACTTCTCTGTATTAAATTCCATCTGCCACTTGTCTGCCCATTCTGCTAGCTTTTCTATGTTCTGTTGCAGTCAATTGATATCATCACTGTTTGTCACACCCCCAAGTTTGGTGTCATTGACAAATTTAGAAATTCTACTCTGTATTCCAATATCCAGGTCATTTATATATCTGAAAAAAAAAGCAGTGGCCCCAGCACTGACCCTTGGGGAACACCACTGTCTACCATCCTCTAGTCTGAAAAACAGCCATTTACCACAACTCGCTGTTTTCTGTCCTTAAGCCAATTCCTTATCCAAGCTGCCACTGACCCACCTATTCCATGAACCTCAATTTTGTTAACCAGCCTTCTATGGGGTACTTTGTCAAACGCCTTCCGAAAATCCATGTAGACAACATCCATTGCATTCCCTTCATCAATCCTCTCTGTTACTTCATCAAAAAATTCAATTAGATTGGTCAAACACGATCTTCCTTTTACAAACCCTGTGTTGGCTCTCCTTAATTAGCTTAAACCTCTCCAAATGCCCGTTAATTTTTTCCTTGATTTATTGTTTCTAAAACTTTACCCTGTAGTTACTAGGATTGTCCTTGCACCATTTCTTGAACAATGGTGTCACATTTGCCACTTTCCAATCCTCGGGCACCTCCCCTGCATCTAGGGAAGATTGGAAAATTATGGCAAGCCCTTCTGCTATCTCCTCCCCCAATTCCCTTAGCAACCTGGAATGCAAGACATCTGGACCAGGCGACTTGTCCACTCTAAGCATACCCAGCCTTTCTAGTACATCCTGTCTGTCAATTTTCACACATTACTTGGGAAATAAGAATCTAAATGGGGTAGTGGAGCAAAGGGATCTGAGTATAGATACACAAATCACAAAGTAGCGACGCTGGTTAATAAGGCCATTCGAAAAAAACCGAAACCAAGCATTAGGGTTTATTTCTAGAGGGATAGAATTGAAAAGTAGAAAAGTTATGCTAAACCTGTATCGAACCTTGGTTAGACCACACTTCAAGTACTGTTACAATTCTGGTTGCCATATTATAAAAAGGATATAGAGGCACTGGAGAGGGTGCAAAAAAAGATTTACAAGGATTATATTAGAACTGCGAGGTTATACCTATCAGGAAAGCATGAACAGGCTGGGTCTCTTTTCTCTTGAAAAGGCTGAGGGATGACCTAATTGAGGTCTTTAAAATTATGAAAAGTTTTGATAGAGTAAAGACAGGGAGAGAGTGTTTCCACTTGTGGGGAAGATCAAAACTAGAGGCCATCAATACAAAATAGTCACCAAGAAATCAAATGGGAAATTCACAAGAAACTTCTATACCCAGAGACTGGTGAGAATGTGGAACTTGCTACCACAGGGAGTGGTTGAAGTGAATCGTATAGATGCATTTAAGGGGAGGCTAGTTAAGCAAAAGAGCGAGAAGGAAATAGAGGGTTATGCTGATAGTTAGATGAGGAAGGATGGAAGGAGGCGCGAGTGGAGCATAAATGCTGGCATGGACTGGTTGGGCTGAATGACCTGTTTCTGTGCTGTACATGCCTTGTAATAATAAAACTGATTTACAGGTTTCGTAAGAGTTGCTGGTAAAAATACCAGAATGCCTTGTAATAATGCAATTTGACTTAATCAGTGGCCCATATAAAACATTATACAGGTTGAGAGTCCTGAATCCGGCAACCTCGGGACCGAGGCCGAGCTGGTTTTCGTGTTTTTCTGGACTTCGGAACGTGTTTCTGATGTCTAGAAATATCGCAACCTGGGCTCGGGCATTTCCGGACTTCGGACATCAGAAACACGCGTTTCTCCGCCCCTCCCCTTCTGTTAAAGGGGAGGGACGCTGCAAGCTCTGCAGAGCATCCGATGGCCCACACTAGGCCACCAGGGCGGCATGGTGCGCATGCACAACACGAAACGGGCGCACATGTGCAGAGTCAAAAATGCTTTGCAAATAATCACACTGGAATTTTATAGCACAGAAAGAGAAACATTAAAAGATCAGGAAATGAGACTAGGTGCCTGGTTCTTTTGTGGCAGATACAGTTGGGATGGGCCCAATGACCTCTCTGTGGTATAAAATTCTATAGGGGTATCATAACTGAGATTGATCCTGTTATCATTCATTGTGCTCACACATGCATTTTCAGGAGGGGTTGCTTAATAACATTTTTGACCTGGAAGCCTGCCTGATTCTTTCCTCCAATCAGGAGCACTGATGCTAATTATAGTACCTGTTGAATTTCCTGGGCTGAGATCAGCTAACTGGGCAGGACAAGGCGACATGAGGAAAAACTTTTTTACGCAGCGCGTGGTTAGGATCTGGAATGCACTGCCTGAAAGGGTGGTGGAGGCAGATTCAATCGTGGCTTTCAAGAGGGAATTGGATAAGTACCTGAAGGAAAACAATTTGAAGGGCTATGGGGATAGGGCGGGGAGCAGAACTAGCCGAAGTGCTCTTTCAGAGAGCCGGCACGGGCTCAACGGACCTAAAGATCTCCTTCTGTGCTGTAACCATTCTATGATTCTAACCTCCTCCAAAAACCATTGACAAAGTCTAGAAATACATGATAATCCAATTACGTGACTTCAAAATGTGTATCCTACTACAGCTACAGGCATACAAGTCCTGCTGAAGATGGGGGGAAAAAAAGTTAGTTAAAAAAAAATTGAATTGTGTATGCATGCATCGAACAGAAACATTAAAATCTATCAATTCAGTATGTTAGTGACCTCATGGTTAACACAAAGTAAACCAATTGCGTTGTGGCACTCGATGATTGAGCACTGCCTTTTTAATAAGAAAAATGAAATCACAAAGCAGATACGCAATGAATGGGTGAAATTTATATTGCTCTTTAGAATGAATAATTACTGTAGCGTTGGTCATTGGTAATCCAGAGAGGAGGTTGGAGAGTGGAGTTGTTGGGTGTTGAGAATAAAGAGGCTGAGTTAGATATAGAGTCTGAGTGGACTGGGATTTCCGAATTTCCCAAGAGTATAGCAAGGAAGATCAGAGACACAAAGCGAATTGGAACCTGACCCCGCAGGAGGAAAACCATTAAAAGAGGAGGACTCCCTGTACCCAAAGCCCAATTTTTAAAATAAAGCTAAAAATAAAAAAAAGTTTAATAAGTAGCTACCTAATGTCCTCTTGATCTGATTGGTCAGCATCATTTTTGGGATTTGAACCATGCTAACCACTGCACAGCAATGTTAAAGGATCATTACTGTGTTACAGACACAGCATTTTTAATACGTTTCATATGAACTGAGGAATAATATTAGGACTTGCTCCACTCAGTACCACCCCTGCACAGTAAGATAGAGACTCGGAGCTCCCCATGTGAAGTAAGGCAGAAAAAGGGCCCATGTCTTACCAAGCCATTATACAATACCTTTTCAGCACCAGCAAACTCGTATTAGATTTTAGTTCCTTAATTGCTTTTTTGTTGGTATAAATCACTTCAACTCTTGGGAGTAAGTCGTGTCAATGAAAAGGAAAAAGATGAATTATTAATCATTCAGCCCTGATATACTACAGGAAACTCTTGTTTAACCGGCACCTAAATATCTGGAATTCTCTCTTAACCGGCAAAAATCATACTCCGAAAACTCCTCTCAAATAACCGGCAATGTTGCCGAGTCAGAGTCTCCCGCGAACGCCGAGTTAGTCAGTGGGGGTAGTTCTCCAAAGTGCCACTACTCTGCCTCCTGGCGCTGTCGGAAGTCCGAACACTGCAGTAACAGGAGTCTGATTCTCCCGCGCTGCCGGGAGTCTCTTCTGATCGGCCATTTTACTGTGTGTAAGTTTTGTTTTACTGTTAAGTAATTAAAGAGTTATGGATTACCCTCAACTGGCAGTACTGTACTTAATCAAGCATGTTCCACCATCCATTTAACACAACATTCTGTAGGTGAGTACCCAAATACTGTATACTGCACATTTCTTGATTTTTTTATTGTTGTTTGTTAAAAATAGCCTCGGTAGATATAACTCAGTTATCCGGAACTTTTGATCAACCGGCTCCACGCCGGTCCCGTCGGTGCCGGATACCAAAGAGTTTCCTGCAATAAGATATTGATGTCATCATCATCATCTCCACATAATAATGGGATATTGCTGTCCCATCACCTAGGTTCACTGTTCCCCTTAAAAAAAAAATTGTGCCATGCAGTTGGGTAACTGTTCCCCACACTGTGTAAATCAGCCTAGGTTTTCACTCCTGATCACTATCCAATGACCATTTCAGGAAAGTGTTTGTCAGGTAAGGGCAGGATTAGACTTGACTATGATCCCATCACTACCCTCCAAGATTAAATAGCCCTCTGACAATCACTGACCAGGCTTGCATGTGAAAAACTGCCATTTAGACGAAGTACTGGGGCTGCTATGCCTGAGAAGTTGTTTTCCAGCAAAACTCAATGCCTTCAGGAGTGGAATGGAAAACATTTGGCAAGAAAAAGAAATAGCCAGCAATTTTATTGGCTTTGCTTTATAATGTCCACAGCATTTGTGTTTGCTTTTTGAAAGCACTTTGTTGTAGCTGTGCATTTCTATGATTCAGCACATTCTTTTCCTCTCAAAAAGACCACATCAGCATTGAGTTTCATGTGCTGAATTTCCAGCCTTTTGCTTATGTTGGTACAAACTGTGAAGCTGTGGGCCTAATTCCCTCCCACATCTGAATTTTATGCCAGATTCTTTTTAAGGGTACTTTTGGAAGTTAAAGAGAGAGGCAAAGGGTATTTTAGGATTTTGTTTCCATAATGGTGGGCGCCTTAAGCAACATAGTAATGTAGTTACAAAAGCATTGCACCGCTTTGCATATATAGTTCCATGTGCAAGAAAATTCTACAAGGAACATGGTTTTCAAAAGTTTGCTTCAAGCCTTGATTTATTTCCTTTGTTCCTAAGTTAGACTAACTTTGGAGATGGTGCAGAGGAGATTCACCAGGATATTACCTGGGCTGGAGCGCTTCAGCTATGAAGAGAGACCTGGACAGGCTGGGGTTGTTTTCCTTAGAGCAGAGAAGGCTGAGGGGGTGGGGGGGGTGGGGGGGAACCTGATTGAGGTGTACAAAATTATGAGGGGCATAGATAGAAAGGAACTTTTCCCCTTAGTAGAGGGGTCAATAACCAGGGGGCATAGTTTCAAGGTAAGGGGCAGGAGGTTTAGAGGGGATTTGAGGAAAAACTTTTTCACCCAGAGGGTGGTTGGAATCTAGAACTCACTGCCTGAAAGGGTGGTAGAGGCAGGAACCCTCAACATTCAAGAAGCATTTAGATGAGCACTTGAAACGCCATAGCATACAAGGCTACAGACCAAGTGCTGGAAAATGGGATTAGAATAGACAGGGCTTGATCGCCGGCTCGGACACGATGGGCTGAAGGGCCTCTTTCTGTGCTGCATAACTCTGACTCTGACTCTCTAATGTTTCCTGATCAGCAGTGCATGTGACACAGACAGGTTTAGCTTGCAGCTGGTCACACTGCTAATGCAGTGCACATTCCAAAATCGTACTTTTTTTGCCGGTATGTTTTGCAAATATCGAGTGTCTAATGGAATCTGTTAAGAATACTTTGTAAATCTGTTAAATCACAATTTAATTACACACACTTTTTACAAAATATATAGACTAGGTGCTGAACTTTTCTTGTAAGCTGGGTTTTTTGGGGGGTGAAATGGGATAGAGTGCAGGTTCCGTCAAACAACCCAATATAACTTCAGGAGCTAAGTGTTGGCAATCAAATGCACTGTGACAGAGCTAGGCCATTTTTTAATCTGTCATTCTTTATACCCAATGTGCGCATCCAATTCCTGTTGTTACCCAGGAGGGTGTTCAGTGGAGGCTACCACTGTTCCCAACAGGTATTAGGAGACTCTACATCACTTGATGTGAAGTTCATCTTCAGAACCTTCTTTTCCAAAAAATGCACCTGTGCAATGTTGGGAAAAGCCATTTTCAATAAAAATTCACAAACTGGTTTATATTATAAAGGGATTGTCTATGAACTGAAATTAAAGCATTAATCCAAAGAAGGGATTCAGATCCCAACGATCTGTTAATCACTTTTTGTAATTTAGCCACCTTTTTAAAAAAAAAAAAAAAAATGTACCTTAAATTGAACAGTGTTACTTCATTGCAGTTTAAATTTTAGAAATCTTTGTGGTTAGATGGCATTTTTTTCAGTGACTCGCATAATCTATGCTGTGGAGCGCATTCTGGAAATCAATGCCAGCAATGACACCTGCCAAAAAGGAAAGACTGCCTAACTGCACATAGTCACTGAGCCATCAAGTTGAATTTAAGTTATTATTGGACCAAATTTACTACCCATTTGAAGTCCATGTGTGGAAAATCAAACCTAGTCTAATTTATTTCTATGTACAGTGCTAATTTGGGTAGAAGTCATTATAAATCTTATTTTTGAATTCAGATGACAAATTGTTGCAGGTTTGCTCTTGTGGTTTATGATATGATTCTCCTGAAATAATTTTCTTGTCATCGCCATTACCTATTTATACAATTGTAGTTTGGGAAAAACATTTTATCACTAGCTGTCGTACAAGATAACATGTATGTTAGTGTTATTTAAAGTTATTTTAGCCCTGTGTTTTTATTTCGCATAGTAGCTGGGTCCCACTATGCAGCCTCTTGCAGTGACAACAGGTGGGACACTGGGCAGTAGAATTATCTACATCCATAATCAATACTGATGAGAGTTCAGCTGGCAGGAGGTAGGCTTGCATCGTTAAATAATGGTCATGGGTTCTTCCCTTTATTTGAGATTAAGTAATTCTCAATGGCAGGTTGGTCTATCTGGTGACCTTACAGAATGTAGACTAAACAGTAGTAGGTGGGCTCAAGTCTTGGTCAACTCTGGGACTTGAACCTGAAACTGGTAAGCACCTATATACGCAGTCTGTAATTGGCTGCCATAAGAAGGTACATTTTATGTTGAACATGCAGTTAATTGTTAATATATTTAATCTTTGCCTGCTAGAGAAATACTTTGATATGAAGAAAAACCAGTGCAAGGAGGCTCTTGATATATACAAGAAGTTCCTTACTAGAATGACAAGGATCTCAGAATTCCTTAAAGTTGCAGAAGTAAGCTTTCGTTTGAACTGCAAACTTCTTTTTAAAATTTTGAAGATTTTTTAAATATGCAGTTTATTTGTTACAACTATGGTATTCTTTGTTAAATACAGCAAGTTGGAATTGACAGGGGAGACATACCAGACCTTTCTCAGGTAGGCACCTCTTTTTATTAGTTGGGCCTGTGCTTGCCTCACATTTCCAGTGCTTTATTTATTCAGCCATTCAACAAGAAGTTTGGGCAGGTTAGATTGATTGTGGTGCTTAACAGTTCAGCTGATGACACAATGCACACAATTCATCATGCCCCTCTGATTCTGAAAATAAACATTTTGTCCTGGAGTTTCCGCTCAGTTACGCGTTTTTTTCCCGACACAATTCCTCCAATATTTTGCACTAGTTTTAAAAATATTGCGCGCTAGAATCAGGCCCTGCCCACAAAGCTAGGGTGAATTAATCATCATTGGGAGTTTCCGCTAATTGCACTCGTTTGTAGGCCTTCTGAGGCGGCTCCAAAAATTAAGCTGGCTCTTTTGGACGCAAGGACACTAATAGGTACGTTTTAAATGAATTTTTAAAAAATTTACTGAAAACTGACTACTGTACCCTAATCTAACGAGAAGATAATTTTGTATATTTTTTAAAGTCAGTTTCAGTAATTTAAAATCAGGTTACTCGCAGGTGGTGGGTTGACACTGATTATTGCTGCTTTTTTTTTTGTTTAAACCCATTTTCAGATGTATTAATCACACTTTATCAAGTTACCACACTTAAGTATATCATTTTTGAAAGCAAACTTTTTTTTAAATTACGTTTTAACGATTGCGCTGGTTCATGGCAGATTTTGCATTCGGCGATCTGCACAAGTTTGAGCGGAAACTTGGGGGGGGGGGGTGGGGGGAAAACACTTCTCAAAACAGGCGCAATTTGCGCCAGAATTGCTGATTGCGCCCAAAGTCGAAACTCTACTCCTTTGTGGATTAATTAAGAACCTAGTATTGGTGTTCAGATTGGCTATTCCTTGATGCTCATCTTTAAAAGAATGCTCAAGAATTTGTACAAATTGGCATATATTCAATTTTTAAAAACTGGAGCTTCAGTCATTGGTACCTCTGTTCCACTCCTCCATGTTTGTGAGGAGTGGGTATGCTGAGGCTTGGCGAAGATGCATGCTTCTATGTCTAGCCACAGAAATGTAGCAAAGATTACACTCGCAATCAGGCAGCCAACCATTGAGAGTTTAAAATAAATTGGTTAGAGTGCTATATTTTTCACATTTATGCTTGGAAGATGTGGCCATTATTCTGGAGGATTTCTTCAGAGACTGTTGATATTGACCCTTTAAACTTCTGGAGATGGAATATATTCTTTATGTAACTGTTAAAGGCTTTTGCCTTGCCTTTCACTTAAAATGAAAACAATCCTCAACACTTGGCTGAAATGTATACTAATTTTTCTCCAATTTGACGGAAGAACTTCATCTGCCACTTTTTTGCCCATTCCATCATTTTATCAATATCCTCTTGCAGCTTCCTTTGGTCCTCCAATTATTTACTATGCCTCCTATTTTAATGTTGTCTGCAAATTTGGACACCATTCCATCTAGCCCTATGTCCAATTGATGTGCACGGCAATTGCAAAGCATTAAAAGAGCCACAAGCACGATAAATCAATAAGGGGAACTGGAACTTCACAAATTTACCCTGAGGTAACCCAGGAGATACATAATTCCAAATAGCTTATTGTCCACAACTTCTCAGTCCAGGCAGATTGGTAAAGCAAGTTTTCCTGACATGAGCGAGCTGTGAGATAGCAATGGGTCCCAAAAAGATAAATCAGATTTCAAACTGATGGAATTTAAAAAGTCAAATTTATAATGAATAATTGTAATTCCCATAGTTTATTGCAAGCCATGTGCTGCAATAGCACATTCATGAATGTTGTTTTCTGTTGAGTCTGAAATCACTAACTGAGATATTATGAAAACTGATTTTCAGATCATGTGAATCTATTTCTCAAAATGTAATCTATTAAAGCTGATATCGGAAAAAGATTTTGGCAGTTTTTCCATCTCCCTTTGAATCGGGAAACATTTCGTGATGACATTCCTTTTGTACTTTCCTTGCCTTTTCCTTTTTTTTATGCTTGCTTGCATTTTTCATTTCTAAAGGGGAAAGTGAGCCTAACATTTTCTGTAGTGGTGTATAGAAAACCTAAGAGTATTTAATTTTGAAACCTTTTTTGGCAATCCCTGTGTCAGTTATGTTTGAAATCTCAATGGAGCTGAGTGGGTTTCCAAAGAGCAAAGATTGGTTTAAAGTGGTTATTTAGTTGGTCAGTTTTGTATTATAAAAACAAATGAGCAAAAGTTTCCTTAAATTTAATGGTAAGATGCAACGAGGTGAGAGATTGTTTCTTCGGGCTAAATTAAAATAAAACTCTTCGGTACAGTCAGCAGCAGAACTGCAGTAGTTTTGACGAGCAACTCGTAAATCTCAATTTGATAGAATCGTCAGGGCTATTCAACTGCTCTTGGAAAAGTTTTCCCAGTTGAACAAATTGGAGTGTGCTGATATAACAATGTAGATGTTATAACGTTCTGTTTTAGAACAGCCTTGGTTTATTTTAATTTCACCAAACTTAATGTAATCAATTAAAGAGCAATTTTTTTTAGGTACAATGTTTCTCCTCACTTTAGAGGTATCAGACTATACCAAGTGAATTCATAATTGAGGGATTAAAGATCTGGAAACATTTATATTAAAAAAATTAACCGTTTGCTTGATATTGTAGCTGACCATTGTTTTTACATTGTAGGCACCAAGTAGCCTCCTTGATGCATTAGAACAGCATCTAGCTTCATTGGAAGGGAAGAAGGTTAAAGACTCTTCGACAGCTGCTAGCAGGTAATTTGGATTGATTTAAACTAACTTTGTTGCTTTACAAATTGTCATTGCAATGGATATGAAAGAAAAAGTCACCCCATGTCACGATAGCAGGATCCATCATTTCTACCCCTAGGATGCCGATCTAGGAGCCATGCTTGAGTAATGCAGAAAGGGACCCTTCTCTTTAAATGACCTAGACGAGACTGGTGAAGTTGCTTCTGGGGAAATCCCAATTGTGTAAGTTAAGATGGAAGTTCAAACTTAGTCTCCAAGTCAAGAGCGCCATTAACACTGCCAATTTAGCTGATCCTCCACAATAAGAATGAGAAAGGGCCACTCAGCTGATCCACTTTGTCTTGTTATTAGGCTCCTATTGTGTATCAGTTTTCCAATTCGTCTTTTCACTTGCTGCCCCCCTACCCCCGTACCCTGCTTCACTGTCGGTGGCAGAGGCTTCAGCCATCTCAGGCCAATACTGGAACTGTCAAGTCCTTTGCTTTGCTGCTTTCTTCCCACCAGCAAAAACCTTCAATTCTTTTCAACTGCATTCAGTTATCTGCCCTAGTTCTGTTATTGCACGCCACCCATTTCTCCTCTGAAGGACACTGTGTTAAAGGCACTATATAAATGAAAGCTGTTGTTTGCAACCTATAGACTAGACTTCCCATTGAAGTGCAACTAAAAATCTGTACAAAATTGTTGATAGACCTGAACTATTTGGTCCCAAAACTGGTGCACAAGGGTTAAACAGGGTTTACTTACAGGAGCAGATGATGCCTATTGTCCTCAACTCATCAGACTATTTCAAGGCAGGAACCAGCTCTAGTTCCCTCACTCAATTTTTGGAAAAACATTCAACAGAATTGAGTGGAGTTTTCTGAAGGACATTGGATTGGGGATACATTCATCAATTAAGTATACTAAGGCTATACAAATCTGACTTCTACAGAAGTGACAAATGGTCTAATTTCTCCAACCTTCTGCCTCATTTGTTTACTCTTTTCTTTGCTCCAGTCCTACCATTGAAATCTACATCAATATGATATGAATGTGTGATTAACGCAGTTTCCATAATTTCACTATATACAGACAGCATACTCCTCTGATATTGAAGCCCTCGCTTCACTTTCATAACATCTTGACCTAGATTACAACATGAAGATACTTCATTACAAAATAAATGTATAGAGAGATGTGCACCCTGAATTTAAATATTTGGGGACTGAAGTAACCCATGGCCACTTAGGCTTTTAGAAAATTAGCCTCCGGGATACATTCCGATCAAGATGCATCCCGAAGGTCAGCCCTCGTATTGCCCCTACTGTGGAGAACTAGCATCCCGAAATTAATATTTACCCAAACAAATTCTTATTTCAGATGCTCTCTCCCAACATTAACCAGAGATACAAAGAAAATTAAAAATACACTGGTTGAGTCGTTATTTGGCTTTGAAGGACTGCAATACTCCATTACCTCATTGTCAATGGGTAATGACAGTAATGGGCCATGAGTAAATATGCCTTATATCATTGCTCTTAACATGCCACCCTCAATCTCGTTGCATTTTCTTATCTGGTAACCTACGCAATGGCAGAGGTTTATGCTGTTGCATCCATGTTCAATCGCCAACACACCCTTCGCAATCATGTGCAAGGGAGATTTTAAATTTTACCAGAAGAAGGGTTTCAGTTTGCTGGCAGTGATTGCATTCGGGCATGAGTGTTTTTCAAAGCCAAATGCCAGCTGAACCAGTGTGACCCCTTCTGTTGCTGTACAAATTGTTTTTCTATCTCATATAGATGGGTGAGTTGGGGGTGGGTGGGAAGTAAAAAGTTTAAAAATCTCAAACCTGCCCACTTTAACACATGCGGCCTTGTGTCGCAGGCTTTCCTGTGCGACAGGCAGCCAGCCTGTCAATCAGGCTGACTGTCGGGTGGAAAACCTGCTGAAAAAATTTAGAAGATGTCCTACTGTTAATTTCAGCAGGACATCTGGGATTCCATCCAGAAATCTCCCCCCGCCAATTCTCCTCGGCCCCGAGTAAATATTGGGGCCAATGTGCCTTGGGACTCTTCATCGTGACTTTAATAAATCCAACACCAGCAAACTTGTGGACCTTCTCCCACCTGCAGCTTGATGATATATACAACTCTGCTACACTGTACAATGTGATTGAAAGATGATATGCTCACTGAGGCTTAATGAGGAGAAATTCTTCAAGAGCAAATATGCACATCAATATATACACATAATTATGAATACTAAAGCAAGGACATGCACATAGTGACTCACGTGACCAAGAGAGAAGAGATAGCATGTGAATAGGGACTTATGGAGAGCTTACCTTGCTTGCCAACACTAAATGTGACTGAACAATAATCTGTTACCTCCATCAGCAAATGACTATTTCTTTTGGAAGTATTGACATTTTTGCCTTTCTTGTATTGTAGGTAGTAATGTCCCAGTAACTTGCAGAATGCTGCAGGGAAAGGTTATTAAAATTAGATTTGAGAATTTGAGCCCATTAATTGTCGATTTCTTAAATGAAACCACAAGCTTACACTTGACCCTCTTTTGTTAGATTTCTTCCCTCTCCAGTTGTTGAACTGCTTATGAAAATCTGTGCTGCCATTGAAGTTTATCTGTACACATTTTCAGAGTACAAATTACGTGAATGGTGGTGTGGGGATGCTGGGCATTTCCTCTTCCCTATCAAGTTGAATGCTGAGCATTTCATTCAAGTCATATCTTTACAAGGTTTGCTGTATCATATTTTCAGCATAGTCCAGTTACATAGAATTGCATAGAATACACAGGTCTGCCCAACTAGCCTGTGGTGGTGTTTGTACTCACGAGTCTCCTCCCATTCCATCTACCTTATCCTAGCTTTTCAGCATATCTTTCCTATTTCCTTTTCTCTCGTACTCGTCTAGTTTCCTTCTGAAAGCATCTAAGTTATTTGCCTCAACCACTTCCTGTGGTAGCAAGTTCCACATTCTAACCACTCCAGAAAGTTCACCTCATTTCCCTATTGGATTTATTAGTAACTATCTTGTATTTATGGCTCCTGGTTTTGGATTCTCTCCGTATCTACCCTGTCTAACCCATACATAATTTTAAAGACCTCTATCAGGTCTCCTCTAGGTGTCCTCTTTTTTTTCTAAATTAAAAAAAAAGCCCCAATCTTTCCCGACAGTTGTAATCTCTGTCTGGCACCATCCTTGTAAATCTTTTTTGCACTTTCTCCCGTGCTTCTATGCCCTTTTATAGTATGGAGACCAGAACTGTGCACAGTACTCTAGATGCATCCTGACCAGGGTCCTAAACAAGTTTTAACATAACTTCACTACTGCTAGAAATAAACCCCAGTGCTTTATCTATGGGGGTGGTGCCAGCGGACTAGAGAATTGCGAATGTTACACCATTGTTCAAAAAAGGGTGTAAAGATAAACCCAGCAACCCAGGCCAATCAATTTGACCTCGGTAGTGGGGAAGATTTTAGAAACAGTAATCAGAGACAAAATTAACAGCCACTTGGACAAGTGTGGATTAATTAAGGAAAGCCAGCACAGATTTGTTAAAGGCAAACGTGTTTAACTAACATGATCGAGTTTTTTGATCAGGTAACAGAGAGGGTTGATGAGGGTAATGTAGTTGACGTAGTGTACATGGATTTCCAAAAGGTGTTCAACAAAGTGCCACATAATAGGCTTGCCAGCAAAGTTGAAGCCCATGATATAAAAGGGACAGTGGCAGCATGGATATGGAATTGGCTAAGTGATGGGAAGCAGAGAGTAGTGGTGAACGGTTGTTTTTCGGACTAGAGGAAGGTATACAGTGGCGTTCCCCAGGGGTTGGTTCTAGGACCACTGCTTTTCTTGATGTATATTAATGACTTGGACGTGGGTGTACAGGGCACAATTTCAAAATTTGCAGATAACACAAAACTTGGAAGTATAGTGAACAGTGAGGAGATAGACTTCAGGAAGACATAGACAGGCTGGTGAAATGGGCGGACATGCGGCAGGTGAAATTTAACGCAAGAAAGTGTGAAGTGATACATTTTGGTAGAAAGAATGAAGAGAGGACATATAAACTAAATGGTACAATCCTGAAGGGGGTGCACGAACAGAGAGACCTGGTGGGTATGTGTGCACAAATTGTTGAAGGTGGCAGGGCAGGTTGACAAAGCAGTTAAAAAGGCTTACGGGATCCTGGGCTTCATAATTTCCACTCTATACCTCTATTTATGATGAACCTGTATAAAACACTGGTTCAGCCCCAACTGAAGTACTGTGTCCAATTCTGGGCACCACGCTTTAGGAAGGATGTGAAGGCCTTGGAGAGCATGCAGAAAAGATTTACGAGAATGATTCCAGGAATGAGGGACTTCAGTTACGTGGATAGACTGGAGAAGCTGGGGTTGCTCTCCTTAGAGCAGAGAAGATTGAGAGGAGATTTGATAGAGGTGCTCAAAATCTTGAGGGGTCTGGACAGAGTAGATAGAGAGAAACTGTTCCCATTGGCGGAAGGGTCGAGAACCAGAGGACACAGATTTAAGGTGATTGGCAAAAGAACCAAAGGTGACGTAAGAAAAAACTGTTACGCAGCGAGTGGTTAAGATCTGGAATGCACTGCCTGAAAGGGTGGTGGAGGCAGATTCAATCACGGCTTTCAAAAGGGAGTTGGATAAGTATCTGAAGGAAAGAAATTTGCAGGGCTCCGGGGAAAGGGCAGGGGAGTGCAATTAGCGGGAGTGCGATTAACTGAAGTGCTCTTGCAGAGAGCCGGCACGGGCTCGACAGGGCCGATTGGCCTCCTTCCATGCTGTAACCATTCTATGATTCTATAAGTTGGGGTGGAGTATAACTTGGAGAGGAGCTTTGAGGTGATAGTGTTCCCATGCGCCTGTTGCCCTTGTCCTTCTCTGTGGTGGAGTTGTGGGTTTGGAAGATGCTGTTGAAGCCCTGGACTGTTGTTGCAGTGCATCCTGTAGATAGTACACACTGCAGCCACATTGCGCTGGTGATGGAAGGAGTGGCTGTTTAAGATGGTGGATGGGCTGCTGATCAAGCAGACTTTGTCCTGGATAGTATCGAGCTTCTTCAGAGTTGTTGGAGCTGCAACCATCCAGGCAAGTGGAGAGAATGCCATCACACTCCTGACTTGTGCCTTGTAGGTAGGTGGTGGAGAGGCTTTGGGGAGTTGGGAAGAGAGCCACTCGCCAGAGTACCCAACCTCTGACCTGCTCTAGTGGCAACAGCCACATTGCATAAGGGGAGACTGACAAAAATGTTGGAAGGTGAGGAGGGAACCGTAATTGTGCATTATAAGTAGAATGGAAAATAATGGCCTACCAGCTGTATATCCCATCCAGCACATGGGCACCTGCTAATCTTTCCTTATGGGTTTTGAAAATAATTCTCCAACTTTCTTAATCCCCTTTTATTGGAGTGGGGGAGACTTTTGTAAGATTATGTTTACAAAAATGTGTACAAGAAAGATCATTTGTTCCTTACTGATTCATCAGGTTTGACTGGCTGTTTTTCACTGTGTTCTGAGAAGCTAAAACTGATCTCTATGGGTAAGTATTTTTAAAAACCTGCCTAGAAATAGAATTTGAAGGATTCGGTCCCAAAAGGCATACAGTTTGCTGTACAAGTTATGAAAGTACTTGGAGTTTTGTTGAATCCTAAAGGCCTGTCACTGCTGTGCTTTTTATAAAATAAAAATGTTTTAAATTCATTTGCAGCTCAGTTTTAATACTTTTTTTCTGGTTTTTTTCTAGGGCTAGCACCCTTTCAAATGCAGTCTCATCACTTTCTAACACTGGCATGTCACTTAGCAGAGTGGATGAAAGGGAAAAACAAGCAGCTTTGGAGGAAGAGCAGGCCCGGTTGAAAGCGCTCAAGGTGGTGTGTTGTGTTTTTGTTTTTCTTCCTTCATCTTACCCCACCCTGCTCCAAGACAAAAATTGAAGTTCAAGGCCATATTACCCGTGGCTTGTTCACTTGTTAGCAATGTTCAGATGTTCAGGTAAACTATCTTGCACCTTCATTGACTCATTTGAGACAATCTTCCAATTCCATCAGCTGATATCCCCTGCTCCCATTACTTACCAAGCCAAACCTAATCAAAATCACAAATTGTATCCTCTGTGTTTGGGACCGCAATGCCTCATTCTCCTTAACCTCTGAGGCCTTTGATCTTGTCAACCACACCATCCTCCTCCAGCTTCTTGCCAGCTTCAGTGGGATTACCTTAGCTTTGTTCCATTCTTGCCTATCCACGTCACAGCCTACTTAGATACTAAGAGTTTACTTTCCTGAGTCCTGCATTTTTTTTCTTCTACAATGTGTAAAATATCATCTTAACAGAAAATCAAGATGAAGTGTAAGATTTAATGTTAATTTGTGAATGTTGTGAAAATTAAAAGAGAACATACAACCCCCCTTCTCCCCCCCCCCCCCCCCCCATATGTTCATTATATCTCGATGTGCTGAATTAAAATGGATTCCAGTTAATTGTCCAATTAATTTTAAATCCTAAATTGAACACCTGGTATATTGAGTTTATTTGTGGCCAGTTTTCTCATGTCTGTTAAATAGTTAGAATTGTTTTCTAACAGGAACAGCGCTTGAGGGAACTTGCAAAAAAATCCTATCCATCTTCTGCGACAACTGCAGCATCACCCAGTTCTACCTCGGGTGGAAGTATCAGCACGACAGCAGCCATAGACCTATTCTCAACACCTGGTTCTTCCAACAGGTATAAACTTTGCAGCTGTTTTTTGACAGCATGTTCATCATATTTGCACTTTTCAACTGCCTACTGAATTTGACCATGGGGGAGTAGGTTTCACAACTGAGCCTGATACTGTCCTTACCCAATGACACAGATGAAGTTCCAGCAGGGATCATGGGATTGTGATCAGTATCAGGGGCTTGAGAAAAATATTCTTTCATGTAGGTTTCTTAATGAAGTTGAATAAAATGCAGTTTCTGAAAGGTTCAGATACTATAATCCTAAATCATTGATTGATTTTTGGAATGGAGCATGGGACTATAATAAATAATGTTCAAGAGTGATTTGAATAATGCCTCAACTCTTTGTGCACATAAATGATCAAGACTAACAATCTGATAATATTGATGCTAATGTGGGAACAAAATGTTTTTTTTCCCAAATTATTAAATTCCCTTATAAATCTCAAATTTGAGCAGAAACACCTGTGTTGTAACCCTTTTCCACTCTGAAAAGTTCTTATTGATTGCCCTTCTACCTGCTTTGAAGCCGATTTTCTAGCTATACTTGAACTTAAAATGATAACCTGTTGCACATATTTTTTTAAATTGTTTACCTTGTTGGAACATGTTTGTGGAACCAAATATGAGCCTCAACTGATTTTAAATACTTCACATTGTGTTCACCTTGGTTTGGAGTACAAGGTGTAAGCAGCTTTTTGAATTTTTCCCTACAGCACTTCCAAACTGCCAAATGACTTGCTTGATCTTCAGCCAACATTTCAGCCATCCATGCATTCTATCCCAACAGTACCCCCGGCAGCTAATACATGGGGAGGTAAGGTGCCTCTCAAAATCTTTCCAAATAGCAAAAAAAAAATCTATTCGAGACTTTAGCTAATGTTCAAATTTATTTTCAGATAGTTGAATTATTTGATCAAAATGTAAGAAAGATCTAAAAATTGCTCGCCTTGAAATTAAAACAAGTTTAAATATTCAAAAATGTTTTGTGTTTAAATAATTTTTATAAAGAAAATATATAAAATCTTATAGGAATGCAGATTTTGAATTGGATTACAACTTGAACATTTTTACAGGACAAAAATCTGAATCCGACATGAATAGAGAGCAATATCTGGTACAATTGCAATCTGATACTTTTTAAATGGCATTTCCAGCAGAAGGTTTAGTGCTTTAACTTTGTCGAACCTTTTCATCCAGAAGCAATGGCCACGATACTTACGGGGGAGTATGTTTGGAGTAGTGGTGGGGGGGTCGAGGGCGGGCAGGAGAAGTTATGAACAGGAAATCCGGAAGTATGGGTTTCCAAAATGCCCCTGCAGTTAAAAGTACAGGACGTCTTTTAAATTTTTTCTCCAGGTTTTCCACCTGTGACCCAGCCTGATTGATAGGCTGGCTGCCTGTCGGGTGGGAAAGCCTGCAGCAGAAGGACGCAGCAATGGAGCAGGTAGAGAGGCAGGGAGAGAGCGCGATGGGTGGGGGGGGAGTGGGCGGAGGGAGAAGAGTAGGAAGGAAAGAGGCTGGGGCGGGGGGGGAAGCGAGGTGGTGGTCGGGGGGGTGCAAGATCGTGGAGTGGGGGGGGCGCGGGGGAGCGTTGGTGGAGCAGGGTAGAGTTTACAGGGTAGCTTGTTGGGCCGGGTGGAAGCACTCCTGGCTCACTAGCAGTGCTGTAAAGGCACTTACCTTATGGATTCAGCCCTTCTCGCCGCCTTTTACCTGCCAAATTTCCCGAGGCCAGGGAAACACGCCAACATTAGTTAAAAATAAAAAGCTTGTTAAAATGAAAGCACACCGCCTCCTTAAAAACTGTTATCGACCGACCCGCCTCCCGAGAGCGGATTGGTCGCCCGACACCCCCCTCTCCCCTCACCCCACCTCCGTTAAAACCGGAAGTGGATGGGTTCAAGGTGGGTTGGAGTCCGGTTTGAAATATTTAAAATTTTAACTTCTCACCCGACCCAAGCCCAACTGTTGATGGGGGTTAAAATTACACCCGATGTTTTGGTTTGAATTTTTTTTAATTGATTCAGAAGCTATCAATGTGAATCACTTCAATGTTACTCTAATACTTACATTTAGTTTTTCTCCTGCATTTGTAATCTTTCATCTTCCGCATATGTGGGGTCAGCTTCAACATGTATGCTGATGACATTCTGCTTTACTTCTACACCACCTCTCTCGACCCCTCCATTGCCTTTGTGTTGCCAGAGTGCATATCTGACATCAAATCTTGGAAGGTCTGCAATTTACTCTAGCTAAACATTGGGAAGACTGAAGCTAATGGCCCAAAAATTTGTGTTGATACGCGAGAGTACGCACTGTGTACTCTCGCGTATTCTGTCTCCAATTGCCGGTTTTCTGCATGCACTGCGCATGCGCTGAAAACCGGCACTTGGTGAATGGAAAAGGGGGCGGTTCCTAGGTGAACCGCGTGCACGCTACAGGCTGCGCGCATGCAGTGCACTTAGTGCTTTCAACGCGCAGGTAAGTATGGAAGATTTTACACACAAAAAAAGGAGTAAGACCCACTTTTAACAAGGTAAGTAGTGAATTAAGTATTATTTGAATTTTTTTTAACAGGTATATCTTTTTTAGAGACTTTAAAGACAGGTAAGTTTATTTTTATAACTTTTTAAAAGATTTTAAATTTTTTCAAAATTTTATTTTTTATTTAAAATGGTTAATTTATTTAACTATACTTATTTTATTAATGTGATGGTTTTTAAAAAAAATTTAATTGAGGTTTAGCTGTTCTTTTGGGGGGCTATAGTATTCATAGCTTTCACAGCACTTATGTGAAAGTTATGAATGGAAGATGGTGTGCTGCCATTGGCTCTAACTGAGTCACGTGATCCCACAGCTCGCACGAATTAACTACGCCTGTGGGATACGAAAGCACTGCACAGCAGCTGTCCAGAACATCAAGTTCGTGCGAGCTGGAACTGAAAAAGCCAACGCGCAGTGAGAGATCGCGGGGAAGCCTTACCCTCGCACGAAGGCTTCCTCACGAATTTTTGGGCCATTGTCTTCGTCTCTGGCCGCAAACTCCCTACTGTTGCCACCAATTCCATTCACAGCCCTGGCAACTTTTTCAGTCTAAACCAGATTGCTTGCAGCCTCAGTGAGCTGTCCAACCCTGAGCTGCGATTCAACCCGATATTCCTCTTCATCACAAAGACGTTTAGCCTTGTGTTGTTGTGTGCACCCTCTGCTCTTTGATTTTGGCTTCCTTTGAATCCCCCTGCTTCCACTCCACCTTCAGTCAGTTGGTCCCAAAGTCTGGAATGCTCTCCCAAAATTTCTCTGTCACGTTGTCTCACTTTAAAAAAAACAAAAACCTCTTTAATCATATCTGCAAAAAACCTCTTTAATCATATCTGCAAAAAAACTCTTTAATCATATCTGCAATCATCTCCCATAACCTTTCTACCACTGCTCAATTTCCAGTTATTAACGTTTTGGAGTGTGATTTTGTTCTGTGGTTGCTGCATGCTGATTGGTAGCTTTTCCCATCTCCAGTGGATGGAGTGGGCTTTTGATTGCTGAGCCAAACTTAACAGGTAGCGACTATTCGAGTCATTCACAATTTTTTGAAAATACAGAAATGTGAGGCCTGGGGGGGTGTGACGCTATGCTAGTCACAAAACTTCTTATTATACAAAAATTGTTGGTTCAAGCCTCTCTTCAGGATTTGAGGTCATGAACTAGGCTGACACTCAGTGTAGCGTTGAGGGAATGCTGCATTGTTGGAGGTGCTGTCCTTTGGATGCTCAGATGGATGTATAAGATCCAATGGCACTATTTTGGCGGCCGGGGGGAACGGAGAATTCTCCTGGGAACCGGGTCAACATTTCTTCCCCCCCAACCAACACCACAAAAAAAACAGATTAATGGGTCATTCATCTCATTGCTATTTGTGGGATTCATGGTGTGCACAAATTGGCTGCTGTGTTTGTATACGTAACAACAGTGCCTGTGGGACATCCTGAAGAATTGAAGGCTGATAAATGCAAGTTCTTCTTTCTGTATAGGTAGGTCAGTTATTTTAGTGCTGTACCAGTTGCATGCTGGTGTTATCTAGCTGTTTGACAAAGTAACAGTTGTAAGAACAACATTTTAAAATAATAGTTCATTCAGTGTGACCACATACAAATGGTTCAGATTTCAGTATTGACATATAACTCTGTCAAAAAAAATAATTGTATTCGAGGGTCAATATAACTGACTAGTTGATTACCCCTGTAAGGAATGGGGTTACCAAAGTCTGCAGAAAAAAACTATTTAAAAATTTGCATCTAATAATCTATTTAAATATCTTGTGATATAAGTATTTTGCTTTGTGTATTCTTTCTCCCTACTCATTGGAGGATAAAGCCATTAGCAAGAGAAAACTAGTCCTCTGTTAATGTGTGTGTACTTAAAATAGTTTAAACTTTGATCTTTTGTGCAGATAATTTCCATGGGAATCTGCAGTGACCTTCAGACGAAAGGAAGCAAAATGTTCATAAAATGTGTCTATATAGTCGGCAGTAAAGTGAACTATTTAATCTTTTGAAGATCATGGCACTCTAGTATGGCCGTCTGGTTGGAAAGATTTACTCCCCACTAGGATGATGGCTAAAACGTTTAGGGAAAAAAAACTTGCTGTAGTTAGTTTAAAAAGAACCCAATAAGTTTGATTTTTAAATACTTTTTTAAAAGTTATATTGGTTCAAGATTTCTAAAAGCCATACTGTCTCTTTTAATATTGGCTATACTTAACCAGTTCTACCAGCTAATATTTAGTTCTGAGATACTATTTTCCAAATCTGCAGTAAGTAGGAGATTTAAGATGGTTTGGACTCAGAGGTGTGGTACCACTTTATATTTTGAACAACTGTGTGTTGGTATTTTATTCCAGCAGCCAGTGCAGTTTCTATTACTGAATATAATTTGGTCAAGATTCAGTATAGTTTTTGCCTGATTTGTTTGTTGAGATAATTATTGAGTACCCATCTTGAAACTTTCTTTAATTTTAACACTATTAAAGTTGCCTGTTAGCATGATTTAGCAGGCCAGCAGCTTTTTGGATACATTACGTACACAAAATTGGTATCTTGCTGACATTGTTTTCATGGACCATGATCCTTTTCACCATGCTTCTGCCTCAGTGTCAAGGTGCTGCGCAAAGTTTCAGTCTTTCCACAGTGAGAAACATTTGGGGACAAATTATGTCAAATCACACTTGCACATCCTAGTGGTAGGTTCAAGAACAATACTTGTAAGAGATCTGACCTCCCTCACAGGTATGGGATGAGGTATGCCATACTTGATAAACATATTAATATGCAGAAAATGCTGGAAACACTCTAAGTCAGGCAGTATCTGTGGAGAGAGAAACAGTTAACGTTTCAGGTTGATAACCTTTCATCAGAACTGGAAGAAGTTAGAGGGAAAAGCGGGGTGGGGGGCAAGAGCAAAAGGGAAGGTCTGTGATCGGGTGGAGGGCAGGAGTGATTAAATGACAAAAGGGATGATGGTGCAAGGACAAAGGAGGTGGTAATGGGACAAGTAAAGAAGCAAAAGATGGGTCCAGAGGCGATGTAAATGGTAACTGCAAAATCATTACCAGCACCTGCTGTGCTGTCTGAGAAAATGGGAACGTTGGTTAGGATCTAATATGATCAATAAATGCTAGTTGTTATGTTATAGCTGTTCTACTCATTATGAAACTTTTCGATAGATGTTGAAATTAGCAGCTGAATCAAACTTTTATGGCTAATTTTCAAGAGGCCAATATTGGATTTGAGAAGCCGAAAGGGAAAAAATATTGGTGCAGTAATAATCTGGTTATTCCAAGCTGTGTAATCTTGATAGCCTTGTTTAAGTGCTGGTGATTGATATTAGTTCTGCACAAACCTATGCTTTGACAATATTGTCCAAACTTAGTCAGTCACTTGAATTTCTTTCTATACTATATAATTGGAACGCCAACTGTCCATTAGACATTTGGAGGTGTAGCTTTATCTGCGACCTGTTCAAGGTCTTTTTGTAAGTTGAGCTTTAATAGAAATAGCAGAAACATCAAAAACTGGGCAATGTTCAAAGAATGTGAACACAAGTGTAATGCCAAGTCAAGTTGTAGGCTTAAAGAATAAATGTTAATGGAGCTGTTGCATATATATGCATATATATGTGTAATTACACAGCACAATAGCTGGTCTCACTATTCATGATCCATTTATAAAGCTAGTTTCTGTTTCTGGCAAATGATCACCCAGATGCTGTGCCTGTAGCCTTGACTGCAGAATATGCAGCTGGGCATTTGCACAATAATTAATTCAGTGTATTTCACATTTCGCAGTTAATCTTTTGGCTTGATATTCATCAAACTATTGAATATTTTGAACATATTACAATTAAAATGAGTAAATGTTTATCAAAAAAACCTAGCTATGTGCACTATGTTCAAAGGATACATTTGTCAGACTTTTAGAATAATACATTCTGAAAGATTTAAAGTTGGTGGAACCTAATGTCTCAAAAATCCTGTTGGTTTAATTATAAGCTGGCCTTATACTGGAGAAAGTGTTAGTTGTTCTGCAGTGAAGACCATCACTACACCTTTCTGTGGTTAGATGGGGAGATGTTTGGTATGTTACTGGCAAATTGCAGATTAATAACTGAATTGATCTTTTACACCACAAAAATCCAGTGTTTTCAAATAGCTTATCATGCATAGGATACTAAGATTTACACTGTGTAGATACAATGTGAAAATCCTGTTATAGCACAGTCAAATAGCTTTCAGACTTTTGCTGCTTGATCTCCAATGAGACTGCGCAATTTTATAGATTGAGGCTAGAGTAGTGCTCTGCTTGTTTTAATTTAACAGCTAGTGCTGGGACAATTGCACTGAAATTTATGCACATGATATGTCGTCAACCCGTATCCAAGGTCTGGTAAGTCGAATTGTGTGTGGTCAGATGAAGCAGCTGCACATGCTTTGATGCTCTGGTTTCAGAGTCAAAGTCATTCACATTTGTTTGCAGTCACTTTTTTAACGTGATGCCCGTTTCTTCCTTCCTGGGGTGGGGGTGGGGTGGAGGGAGAGAAGGGAGAATAATTGTTACTTCTATAACTTTTCCCCAAGTGTAAATTGTTTTTTTTTGGGCAGGGAATTTCTTAAATTACAGAGCAATTCTTCAACAAGGGCTACAATTCATGCAAATTGGTTTATTCCAATGGTCTTTGTGTGAGGTATGGGAATTTCCATTGCTGGTAATGCATTGTGGTGAAACAAATACAAGGAACTGTAAACATAGCAACATGTACATCCAGCATTAAACTCTCATGTTTTGAGCATTGTATAAAAATATCTTAAAGGATATGATTTGTTTGCACGAAATAAAAGAGGGGATAATATGTACAGCTCTACAGACTGGGCTGTAGAAAGCAAGACTCATTCATTGGACTGATGATGATGGGAAAGAAATTTGACTTGGATTGAAATATTCAAGTAATGGCAAACAATTTTACAAAGTTAGCAGGAAGAACAAGGTTTCACATCAGCAATAAACTGGTTGAACTCATCACTTGCAGAGAATGAATGTCCCTTGACTAAGCTGTTTTTCTGTCTTGTGACCTGATTGATGTTTCTTTGCTTTTTCTTGTTTTGTTTCTGCTTTCTTTACTGTTGCTGTTTATAGATCCTTTCTCCTCTTCTGATGCTGGTGATGAAGCCATTCCAAGCTTAAATCCTTTTCTTACGAAAGCTGATGAAGTTCTAAATACCACTGTCGCCTTCTCAGATGGTGTGACCTTTACTTCTAGGACGCATAGCCATGAAATGTTTGGTAAAAACCTAACTATTTAATTATAATTTCTACGAGGACAAGTTAAAATTTCCTTAATCTTTGAAACTTTTTCAGTACTTCAAGAATTTGAATCTATGAACACATGCAATTTCTTGATTCTCCAGATCATTTCAATCCTTTTACTGAGCCAAGTTCTTCTGTTGCCACAAAATATGAATGCACTCCTCGGATAGACCGTTTTGTCTCAGGTACTCCGATGGAAAGTTTTTCCACCGCAATATCTATGTTTTCTCAAATCAGAAAACATAGTGCACTTCTTTTAAAAGTTATAATTGGAACAGAAATAAAAAATTTGAAGTAATTGAACTAGGCCTGTTCCTTTCTAGTGAGTGAATAATCCAACCTATATAGCCATGATTCAGCATGTTTTTATGCATTTAAATTAATTTTACACAAGGTAGGAAGAGGGCAAGGAGTATAATTTTATTCAGAAGGTAGGTCAGTGCTTGAGCATTGTCTAGTTTATTTACATTGGTTGGATTATTGATTCATTAATCATAGATTTTTCATTAATTTATGCACCAATATAGTGTGTGTCTTACAGGAGGTGATATTCTGCTACATTTTACCTGTGATCAGTTTTTATTTGTTTGAGATGTCAAAACTGCATCATTATTTTAGATTGACTTTATATCTTCTGGAAAAGACTTGAAATCTACATGCTTCCCCGGGTTGTTTTATGTGTGTGTGTCTAAGCAACGTACTGTGCTGTAATAGCATCTCCGCATCACCTCCTTCAGCAAATTGCATGACCTCCAACTTCGGGTCATATGCTGTACATACCATTTCCTATATAAATCGCAAATTCCACTCTGACATACTGGATGATTACTGGAGGGGTTGCAGCCAGAAAAGCACCCTTGTGCATATATTCTGGTCAGGCCCTGTCTTCAGCCATTCTGGAAGACTCAGTCTCATACTTTCTCGTGGCTTCCTAAGATATATATATGAATATAAACTGACACAGTATTTTTTTTTAATTGCGTTTGACAATCTTAGATACTCTTATAGAATGTTAGTTTATCCCTGGCACAAGAAATACTCATTACTCGAGTTCCTAGAGTAACCCAGAGACTGTTTCTTCTCATTTGTTCTTCTTGAAACTTAGATGGCAAATGAAAAGTTCATCTGAGTTTTTTTTTTAAATAGACACTCCTGGATGTTTGGGCAAATGCGCTGGAGTTGGGTTTTATTGTATGCTGACTGGTTTAGTTGTCCATTTTATTCTTTATTCTAATTACACTCACAATTTGAATTATATAATTGAAAGTATTAAGATATACAGTCTGAGACTATTTTATAGTCATCATGGGAGAAGATTTCCTCTGTGTGTGCCAGGAATTGAGCACACAATCTAGGCTGACAAAGTGTGTTGCATTGTCAGAGGTGCCATCTTCCAGTTGATATGTTAAACTATCTCTCAGCAACATCCTCTCAGTTTCAAAACTCAAAAAAATGCTTGACCATCCATCCTCACCCCATCTGCAATCTCACTTTCCCCGCCAAGGTCTTCTAACATGCTGCCTCCATGCCCATCTCTCCCAATTTCCTTTTATTTAAGTCCCTCCAGTCCAGTTTCCGCCCTTCTCATGGCACCAAAATGAACCTAGCTAAAGTCACAAATGACAACCTTTTTGATTGTTCTCCTCGTGCTCTAACCCTTCTCATCCTCAACCTTTGTGCAGTGTTCATTATAGTTGACCATGCCCCTCTCCTCCATTGTCCTCCTTCATAGAATAAATATAGAAGTTTACAGCAGAGAAGGAAGCCATTTGGTCTGTTTGTGTACTGGTTCTTTGCTAGAGCAACTCGACGCTAATCTCACTGCTTAGCTCTCTCCCCACAGCTTGTATCTCCTCAACTTCAAATGTTTATCTGCTCTTCCTTTTAAAAGATGCACTGGTCTCATCCTCAAATACTCCTTAAATCTCTTCTTGGCCTTTTCTGCAACAAGGGAAATAGTCCCAGTATCTCAAACCTCTCGGCATAGCTATGGCTTCTCATACCTAGTATCATCCTAGTGAATTTATACTCTGGTCTCTGGCTTCAAAGTTCTTTTATAATAGTGTCTAAAACTGCACGCAATACTCTAACTGACCTAAGCATTGCCATGTCAAAGCTTATCACAACAGCTGGAATTTTCAGAGGTAAGAACGGGTGGGTTGGAGGCGTGGGGGAAGTGGAAGTTATACAAATGTAAAACCCGACCTCAGCCCACCCACTTTCACCTTTCACTCAGGTGGGGAGGAGGGGCGGTGCGGGCTGCCAACCCGCTGCCAGGAGGTGGGTTGGCAATTTAAGTATGATGATGAGGCCTGAAACTTCTACTTTAACCTGCTTTGCAGGTTTTACTGCAGGCGGCCGGGGATCCTGGGGCTCGGGATTCCCAGTGGCTGCAACGAGGCGGCCTCAGCCTCTGGGAAGCAATCCTTGTGGGCCGGGAGGAGCAGGAGTGCTTGCTCCCAGCCCCCCAAGCTCCCCCACCATCAGCCCGCCACGCCCTGGGGTCGGGGCTCTGACCCCCTCCCCTCCGATCGCAACTCTGCTCCGGGGTTGGGGGTCAGATCCCCATCCCAGGCTTGGAATCCCCCCCCCCCCAAGCATCCTGTTCCTGTGACCTCCTTGGCTGCGTTCCCCGCACGACTGGAAGCCAGCCTGTCAATCAGGCTGACTTCCGGGCGGGGAACCCACCCTTCACGTCGCACGCACGAACTTCTGGGTTTCCCGGGTCCTCCCCCACCATGCGGGTGGGACCCGGGAAAATCCAGCCCATCATGTTTCATCTTGTACTCTATGCCCTTACTTATGAAACCTAAAATTATTATGGCCTTTTTAATGGCATTATCTACATGCACCCCTTTTTCCTCCTCAAATGCATCAAGTCATACTTCTCCACATAAAATTGCAAGTGCCTCTTGTCTGCCTATTCTTTCTGTGTCCTGAAGTCTTTTGCAGTTCTCGGTATATGACGAACCCTTTTATTATTGTGCCATCTATTCCACGCGACCTTCTGACTGTCTTCGTGCTGCTAGGCTGCTTGTGCAACATCCAAAAGAAAAGAAAGACTTGCATTTCTATAGTGCCTTTCACAACCACCGGACGTCCCAAAGCGCTTTACAGCCAATTAAGTACTTTTTGAAGTGTAGTCACTGTTGTAATGTAGGAAACGCAGCAGCCAATTTGCACACAGCAGGCTCCCACAAACAGCAATGTGAGAATGACCAGATCATCTGTTTTTTGTGATGTTGATTGAGGGATAAATATTGGCCAGGACACTGGGGATAACTCTCCTGCTCTTCTTCGAAATATGGAATCTTTTACGTCCACCTGAGAGAGTAGATGAGACCTCGGTTTAACGTTTCATCCAAAAGACGTCCTGGATGAGTCAAAACTTCTTCAAGCTCAACATCATGAAGTGTTCAATTTAAATCCATGTACTTGTCTATAAATTCTCCATGACTTTGCGTCACCTTTATTGTTGCAATTCTTTCCAGCCATATGTTACCTCCTGAATGCTCCATTCCTCTCATTCCAGTTTGTTGTGTAGTCCTCTCCACCCTTTGATGCACCATTGCTGGCAGAGCCTTCAGCTGTCTTCGTGCTACTGGAGCTCCCTACGCAAACCTCTTTCCTTTTTTAAAAACCTCCTCAACCTTATCTCTCTGACCTACATCTGATCACCCCACTTAATTTCCCTCGTGGCTCGGTTTCCTTTTTTATTACACCTATTTGTGAGGCACCTTGGAATGTTTCTTGTGTTAAAGACAGTTGTTTAAAGGCAAATTGTTATTATTAAAGATTCCATAATCAAAGAAGCACAGGGCGTTCTCTTGTAATTCTGGTCAACATTCTTCCCTCAACCAACACCAGCAAAAAAAAACATCAACTGGCCATCCGTCTCACTTGTTGTTTGTGGGACCCTGCTATCTGCAAATTGGCTGCTGTTTTGACTACAGAGCAAGTGTCTAAACTTCAAAAGTAGTTACTTGGATGTGAAGTGTTACATATATTAAGATAAATTTTTCTCATGCTCTTATATTCTTTCCTATTTCTTTCTCTTTTCTCGTGCTCTCTCCCCCCCTCCCACTCCGACTCTCTCTTCCCCCCCCTCCCACTCCGACTCTCTCTCCTCCCCTCGCACTCCGACTCTCTCTCCCCCCCCTCCCACTCCGACTCTCTCTTCCCCACTCGCACTCCGACTCTCTCCCCCCCCCCCCCCTCGCACTCCGACTCTCTCCCCCCCCCTCGCACTCCGACTCTCTCCCCCCCCCCCTCGCACTCCGACTCTCTCCCCCCCCTCGCACTCCGACTCTCTCCCCCCCCCCTCGCACTCCGACTCTCTCCCCCCCCCCCTCGCACTCCGACTCTCTCCCCCCCTCGCACTCCGACTCTCCCCCCCCCCTCGCACTCCGACTCTCCCCCCCCCTCGCACTCCGACTCTCTCTCCCCCCCCACTCCGACTCTCTCTCCCCCCCCCCTCGCACTCCGACTCTCTCTCCCCCTCTCGCACTCCGACTCTCTCTCCCCCTCTCGCACTCCGACTCTCTCTCCCCCTCTCGCACTCCGACTCTCTCTCCCCCTCTCGCACTCCGACTCTCTCTCCCCCTCTCGCACTCCGACTCTCTCTCCCCCTCTCGCACTCCGACTCTCTCTCCCCCTCTCGCACTCCGACTCTCTCTCCCCCTCTCGCACTCCGACTCTCTCTCCCCCTCTCGCACTCCGACTCTCTCTCCCCCTCTCGCACTCCGACTCTCTCTCCCCCTCTCGCACTCCGACTCTCTCTCCCCCTCTCGCACTCCGACTCTCTCTCCCCCTCTCGCACTCCGACTCTCTCTCCCCCTCTCGCACTCCGACTCTCTCTCCCCCTCTCGCACTCCGACTCTCTCTCCCCCTCTCGCACTCCGACTCTCTCTCCCCCTCTCGCACTCCGACTCTCTCTCCCCCTCTCGCACTCCGACTCTCTCTCCCCCTCTCGCACTCCGACTCTCTCTCCCCCTCTCGCACTCCGACTCTCTCTCCCCCTCTCGCACTCCGACTCTCTCTCCCCCTCTCGCACTCCGACTCTCTCTCCCCCTCTCGCACTCCGACTCTCTCTCCCCCTCTCGCACTCCGACTCTCTCTCCCCCTCTCGCACTCCGACTCTCTCTCCCCCTCTCGCACTCCGACTCTCTCTCCCCCTCTCGCACTCCGACTCTCTCTCCCCCTCTCGCACTCCGACTCTCTCTCCCCCTCTCGCACTCCGACTCTCTCTCCCCCTCTCGCACTCCGACTCTCTCTCCCCCTCTCGCACTCCGACTCTCTCTCCCCCTCTCGCACTCCGACTCTCTCTCCCCCTCTCGCACTCCGACTCTCTCCTCCCCCCCTCCCCCCCCCCCCCCCAACACACGCTCCGACTCTCGCTTTCTCTCCCGCACTCCGACTCTCTCCTCCCCCCCTCCCCCCCCCCCAACACACGCTCCGACTCTCGCTTTCTCTCCCGCTTGAACATAAGAACATCAGGAGTTGGCCAATCGGCCCCTCGAGCCTGCTCCGCCATTCAATAAGATCATGGCTGATCCAATCTTGTCCTCAACACCACTTTCCCGCTCTCTCCCCATACCCCTTGACTCCCTTGTATTTCAAATGTCTGTCAATCTCCGCCTTGAATATATTCAATGACTCCGTCTCCACAGCTCATTGGGGTAGAGAATTCCAAAGATTCACGACCCTCAGAGAAGAAATTCCTCCTCATCTCCATCTTAAATGGGCGACCCCTTATTCTGAAACAATGCACCCTAGTTCTAGATACCCCCACTAGGGGAAACAGCCTCCGCACCATGTCAATTCCCCTCAGAATCTTATGTTTCAATAATATCACCTCTCATTCTTCTAAACTCCAATGAGTATAGGCTCAACCTTTCGTCATACGTCAACCGCTTCATCCCAGGAATCAACCTAGTGAACCTTCTCTGCACTGCCTCCAATGCAAGTATATCCTTTCTTAAATATGGAGACCAAAACTGTACGCAGTACTCCAGGTGCGGTCTCACCAGCGCCCTGTAAAGTTGCATCAAAACTTCCCTACTTTTATACTCCATACCCCTTGCAATAAAGATCAACATTCCATTAGCCTTCCTAATTACTTGCTGTATCTGCATGCTAACTTTTTGTGTTTCATGTATTCGGACCCCCAGATCCCTTTTGTACCACAGCATTTTGTAGTCTCACTCCATTTAAATAATTTGCTTTTTCATTCTTCCTTCCAAAGTGGATAACCTCACATTTTCCCACATTATACGCCATCTGCCAAATTTTTGCCCACTCACTTAACCTATCTATATCCCTTTGCAGACACTTTGTGTCCTCCTCACAACTTGCTAACCCACCTATCTTTGTATCATCAGCAAATTTGGCTACAGTACACTCGGTCCCTTCATCCAAGTCATTAATATAGATTGTAAATAGTTGAGGCCCCAGCACTGATCCCTGTGGCACCCCACTAGTTATTGATTGCCAACCTGAAAATGACCCATTTATCCTGACTCTCTGTTTTCTGTTAGTTAGCCAATCCCCTATCCATGCCAATATATTACCCCCCCCTCCAACCCTGTGTGCTCTTATCTTGTGCAGTAACCTTTTATGTGGCACCTTATCGAATGCCTTCTGGAAATCCAAATACACCACATCTACTGGTTCCCCTTTATCCACCCTGTTTGTTACATCCTCAAAGAACTCTAGCAAATTTGTCAAACACGATTTCCCTTTCATAAAACCATGTTGACTCTGCTTGATTGTCTTATGATTTTCTAAATGTCCTGCTATTACCTCCTTAATAATGAATTCCAGCATTTTCCCAATGACAGATGTTAGGCTAACTGGCCTATAGTTTTCTGCTTTCTGTCTCCCTCCTTTCTTGAATAGTGGCATTACATTTGCGGTTTTCCAATCCGCTGGGACCTCTCCAGAATCCAGGGAATTTTGGTAGATTACAACCAACGCATCCACTATCTCTGCGGCCACTTCTTTTAAGACCCTAGGATGCAGGCCATCGGGTCCAGGGGTCTTGTCGGCCTTTAGCCCCATTAGTTTGCCTAGTACTTTTTCCTCTAGTGATAGAGATTGTTTTAAGTTCCTCCCTCCCTATAGCCCCTTGATTATCTATTATTATTGAGATGTTTTTAGTGTCTTCTACTGTGAGGACCGATCCAAAATAATTGTTGAGTCTCTGCCATTTCTCTCTCTTTCCCATTATTAATTTCCCAGTCTCATCCTCTAAGGGACCAACGTTTACTTTAGCTGCTACTCTTCCTTTTTGTATACCTGTAAAATCTCTTACTGTCTGTTTTTATATTATTTGCTAGTTTACTCTCATACTCTATCTTTTCCCTCTTTATAATTTTTTTCTCAATCCACTGGCCTATCACTAATCTTCGCAACATTGTATGCCTTTTCTTTCAATTTGATACCATCCTTAACTTCCTTAGTTAGCCACGGATGGTGCATCCTTCTCATAGTCTTTCTTTCTCACTGGAATATACCTTTGCTGAGATTTATGAAATATCTCCTTAAATGTCTGCCACTGCTGATCTACCATCTTACCCTTTAATCTATTTTCCCAGTCCACTTTAGCCAACTCTGTCCTCATACCCTTGTAATTGCCTTTATTTAAGTTTAGGACAATAGTTTCAGACCCAAGTTTCTCACCCTCAAACTGAATTTGAAATTCTACCATGCTATGATCACTCTTTCCAAGGGGATCCTTTACTATGAGATCATTAATTAATCCTGTCTCATTACACATTACCAGATCTAAAATAGCCTGCTCCCTGGTTGGTTCCTCAAGGTATTGCTCTAAGAAACCATCCCGAATACACTCTATGAACTCGTCCTCAAGGCTACCCTTGCCAATTTGATTTGTCCAATCTATATGATGTTTAAAATCACCCATGATTATTGCAGTACCTTTCTTACAAGCCCCCATTATTTCTTGATTTATACTCTGTCCTACAGTATAGCTACTGTTAGGGGGCCCATATACTACTCTCACCAGTGACTTCTTACCCTTACTATTTCTTATCTCCACCCAAACTGATTCTACATCTTGAGCTTCTGAGCCAATATCATTCCTCACCACTGCAGTGATCTCATCCTTTATTAACAGAGCTACCCCACCTCCTTTTCCTTTCTGCCTATCCTTCTGAAATGTCAAATACCCTGAATATTCAGTTCCCAGCCTTGGTCACCTTGCAACCACGTCTCTGCAATGGCTATCAGATCATACCCGTTTATTTCTATTTGTGCCGTCAACTCATTTATCTTGTTACGAATGCTGCATGCATTTAGATAAAGAGCCTTTAATTTTATCTTGGCATTTTTCCTTACTTTGACTCTGTTTTCTGGTGCACTCTTATGCTTGTACGCTCTACCCCTTCCTGATGCATTCTGGTTATCGTTACCCCTGTCGTTGCCTTGCATTATTGCTGCCTTATTTCTCTTTGCCTTCCTAAATACCCCTTCAACTGAACCCCTGTCTTCTATTATAAATAAAAACAGAAAATGCTGGAAATACTCAGCAGGTCAGGCAGCATCTGTGAACAGAGAAACAGAGTTAACGTTTCAGGTCGATGACCCTTCGTCAGAACTGGAAAAAGCTGGAGATGGAACAGGTTTTTAAGCAAGTGCAGGGGCAGGGAAAGGGCGGAGGGGAGGAAAGAACAAAAGGGAAGGTCTGTGATAGGATGGAAGGCAGGAGAGATTAAGAGATGGTGCAAGGCAAAAGAAGATGGTAATGGGACAAGTTAAGAAACAAAAGATGGCTCCAGATGAAGTGTAAATGGCACTGGCAGAATGAAAGACAGCTGCCATGTGGGAGAGAGGGAAAAAAAAAAAATGGAAAAAAAAGAATAGGGGCAGAGGTTATGGTCTGAAATTGTTGAACTCTATGTTGAGTCCAGAAGGCTGTAAAGTGCCTGATAGAAAGATGAGGTGCTGTTCCTCGAGCTTACGTTGAGCTTCATTGGAACAGTGTAGGAGGCCGAGAGCAGAGGTGTCTGAGTGGGAGTGGAGCGGAGAATTAAAGTGACAGGCGACTGGAAGCTCGGGGTCACCCTTACAGACAGAACGGAGGTGTTCCGCAAAGCGGTCACCCAATCTGCATTTGGTCTCCCCAGTGTAGAGCAGACGGCATCATGAGCAGCGAATACAGTATACTAAATTGCAAGTACAAGTAGTAAATCGCTGTTTCACTTGGAAGGAGTGTTTGGGGCCCTGGACAGTGGGAAGGGTGGAGGTGAAAGGGCATGTGTTGCATCTCCTGCGCTTGCACGGGAAGATGCCGGGCGAAGGGGAAGGGGTGTTGGGGGTGATAGAGGAGTGGACCAGGGTGTCGCGAAGGGAGCGGTCCCTTTGGAATGCTGAAAGGGGAGGTGAGGGGAAGATGTGTTTTGGTGGTGGAATCACGCTGGAGATGGCGGAGGATGATCCGTTGAATGTGGAGGCTGGTGGGGTGAAAGGTGAGGACAAGGGGAACCCTATCGTGGTTCCGGGAGGGAGGGGAAGGGGTGAGAGCAGAAGTGCGAAAATAGAATGGACACGGTCAAGGGCCGTGTCAACCACAGTAGAGGGGAATCCTCGGTTGAGGAAAAAGGAAGACATGTCGGAAGCGCTAGTATGGAAGGTGGCATCGTCAGAGCAGATGAGACGGAGAAACTGGGAGAATGGAATAGAGTCCTTGCAGGAAGCGGGGTGGGAGGAAGTGTAGTTCAGGTAGCTGTGGGAGTCAGTGGGCTTGTAGTGAATGTTTGTCAATAGCCTATCCCCAGAGATGGAGACAGAGAAGTCGAGGAAGGGAAGAGTCGGAGATGGACCATGTGAAGGTGAGGGAAGGGTGGAAATTGGAAGCAAAGTGAATGAAATTTTCTAGTTCAGGGCGAGAGCAGGAAACGGCACCGATAGTTATCAAAATACCTGAAAAAGAGGTGAGGGAGGGGACCTGAGTAGGACTGGAAGAAACCATGTTCCACATATCCCACATATCCCACGAAAAGGCAGGCATAGCTAGGACCCATGCGGGTTCCCATAGCAACACCTTTAATTTGGATTTCTATTTCCAGCTTAGCTATTCTCCCGTCGTCTGCTACCCTCAGATTCCCATCCCCCGCCAAGCTAGTTTAAACCCTCCCCAACAGCACTAGCAAAACCCCCCGCAAGGATATTGTTCCCGTTGAGGTGCAACCCGTCTGGCTTGTAGAGGTCCCACCTCCCCCAGAAACTGTTCCAATTCCTCAGGAATCTAAAGCCCTCCCTCCTACACCATCTCTCCAGCCACGCCTTCATCTGCTCTATCTTCCTATTCTGTACTCACTAGCACGTGGCACTGGTAGTAATCCGGAGATTACTACCTTTTTTGAGGTCCTGCTTTTTAACCTCTTTCCTTCCCCCCCCCCCTCTCCGGCTCTCTCCTCCCCTCCCCCCCCCCCCCCCCCCTCCGGCTCTCTCTCCCTCCCCCCCCCTCCCCTCTCCCCCCCTCTCTGGCTCTTCCTCTCTCTCCCCCCGCTCCCCCACCCCCTCTCTGGCTCTCTCCCCCTCCCCTCTTCCCCCCCCCCCCCCCTCTCCGGCTCTCTCCCCTCTCCCCCCCTCTCCAGCTCTTCCCCCCCACCCCCTTTCTTTCTCTTTCTTTCCACTTAGTGCACAAAGGAAGATTTCACTCTCCTCATCCTCTCCCCCATTACTATAGAGATATCATAATCAAATATTTTCTCAACAATTGGCTACCACCTTGTTTTGGTCATTTCTTTCAACAAGCCTTCAAGGGGTGCACCTTAAAACTAAATATTGGACTTTTATTTCCATTTACAGTTTAGTCTAGTACAAATATATTCTGTTTGGTATGTACTGTTGGGTTTTGTAGTTGAAAGCTGGAAAGAAGTGAGGATCATCAGCATTTTTTAAATTTAAGAGGCATCTGAGACCCAAAATGAGAGAAAATGCTATAATATGGTCAGGTGAAATAAGCTTCTGAACTGTTTGTCTTAAGTCATCTGACACATCCAGTGCAAATACTGGTATTACTGTTTTAGGAATTAATTATCAATGTATTTATGCCTGAAGCACAGCTTGAATTGTAGTTATGGGTTAGTAAGTCATGGTTAAAAATTGAGCATCAATTTTTGCTGTGCATTTTAGTTTGTTTAATACTATCGTAACATGTAACTAACAAATAAATAATTAGTCAATTTTGTACTATTTCTACTTGTGTTCAGTCTTCAATTCTCTGCTCAGTAACATCTGCTTATCTTTCTGTCCTTTTTTCTTTGCACAATTTATCTGTCAGATTCCTTCTGTGGCCCTCCAGCCTATTCTAATGCTTCCCAGTTTAGAACTGAGCCCCCTGCTGTAGCTGGTCTATTTGCAGGTAGGTTTTACATTGTTGTTTGTTCTGAAAGTGCTGTTAGGTTGAGTCTTTTAAGTTTTGTTTCATTTGCATGTGAAATAGACCAAGGTGTCCAAAGATTTCAATAACTTGTTTTGAATAATTTACTACTTAATGTACAAAAATGTTTTAATTAAGTGCTGTCTTGGTACTTCAAGGAATATATCCCCACTCCCTAAATAAACATACCAGAACCCGCGCACATCCTGACTCTAGCAATACTGTCACATTTAGATGGAATACCAAACCTGGGACGTTACGTTTTATATGTTGCATTCAGCTGCTTAAAATGCTAGTCCTGTATGCTATTCAGTGTGTAAATCATCAACAAATTCTCCCACATTTTTAATCAAAACTTAGTCAGTTTGTGAATGTAATATGCTTTAAGAGTAAGATTAAACTGTGTTGTTGGACAGATCACTGTATAAATGTGAGTGGTAAAATAAAAAAAGGCCTGTCCTTACACTGAGAAAATACGCAAGTTCATACCCCTTCATTGATTTAACATGCCAAATTATATTCGCGGCGACAGTGGGGAGGTTTCTCCTGGCACCTAATTCTGCTTGGCACTTGCATAACTTGGGCATACTGCTCAGGTGATAGCCTTGTGAAAAATGGCAAAGGTAACGGTATCTTTTGATCATTAGGGCTTACACTACAATCTTATCAGGTTGTGTTGGTACCACAATGATATTTGTCATGTAACTGAAGCGCAAAATGACATTTGTGGAAAATTGCAAAGTGAACTTCCTGCATTTTTTTCTCTCAAGCAATTAATTCTAGACTGTTTCCAAGTTAATCTATAAAAGTGCTTTGGAATGTGCAAAGTTTTTGTAGCCAATGTGCCTTCAGTAACAACTTTAGGCAGAAAATGAAATGTATAGCTTAGGTGGAAATAGAACAATGGCTCCAATTAGTTGTCCATCCCTAACCTTCCCAAAAGAAAAAGACAGTGTTTGTGAAGTTGTTGAATGCCCTGTTTCTGCTGTAAATCAAGCAAATGACTTGAGTGATTCTGACCAATTAGATGACCGTGATGATAGTACTGCTTCGAGAAATTCCTATTTCTAAAATTGATTGGTAAGAATTTGGAATTTTCTTCCTTGAATTGATATTTGAAGTATTTTAGCTTTTAAGCATATAAAGTGATTAATCTTCCTGGCTACCTGGTGTAAAATCACTTCTTAAAATAACGAGTGTTGCATTGAGAGTTGCTCTCATTAACAGAATATTGCATTACATAGAATTTACAGCACAGAAACAAGCCATTCGGCCAAACTGGTCTGTGCCGGAGCTTATGCTTCACACGAGTCTCTTTTTTTCCTCCCCCTGCACACCGCCGCCGCCCCCTCCCCCCCCCACCCACCCACCCACCCGACATCATCTAACCTTATCTGCATATCTTCTATTGCTTTGTCCCTCATGTACTTATCTAGCTTCCTCTTAAAGGCATCTATACTATTCGCTTCAACTACTCCATGTGGTAGCAAGTTCCACATTCTAACCAAGCCGGCTGCCTTATTTAGACAGGTAGTGTGTAAATACAAAAACCCACAGTTTACTGACTGGTGGTATGAATCTGTGTCATGATATAAATTTAGCAATGGCATTGTAGGGGCTCCTGATGCTAACAATTCTTGCTTTTAAACATGGAGATACAGTTGTGCAATCTTACTTGCTGCACCAAGAGATTTCATATCTGTATCATCAACTTTACATTGGTAACTTTATTCTGGTATGAACTCTTTACTGGTAGTTGTAATGCTGAATTAAGCTGCATGCATACCGACCATCCAGATTTTGAGGGCGAGTCTGCATTAGTGGCCGAAAATCAATTTTCTTGCTGCTATTTGAAGTGATTCCAACTGCTCATATACTGTAGGTGGGAATTCTGGCAAAAATAGAAATTCCTTGCCCACAGCGTGCAGTGGCCAAAATAACTTCAAATAACAGCACGACTCGGGGAGGGAAAGGAAGAGGGGGAAAAGCTGGAAGCAGTGACTTGGGGAGGAGGCCAAGTGGGGCGCAGTCAGGAACAGTGCTTTATGGGGAGAAACGTGGTACGAAAGCAGGAGCGGCAGGGTGGGGAAATGAGATGAATGATGTGGAGAATGACTGACTGGGACTTTTACTTCAAAAAACACAAGATTTTGTTATAAGGAGTGCTTCTACAGTAAACATGTGAGTGAGCTGTTTCTACAGAAAGTACTGTTTAATGTTGGTTAGTGGTAGAAACAATGTAGCCAAGTGAAAATGGTCACTTAAAAATAGTAAATTTGGTTCATGCATTGAGGCAAAACTCTCTGTTCTGATTGGTATAAGAACAAGAGTGCTAAACCGAGTTGTGAAGTTCATTTTTGTTGTTGAATTATCTGCTCTAATATAGCCATGCTTCTTGTATTTTTAGGGTTCAATCCCTCACTTGCTACTCAGGCACCATCAGCAAGCCTTAATGTTGACTTCGAGTCTGTATTTGGGACTAAATCAACTTCCACAACTAATAGCATCATTGATTCTGGTGGTAAGGATAACTTCTTCATTACGTGGAGTGCCACAAACTTGTCAGATCTTGTATTTGTACATTAATGAGATTTATGTACTGTAATTGACATCTAATATTTGAATGTACAACACGACTTATATATTTCCCTCATTTGTTCAGCATCCACAACAAATAGGATTTGCTGCCATCCATGGAGGAGGAAGGGGGGGGGGGAAGGAAATTCTCACCCGGGGACCCTATCCTTAAGAAATTTGTACTTTTGCACTGTAGTTTTGATCTTCCCCAACTCCTTTCTGTATATAAGGCCTCATTCTCGACTGCACCCTTCGTTCTTTTGATCGAGCGGTGTTAAGGTTGGATTCTCTAGAACCCTTGTGAATGATGCAGTGAGACTCTCTCTCCCTCTCTCTCTATATAAACCACCTAGATTAGTGGAGTTTCAGCGAAAGTCTCTATAGCATTTAGCCTGGTATGGTCAGATATTACTGTATATACTCACTATTAGACTGGAATTGATGTCTCTATTTGTTGCTAAAAGGGGTGTCAAATTGTAACTAGTCTGCTGTAAAATGTTTAACCAATTGAGGCACATGCATATATATTAACAGGATAACTGGCTGATCTCACGATTAGGCCTGGGTATCTGTGCAAGAAGTACTGAACTTTTCAGAAACCCTGACTTGTCAAGCTGAAGATGATCTCGGCTAAAGTTGAAGTGGTTTGGAACATGCCTAATGGTCTTGCTTTTGAAGGATCCTGACTGAGTTACCCTTGTTAATAGAAGACTTGAAGTGGCTTTTGTTTACTTATTGGCTCTTTGCGTTCACTTGATACTTAATCAAGTTCAAGCATTCAGTTGAGCTTCTCCCTGTCTTCTGTTTGTGTTATTATTGCTTAGCTTCAGCGTTATACTACTCTGGCCTGTTCCCGAGTCCCCCTGCTACTACTGCTACCAGCCCATGGTTGAATCTTGCTTGCCAGTGCCATTGTCAACAGTATTTGAAGAAACAGTGAATTAAATTGCTCATTCTTATGACCATCAAATTGGTAATTACGGGAAACAGAAGGCTGATGCTAGTTTTCTAATAGCATTTGTTCATTGGGAAATTAAAATTTTGGTTAAAAATTAATTTTAAGTCATCAAAGTAGTTGTATGATGATGTGGCCAACTGGTGAATTTGTGTTCTCCTACAGTTGTAAGTATTGCAAAATATTTTGCAGGTAAATTTGTAATGCAGTTAAAATGAGTAGTGGTTTTTGTTCCATTGCTGCTTCCCAGTCTCCTTATAATCTGCTGTGGCTCCCAACTATCCTGCTGTACTACTACTTTCATATGATGGGAAAGCTTACAATGGGATTTCTAGTTTGGATGGCCTCCTGAGTGGATAAATGCAGTGCCTCCCACAACAGATCTCAGTGGGCAGGTTGATGTGATGTGTTCTATGGTCTGGGACTCCGGGCCACAGTCGCACTTCGAGTCGTCCCTCATCTTCCACTTGTGGAGCAGGTGGCCGCGTCGTCCATGCCCTGTGCAGATTTGGTTGAGTGCTGTCCACTGTCTTCGAGGGAGATCAAAGCCAGGGACCTCTGCTGTTGTCAGTTGGTTCTTTATGTTGCATGCGTCCCACAATTCTGTCCATCTGGATAGTGGGTTGATTTCAGCTGCATGAATATTGGCTGCTGTTTCCTTGAATGGCCGGCGCGATTTTAAGCGCTTTCGTGGTGGGTTTTTGAAGTCTTTGTGAATGTGAAGGTCGATGTTGTTTGTGATCTTTTCCATCTCATGCAGCATGGTAGTGTTGCGGCGAATGGCAGGCGGGTCAGTGTGGGACAGCATCGGGAGCCACTCAGTTGGAGTGGACTTAAGCGTCCCTGACACCATCCTCATGGCGGCATTTAGCTGCACATCCACGATCTTTGTGTGGTGGCTGCAGGACCAGGAGGCAGAGCCATATTCTGTAGCAGAGTAGATTAGGGCCACTGTTGCGGTGCGAAGTGTTCTGGCTGTGCTCCCCCATGACATTCTCTGATGCATTCTTCTCTCTCTCTAAACTATCTTTGAGCTGCTGTTGGGTCCAGCTTCCTGAACTCTGCAGTTGTGGCAGATTGGAAAAGATTGCTCCATAACTTGTGGCAAAAAGATGTTTACTCATTAGTGGATTTATGTCTGCACGTTCAAGAAGCCAAAACTAACGAAGTATAGTTTAAGTGCATGATTAGAAAATACATCAGGGCTGGGACTTCATCAGCTGCCTATGGCCCAGATGCTGTCGTTTGGATGTCCTAGCCCCTATTCAACATTTTAACCTGGTGCTGCTTGGATTTGTTGTGTTTTAAACATTTGGTGTGTTGCATTGTTTGTGTTGTCAGTGTTGGCTGCTTCTTGTCAAAGATTGCAGTTTGAAACAGGACTTTGTACGCACCAACAGAGTAGGGGAAAATGACCTGACCAAATATGGCAGTGTGTTTCTTAGTTGGTATTCCCAGGTGATTTCCCTTCTCTGCCACCATGGATGATGTGCATGTGCGCACGTGTAATATGTTCTTAAAGGCGCATGATTAATATACTTAAATTATTGACCATTTTGTTATCGAGCCTGTTCCCTCCATGCACGTGCACACACAGTGAAAATGAATCAGTTTTTTTGCAGGAACAGGAATTCTGCGGAACAATACAGTTGTTTGCATCCAGAGAACGTGACTTTCAGAAACTGCATTACTTTAGCAAGCCAGAGTAAAGGCATGGTAGAATTTGCTGCGGCAAAGTGCAAGTTGTATAATATCATAGTTAACTTTGGCTCAGAACTGATTACCTTAACAGCCAAGAAATTTTTTCCAATACCTTCAAAAGGAACTGTTTAAAGTGAAATCATGCTCCATTCTGATAGCTGCTGTCTACATTAATATGTTTGAAAATTGTGAATTAAAAAAATGGAGTTATTGTTGGGAACAAAATATTGAAAGTGTTCTTTGTATTAACTAGAAGCTAATTAGTGCCCTGAATTTCCATTTAATTAGTTCAGTGGCATTGGAGTTGAAATATTTATTGCCCCAGTGAATTAATAATGACACCATTCAGTTGCTGTATTCAAAAGCACAAAGATTTGGGGAATGTGGAAGAGGTAGAGTGTTTCTCACAGTCAGGGCTATTTATGCCTCTGTTTTATTTTTACATTGTACAGCAGTAAACTTGTGAAAGTTCTAGTGGCATATGTTGCAATTGTATCTAAACATCTCGGTTTGTATTTGACGTACTGCTCACAAAATTATTTAATCACCAGCCTTTTTGGCTAGTCTAGTTCTTTTCCTGCATGCAGCACTACTGGTCTATTCCTGCATGCTGCTGCACTGGGTTTTTACCAAGTATGGCTGAAAGAAGAAACATACTATTGGTTAATACTTTTTGGATCCTCTTTCAGTAGATATGTAATCAATAAATATGTAATGCTTTAATTGCATTTTGTGGCTTGTTTTATAAACATTACATTATTCTAATTTTTTTTTCCACCATCTATACGTATGGGTCCTTGGCTTTGCTTGGCATGCTTGAATGGGTGAGTTGGGATTTCAACATTTCAATCTTGATTGGTAAAATGTAAGTGTTGTGATGTCCCAGCAATATTTTGTTTTGTGGTGTTCTAATTGTAATGCATTACTGACCTCCAAAGACTTTGACGGATTAGGTGGACTCCTGAAACCAACTGTAGCTTTGCAGAGTCAGACTCAACCAACTTCAAAGCAGCAGCCAGGCAAGCTAGTAGGAGAGGATTTGGATTCTTCATTGGCTAACCTTGTAGGCAGTAAGTATTTTACTGATGTGCACAGTTATGTTTTTATCAATGTTTATTTCTTGAGTGCAGATTAAGTAACGGAAGTCAATTTCATGCATTGCAGACTTGGGAATCGGAAATGGATCTGCTAAAAAGTAGGTACCAATCCTTTATGCATGTTTGTCAAAGCAGCCAAGACCTTTTTATAGGCTCCCTTTTGAAGTAGCACTCTAGTGAATATGTAGAATATTTTGCAGTGCACAGGCGTGCGCACAAATGGGAAGAGGGAATCTCAAAACAACTTTTTGATTTGAAAAATGTTAATTAGCCCTAGCCCCTTTGGTACTTGGGTGATCATTGTATAATATATCTCTCGATAAGCGATCGCTAACACATTACTTGTAATTGTCAAGGTATTTGATATCTCTTTTTGAATGAAAAATTAACACTGACTTTAGAATGCCAAAGTGGTGATATAGCTGGATTACCATGTTTTAGTGACCTAAGTTTCAGTAGATTCTACAGGTTAACACTTTTGTGTTTGAATTTAACTATTGCAATGCTACATGAATTCATTTTTTGCTTACCTTGCGTGCTTTTTTCCACTTATCTTTGTTTCTAAATTTTCACTTGCTTGAATAGTAAATGCCAAGAAACAGAAATAAAAATGCACCTTAAAATTAATAAATAAAATGCAGAAATCTAGTCACTCTTTCAGTATATTTAAAATGTTATACCATTGTTCAGGGATGACTATACCTAGGAACTTTACCCAGTGGTTTTTAAAGCTGCTTTATCCTGGTGTGTATAATGTCCAAGAAACTGAATCAGAGTTATACAGCACAGAAAGAGGCCCATCGTGTCCGCGCCAGCCATCAAGCCATGTCTATTCTAATCCCATTTTCCAGCACTTGGTCCGTAGCCTTGTATGCTGTGGCGTTTCAAGTGCTCATCTAAATGCTTCTTGAATGTTGTGAGGGTTCCTGCCTCTACCACCCTTTCAGGCAGTGAGTTCCAGATTCCAACCACCCTCTGGGTGAAAAAGTTTTTCATCAAATCCCCTCTAAACCTCCTGCCCCTTACCTTGAAACTATGCCCCCTGGTTATTGACCCCTCTACTAAGGGGAAAAGTTCCTTTCTATCTACCCTATCTATACCCCTCATAATTTTGTACACCTCAATCAAGTCCCCCTTCAGCCTTCTCTGCTCTAAGGAAAACAACCCCAGCCTGTCCAGTCTCTCTTCATAGCTGAAACGCTCCAGCCCAGGTAACATCCTGATGAATCTCCTCTGCACCCTCTCCAATGCAATCACATCCTTCCTATAGTGTGGCGACCAGAACTGCACACAGTATTCCAGCTGTGGCCTAACTAGCGTTTTGTACAGCTCATTCATAACCTCTCTACTCTTGCCTTCATTAGACGAGGCATAGAATATAAGTATCCCATATGCCTTTTTAACCACCTTATCTACCTGTCCTGCTGCCTTCAGGGATCTATGTACATGCACACCAAGGTCCCTCTGATCCTCTGTCCTTCCTAGGGTCCTACCATTCATTGTGTATTCCCTTGCCTTGTTAGTCCTCCCAAATCACTTGACTCATCAAAACTCTTAATACTTGTTGAGTTGAATTTATATGACTGTCCTATTGCATTATGGGATTTGCTAAACATAAAAGTCAACAGGACTGTTTATATCACTCAAGCAAAGGCCTTTATGCTACCTTCGCAGTAGTTCATAAAATGTACCTATTTTGCATGCCAATCTGCATCAGTGGTCTTTATCGTTATGGCAGAACAATCTGTAGTTTAATATGATTATGAATGAGTTTGAAGACACCATGTTCAGCAAGATGCCACTAATCATAGCTGCATAGTCTGGCTTCATTTCAATTCTGCAACCACAATTTCTTTGCCTGAAATGGTCTATGACTTTTTATTGTCTGTTGTCTAGTTTGGTCTGTTGCATGATTGGCTCAATCAGTTAACAGTGTGAGAAATATGCATATTATAGGCATTGTGATCCCTGATAAATAATTACAGTGCAGAATCCTTGATTAATGTCCTTTGCCTAAGAAGTGATCTTCATTGGAACCAGCCTGGGGAAAGGAAATTGACTGGAGGAACCAACTGGCAACCAAAGCTTGCTCCTACTACTACCTGGAATCCTGCTACAATGGTAAGTTATGAATTATTACAGTAAGCCTCTGGGGGATTTTTCTGTGAGTAAGGAAAGGGTAGTTGGACTTTTTTATTACTGGCATGAGTTTTGTTAATGTATATACAAATTTGATTCCTGAAGAGAATAATTGCAGTGGCATTTGTGAAATGTCACTAAACAATTGAGAATAATTCACTACTGATTGCATCAAAATGCAAATCAACTTACGAAAGGTTAATATTCATAATTCTCAATGTGACCAGTTTAGTGTTTTGAAATGTTAGCCAGTTTTTGTTTGAATTCAAGAATATTCAGTTAATTTATTGTATATACTTTGGTTTCTAAAATTGAAAATTATAAAATGATGTATGCGCTAAATTTTTGCCTTTTTACAAACTGGTGATCTCATCAGCTTTATGCTTTGGTGGGTCCTTGTGGATTTCTGATGCAAACTCCCAGGAGATGTACCGTTGTTTTTCCTCCACTATACCAATCAAGTGGAAGCATTTTGCTTGCACAAGCCATTGCCCATGTTAGCAGGAACTTTGACTCCATTGCCTTGAAAAATATATAGATATAGAAAAATGATTTCTGTAATACAAGATACCTCTAAGACATAAACAGTAGCTACCTCTGCCATACTCTGGCGTTTTACACTGTCTAGATACAGATTTCTCACACTTTTACCTTTATTAGCTTACATTTTGTTTAAATCAGTAACAAATTACAGCTCAACAAGTGGGCACCACAGCAATCAACAAACAGGAATCCAAAACCACCAATTGTTTTAAGTTTTTTTATTAAAAAAAAACTACAAACCAACTATGTCAGCAATAACTGCCATTAAAAGAAAGAAGTCAAATTAATCCAATCTCAAAATATTTTTGTAAATGTTGGGCACGATTTTTTTTTTCAGTTAGCTGATAACACAAATCAAAAAGAATACAATTTCTAACGTAACACATCTAAAATGATAAATTTCCATAAACTTTCCCATAAAATTTCCATGGTCCTGATTGGAATTGTGCTAGATAAATACAAATTCTTCCTTTCAAAAAAAATTTGAGAAAGACAGACAGATAAACATCACAACAGTGCTCCAGACCCCAGACTACTTGTGACAAACAGCATGGGAAATCTACTAGTCATTTATAGTAAAATTGTAAATGTAAAAGCTGATGGAAAGCCCATTTTATCTGAAAGCAAAATGCATCCTTTATCAGCATGGTAAAATAGCCTCTCCTTTCTGAAGAGGTGGGGTTGATTGGAGATCGACAAAATGTGAGTACATTTTTTTTGTAGAAAAATTCTGCTGTTCACCATTTTTGCCAGCAAATTTGACTTAAATCAAATTATACACAAGTTCTATAAAATTTCCTGAAGTTTGTAGATGTGGAAATAAGTAATGTTAATCTGTGTTCTCTCAAATATGAGAATAGTAACCACCAGTGACTCTCATCATTAAAGGGTTCTCTATGTAATATTTTTTAGATTTGCTAAGTAAGTTCTGTTGTGTTTTGTGAATCATGTTTGGGAACTCAAAAGTACCTTGCGCAGTATTTTTGTGCTGGATGTATAGAACTACAGTTCAGAAGGCAAAGTCCTTCATGAACTCTACCAGATTATTTAACAGTTGATTTACTCTACTTTTCAAAAACATGTTCATCAGAGGCCAGGTTTAGCACCTTGTCCAAAATTTACATTAAGATCCTGCCAGCTTTTATGTTGTGATATCCAGAGACACTCCATACCCATTGTGGACATGAGTGAGACAGCACACCAACTAGGTCATGAGTAAGAGTGGCGATGTGTCACAGCCTGAATCAAATGAATGTTGTCTTTAACACTGGGTCAGGTGTCTAACCCACTAAGGACCATCTTCCCTGGGGGGAGGCAGGTAAGATAGATGAGCTGGGTTTCTTTGGGTCCAGATGACTCCAAGATGGAAGTTCCTGGTGATGGAAATTCCAATTCCTATCAACCCTCTGTGGTAGACTTGGTAATTGGTTATCTGAACCAGGCAGATTCACGATACTCCAGGACATTGGCGATAATTGACCAGCCACCTTGGCTAACTAATGGAACTTGGTAGACTTATCATTGAGGGCTTGGATCCTTCCCACTTGGCTACAGGTAACCCTTCAAGCCAGTGCCTTAATAGATAGTGATAAGCTGCATGGTTTTCGCTGTTTAACCTCCAGCAGTAGCCCTCAGCACACTAGAGAATCCCTTAGCAGTAGATATGCCAGCCTGCCCATAAGCTGCCTGGTCTTGGAAAAGTGGGTTGTGTCCATATGGGGAAAGGTTGTGGTCTCCATATTGAGCAAACAGAAACCATACAGGTGGGTGTAGATTTCTCAGTAACTTGATTTGCAGCCCCTTAACCATGGTGATGGGTTTCTCTATCTGTCACTCGACTAACCAGACATAAAATCAGTACTGCTTAGAAAGATCAAGAAAGGCTTGGAGATAAAGAGAGATGCAAAGATGACAAGAGTGTATAAGAGGGGCACAGAGGAGGAAGAAGACATTTTTATTTTTGTTTGTGAGCACTGTTCTGACAGATCATCAATAATCTTAACATTATAAAGGTAGTTTCTAAGACTAAATTCTTTCTAACTTGTGGATTTTTTTAAAGGATAAGTTCTATTCTTGTAAAACCAGTGTGTTGATTTGCCCTCTAAGATCATGAGCAATGTATTGACTAATTAATTGTCAAGAGCCCAGTCTAACTAAATGTTTTTGCATTATGCAATTGTTTCCTTTGAAAAGCAGAATGGCATGCATTTTCCTCAATACGTAAGTGAAATAAACCATTTTACCGTAAAGCTGGCATGCTGTTGCCAATCACTACTGAGTTGGAACTACTTGCAGCTGTTATGTTTTTCATCTGCTGTAATCTTGGTGTTCTGAACCTGCTGCCACCAGCTTCAATCTTAAATTCTACAAATTCACCCTTTGATGATGGCATGAAAACAGGTTTAAATCTGTTCAGTGAAGACTTCCATATATATGGAAGCTTTTTTCTTCTCTCCTACACTTTATTTTTCTTTCCCGTTCCCCCAGTTAGATTTAGTGTGTGTGTGGCTTCATGAATTTTTCATATGTGAAGAAACTGCCAAAGTAGCTATAATGCATGGATTGCACTTTCTTTTAAGTAGTCTATATTGGCAGTAGTCTGATACTGAATACTTACGGTTGCATCGGGCATTTGGTAAAGCCTATGCCAATTGTGGCTGATATACCTAAATATCAACTTTAGACCTCAGTTTAAAGAATGATCTGCCACAGGCATGTTTTCCAATTCTATTTATCTTTCGTTATGTTGAGACTGTATAGATTCACAATGTAGGTATCCATTTCCCTAGTGACTCCATTGCTAAACTAAGGAAAGCTTTCGAATTTGTTAAAATATTTTTATAGTTTTCATGGTAAATTGAAGCAGGTACCAGTTGCTAAAGGAATAATTTCATGTGATTTGTAAAATAAGTGATGAGCTGAAGGAGAACCAAACTGCAAGTATGAATACTGGGAAAATGCATTTACATTGCAACCAAGATTAAAGTAAAATAGATTGCCATGAATTTTTGCATATAGTTTTGCAAACTAATTATATATTTCATAAATACTGCATAAGCAATAGCCATGCCCTTTTAAAAGAAGATCTATGTTGGCAGGCTATTCAACATGAGGGGCATCCTAACCAAAACCAATCTTGCCCTCGCTGAACAGTCACAGTGCACGTTCCCGTCAGTGGATAACATTCAGGCTGGGAAAGCTGAGCTGAATTCCGTCCTCCTTAAAGCACAAACGCTGAAGCCAATTGTATTTTCTCCCTTGCCTCCCCAGTCTGAGATCACGTAATTCTACACAGAACTAAACCTGGGATCATCTTGGTCTGTACAGCTCAGTACCACTGTGGGTCGTTCATTTACCTACTGAACTATTGGGGCAATTTTGGTTTTTTTAAATGACCTGATCACTTCATAAAGCCTCTAGCGCAACCATTTTGGAATCCAGTTAGGCCATGCCATCATTTAGGTAGAATATTACCAAAGTAATCCCTATATACCAATACCTTGTGGAACTAAAGCCCTCACCAAAAAACTTAATTTACTGAATGGAAGATATATTTTCTACCACCGCTACAAGTACAGTACTGGTATCTCAGTCACTATACCCCATTTAACTTAAAAGTCATGCTTTCTTTCCTTGATTGTTTGCTTACCAATTGAGGCTAATCAGCCACTGTAAATGGCTATCAACATATAATTAACAGCTTGCAGTTACAAAGATGATATTTTAATCTGATGTATGATCTGCTTTATATTGATGTACTTTACCATTTATGTTCATATTGTTTCATGATAGACTGAGCTAATGTATTATCCGAGAACCATTTTTTTCAGTGTCACAGGTGGCAGTTCAGTTTCAGCAGGCAAGATTCCTTCCAGTGAGATTAGCCTGCCCTGCAATAGCTGGCCCATCAGCTAAAGTGCTACCTTGCACTCGCCCACAGATCCACTCTTAAAATTTAAAAGGATGTAGTATTCTTAATGGATTAATATTTTTTGATGGATTAATTTTTTTTGTTGGAATATGTGGGGAAGAAGGAATGGCTGTGAAATTGACCCAAATGGTTGTTGGATTTTATCTTGCTCTCTTATAAAGCACAAACTGCAAAGCACCTTGGGGAAAAAATTCAGTTCGTTGCACCTTAAGAGGGCGCTAATGGGGCGCAAAGCAACTAGCGCCCGGGCATGGCGATGTTTGCGCCGCTCGCGAAATTAACTAGACATTTTGCAGTGGCGCTGAACACTACCGCCACGATCTCCTGCGCCGGCAGATCGTGACGTCAATCGAGTGCGCAACGCCCCGGAGTGGATACCGAGTGGCGCCCCCTGCCTTACCGCCTGCCGCTAGCAATGACAGGTTGAGGGGAGCGTTTTGCAGTCAGGAAGGGACTGGGGGAGCGCTATTTAAAGGCGACTGCTTCCTGCCTTTTTTTGTTGGTGACATTTTTGAACCACGCATTCTGAGAGAGTGAGAGAGAGACTTCTGGAGAGATTCAACGCTGTGTGAAGGAGTTTTGGGTACTGAGCAGCACTTTGCAGGTTCATTTTGATTTGCCCTTCCTTGTATCGATTTAGAAGAGACTGTGAGGGTTGCACTCTGAGCTCTTTCCCTGGTTCTCTCCATGGTTCTTTCCAGCAGATTTGATGTACAGGTCTCTTCCAGGCCGAGATTCAAGGCTGCAATGAGCAGGATGTGGATGGAAAGCAAGATCAACCCACCCCTTTAAGAACTGGCTGGCGCCATTGTCTGTGTTCCATTGCTGACTGACATCACATGAGCTTCGCCAGCGCTCTGAGTTAGCGCCTTGCTCCTCGGCCTTTGCGCCTTAAGACAGATGTGTAGCGCCTGATTTAGCGCTCCAATCACCTTCAGGGGCGATAAAAGTCAAGTTTGCAGTCGGAGGCGATAATTAGCGCCAGGCGCTAATCTTTGAGCCCGGCCGATAATTGCGCCCCAAACGGGGCGATACTGAATTTTTCCCCCCTTATCTTTAAAAGATGGCAAATGAAAACTTTTGCATTATTTTCAGGATTAGTTTAAGAATAGACACAACTATCATTAACTCATTTATCCTGTTTTAACTATTTTTGGGCCCCCAAATATTTTGGTTAAATGAAGTTTTGCTTTTTATTTGTGGAAAAAGTGGATCCTACAGCAAATAAGTGCTAAGTGTAAATGTTCTGATGAATTCTTTAAGTTACAAGAACCATATTTGTGTCATATAACTCTGTTTGACAGCATCTAAAATGAAAATCTAGAATCTGCATTTGGTATGAACAGTTTGTCCATCAAATGGTTAAGCTTCATTGTTTTCCTAAAAGTAATTGTGGGCCATTAATCTTAGTCACTGACATTGAGAAGAATCTATATCTAATTGTGATAAGATTTTGCAAATGACCATTCAAGAATTGTTATACTTTTCCTGAAAGTATAAAGGGCTGTTATCCAAACAGGAAAACATGCTGCAATGCTGAATCTTAAAGTGTTCGTGCTGCATGATACTCCATGTGTGTGGATGTTGGGTGAGGATAGAACAGGGCTCAACTGTGATGCCCTTGTGGTTGAATAACCTAACACTTGTTTTTGAGGCCACTTGGATGAGGTATCAGAGGATGACTGACATCTGTAGAACTGTACCTCAGCAAGGAGTCAGTGTTTTCAAAGGAAGGGAGAAAGTAAGTAAGGGGGAACTTGCTATGACTATCAAAGTTTAGTTGTCACTTGTTTTTATGTGCCACTTGACATTCATTTATGTTATGTTGAATGAATGGGACTGAATATTAGTTACCAACCTTTTTGGTAATTTTTGAATATAATTAAGTTTCTATATTTAAAGCTCTTTGTTTTTTTGCCTTGGTGCATCTACTCAGCCTTTCTTGCAGAGCTGCTGTTTTCAGACAAGCTTTGGCACAACACCACAGCTACCTAACATTTTACTTAGCGCAGGACTATTGTATACTTTACAGATTTCAATTTCTTCTTTCTAATTATAATTGGTTTTGGAAGTAGGTTTGTTGCCTTATCTCAAGTTTATTCCATTGGACTTCTCCCAAATTGTTTTTTTGTTAAGTTGCTGCTTGAACAGACATTCTTCCTTAAACAATCTGAGGATTACCATTCTCTGTTAACTAGCTGGGGGAATATTTAACTGATATTCCCCATACACTGTTTCCTATTTCCATGCTCAGCCCAGAATTTGATTGAGCTGGCCTCAGTGTGCTAGTGCAGTAGAGGAACTGGGCTGCTTTTGGAGATTCTGGGTGGTGTTGAGCAGTAGTTAGCCTTTCCAAAAGGTGTTGCGACCTGTCAATGTGATCAGAAAAACAATTGGATTCTGGCTGTTTGAGTTTGATATTGCTGTTGTATTGATAGTACTGTGTGCATGTGAATCTTGAGTGAGGACAAAATTAGGCTTGGGTGATGCCCCTGTGGTCAAATAACCTATGCAGACTCATTAGTGTAGGAGAACCTCCTGTACAAAATGAAAAAGTGCATGGTACAGCAGTGAACTGTAAGCACACTATTGCATCTTTTACTCTGCCTGATCCAGAAGCTGGATGAGGAAGAGGCAGAGACAGAATCTGCTGGGTTGAGTTGTGCCTTAACCATGTTTTTAAAGAGCACCTCAGGATGGATGATGGTATGTTAATTACTAAAGGAGTGGCTGTGTGGTCCATGGTGATGAAAGGGACTGGATAGAAAATAAAGGAATTTAAAAAAAGAGATTTCCTAACCAGTTTAATTGGAAGTATCTGCTACATCTGGACATTTGGACATCTCTGTATATGTGCCAGTTTAATTTGAGATGGAGCAGCCAGAAAAGGGGAAATGATGACTTGGAAAAAGTGACCTGCGTCCTCACACATCAAAGAAACGGCTGGAGCAATTCCAGATGTTAACTATATAGTTCTCCATTTTACAAGGAAAGAGTTATGGTGCGAATAGATCTAAAAACCAAAATGGTGGTATTAAAGGTTTAACTTCCTGGGGCACCACTAGTATAGGAGAGGTTATTAGACAAAAGCAAATAGGTTACTGGTTGTTTTGCTGTAACCAATGAGTACTTAGTTGACACAATCTTAATCTTAGGAAACAAATTGCTCCATTTGGGGAAAAAAATGTATACATCACTGGGTAAGGGGTGGTGTAGCGCAGTGTGGAACATGGGTTTACAAATGTAATTTACTAAGGCACTGTATACCCAATCTGAGGTGTGGGGATGTTGCCAGGTGCAGCCCAGTTGCTTCCTGCTGTAATCCTTTGAGTCTAAAAACTCGGGACACAGGTTTTAGTCTCTTTATTCTTCAGTAGTAGTCCACAGACTAACTTAACAGCATGTGCTTATATACACAGCAGAGATAATGTTGAGTAGATGCAACTAGTTAGATAATTTATTTTGTAATGGCTGCACAATTAGGTTGCTCCATTATTATTGCATATCCACCAACACTTGGCACAGGAAGGATAACAAATAATATTCTTTGCGCTGCTCTTATTCACAGAAACCTAAAAATGACATAGGCAAAGTTCTGGAAGCCTGTCTTGGTCATGGTTTGTGCCATGGAGAGGCCAGCAAGGCACGATGATGATTTGGAAAATGTTAGCTGTGCCCTTGCATCGAAATAAAAGGAAACAGCAAATTTGACCCTTGTAGGAATTTTTTCACCAATCAGACTTTCTATGAAGAGCAAACATTTCATAAGCTTAAAAAAAAAAGTTTTTCTTATCTGCCCTATAATTGAATTCTAGTAAAATAGCAAGCACCTTAAATGATTAACACATTATTCAAAGTAAAATGCCCTTTTACATTAATGACAGATGGTTATGGATAATTTTCTTGATTGTTACTTGACCATCTATTAAAATATTTTTTTTAAATTGCTACAACATATATGCAATAGCTAATACTGAAGAATTTATTGCACCATATTGTATGGATCAACTTAGTGTTGGTGAATTGCTGATAAGAATCTAGATTCTTGCAACCCACTTCCCTTGGAAAACGCTGGCTTTTTTATGGGGATATCATTGCTATGAATGCAGATTTTTCTGTAGTCCTGTATGGCTCTCTTATTCTGCCTTTTTTAAAAAAAAAAGTGAAAATACAATTCAAGAAATTTGTAGAGAATCATTTTTGCAAGTTCAAATGATGTGTTTTGAAATATAAAATGATAACTTCCATACTCTAGTATGATTAACCCAAATATAGTAGTAGTATTATAATGCTTTGGATTTGTTCATCCATTATTTTGCTTACAAGATAAGTGACTACACTTCCCAATAATTCATCATTTGTGAACTGCTTTGATATGTTTCTGGGAGGTGTGAGGAAGTGCTACATTAATATAAGTTCTTACTCTCTCTACACTCTGGTATTTAGGAAATGTGACATTACTTGACCAGGTAGTTACATGACACCTTACATTACCAAGCTGATTGGAGACTTTTGTTTGAATTTTTTATTGTAGTAGTGATTAATTATAAATGCTATTTTGCTATCATATGTTCAAATGATTCTGTCTCAGGCTCCTCCCATAATGGCTTACCCAGCAACAACACCGACAGCAGTGATGGGATATGGCATGGTAAGTGTTTCAAACAGCATGAAATCTAAACTGAAGAATTATATTTCCTACTGGAGAATTAGTAAGAATCCCCTCATAGCACAGACATTATTAATGTTTGCAAAATGTAAAAATGTATCCAGCATTCTTTACTTTATCTCCATGTAACTCAGTTCACCAATGGAATGCTATTAATATTGGGTTGTAACTCACCTCCCACTCCATATATAAAAGGTACCTCTTCAGGTGATCTTAGTTCTTTCTCATCTTCGGATGTTCCTCCAACTTGCCCACGTTGGTCAAAAAAAATTCAATGATGATTGCATTGCAAAAGTATTCTCACCTGATTTTGACTACTGTTCCAAGTAGCACAGTATTTCAAGTGAAAGATGTTTGTCTTCTGCTATCATGGCCAAATCATTAACCTTATGCCATGTGAGTTCTCAAAGAGCTTGCTTGCAGATGTCCCATCTTTTCCAAAAGGTCCACCCTCGCCCTCATGAGAAAATTAGTGGTATATCAAGACCCATTTCATGCAACTTGCAACATGCTGTTGGGATACAGGGATTATTTTTTTATCCTGTCAGACGTAGTTACAATAGGTTCATGTTAGCATACTGATTCAGTAAGTTTTATAATAATTGTAGTGGAGTATTGTCAACTGTGGAGTGCTGAATTCAAGAGGTTGGAGACCATATGATGGATTACTAAATGGGTGAATACAAAAAGTGAAGCTTTCCCAATTTCAAAAGCAATTAAAAAAATTCAGTGTGCTTTGTGCATTTTATTGTAATATTTAAGCTATAAACAGTGTGTTTTAAATGCTGAATTTAAGTAATTTTCATATCTGTTGTAGGGAAAAAATCTGCTTACTTGAAATGATTTTTCATGGGTTTTTTTTTTCTTCCCTAGCCACCTCCAATGGGAACTATGCCTATGATGACGCAACCAACAATGATGTACACCCAGCCAGTCATGAGACCATCAAACCCTTTCAGTTCTGTACCTGGTGCACAGGTATTTTAACTTATTTTTAAGATGTCTTATGGGGATTGAAATATTTTTGAAATTTTGCACGATTTAAAGAGAGTGAACAGATAAAAGAACTGTTTTGTAATATATTCTGTAGGAATGCTGTGATGCTTGCATTTGAGTTTGTCTTAAAGTCACAGTGACAGTTTAAAATGCCAATGAAAGTATTTGTATGACTGAGCCATGTTACTTCTATTAATGAGTTGACACAATTTAAAACCAGCTGCAGCATTGCATATTTTTTTTGCAATTGACCATTAATTAGCAATTCATACTTTGTCATTGGTTGACAGTGACTGGATAAGTCAAATTCCATTTTTAGTGCATGGGGTTCTGGGATTTTTATCTCTGAGGATCACATTCCACAATTCCGTGTATTTTTCCATGAAAGTAGAAAACCAGAGACTATTGTATGCTTCAGTTTATGTTGTGTAATATGAGAAATCTTTGTACTTGGTGCTTTTTCACAGCAAATTGGAAAAAACTCACTTTCACTTGTATTTAAGCTGAGAATGTATGTTTTCGGAAGGGGTGGGGGGGAGGGGGCAGGTAAGTGGAAGAAGACTATCTGCAATTTTCCAATCAGCAATTTCTCACTCACTCCAAGTCTTGGCCTGATGCACGCCAAATCTTGTGTATCTGACCCTGGATAGTCTAACTGCTTTACTACTTGACAGGACCTGGGACTCTGCTACCATTAAGTGTAGCTAAGAACATTTTAAAGTCAATTTTTATTGCCAGTTTAAAAACCTGGCTTTTTAAGGTGTTTTTCAGTTTTTAATTTTAGTATCAAAAACCAGAAGAGAATCGGCGGGGCGGGGGGCGGGGGGGGGGGAAAGCAGGTAAATTTGGAGAAAATCAGTTTTTATTTGGTAAATCACTAAAGCTCCAGAAAACAATTAACAGACTAACAAAAAGGCACAGCTAAACTAAATGCAAAAGCAGTCCATTTCCAGACCTCCCTTTTGGCCACAAGAAAGTATGTGATTGTAGGGTGTGTGATTTCCTATACCCCTACCCTCACAACTCAAGTCAATTGGGGTGGGGGGAGTTGGGAAATTCCTCTTCTACCCTGAAGCAAATCAAAAATGAATTCCAGCAGACCAGTACCATGTGACACATTGCCCAATATCCCACCTACTCCATATCAGCCACAGCCAGTACTTCATCCAGCTCCCTTCGACCGCTTGCAGCGAATCCACGCTCACTACGTGAACTGGGAACTTGGAGGCTGAAAGCTTTACCATCAGTGGTGGTGCAGAGATGGGCAGGACACACAGGAGGCTGGACTCAATGGAAAAGAGCATTCTGGAGGTGATATAAGGTTGAAGAAGATTGCAGAAATTGGGTGGGTGAGGTCAGGGAGGTATTTATTGACAAGGATGAAGACTTTAAATATAATCTATTGCACAATAGGGAGCCAGTGTAGATCAGTAAGGATGGGTGGCAGTAGTGGCCTTGGTGATGGATGGGATTGATTATATTAACTGTGCTGTGCTGATCCTCCTCCGTTTCATTCCCATTAACACTCTTTAAGGTACTAAGCTCTTCCCTGACTGTCCTCTCGCAGTTATGGTGCTAAAAGAATTTCTTCTGTTCCTTCCTTTCTGACTTTCTTTTTGATCCATTTTTGAGTCTATGCTTGCTGCTCTTAGGTATGTATAATTGTAGCTGCTCATTAAACAGCATTAATTGACCAAGGTACTGATTGTTATTCCTTTCCCTGTGGCATGCCTGAGACTGGGAACTTGTGTCCTGCTATTTATGTTGTAGCAGAACAGGATGTTAATGTGCCACAGTAAATGAGTCACCAATGTTTTCAAAAAGTTTGTGGCAGAAACACTTGTGTAAAAATTATTATTTTGTGCCAATTTCCTTCCCTTTTTTTCCTCTTTGTAATTGTTTAAATACATCAACTCCTGATGTGTACAGTTCTGTTGGTGCCCGTCACCCTCCATTAGCTTGTCCAAACCGTCTTCATGTGGGAACCTGCACAGTGAGTTATTTAATGATAGACAGTGTCACGGCAAATCCCAGTCATGGGCACTTTCCAACAAGAGCCACAGGATTACAATCAGGAGTAGAAACCCTGATTTTTTTTTTTTCCCCTTTGCGACGAGTAACCCTACTGCCATCCTGGTTGATATCAAGCTTATTCTGCACAGACCAGGGATTGAACCTGAGACTTTCTGTTCTGTATGGCTCAGTTATACATGGCCTTTATCAACCGAGACACTGGTGGAGCCTGGTAATTGCATTTAAGATCCCTGTATTTTGCTTTGTACTATTATAGATGTAAGCTGGTAATGGTCTTGCTCACATCAGTGTATTGTGCATTGTTGAGTTTTTGTTTCTCAGTTGGTTTATGTTAAATTTGCCCAATCTCACAGTTGAAAACCGTTGACAAGAACAGACTAGGTGAAATTGGCCTCATTTTTGTTGTTTCTGGGGCAGCTTCTAAGCTTAGCTGTGTATCACCATTTATACAGTATGGCTGAGATTACTATGTCAGAAAGTGCCATTGTCTAGTGCTGCCTGTTCAAACTCCAGTAACATACTACTGGTACTGGCATGCAGACATGGACTAATGGTTTCAGGGTTAAAATTGTTTTCTTCTGCCTAAGTGAGCCCAACCGTATTTCTCGCCTACAGATTAGCAGTCTGCTTTCTCAAGTTTGGTCTATAATGCTCTGTACAAGTGGTGTTTTATGACATGTGATTTTGGAAATCAGTTTTGACATTGTTCCATATTTTGGGGTAAAATCCCACACAGAATCCTGTGTAAGAATGTTACAACAGTGTGGTCACAGTCCAGCAGCTGCTGTAGAAAGCTATAAAGCATACTAGTGTAGGGGTAAATTTATTCAGGATCTTAGTTTGACCATGAATTGAAATGCTATTCCCAATAAAGCAGTATTGTGTTGCACAAAGTAATGCTTATATTTGAAGTCCATTCAATAGTCACACAACGATTAATAACAAGACACAGCAATAGATTGTTAGGTGTTCTAGGTTTAAGATTTGAATTGTACATTGACTTGCATAAAATTTAGGAAACTGAGTTTTAGGATCTTAATTAGCATACAGGTTTTGCTTAAATGAGATGGCCTTTTTATGTCAATACATCTACATGTTTGTTGCTGAGTTAGGGATTCTAGTTAGTGTTGCTGGCGTTTTATAGCAATTTACTAAATGTGACATAACTGAACAGTGGTGATGGGCATTTTAGGTTTCCCATTGTGGTAGATGCAGCTTTAATCCTGCATTTCTCCAGACAGAGAGTGCCCAAGCTCTGCGGGGCTTTGTGTGGCAAGAAACACAGTTTGCTTAATTAGTGGGGTTAAATGTGTAACGTAATTTATAAATGGTGAATCCAGCAATTGATAATGAGCCAGTGATGCATCGTGCTAGTGCACTAAACGAGTTGCACCAGAAATTGTAGACATGGGTTTGTCTTGAAATTTGCAAACATTTCTTCAGTCAAGTTTTTTTTTCTCCAAAGATTGAAATATAAAATAAAGAATTTAAAATGATCAATTGGCCTGTAAAATTAATTCCCTTCATAGACCACATACAATTTGCACTGCCATGGATCTTGTCCAAAATGCTCAATGTTCTGAGAACAAACTGCAGATTAAAAGCTGCAAGAAGAAAAGCTCTAAAAATGTCTTCCTCAATCCTGGAAAGTAAGCAACTGAAGATTTTGTTACAATGTTACAATGCACACTATTCACATGATCATTTACATTCCACGATGGCAAATCTATAGTCCCACCAGCATAGGAACCATTGTGTTCTGTGGAATATTTGATTGCTGTGACCCACCTCCTCTTCCTTGATCCCATTCCCACTAAACTGCTGATCACTCAGCTTCCCTTCCTGGCCCCCATGTTAGATGGTATTCTAAATAGTTCCCCCTCCTCGGTTATTATCTCCCTCCCTTTCAGAACAGCCATTATCACCAATTGCCCTTGACCCCTCTGTCCTTGTAAACTATTGCCCCATCTGCAACCTCCCTTTCTTCGAAAGTCCTTGAATATGTTGTTTCCCAAATCTGTGCCATCTTTTGCACAACTTCACGTTTGAATCTCTCTCCCTGATCCTGCCCTAATCAGTCACAAATGACGTCCTCTGTGATCATGGTGCATTTCCCCTTCCCATCCTCATCAACCTCTCTGCAGCCTTTGACGTGTTCAACCACACCATACTCCTTCAATGCCTCTCCTCTGTTATCCAGCTCAGTGGGACTGCACATTTGCCTATCAAACCATAGCCAGAGCATCTCCAAAAATGGCTTCTTTCCTTCCCCCCCACCCCGCACTGTCGCCTCAGGAGTCCCCCAAGGATCTATTCTTGGCTCGTATTTGACCCTGAGATGATCATCCCATATTTGCTCCATCACACAGACTGCCTGCTTCCACCTCCATAGCATTGCCCACTTCCATCCATGTCTCAGCCCATCTGAAAATCTCTGACGTCGTCACCTTTAAACTCGACTGTTCCAATGCTCTCCTGGCTGACCCCCCATGACCTGTAAAGTTCAGCTCATCCAAAACTCTGCTGCCCACTCTTTGGCTCAGCATCCATTTTTGTCTCATAATGCCTCTGTGAAGCTCTTTGGGACTTTTTCTATGTTAAAGGTGCTATATAAAAATACAAGTTGTTGTCGCTTTGGTCTATTCGTATTCCCTTCAAAACCATTCTTAAAAAGAGTTAATCAATGTAGTATTAATTGCTTTTGCTCGGAATCTTCCGCGTAACTTTCCTACTTTATTTTCTTCCTCCTGCACCACATACAACATTGTCCAGTCAGGAAGGTGGGCAGCAGCTCATCTTTTTCTCTGGTGTATCTCTTCAATTTTATTTTCCCATTATCCCACTTAATGACTTTCCTGACCTGGTACATTAAGGTGCTGTTTAAATGCCTTTCCCCCTCTTGGAAAATCTGATTTAGAAAAGTAAATTATGGACTTCAAATCTATCAAAAATTAAACAGTTCATTCATTTCAAACAGCCAAATGCTAAATTGTAAGTTGGTACTGGTACTTGTTTGATGACCAAGTTTAGGAATGAAACTTTGTATTGTATCTATTTTGCAACAATATTTTGATTGTAAAAACTAGCTACTTCTGTGCTAACACCTTTTGCTTAAATTACAAATAATTCTGCTTAAAAGTTAGTTCTTAGCAGCTAAAACCTTTTTCTTAAACTGCAAAATGATTTTTAAAAATTAATCTGTATAGCTATACTTGCACAAAATTGAATCCTTGCAAAATGTTGCTGTCATTGCTAAAATGTCAGCCAATTTCTGCATTGCTGTCACTGAATTCCTGTGTTCTATTCTTCGCATTTTCTGCTTTCACTTTCTTTCTTCGCTTTCTGAAATAGTTGTCTACAGCCTCAAGTCCTTCTAGTCAAAGTCCTCCTAGAGCTCCTGGAAAGGATCCGTTTGCAGAGCTCTCTCTCAAGGACTTCTTGTAGAACAGACAAGGTATTCACGGTGTAATACGTGTGTGTATGTTTGTCTATGCTATGTTGAGCAAAGTTCAGAATGGTCCCGAAAACCATCAAACAAGGCCAGCTACATTAGCATTGCTGTTAAAGTTTGCTGAAGTATTTGGTTATCCTGCGAAAGTGTGCCAAAACAGTACTGTTACTGCATGGATATCGTGGCGTAGTTGTACTTTGTAGAAATTTGTGATGTCGTTAGTTTACTTTTATGTATGGTGTGTGTATGCACTGATTCGCATGCAACCTTTTCTTTTGTGGAGATAATAACTCGACAAACCAATTCTGACATAAAATGGGTCCTGTTGGTCAATTTAAACGTAGGTTTATGTTTAATTTTCCACTGTAGAAGTTACTGTCCTGTAACCTGAAAAAGCTTCAAATGCATCTTAGAAAATTGTACAAAAGGTTTTCAAATGCACATAATAGCATCTATTGATGCAGTGGTGTCTCGATTAATCTATAGAACGATTAACAGAGAAAGTTTATAACTGGGACTCGGACAGTTGTTCATCCAGAAATAGGTCCGTAATGCAGTTCACCTTTTTTTTAAAATGACTAAAGTTCTTGCTATTATATTCTTATGTTGGGCACACCTTTTATTCTCCCCTTTCACAAATTGCCTGTAGAACTGTATTCTACACTGGTCAACGTAGATATGAATACCTGGTTCAGAATATTATCTGTAAAAACTGACTTGTAATTGAAAACTTGATTTTGATTGAGAAAATTGTGTGTTTAGGATGGACTGTAATTTGATTTTTAAGGAAACATAAAGGTAATTTTTTACTGTACATAAATCTTGTTTGCCTAATGGATCTCATTACCTGAAACTCTTAAGCTATTTTCTGTTTTGTCTTTTTTCCAGTTGCAGTTTATGTAATGGCATCAAATGGATCCATTCTGAGAAGATAAGTGCTAAGCAGCAAATTTTATTCTTCATGCAAAATACTCGCTGTTTATGAAACTATCTTCCATAAGGATGACCTCCAGTATGGATAATAAACAAAATGGCAGAATGACCAAGATGGAAGGTTTATTGGAAAGCAAATGTTGATATATAAACTTCAGCAGCAGATGGAAAGGCTTTATTTTGATGATCGGGTGATGACTGATTCAATCATGATTTTAAACTGTTCCAACCAATAATGCTCTACAGTACAGCGACGAATTATGTTCTCATGCTGAGTGAAACTTTTATTGATTTAGAAATGACGGCTTGAAGAACGAGTGAGATTTGCGACTATATATGATCAGAGCTGCTGGATTGTAAATTATCAGGATTTGGTGAGGTATTCTTTGAAAAGCAGCAGTAAATTATGTAAACTTTTGTATGTTCACCAAGCAACTGTTTTTCTTTCACCTTCACAAAATAATCATGCTAAAATTATTAATTTAGAATTTTACTTTTTATTCAAGTTTGCAGTAGACATTCCTTGTGTACTATGTATTTATTTATGACCGTCAGATTAAGTAACAATATTGCATCAGATGCTTCCTGTGAGGATTAATATGGATGTGCATGGTTCATCAGTTGGATGAAAACATGAGTTTGAATGAAAAATGCAGTTAATTGAAAGATGGAGCACTAAATATTCTACAAATCAGTTTACTTATCCCTAGTACAATTATTTGTAGGCAGAATCACAATCTTACGTTTATATGGGATTTAGAATGAATAATGTATTAATCAATGTAGTTAATTCTGTGCCTAGGATTTTGCAAGGGAACAGTTATTGACTCGCAAAGCACTACATTTGTATTTTGGCATTAGCATAAATGGGAATGCCCTTTTATTGCTCTATGCTCAGCATGTCATTATTTTACATCCAAGTTTTATGCTGCCTTTCCTGACTAGAATGTAAAGAATTGCCTTCAGTTCACAAAGATCCTCTACCTCCATAGAACTCCAAATCATATGCAGATCTCAGAACACTAGAAATATTTGTTTAAAGGTCCACACATGGTGTCTTCACTGGTTGGTTCTGAGAAGACTTGTTTACACAAAGTTGGATATGAGGGAATAGTTTCTGTGTAGAATTTTTTTTTAAAGTAAAGCAAGATAAAGAATAACACGATAAAGCGCTGTTGACCGGTGCTTCATTGTATATAACATAAACTCTGTCCACATCAGTGGTGTGAAGGATAGTTTGAGCTTAAGGCAATTCAGTACACGAACTTCGCAAAATTTTGCTGCATTGTCTTTGCAGAATATATTTTGTTTAAAAGAAAAATGTATGTTGGGAGAAAATTGGTGGATTTTCAAATAAAGAGCAGCTTTCACTGAAATGTTGTTACCAGCTAGGACCAAGTTATATCTCTCTTGATTCCAAAAGATCCTGTGCATGGATATAACAACTCTGCATTATTTAATAAAATAATTAAGCTGTTGTAGGTAAGCTGTTATGTCAACTCAATCTTTTTGAATATTGGAAAGGCTTTGCTACCAGAAATGATATTTTTGTTCATTTGTACAATTATTTAAAATGTTTGTCTCTTTCAAAGAGATAATCAAAGCTGTACAGGATTTATCAGAAAATATGGATATCAATAATATCAAAAAAGTTTCTTTGTAGTGGAATGCTTTTTAGAGCCCAGTCTTATTTGCTGCAAAAAGCATACTCCATCAGAGGTCAGTTGATATTGATTGACTTTTGAAATGGGAAAAAAAACCAAAAGTTCAGTTGCAGTAAACCTTTCAACATAAAATTGCTGCTGTCTTAACATTGGTTCAGACAGTTGTACAAAGATTTTGCATTCTTTATCTTGTGATTTCTGGGAGTATCTTGGGAGTACTCCTGCTCCAGGACAGTTGGCAGGATGTGAACCTTTCACAGGGTAGGTCATGTCTGACTAATCTAGCTGAATTTTTTGAGGTGGTCACTAACATGGGAGTGTCTATGAATGTTCCAGAAGGAATTTGATAAGGTTCCGCGCAAGAGATTATTAGCAAAAATGAGAGCGCACGGAATTGATGGTAACCCTGTGACGTGAGTTGGTAATTGGCTGGGAGGTAGGAGAGACAGAGTAGGAATAAAGGGAATGTTCTCTGATTGGCAGGATGTGATGTTCCCCGGGGATCTATACTGAGGCCTTGCCTTTTCACCACATGTATTAATGACTTGGATGAAGGAATAGAGTGTTGTATATCCAAGTTTGCAAATGACTCCAGGTTAGGAGGCACAGTAAGTTGTATAGATGGGAGCAGGACATTACAATGGGACATAGACAGACTGAGAGTGGGCAAAACTATGGCATATGGAGTTCAATGTGGAGAAGTGTGAGGTCATTCATTTTGGATCCAAGCAAGACAAATTGGAATATTTTCTTAATGGTGAGAGACTAATAGCAGTTGAGGAGGAACCATGTGCACAGATCATTAAATGCTAGTACACAGATACAAAAAGTAATAAATAAGGCAAATGGAGTGTTGGCCTTTAACTCAAAAAGGGTTGGAATTCAAAAGGGAGGAAGTTGTGCTTCAGTTGTACTGAGCCTTCGTCAGAACTCTTATCTAGAGTGCTGTGTTCAGTTTTGAGCACCGAAACTCATGAAAGATATACTGACCTTGGAGGGAGTCCAGTGCAGATACCCCAGAATGGTACCAGGGCTTAGTGTTAAATTGAGGACAAGTTGCACAAACTTGGCTTGTATTCCCTTAAGTTAAGATGGTTTAGGGGTTATCTAATCAATGTGTTTAAAATGCTAAAGGGATTCTATAGGGTAGATAGAGAAACTATTTTCTCTGGTGGGGGACTCCAGAACAAGATGGCATGAGTTTAAAATTAGAGCTAAACCATTTAGGAGTGAAATCAGGAAGCACTTTTTCCACACAAACTTGGTTGAAATCTGAAATTCTCTCGCCCGAAATGCTGTGAATGCTGGGTCAATTAAAATTTTCAAGACTGAGTTCGATAGATATTTATTAGGTAAGATTATCAAGGATATGGAGCAAAGGTGAGTAAATGGAGCTAATGTCCAGATCAGCCATGATCTAACAGAATGGCGGAACAGGCTCAAGAGGCTGAATGGCCTACTCCTGTTTTTATGTTCCTATAGTCCATGCTGCTCCCTCCCAGGGTACAAAACCCTTTATTTCCCTCCCCTCTTCTCACTACTAACTGCAGGCTAATGGCCTGCTTCCAGACAATTATCAATATTGCTTTGACCACAGAGATTGGAAGTGTGCAAGAGTGGCTCATTGACAATTCTGCTTTATTAAATTTTCTTTTTTATGATTCAAGCTGAGGTTGGAAACTGTGAGTGAACATTTCCTAAAAGTATAATGAAGTGAGTCATTTGGTGGACAGCTAAAATTTGATGCTTTGTATGTGATAGTACTGGTGTCTACTGATTTGACGTTAGTTTTACTATTCTTTACAACTGAACATATTGGTGATCGGATCGTTACCATAAGATTTTTTTTCTTTGAATATACCTTTACTTCACCACCCATTATTCCCTGGCCAAGAGCATGAATAGAAGATATGCCACTTTGCAATCAGTCACAAAGCAACGAGAGACTTCTTGGCAGGGCAAGGGAAAGAGATCAGTGTGTTCTTTCTGGGGTAGTGTCTTCCCTCCATTTGGTACTTCCACTAGTAGTCCAGTAATAATATCCTTTGCCTTCCAAATTTCAGTGCTGCTTATTATTGCTCGTCAACTAATTTCATATATGTGGGCGTGACTGTGTATGGTAAATGAATTATGATATTAATCGAGTGGAACTTAAGATTGAAAAATTCCAAAATTTTCTATATCTGAATCACCGTATGTTGACAAAACTAGTGCATAAAATTCTACTTGCGAAATCTTGCCTTGTTACAAATTTCAAAAACACATGATCTGACTGATCAATTTGAGATTGTCAGTAGAAAAGTGAAGTTAGTGGTGTTCTGGGCTCAGTACCAGGCAGATGAAATATTTGAGTGAATGCAGTCTTTCTCCTGTTCCCTGATCCTCCACCCCGCCTCCCCCCTCCCCCCGCCCGCCCCAATCCCGTAATCAGTTTGTCATTAGTTTCTTGTATCTCAATATTTTCAATTTAGACAGCAGCATCTCTCTACTTTCCCAACATCCCAGCTGACAATGTGTGTGGAGGATTGAAGCTGCAAACATGCCATTAGGTCTCTTGCAAAAACACAGTTTAACTGGAAGATGAAAATACTTTGTGTTTGAATATAATTAGCTCTGCTGTCTGCAAAGCCACCAAACAAGGGCCCACCTTGACTGCCTGATTCAGTGTAGAAATGAACATAAACATATTAGTCAAATAATTTGTTAGGGTTTTGAAGTGTCTTAAATTCTGAATATTTGCTCAAAATTTAAACCATAGTCTGATGACTTCATTTTCATAAACAGTGCTAGGCTAAATGGTATACAGAATAAGCAGCAACTTTCGTGTGTATGGAAAGATCATTTGGTAACAGTCAAGTTTGACTGCCTGTTTAGAGTTGCCATCTTCGTTGTAATGCCTGTGGCTACTTGACATATTACCTCATTTATCAAACTCGCTAAGGAGGAAAATGGAGGTACCATCAGCACTAGAATGTATTGCATACAACTTGCTGGTTTTGGTGTAAATGATTCAATAACTTAAGCATTTGTAGACTGTTCTTTTACAAATGTATTTAATCCATGATACAGCAGAAATTATACCTTAAACCAATTTTTTCAGTATGGTGGTAATTAAATTCACAACTTTGACCATAACATGTTGGCAGCTAATTGAACAAAATTGTGAAATAAAAACAGAAAATGCTGGAAATACTCAGCAGGTCAGGCAACATCAGTGCAGAGAGAAACAGAGTTGATGTTTCAGGTTGATGGCCTTTTGTCAGAATGTTAAAAGAAGCAGCATCTGGCTATTGAAAACTGCTTGCTGCAAAGAAGGTATTGAGTGGCTGGCATTTATAAAGCATACATGTTCATATTTTAATATAAATTTATTTGAGAACGATGTATGTGTTTGAACAGGATCAGCATCTTTTCTCCCCTGCTTCAGAGGAAGTGACTCATGCTTGGGTGTATGATTCCCTGAGGGTTGGCATCTTTTTAGTATCTTGTTCAAACGGTCATTCTTTGCGTATGAGCAAAGCACAAGTTTTGACAGACGACTCAAACATGGGGCATCATTTCCAAGCCTAAACCTGCTCTCTTCTGACGTCCATACAAATGTATTTCCAGCAGAGGTCACTAAATTACAATCGTGCAGAATTGTACTTCCTCCCCAGACATCAGAGGCTAAAATTGGGAGAGTACTTTGAACAATTAGTACTTGGCCTCTCCACCCACAGATGTTCATTCCCTTGAATGATACGGTCTTGGACAATAATGAGTATTAGATTCTTCTAATTCTATATAAAGAGCCTTTCTGTTCTGTAGATTGACACTAATATGAGATACTTTTCCATAAACAAAGTGGAGGGATAGTAAGAGCAGAAGCTTGAGCACTTCACCTGGATGTGCCAGAAATAAAACATTTGTCAGCATATCCTGCTGACTTCTAGTGAAATTATTTCGATATTCACTGTATCCTTACTCCTATGTGCATACAAGAACAATTCTGATCCAAGTTGGCAGTGCAACATTGCGTGTGCTCTTTTGCTCCCCACCCCCTCAGCATACTACAAATGGAAAAAATTCCAAGTATCTTGCCTTTAAATGAGAGCACAATATTAATTCTTTGGGATGCTTCTGTGAGAGAGATTATAATATGCTATATAAATAGCTTTGCTGCCTATTTTTTTTTTAAGTATCCACTTGAAGTATTGCTGTGTCCTTGCTCTTCTATGCTGCCATAAAGAGGAATTCCCATAGTATGGGAGCAGTGCACCATATACCTTATGGCAATGTCTACTACAAAGTGTTTCTCACATATCCTTCGAAGTGGAAATAGTTTAGCATGCACTGGGTTTGGATTATTGCCTTAATATTTCTCACTGTATCCATTAACCATTTTGAATTGTACACTAAAATTCTTATCTTTGAATATAAATAATGCATTGTAATTGATATTTGGATGCAGATTTCTCATACTTTTGCATCACCTTGTGGATTTTTTTCAAAAATAAAGCCAGTTATGTTTCATAAGACCTGTGGTGTAAATGAAATGTTTGAAAGTCCTGAGCTCAAAGTTTTGTGCAAGAAGTTGAGATGTTTAACAGGGCGAATATGCTGCTGTTATCACCCAATATTTTATTCTGGATACTGCTTGTAATTTTAAGAAAACCGGAATCCAGAATGAGGAAACATCATTTAACCTATCAAGATCGGTGCTATCCTTCGGCTCTCGTATGTTTATTGTAATTTATTGCATATAATTCAATAGAAGTCTTGGTGTGCTTTTTTTTTTAAGTAACTGTCCTTATTTCTCTGACAGCTGAACTGCAATGCCTAATTCTGCTTTTGTTTGCTGTTTAAATTTAAACTAATTTGATTTAATTCTGATCTTTTATTAAATAAAAGTGAAGGCAGCTATTGATGAGATGCTATAACACCTGATACAGAACAATAAACCTTGTGTTTTGGTCTAAATATGTCAATACTGGAGCACCAACTCGGATTCACAAAATGTGAAGAGTTCCCAAGTCTTTATAAAGACTGAATCAAGTTCTGAAAATACTTCTGCCAGCTTATTTTGTGGGGAGAAATTGGTTAATAGTTTTTGAAGTGATAGTTTTTTTGCCAGCTGCACTTGAGGCTGGATGAAATTTGAGTTACATGTCAGTTTGTTAAAAAATAAACGATTAAATATAACTTTCTATAACAATTTAAAAGAAAAAATGGATTAATTGTAAAAATAGTGGATACTTTCATGCCTGCTGACATTGAAGCAGGCAGTCTTCAGGTGAGGGCCTCGACAGTGAGATACCAGTGCCCCAGAACAACACTGCCACACAAGTCACTGGCTTCAGGAAGGAGAAAGAATAGCTAACAACTTTGTATTTTAATGCATGGGTTTCCTCTTTGTGATATATAAATGTGTATTAAATATACAAAATGGCTTGTATAAAAGCAGCTTAATCCTGAAGCTCTAAAGCCTCCACTAATATACTTACCTTTTTATGTTTTCAGTATTGGAACTGAATTGCAATATGACTTCTTTTATATCAAATGTGCACTATTTAATCTTGGTACAGAAAATCAGTACCTTTTAACCCTGTACATTTTTACAAATTTGTTACCCATCGCAGTGATTTTGTTCTAAAATCACAACTGTTTAATCTGTACTGATTTTAACAGCCTGTAGAAAATTGCCTGTACTGTTGTAGCCTCACTGATGTTGAAATGAGATGTTTTGGTTACTACCTTGAAATTACTTTGTACTTGCGATGCAGCTGAGGTGGAAGGTGCTTAAGCCAGTAGCGATCTTCACAGATTCAAAGCACTTAACAAGAGAAGGACAATTATTTATAAGATCCAAGTAATTAGGTTTCTGATTAATATTTCATTTCGGTTACAAAACAGACTGATTCATATATGTAAATTCAAAAATTACAGCATTCACCACCTGTAGGTAATCAATCGCAAGGCCAGATCACCCCATCAGGTAGAGTTCTCCTGACTATTTAACCTACCAGAGGCTCTTGAGTTTGATCTTGGAGGCTGCTGGAAGTAGTGAAAGAATCGAGAACCTTGAAGACTGCTACACACACTGACTGCTTGTAGCTAACTCTTGTTGAGTTTTAGGTAATGACACTGGAAGAGTTCCACAAGCAAGAGAAGTCATATGTGTGGAGCTTTGTCATGAGTATCCTAATAGATCTTTTTGCATCAGTACAAAATTTTGAGGTACAGCTGCAGTAGTTCTTGTATTTCTGGTTCGGATATGGAGATCTGGCTTGAATCCCTAGTATTAAGAATTGGGATCTGCCACAAATACCTACTTGGGTTCATTGGTGTCGGGTACTCCTTTTAAGAAGTCTGGTCTTTTTTTTCTTTTTGGGGTGAGGCTCACTTGGGGACCAAAAAGGAGATTTTCTTGTGGAGGCAGAGGGCATGGCTGAGGTACTAAATGAGTACTTTGCATCTGACTTCACTAGAGAAGAGGATGCTGCCAATGTAGCAGTAAAGGAGGAGGCAATAGCGATATTGGACAGGATAAAAATAGGTAAAGAAGATATTCTTAAAGGTTGGCAGTCCTCAAAGTAGAAAAGTTACCTGGTCTGGTTGAGTTGCATCCTAGATTACTGAGGAAAGTAAGGGTGGAGATAGAGACTCTGGCCACAATGTTTCAATCCTCCTAGGATATGGAGGTGGTGCCAGAAGTCTGGAGGATTGCAAATGTTACACTGCAGTTTTTTTTAAAAAGGGGAGAGGGATGAACCTGGCAATTACAGACCAGTCAGCTTAATGTCAGTGGTGGGGAAACTTGTAGAGACTATAATCCAGAACAAAATTAACTAATATTTGGAAAAGTATGGGTTAATAAATGAAAGTCAGTAAGGATTTCTTAACGGAAAATCGTGTTTGGTTGATGAGTGTAGTGCGGTTGACATGTATATGGACTTCCAAAAGCCATTTGACAAAGTACCACATAATAGACATGTTTGCAAAATTAAGGCCCATGGGATTAAAAGGACAGCAGTGGTACCATGGATACCAAACTGGCTAAGAGAAAGCAGAGAGTAGTGGTGAATGGTTGGTTGTTTTTCACTGGAGGGAAGTATACACTAGTGTTCCCCGGGGGTGGGTATTGGGACCAATACACTCTTTGATATGTTAATAACCTGTACTTGGTATACAGAACATCATTTCAAAGTTTGCAGATTTTTTATTTTTTTTTATTAGTTTATGGGATCAGGGCGTCACTGGCAATGCCAGCATTTATTGCCCATCCCTAGTTGCCCTTGAGAAGGTGGTGGTGAGCCGCCGCCTTGAACCGCTGCAGTCCATGTGGTGATGGTACTCCCATAGTGCTGTTAGGTGGGGAGTTCCAGGATTTTGACCCAGCGACGATGAAGGATCGGCGATATACTTCTAAGTCAGGATGGTGTGTGACTTGGAGGGGAACTTGGAGGTGGTGGTGGTCTCATGTGCCTGCTGCCCTTGTCTTTCTAGGTGGAAGAGGTCATGGGTTTGGGAGGTGCTGCCGAAGAAGCCTTGGCGAGTTGCTGCAGTGCATCTTGTAGATGGTACACACTGCAGCCATGGTACGCTGGTGGTGGAGGGAGTGAATGTTTAAGGTGGTGGATGGGATGCCAATCAAGCGGGCTGCTTTGTCCTGGATGGTGTTGAGCTTCTTGAGTGTTGTTGGAGCTGCACTCATCCAGGCAAGTGGAGAGTATTCCATCACACTCCTGACTTGTGCCTTGTAGATGGTGGAAAGGCTTTGGGGAGTCAGGAGGTGAGACACTCGCCGCAGAATACCTAGCCTCTGACCTGCTCTTGTTGCCACAGTATTTGCGTACGCCCCAACACTGGAAGCCACAGACGAGATCAAAGAGGAATTCTACTCCAGCCTCGAACAATCCCTGTCCCGAGTCCCAACGGGCGACAAGCTGATCCTCCTTGGCGACTTTAACACCAGAGTTGGAAAGGACACAAAGCTCTGGGGAGGTGTGATCGGCAGAGAGGGGGTAGGGAAAGCCAACTCCAACGGTACCCTCCTCCTGACGAAATGCTTAGAACATGGCCTTGTCATAACCAACACTTTGTTCCGGCGGAGACAAGTTACAAGGCTTCATGGCAGCACCCTCGCTCCAAGCACTGGCATCTGCTGGACTACGTCATCGTCCGAGCAAGGGACCGCAAGGACATCCGCATCACCCCCGCCAAGACGGGAGCTGACGACTGCTGGACAGACCACCGTCTAATCTGCTCTGTCATCTCCATCAATGTAGCCCCAAAACAGCGGCGGCAACAGAAACAATGCCGCAGGAAAATCAACACTGGAGCACACAAAGATCCCGCTAAGAAAGCCCTATTCAGCCTGCGCCTCACAAGCAACCTGACGACTCCCAGTGATGCAGAGACAGTGTGTCCACAGCGCCTGGTCTGCACTTAAGGCCTCCATAATCAGCACCTGTGTAGAGACGAGGAAACACCAAGACTGGTTCGACAAGAATGACCAGGAGATCCAGGAGCTAATAAGCCGCAAACGCAAGGCATTCCTGACCTGGAAACACCAACACAACTCGAGAGCAAGAAAGCAGCTCGACAAACACCTGAAGGCCGAGGTCCAACAAAAAACTCGCGACCTAAAGAACAGGTGGTGGGTGGAGAAAGCGCAGGAGATCCAGCAGCTAGCCGACAACCACGATGTGTGTGGATTCTTTAGCGCAGTCAAGACCGCCTACGGCCCAAGCACCCAAGGTCCTACCCCACTGCGGGCCAAGGACAAGGAGGCAGTCAGTGCCCGCTGGAAGGAGCACTTCGAAGATCTCCTTAACCGAGATTCTGTCTTCGACACGAGTGTCCTCAACTCCATCCCGCAGCATGCTACCTGCCACCATCTCAGCACAACCCCAGCCCAGCATGAGGTTGAAAAAGCCATCCGACAACTGAAGAACAACAAGGCCTCAGGAGCAAATGGAATCCTTGCCGAGGCACTAAAACATGGCGGAGCAGCACTACTGGTGAAAATTCATGAATTCATTTCTCTTATCTGGAAGGAGGAGAGCATGCCAGGGGATCTCAGAGACACCGTAATTGTGACCATCTTCAAGAAAGGTGACAAGTCCGATTGCGGTAATTACAGAAGAGTTTCCCTGCTGTCTGCCACACGGAAAGTCATCGCAAGAATCCTCCTCAATCGCCTTCTCCCAGTGGCTAAAGAGCTCCTCCCAGAGTCCACTGCGGATTCCGCCCACTAAGGGGCACAATGGACATGATCTTCACCGCGCGCCAATTACAAGAGAAATGCAGGGAACAGCACCAACCGCTAAACATGGCCGCCTTTGACCTCACAAAGGCCTTTGACACTGTCAACCGTTAGGGATTATGGAGTGTCCTCAAATTCGGCTGCCCTCAAGTTTGTCACCATCCTCCGCCTGTTTCACTGCGACATGCAAGCAGTGATCCTGACCAACGGTTCCACCACAGACCCAATTCATGTACGGACCGGGGTCAAGCAAGGCTGTATCATCGCACCAATGCTCTTCTCGATCTTCCTTGCGGCAATGCTCCATCTCACCCTCAGTAAGCTCCCCGCTGGAGTGGAGCTAATTTACAGAACAAACGGGGAAACTGTTCAACCTCCGTCGCCTCCAGTCCAGATCCAAGGTCGTCCCTTCCTCTGTCGTCGAATTACAGTATGCAGACGACGCTTGCGTCTGCGCTCACTCGGAGGTCGAACTCCAAACCATCGTTAACACCTTCACCGAAGCGTACGAGAGCATATGCCTTACACTAAACCTCCATAAGACAAAGGTCCTCTACCAACCTGCCCCCGCCACACAGTACTGCCCCACCGATTATCAAAATCCATGACAAGGCTTTGGACAACGTGGACCACTTTCCATACCTCGGGAGCCTACTGTCAACAAGGGCAGACGTCAATGACTAAGTCCAACACCGCCTTCAGTGTGCCAGTGCAGCCTTCGGTCACCTGAGGGAGAGAGTGTTTGAAGACCAGGACCTCAAACCCGGCACCAAGCTCATGGTCTACAGAGCAATAGTAATACCCGCCCTCCTGTATGCCTCCGAGACATGGACCATGTACAGCAGGCACCTCAAAGCACTGGAGAGGTACCACCAACGCTGCCTCCGCAAGATCCTGCAAATCCATTGGCAGGATAGGCGCACCAACATCAGTGTTCTTGCTCGGGCCAGCATCGAAGCTTTGACCACGCTCGATCAGCTCCAATGGACGGGTCACATCGTCCGCATGCCAGATACGAGACTCCCAAAACAAGCGCTCTACTCGGAGTTCCAGGTGGGTAGAGGAAACGCTTCAAGGACACCCTCAACATCCCCACCGACACCTGGGAATCCCTGGACCAAGACCGTACAAAGTCGAGGGGAAGCATCCGGGAAGGTGCCAAATACCTCGAGTCTCTTCGCCGGGAGCAAGCTGAAGCCAAGTGCAAACAGCGGAAGGAGCACACGTCAACCTTAGCACACCACCCACCCGCCCCTGCAACCAACGTCTGCCCCACCTGTGACAGTGACTGTAGGTCCCGCATTGGACTCATCAGTCACCTGAGAACTCATTTTTAATGTGGAAGCAAGTCATCTTCGGTTCCGAGGGTCTGCCTAAGAAGATTTGTGGCTGGTCCAGTTATGTTTCTGGTTAATGGTGACCCCCAAGATGTTGATAGTGGGGGATTCGGCGATGGTAATGCCATTGAATGTCAAGGGGAGGTGGTTAGACTCTTGCTTGTTGGAGATAGTCATTGCCTGGCACTTAAGTGGCAGGTAACATTCGCGCCACACATCAGCCCAAACCTGAATGTCATTCAGGTCTTGTTGCATGCGGGCATGGACTGCTTCATATTCTAAGGAGTTGCGAATGGCACTGAACACTGCCGTCATCGGCGAACATCCCCATTTCTGACCTTATTTTGGAGGGAAGGTCATTGAGGAAGCAGCTGAAGATGGTTGGGCCTAGGACAATGCCCTAAGGAATTCCTGCAGCGATGTCCTGGGGCTGTGATGATTGACCTCCAACCACCACATCCATCTTCCTTTTGTGCTAGGTATGATTCCAGCCAGTGGAGAGTCCCCCCCCACCCACCCTGATTCCCATTGATTTCAATTTTACTGGGGCTCCTTGATGTCACACTCGGTCAAATGCTGCCTTGATGTCAAGGGCAGTCACTCTGGAATTCAGCTCCTTTGTCCATGTTTGGACCAAGGCTGTAATGAGGTCTGGAGCCGAGTGGTCTTGGCGGAATCCAAACTGGGCATCAGTGAGTAGGTTATTGGTGAGCAAGTGCCGCCTGACAGCACTGTCGATGACCCCTTCCATCACTTTGCTGATGATTGAGAGTAGACTGATGGGGCGGTAATTAGCTGGATTGGATTTGTTCTGCTTTTTGTGGACAGGACATGCAGTTCTCCACATTGTCGGATAGATGCCAATGTTGTAGCTGTACTGGAATAACTTGGCTAGAGGCACGGCTAGTTCTGGAGTACAAGTCTTCAGTACAAAAGCCGGGATGTTGTCGGGGCCCATAGCCTTTGCTGTATCTAGTGCGCTCAGCCGCTTCTTGATATCACATGGATTGAATCGAATTGGCTGAAGACTGACTTCTGTGATGGTGGGGACCTCTGGAGGAGGCTGATCTGGATCATCCACTCAGCACTTCTGGCTCAAGATGGTTGCAAACGCTTCAGCCTTGTCTTTTACATTATTGACAAATGAATTTCAACATCGATAAATGTGAGGTTTTTACATTTTGGTATGAAGAATAGGGAGGTCACTTATTACTTGGAGGGTGCAAGTCTCGTTGGGGTAGAGGAGCAAAGGCATCTGTGTACAAATCACCTAAAAGTAGCGACACAGGTTAACGAGGCCTTAGAAATAAACCTTGGTGCTTTTTTTTTAGAGGGATAGAATTGAGAAGTAGTGAAATTATGCTAAACTTGTATTGAACCTTGGTTAGACCAGACTTGGAGTATGGTGTACAGTTCTGGTTGGCATATTATAAAAAGGATATAGAGGCACTGGAGAGGGTGCAGAGAAGATTTACTGGGATGATACTAGAAATGCGAGGGTATAGATATCAGGAAAGGATGAACAAGCTGGGCCTTTCTCCTCTTGAAAAAAGAAGACTGAGGGGTGACTTAATAGAGGTCTTTAAAATCATGAAAGGCTTTGATATGAGTAGATACAGAGTGTGTTTCCACTTGTGGGGAAGAGCATAACCAGAGGCCATCAATATGAGATAGTCACCAAGAAATCAAATAGGGAATTTCAAATAGGGAATTCAGAAGAAAATTCTTTAGCCAGAGAGTGGTGAGAATGTGGAACTCGCTACCACAGGGAGTGGTTGAAGGGAATAGTATAGATGCATTTAAGGGGAGGCTGGACAAGCATATGAGGGAGAGGGAATAGAGGTTATGCTGATAGTTAGATGAGGAAAGACTGGAGGAGGCTCAAGTGGAGCATAAACGCCGGCATGGACTAGTTGGGCCGAATGGCCTGTTTCTGTGCCGTATATCCGATGTAAATCTTTATAAAACATTAGTAAGGCTCAGCTGGAGTATTGTTCAATTCTGGGCACCACACTTTAGGAAGGATGTCAAGGCCTTGGAGAAGGTGCAAAAGAGATTTACTGGAATGGTACTGGGGATGAGGGACTTCAATCATGTGGAGAGACTGGAGAAGCTGCGTTGTTCTCCTTCGAGCATAGAAGGTTAAGAGGAGATTTGATCGCGGTGTTCCAGTGGCGGAAGAGTCGGTAAACCGAGGACACAGATTTAAGGTGATTGGCAAAAAAAAGAGGCAACATGAAACTTTTTTTTACATAGAGTTGTGATCTGGAATTATGTTCTTAATTCATTTCCTGAAAGGGTGGTGGAAGCAGATTCAATCGTAACTTTCAAAAGAGAATTGGATAAAGATTTGAAGGGTGATGGGGAAAGATTGGGATTAATTGGATAGCTCTACCAAAGAGCTAGCACAGGCACGATGGGCCGAATGACCTCCTGTATCATTCTGATTCTTTTTCAAGATGGCTCCTGGGCTGGCTAAGCTTCTCTCCTCTGCAACTCTATCCATTGCCACCCGTTCTCCCCAATCTCCTCTTTTCCTCTGCTTAAGATCTTCTGGCATTTTAGAGCAAACTACAAGTTCAAGGTACACTTTTATAAAGTTACCTGTGCAGAGCCCACGGCCCATCCCCTGACCCTGCTTGTTCTTCGTTTTCACTGCTTCTTTCAACGGCTGGAAATCTGCTCAAATTTGACTTCCAACTCCTGGATTCCTTTGCCATCAGGACTATGCTGCTGTGACTCTACTCTGCTACTCAGTTGTTTCAAGGTGACTTTTCTATCCCACAGTCCATCCCCCCCCCCCCCCACCTGATGAGCTTCTGGCTGTACTTCAGTGCATTGTAGGTTTCTCAACTTTATTTTGCTGCTGTGTGGGTCCTGGGCAGAAATCCATTTCCCACTATTTCTGGAGCTTATAGTGATCTTTAACATTGCTGCTGTATTCTACAGCAACTGTATACTGGGCCATCTCGATTCTGGTATCTAGCCTGCTCCTGCATCCTCTGTTTTCTCCGTTGCTGGGAATTTTTCACTCTACGCTGATTGCGTCTCATCCGTTCCTGCTTGTCCCATCCTGTCCTGGATTGTTTTCCGCTGATGCCGAATGACCGTTGCTCTGCTCCATTCCGCCTGCTTCCCACTGTCACTGACTCCATTCATCCCTCTGCTGATATACAGGATCCATTCGTGTATACTACTAATCACTGAAGCTACTGCCCACCTCTGCTGGATCTATGCTGGCTCATGTTCGATTCTCCACGCCTCCCTGGCTCTCCATTTTCTACGGGAAAACCTCTAGCAATGCGCCCAGATACTCTGCCACTCCTGAACTCACTTGCTCTCCACATGTCTCCAAACCTAGACATTAGTTCGTCAATCTCCAAGCTGACTCTACCCTGTCTGTCAACTTCATTCCACCATGGGATCTCTGACTTTTAACTTTGGGCTCACTCTCTTACTACCTTCTCCCTATTCTTTGTTTAAAACCAGGACCTATCTTAATCTTTGCCATGCCAATGCAACCTAAATGTTCTGTATCCACTTATGCGCACAATTTGGCTGCTGCTCCAGACACAAGCCCATTAATTCCATATTACTTTCTCTTTCTGCCCCTCTTGAGTCCTACTCTTCTGTCTCTTCCCCTTCCTGTTATCCAGCCATGCCACCTTTTATTTCTCTCCTCTCTGGTATTTCCACACCCCCCTCCCCCTCCACAATTGCTACCCCAACTTTTCATTGTTCCTCTACCTTGCCTCCTATTGTCCTGCTGCCGTCCCAGGCTTGACACACTCTTAGATAAGCCCACAGCTTCCTTCTGTGCCTCCCTCAGCATTCTCTTAAGGACCCATCGAGTCACTCTACTGTGCCTCCTTACATGAAGCTACCCCAAACGCTCCATCCTCCTCTCTCGGAACTTGCATGCCTGCTGGGGCTATTCTGGCTAACCTCCTTTCCGCCCCGTTCACCCCTCCCACCACTGACCATGGATTCTACAAGTGGATTAACAATCACTGCCCTTCTCCGCATCTCCCTTCAGAATGTTAGTTCACTTGAGAACAAGGCGCTTTTCTTCCATGATCTTATTGTGGACAACTGTGTCGAAGCGGCCTTGACAGAAACTTGGTTTTCCCTGACTGAAGCCTCCCCGCCTTGGCTATATCTTCCACCACCTGTCATGCCCAAACCGCCATGGTGGCTGTGTGGCCCTTATCACCAAATGTCAGCTTGGTCTGTCTCCCTTTTTGAGCACCACCCCTCTTGCCTCTTTTAAAATCCTTATTCTCAAGCCCCACTCCAAGTTTCTTACCAAGATATCCTCCTTTGGCCTCTGCATCGAGTAACTTCCACCTCCATTTCAATTCACCTTTCCCTCTTTCCTCTGAGTTCCTTGTCCTCCCTTAACCTCCGTATAAAATCTCCTACACATTGACTGTCACCCCCTTGACCTTGCCATGTCACGTGACCTCTTCTCATTGTCTCAATCACCAATAAGGCTATCTGATCACTTCCTTGTATCCCCTCACTCGCATCCCCTTCCAACCCCACTTCCTTCTGCGTTGGCACCTGGAAAAAAACTCCCAAGTCACACTGGCACTTTCAACTGTCTGGACTTTGACTCTCCATTGCCATGATACTTCTGCAGCTGTCAATCACAATTTTGCCTCCGCCTTTGATGCCCTTGTCCCTAGAAAAACCGTTATTCCCTCCCACTCTGGTTGCTCCTCCTGATACGGTCCCCATTTCACTCCCTAAAATCGAAGGGGCGCACAACTGGCTTAGCTATTCATCGCCAGATCTGGCTGGACCACATCAAGTACTATCATGCCCTGGTCGCCTCTGCCAAAGCTGCTCAATACACCAGGATCTTATTGGAATGCAAAAATAATCCCCGGCTTCTTTTCTCCATTACCAACCATCTCCTTAAACCACTCTCCCGTCCCCTCCACCCTCATCTCCAAGTGCAAGAAGCTCATGGACTTCTTTGCCACTAAGATTGAGACCATCCATTCAGCTGCCTCTGCCGGATCCCTCCCTGCCCTAGTCCTGAACCGACATCTTTCTCTAGTTTCTCGTTTATCTCCCCTCATGCCCACTCCAAGCTCATCTTGTCCATGAAACATACCTATTGCTCCCTTGGTCCCATTCCCACTAAACTGCTGATCACCCAACCTCCCTTCCTAGCCCTCATGTTGCTGATATTTTAAATGGTTCCCTTTCCTCAGGTAGTATCCCTCTCCCTTCTAAAATCTGCTGTTATCATTCCCCTCCTCCCGTCCTTGCAAACTGCCGCCCCATCTCCAATCTGCCTTTCCTCCCAAGTCTTTGAACATGTTGCCGCCTCCCAAATCCAAACCCCTCGAATCAGGTTTCCACCCCTGCCATAGCACTGAAGTGACTCTAATCAAAGTCACAAATTACATTCTCTGACTGTGACCGTTGTGCACTATCCGTCCTCATCCTTCGGGACCTCTCTAGTCTTTGACACTGTTCAACATCCTCCTCCAACGCTTCTCCATTGTCCAGCTGAGCACGACTTGCCCAGTTCCACTCTTACCTATCCAATTGTAGCCAGAGAATCTCCAACTATGGCTTATCTTTCCAACCCCACACTTACTTCTGGAGTCTCCTCCATTTCTCAACTACATGCTGCCCCTCAGTGACATCATCCGAATGTTAGGTTCCACATATATGCTGACGACACCCAGCTTTACGTCATCACCACCTCTCTTGACCACCCCCCCCCCGCCCCACTGCCTCCATGTTGTCCGACATCCAGTCCTGGAAGAGCCTAAATTTCCTCCAATTTAACGTTGGGAAGACCAAAGCCATTGTATTCAGCTCCCGTAACGAATCCTATTCCCTTGCCACTGGTCCCAACCCCCTCCCTGGCCACTGTTTCAGGTTGAACCAGACTGTTTGCAACCTGGGCATCCTATTTGATGCTGAGCTGACTTTTCAACCTCATCTTCAGCTGTCTAGGCCCAAAGCTCTGGAATTTACTCCCTAAACCTCTCCACCACTCTCTTTCTCCACCTTTAAGACGCTCCTTAAAACCTATCTCTTTGACTAAACTTTTAGTCATCCCTCCTAATATCTCATCCTTTGGCTCAGTATTAATTCTTGTCTGATTACATGCCTGTGAAGTGTCTTGCATTAAAGGTGCTATATAAATGCAAGTTTTTAATTGTATGATGGTCGCCTGCTGATGGAAGTTGACTCCCACCACCCACTGCTACTAGTGTGGTAGCAGGACCAGAAGTGTAACAATGAAATACCCCTGTGTTCTAGAGATTCTGTGTCTTCTGCACATGTACACTGCTCTGCTAAGGCAGACCGATTTAATAGTGAAACAACATTAACCTCAATTTGTAAACTACTTTATTCCACAGTATGGACAATATACAGAATGGGGAGTATCATGAGACATTTGATACAATCAGTGTAACTTTTGTTTGCTCACTATTGCAAAAGTAGAGAACACGCACACACTAGCCTACTTTTTGTAAATGCACAAACTCTCCTTGACCAGGGCAGAAGTTCCCTACTTGCAAATTAATTGCTTCACATCTCACACATTAATTACCATTCATCTGCCTACAGAATCACAACTCGGCTTCGATCAGTATTGGGAGCAAACTTATGCTGAATAGACAATCGCATGTGTCTGTCTTTTCTGTGGAAAAATGGAAAAAGAATCCTGAATTGTTACACCTAGCAATTCGTGTACTGTTGCTTCTATCAACAGAAAGGTCATTGTCCAGTCTTGCCTTTGGACTACTGAGTGAAGGAGGAGAGGAGGTTTTTTTTGTCAAGCAGTGCTATAATCTATTAGGTGGACGTTGACTCATGGGTACACATTTCCTTACAGATTCCAATCTTTTACCAAGTTTTCAAGACATTTTGGGTACTTCATTTTCTCCAGTGTAAGGGAGCTGTTAATTCCTTGATTAAGCTTTGAGAACCCAAACGCCTGTGCCATTTGGAGGAGTAGCATTTCTGGGATCAAGCTATCAAAGTACATATTTAATATTCTGGTTTTAATTTTGATTTGCAAGAATGGATTGCTTAATTTCTCTGTTTATGCTCCTCTTCCTTAAAAATGTAATTCGGTGCTTTGAGAGTAGGCTTACCGTCGGTCTTGATATTTCCACCCCGCCCCCCCAACACACTTCTGATTCTGGCCTCCTGCTCCTGTGTTTGCCCCCCCCCCTCCCCACCGACTTTCGCACTACCATTGATGGCCGTATCTTCAGCTATGCTTTGAAGTTCCCTCCCCAAATAAGCTCCATCTTCCTGTGCTCCTTTAAGGCCCTTCTTAAAATTCACATCTTTGACCAAGCTTTTGGTTAACCCTCCTATTAGCTTCACCTTGAGTTCTGCATTTTTTTGGGGGACACGACTGCTGCCAACTAACCAGAAGTAGTTGTGCATGCACAGTTCCAGTGGTTTTTTTTTGGTTGCTCTCGCTGGACTTGCCACAGCTTCCGTTGGCAGCAGTCACTCTGTTTTTGGACCATGCCTCTTGCGTGATTTGGGATGATTTTTCTATATTAAAGGTGCTATATTAGATTTTTCTATATGAAAGGTGCAAGTGTTCTTGCTCAGGCGACCATCCCCAGCATCGAAGCTTTGACCACGCTCGATCAGCTCCGATGGACGGGTCACATTGTCCACATACCCGATACGAGACTCTCAAAACAAGCTCTCTACTCGGAGCTCCGGCACGGCAAGAAAGCCCGAGGTGGGCAGAGGAAACGCTTCAAGGACACCCTCAAAGCCTCCTTGAAAAAGTGTAACATCCCCACCGACACCTGGGAATCCCTGGCCCAAGACCGCACAAAGTGGCGGAGAAGCATCCGGGAAGGTGCCGAACACCTCAAGTATCTTCGCCGGGAGCAAGCGGAAGCAGCGCACGTCAACCCAAGCACCCCACCCACCTGCCCATTCAACCACCGTCTGCCCCACCTGTGACAGAGACTATAGGTCCCGCATTGGCCTCATCAGTCACCTGCGAACTCAGTTTTAATATAGAAGCAAATCATCCTCGGTTCCGAGGGACTGCCTAAGAAGAGGAGAGATATATGTAAGTTGTTGTAATCTTGCACTAGTTTATATAACTTTTTAAGTGTGAATGCAAATTTTGTATGCTGATTTCTAACCTTTTGTTTATGTCGTACACATTGTTTTATTCATAAATACAAAAGCAAAATACTGCGGATGCTGGAAATCTGAAATAAAAACAGAAAATGCTGGAAATACTCAGCAGGTCAGGCAGCATCTGTGGAGAGAGAAACAGTTAACGTTTCAGGTCGATGACCTTTCGTCAGAACTGGAAAAGGTTCAAGATATAACAGATTTTAAGCAAGCGCAGGGGCAGGGAAAGCGGGGGAGGGGAGGAGAGGAAAAAACAAAAGGGAACGTCTGAGATAGGGTGGAAGGCAGGAATGATTAAATGACAAAAGGTATGATTGTGCAAAGCACAAGGAGATGGTAATTGGACAAGTAAAGAAACAAAAGATGGGACTAGAAGAGGTGTAAATGTGCATAGCAGAATCATCAACATCTGCCATCTGAAAAAATAGGGGCAGAGGTTATGGTCTGAAATTGTTGAACTCAATGTTGAGTCCAGAAGGCTGTAAAGTGCCTAATAGAAAGATGAGGTGCTGTTCCTCGAGCTTACGTTGAGCTTTGTTGGAACCCTGTAAGAGGTCAAGGACGGAGAGGTGGGAGTGGAGCGGAGAATTAAAGTGACAGGCGACTGGAAGTTCGGGGTCAAGCTTGCGGACTGAACGGAGGTGTTCCGCAAAGCTGTCGCCCAATTTGCGTTTGGTTTCCCCAATGTAGAAGACACTGCATAGTGAGCAGCGAATACAGTATACTAAATTGCAAGAAGTACAAGTAAATCGCTGTTTCACCTGGAAGGAGTGTTTGGGGCCCCAGAAGGTGGGAAGGGAGGAGGTAAAAGGGTAGGTGTTGCATCTCCTGCGCTTGCACGGGAAAGGGAGGGGGTGATGGAGGAGTGAACCAGGGTGTCGCAGAGGGAGCGGTCCCTTCGGAATGCTGAAGGGGAGGGGGAGAGGAGAGGAGATGTGTTTGGTGGTGAGATCATGCTGGAGATGGCGGAGGATGATCCGTTGGATTTGGGGGCTGGTGGGGTGAAAGGTGAGGACAAAGGGAACCCTATCGTGGCTCTGGGAGAGAGGGGAAGGGGTGAGAGCAGAAGTGCGGGAAAAGGAACGGACATGGTTGAGGGCCACGTCAACCACGGTAAAGGGAATCCTTGGTTGAGAAAAAAGGAAGACATAGCGGAAGCACTAGTAAGGAAGGTGGCATCGTCAGAACAGATGCGATGGAGATGGAGAAACTGGGAGAATGGAATAGAGTCCTTATAGGAACCAAGATGGGAGGAAGTGTAGTCCAGGTAGCTGTGGGAGTCGGTGGGCTTATAGTGGATGTTTGTCGATAGCCTATCCCCAGAAATGGAGACAGAGAAGTCGAGGAAGGAACGAGTCGGCGATGGATCATGTGAAGGAAGGTGAGGGAAGGGTGGAAATTGGAAGCAAAGTGAGTAACATTTTCCAGTTCAGGGCGAGAGCAGGAAACTGCACAGATAGTCATAGAAAGTTACAGCACGGAAGGAGGCCATTTCGGCTCATCGTGTCCGCGCCGGCCAACAGAGCTATCCAGCCTAATCCCACTTCCCAGCTCTTGGTCCGTAGCCCTGCAGGTTAGAGCATCCCAAGTGCACATCCAAGTACTTTTTAAATTTGGTTAGGGTTTCTGCCTCTACCACCCTTTCAGGCAGTGAGTTCCAGACCCCCACAACCCTCTGGCTGAAGAAATTTCCCCTCAAATCCCCTCTAAACCTTCCACCAATTACTTTAAATCTGTGCCCTCTGGTTTTTGACCCCTCTGCTAAGGGAAATAGGTCCTTTTCTATCCACTTTATCTATGCCTCTCATAATTTTATACACCTCAATAAGGTCTCCCCTCAGCCTCCTCTGTTCCAAGGAAAACAGACCCAGCCTATCCAGTCTTTCCTCATAGCTAAGATTCTCTACTCCCGGCAACATCCTTGTAAATCTCCTCTGTACCCTCTCTAGTGCAATCACATCTTTCCTGTAATGTGACCAGAACTGCACGCAGTACTCTAGCTGAGGCCTAACTAATGTTTTATACAGTTGAAGCATAACCCCCTTGCTCTTGTATTCTATGCCACGGCTAATAAAGGCAAGCATTCCGTATGCCTTCTTAACCACCTTATCTACCTGGCCTGCTACCTTCAGGGATCTGTGGACATGCACTCCAAGGTCCCTTTGTTCCTCTACACTACTCAGTGTCCTACCATTTAATGTGTATTCCCTTTCCTTGTTAGCCCTCCCCAAATGCATTACCTCTCACTTCTCCAGATTGAATTCCATTTGCCACTGTTCTGCCCACTTGAGCAATTTATTGATATCTTCCTGCAGTCTACAGCTTCCTTCTTCAGTATCAACCACACAGCCGATTTTAGTATCATCTGCAAACTTTTTAATCATACTCCCTATATTTAAGTCTAGATCGTTGATATATACCACAAAAAGCAAGGGACCTAGTACTGAGCCCTGCGGAATCCCACTGGAAACAATCTTCCAGTCACAAAAACACCCATCAACCATTACCCTCTGCTTCCTGTCTCCGAGCCAGTTTTGAATACAACTTGACACTTTGCCCTGGATCCCATGGGCTTTTAACTTCGTGACCAGTCTGCCATGTGGAACCTTATCACAAGCCTTGCTAAAGTCCATATACACTACATCAAATGCACTACCCTCATCAACCCTCCTTGTTACCTCAAAAAATTCAATCAAGTTTGTCAGACATGTCCTTCCCTTAACAAATCCATGCTGACTATCCTTGATTAATCTGTGTCTTTCTAAATGAAGATTTATCCTGTCCTTCAGAATTCTTTCCAATAATTTTCCCACCACCAAGGTTAGGCTGACTGGCCTTACTCAGTCTATCCTTTTCTCCCTTTTTAAACAAAGGTACCACATTAGCAGTGCAGCAGTCCTCCGGCACCTCACCTGAAGCCAGAGAGTATTGAAAAATGATGGTCAGGGCCTCTGCTATTTCCTCTTTTGCTTCGCTTAACAGCCTGGGATACATTTCATCCGGGCCTGGGGATTTATCCACTTTTAAAGCTGCTAAACCCCTTAATACTTCCTCTCTCACTATGTTTATTTCATCTAATATTTCACACTCCTCCATGATAGCAATGTCTGCTTCACCCCTCTCCTTTGTGAAAACAGACGCAAAGTATTCATTAAGAACCCTACCGACGTCTCCCCCCATCACACACAGATTACCCGTATGATCTCGAATAGGCCCTACCCTTTCTTTAGTTATCCTCTTACTCTTAATATATTTATAAAACATCTTTGGGTTTTCCTTGATTTTACTTGCCAAGAATTTTTCATGTTCTCTCTTTGCTTTCCTAATATCCTTTTTAATTGCACCCCTGCACTTTCTGTACTCCTCTAAAGATTCTGGAGTATTTGGAGGGTATCTGTCATACGCCTCCCTTTTTTTCCCCTTTATCCTACCCTGTATGTCCCTAGACATCCAGGGGGCTCTAGATTTGTTAGTCCCACCTTTTTTCTTTAAGGGCACATATCTGGTCTGAACCCTCCGGATCTGCTCCTTGAATGCCTCCCACTGCTCTGACACTGATTTACCTTCAAGTAGCTGTTTCCAGTCCACTATGGCTAAATCCCCTCTGAGCTTAGCAAAATTTGCTTTTCCCCAATTTAGAATTTTTATTCCTGGTCTATCCTTGTCCTTTTCCATAACTACCTTAAATCTAACAGAATTATGGTCACTAGCACCAAAATGCTCCCCCACTGATACGCCTTCTACCTGCCCAGCTTCATTCCCTAAAACGAAGTCCAGAACCGCCCCCTCCCTTGTTGGGCTTGCTACATACTGGCTAAAAAAGTTCTCCTGGATGCTTTTTAAGAATTCCGCACCTTCTATACCCTTCACACTAATTTTATCCCAGTTAATATTGGGGTAGTTGAAATCTCCTACTATTACTGCCCTATAGTTTTTGCACTTCTCAGAAATTTGTCTACATATTTGTTCTTCTATCTCCCTCTCACTGTTTGGGGTTCTGTAGTACACTCCCAGCAGTGTGATCGACCCTTTTTTGTTTTTCAATTCGACCCATATGGCCTCGTTTGTCATCCCTCCTCACAGCTGTAATAGTTTCTTTAATCAATACTGCGACCCCCCCTCCCTTTTTACCTCCCTCTCTATCCCGCCTGAAAATCCTGTAATCAGGAATGTTGAGCTGCCATGCCTGCCCTTCTTTCAGCCACGTCTCTGTAACAGCGATAATATCATAGTCCCAAGTATCTACCTGTGCCCTCAGCTCATCTGCCTTGTTCGCTATACTCCTTGCAGTGAAGTATATACCATTTAGTACAGGCAAACCTCCTTGTTGACTACTATCTAGCCCTTGATTCCTCTGTCCTTCCAATTTACTTTCTACGTTTTTGTTTTCCAATTCCAGTTTTTCTTCCCCCCCCCTCCCATTGACTCTATACTTAGGTTCCCATCCCCCTGCCAAGCTAGTTTAAACCCTCCCCAACAGTACTAGCAAACCCTCCCGCAAGGATATTGGTCCCATTCCCGTTGAGGTGCATCCCGTCTGGCTTGTAGAGGTCCCACCTCCCCCAGAAACGGTTCCAATTCCTCAGGAATCTAAAGCCCTCCCTCCTACACCATCTCTCCAGCCACGCCTTCATCTGCTCTATCTTCCTATTTCTGTACTCACTAGCACGTGGCACTGGTAGTAATCCGGAGATTACTACCTTTGAGGTCCTGCTTTTTAACCTCTTCCCTACCTCCCTAAACTCTGCCTGCAGGACCTCATCCCTCTTCCTACCTATGTCGTTGGTACCGATATGGACCATGACCTCTGGCTGTTCACCCTCCCCCCTCAGAATGCCCTGCAGCCATTCAGTGACATCCATGACCCTGGAACCAGGGAGGTAACATACCACAACAGAAAATGCTGGAAAAACTCAGCAGGCCAGGCAACATCCGTGGAGAGAGAAACAGAGTTAACATTTCAGGTCGAAACCCTTCGCCAGAACTGAGAAAAAAGCAGGAAATGAAACAGATAAAAAAGCAGGGGGGAGGAGTAAAAGAACAAAAGGGGTGGTCTATGGTAAGTAGAGACATTAAGAGATGCTCAAGGCAAGACGAGATGGTAATGGGACAGGTTAAGAAACAAAAGGTAGTGTGAAGTGTGAAATGCTGGCAGAATGAGAGACAGCTGCCGTAGGGGGAGAGAGAGGAAAAAAAAGGGAAAAGGCACAAAAAGCGATTTACTTGTACTTCTTGCAATCTAGTATACTGTATTCGCTGCTCACGATGTGGTCTCCTCTACATTGGGGAGACCAAACGCAGATTGGGTGACCGCTTTGCGGAACACCTCCGTTCAGTCCGTAAGGGTGACCCCGAGCTTCTGGTCGCTTGTCATTTTAATTCACCTCTCCACGCCCACTCAGACCTCACCGTCCTCGGTCTCGTGCATTGTTCCACGGAAGCTCAGCGTAAGCTCGAGGAACAGCACCTCATCTTCCGATTAGGCACTTTACAGCCTTCCGGACTCTCAATCGAGTTCAACAATTTCAGATCATAACCTCGGCCCCTACTATATATATACATTTTATCCACCCTTTTGGTTTGTGCCTTTTTCCCCTCTCTCCCCCTACGGCAGCTGTCTCTCATTCTGCCAGCATTTCACACTTCACGCCACCTTTTGTTTCTTAACCTGTCCCATTACCATCTCGTCTTGCCTTGAGCATCTCTTAATGTCTCTACTTACCATAGACCACCCCTTTTGTTCTTTTATTCATCCCCCCCAGCTTTTTTATCTGTTTCATTTCCTGCTTTTTTTCTCAATTCTGACGAAGGGTTTCGACCTGAAACATTAACTCTGTTTCTCTCTCCACGGATGTTCCCTGGCCTGCTGAGTTTTTCCAGCATTTTCTGTTGTTTCAATTTTCCAGCATCCGCAGTATTTTGCTATCGAGTTAACATACCATCCTGGAGTCACATCTGCAGCCGCAGAAATGCCTGTCATCTCCCCTAACTATTGAATCCCCTATCACTATTGCTCTCCCTCTCCTCTTTCTCCCCCCCCCCCGCCTGCCCCGCCTGTGCAGCTGAGCCTTCCATGGTGCTGTGGTCTTAGCTCTGGCTGCACTCCCCAGAGGAACCATCGCCCTCACCAGTACTCAGCACCGAATACTGGTTGGTGAGCAAGATGGGCTCGGGACTCCTGCACTACCTGCCTGGTCCTCCTCTTCTGTCTGACGGTCACCCATTCCCTCTCTGCCTGCGCAGTCTTAAGCTGCAGGGTGACCACCTCTAGAAATGTGCTATCCACGTAGCTCTCAGCCTCGCGGATGCACAGCAGTGATTGCAGCCGGTGCTTGAGCTGCTGTAGCTGGCGACACTTTCCGCACATGTGGTCGTCCAGACCACGGGAGGTGTCCAGGACTTCCCACATGGCACAGGATGTGCATTCCACGGGTGTGAGCTGCCCTGCCATACCTCTAATTAACAGACTATTTACTAACCTAGCTGAAATAAACTTAAAAACTTTAAGAAAGCCAAGTAAAAACACTTACCAGATACTCACCAATCGGCTCCCTCTTTCTGAACGTTTAGTTTTTAATCCCGGCTCTTAATTTAAACCAATACCCAAGATAAAGAGAGAAATACTGACCAACCAATCACTTCCCTGCTTTCCTGTGACGTCACTCCTTGTTTTTTGGACTCCTGGATTTTTTTCCTCTCCGCTCCGGTTCCCGGCTCGGTCCGCTCCTCCTCGGCTGCTCGCCATGAGTTCAGGCCCCTCTCCGACCCCGCTCTTTATTTACTGGCCTCTGCTTCGGTTCCTGGCTAGGTCCACTCCTCCTCGCAGTCATCAATGTACTGGGAAAAAGAGGTTCCCATAGCAACGCCTTTTATTTGGAGGAAGTGAGTGGAGTCAAAGGAGAAGTTGTTCAATGTGAGAACAAGTTCAGCCAGGTGGTGGTCGATGGAGCCTCTGTTAAAGGAAGAAGCGTTGCGCCCTCAGGCTATCCTTGTGGGGAATGGAGGTGTAGAGGGATTGGACGTCCATGGTGAAAAGGAGACGGTTGGGATAAGGGAGCTGTTAAAGGGGCGTCGGAAGAGTCGTGGATGTAGGTGGGAGTAGACGGGACAAGGGGAGAAAAAAGAGTTGAGATAGGAAGAAATCAATTCTGTGGTACAAGAACAGGCTGAAATTATGGGTCCATCAGGACAGTCCTGTTTGTGGATCTTTGGAAAGAGGTAAAAGCAGGCAGTGCGGGGTTGGGGAACTGAAGTTGGCGGGCGTGGAGGGAAGATCTCCAGAGGAGATAAGGTCAGTGACAGTCTTGGAAACGATGGCTTGATGTTCGGTTGTGGTGTCATGGTCCAGGAGGAGGTAGGAGAAGGTGTCGAGTGTTGGCGTTCAGCCTCCGCAAGGTAGAGGCTTGGTTCGCCAAACAATAGTGCCACCCTTGTCAGCAGGTTTAATAACAATGTTAGGGTTGGATCTAAGAGAACAGAGTGCTGCAAGTTCAGAGGGAGGTATGTTGGATTGAGTGAGGGGAGCAGAGAAATTGAGATGGCCGATGTCATGCCAGCAGTTCGCACTGAAAAGATCTAGAGAGGGTAAGAAGCCAGAGGGAGGGGCCCAGGTAAAACGAATTCTGAAAACGGGAGAAAGGGTCCACTGTGCGGGGGGAAAACTTCTAGCCAAAGAAGTGGGAACGGAGGCGAAGGTGACAGAAAAAGAGCTCGGCGTCATGCCGAGCTCAAAATTCATTGAGGTAGGGATGTAAGGGGATGAAGCTCAGGCCTTTGCTGAGGACTGATCGTTCGGGGTCAGAAAGGGGACGGTCAGAGGGGATAGTGAAAACATGGCAGAGGGTGAGATTGGAAGTTTTATTCATAAAGGTTTTTTTTATATAAACAAATAGACCATCTTTAGAGAGCACCTTATTTTGAATTGCATGACTATTTGTTTTCATTCAATTGTACATTATGGCTAAAACTTTGCTGTACTTTTTGTAACATTAGAAGTTTTGGATTGTAGCATGATTTCCCAGAGCAGCATTTAGACCAGACAAAAGAATGGTGCTCCCGTTTCCTACAGAGTCGCTCCAAGATGCATGGAACAATTCAGTGATGTCACTAGAGTGGCCGAGCAGTGAGGGAGACCAGACTCAGGATTTGCAAACCAGCACTAAAATTGACTTTTTTTAAAAAAAATTAAAATTCTGTCTCCAAAGGTTAATCTTTTGTAAAAAGGGTGACTACTTTGAACCCCCAGACCAAAGTTTCCTTATCCTTTGATTTCACAGAATCATAGAAATTTGTAGCACAGAAGGTGCTAGATGTATATTATTTAATTTGTTTTTGACGAAGGGGCTTGCATAGTATCTTTAAATTTAGAGCAAAGGCTTAAATATACGTATCTTTAAGTTTGAAGTACAGAATGATGACCTATCAAAGTAAACATATGAAAGTAATTGATTTTCAGTTGCTCCGAGTAACTTAATGGATAAATGTAGTACATTATATTCAGGAAAATGCCAGGTTCAATTTCAGCTCTGTATTGAGTTTTCTTAAAATCCGATGGGGTCACTGCAATTGTCCCTGGGCATATAAAGAAAAGCCGCTTGGGTGAAATACCCGATGACTGCTGGGGCCTATGGAACTATTCTTCAACACGAGTCACTGTCTTCAGGAGAGCTGGGTTGGGGGTTGGAGAGGGAAATAAACTAAATTATTTAAGACTTATAACTGTAGCTTGTAGTCACAATAGCACTGTTGGCTTTACAATTTTAAATAATCCACTCTACATCAACAAATGCTTCTAAATTACAAGAGTTTTAATACCTATAAAATAGCAGATCTCAGCATTGTACCGGTAACGGGCCACCCCATCTCGGCTTCATTTGATTGTGCTTGTTCATTTCTCTTTTCTTGACTGGAAGGTTGCTTGACGGCTTGAAGAGACATAGCTCGGCCCTCTACGTGTAACAACCTCTGCTTCAGGGCATCGCACTCTAAGTGCTGGATAACAAATTAGAAATGTTTTACACAATAATTGTATAATAACTAATAACAACTTGCATTTATATAGCGCCTTTAACGCAGTAAAATGTTTCAAGGCTTCACCGGAGCATTATCAAATAAAATTTGACACCGCGTCACGAGATCTTGGGGCAGAATTTGCGGTCGGTATGATGGCTTACTGTCATGGTATGAAATTGACCACCAGTTCAGACTAAATCCCGAACTTGCGATCTGTCAAGTTCCAACTAAACTGATCATCCGCTGCAACTGTCAAATCCTCATTGCTGGCGAAAAGTTGCGCTAATTGCCCATCAATTACGCTGGAAAATTTTACGGCTGGTGCAAACAGGCGCAGGAGCCTGGTTGCACAGTGTAAGGGGAGGGCAATGAGAAAATTGCAATTTCAGAGCCATAATATAATTTGTGCGTTATTTATATATATTAAATAATGTTATCAAGTTTCTGGTGTCAAAATAGATTTCAGCTTTTTGTCAGTCATTTACAGATATGTGGAATTGTATTGATGTAAGCTTGCAAGAAACAGTGTTGAAAGAAAAATAAATCTAAGAGTGAAGGCCAGCCAGTGAGGCTGTCTGGTTGCTATGCTTAACTCCAAAATGGGGCTTTCTATGTTTTCTGATTGGCTAGTGAAAGGAGCACCGCCCCACATGATCCCAGGTACGTTTACGCACGATGGTACACCCCTGGGATCTGTGGGCCACTACACTGCGCACAACTCTGCAGCATTTCAGAGCAAGTTTTCGTTTGGGGTCTCGTACCAGGTAAGTGTGGATTTCGTTCGGAAGTCGGCCGCATACTCCTTAGCTACGTCATCAAACGCAAGTTCAGGGCCATTAGGACAGGCAAAGAGGTAGGTTTTAAAGAGCATCTTAAAGAAGAGAGAGGCAGAGAGGTTAAGGGAGGGAATTCAGAGCTTAGGGCCTAGGCAGCTGAAGGCACGGCTGGCAATGGTGGAGTGATTAAAATTGGGGATGCGTAAGTGGCCAGAATTGGAGGAGCGCAGAGATCTCAGGGTTGTAGGCAATGTTCCCCGTAAGCTGTGCTATGTTCTGCGTGACCTGTTTCTTTAAATGCGCGGTCCCTTTAAATTTCTGCGCATGTACGGAATTTACAATGGAAAAGCCGGTGAGCGGCTTGCACAGGACCTTGCAGATTGCTGCGCAGCTTAGAGGGAACATTAGTTGTAGAGCTGGAGGAGGTTACAGAGATGGGGAGGGGCGTGGCCTTGGAGGGATTTGAAAATAAGGGTAAGAATTTTTAAATCGAGCCTTTGATGGACCAGGAGCCAATGTAGATCAGCGAGCACAGAGGTGATGGGTAAATGGGACTTCGTGTCATTTGGGATCGGTCAGCCGAGTTTTGGATGAGCTCATGTTTACGGAGGGTGTTGGGAAGGAGGCTGGCCAGGAGAGCATTGGAATAGTCAAGACTAGAGGTAACAAAGGCATTGATGAGGGTTTCAGCAGCAGATGAGCTGAGACGGGGGCAGAGATGGGTGATGTTATGGTGATGGAACGGATACATGGTCGGAAGCTCATCTCAGGGTCAAATACGACACCAAGGTTGAGAACAGTCTGGTTCAGCTTCAGGCAGTGGTCAGGGAATGGAATTTGTGGCGGGTACCAAAGACAATGGCTTTGGTCTTCCCAATAGTTAGCTGGAGGAAATTTCTGCTCATCCAGTACTGGATGTCAGTCAAGCAGTGTGACAAATCAGACAGTAGAGGGATGGTGGTGAGTAATAGCTGGGTAATGAGTGTTTAATACTTCGTTTTAACCAAAAATGCTACCTAAAATAATTTGAGAGTCTTTATTCTTTTTGCAGTGTCGTGTCATATAATATCTATCTACTCAGAAATGCAGTGCTTGTTTCCAGTGCTGTAGCACTGTGAAATTTCCATGGTACAAAACAAGAACAGGTCTGAAATATTGGATCCTAGGCCGCTGTAAGCATGACAGACCCTTTATGCTAAGTTACAACTTAAATAAAAGCTTCAAACCCTTTGTACAGCCTAACTGTGAAGTACAAAAGAGATTACAATCCAATCCATAAAAGTGATATATTTAATTTGAAGATTTGAGCATACTGAATAAAAACAAATTGTACAGTTCACTTTCCATTTTACATGTATTTTGCACTTTACACTTGCTTTATCTACAATGGCTATTACATAGGATATAAAGCACACAAACAGGCCATTTGGCCGAACGTCCATGCTGGCGTTTATGCTCCACTCGAGCCTCCTCCCGTCTTTCCTCATCTAACTCTATCAGCATAACACTCTATTCCCTTCTCCCTCATATGCTTATCTAACTTCCCCTTAAATAAGTCTATACTGTTTGCTTCAACCAGTATTCAGGACTGAATACTGGTGAAGGGCGATGGTTCCTCTGTGGAGTACAGCCAGAGCCAAGTCCACGGCACCACGGGTGCCTCAGCTATACAGGAGGCGAGGAGGAAGATCAGGAAAGCAATAGTCATAGGAGATTCGATAGTTAGGGGAATAGACAGGCGTTTCTGCTGCCATAGACGTGATTCCAGGATGGTATGTTGCCTCCCTGGTGCCAGGGTCAAGGAGGCGGGAGGGTGGGTGAACAGCCAGAGGTCGTGATCGATATCAATGACATAGGCAGAGAGAGGGATAAGGTCCTGCAGCAGATTTTAGGGAGCTAGGAAAGAGATTAAAAAGCAGGACCTCAAAGGTAGTAATCTCCGGATTACTCTTGATGCAATGAGCTAGTGAGGATAGAGAACTGGTTGGCAGACAGGAAGCAGAGAGTTGGAATAAACGGGTCTTTTTCCGAGTGGCAGGCAGTGACTAGTGGGGTACTGCAGGGATCGGTGCTAGGACCCCAGCTATTCACAATATATATATATATATATATATATATGATCTAGACGAGGGAACTAGATGTAATATCTCCAAGTTTGCAGACGACAAAGCTGGGTGGGTATGTGTGCTGTGAGGAGGATGCAGAGAAACTCCAGTATGATTTGGACAGGTTGGGTGATTGGGCAGATGCATGGCAAATGCAGTATAATGTGGATAAATGCGAGGTTATCCACTTCGGTGGCAAAAACAGGAAGACAGATTATTATCTGAACGGCAATAGATTGGGAAAAGGGGAAGTGCAACGAGACCTGGGTGTCCTTGTGCACCAGTCGCTGAAGGTAAGCATGCAGGTGCAGCAGGCGGTTAAGAAGGCAAATGGTATGTTGGCCTTCATAGCGAGAGGATTCGAGTACAGGAGCAAGGATGTCTTGCTGCAGTTGTACAGGGCCTTGGTGAGACCACACCTTGAGTATTGTGTGCAGTTTTGGTCGTCTTATCTGAGGAAGGATGTTCTTGCCATGGAGAGAGTGCAGCGAAGATTCACCAGACTGATACCTGGGATGGCAGGAATGATGTATGAAGAGAGATTGGGTCGATTAGGCTTATATTCGCTAGAGTTTAGAAGAATGAGAGGGGATCTCATTGAAACTTATAAAATTCTAACAGGACTAGACAGACTAGATGCAGGAAGGATGTTCCCGATGGCGGGGGAGTCCAGAACCAGGGGTCACAGTCTAAGGATAAGGGGTAAGCCATTTAGGACTGAGATGAGGAGGAATTTCTTCACCGAGAGAGTGGTGAACCTGTGGAGTTCTCTACCGCAGAAGGCAGTTGAGGCCAATTCATTAAATATATTCAAGAAGGAGATAGATCTATTTCTTAAGGCTAAAGGGATCAAGGATATGGGGAGAAAGCAGGGACAGGGTACTGAATTTGGATGATCAGCCATGATCTCATTAAATGGCGGAACAGGCTCGAGGGGCCGAATGGCCTACTCCTACTCCTATTTTCTATGTTTCCTATTTTTCTTACCAAAATGTAATACCTCACATTTATCTGTGCTGAAATTCATTTGCCAATTACATGCCTATTCTGCAAGTTTATTATTGTCGTCTTGTAATTTCTTGCAGTCCTCCTCAGTATTGACTATTCCCCCCAATTTGGTGTCATCCGCAAATTTAAAAATAGTTTTTGATTCCAAAGTCTAAATTGTTAATATAAATTGTGACCCCTGCCTCGGCTGATCTGCACTGGCTCCTTATTCTCCAATATCTTGGATTTAAAATCTTGGTATTGGGTTTTAAGATATCTTTTTCATTTCTAAAGGTCTTTGGAAAAGTCATAATTTCTCTGCTCTGTTCATCTTTCCTAAAACACTCTGTTCGAATCCTTCAAGTCTCGTGTCCACCTGGCCAAAGCCACGAATAACATCCTCAATCACAATGCATTATCCCTCCTCAACCTCCCCACAGCGATTGATATGGTTGACCAGTACAGCTACAACACTGGCATCTATCCGACAATGTGGAAACTGCCCAGGTATATCCTATCCACAAAAAGCAGAACAAATCCAATCCGGCCAATTACCGCCCCATCAGTCTACTCGCATTCATCAGCCAAGTGATGGAAGGTATCATTGACAGTGCTATCAAGTGGCACTTACTCACCAATAACCTGCTCACTGGTGCCCAGTTTGGGTTCCACCAAGACCACTTGGCTCCTGACCTCATTACAGCCTTGGTCCAAACATGGACAAAGGAGCAGAATTCCAGAGGTGAGGTGAGAGTGACTGCCCTTGACATCAAGGCAGCATTTGACCGAGTCTGGCATCAAGGAGCCCGAGTAAAACTGAAGTCAATGGGAATCAGGGAGAACGCTCCACTGGCTGGAGTCATACCTAGCACAAAGGAAGATGGTTGTGGTGGTTGGAGGTCAATCATCACAGCCCCAGGACATCGCTGCAGGAGGTCCTCGGGGCTGTGTCCTAGGCCCAACCATCTTCAGCTGCTTCATCAATGACCTTCCCTCCAAAATAAGGTCAGAAATGGGGATGTTCGCTGATGACTGCACAGTGTTCAGTGCCATTCACACCTCCTCAGATAATGAAGCAGTCCATGCCCGCATGCAACAAGACCTGGACGACGTTCAGGCTTGGGCTGATAAGTGGCAGGTAACATTCGCGCCACACAAGTGCCAGGCAATGACGATCTCCAACAAGCGAGCGTCTCACCACCGCCCCTTGACATTCAACGGCATTACCATCGCCGAATCCCCCACCATCAACATCCTGGGGGTCACCATTGACCAGAAAATTAACTGGACCAGTCACATAAATACTGTGGCTAAAAGAGCAGGTCAGAGGCTGGGTATTCTGCGGCAAGTGTCTCACCTCCTGATTCCCTAAAGCCTTTCCATCATCTACAAGGCACAAGTCAGGAATGTGATGGTATACTCTCCACTTGCCTGGATGAGTGCAGCTCCAACAACACTTAAGAAGCTCAACACTATCCAGGACAAAGCAGCCCGCTTGATTGGCACTCCATCCACCACCTTAAACATTCACTCCTTCCACCACCGGCGCAACATGGCTGCAGTGTGTACCATCTACAAGATACACTGCAGAATCTTGCCAAGGCTTCTTCGGCAGCACCTCCCAAACCCGCGACCTCTTCCACCTAGAAGGACAAGGGCAGCAGGTGCAGGGGATCACCACCACCTCCAGGTTCCCCTCCAAGTCACACACCATGCTGATTTAGAGATATATTGCCACTCTTTCATCATCACTAGGTCAAAATCCTGGATCTCCCTACCAAGCAGCACTGTGGGAGTACCTCCACCACACGGACTGCAGCGGTTCAAGGCAGCGGCTCACCACCTTCTTCTCAAGGGAAATTAGGGATGGGCAATAAATGCTGGCCTTGCCAGCGATGCCCACATCCCATGAATGAATTTAAAAAAAAATCCCTGATGGGGAAACAAAATAAATGACCTACAAGAAAAATGGGGCCTATTAGTTAGATTTAAAAATAAAACAGAAATGTGAAGGCTGAGCAGTGTCTACGTATGGACAGAGATACAATTCAGAAATCTGATCAGCAATTTAATTTTATTCTGTTGTATGTTCGAAAATCATCATGAAAAGCATGACAAGAGAGGGGACCACAGTGTTTTTTAAAATAAGTCATTTTTTGGATCATGATTTGGAACACTGACTCAATGCATAAGCAGTTAATATTTAACAGTAACGAAGTGGTTACAATGGTTTCCAAAAATGTTTATTTCCTAGAAATGTCAGCAAATCAGAGATGAACTAACAAAAAATTCGAAGTGTTTTTACAAAACTTTAAGCATAGATTCATGTAGTTTGATCAAACCTCAAAACATTATGGCTAGGGTTTATAGCATTTTACAAGAGTAATATAAGGATAGACTACAGATTGTATGAATGTCTATTCGTAAAATCTGTATTTTGTTGCATGTTTGATTTACTGCCCTGAACATTTTACATAGGAGATGATGCTAATTCCATTATAAAGAATAATAATTCCCTAAGGTATAAAACTTTGTGGAAAGCTGGCGAATGCTAGAATAAAACTGCTGGTAAAATAAAGCCAGCTCACAGTGCCACTGTAATGAAGGAGTCTGTTGGAAATCAAGGTGACTGTTCATGACAGTGAAATTTCACAACGCTGATGTTTTTGTTTCCCCATTATGTAATTTTGGAATTAAGTTCTGATGCTTGTCAAGGTTTCCACTTATGTCATAACAACATAAGTAGTAAGAGCAGGAGTGGGCCATACGGCCCCTCGAACCTGCTCCGCCACTCAATAAAATCATGGCTGATCATCGACCTCAACTCCACTTTTCCGCCCGATCTCCATATCCCTTGATTCCCCAAGAGTCCAAAAATCTATCTATCTCAGCCTTGAATATACTCAAAGACTCAGCATTCACAGCCCTCTGGGGCAGAGAATTCCAAAGATTCACAACCCTCTGAGTGAAGAAATTCTTCCTCATCTCAGTCTTAAATGGCCGCCTACTGTCCCCTACTACTACCACATTCCTTCCTTCTCCCCCCACTTGGATGGCCCCCTGTACCACAGTGCCGTGGTCAGTTTGCCCATCCTCTCTGCAGTCCTTTTCCTCATCCATATAGGTAGAAAGTACCTCGTACCTGTTGGGCAAGGTCCAGGGCTGAGACTCCTCCATCACTACATCCTGGGTCCCCATACCTTCCTGACTCGCAGTCACACCCTCCTGTCCAAGACCACTGACGAACTCTAAAGTACTACTTAACCTAAAGGGTGTGACTGCCTCCTGGAACACAGTGTCCAGGTAACTCGCCCCCTCCCTGATGCATCACAATGTCTGCAGCTTGTATTCCAGCTCAACAACTCTGAGCTGAAGTTCCTCGAGTTGCAGACACTGCAGATGTGGTTGCTCGGGATCGCGATGCTCTCCACAGACTCCCACATGCTGCAGTTACGACACACCACCTGCCCTGCCATCTCTAACCTTGTTTAATTTATTGGGCCGAAAATTGATCCCGGGACGCCCACTCCAATTGCCGGTTTTCTGCATGCCCTGCGCATGCGCTGAAAACCGGCAATTGCTCTTCCGAAAAGGGGGCGGGGCCTGAGTGCATCGCGTGCGCGCTACAGGCTGCGCGCACGCTGTGCACTTCATGCTTTGGACGCGCAGGTAAGTAGGGAAGATTTTGGAAATGTAAAAAGGAGGAGTAAGACCCGCTTTTAAGAAGGTAAGTAGTGAATTAAGTATTTTTTTGAATTTTTTTTTACAGGTATATCTTTTTTATAGACTTTAAAGACAGGTAAGTTTATTTTTATAACTTTTTAAAAGATTTTAAATTTTTTCAAAAATTTAATTTTTTATTTAAAATGGTTAATTTAATTAACTATACTTATTTTATTAATGTGATGGGTTTTTTTTTAAATTTAATTGAGGTTTAGCTGTTATTTTGGGGGGGTGTAAGATTCATAAGTCTCACAGCCATGCTGTGAGACTTATGAATGGAAGATGGTGTGCTGCCATTGGCTCTAACTGAGTCACGTGATCCCACAGCTCGCACGAATTAACTGCGCCGCTGGGATACGCAAGCCCAGCACAGCTGATGTCTGGAACATCAAGTTCCTGCGAGCTGGATCAGAAAAAGCATAAGCGAGGTGAGACATCGCGGGGAAGGCTTACCCCCGCGGGAACAGAGCGAGATCAATTTCTGGGCCAATAATTAATCAGTCAAAGATTTTATTCAATCGATATTTTAGGTTTATTGTTTGATTATTTTATTTAGTTTAAGTTATTAATTTAATAAGTGCTAGCAAGTTACAGTTTCTCAGCTCTTAATTTAACCCCCTTCCCTAACTTAGAGAGCAAAAAGAGCTGTAATACTCACCAACCAATCACCTACCTGCTCTCCTGTGACGTTACTCTTTGATGTTGTTTTTGAATTGGAGCCTTGCACTGCCGCTGCTTTAATTCAGCTCCGCTCTCGGGCCGCTCTTTATCCTCTCGCCGCTGTCGCTGCCACGACTCAACTCAAATGATAACATGCTGATGTATATCTGAACAATATTAAACCAAAAAGGAATACACATCTTTGCACTCTTGACATTAACTGGTATAAAAATATATTCAAGACTAAGCTTTCCAAGTGCTCTATGTATATAAAAATAGTGTTTACAAATGCCAACCTTGAACTACATACTAGATCTTTGTACCTGAAGTATTGTGGGGCAGTGTTGCAGGTCATGGCTATAGTTTTTCTTAAATTTCTTTTAATTTATTTAACTAACCTGAAAGCATTTTTCGTCTTCCTGCAGCAAATAGGTGAGATTCTGTGACACAGACTTGCCTAACTGGAACTGTGGTTCATCACTTTCTGTCTTTTCCTCTTTAAAATATGGTTGCATTGAAGAAACTTTCTTCTCTACTGCTAGAAGTGTTGCACTCTTGAGTTTTGGTAGGTTGGAGTCGACATCATCGCTCTCTGCAAGAGCATCAATAAAAATTATTAACTTTAATATGTCCCCACAGCCATATTCAATGTTCAAAAATGCTGGAGCATTGGCTAAGTGGGTTAAAGCAGTGAGTAGCTGATCTATGCAAGCCAGGAAGATCACAGGTTCGATGCCTGGTCTTGTTGAGTTAGTTGGTCTCAACCTGGCTTCAGGTGGGCAGGCTTCAATAAACCTGGCTAGTGAGACCTTTTATGGTTCCTTAGTTTTGGACTCTCCCACAAATGGAAACATCTTCATGTCTACCCTATCGAACCCCTTCATAATTTTAAAGACCTCCATCAGGTCACTTCTCAGTCTTTCCCCCCCCACCCCCCAACCGAGAAACGAGCCCCAGCCTGTTCAGTCTTTCCGGATAGTTGTACCCTCAGTTCTGGTATCATCCTTGTAAATCTTTTTTGCACTTTCTCCAGTGCTTCTATATCCTTTTTGTAATAGGGAGACCAGAACTGAGCACAGTAATCTAAGTATGCCTCTTTATAGCCCAGCAAATTAATTTAAAGATCCTTGCCCCTTTTCAGATCACACCATGGCTCCACCCTACCTGACCTCAGTGATCTCCTAGCTGTAGATCCCCCTCACACACCATCTGGTCCTCTGACATGGGTTTACTTCCCGTTCCCAGCTCCTCCATCTCCATCATCGGTGGCTGCTTGTTCAGTCATTACAACTTTTTCTTTGAATTTATTCCTGGGATATGGACGACACTTGCAAGGCAACATGATGGATATTGAGTCTAGTGGCAAGGGAATTGATCAAGCAATTGCTCTGTCTGGATGGGGGTTGAGCTTCTTGAATGTTGATGTGGCTGCACCCATCCACGTGAGTGATGATTATTTTAGATGGTAGATAGATTTTAAGGGTTCAGGAGGGGAATCACTTTGTCGCAGAGTACCCTTCTGCCCTGCTCTTACAGCTACAGTGTTGATATGGCTGGTCCATTTAAGCTTCTGGTGACCCCCGCACCCACCCCAAGAGGTGGTGCCATTGAAGTTTAGGAAAGATGGCTGGTCTTTCTCCTGTTTGTGATGGTGATGTCCTGGTACATTTGCACAAATATTACTTGTCATTTGGCAGCCCAAGCATCTATTTTATCCAGGTCATGCTTTAGGGTAGCATAGGCTGCTTCATTATCAGAGGAATTGTGACTGAAACTGAACAATGGAATCATCAGCAAACAGCTCCACTCTGATCTTATGATGTAAAAAGGTTAACAGCAACAACTTGCATTCTGAGGGAGGGGAGAGTGAACAGCCAGAAATTGTGGTCCAACGACATAGGTAGAAAAAGGGATGAGGTCCTGCAGTCAGATTTCAGGGAGCGAGGAAAGAGATTAAAAAGCAGGACCTCAAAAGTAGTAATCTCTGGATTACTCCCTGTGCCACGAGCCAGTGAGTATAGAAATAGGAGGATAGAGCAGATGAAGGCGTGGCTGGAGAGATGGTGCAGGAGGGAGGGATTCCTGGGGCATTGGTACCAGTTCTGGGGGAGGTGGGACCGGTACAGGCCGGACGGATTGCACTTCAACAGAGCCGGAACCAATGTCCTCGCGGGATGGGGTTTGCTAGTGTTGTTGGGGAGGGTTTAAAACTAATTTGGCAGGGGAATGGGCACCAGGATGTAACATTAGAAAGGAGAAACAAAGTGCACAAAGGATTGAGAGAGACAGATATCACTAGACTAAGAAATAGTAAGGTATTAGGTGGGTTCAGACTAAGAGAGAATACAAGAAGGTCTAAGACAGGTTTACAGTGCATGTGTGTAAACGCACGAAGCGTGGTAAATAAGGTTGGTGAGCTGCAGGTGCAAATAGCCACATGGGAATATGACGTCGTGGCGATAACGGAGACATGGCTCAAAAAAGGGCAGGATTAGGTACTAAATATTCCTGGATAGAAGGTGTTCAGGAAAGATAGGGAAGGAAAAAGAGGAGGAGGGGTGGCAGTATTGGTTAAGAAGAATGTTACAGTGCTGGAGAGAGAGGATGTCCTGGAGGGGTCAAGGACAGAATCTTTTTGGTTAGAGTTAAGAAATAATAGAGGTACCATTACACTACTAGGTATATTCTATAGGCCACCAACTAGTGGGAAAGATATAGAGGAGTAAATTTGTAGGGAAATTACAGAGAGGTGTAAGAACTATAGAGTAGTGATAATGGAGGACTTCCATTATCCTAATATAGACTGGGATAGTAATAGTGTAAAGGGCAGAGAGGGGGAAGAATTTCAGAAGTGTGTTTCCGGCCCAATGAGGAAGGAGGCATTGCTGGATCTGGTTCTGGGGAATGAAGTAGGTCAAGTGGAGCAAGTGTCAGTAGGGAAACATTTATGGGACAGTGATCATAGTATCATAATGTTTAGATCGGCTATGGAAAAGGACAGGGAGCAATCTAGAGTAAAAATACTTAATTGGAGGAAGGCAAATTTCAGTGGGTTGAGAACTGATCTGGCCTGGGTAAATTGGAATCAAAGATTGGCAGGCAAAACTGTAATCTAACAATGGGCTGCCTTTAAAGAGAAGATGGTTTGGGTACAGTCGGGGTACATTCCCACGAGGGGGAACGGTAGGGCAACTAAAGCCAGAGCTCCCTGGATGACAAAAGAGATAGGGAGTAAGATGAAGCAGAAAAAGAGCGCATATGACAGATGTCAGGTTGAGAATACAAGTGAGAATCAGGCTGAATATAGAAAGTTCAAAGGGGAAGTGAAAAAGAAAATTAGAGGGGCAAAGAGAGAGCATGAGAATAGATTGGCAGCGAACATAAAAGGGAATCCAAAAGTCTTCTACAGGCATATAAATAGTAAATGGGGAGTAAGAGGGGGGTGGGGCCGATTCAGGACCAAAAAGGAGACCTACGCATGGAGGAAAAGGGCATGGCTGAGGTACTAAATAATCACTTTGCATCTGTCTTCACCAAGGAAGAAGATGCTGCCAAAGTCATAGTGAAAGAGGAGGTAGTGGAGATACTGGATGAGATAAAAATTGATAAAGAGGAGGTACTAGAAAGGCTGTCTGTACTTAAGGTTGATAATTCACCAGGACTGGATGGGATGCATCCTAGGAGGCTGAGGAAGGTTAAGGAGGAAATTGCAGAGGTATTGGCCATAATCTTCCAACCCTCCTTAGATACGGGGGGTGGTGCCAGAGGACTGGAGAATTGCAAATGTTACATCCTTGTTCAAAAAAGGGTGTAAGGATAAACCCAGCAACTACAGGCCAGTCAGTTAATCTCGGTGGTGGGAAAGCTTTTAGAAACGATAACCAGGGACAAAGTTAACAGTCACTTGGGACAAGTGTGGATTAATTAAGGAAAGCCAGCACAGATTTGTTAAAGGCAAATCGTGTTTAACTAACTTGATCGAGTTTTTGGATGAGGTAACAGAGAGGGTTGATGAGGGCAATGCAGTTGACGTGGTGTACATAGACTTCCAAAAGATTTTTGATAAAGTGCCACATAATAGGCTTACCAGCAAAGTTGAAGCCCATGGAATAAAAGGGACAGTGGCAGCATGGATACGAAATTGGCTAAGTGACGGGAAACAGAGAGTAGCGGTGAACGGTTGTTTTTCAGACTGGAGGAAGGTATACAGTGGTGTTTCCCAGGGGTCGGTACTAGGCCCACTGCTTTGCTTAATCTATTAATGACTTGGACTTGGGAGTACAGGGCACAACTTCAAAATTTGCAGGGGACACAAAACTTGGAGGTATAGTGAACAGTGAGGAGGATAATGATAGACTTCAAGAAGACATTGACAGGCTGGTGGAATGGGCAGACACGTAGCAGATGAAATTTAACACAGAAAATTGCAAGGTGATGCATTTTGGCAGGAAGAACGAGGAGAGGCACTATAAACTAAAGGGTACAATCCTCAAGGGGGTGCACAAATATGTGCACAAATCATTGAAGGTGGCAGAGTAGGTTGAGAAAGCGGTTAAAAAAACATACGGAATCCTGGGCTTCATAAATAGAGGCAGAGTACAAAAGCAAGGAAGTTATGATGAAACGTTACAAAACACTGGTTCAGCTTCAACTGGAGTATTGTGTCCAATTCTGGGCACCGCACTTTAGGAAGGATGTGAAGGCCTTAGAGAGGGTGCGGAAAAGATTTACGAGAATGATTCCAGCTATGAGGGACTTCAATTACGTGGATAAACTAGAGAAGCTGGGGTTGTTCTCCTTAGAGCAGAGAAGGTTGAGAGGAGATTTGATAGAGGTATTCAAATTCATGAAGTGTCTAGACAGAGTAGATGGAGAGAAACTGTTCCCATTGGCGGAAGGGTCGAGAACCAGAGGACACAGATTTAAGGTGATTGGCGATATGAAGAAGAACTAAAGGCGACATGAGGAAGAACTTTTTTACAGCAAGTGGTTAGGATCTGGAATGCACTGCCTGAAAGGGTGGTGGAGGCAGATTCAATCGTGGCTTTCAAAAGGGAATTGGTAAGTACCTGAAGGAAAAAAAATTGCTGGGCTACGGAGAAAGGGAGGGGGAGTGGAACTAGCTGAAGTGCTCTTGCAGAAAGCCGGCATGGGCTCGACGGGCCGAATGGCCTCCTTCTGTGCTGTAACCATTCTATGATTATATAGCGCTTCAAAGGTGCGTAATCAGTCAAAAATTGACACCGAGCCAAAGAAGGAGCCATTAGGACAGGTGACCTAAATCTTGTTTGTTCTGTATGTGCAAACTACTGCCTGATCTCCAATCTGCCTTTCCTTTCCAAAGTTCTTGACTGTGTTGTTGCCCGTCAAATCGTGCCAATCTCTCCCGCAAGGGATATGGGGTTTGGGCGGGAAAGTGGAGTTGAGGTAGATCAGCCATGATCTTATTGAATGGCGGAGCAGGCTCGAGGGGCCGTATTGCCTACTTCTGCTCCTATTTCTTATATTGTGTTAACTCCTGCTTGAATCTCCAATCAGGTTTCCCCCTTCCCATAACACCAAATAACCCTAACCAAAGTCACAAACAACATTCTCTGTGACTGTGGTGGATTATTTCTCCTTGTCCTCTCTACAGCCTTTGACATAATCAACTATTCTATCCTCCTCCAATGCCTCTGCTCTGTTATCTAGCTCAGGGGGGATAACTCTAGCTTGATTCTACTCTTGCTTATTGTAGCTAGAGCATCTCCAGTAGTGGTTTCTCTTCCAACCCTCTTGCCATTAATTCCAGTGTCCCCAGGATCTATCCTTGGCCCCCTCCTCTTCCTCATCTACATTCTGCCCCTTGGTGCCATCATCCATAGACGGGGTCAGCTTCCATATTCTGGCTGACAATACCTAGCTCTACACCTCTATCACTGCCTCTGTGCTGTGAGACTGACCCACATCCACTTTTGAATGAGCCACAATTTCCTCAGCTAAACATTGGGAAGACCAAAGCTACCATCTTCAGCCCCGCCACAAGCTCCATACCTTTGCAAATGACTCCATCCCCTTCCCCAGTCAATGTCTCAGAGTGAACCAAACTGTTTGAAGTCTCCGTGTACTGTTTGACCCCGAGCTGAGCTTCCAATCCTATATCCTTCCTCTTAACCATAACGACTACCTACTTCTACCTCCCTAACATTACCTGCCTCAGCCCAACTGTTGCTAAAAACCCACATCTATGCCTTTGAAACTTCCAGATATAACTATTCCAATGCTCTCCTGACTGGCCTCCCATCCTCCACCCTCTGTCAAGTCTAGCTCATACATTACTTGTCTGCCTGCATCCTGTACCGCTTGCCCATCATCTCTTTCCTCACTGACCTACATTGATCTCTTGGTCTCTCAGCATTTCAAATTCTCATCCTCATATTTAAATCCCTTCATGGCCTCACTTCTCCCTTTCTCTCGAAGCTCCTCCAGCCCTACAACCCCCAAACCCCGAATTCCCCATTGCTCTGTCTCTGGCCTCCTTTGCATCACCCTTTCTTTTGTCCCATTATTGGTGGCTGTAACTTCAATCGTGTAGGCCCCATACTCTGGAATTCCCTCCCTAAATCCCTGTACTTCTCCACCAACCTGTCCTCCTTTAAAACCACCCTTAAAAACCTATCTCTTTGACCAAACATTTTTTCACCCCTTCTATTAGTTCCTCGGCTAACTCAGTGTCCATTTTTTGATTACACCTCCGTAGATTACTTCTTTGTTTTGTTTCCCTCAAAACCTCTAACATACCCAATCTGACAAGTATGGCAGAGTAAGGACACATCTAAGTACAGTGGTAGTGCCACAATACCCAATGATGACTTAACTTTGCCTTCACAAGACTGTGATGGTCACTTCTACTTTGCCAATGTGAATAATATTGTCTAGAACAGGTAAGTTGGTGAATACGAGGTTAAGCAGGTTATTCCCTTATATTGGTTCTCTCATCACCTGACACAGGCCAAGATTGGTAGCTATGTTCTTCAGGACTCTGCCAGCTCGATCTCTGGTGGTACCAACAGACACTCTTGGTGGTGGTCACCTCAGAGTTTCCTCCAAGTGATGTTCAACATGGAGGAGTACTGATGTGTCAGTTGAGGGGGATGGTAGATGGTGATCAGTTTCATAACTTTCTAATAGTGTGATTTTGAACTCATTACCTCTGGGTTGCTAGGCTAGTAACATCTCTCACATCTCTCCTACAAATCCTTCTCTTGAATTGCTCTTTCAACTGCCCTGCAACTTTGTTTCCCCCTTTCCCTCCTGTTTGCCATTTTCACGTCCTATAAAATGCTTAGATACCTTTCTGTACATGAGCACTGTACAAATATGTTGCTTTGTTTGTTGGTTGAATTGAATTGAGGTACAATAGAATGACTGCCATAATTTTAGACTGTTTTCCCCTCAAGATCTCTCTACTTTCTTCCTAACCCCAATGCGCATTAAATAGATCAACAATTAGAATACTCCTCAATTCTCTTTCTGAACAGGTATTGACCTGGAATTGTGTCTTTTTTCTGGCAGTCTGCTCCACATAGCACTCTTGTCGAGGGGAAAAAATCTTCTAATCTTATCAAGACTAGTAAATTTTGTAATTGTGCGCTCAAGTTCAGTGCTCACTGTTCAAGCTAAATAATCTGCTTACCTCTACCTTATCTATACCTTTCATTATTCTAAACGTCTTCATCATATCTCCTTTGTCTTCTCCAATCAAAGTAAGGTACCATCTTTCCTCATAAGTTAATTCCTTAAGGTTTGGAATCATCTATGGCATTTCTCTCTAAACTATTTCCAAACATCTATATTATTTTGAGGTAAACTGACCCAACTTTGATACCATGCTCCAGAATTCTTTACATTTAAAGAACTTTCATCAAAACAATTGCACTAAGTTCATGTGGGAACACAGAAGATGATGAGTTCCATAATTTTTTTAGTCTGATAAATTGCACTATTGTCTGCACATATTTGCATTTGTGTGTTTATTCTAATCAAAGGTGAGGTGATTTATCCAAAGCAAGAAAGAGGGTATCTCAAGATCTGAGAAAATATTCATCAACCCACAACAGATTTTTAAGGAGCTAAATAAGGTTAAAACCAGTTAATTTGTGATGGATAATAAAGTACACTTAGTTTGTCATCCAGAAGTATGAATGACCATCATACATTTAAAAAAAGAAAAGTGTCAATACAGCTCCAGCAAATAAAGCTCATCAATTTCGAATTTAACATTATGAAAATGGACAATGGAAATTTGCTTAATGTTTTGTTAGAACCCCCAACCTAAGATCTGTCAAGAACTGCCCCACCCACTCCCCTCCCCTCCCAAATCCAGAAATCTGGATTGTTTGGAAGATGACAGTTGTCTTATTACTGCCTAATTCAGGGAGCAGAGAGACATGCTCACAACCCAAAAGTAATATTACTTAGCATGTCTTAGCGTTTGATGAGGTAAGTAGGTAAAAACTAGTTCCACTAGTTGGTAAGTCGCTAACTTGAGGACATAAATTAAAATAATCAAATGAACAAAGGGAGAGTTTAGGAGAATTTCTTTTTATGCAGAGGGTTATGCCCTAGCAGAAACTGGTGAAAGCAGAATTCGTAAAAGCTTATAAAGGGTAATTATTTGAAATAAGTACATTTCAAGAGGGCATGGGAAATGGCAATGGAATGGAATTAAGTGGATAGCTCTTTCAGAGACCCAGCATAGGTATTTTGGGCTGAATAGTCTCATTCTGTGGTATAAAATTCTGTGATTCTAAATCATTGTATTTAGGTACTTGAGTACAGTGAACCAAACTGAATATCAAATGTTCTGTACATTAATGTTGATAAAACAGTAATCAATACCATATATAATGCATTTTTTAAAAGTAGTATTGTGGAAAAAGTATTATTTAACATAACAATGCAGAAATCTATCAAATTTTGTTTCTGAATTTAGGAGAACGCATGTGTAGTTTAGAGGCGTTTTTTGTGGTTATTACCCGAAGGTTGACCTCTGAGCTCTAATTTAGCTAAATCTTCTTCCAGTACTCCGCTGCCTTGGCCCTCAGGTCCAACGGGATATGTCTCAAATAAGTTCCTATATGACCATCAGAAATAAATCATTAGATAACCATACATAGAAACATAGAAACTAGGAGCAGGAGTAGGCCATTCGGCCCGTCGAGCCTGCTCCACCATTCAATACGATCATGGCTGATCATCCAAATCCAGTACCCTATCCCTGCTTTAATCCCCACAGTACACATATCCCACCCTACCCCCGTAACCCCACGTATTTAATTCCCCCTAACATATCCCATCCCCCCACATATTTAATCCCCCCCTAACACTAAGGGTCAATTTATCATAGCCAAATCAACCTAACCCACACATACAGTGAGAGAGGAAAAATGACTTTGCATTTGTCAGTTGAAAACCAAAATAGGTGGCTTTACTAGATCTGACCTCAATACATCCACCATATGATGTAGGTAATATAATAAAGACTGGAGTTACATGCTACCACAAAGTGGAATTTCTAAAAGGGTAAATTATACAATATTTTGAGCAGTACTTTTCACATTTTGAGTTTACAGCAAATATTTAAAGCTTGGTAAATCCATATTATTGAAGTTTTAATTACAATCAATACCATACCATTACAACGAAAAAAAAATTGGAGATAGTACAATAGTAGATATACTGAGCGTAATGGTCAGCATTTAAATGTCAATACAATCAGTAATAGATCTGTTCAGTCATCATTTTAAGGCAGTAAGAGACATCTAAATACTTATGGGTGTTAACCATTACCTGCATATATTAAGGTCACTGATCTGACAATCAAACAGTTGACTCAAAACTTCTAGATTTTCCTCTTCAACCTTTTGAACTGCTTGCTCTAGATTAGCAACTTCCAGATTATATAGCTTTAGCTGCAGAAACAAAAACAAAACACAAATGAAGTTAATCAGTACAAAGAATTCTAATTTTATAACCAAGTTATTAGATTAAATGGCATACATTCTGCTTTAGATAATTCAGCATTCAATTTAACACTGAACTTATCTCCTTGGGAGATCCTACGTCTACATAGTTTTAAAAATATTGTATACCCTTCCTGACCACAAACCTTACTTCCTATATTACACTTTCTAATATCAATGTTTAATTTTGAAACAGTCCATGTAGACATTTTTCTTGGAAAACCCCATAGGACCATGTCTACATTTGATCATCAGTGTTGTTGAACCAACTGAATCACTCGCTATTGCTTTTTGATTAAAAAAATCCTGCCCCGTTTTCCCCTCATTAACTAAAATTTCTATTGTCTAAAATCAAGTTAAAACAATATAATAAATTAAATATTTCACAAAAACAAGATTTCATTTAATCATTGAATTATTTTTGTGTCTTTTAATACCTCCATTAGCATTTTTACTTTAACCTCTCCCAAAGGTCTGAGCTTGGATGATACTTTTGCCCAGAGCTGTCATTTTGTCAGGTCCTGAGCATGTGCAGTTTCCCATGATGCATCAGTGAATTTAAGCTAGTCAATTGATAAAATGCTTCTCTCTCTCATAAAATCTATTTGGTTGTTTTTCAAAATTACTTTAAGAAAAACTATGAACAGAGACAGCGGGGGAAAAATTGGACATCGACAGAAACCTGCTAATGTCATCGCGGCCTCAGGTTTACGGCTCCTGAAAATGGGCGCAGCACTACCGAGCAAAAATTAGGGTTAGGGTCTGGAGATTTGTAGCGCAGCACTAACTTACCATGTAATGCCCTCCTGGTGGCGTTGGTGGAGGCATCCGACCTGAAGTTCCCATCCAGGAGCGGTGTTGCAGCTTCTTAGAGCCTCTGGGAGTGAGGCTGAGGAGTTCGCAATGAATTGTGGGCAATTAAAAGGGCTATGATTTACAGGGGCAATGCATTCAAAACTAATAAAAATTAAAATCAAGTGAAAAAATCAATTTTTCAGCCCTTAGTGCCTTTCAAAAAAAAAACATTAAAAATAAGTCCCAAATGCTTAAAGCTGAATTGTCTTCCGCACCTTAAAAAAAATGGTAAAAGTGCTTCAGCACTAACACAAATGGCTTAGCAAGCTAAGGAAGGGGCAACCAGGGTCTCTGATGCAGCACTCCAGCTTTGTGCAGGGGGTCAACACTGCAAGAGAGGTCCTCTACCCACAGGGGCCAGGAAGCCCTCCAGAAAGAACGACGTGGGACCACATCACCGAGGCCGTCATTTCCAGCAGTGTCGCCCCTCCACCTGGCTACAGTGCCCAAACAAGCTCCATGACCTCAGACGAGAGGTCAAGGTCGATGAATGCATCGTCAAGAGCTGTCTCCTCACCCCCTTGAGGAGACGGTGCTTGCCATTTTTGAAAGGGCATGGCTGAGCCCTTGGCCAGCAGCGGGGCTGAAAGAATACAAGATGCCGGTATTCCTCATACGTTATCCTCCTTCTCACATCCCACTTCCTCCTCATCCCACAATATCTTCTGATTTACAAGCTGCACATGGTGTAAGTATGCACCTCTTGCTTTACCCTCCTCCCCTCACCACAACCCTACCCTTGTGCCTTTCTCATTTCAGACACCCAAGAAATCCAGCCTGCCAGGCCAGTGAGTCAACAAGAAGAGGAAGGAGAGTGAAGAAGAAAAACAAACATCGTCATTTGATTTCACATTCCCAGCCACCAGCTCCTCAAGGCTGTCCTGCAATGCCATCTGCAGTCTCCCCCCACTGAAGGTCAGTGGCCTTCCACCAGCCATGCTGCAGCCACTGGGGTAGCACTGCGTAACAGCATTAGGATAGGCAAAGGCACATGCAAGACACTCAGTAAAGGAATGCACAAAGGTGATTAGTTGATTTTTGGATGGAATATTGGATGTGGTATATGGATAAAGTAGAATAGAAAGTTTGCTTTGTGGCCTTTATTTCAGCATTGGGGCCAAGAGGACGCTGTGATGGTCAATAACAGAGGGAAGGTAAGGTTGAAAGGAGAATTGAGATTGTGTTCACTGGTACCGCAGGCGGATGATTCGATCCCTGATATCCCGGCCAAAAAGGGGCTGTCTGGGTTGCCTCCTTCCTTCTGCTTCCTCCTCCTCCCTCTGCGAGCAGCTTGTCTCCTTTGCTGCCTCTGCTCCATCTCCATGTGATGCTGCTGCCCAAGGGGGATTGCAACTAGAGCCCCCAGGACTGGGACCAAGTGGTGTTCTCCGAGGCCTTCCTTTAAGCGCCAAAGCCTTGCAACCGTCCAGCTGCACTCGCTGCCCTCCCTGCACACTTTGAAAACTTTTTTAATGTATTGCACCAAGCCACTGCTCCAATAAAATGTAAAGAAACTAATCCAAAAGCAAAAATCTAAATTTACCTGAAAGGTGTGTGTCCCTTCAAGAAGCGCTGGCATGCGTGGTTTGGAGAGGGATTTATGAAGAGCGGCGATGTCCAAAATCACAGATCGTGCGTCAATTCAATGTTGCACGCCAATTGTCACAATCTGGATCATTTAAATATATGAAGCGACCGCAGGCAACAGCAGCCCTGCCGACCTGCCCAAAATGTCCTGACCTCATAAGATCATTGGCCCTGAATTTGCGGTTGGAGGCTTCCCACGGGGAAATGCCTCCGATCCGCAAATAATATGCCCGCGTACCTGGTGGTACAGAGATTCGCAGTCCTGGGCGCCTCCGGGTACCCGCGGGTAGAGGGCGCACGCAGTTCACAAGCGTCCCTGGGATCACGTGGGCCAACCCAACCAATAAAAGAAGGGAATCCACATTCATGCTTATGGAGATTCCATATTTACGGAAACCCCATAAGCATGAATGAGAATACCTCAAAAAAATACATCTACACATTAAATACATTTTTAAAAATTACATTATTAAAATGCCATTTAATTAAATATTTAAAACAAATTTAATTTTTTGAAAAATAAATTTAAATTTTTAAAGGGGCTAAAAATAAACTTACCTTATTGCACAGGTTTTTTTTAATGTATAAATGATTAAAAAACATAAAAATAAATTATCAAACTCTGACACTGGTAAAAGCAGACGTAAGGCCTGCTTTTACCAGGCGTAAGAATTTCACGGGCATTCGCTGGGCAGATATTGGGCAAATAGCCCAACTCTCTCCTGCGGATGCCCTTCCCTCGGGGATGCGTTGGATCTGTCAAGAATTCATGACAGATCGCAAGTTCCGGGTTCTCACTCATGCGCTTCATACGCGAAAACCTGGAACTTGTGCGGCTCTTACTGGCGCGTGCGCACGTCGTATGCGCCCATAGGGGCCTGCAAATTACGGCCCAATAAATCTTTTGCAGCACTGAATCCAGGACCGCCTGACTACATCCCTGCTGCTGACCTCCTCCGTGAACTCTTGGTCTCAGTGGAAAGTCTCTTGCGCCCATCCCCAGGGAACAGCATGTCCCCTGCGTGCTCGAACTCCCTGGAGCAGGGCATCCAGGGAGGAGTCAGAGAATCTGGGTGCTGTCTTCTGCCGCTGGGATTGCAGGCTCCCTCAAGCCTCAGATGGAAAATCTTTAGTTTCTAAATAAGCACACCTCTGCCAAAGAGCTCTGATCCTCCTCCAACAACCTTCCAGTGTGATGTGTGGAAGGCTCCTTTAAATATCTGAGTTCAAGGTACCATCAGACCCGCTCCATTTAATTGGCTGGGAAACCTGCAGGCCTAACTCAATTGATCCAATTCAGTTAAAGACAAGGTGGACAGCGTGCTGCCAAGTGCCGACCCACTACGCAGCACCCCCAACACCCAACTCGCCTCACAGGTAGAAATTCCAGCCATGAGGTTATTCACTTTGGTAGGAAGAATAGAAAAGCAGAATTTTTTTTAAATGGTGAGAAACTATTAAATGTTGGTGTTCAGAGAAATTTAGGTGTTCTCGTACAGGAAACACAGAGATTTAGTATGAAGGTACAGCAAGCAATTCGGAAAGCAAATGACATGTTGGCCTTTATTGCAAGGGGGTTGGAGTACAAGAGTAAGGAAGTCTTACTACAATTGTACAGGGCTTTGGTGAGACCACACTTGGAGTACTGTGCACAGTTTTGGTTTCCATGCCTTGGAGGTGGTGCAACAAAGGTTCACTAGATTGATCCATGGGATGAGAGGGTTGTCCTATGAGGAGATATTGAGCCTATATTCACTGGAGTTTGGAAGAATGAGAGGTGATCTCATTGAAACATAAATGATTCTGAGGGGGATTGACAGGTTGTTTATTGTGGCTGGAGTGTCTCGAACTAGAGGGCATAATCTCAGGATAAGGGGTCAGCCATTTAAGACTGAGATGAGGAGGAATTTCTTCATTCAGAGGGTTGTCAATTTTTGGAATTCTATACCCCAAAGGCCTCTGGATGCTGAGTCGTTGAGTATATGCAAGGCTGAGATGATAGATTTTTGGAGTCTAAGGGAATCAAGGGATATGGGGATTGGGCAAGAAAGCGGAGTTGAGGTGGAAGATCCGCCATGATATTGAATGGCGGAGCAGGCTCAAAGGGCCGTATGGCCTACCTATGCTCTTAATTCTTATGTTCTTACAAGAATTTAAAATTGTGTTTGTAAGTACCTAATGCTGCCAAGAGTCTAACCATTAACTTATTCAATTCCATTGCAGCTAGACTGCCCGATGGCATATTAAAAATGTCCTGTTAATTTAAGGGAGCAGGAAAACTGATGTATTTTTGTGTTTATGTTCTAGCTAAAATCTGTTGTAAAATAATGAGAAAAATTGTGATTGTATTTTTAGGGCTTAAAAAAAATTAAGATACCAGAATTATTAAACACAAAATAAACTGGAATTTTGTTTTTCTTCCAGAATGAATTTTATAAACTGTATTGGATACAGCTTAAATTATAACTAGTATCATATAAATGCTGCAATCTGAATGCTCACAAAATCCTCCTGCAAAACAAACATAGGAACAGGAGTAGGCCTTTCAACCCCTGGAGCCTGTTCCACCATTCAATTTGTTCATGGCTGATCTGTAGCTTAACTCCATCTACCTGCTAGTTCCATAACCCTTAATATTCTTGCCTAACAAATATCTAGCAATCTCAGCGCTGAAACTGTCAATTAGCCTGGCCTCAACAGCTTTTTGGGGACGAGGGTTCCAGGTTTCCACTACCCTTTGTGTGAAGAACAGCTTTCGGCCATCACCCCTGAACGGCCTAGCTCTAATTTTAAGTTTGTGCCCCTTTGTTCTGGATTTCCCCACCAGAGGAAATAGTTTCTCTCTAGCTACCCTATCAAATCCTTTAATCATTTAAACACCTCAATTAGATCACTCCTTAATGTTCTATACTCAAGGAAATACAAACTCAGTCTATCCAGCCTGTCCTCATAATTTAACCCTTTTAGCCCAGGTATCATTCTGGTGAATTTGTGCTGCATTCCCTCCAAGGCCAATATATCCTTCGTGAAATAAAAACAGAAAATGCTGGAAATACTCAGCAAGTCTGGCAGCATCTCTGGAGAGAGAAACTGAGTTAACATTTCAGGTCGATGGCCTTTCGTCAGAACATATCTTTCCTGAGGGGTGGTGCCCGTAACTGAACACCGTACTCTAAATGGGGTCTAACCAGAGCTTTATATAACTGTAACATAACTTCCACTCCTTTGTATTCCAGCCCCTTCAGATAAAGGTCAACATTCCGTTAGCCTTTTTAATTATTTTTTCCACCTGTCCACTAGCTTTTAGTGATTTCTATACTTGGACCCTGAAATCTCTCCGCTTCGCCACACTTCCTAGCTTCTCACCATTTAGAAAATACTCTAATCTATCTTTCTTAGGTCCAAAGTGGATGATTATATAGTTCCCCAACCACCCACCCTCCCCAAAACAAGTTTGTGGAAATCACTCCAGTCAAAATGTCATGAGAACAGAACATATATCGGAATTCAGATGCCATTATAAAAGGGCCCAATTTTCAAAATTTATAATTAGCAAAGCTGAGCTTTTGAGACGAGATATATTTGTGCTAAAGGGAGACCTTATGATATTCATCACCCTAGATAATTTTGGAGCTGCTGGAGCATGGTTGCCATGTTTGCTTTGCTGCTAATTTGGCCTGTCCTTTCTAAGGCCCTGCTCAAGTACACCCTGTAGGTAAGTTCAATTAACTGTAGCTCTATATCTAGTTATAGCTCCACATGAAAAGAACATTCATCAAATCACTTGCTTTATTTTTCCTTTAAAAAATTGGTTTGTATCTGTAACAAAGTGACACTTTGCAGAGTAATAATGTTGAGGAAGCTCATCCTCTGTCTGTAAACCCTGAGAGGAGGGTATCTCCTGCGGCGCCATGCTGCCATGTGCTGGCACCTTCTGCCCTGTGCACCATCAGGTGGGTGAGCAGCAGGTTGGCGCTCTTGCTGCTGTTCTGCCTGGTTCTGCTGCTGCCGTGGCTGCTCCTCCTCGTCCAAATCTGAGGTCCATGATGAAAGGAAATAAATGTTTCCCATGCTGCTGGTAGATACCTCCGTTGGGGAAGTGCCCAGTCCAAATGAGGAGAGGATTTTCCCCAGGAGGTCCCAAAGTAGATAGATCTCAGCTTCACCACCTTTGACTTCAGTAGGTCTGGAAAAAGTGCTCAAAGACCTGTGGGGGAAAAAAGTTCTGCCACCTGCAACTCATCCCTGTTGAAAGCTCTGTTTTTATGGTGGAGCTGCAGCTGTGAGGAGGCCAGCCACTTGTCAACCCGCCAGGATTAGCTGGCGTGGTTGAGGAGGGCCGTGCAACACACTGAAAATGTGGCAAAATAACAAAGGCCTGGCAAAATAGGATTAGAGAGGCCCTTAACCGCTTGTTAAGGGTCTTACCTGCCTATCCCGACTCATGGAGGCAGGACTGAATCGCACCCATGAAGCTCGTCTCCGGCAAAATTGCGCAGAGGCGGGTTCCGAACACCCCCTCCAATTTTTGCAATTTTCCCAACTGTCCCGCCTCCTCAGGGCTGGGAAAATCACCCCCATAGAGTTAGAACGGCACAGGAGGCCGCCATTTGGCCCATTGAGTCCATGCCGGATCTCTAGAGCAATCCAGTCAGTCCCATTCCCCCGCTCTATCCCCGTAGCCCTGCAAGTTTATTTCCCTCAAGTGCCTATCCAGTCTCCCCTTGTGGGCTGGATTTTGTCATTGGGAGAGGGCTGGGGGCGTCAGGTGGTTGGCGTGTCAGGACCCCGCCTCCAATGTGAGGCGGGACAAAAGTAAGTTTTTTGCCTTAATTGGGCAATTGATTTCCAGCGTGTGGGAACCCCTGGCCCAATGAGTCTTTTAATACTGAAACTCGCCTCCGATGACGTCATCTATGCAGCTGGATTTAAGGCCTGCAAGCAGCCTTGGTTCTTTTTCAGCCTTACAACATTAGCACCATTCTTCTGAGGGATTCCTACTGGAAGTATGTCCAGCACCAGACTAAAGTGTGCACCCAGATTCGATGAGGCCTCCCTTCAAGCTCTGGTGGAGGGAGCAAGAGCAAATATGGAAGTGCTCTTTCCTTCCTCGGAGGAAAAAGCCTCCACAACAGACCAAAGCTGTGTGACTGCAAGTGGCACAGGAGGTGAATGCGATTTCAATGTGCAGCAGAACCTGGCTGCAGTGCAGAAAGAGGTTTCATGACCTTCTCCGCACAGGAAAAGTGAGTATTCCATCCCCATGACACTCAATCTGATCCCCATCGCATCTCATCACCAGCACTCTGCTTTGTCAACCTCCTCCTCCTCCACATCCCACTTCACCCAAACATCCCTGCACCCTTACCCATTCCCTCTCTCTATGTTTACATTCACTTAACTATTCGATTATGCAGCCCTCACACTCCCCATCACTGTGATGCAATGACAACTTATAACACACAGGGAGGGCCCTTGGTCTCGGCACCTCACTCCATCTTTGTCTCCTTCTAAGCATCTATGCTATGGATTCTCTACTCACTCCTTCATTCTCACTCAAACTCCACTTGTGTCCCTTATTGCAGGAAAAAAGAGCCCACAATAAGAGGGAGAGGGCGAAGACAGGAGGAGGGCCACCCTCAATAGCCCAGCTCACCACTGCAGAGGAGGCGGCCCTGGAGATCGTGGGAGTGGAGGAGGATGTGTAAGTGGGGGACGGACAGACGGACGGGCGCATCACAGCAAGCTGGTGACAGAATAGTTTGGCATCTCTCTCATTGACATTGCTCTAACAGATTGACTTATGATCATCTGCACAATTCAATGTGCATGCAACCTTTATCTCATGTCTAACTCTTTCCTTTACTCCCCCACAGGACCATCGACAGCCCCCCTCCCCACTGTCCAGGAGGAAGACCCTGAGCCTGAAGGCTCCTCAGAGGAAGCTGCAACCTCTGAGGGCGCAACGTCAGCAGAATTAAGCGCACCCAGCACCAGCGCAGAAACTCTCACCTCGGTGGGACCTTCGCGAGATAGAGTAGTGTTGTCACCTGGTGTATTACAGATCACAAGTGAGCATCAGCAGATGGTGGAGACAGGGACAGCAGTGGAGAGTCCTCGTTGGAAGCCGCAGGACTCTGCCAGCTCGGCTCAGCTGCATGTCGACCCAGTGCCTCCGGGTCCATCCAGAAGGAGAGCGGTGCTGGAACTCCAGGAACAGGTGCAGGTTGTGTCTCCAGGGTCGTTGCAAGTGTGGAGCGAATGGAGGAGTCCATCGCGAACATCAGCAGAGCCTTTGTGGAGGCATTGGCACATGAACGCATCACCACGGAAAGGATGGCAACCTTCGTGGAAAGGATGGCTACCTCCGTGGTAAGGATGGCTACAGCCATGGAGGAGCTTAGTCGCCAGGGTCTTGAAAACATGGTCATTGTTCAGAATAGACTGACATCTCTTGAGGAGCGATGGTCAGCTATTGAGCAGAGAAACCAGACCTTCATGGAAGTCCTCTGGAGTAGGACTTCCAGTGCAGAAGCGGGTCCTCATGGCCCTCCTGAAGTGCAGCAAGGTGCTGTCAAGCCACTTGCAAGCTCTGAAGGGGAGCTGACTCATGAGAGGGATGTTGGTGGCAGAGAACAAGGAAGTGGGGGCTCCTCTCCAAGCGCTCACACGTCCATGCCACTGCAGAGCCCTCGGTCAGAGCCCCACCAGAGTCCTCACCCAACTGAGATGGGCGTCTCAGCCCCTGCACAGCCGCAGGAGCAGCAGCAGCAGCCTGTTGCTGAGCCCTCACAGGCTAGCAACCCCAGAGGACGACCGCCAAAGGTGTCGAGACAGGAGCAGCAAGAAAGTGAGCAAGGGGCCTCCACATCTGCTGAAGCCACAGGGGAAGCACCACGTAGGAGCATACGTAAGAGGAAGATAAAGCACAAGTAGTCACAAGGGTAGTAACTTGGGTGTTCTGTTGTGTTTATTTTTGAAAAGCCATCCGTGAATTGTGATGATAAAAAAATTTGATGACAAACTGTTGAAGTTGTGGCCTGTGTCATTTCGCAAATGGGACTTCCACATTGAGGGCTTAGGGCGGCTTGGAATTGTCAGTATGGTGGTCAGAGTGATAGGAATCCACAGGTTCTTGTCATTGTCGATGCTCTGGTAAGAAGGTGCGAGGCAAAAGTGTTTGATTGGGCAGGCTAAGCAAATCTGGCCAAGATGAGTGCGTCCCTTGCATCCCGGGCAGCACTGTGCTCGCGTGCTGCTGCCGCTGGCTGATGCGCCTCCGCAACCTGTTCGTTGTCGCTCAACACCTCCTCCTCCTCCTCCTCATCTGAGGAGGCTATGCGATCAGCCACTTGTACCTCAGCCAGCTGCAAGCCACGATACTGTGCCATGTTGTGACGTGCACAGCAGACCACGACGATTCTGGAGACCCTGGCTGCTGAGTACTGCAGGGCTCCACCTGATCTATCAAGGCATCTGAATCGCATCTTCAGCAAGCCGATGGTTTGCTCGATTATGGATCTGGTGGAAATGTTGCTGGAGTTGTAGCGCTCCTCAGCTTCGTTGGATAGACTCAACGGTGTCGTTAGTCACATCATCAGGGGATAGCCCTCGTCTCCAAGTAGCCATCCGAAAAGTTGGTCTGGCAGACTGAAGAGCGGAGGCACACTCGACTGGTGCAGGATGAAGGAGTCATGCTAACTGCCAGAGTACTTGGCGCAAACATGCAAAATTTCCTTCTTGTGGTCACACACCAGCTGCACGTTGAGGGAGTGGAAGCCCTTGCGGTTGACAAAAATACCTGGATTGTGATGGGGTGCCTTAAGGGCCACATGTGTGCAGTCAACGATGCCCTGCACCTTTGGAAAGCCTGCCAGATTCGCAAACCCAACCGCAAGCTTGCTTGATCCTTGGAGAAGCCTGGGAGACGCCGCTGATGTCTGCTGCTGATCCCTGGAATGAGCCTGAAGCAAAAAAGTTGAGTGCGGTGGTGACTTTGACGACCACTGGTAAGGGGTGTCCACCCGCTCCTCTGGGCTCCAGGTCTTGCTGCAGCATTGCGCAGATGTCACCCACTACCTCTCGCAAAAGGCTGAGCCTCCTTTGGCACTGCTGCTCAGTCATGTTGAGGTAGCTCATCCTCTGTCTGTAAACCCTGTTTTGGGGATACCTCCTGCGGCGACGTGCTTCCATGCGCTGGTGCCTTCTGGCCTGTGCAGCTTCAGGTGGGTGAGCAGCAGCTTGGCACTGCTGTTGTTGTTCAGGGTTCTGCCGCGGCTGGTCTACGTCCGAATCTGATGTCCAGGAGGAAAGGAAATAAATGGTTCCCATGCTTCTGGTATATACCTCAGTTGAAGCGTTCAGTCAAGGTGGGAAGAGGGGTTTCCCAGAGGTCACACTGGAGATGGGTCTCAGGCTCCAAACTTCCATAAGAATGAGTAGGCCTGCTAAAAGTTCCCCCAGACCTGAGACAACAAAGTTCTGCCACCTGCAAATGATCATTGGTGAAAACTCCTTTTTAATGGTGGTGCTGCAGCTATTAGTAAGCAATCCAGTTGTGAGGCCGCCAGGATTAACTGGTGTGTTCCAGAGGAGATGTGCACCACGGGGGAAATGTGTTAAATTCAGAAAGGCCTCTCAAAATTGGATTATAGAAGCACTTAACTGGTTAAGGGCCTATCCCGCCTCTTGGAGGCGGGATGGAAACGGGGTCTGAAACCACGATTGTGGGAAAATTGCTGAGGCGGGCTGGAGGCGGATCGGATCCGCCCGCCATTTTTTGCAATTTTAACACGCCTCCAAACCCGCCTTCTTGGGCCTGGCAAAAATCGAGCCCTGAATGTCTCCGCTTCCACCAATTCCGTCGGCAGCGAGTTCCAGATCCTCACCACTCGCTGCGTAAAATAGTTTCTCACATCCCCGTTTCTCTTGCCCAAAACCTTAAATCTGTGTCTCCCTAGTCCTTGTACCATCAACTAGTGGGAACAGCCTTTCCCCATCTAGCCTATCCAAACCCGTCATAATCTTGTACACTTATCAAATCACCCCTCAACCTCCTTTGCTCTAATGAAAACAAATCCAGCTTCTCCAACCTGTCCTTGTAGCTAAGATCCCCCATCCCCGGAACCATTCTGGTAAATCTCCTCTGCACCTTCTCAAGGGCCTTCACATCCTTCCTAAAGTGTGGTGACCAGAACTGGACGCAATACTCCAGTTGTGGCCTAACCAGTGCTTTATAAAGGTTCAGCATAACTTCTCTTCTTTTGCACTCAATACCTCTATTTATGAAGCCCAAGATCCCAGATGCTTTGTTAACCACTCTCTCAATATGTCCTGCCACCTTCAGGGACCTATGCACATTAACTCCCAGGTCCCTCTCTCTCGGCACACTCTTTAAAACTGTGCCATTAAGTGTATATTGCCTCTCCCTGTTCCTTCTGCCAAAATGCATCACCTCACACTTCTCTGTATTAAATTCCATCTGCCATTTGTCTGCCCATTCTGCTAGCCTTTCTATGTCCTGTTGCAGTCAATTGGTATCATCCTCACTGGTTACCACACCCCCAAGTTTGGTGTCATCAGCAAATTTAGAAATTCTACTTTCTATTCCAATATCCAGGGTCATGATCTGCCTACTCTGCATACATCCAGCAGACGCTCACTGTGCGCGTGCTAATGCCCTCACCAATATGGCGTCTGGTGCAAATTAAACCAGAAGTGTGCGTGCATGGCGCGGTCACCATTTTGGACCATTAAGGGCGCTACGGATCTGAATTTTGTCCCCATAAAATCCTACAGCACAGAAAGGTACGGTGGCATAGTGGCTGTTACTGGACTAGTAATCCAGAGGCCTGGACTAATGATCCAGAGATGAGAGTTCAAATCCTACCACGGCAGCTGGGGAATGTAAATTAAATAAATCTGGAATAAAAAGTTAGTATTAGTCATGGTGACCATGAAACTATCTGATTGTCGTAAAAACCCATCTGGTTCACTAATGTCCTTTAAGGAAAGAAATCTGCTGTCCTTACCTGGTCTGGCCTATATGTGACTCCAGACCCAAAGCAATGTTGACTCTTAACTGACCTCTGAAATGACCTAGCAAGCCACTCAGTTGTACGAAACCTCTACGAGAACCAAGAATAATTAAAAAAAACGGACGGACCACCTGACCTCGACCTTGGCACCTGCTTCGGACATGACAAAGGCACACCCAGCCCAGTCGACCCTGCGAATTCCTTCTCACGAACATCTGGGGACTTGTGCCAAAATTGGGAGAGCTCTCCCACAGACTAGTCAAGCAAGACCCTGACATAGTCATACTCACGGAATCATACCATTCAGCCGATGTCCCAGACTCCTCCATCACCATCACTGGGTATGTCCTGTCACATCAGCAAGACAGACCCCACCAGAGGTGGTGGCACAATGGTATAGAGTCAGATGGGAGTGGCCCTGGGAGTCCTCAACATTGACTCCGGACCCCATGAAGTCTCATAGCTTCAGGTCAAGCATGGGCAAGGAAACCTCCTGCTGATTACCACCTACTGCCCTCCCTCAGCTGTTGAATCAGTACTCCTCCATGTTGAACACCACTTGCAAGAAGCACTGAGGGTAGCAAGGGCACAGAATGTACTCTGGGTGGGGGACATCAATGTCCATCACCAAGCGTGGCTGGGTACTGAGCGAGATGACCGAGTCCTGAAGGACATAGCTGCCAGACTGGGCCTGCGGCAGGTGGTGAGAACCAACAGGTGGGAAAAACCTACTTTATCTCGTCCTCACCAATCTACCTGTCACAGATGCATCTGTCCCTGGAGACAAAGTCCCGTCCTCACACTGAGGACATCCTCCATCATGTTGTGTGGCACTACCACTGTGCTAAATGGGATAGATTCAGAAAAGATCTAACAGCTCAAAACTGGGCATCTATGAGGCGCTGTGGGCCATCAGCAGCAGCAGAGTTGTATTCCACCACAATCTGTAAACTCATGGTAATGGCAGAGTGAGGGATATGCCGGGCCATCAAGCCAGGGGACCAACCCTGGTTTAATGAGGAGTTTAGAAGAGCATGCCAGGAGCAGCACCAGGCATACCTAAATATGAGGTGCCAATCTGGTGAAACTGCAACACAGAACTACATGCATGCTAAACAGCGGAAGCAGCGTGCTATAGAGAGAGCTAAGCGATCCCACAACCAACAGATCAGATCAAACCTCTGCAGTCCTGCCAGATCCAGTCGTGAATGATGGTGGACAATTAAACAACTAATGGGAGGAGGCGGCTGCGGCTCCATAAATATCCCAATCCTCAATGATGGCGGAGCCCAGCATGCGAGTGCAAAAGTCAAGGCTGAAGCTTTTGCAACCATCTTCAGCCAGAAGTGCCGAGTGGATGATCCATATCGGCCTCCACCATCACAGAAGCCAGTCTTCAGCCAATTTGATTCACTCCACATACTATCAAGAAACGACTGAGCGCACTGGCAAAGGCTATGGGCCCTGACAACCTCCCTGCTGTCGTGCTGAAGACTTGTGTTCCAGAACTAGCTGCGCCTCTTGCCAAGCTGTTCCAGTACAGCTACAACACTGGCATCTACCCGAAAATGTGGAAAACTGCCCAGGTATGTCCTGTCCACAAAAAGCAAGACAAATCCAATCTAGCCAATTACCGCCCTATCAGTCTACTCTCAATCATCAGCAAAGTGATGGAAGGTGTCATTGACAGGGCTATCAAGTGGCACTTACTCACCAATAACCTGCTCACCGATGCTCAGTTTGGGTTCCGTAAGGACCACTTGGCTCCAGACCTCATTGGAGCCTTGGTCTAAACATGGACAAAGAGCTGAATTCCAGAGGTGAGGTGAGACGCCACTGCAGCATTTGACTAAGTGTGGCATCAAGGAGCCCTAGTAAAATTGAAGTCAATAGGAATCCGGGGGGAAATGCTCCTCTGGCTGGAGTTATACCTAGCACAAAGGAAAATGGTTGTGGTTGTTTGAGGCCAATCATCTCAGTCCCAAGACATCGCTGCATGAACAGTGTCCTAGGCCCAACCATCTTCAGCTGCTTCATCAATGACCTTCCTTCCATCATAAGGTCAGAAGTGGGGATGTTTACTGATGATTGCACAGTGTTCAGTTCCATTCACAACTCTTCAGATAATGAAACAGTCACTGCCTGCATGCAGCAAGACCTGGACGATATTCAGGCTTGGGCTGATAAGTGGCAAGTAACATTCGCGCCACACAAGTGCCGGGCAATGACTATCTCCAACAAGAGAGTCTAACCACCGTCCCTTGACATTCAACAGCATTACCATTGCGGAATCCCCCACCATCAACATCCTGGGGGTCACCATTGACCAGAAACTTAATTGGATCAGCCACATAAATACTGTGGCGACAAGAGCAGGTCAGAGGCTGGGTATTCTGCGGCGAGTGTCTCACCTCCCGACTCCCCAAAGCCTTTCCACCATCTACAAGGCACAAGTCAGGAGTGTGATGGAATACTCTCCACTTGCCTGGATAAGTGCAGCTCGAACAACACTCAAGAAGCTCGACACCATTCAGGACAAAGCAGCCTGCTTGATTGGCACCATCTTAAACATTCACTCCCTCCACCATCGGCGCATCGTGGCTGCAGTGTGTACCATCTACAAGATGCACTGCAGCAACTCGCTAAGGCTTCTTCGACAACACCTCCCAAACCCGCAAACTCTACCAGCTATAAGGAGAAGGGCAGCAGGTACATGGAACACCATCGCCTCCAAGTTCCCCTCTAAGTCACACACCATCCTGACTTGGAAAAATATTTGTTCCTTCATCATCGCTGGCTCAAAATCCTGGAACTCCCTCCCTAACAGCACTGTGAGAGAACCTTCACCACATGAACTGCAGCGGTTCAAGAAGGCGGCTCACCACCACCTTCTCAACGGCAATTAGGGATGGGCAATAAATGCTGGCCTTGCCAGCAGCACCCAAATCCCAGGAACGAATAAAAAAGAGAAGCTATTCAGCCCATTCTGACTGTGCCGGTCAATTTTTATTCAATCACAATTTTTTCATTCTTTATCTCCTTACTCAGTCACTCACTCACACTCAATACATACTGCAACATGGCACACTAGACTGTCTTGCCACATAAGCTGTTTCAAGGGGCCCCTTAGTGCCAACATTTCAAAGTATATTCTACTTCTAACAGCAGGAGGCCACCGTCAGCTACCACTTGCCCTCCTCCCAAATGCTTTCCCTCCCCCGACTCTCCTGGGAACCTCAGCCGGCGTCTGAGCCGGCTGATCTTGCTGCTCCTCCCCAACCCCCAGCAACCTGAAAGCTGCTTCTGGTGCCGGAAATGGTGCCTGCAGCCTGCTGGTAATATCCTAGTGAAGCGGTGGTCCAGCTGCGGGCCTCATACACATGCAGCATGATCTGCTGCTCCTCAATTTCAGGATCAATCCAATTTTTAGGCTGATATATTCTATGATATATATATGACAGGCAGGAAGGAAGGGGAGGTGGGGTGGCTATGTTAATAAAGGAAGGAATCACTGTAATACAGAGAAATGATATTGGGTCAAAAGATCAGGATAATGAAACAGTTTGGGTGGAGATAAGGAATAATAAGGGGAAAAAAACACTAGTGGGCGTAGTCTATAGGCCTCCGAACAGTTGTAACTCTGTTGGACGGAGTATCAATCAGGAAATAGTTGAGGCTTGTAATAAGGGAACATCTATAATTATGGGGGATTTTAACTATCATATTAATTGGACAAATCAAATTGGGCAGAGCTGCCTTGAGGATGAGTTCATTGAGTGTATTAGGGATGGATTTCTTGAGCAGTATGTAACTGAACTGACCAGGGGGGCAAGCAACCTTAGATCTGGTCCTGTGTAACGAGACAGGATTAATTAAAAATGTCCTAGTAAAGGATCCCCTTGGAATGAGTGACCATAACATGGTTGAATTCCATATTCAATTAGAGGGTGAGAAGGTTGGATCTCAAACAAGCGTGCTAAGCTTGAATAAAGGAGACTATGAAGGTATGCGAGCGGAATTGAGTAGAGTGGATTGGGAAAATAGATTAAGGGTAAGACGACACATGATCAGTGGTGTTCATTTAAGGAGTTATTTTACAACTTCCAAAAAATATATATTCCACCGAGAAGAAAAGGGTGTAAAAGAAAAGACAGTCATCCATGGCTAAGTAAAGAAATTAAGGATAGTATTCGACTAAAAACAAGGGCTTATAAGGTAGCCAAATCTAGTGGGAGGATAGAGGATTGGGAAAACTTTAAAAGACAGCAAAAAATAACAAAAAGATTGATTAAGAAAGGGAAGATAGATTATGAAAGTAAATTAGCAAAAAATATAAAAACAGATAGTAAGAGTTTTTATAGTTATATAAAAAGCAAAAGGGTGGCTAAAGTAAATGTTGGTCCCTTAGAGGATGAGACAAATACACTGAATAAATATTTTGTATCAGTCTTTACAGTAGAGGACACTAAGAATATCCCAACACTGGACAAACAGGGGGCTATAGGGGGGAAGGAGCTAAACACGATCAAAATCACTAAGGAAGTGGTACTCGGTAAAATAATGGGACTCAAGGCGGATAAATCACCTGGACCTGATGGCTTACATCCTAGGGTCTTGAGGGAAGTGGCGGTAGGGATTGTGGATGCATTGGTAATAATTTTCCAAAACTCCCTGGACTCAGCAAAGATCCTGGCAGACTGGAAAACTGCTAATGTAACACCCTTATTTAAAAAGGGCAGTAGACAGAAGGCTGGAAACTATAGACCGGTTAGCCTAACATCTGTGGTAGGTAAAATTTTGGAGTCCATTATTAAGGAGACAGTAACGGAACATTTGGATAATCATAATTTAATAGGACAAAGTCAGCATGGTTTTATGAAGGGGAAGTCATGTTTGACAAATTTGCTGGAGTTCTTTGAGGAAGTAACATACAGGGTGGATAAAGGGGAACCAGTGGATGTGGTGTATTTAGACTTCCAAAAGGCATTTGACAAGGTGCCACACAAAAGATTATTGCTTAAGATAAAAAATCACAGGATTGGGGGTAATATTCTGGCATGGATAGAGGATTGGCTATCTAACAGAAGGCAGAGAGTTGGGATAAATGGTTCATTCTCAGACTGGCAATCAGTAACTAGTGGTGTTCCGCAGGGGTCAGTGCTGGGTCCCCAACTCTTCACGATCTATATTAACGATTTGGAGGAGGGGACCGAGTGTAACATATCAAAGTTTGCAGATGATACTAAGATGGGAGGGAAAGTAGTGAGTGAGGAGGACATAAAAAATCTGCAAGGGGACATAGACAGGCTAAGTAAGTGGGCAGAGATTTGGCAGATGGAATACAATACTGGAAAGTGTGAGGTTATGCACTTTGGCAGGAAAAATAGTAGAGCAAGTTATTATCTAAATGGCAAGAAACTGGAAAGTACTGAAGTACAAAGGGATCTGGGGGTCCTAGTGCACGAAACTCAAAAGGTTGGTATGCAGGTGCAGCAAATGATTAAGGCGGCCAATGGAATGTTGGCTTTCATTGCTAGGGGGATAGAATATAAAAATAGCAAGGTATTGGTGAGACCGCACCTGGAATACTGCATACAGTTTTGGTGTCCATACTTAAGAAAAGGCATACTCGCTCTCGAGTCAGTACAAAGAAGGTTCACTCGGTTAATCCCGGGGATGAAGGGATGGACATATGAGGAGAGGTTGGGTAGATTGGGACTCTACTCATTGGAGTTCAGAAGAATGAGAGGCGATCTTATTGAAACATATAAGATTGTGAAGGGGTTGGATCGGGTGGATGCGGGGAGGATGTTCCCGATGATGGGTGAAACTAGAACTAGGGGGCATAGTCTTAGAATAAGGGGCTGCTCTTTCAAAACTGAGATGAGATGGAACTACTTCACTCAGAGGGTGGTAGGTCCATGGAATATGCTGGCCCAAAAAGCTGTAGAAGCTACATCATTACATAAATTTAAAACAGAAATAGACAGTTTCCTAGAAGTATAGGGAATTAAGGGTTACGGGGAGCGGGCAGGAATTTGGACATGAGTCTAGGTTCGGATCGATCATGGCCCTGTGGGTAGCGTAGCGGGCCCAGGGGCCGTGTAGCCTGATCCTGCTCCTATTTCGTGTGTCCAATTCGGTTAGGTTCAGGAGATGGTTCTGTGATAGTAGATTGGCGGTTAGAATCAGATCAGCCATGATCTTATTGAATGGCGGAGCCGGCTCAAGGGGCCAATTGGCCTACTCCTGCTCCTATTTCTTATGTTCTTATGTTCTTATATTGCAATAACACAACATGACGCATCACTTCAAACAGCAGTTAATGCTCAATCATTTTTATTAACATTTTTTTACTCATGCAATATTTGGTCAGGTCTGCAGATTGGATATTTATCCAAAGGATCCCCAGTGCCTATTCTTTATGCAGCTTTGATACATATACAATAAATACGCTGCTAATTGGAAAATAATTTAAAAAGAGCTTCTTTAAATATTCATATGAACAACTAATTTATTTGTTATCTGAGGAATATCGAATGGAGCTGAACACTGTGCAGTCATCAGCAAACAGCCCTACTTCTGACCTTATGAAAGGTCATTGATGAAGCAGCTGAAGATAGTTGGGTCTATGACACTGCCCTGAGGAACTCCTGAAGCAATGTCCTGGGGCTGAGATGATTGGCCCCCCAACAACCACAACTATCTTTCTTTGTGCTAGGTATGATTCCAGCCACTGGAGAGATTTCCCTCTGATCTCCATCCACTTGAATGGATGGGTGCAACTGTAACAACATTCAAGAAGCTCAACACTATCCAGGAAACAAGTTTAGTTGATTGTCATTCATGCCATTGGATTCAAAAGCAAACGTTTGTACATGGTCTATAGAGGAAATAGGCTGATGGGCAAAGGATCTGTTCATGTTCTATGCTTTCTTACTTGCCATGGAAATGTTCTAATTAAAACATGTAATACGCAGTAAAAAACCTATCTTAATATTTTCTTACCTCATTCTTTAGCCAATCATTTTCCCTCACTTCTTGGCAACTGTATCTACCCATATAACTTATGGCTTTCTGAATAAAAGAGTAAATAATTTTTCAAGAATCACATTAATAGATTGTTATATATTGTTAAGTGGGATGTTTTGAACAGCAGCAGGACAAGTAGCTACTGCAGAAACAAGATCAACAGAAACCGCATCAATCAAAACAAAATAATAATAGTGACCAGCCCTAGTTATTTGGATACACAGAGTGTGGAAATCACTGAACTTGATGGTTTGGATTACACAGCCATGAACAGTCTATTGACCAGTGTAAAAGTAGATTGCAAAAGTAAATATTTTCACATTATAAATAATGGCTTGGAATTTCCTGAAACCGACATATGTCATTATTCTAGTGCAGTAGTTCCAGGAAATTATGGCGTGAGTGAATTATACTAGTTTATACACCACCCCAAAATTTCCTGGGCCATTCTGCCGGAACCATTGCCGAAACCCTAAAAAATGGATTATTCAAGCTCCGCCCCCATTAAAAACAGTGGCAATCACAAATTTATTGGATTTGTTATTTTAATCGCTGCTTGGAGAACACTGTTGCAGAAAGATACTGGTAGACTCAAATTACTGCAAAGGTTAGTTATGGGCACAAGATTTAAAGGCTGGAAGAATATTAAAAGGCTATTGACTTTGCGAAATAACTTATTCATTTTATGATTATGTAAGAATGACATATTTTATTATACATACAATGGCCTAAAAGTTACACTGGGCCTGTTTTTGGGATCAGACTCAGTGCTGTGTGACCAGCGTGTGCCTGAACAGACAGTCCCGAGGATTAATGGAAATTGGTCATCAGACCTCATCAACATAGTTGGCGCGAGTTGCCGCCACTAGTCAGGCTTCCACAGGCAGCTCGCCCAAGTGAAGGTATCACCAGCAGCAGCCCCCATGCGAGTTCCAGGGAGGGATAGAGGGATTGGAGCAAGCTATGGTGGGTGGGTCGCTTGCGACTTCTGTGGGGAAGGGGGAGCACTCCTGCTCCTCCTGGCTTCACTGGAAGGGATTTTAACAACTTTTTTTTTAAAAAAAATTTTTTAAACTGACCTGGAGTTGGAGGCTGCAGGAGCTGCTGAAGAATCCTGATACTGGCCCGCTCATCAACTAATTTCTCAATGGGGCCCTTCAACAGACATTAGGCCCATAATTTACTAATTTAAGGGTCTTAACGCCCATTTTAGGCATTCGCCTGGGATCCTGAAAAAAAGAGGAGCCCCCACGAATTTAGCAGGCAGTCCCACAGCTAAATTAGTATGCTTTGTGCCTGTTTTATGCCCGAAAAATGTGTGCAACTCATACTAATTTCTATCCCTATAATTCCTGGTCCTCATTATCAATAAACGTGTAAAAATTACAGTCACTACATCGTGACGGAAGTGAATTCTCGGCAGAAAGGACATTACTAACAGTAAATAGCATGGCTAAATTTTTCAAGCCAAGATGTAAAAACTTTGGGTTAGGTTTATATTACAAATAGGATGATCATTCCTTCGTGAGTGTATAAAATACAAGGAAACATTAATTCAAATTAGTTTTAATTAATTAAATCTATTCTAACTTGATTGCAATTAATCATTTTCATATATGTAATATTGTGAAATGAATGCCATAAAACAAAAGTAATTAATAATGTTATTGACCATGAAGTGCCAGAATATCTAAGGAGGTGATTATTACAAATATATATAGTGATTTAAAATTGAGTATCGGACACTTCCGAGCGATAGCGTCACTTCAGAGCTCCTTGGATCGCCACGGTCATCGCTGTGGCATATGATGATTAATTTCAAAGCAAATTTTGGCTTTAGATCAGCACTGAAGGATCGGGGCAAACAATGGTCAGATTTATGGCGCTCATTGCTAATAACGCCAATGCAGCAAATTCCTGGGAACTGTGTGTTCTGGCTGTTATCAGCATTTTTAATATCTAGGAGAAAATGACCATTACTATTAAATTTTAGGAACCAAACTTTTCCAACACAAGATGCTTAGTTGCACAATAAGAACAAAATGATAAATTGAACATTTCAGTTACCTGTGAAGCAAATGCCTTTTTTTCATCCATTTCTTCCTTCGTTGATATGTCAATTTCTTCTTTCTCCCTCTCTAAGGCTCTACGAAAGTGATCTTTAAAAACAAAGATAAATTTAAAAATGAAAAATTACAGCTGCCCCAATAACTTTGGGTAAATTAACACATGGTCTAGTGTTAAATCATATAGCTCCGTAAGATCCATATTCAGTCCCTTGCATGTATTGAGTTAGCAAAACTTATCTGGGGCAACAGCATGAGTGCTGCAATTAGCCTTCCAACCACTGAGCTTCATAAGTGAAAACTGACCAAAGTTCCTGCTAAATATCCAACGACCCCTGCTGTGTGGTTGTTGGATAAGGACTGGAACAGGTTCAGTTGTGACAGAATATTATGGTAACAGTCATTTGCGATGCTTACGCATGAAAAATGGTCTGCTGGGCTGGATCGCATGGGAGATCGGTGGTTAAGGATCTCGGGGATGGGACGGCCAGGAGCGGCAGCGACGAAGATGGTGCTTTACAGGAAAGTAAGTTACCTTTTTTTTTGCAGGCGATCTTTAGAGTTGGCTTCCGAGTGCAGTCAGTGCAGGCGGACAAATCAATGTTGGAGCAGGAACCTGAAGGAGGCGTTCGGCCCCTTATTTGCATATGCATATATAACACCTGCTTCAGTCATGGGTAAAGGACTCATTTGTCCTTACTTAAATGGCACACGGCGCACGTGTGCTTTCTGCTAGCTATTTTGAGCACTTAGGAAGCTGTGTAGCGCCTGAAAAATGGGCATTACATGAACCAATTTCTCGGTCATGAATTACTATACATACCTTGTATCTCTATAAAACTATTCGCCATCTCTACGAGTTCATTTTCCCGAATCTTAATATATTTGCGATGCTCAATGCTTCCAACATGCTTGTACTCCAGCCAGTACGCCTTCACTTCTTCCTCCTTCAGAATTTTCTGCTTCAACCCTTTTATATAGGACAGTATCTCTGGTCCAAACAGAAAAATACACTCAACATTGATAAGAATTTTAAACATGTTTAGTGTACAGCTCTCAAAGTAAATTAAGGCGGTCTGGCAGCACAGCAGATTGGTGTACAACAATAACTTGCATTGAAGTTGGTAGTACATCTTCACCTCCAACAAGTAGGAGGAGCTCATGGATTTATTCATCTTCAAGATAGAGACCATCCGATTAGCTGCCTCTGCTACTTCCCCTGCCCACTAAGCCAAAACTCTCCCCAGCCTATACCCACCCTAGCCCTGGACTGTCTGTCTCATCCATGAGCCCTACCTTCTGCTCGCTCAACCCTATTCCCACTAAACTCTTTACCACCCAGCTTCCCATCCAGCCACCTTTCAGCCAATAGTTTAAATGGATCCCTTCCTCAGACACTGTCAAAACCACCATCATTACCCCTCTCATCAAAAAGGTCTCACTAAGTCCCTCTGTCCTTACTAACCATCACCCCATCTCCAACCCCCCTTTCCTCTCCTAAGTTTGAGCATGGCATTGCCTCCCAGATCCATGCCCACCTCTTCTATTACTTCCTGTTTGAATTCTTCCAATCGGGTTTCTGTTCGACATCCTGCAAAGTAGTACGTTTGACATCTTGGAGACTTGAGGATTAATAAACAAACTTCCTTGTATCTTGGACCAACAGGCTTTCCAAGATAAACAAGATAGCTTTGGGGTGCCACAGGAGAAAGGATAGCTTGTCTTCTGCTTTTGATGTCTGAATATTATCTACGAGAAATGCTGTGCAAGGAAATAAGTGACGGAAACGACATCAACCATGGGTGATTAAAGTATTACTTTAGTGGCTAGTGTAATAAACAGCTAGAGATAAGCAGCTAATAAAACTATTACTCAAAGGATTCAAGAACAGTTAAGTTCAGGGGAATTTAGAATGGGGAACAAAGAAATGGCAGACCAATTAAATACATACTTTGGTTCTGTCTTCACAAAGGAGGACATAAATAACCTCCCAGAGATGTTGGGGAACATAGGGTCTAATGAGAGGGAGGAACTGAATGAAATCAATATTTGTAGGGAAATGGTGTTAGGGAAATTGACGGGATTGAAGGCCGATAAATCCCCAGGGCCTGATAATCTACATCCTAGGCTACTTAAGGAAGTGGCCCTAGAAATAATAGATGCATTGCTGGTCATCTTCCAAAATTCTAGAGACTCTGGAACAGTTCCCATGGATTGGAGGGTAGCTAATGTAACCCCACTATTTAAAAAAGGTGGTAGAGAAAAAACAAGCCGGACATCGGTAGTGGGGAAAATGCTAGAGTCCATTATAAAAGATGTAATAGCAGAGCACTTGGAAAACAGTGACAGGATCGGACAAAGTCAACATGGATTTACAAAAGGTAAATCATGCTTGACTAATCTACTAGAATTTTTTGAGGATGTAACTGGTAGAATAGATAAGGGAGAACCAGTGGATGTGGTGTATTTGGACTTTCAGAAGGCTCTTGATAAGGTCCCGCATAAGAGATTAGCGTGCAAAGTTAAAGCACATGGGATTGGGGGTAAGGTACTGACTTAGATAGAAAACTGGTTGGCAGACAGGAAGCAAAAAGTTGGAATAAACGGGGTCTTTTTCCGAGTCGCAGGCAGTGACTAGCGGGGTACCGCAGGGATCGGTGCTAGGACCCCAGTTATTCACAATATATATTAATGATCTAGACGAGGGAACTAGATGTAATATCTCCAAGTTTGCAGACGACACAAAGCTGGGTGGACGTGTGTGCTGTGAGGAGGATGCAGAGAAACTCCAGTATGATTTGGACAGGTTGGGTGATTATACTGCATCTGCCATGCATCTGCCCAATGTGGATAAATGCAAGGTTATCCACTTTGGTGGCAAAAACAGGAAGGCAGATTATTATCTGAACGGCAATAGATTGGGAAAAGGGGAAGTGCAACGAGACCTGGGTGTCCTTGTGCGCCAGTCGCTGAAGGTAAGCATGCAGGTGCAGCAGGCGGTTAAGAAGGCAAATGGTATGTTGGCCTTCATAGCGAGAGGATTCGAGTACAGGAGCAAGGATGTCTTGCTGCAGTTGTACAGGGCCTTGGTGAGACCACACCTTGAGTATTGTGTGCAGTTTTGGTCGCCTTATCTGAGGAAGGATGTTCTTGCCATGGAGAGAGAGAGTGCAGCGAAGATTCACCAGACTGATACCTGGGATGGCAGGAATGACATATGAAGAGAGATTGGGTCGATTAGGCTTATATTCACTAGAGTTTAGAAGAATGAGAGGGGATCTCATTGAAACTTATAAAATTCTAACAGGACTAGACAGACTAGATGCAGGAAGGATGTTCCCGATGGCGGGGGAGTCCAGAACCAGGGGTCACAGTCTAAGGATAAGGACTGAGATGAGGAGGAATTTCTTCACCCAGAGAGTGGTGAACCTGTGGAATTCTCTACTACAGAAGGCAGTTGAGGCCAATTCATTAAATATATTCAAGAAGGAGTTAGATATATTTCTTAAGGCTAAAGGGATCAAGGGATATGGGGAGAAAGCAGGGACAGGGTACTGAATTTGGATGATCAGCCATGATCTCATTGAATGGCAGAACAGGCTCAAGGGGCCAAATGGCCTACTCCTGCTCCTATCTTCTATGTTTCTATGTTTCGAAGTCAGGAAGTCTTGTTTGAGAGAATCTGCTGAACCAGACTGATATACATTTGTGACCTCCAGACTCTATGCGGATAATTTTAACTTTTGGCTACAGCGTAAATCGGGCGAGATCATATCGGCTCTATAGCCAGAGACTATATATGCTGTGCCCATATGTATTTCTTCACTTCACCTGACGAAGGAGCAGCGCTCCGAAAGCTTGTGATTTCAAATAAAGCTGTTGGACTATAACCTAGTGTTGTGCGACTTTTCACTTTTGTCCACCCCAGTCCAAGACCGGCATCTCTGCATCATTCATAAATAGAGGCATAGATTACAAAAGCAAGGATTTATGAACCACCTTTATAAAACACTGGTTCGGCCTCAACTGGAATAGTGTGTCCAATTCTGGGCACTGCACTTTAGGAAGGATGTGAAGGCCTTAGAGAGGATGCAGAAAAGATTTACAAGAATGGTTCCAGGGATGAGGGACTTCAGTTATGTGGATAAACTGGAGAAGCTGGGGTAGTTCTCCTTAGAGCAAAGAAGATTGAGAGGAGATTTGATAGAGATGTTCAAAATCATGAGGGGTCTAGATAGAGAGAGACTGTTCCCATTGGCAGAAGGGTCAAGAACCAGAGGACACAGATTTAAGGTGATTGGCAGAAGAACCAAAGGCGACATGAGGAAAAACTTTTATGCATCGAGTGGTTAGGATCTGAAATACACTGCTTGAAAGGGTGGTGGAGGCAGATTCAATCGTGGCTTTCAAAAGGGAATTGGATAAGTACCTGAAGGAAAAAAATTTGCAGGGCTACAGGGAAAGGGTGAGGGAGTGGGACTAGCTGAAGGGCTCTTGCAAAGAGCTGGCATGCGCTCGATGGGTCGAATAGCCTCCTTCTCTGCTGCAACCATTCTATGATTCCCAAAGAGACCACATCGACCCAGGCACGTGCATGGTAAGCGATGTCGCAGCTTCCATTGCAGCACAGACGGAAGTGACCCAACGTCTTAGTGCTGCAGCAGAAGCTCAGACTACTCTCATGAAGTCTCTGCTTGGTGTCATAAGAACATAAGAACATAAGAAATAGGAGCAGGAGTAGGCCAATCGGCCCCTCGAGCCTGCTCCGCCATTCAATAAGATCATGGCTGATCTGATCCTAACCGCCAATCTACTATCTATCACAGAACCATCTCCTGCATCTAACAGAATTGCACACATGAAATAGGAGCAGAATCAGGCTACACGGTCCCTGGGCCCGCTCCACTACCCACAGGGCCATGACCGGATCCGAACCTGGACTCATGTCCAAATTCCTGCCCGCTCCCTGTAACCCTTAATGCCCTTTACTTCTAGGAAACTGTCTATTTCTGTTTTAAATTTATTTAATGATGTAGCTTCTACAGCTTTTTGTGGCAGCATATTCCATGGACCTACCACCCTCTGAGTGAAGTAGTTCCTCCTCATCTCAGTTTTGAAAGAGCAGCCCCTTATTCTAAGACTATGTCCCCTAGTTCTAGTCTCACCCGTCATCGGGAACATCCTCCCCGCATCCACCCGATCCAACCCCTTCACAATCTTATATGTTTCAATAAGATCGCCTCTCATTCTTCTGAACTCCAATGAGTAGAGTCCCAATCTACCCAACCTCTCCTCATATGACCACCCCCTCATCCCCGGGATTAACCGAGTGAACCTTTTTTGCACTGCCTCGAGAGCAAGGATGTCTTTCCTTAAGTAAGGACACCAAAACTGTATGCAGTATTCCAGGTGCGGTCTCACCAATACCTTGTACAACTGAAGCAATACCTCCCTATTTTTATATTCTATCCCCCTAGCAATGAAAGCCAACATTCCATTTGCCTTCTTAATCACTTGCTGCACCTGCATACTAACCTTTTGAGTTTCGTGCACCAGGACCCCCAGATCCCTTTGCACTTCAGTACTCTCCAGTTTCTTGCCATTAAGATAATAAATTGCTCTAGGATTTTTCCTGCCAAAGTGCATCACCTCACACTTTCCAGTGTTGTATTCCATCTGCCAAATCTCTGCCCACTTACTTAGCCTGTCTATGTCCCCTTGCAGGTTTTTTATGTCCTCCTCACTCACTACTTTCCCTCCCATCTTTGTATCATCTGCAAATTTTGATATGTTACACTTGGTCCCCTCCTCCAAATCGTTAATATAGATTGTAAAGAGTTGGGGACCCAGCACTGACCCCTGTGGAACACCACTAGTTACTGATTGCCAGTCTGAGAATGAACCATTTATCCCAACTCTTTGCTTTCTGTTAGATAGCCAATCCTTTATCCATGCCAGAATATTACCCCCAATCCCGTGATTTTTTACCTTAAGCAATAATCTTTTGTGTGGCACCTTGTCAAATGCCTTTTGGAAGTCTAAATACACTACGTCCACTGGTTCCCCTTTATCCACTCTATATGTTACTTCCTCAAAGAACTCCAGCAAATTTGTCAAACATGACTTCCCCTTCGTAAAACCATGCTGACTTGTCCTATTAAATTATGATTATCCAAATGTCCTGTTACTGTTTCCTTAATAATGGACTCCAAAATTTTACCTACCACAGATGTTAGGCTAACCGGTCTATAGTTACCAGCCTTCTGTCTACTGCCCTTTTTAAATAAGGGTGTTACATTAGCAGTTTTCCAGTCTGCCGGGACCTTAGCGGAATCCAGGGAGTTTTGAAAAATTATTACCAATGCATCTACAATCCCTACCGCCACTTCCTTCAAGACTCTAGGATGTAAGCCATCAGGTCCAGGTGATTTATCCGCCTTGAGTCCCATTATTTTACCGAGTACCACTTCCTTAGTGATTTTGATCGTGTTTACCTCCTCTCCCCCTATAGCCCCCTGTTTGTCCAGTGTCATCGAAACTCACGATTGCTCTCATGCAGTCCCAGCTTGAAGCCACCCAAGCTCTGACTGCTGCCATCGTGGCTGAGTTTACCACCGTCGACCAGGGCTTGCAGGGTTTTGCAGCAGACCAGCAATCTGTGCTGCAACAGATTGCGAGGAATGATGAGGCACTCGGGGAGTGGCAGTGGGTCAGTGGAGCAGGACCTTACTGTCCTCTCTCAAGGTGACCGTATTCCTGTTCCCACCTCTGCCACTCCGCCATTGCCCTTGCCGCTGTCTGTCAGACAGCCAGCCCGCCCAGACTGCTGCCGCCCATGGTGAGGTGGCGCAGTCTACAGTAGGGACTTCTAGGGCCAGAGCTGCTAGCGTTCGTCCTTCAAGGCCATCTGAAGTCTCCCGCATGGAAACGCAGCATCCTTCCACCAGCCATGCTGCAGCCACAGGGGTAGCACTTCATAGGAACACTAGATTAGGAAAAGCCACTCGAAAGACAGGCACTAAGAAATTGCACAAGGAGTTAATATTTTTCATGTAAATATGTGGAAATTTGTGTGTGATAAATTTCTTAGTTTTGTTTGAAATCTTTTGTGGTGTCTCTCATTTCAGCCTTGTGCCCAGGAGGACGCTGTGATGTTCCGTGAGCATGATGGGGATGTGGATGTGGTGAGCAACGTAGATCTGGGGTTTCATTCATTGGAATCCGAGTCTAATGAGCAGATCACGGAAGGACGATTGGCCGCCTGCATCCTCCCGCTCTCCTCTTCCTCCTCCTCTCCCTCCACCTGAGGTGGTGCCACAATCACTGGTGGCAAGGGCTGTGCCCTCATGATGGCCAAGTTGTGAAGCATGCAGCAGACCACCATAAAATGGGACATCTGCTCCAGAGTACTGGAGGGCTGCTCCCAAGCGGTCAAGGCAGGGGAACCGTTGCTTCAGTAGCCCTATGGTCTGCTCGATGATGTTCCTGGTGAAGCGCTGGGCACGAGTGTTGGGTTTGAGGAGAGACATGAGCTAGGTGGAGAGCGGATAGCCCTTGTCTCCGAGCAGCCACCCTCGAGTTTAATGTGGTGGCTGGAAGATTACTGGCACACCGGACTGACGCAGGATGAAAGCATCATGGCTGCTGCCAGGATAGCGGGCATTGACACTGAGGAATCTCTGTGCGTGGTTGCACGCCGCCTGCTCATTAAGTGAGTGGTAGCCTTTGCGGTTATGAAAGATCTCAGGATTGTTTTGTGGTGCCCGCAATGTCATGTGTGCAGTTGATGGCAATCTGCACCATGGGGAAGCCCGCTATCCTGGCAAAGTCACATGCATGTTCATCCTGTTTCTCTCTGCTCAGAGAGAAGACATTTCGTCCCTTCTCCTAGTGCAGAGAGCCTCAGTGACCTGCCGGATTCAGTGCTGGACTGCAAACTTTGAGATGTCTCCTGCTGCAAACTGGAAGGATCCACTGGCGAAGAAATTGAGTGCCACGGTGACTTTGACTGCCACTGGGAGAACCGTGGTTACCCTGCTCTCAGGTTGCAGGAGATGGCAGTGTTCTGTGACCACCTCCTTGGTGAAGTGTAGCCTCCCAAGACACTGCTACTCACTTAAGTGGAGGCAGGAGAAGTGCTGTTGGAAGGCCCTAGGTGGGGAAGGCCTAAGTGCAGCAGCGAAATCCAATGCTGCAGATTGGGCGTCAAGTGAGTGTTGCACACTCACTGACGTTATGATCTGGTTAATTTCAATCCCTTCAGCGATCGCTTTTAAAAATCGGCAGCGCTGCCAGCCTTCGCAAAATGGCGGTGGCCGCGGGACCCGCCACCAGTTGGCGGAAGAGCAGCAGCCGCCATTTTTCACCATATTATGGCGGTAATGGGTGGTGTTAAACACCCGAATTTTTAGCCCAATGTATGTGCAAGGTTAATTAAGCTAGGCTGAGAAGAAAATGACGGACAAAAGACGACAACCACCATGGACAGAGACAATGACCACAGATGGTGACTTGTTAAGGACATCCCCAGCAATGTAACTGAGCATCCCGGTGGGAGATATTCATCAGCCAGCCTACTAAAAGGAAGATGTCCATTTTATATTTCAGAGAGTAATAACTGAATGCTGAAAGTCAGTGGCCCATAGAAAACCTTAGCCTTATTTAGAAATATATAGTTCTGTAATATTGTCAGTAAGCAATCTGAGATTGTGAAACATTTAAGAATCAAGTACATGTATTTCCCAATTTTTATCCTAATTTTAGGGTTATAATGGATGCATTCTGTGCCCAACTTTATCTGTGAAATCTGACAAGTAGGACTGTTGTACTTTGTTCTGATTGTGACTAGTTTAGTTTGTGTGACTGTTAATACAATTTGGACTGGCTAATATAAGGCTGTTCAAAGGTAAGCTAACTTGGCATCTTAAAACCTTAGACATGAATGGTAAATCTCCATACACTGATGTTAAAATATAGGAAAATGGAAACAGACTCCAATATGAAATATAGAGAGACTCTCTCTTTAAGGGAGTTTCACTTTGCTTCACTCTTGTGTCAGAACAGGTCCTTCTTTTGTATTCAGGACCTGTTCTGACACTATAACTAGAGTATCGGTATAAACGGTTACTGTTTGTAATGTAAACATTTCAACATATCGATATGCACAAGTGCCAAGACTATTATTTCCGTAATGAAGAAACATGACAGCAGGGCATTTCTTACTAAAACTTGCCAAAATAGATCAGGTGTCACTTGCCAGATTGCAAAATTAAAATTTAACATGCCAATATTATGCAAGAATTAACAGGGGAATGCCACAGAGTAAGTGTCCAGGTCTGCATATGAGTAAATGTTTCTTTGAACATTAAAGTGTAAGCACAGCAGAATATGCAAAATATGGCTTATACACAACCCACTGCAGTTGATGAAGGCTTATACATGAACCATTGTAGCTGATGAAAATGTAGATGATTATTAAAAGTTTTGAAAAAGGAATTCAGCCAATATAATTGCTAATACCTTTCACTTGCAGTTTGTTTTGTTTAATTAGCTCCAACTTTTCTTTCACGGTCTGTTCTACTTGCTCATTGTTGATTATTTCTTTGCGTTCCAGTTCTTTCTCCAGTTCCTGGGCCTTTTTGAATAGAACCCTGATGTGTTCCTTCTGCTCCTTCATCAACTGTTCATTCTTATAAAAATGCAGATAAATTAGATATTATTAAACGAGCATTGGTGCAGTCTACATGAAAATGTATTTGCCAAACTTTTTCTGTTTGTACCCAAACACAAAATAATGATGTAAATTGCACCCAACATACTTGTATCACTGCATGAGATATCATGGTAAAAACGATACATAACTGTGCTTGCTCTCCCCCCATTCCCCTCCCCCCCACCACCCCTAACAAAAAATATTTTAAAATCAAATTTTTTTTTTTTTTTTAAAAGGTGACAAAGAAAACTATTGGAAAAAACATCTTCAAGTAGATACGTTTGGTGGTGGGATCACGTTGGAGGTGGCGGGAAAAAACATGTTCAGTGAAAGGAGTAAGTCCTCCCTCACAGAAAGAATATAACTAAGTTTAAGAAAAAAGTTTATCAGGGTGACATGCTGTGCCACAAAGTTAGTTAGGATGCAAGTTTGTGCCCACTGATTGTGTCACAGATATAAACTTGTCATATGCACAAAGACATGATCTGATGCTTTAAATACAACATATAGAAAGACCTCACAGGCTACTTTTACACACCAACCAGTTTAAGAGCAATAGTTGTGCATGGTGCAGTGTAGCCATAAACAGGGAAGGAAACAAAAGTGCTTCTAAAAATAAGATTAATGATTGAAGTAAAACTCTTAAAGTGCATCACAATTATTAATTAATCATTTAAGTCTCAATGCAGAGAAAGTAAGTGTTTACCACAAAGGTATAATGTACATACAAGATTTGTTAAGCTAGGATCAGAAGAATAGAAAAGATGAATCATACAGAGCAGAAAAGTCTCAAGTTCAATCCCCCGTCTGTATTGAATTAGCTGACTTCAGCTGGAGTGCAGCTAAGGATGCTAAAATTGGTTACAACACCAGAGCTATATTGGCCAAAACAACTGGGTTTCTGATGCTGAGTATTACCCAGAAATCTCTGCTAGAAGTGCAGATGTGTTCACATTGAGTGAGGATAGGATTGGGCTCAACTGTAATGACCCACAAGGTTGAATGACCTGCTAACATATACTGCCAATGCTCAGATGTGAATAATAGGCCAGTCTGAGTGAGGTACCAGAGGGCAACTAGCGCCTATGGAACTGTACCCTAGTAAGGAGTTCATGCCTTCAGGAGATCAGCGATAGGATGAAAATCAGCAATGGAGAAAAGAAAAGTAGCAAAAAAAAATATATTCTCAGTGATCATCTGTTTAATAAATTTCCACTTAATTAATGTCAGTAATTTGAATAAGAAGATAGATTCAGCTAAATAGTATTTTGCCTGTATAAAATACATTTGGATTTCTAGAGAGAAACACATTGGGCCCGAATGTGTGGCGGGTATGACAGCGTACTACTCTGAGACTATACCATCATATCGCCTTTGAAATGGCCCACAAGTTCGGGATTTGCGCATGCTGCGCTAAATCCTGAACTTGTGATCTGTCAACGTACGCAACCAAAGAAAAAACAATTGCTGCCGCAGAGTTGGGCTATTTGGCAATCAACTGCCCAGCAATTGCCGATGAAAATTTTACGGTTGATGCAAACAGGCGCAGGGATACCTCAGGCATGTTTTAACCATTTTCATCTCAGAAATCGGGTAGTTTAATTAATCAAATGAGTTTTTCTGGTTTCTGCAAAGATTGGAGTTTTAATGATGTTGATAATTATTATTAGCAAAGTTAAATTTTTTCTAACTGAACTAAGATGCAGTGATGTTGGTGGAATGAAGCTAATTAGCAATTAAATTCCAATCCTGTAAATTGTAATTAGATCTGATTACAGGATTCCATACTGAAAAATCTAATTCTGTTTCCCGATTGGAGGCCCACGTGATCCCGGGTACGCTTCCACATATGCTGCACCCCTGGGATCCGTGGGCCATTACGCTACCCTCGAGCAGAGTCAGAAAGCAAATTTCTGAAGGAGGGCCCCCATCAGGTAGGTGCACATTCTTTTCGCAGGTCTGCGGTGTGCTCCAGACCTACACCACGGACCATAATTTTTGGGCCATTATATAACTTAGTTTGTATATTGAAATTATGGATTTTATCACTATGTTCTACATTTTAAGATATTGGCTGTGAAATTCAGCACCTTAGTGCTGGTTGTTAAGGCCAGTTTTGGCAAAAAAATGGCGGCCACCTTGCTTCTGCCCACTCCTGGCATGGGCTGTGGCAGCCACCATTTTGGGCAGGTCTGCAGCACGGCTGTTGCCTGCATTCGCTAGAAGAATGGTAATGAGTCAGATCATGACACCAATCAGTGTGCAACATGGATTTGATGCACGACCTGCTATTTTGGATGTCACCGCTCGACTGCATACCCTCTCCAAATCACACAGCTGAACGTACATTCAGCTGCACGAGGGACCACCACCAGTGGTATTTAAAGGCATCATCACCAACTTGCAAGTGACTTGCTTTTTAATTTCTATTGCCTCTGTGAAAGTTTGTGCAACAGTTTGGAGCTTTCTCTAGTTATTTAAAGTTGGTGAGGTGACAGGGAGTGGTGCTGCAAGTGGAGAAGGCCTTGCTTCTGAATTCAAGGATTCTGCTCAGACCACTACTTGCAGTCCCCTTCATGCTGGAGCATGACAGGGAGATGGAGCAGAAGAAGCATAGAGGACAAGCTGCATGCGATGGAGGAGGGGGGTAGGAGGGCTCTCAGCAATGAGGCCCTACCCATCTAGTGTCTTCCGAGAGCACTTCTACCTGCATGTAAGCCAGGAGCACTGTATTCGAAGGCTCCGTATCACCAAGGAGGTGGTCACAGAACTCCGCCACCTCTTGGAGCCAGACCTGCAGCCTCAGAGCAGGGCGACGACAGCGCTACCAGTAGCCTTCAAGGTCACCGTGGCCCTCAATTCTTTCACCACCGGTTCCTTCCAGTCTGGAGCCGGCGATATAGCTAACATCTCCCAGTTCGCCATCCATCACTGCATCCGAGAGGCCACAGAGGCTCTGTACTCCAGGAGAAAGGATTTAATTGTCTTCTCTCTGACAGAGAGAAGCAGGAGGAGCGCACATGTAGCTTTGCCAGAATATCAGGCTTCCCCAAGGTGTAGGGCACCATCGACTGTACACAAGCGGCTTCGTGGGCGCCGCATACCAATCCTGAGATGTACCACAACCTGCAAAGGCCACCACTCACTTAATGTGCAGTTGGTGTGTGACCATGCCCAGCACATCATGATGATGAATGTCCGGTATCCTGGCAACAGTCATGATGCATTCATCCTGCACCAGTCCGGTGTGTCGGCAATCTTCCAGCCACCTCGAACCCAAAGGTGGCTGCTCAGAGACAAGGGCTACCCGCTCTGCACTTGGCTGATGACTCCCCTCTGCAACTCCATCACTCGTGGCAGGCAATCATATAATGAGAGCTATGCTGCCATGAGGAACCTCATCGATCAGACCATCGGGGTGCTAAAGCAACGGTTCCACTGCCTTCACCGTTCGGGAGGAGCCCTCCGCTGGAGCGGGTGTCCCATTTCGTGTTGGTCTGCTGCATCCTCCATAACTTGGCCATCATGAGAGCACAGCCCATGCCACCACGGGTTCAGCGATCACCTCAGGAGGAGGAGGAAGGCAACAGGCAGGCAACAGATCCCCGTTCCAGATCAGCTGTCTGTCAGCACCTCATCAGACTCCAGTTTCCCTGAATGAATCCCCAGATCCCCGTTGCTCAACACATCCCCCACCTTACCATCCCTCTATCACAGAACATTACAGCGTCTTCTTGGACACAAAGCTGAAATGAGAGCCACCACAAAACAAACATTCCAAACATAATTTAAAAATTAATCAATCCAATATTACATTACAAAGTCAACTAATCACCTTTGTGCATCCCCTTAGTGTTTGTCTTTCATGTTACTTTGCCTATTGTAGTGCTCCTTTGCACAGCTGGTGGAAGGCTGCTGACTTTCAGTGGGGGACACTGCAGATGGCCTCGCAGGATGACCTCGAGCAGCTCTGGGTCTAGAAGGCCCGGCTGTAGACTGCACCACATCGGCATGGGCAGCAGCAGTCTGGGCTGGCTGGCTGACAGGCAGCAGCAAGGGCACTGGTGGGAGTACGAATATTGTCATCTGAGATAGGACAGCAGGTCGAGCTCCACGGAGCCACTGCCACTCGTCTGGGGTGGCGCCTTAGCAATCCTAGTGCTCTGTTGGAGGACAGATTGCTGGACTGCTCGGAGACCCTGCAAGCCCCTTTTCACACTCATAAACCCAGCCACAATGGCATCAGTCTGAGCTTGCATGGCAGCAAGCGGAGACTGCAGGAAAGCAGTCTGAGCTTCCATTGCAGCACTCAGACGTTGGGTCGCTTCTGCTTGTGCTGCAATGGAAGATACAATATCACCCATTACACTCAGCATCATGGTTGGGTCCACAAATGTTCTAATAGAGTTGCCCATCAATTCCATCCTGGAAATCATGGGCTCCAAACTCCTTGTAAAGCCCCATGCAATGTTGGAGCCGGACTCCTCCATGCTCCTTGACACAGACAAGAGGCTTTCTGGCAGGCCTGCCATTGCACTAAGCATTTCTGTGTCCATGCCCATCACCCTTCTTCTGAAGGCCACCCCATCAAAGTCCTCATCTGAGTCCTGTGCAGCAAAACTCATTTGTGAACTCGCCCGAAGGGGAGTTGGCACCCAAGCTACCTATTCCTCCTGGCCTGGCTACAGCCCACTCGTGCCCAGTGACTCACCACATGCAGATCCCTGCCTCTACACTACCCTCTAAAGTTCGCACTGTGCCATTTTCTGAGCTTGTGCCTGGGAGTGCAGCTCGAGTGATGCTGTCTCTTCTTCTCCATCACTCTCCTCCTCTACTTAGTCAGGGACTGGCTGGGCTGCTGGCAATTCTTGGGTATCTGAAAGGAGGAAGTCACAAGGTTCGGGTTGTGGCGAGGGGAGCCGGGGAAAGCAAGATGTGCACGCTTACACCATCAGCAGCTTCTGAGAAGAGATTGTGTCACGAGGGGAATGATAAGGTATGAGCATACCGTCATCAGCTATGCTTTCAACCGCGCCGCTCACCACGGTCTCAGTGACAGCCCCTCTATTTATCTCCAGCACAATCTCCTCCAGCACAGAAACTTAACTGGACCAGCCACATAAATACTGTGGCAACAAGAGCAGGTCAGAGGCTAGGTATTCTGCGGCGAGTGTCTCACCTCCTGACTCCCCAAAGCCTTCCCACCATCTACAAGGCACAAGTAAGGAGTGTGATGAAATACTCTCCACTTGCCTGGATGAGTGCAGCTCCAACAACACGCAAGAAGCTCGACACCATACAGGACAAAGCAGCCCGCTTGATTGGCACCCCATCCACCACTTTAAACATTCACTCCCTTCACCACCGGCGTACCGTGGCTGCAGTGTGTACCATCTACAAGATGCACTGCAGCAACTCGCCAAGGCTTCTTCGACAGCACCTCCCAAACCCATGACCACTTCCACCTAGAAGGACAAGGGCAGCAGGCGCAGGGGAACACCACCACCTCCAAGCTCCCCTCTAAGTCACACACCATCCTGACTTAGAAGTATATCGCCGATCCTTCATCGTCGCTGGGTCAAAATCCTGGAACTCCCTACCTAACAGCACTGTGGGAGTACCTTCACCACACGGACTGCAGCGGTTCAAGGCGGCGGCTCACCACCACCTTCTCAAGGGCAATTAGGGATGGGCAATAAATGCTGGCCTTACCAGCGACGGCCACATCCCAGAAACGAATTAAAAAAAGTAAGGTTCTGCAGACATGCTCCTCCCCCGCCTGTCTGCTGCTGCTCACGGTGGTTGTGAACCACCTTGGCCTGAAGAGAAAGGGAAGTGTGTCAGTGAGTGTACTGCAATGTGTTTGGGTGATGTGCCTGTCATGGTTAAATAGCCGAGATTGTGTGGAAGGTGCGAGTTGTGGGTGTGAGGCTTGCAGCAGTGGTAAGTGTGTGAGGGTTAGGTGAAGCATGAGTCGTGAATGCTAGAGATTGTTGGTAGGTGAGTGGTGGGGGTGTGGTGCATTGAGCAGTGAGAGGTTAGTGGTGCAGTTGGTGGGATATGGTATTTGAAGATGCATTCACTCACCTTGATCACTCCTGTGAGGTCATTAAACTTCTTGCGGCACTGGATCCAGGTCCTGGGGGCAACACGAGTGGCACTGATGGCTTGGGCTATCTCCTCCCACGGCCTTTTGGCGTTCTATCTGGAAGGCCTCTTGCCCCCGCTGCGGGTAGAGGCCCTGTCTTCTTCTGTGTACCCCAGGACCAAGGCATCCAGTGCTGCATCTGAGAAGCACCTTGCCCTTTCTCTTCCCTGTTGTGACATGGCTGCTTCCAGAGTGCCAATGAGGTGCTTCTGCAACAAAGCACCTTCCCTTTAAGAAGTGCAGAGAGCCTAGGCAAAATTTTATTGGTCAGTAGACTGTACCCGATATTGGACCCCGCCTCGAGCGCCGGGTCAACCAGCAGCGTGTTTAGCGCTCCAATCATTATAATGAGCAGGCAGCACAAACTTTGCATGCTGTCTGCGCCACTTTGAACGGGTGAAGGCAAATCGCGCTTTGCGATCCCAATCCAATTTCACCCTCAATAACTTTACTGTCTATTTCACAATGATTGCACCTGTGAAGTTTGAGTTATTAGAGAGTTTATTTTTAATTATAATATGCACATAATTGTCTAATATATTTAATATAATTTAACATATGAAATGCACAACTCAAATTTCAGACAGACAGGCATCATAGTTGTGCAGTTATTAATGACATTTTAGCAAGCCTTATGTAATTGTTGATGGTGGCGATTGTATCATTTTTATTCTCTGCTTTACTCATGCTGTAATTCTACTTAGTGGAAAGGACATGTTGATTTATACAGATAAAACTAGCAAGATACAGACAACTTTACTTTTTATGCTTCTCTCATGCCTCAGAATATTATGTGGTACTGCACAGATGGCCAAAAGTTGGATTCCTGTGCTGAGTTAGATGATCTCAGTGGGGTATCCAAGAGTGACAGTGGAGTAAAATTGCCTCGGTTTCTAGTTTTGTTTACTTTGCAGTAACTCCAGATGGAAGTGTGCATGCCAGGTTTATAAAGGGGGAAAGTAAAACTGGGATGTCACCTGTACAACAAACCCAGGAGTGAGATAAGGGGAAAACTGGTGACAAAAAAAAATGCATTTTCCCTTTTTATAAATTTTCACCCTCCCCGATCAAGAAAGCCATCTGTTTTAGTGTTAAAGGATTAAATGCTTTAACAAAAAACTTTTTTTCTTCCTTTCAGATGTCAAGGATCGCAAGCTTCAACAACTCTTGGACACCAACGCCCCTCCGGAAACTTCTTCCCCATCACTTTCCTCTGACCCCATCCCTTCTCCCAATTTCAACCCCCGCCGCGTTTTCACTATCCCCTCTGACCTTCCCCTCTCTGACCCCGAACGATCAGTCCTTAGCAAAGGCCTGAGCTTCATCCCCTAACACCCCCACCTCAATGAATTTTGAGCTCGGCACGATGCGGAGCTCTTTTTCCGCCAACTTCATCTCTGTGCCCACTTCTTTGGCCAGGAGTCTTCCCCCCCCCGCATGGCTGACTCTTTCTCCCGCTTTCAGAATTCTCGTTCTACCTGGCCCCCTCCTTCTGGCCTCTTAACCGCTCTAGATCTTTTCATTGCAAACTGCCGGCGTGACATCGGCCATCTCAATTTCTCTGCTCCCCTCACTCACTCCAACCTACCTCCCTCTGAACTTGCAGCACTCCATTCCCTCAGATCCAACCCCAACATTGTCATTAAACCTGCTGACAAGGGTGGTACTGTTGTTGTTTGGCGAACCGACCTCTACCTAGCGGAAGCTGAACGCCAACTCTCCGACACCTCCTCCTACCTCCGCCTGGACCATGACCCCACTACCGAACATCAAGCCACTGTTTCCAAGACTGTCACTGACCTCATCTCCTCTGGCAGATCTTCCCCCCACGGCCGCCAACCTCATAGTTCCCCAACCCCGCACATCCCGCTTCTACCTCCTTCCCAAGATCCACAAACAGGACTGCCCATGTAGACCCATCGTTTCAGCCTGTTCTTGCCCCACAGAACTTATCTCTTCCTATCTCGACTCTATTTTTTCTCCCCTTGTCCAGTCTCTTCCAACCTACATCCACGACTCTTCCGACGCCCTCCGCCACTTTAACAGTTTCCAGTTTCCTGGCCCCAACCGTCTCCTTTTCACTATGGACGTACAATCCCTCTGCACCTCCATCCCCCACCAGGATGGCCTAAGGGCGCTCTGCTTCTTCCTTGAACAGAGGCCCAACCAGTCCCCATCCACCACCACCACCCTGCTCTGCCTGGCTGAACTTGTTCTCACATTAAACAACTTCTCCTTTGACTCCACTCACTTCCTCCAAATCAAAGGTGTTACTATGGGAACCCGCATGGGTCCAAGCTATGCCTGCCTTTTCGTGGGATATGTGGAACATTCTTTGTTCCAGTCCTACTCAGGTACCCTCCCTCACCTCTTTTTCCAGTACATTGATAACTGTATCGGTGCCGTTTCCTGCTCTCACCCTGAACTAGAAAATTTCATCCACTATGCTTCCAATTTCCACCCTTCCCTCACCTTCACATGGTCCATCTCCGACTCTTCCCTTCCCTTCCTCGACTTCTCCGTCTCCATCTCTGGGGATAGGTTATTGACAAACATTCACTACAAGCCCACTGACTCCCACAGCTACCTGGACTACACTTCCTCCCACCCCGCTTCCTGTAAAGGACTCTATTCCATTCTCCCAGTTTCTCCGTCTCATCTGCTCTGACGATGCCACCTTCCATACTAGTGCTTCCGACAGGTCTTCCTTTTTCCTCAACCGAGAATTCCCCTCTACTGTGGTTGACAAGGCCCTTGACGGTGTCCGTTCTATCGCCCGCACTTCTGCCCTACCCCGCCCTCCCGGAACCACGATAGGGTTCCCCTTGTCCTCACCTTTCATCCCACCAGCCTCCACATTCAACGAATCATCCTCCGCCATCTCCAGCGTGATCCCACCACCAAACACATCTTCCCCTCACCTCCCCTTTCAGCATTCCGAAGGGACCGTTCCCTCCGCGACACCCTGGTCCACTCCTCTAGCACCCCCAACACCCCTTCCCCCGGCACCTTCCTGTGCAAGCGCAGGAGATGCAACACATGCCCTTATACCTCCCCCCTTCCCACTGTCCAGGGCCCCAAACACCCCTTCCAGGTGAAACAGCGATTTACTTGTACTTCTTGCAATTTAGTATACTGTATTCGCTGCTCACGATGCGGTCTCCTCTACATTGGGGAGACCAAATACAGACTGGGTAACCGCTTTGCGGAACACCTCCGTTCAGTCCGTAAGGGGGACCCCTAGCTTCCGGTCCCGTCACTTTAATTCTCCGCTCCACTCCCACTCAGACCTCACCGTCCTCGGCCTCTTACATTGTTCCACTGAAGCTCAACGTAAGCTTGAGGAACAGCACCTCATCTTTCGATTAGGCACTTTACAGCCTTCTGGACTCAACATAGAGTTCAACAATTTCAGATCATAACCTCGACCCCTATCATATATATATTTTTTTCCACACTTTTTTTGTGTGTTTTCTTTTCTTCTCTTCCACATGGCAGCTGTCTTTCATTCTGCCAGCGCAATTTACACTTCATCTAGAGCCATCTTTTGTTTCTTAACCTGTCAAATTACCATCTCCTTTTGCCTTGAATATCTCAATGTCTCTTAACCTCTCCTGCCTTCTATCCTATCACAGACCTTCCCTTTTGTTCTTTCATCCCCTCCCCCTTTCCCAGCTCCTACACTTGCTTAAAAATCTGTTCTATTTCCTGCTTTTTTCCAGTTCTGACGAAAGGTCATCGACCTGAAACGTTAACTCTGTTTCTCTCTTCACAGATGCTGCCTGACCTGCTGAGTATCTCCAGCATTTTCTGTTATTTCAGATTCCCAGCATCTGCAGTATTTTCTTTTTGGATTAAATGGTGGGTTTTGATTCATACCATGACTGCACATACCACACTCATGCTATACAAGAGCTTGGATACCTGCAGTGTCACAAATTATAACCTAATCTAATCCAAATATTCATATGTCAACATAAACAACAGCCACATGGAGCAAGTCTGTTAAGGGAGACAGGCTGCAAGTGACCATTAAATCAAATTATGAACAGGCCATTGTATTATGATATTACCTAAGCAGTTTATATTAGCAATCCGAGCCCAAAGATTAAACTGAATTTTAATTTGCTCAATATACTTGTTTCCTTGTGGCCTTTTTATTGTGTTTATCCATCATTTTTTCCTGGTAGTAATTGTTTTGGTGAATTATGTCTTTAACATGCAACAATGTTCACAAAAGTTTCTTAATCTATTGTAGGAGCAATAGAAGAGCATTGGTTTTTATTCATGTGACAGTGCCTTACTCGTTCTCTGCATCGTGCGTTAATTTCTTCATGCACTTTTACTTCATGCGTGAATTTTTCAATAGCCTTCTCTTTTAGCTGAAATCTAAGAATAATATTAATAATTAACAAACTAAACACAATCCATGAACATTTAAATATTTTTTTATTCAAGTAATACATTAGTAGCCTCAGATGATGGGGTCTGGAAAAAGAATATTTAGTTGCATTTATAGGCATGAATTCCAGAGGAAAAATAATCCCATGTAAATACCACTTGTGTTACCAATTCCAGACTCATTTTATGCAATGGTGAACAATGTTATACCTAATTTATGCACAAATGAGAAAGATCTGATAATTCAGAAGTAATACTCACAAGTGCAATGCATAACAGCAACAACTTGCATTTATGCAGTGCCTTTAACATAGAAAAATGTCCTAAAGTGCTTCACTGAAGTGTAATCAGACAAAAATTGACACCAAGCCAAAGAAGAAGATAGTCGGAGGGGTGAAAGAGGTAGTTTTTAAGGATGGTCTTAAAGAAGGAGAGAAAAGGTGGAAAGGCAGAGGTTTAGGGAGGGAATTTCACAGCTTAGGATTTAGATGGCTGAAGGCATGGCCACCAATGGTAGGGCAAGGGGAGGGCAGAATGCACAAGCGGCCAGAGTTGGAGGAAAGCAGAGTTCTTGGAGCGTTGTTGGGCAGGAAGATGCTACAGAGATAGGGAAAGGATTTGAACATGAGGATGAGAATTTTAAATTGAAGGTACTGGGAGACCAATGTAGTTCAGCGAACACAGGGGTGAGTAGAATCTGGTGTGGGTTAGGATATGGGCAGCAGAGTTTTGGACGAGCTGAAATTTGCGGAGGGTGGGTGATGGGAGGCCGGCCAAGAGAGCATTAGAATAGTGGAGTCTGGAGGTAACAAAGCATGGATGAGGGTTCAGCAGCAGATGGGCTGACGCAGGGGTGAGATGGGCAATGTTAGAGGTGGAGAGGTTATGGGGTCAGAAGCTCAGCTCAGGGTGAAATGGGGTGCTGAGGTTCCAAATGGTTTGCTTCAACTTGAGGCAGTGGCCATGTGGGGGGATGGAATCGGTGGCACGGCAATGGAATTTGTGGCAAGGGCCAAAGATGATAGCTTTGGTCTTCACAATGTTTAACAGAATACTTTTGTAAAGAAATACATATATAGCTTTATATTAAGAGATCATTACAAGCCTAGAAGGTACTATTAAATGTCCAATTATATAACTCGAGCTGTTTCTCGTCTTGCTCCAGAATACTGCCATTTGAAAATCCCCAAAGTGAGGATTCAGTATGAAATTCAAGGGGCCTACTCTATCCCAAATGCTACTAATTTCACGAGTGATTAAGGAGACTGATACAGCTACTTAATCACTATACAGCCACAAACTATATATTACTTCCACAATGTGATACAACATGTTAGATTTACTGTGGCATTGGGAAGGAAGAAGCAGTTCCAGCAGGGACGTTGGCACACAAGAGGTATTATTCATGATACTTTTCAAGATAACCAAAAGTTACATAACATTTGGTTTGACTTTTCTCATGTGATGAATGACCATTACCACAACCGAATACTAAAGTGCTAATATGTGCTAGAATTTTCACTCATAGGCTAGGATTGGGTGGAAATCTAGCCCTTACTTCCACATCCTTCTAGCAGATATTCGTATTGCAAACCCAACATAACATTACTCCTTATTCGGCCTTATTTTCTTCTCCACAGCTGTCAATAAATAACCATTTTGCTTTAATTGACAATACAGGTTCAATCAAATACTTCTTTATACTATTATTCATTCATATTAGAATCTCAAAATATCAAATACTTTAGGACTGGGTGGTATTTGAAATAGCAACATTGCAATTTTACACTGATTAAACAAGGATTTAGCTTCTGAATGGGTTTGTGAAAAGTATATCTTCAATTTACTGCACATACCATCACGCTCCATCCAATATACAGTAACATGTATTAGTCAAGGGAAACACTTGACGAAAGTAATGCAGCATATATCACAAAGTGGATTTGACTGTGCAGTTTCCAAGTTTGATGTTCCACTGCATATTTGCTGACATAAGAAGTCACTGCATTCTAAAAAAAATTAATTGTATGAAGTTGCTTGAGATATTCCAGCAATGATATATTATAAATTGTATCAATGCAAGTATTTTATTGTTATTGTATTGTTATTTAGTGAAAATATTACAACTGCATCCTCCCTTTAACAGTGTATGACGAGAACAGATATGGCATGTCATGTATGGTATTCCTGAGAAACTTGTCAGTGATAGAAATCATCTATAACAAGTACCTGAGTGCTGTTAGAGTGGACAGGAAACTAACAGAATGGTTTAGATCAACAGTTCGGGTAAGACAAGGATGAAGAGTTCGACCCAAAACGTTGACTCTGTTTCTCTCTCCTCGATGCTGCCTGACCTGCTGAGTGTTTCCAGCACTTTCTGTTATTAAGGATGAACACTGTTGTCTGATTTATTTAATCTACTATTGGAAGCAGTAATGAATTGTGCAGTAAAAGATGAGATTGTCTCCTTATCAATGCTCCCCCTAATTTTTTTTGGGTGCGTGGCCCCTTTAATGGACTGCGTGGCCCATTCAATGTTGTGCGCATGCGCAAAATTTCACATTTGAAAAGCCAGTTCCACGTAGTCCCAGGCTGCGCAGGACCTGCAGCTTAGAGGGAACGTTGCTCCTTATGTGGCAACAGTTTAAACAATCTCAGATTGCAGTAATAGTGTGGAGGACGAACGTATGCAAGATAGTTCTCTAGATCAGTATGTTAAGGAGTATGGAGTAGTAAGCCTGAGGATTGGGAGGATTTTAGAATTCAGCAAAGGAGGACCAAGAAATTGATAAAGAAAGGGAAAATAGAATATGAGAGTAAACTAGTGAGAGATATAAAAACAGACTGTAAAAGCTTCTATAGGTATGTAAAAAGGAAAAGATTAGCAAAAGTAAATGTGGGTCCCTTACAGGCTGAGACAGGAGAAATTATAATGGGGAATAAGGAAATGGCAGAGAAATTAAACAAATACTTTGGGCTGGATTTTCTCAATGGGAAGCTTTTGGAGGTGGGACTGCTGCTTACCGGCTTTCAATCCAGTCTCCATCAGCCTCTGGCCAACCAGTGGGATTTTACCCTGATTGACCTTGTTAAGCCCGTTCAGCGGGCTCAGCAGGCCAATTAGGGGGAGGTCAGTGACAGAGACGTGTCATCTGTCAAGAACTTTTGAAAGAAGAAATGTCAGTGTTTGACAGCTCTGTGAAGCTGTCAAACACTGACATTCTGTGTAGTTTGATGAGTCCTTGTGTTCAGACTCATCAAATCTTTCAACTTTGCAGAAATCAGCTGGCTGTTGGGTCGGAGAATCCAACAGCCAGTCTGTGATCGCTACAATGGAGATGTCGGGGACTACGGCCCCACAGCGGCTGAAGGCTGTAGGTAGAAACAAAGGTAAGTTAACATTTTCTAACACTTTACATTCACCTCACATACTTACCACTCCACACTTGCACCCATCACTCACCTGTACATCGCACCTTCAGACCCCTCCGACCCCCTCTTCGCCTCCTACACCCCGGCGGGGTTCCCCCAGGTCGGGAAGCCCGCACTTCAGCACCAAAAATGGGGATAATCCTATTTTCTGCCTGTTAACAGGCAGTTAATAGGCTTTAATCCCTTCCCGCCTCCAAGGAGATGGACCCAGGGCCGGGCGGCTTCCCGCCTCCTGGCAAGAGGGCACGGAGGCAGGTTGGGGGTGGGTTTTCCATCCACCCCCAAATTCTGTAACTTTCCTGGCAGTCCCGCCTCCATACCCGCCTCCTCGGGGCTGAGAAAATCCAGCCCTTTGTGTCTGTCTTCACGGAAGAAGATGCCAAAAACTTCCCGGAAATAGTGGAGAACCAAGGGTCTAGCGAGAATGAGGAACTGAAAGAAATTAGTATTAATAAAAAAGTAGTACTGGCGAAGTTAATGGGACTGAAAGTCGATAAATCCCCTGGACCTGATGGCCGACATCCTAGGGTTTTGAAAGAGTTGGCTATGGAGATAGTGGATGCATTGGTTGTCATTTTCCAAAATTCCATAGATTCTAGAATGGTTCCCGCGGATTGGAAGGTAGCAACTGTAACCCCACTATTTAAAAAAGGAGAGAGAAAACGGGGAACTATAGATTAGTTAGCCTGACATCAGTAGTAGGGAAAATGCTAGAATCTATTATTGAGGACGTGGTAACAGGGCACTTAGAAAATAATAGGATTGGGCAGAGTCAACACGGATTTATGAAAGGGAAATCATGTTTGACGAATCTGTTGGAGTTTTTTGAGGTTGTAACTAGCAGAATAGATAAGGGGGAACCAGTGGATGTGGTGTATTTGGATTTTCAGAAGACATTCGATAAGGTGCCACACAAGAGGTTATTAAACAAAATTAGGGCTCATGGGATTGGGGGTAATATACTAGCATGGATTGAGGATTGGTTAACAGACAGAAAACAGAGTAGGAATAAACGGGTAATTTTCGGGTTGGCAGGCTGTAACTAGTGGAGTACCGCAAGGATCAGCGCTTGGGCCTCAGCTATTCACAATCTACATCAATGATTTGGATGAGGGGACCAAATGTAATATATCCAAGTTTGCTGATGATACAAAGCTGGGTGGGAATGTAAGTTGTGAGGAGGATGCAAGGAGGCTTCAAGGGGATATAGACAGGCTAAGTGAGTGGGCAAGAACATGGCAAATGGAATATAATCTGGAGAAATGTGAAGTTATCCACTTTGGTAGGAAAAATAGAAAAGCAGAGTATTTTTTTAAATGGAGAGAGATTGGGAAATGTTGGTGTTCAGAGGGACCTGGGTGTCTTTGTACTAGAATCACTGAAAGTTAACATGCAGGTACAGCAAGCAATTAGGAAAACAAATGGAATGTTGGCCTTTATTACAAGAGGATTTGAGTATAAGAGTAAAGACATCTTACTGCAATTATATAGGGCCCTGGTGAGACCACACCTGGAGTATTGTGTACAGTTTTGGTCTCCTTACCTAAGGAAGGATATACTTGCCACAGAGGGAGTGCAACAAAGGTTCACCAGACTGGTTCCTGGGATAGGGGGATTGTCCTATGAGGAGAGATTGAGTAGACTAGGCCTATATTCTCCAGAGTTTAGAAGAATGAGAGGTGATCTCATTGAAACATACAAAATTCTTACAGGGCTTGACAGGGTAGATGCAGGGAGGATGTTTCCCCTGGCTGGGGAGTCTGGAACAAGAAGTCAGTGTCTCAGAATAAGAGGTTGGCCATTTAGGACTGAGATGAGGAGAAATTTCTTCACTCAGAGGGTGGTGAATCTTTGGAATTCTCTACCCCAGAGGACTGTGGAGGCTCAGTCGTTGAGTATATTCAAGACAGAGATTGATAGATATTTGAATATTAAGGAAATCAAGGGATATGAGGATAGTTCAGGAACGTGGAGATGGGGTAGAAGATCAGCCATGATCTTATTGAATGGTGGAGCAGGCTCGAAGGGCCAAATGGACTACACCTGCTCCTATTTCTTATGTTCTTATTTAGTGATGACATTGACTTACAGCAACATCTAAAACAGATTTTCAGAAACTAAGTGATAAGGTGCACGTGAAGAGTAGAAAATTTGGATTATACGTTAACATGGGAAGCATCAGGAAGATGTAAATATTAGCTTCTGCTGCTTTTGGAAGATTAAACAGGATATGGAAGGCTAAAGATATTTAGGTAAAAACAAAGGTAAGAGTTTATGAAGCAATGGTTATCCCCATATTATTATATGGATCTGTGTGTTCGAACGAGAAAAGTTGATGCGTAAAACATGATGAGTTATAAGAACATAAGAAATACAGGAGTAGGCCATTCGGCTCCTCGAGGCTGTTCCACCATTCAATAAGATCTTGGCTGATCTTCAACCTCAACTCCAGTTTCCCCCCCTATCCCCATAGCCTTTGATTCCCTTAGTATCCAAAAATCTATCGATCTCGGTCGTTAATATATTCAACGACTGAGCATCCACAGCTCTCTGGGGTAGAGAATTCCAAAGATTCGCAACCCTTTGAGTGAAGAAATTTCTCCTCATCTCAGTCCTAAATGGCCAACCCCTTATTCTGAAACTGTGACCCCTGGTTCTAGACTCCCCAGCCTGGGGAAACATCCTCTCAGCATCTACCCTGTCAAGCCCCTTAAGAATTTTATATGTTTCAATGAGGTCACCTCTCATTCTTCTAAACCCCAAGAGAGTATAGGCCCAATCTACTCAATCTCTCCTCATAGGACAACCCTCTCATCCCAGGGATCAATCTAGTGAACCTTCGTTGCACCGCCTCTAAGGCATGTATGTTCTTTCTCAGATAAGGAGACCAAAACTGTGCACAGTACTCCAGGTGTGGTCTCTCCAAAGCCCTGTACAATTGTAGTAAGACCTCCTTATTCTTGTACTCCAACCCCCTTGCAATAAAGGCCAACATGCCATTTGCCTTCCTAATTGCTTGCTGTACCGGCAAGCTAACTTTCTGTATTTCCTGTATGAGAACACCTAAATCTCTGTGAACACCAATATTTAATAGTTCCTCACCATTCAAAAAATATTCTGTTTTTCTATTCTTCCAACCAAAGTGCATAACAGGTTGGTTGAGAGGAATACTAGGAGTATCCAGGATCCAATGATATAAGAACATGGCTAGGACAAGAAATAATACTTATACAGAAGATCCAAAAAAGACGACTGTGATGGTTTGGGCACGTTTCAAGAATGGAAACAGCTAGCATACCTTCCATGGTCCTGCATACAGGGGTACATGGAACAAGAAGCTGAGGAAGACCAAGAAAGCACTGGATAGATAATATCAAGAGTGACTTGTCACCGAAAGGGATTCAGATGATTGAAGCAGCCAGGCTAATTTAGAACTGACAACAATGGAATGATTTCATTCAACCCAATTGTCCCTGCTGAGCTGATGGGTGTGAATTTAATAGAAGTAGTCATCGTAGTATCTTTCGTTACACAGGATACACAAGGTAAGCAAACAAGATCTATGGTGAGGAAGCTCAATAGGGAAATTTTATTTTATTTAAAATGATTTTATGGTCCCACCATTTCAGAATGCCGTAGAGTGTGATGGCTTCTCTAAACATGATGCTGGTGTATTATTTGTCTACATGCTTTCCAAGTCACAGCCAAGAGTACTTGGCTTCTGCTTCCCTTTCTGACAAGGCTGGTTGTTTAATCTTAATACTTTGAAGTCAATGATGATGTTAACTGTTGAGTACTGTCAGCCACAAAATTCAATCCACCTTTCACAGAACAGAGTTATTTTGCAATCTACTTCAAAGTAAGTGAAAACTCAATTTATAAGCGTTGAATTATAAAAATAATTTAGTGGGCTGGATTTTGCTGTAGAAATAATGGTGAGGCTAACAGTTATTGCTATTGAAGTGTAAATTGGACAGCAACTTCCGGCGACTGCACATGCGCAGTTAAACATGGAAATCAGAAAGTTGCTGTCCAAGTTGTCCTGCTCCTCCAGAAGCTGCGCTATACCGAGACTCGGCATTGAAATACATGGAACGGCGTGAAATTGCTGTATTTACGTAATAGATACCTACTAAACACGTCAGAAAAAGTTAGGGCTTGTCCATTCCGGTGCAAGTAAATTTCTAATGACGTGATAAGTCTTAATTACTACCAAACAACCTCTTTGGCACTGAAAACTAACTTTTACAAGTGTGGAGTCTCATTCCTTCGGATTTTAATTATTGTTGGAGATTAAATTTTTTTTATTTTTTTTAAATAATTTGGTTTTAACTTTTTCTTTCTGTCTCTTAATCCCATCGTTCTTTCCCTCTCTTTATTTTGCTTTCTGGGCCTGATTTGATAATGTATTCAGTGTTCTGACACTTCCAAGTTCAGCCTCTGCTCTGCTCATTAACAAGTCTACAAACTGATTCATTGAGGAGATACACAGCTACTTGTATTGTTCACACAGGTCCCAGATCCCCTGTAGAGGGCACTTCACAAAAATGGCGCTCTAGTTACAGTCAATTCCAGTGCAAAATCCCATAGAAAGTCTGTGTGCAAGTGTAATGAATGGCTGGCGCCGTTCATTCACCGCTGAGAACAAAATTCAGCCCAATATATCATATATAGGGCATTATTGGCCATTACACGACAGTGGCAATAACAACTTGCATTTGTGTCAAATGGAAGCCAGGCATTTCCTCACAGGGAAGAAAATGGGAAGATGAATCACGCCAGTCATCCTTGTACACTCACAGTGTATGGAGTTTTTAACGTGGCTAATATTTATTACTATGCCGAGAACATTCTTAGCTCATTTCTAATGGCTTGTGGGAAGACAATATTGATGTCAATGAGATAACAACGTACAATATTGTTGTTCAGTGCCCTTGGACTCCAGAGTATATTTGAAAATATTCATCAGTGATTCTATTACAAAACATGAACCAGGTATGTGAGGAACTTAGTAATCTACCAAAGAAAGATCTGAAGCAGATAAAGCCTTTCATTGTGGAGGGAGAAGAGGAAATATTTTAACCTGTTCACTGTCACAAAACTATATTAAAAACTGTCACAAAACTATATTAAAAACTTATCAGAAGTAAAAACTTAATGACATTCCCCTGCATTTCTTTTTAAAAATACACAAAACCACAGAATGAGAAAAGATCATTCAGCCTACTAAATCTGCTTCTTCCATAGGCCATGTCCAATCTGCCTAACCATCGATCCCTTATGCCCACAATATCTACTTGTACTTTTAGCCCCCTTATTTAAACCTAGCTATTGTTATTTCTGTCATCTCAGCAGTAAAGAAATTCTGCTCCTTTAAGAATTTAATCAGGAGGTATCAGTTTGGTTCAGTTGGTAGCACTCTTTCCTCTGAATCAGAAGTTTGTGGATTTAAGCTACATGCCAGAATTTAAGCATATAATCTAAGCTGACCCCTCAGTGTGATACTGAATGAGTGCTGCGCAGTCAGAGGGGCCATTTTTTGGATGAGACAATAAAGCAAGGTCCCAGCTACTTGTGCAGGTAAATTCCATACACTATTTGAAGAAGAGCATGGAGTTCTTTATCTCGGTCTGTATTTAGCTGTATAATCTTCCGTTCCATTCCTAACCAGGTAACTATTTTTGTTTTTAACTAATATTTCACAACTGGCAGGCATTACACAAATAAAATATATGTGGTGAAAAAAGGATGTAAAAACTAATGTAAATCAATATAAATTTTATCAAAACAAAAGTAATATTTACAGCAACCACAGTTGAGCCCTGTATTCACCGTTTTAGTACAATCCAAGCTAGCCAGTGAAAGATTTATATCTCTACTATCTTTCTTAAATGCTTCTACTCGTATTACAGATTTACTTACTAAGGCAAACCATATCCTGTAATATTCAGTGTCACGGTTAATATAATTGATAATTTTCTTTATTACTGTAGGTTTTTCACAAATTCCAGGTATACCCTATTGTAAACTCTTCAGATTCTGGAACTTTCTGGTTAGGTAGTTAAGCACTCAGAATTTTATTTCTCTTTAGCAACACTTAAATGGACCCTGGATACTGATGAGGCAGTGTAATCTTTTGCACATGCTGTGCAGCAAAAGTTCTGAAACCATCAAATCATCAGTTTAGTGTATCACAGCCTTTTTCGATTTTGTTCTGCGCTGCAATGTGTATATTGTAATGAAGCAAATAACAAATATATTTTTAGTTATCGCTAACAACTGTGTGACTTTTTATAATACTGTAATTGCAATCTAGTTTGCATTGGACAGGTGCTTTGAGAAAACTGGATATTCAGGAACGGCTGAAGGGGAATACCTTGTACTGGTAAATTTGTATCCTGGATTTGAAACTTCCATTTGTTTTCCTATATGGAACTTTCTATCCTTTAGGTCTATACCAACTAATTAGGTCTGGGCACACTATCTGGATAATCTGTGGTAGTGTGGCCATTTTGAATTTCTGTTGTTTTAGAAAATGAAGGTCTAATATAGGGTGGAGTTCCCAACCCCTGTCCTGCATTCTGATCAGGATGATCTCTTTTTCTACTGCCTGACATGCTAATTGTGCTACCATGTTAGGGTGAAAATTTGTGATTTTGAGAGAGGGAGCGCAACCCGGCTCCAACGCGCCCACTTCCGCGTTTAACAGCGGCGCATTTGGATGCTGGCAAGAAACTTACTCGCCGAAGTCGGGGATTTCATAATTGGATGCGGGCATATACTTAGTGGCTCAATTAATGTCCTTAGGAAACGTTAATAGACTCTTTTTAAATTGGTTTTAACTTGGCTCCAAATATAATTTGAGCAGCCCGGGTTTCTTGGGACTTTGGAAACTGACCAGGGAAACGGAGGCAAGTTTGAGCAGTAGTTCAGGTGGGTATTTAAACTCGTCATTGTCCCATCTGAATAAAAGCTCACTTATTACAGCTAGTGTCTCAGTTACCTCGGGCAAATGTTTAGCAGAACGTGCTTGTGTGGATACAGCTTTTTTCAACCTCTGAGGATTTCAAATTGACAAGATCAGGATGGGAGGCACCTTGGATGTGTTTGACAGCTTATCAGAAGAGGAAGACCATCACCATCACTGCAGCAACGATGTGCTGTGGTGGGATCAGCACATACACAGGAGGGAGTTGCACAGGAGAGGGGCCAAGGTCACAGGGTTTACAGACAGAGGCTCAGCTTCTTTGACCTCTCAAAAGAGTAGTACTTCCGCAAGTTGAGGTTGTCATGTTAGGTGGCAGCAGACAACTGCAGCCTCCTACAGGAAGACCTGCTCCCTACTGTCCATGCACTACCAGTGGCTGTGAAAGTGCCACCGCCCTCAACTTTTTCTCCTCCAGATACTTCTAGGATGCTACCGGCGACATATCCAGGATCTCCCAGCCGGCTGCAGATAAATACATAATGATGGCTTGTTTGCCAGGGCCGACAATTAGTAAATTTCCCCTGTGATGACAATAGCCAGTATCTCTGGCTGGATTCCCCCAGGTACAGGGTGCCACTAACTGCACATACGTGCCAATCAAGCACTGGGACAGGAACCAGGAGCTTTTATAAACCACAAAGGATGTTCGTCCATCAATGCGCAGCTGGTGTGCAACCACAAGAGGTTCATGCATGTCTGCTCCAGATTCGCTGGGAGCGGTCATGAAGCCTTCTGAGGCAGTCCAACATTCCAGACCTTTTCATTCCAGGAAGCAGACTTAAGGGCTGGCTCTTAAGAGACAAGGGGTACCCAATTTAAACTTGGCTCATGACATCTGTGAGGAACTCCACCAATGAACTGCAAGAGAATTCAGTGTGGAATGGATAAATAAGAAAGGAACACTTACTGTTTTGGGCACAGTGTCAACACCAAACACTCTCTGGACAGATACAGCATAGTTAAGTGTAGACTAAAACTTCCTTCAATATCCCCCAATGATATGCATCAGCCCAACTTTTGATGAGCATACCTACTCCACCAATGTGGCTGTTTTCCTCCACCCGCCATCCTATGGCCTCTAAGTGAAATTGGCAATTGCTGCCCAATTAGAGGCAGTTTTGTTCTATAAGCCAAGTCCAGCAGGAACCAATAGATACTGCCCAAACTCTTTTAATTTACAGCTACCAAATTCATTTAATCAATTTCATGCTCCTTGGGAAAATGGCCTGGGATTACTGTGCATATGAGAGCACTTATACAACTGGAAGTGGGGAGCTGATCTTGCCTGATTTAGGTGCAATATACAGATCATTATCATACTCACAACTTCCAAAGGCTTTAGGTTGGATGCATGGCAGCCACTCCACTTTAGGAACTTCACCAGTGTTGTGACACTGACATGCATGTTATGGTATAGTGGGAAATTAGATAAAAACGCTAGCTTGCTAACAAAGGGTTCAGTCACGTTTTTTGATCTATACATTACCGGACATCGCAGTGCTAGCTTGGAATGAAACACAAGCATAAGCACTGAAGAAAGTAGTGATCTTACCAACCACTTGTAGTACTGTCTCTATGCTGCAAATGATAAAGTCTGTCCTGCTGACCTGCAGCAAGCTGAGGCAATTATCCTGATCACTGGCAGGTAGGTGCACCATGGTCTGCAACAAGGTCTGGAGCTGTTGATCTCCATAGCATACCTTCTTTCATCTTGTACTACCTCAAGCATGAAAGATAGTATTTGAGATGCTTTAAAAACAAACTAAAGAAATAAAAGGCCAGCAATTTATCAAATTTCAAAATGGCAAAAGAAAGCTTAACAAAAAAATTACAGTATAAAGGTACTGCAAACATGTAAAAAAAATTTCCAAAGCTAATTAAGAGCTCTTGCCTTCATGGAGCTTCCCTTACTCTCATTCCAAATGGGCACACAAAGAATAAGAGCTAACCTGGCACAAATACCAGTGAATTGAGTGAGGTGTGCATTTAAATAAGTTTGAATTAAGTCTAGGGTCCCAATAAGGCTCACACAGCTGTGTACCTGCCCGTCTGACTCACAATCTGGATTGAATTTGAACCAAGATCTAACATGTGAAAGCCAGCAACTCATAACACCCCTCTAAAGTAGAATTGTTATTTTAAAAGGATAGTCGGCTTGTGGAATAGGTTACCATTGTAGCAAGCAATATAAATTGGTTCAAGAGGCAGTTAGATGGGCAGAGTTGAGCTCCATCAAAAAGGGAGGAGCTAATTGGGTTTACTGGCCTTTTCCTGTTCCGAACATTTTGTATGTTAAACCTTTGATTACTGCAAGGCCATTGAAACTTTTAAAATGTCATACCTGCCTACATTACAACAGTGACTACATCCTGAGTATATGAAAGGTGCTATCCAAAAGCAAGTCCCTTCTTTCTTTCATTAATTACTTAATTTTTTTTTAAACCACCAAATTTCTCCCACCCCCCCCCATTCTCTTCTCTTGGGGATCTTAATTATCTTGCTGAGGTACAGTTTCATGCACTAGTTGCCGTCTAGCATCTTATCAGATAGCTGTTATTTGTGTTAAACAGTGAGTGCTGGCAGACAGTCCAGCTGAGAGGGGACATCACAGCAGAACTTGATCCCGCCCTTAGCCGATGGGCATACTTCCAGCAGGGGTCAAAGAAGAGTAATCAGGAGCAAGAACCGTGACCAGTTTTCCACTTCCTAACCCAGGAGTGCGGAGGCCAATTATACCCTACCACTACTCTAACTGAGATCAGTGAACTAGCAGACCCGGGATCGAACCTGAAACCTACCTTGTCTGAATGCCTCACCTATACACTGTATAAAGCTGATAAGTGACTGAGGTAGCTCGAACAGGCCAGCTAGGGACAGTGATTGGCAAGAAGAAACACAAAAAAAGGAATGGGGAAAAAAATCCTAAAACAAGTCTGTCTCAAAAAATAAAAAGAACTGCTGCAAATTAAAATAACACTATCAACTTGAAGATATATGTACTTACCGAAATCCCAGAAAAGCTTCTGCCAAAGTCAATTTATCTTCATTACTTCCTTTGCTGTCTTTCTTTTTCTTTGCCATTTTCACTTCAAAATGGTAGTTACTGTAATGAATATTTTTTCAAAGTAATTATGTCAATTTGTAAGTTTTTTTCCCCACAGTGTAAGCTTGTGTTACTCTAGAATGCAATGCCACTGCAGTAAAGCAGTACAAGTCTAAAAATACAGAAGTATATATGTTATTAACCATCTTTTCCTTCACTTGAACACCTGTTAACTGTTTGCTTTTTTCCACCCAGGACCTGACTCCAACACAGAAAGAAGCTTAATGATCTGACAAGGGCTGCTAAGATAAGACTCTTAACTTGTATCTCTCATTACTTTCTGCTTAGCCCTGCACTACCTTTACCCCCAGCACTGTGTAAATGCAAGTCTTTCTTACTTTATTTTTTTCATTCGCAACCCTTCCCTCCCATCACTCTCCTCGAATCACTGCCGCACACTTCACTCCACCTCCTTCTGCTGCTACTGCAACAGTCTGTACCTTCTACTGTCCTCACTATTATTTCCATCACCTCCTCACTCTTGTGCACACTATCAAACCCTGACATGCACATCTTCAAGACATCACATTAGGCTACCACTAACGCACTGCTTTCTTTCTTGTAGGTCAAACTGGCACGCAATATGAGTGAGTAGGTGAAGACAGGAGGCGGGACAGGGTTCATCTACATGCTGCCCAATTGGAAGATAAAGTCATGGACATAGTGGGCAGGGGGCATGTCAGAACTGTTGGAACTTGTGAGACCAGAGGAAACATTTTGCAGGGCTTTTGAGCACCTTAACCTCATTCCCTTTACACTGAAATATCACTTTCATACTATGCATGGCAAAATGTTGCTGCGTTGAGCAGCCACACATCTGTTTCTGCTTACCCTTGCCACTAAATGTTGACTCTTATCCCTTTCTTCCATTGCAGGTCTAGAATTTCAACAGGGCCCCGAGGGTGTAGAGGAAGAAGAGGGCGCACAGTAGAACAGTGACCTTACCTCTGCAGGCACCAGCTGAGAGAGCGGCATCCTGTGTAGTTCGGAGGATAATCTAGAGGGATCTGCACTGGGATATACACCCAGCACTAGTGCGCAGGAGAAAGGGCAGGGGGATAGGACGGCACATCAGAGGGATAGCTCGCATCCATTCCCTGCTGCAGAGGGCACAGATGAAGACTTTGAAGGTCCAGCCGACATTAGAAGACTGGTGGCAATGCACAAGGACCTTCTAAGTGTACTGGCCTGCCTGCCAGAAAGCTTGTGCATAAATCATAGAAATTTACAGCACAGAAGGAGGCCATTCAGCCCATCTTGTCCATGCCAGCTGACAAATAGCCGTCCACCCTAATCCCCCTTTCCAGCACTCGGTCCGTAGCCTTGTAGGTTACAGCGCTTCAAGTGCATATCCAAGTACTTTTTAAATGTGATGAGGGTTTCTACCTCTACCACACTTTCAGGCAGTGAGTTCCAGACCCCCACCATCCTCTGGGTGAAAAAGTTTCTCCTCAAATCCCCTCTAAAACACCTACCAATTACTTTAAATCTATGTCCCCTGGTTATTGACCCTTCTGCTAAGGGAAATAGGTCCTTCCTATCCACTCTATCTCGGCCCCTCATAATTTTATGCACTTCAATTAGGTATCCCCTCAGCCTCCTCTGTTCCAAAGAAAACAACCCCAGCCTATCCAATCTTTCCTCATGTTGTGTCCGAACCGGACGGACCAATAGGTCGACGCCGGGTGGTCCATCTGGTTTTATTCTTATTGTAGTTTTTCATAGCGGTTTTGATATAACCGAGTGGCTTGCTAGGCCATTTCAGAGACATACAGGCCAGACTGGGTAAGGACAGCAGATTTCCTTCCCGCTAGGACATTAGTGAACCAGATGGGTTTTTACAACAATCTGGTAGTTTCATCTTCACCATTACTGGTACTCGCTTTTTATTCCATATTTATTTAATTAACTGAATTTAAATTCCCCAGGTGGTGGGATTTAAACTCATGTCCCCAGATTATTAGTCCAGTACCACAAGTTAGGGTATTAGAAGAATGTGCCGGGCCAACGAAAAATATTCGGGGGGAAATCACATCCTCTAAATAGGTCAAAGTTTAAAATTAATTGAGTGAAGACCAGGAGTGTTATGAACTCGTCCGCGGGCGGTTACCAGGAAATTCACGGCCAATCTTCACCCCCATTAAGTGCCGAAACAACGCCTTTCACGGGCTATGAGGACCACAGTGCTGAGCAGCAGCGCACCTACCTGGTTGCAGATATCACTTTGGGTCAAACGCCTTGTTTGTATCTGGACTCGCAGCCGAAGCCGTAACCATAGGCAACATACGCATCCGGATTGGTCGGACAATCGCAACCAATCAAATTTGAATCCTAAAGAAAACCATCGACAGCGGCCCCTGCCGGCAGAGCTCAGTCACGGCAAGGGGAGCAGTCTTGGGTTATCGAGGCAAAAGCTGTTACGGGGTAAGACTGCCAAGACTCATAAAAATTAAACCTGTTGATATCTTTGTCTTTCCTAAATATATATTGAAATCGGTTTTACTGCTGGAAGAACCATACAGTCTTTAAATTAACAAGTAAGAAAACTACATTGTTTATTATTGAAATCAGTGGTGTAGTGGTCATTTCAGAAGTGGTTGGGGCATGCTTCCCGAAAACGGTTAGCTTTTTCCACTTTATTTGGTGTATTCTGCAGTGCAATCTATATCTATCATATTAAATTCAATAAATGGAATAAGCATTTCACTTGAAAACTCTTAAATACCTAGGTTACCAACTCTCCAGGAATGCCCTGGAGTCTCCAACAATTAAAAAATAATTTTCAGAACACTGTTGCAAACCACCCTAGTAAAGGATCAAAGGCATTAAAACAATTGTGTGTTTTTTCATTTTCTTAGAACATTTTAATAAAAATATTGGAGAAGGGGAGAGACATCTTTTTGACTGACAATCAAGAATCATTCAATCGGGTACCGAAGAGTCTGTTTGCTTTCCAATTGGTGTGGGAAGGAGGTGCAGCCCAAGAATGGATGTGTTGGGTGACCAATGGTGGGAGATCATGTGATGAAATCCCAGAGTTGGCACATTGATTATTTACACGGAGTCGTCTGCGTCCTTCTGTGCATGCACACTATGGGAGGTGGAGCCTAAACCCCATTCTGCCCCCACCGGAACTGCTGATGCCCACCCGATGTTGCAGCTGCGCATGCGCGCTGGAGGGCCCTTGCCCTCCTGTGCGGGAGCAGGCTGGTGGGCACAGGCCTGAGCAGTAGGCCATGGGCTCTGGGTGGGAGTCGAGGTGTGAGGACCAGACTCTGGCTCTGTAGCCGCGGTGTCGGGGCTTAAAGACGCCGGGACAAAGTTTCGGCCTGTTTGTGCTACATGTGTTTGGGGAGAAGGTCAGGAGATCAGAACGGGAAGAGGACAGGGGATCGAAGGGGGGGGAGGAGAGGGGATCGAAGGGGGGGGAGGAGAGGGGATCGAAGGGGGGGGAGGAGAGGGGATCGAAGGGGGGGGAGGAGAGGGGATCGAAGGGGGGGGGAGGAGAGGGGATCGAACGGGGGGGAGGAGAGGGGATCGAAGGGGGGGGAGAGGAGAGGGGATCGAAGGGGGGGAGAGGGGATCGAAGGGGGGGAGAGGAGAGGGGATCGAAGTGGGGGAGAGGACGGGATCGAAGGGGGGGGAGAGGAGAGGGGATCAGGGGGGGAGAGGAGAGGGGATCGAAGGGGGGGGAGAGGAGAGGGGATCAGGGGGGGAGAGGAGAGGGGATCGAATGGGGGAGAGGAGAGGGGATCGAAGGGGGGGGAGAGGAGAGGGGATCGAAGGGGGGGGGAGAGGAGAGGGGATCGAAGGGGGGGGGGGAGAGGAGAGGGGATCGAATGGGGGGGGAGAGGAGAGGGGATCGAAAGGGGGGTGGAGAGGGGATCGAAGGGGGGGGGAGAGGAGAGGGGATCGAATGGGGGGGGAGAGGAGAGGGGATCGAAAGGGGGGTGGAGAGGGGATCGAAGGGGGGGGAGAGGAGAGGGGATCGAATGGGGGGGAGAGGAGAGGGGATCGAAAGGGGGGGAGAGGAGAGGGGATCGAAGGGGGCGAGAGGAGAGGGGATTGAAGGGGTGGGAGAGGAGAGGGGATCGAATGGGGGAGAGGAGAGGGGATCGAAGGGGGGGAGAGGAGAGGGGATCGAAATGGGGGTGGAGAGGAGAGGGGATCGAAGGGGGGAGAGGAGAGGGGATCGAAGGGGGGAGAGGAGAGGGGATCGAAGGGGGCGAGAGGAGAGGGGATCGAAGGGGTGGGAGAGGAGAGGGGATCGAATGGGGGAGAGGAGAGGGGATCGAAGGGGGGGGGAGAGGAGAGGGGATCGAAATGGGGGTGGAGAGGAGAGGGGATCGAAAGGGGGGGGAGAGGAGAGGGGATCGAAAGGGGGGGAGAGGAGAGGGGATCTAAAGGGGGGGAGAGGGGATCGAAAGGGGGGGAGAGGAGAGGGTATCGAAGGGGGGGGAGAGGAGAGGAGAGGGGATCGAAGGGGGGGAGAGGAGAGGGTATCGAAGGGGGGGAGAGGAGAGGGGATCGAAGCGGGGGAGAGGAGAGGGGATCGAAGTGGGGGAGAGGAGAGGGTATCGAAGGGGGGAGAGGAGAGGGGATCGAAGCGGGGGAGAGGAGAGGGGATCGAAGGGGGGGGAGGGGAGGGGATCGAAGGGGGGGGAGGGGAGGGGATCGAAGGGGGGGAGAGGAGAGGGGATCGAAGGGGGAGAGGAGAGGGGATCGAAGGGGGGGGAGAGGAGAGGGGATCGAAGGGGGGGAGAGGAGAGGGGATCGAAGGGGGGAGAGGCGAGGGGATCGAGGGGGGGGAGAGGAGAGGGGATCGAGGGGGGGGAGGAGAGGAGATCGAAGGAGAGAGGAGAGGGGATCGAAGGGAGGGAGAGGAGAGGAGATCGAAGGAAAAGGAGAGGGGATCGAAGGAGAGAGGAGAGGGGATTGAAGGGGAGAGGAGAGGAGAGGGGATCGAAGGGGGGAGGAGAGGAGAGGGGATCGGAGAGGAGAGGGGATCAAAGAGGAGAGGAGAGGGGATCGAAGGGGGGGGAGGAGAGGAGAGGGGATCGAAGGAGGAGAGGAGAGGGGATCGAAGGGGGAGAGGAGAGGGGGTCGAAGGGGGGAAAGGAGGGGAATCGGAAGGAGGGAGAGGAGGGGAATCGGAAGGGGCGAGAGGAGAGGAGATCGGAAGGGGCGAGAGGAGAGGGGATCGGAAGGGGCGAGAGGAGAGGGGATCGGAAGGGGCGAGAGGAGAGGGGAGTGGATCGGAAGGGATAAGAGGAGAGGGGATCGAAGGGGGGAGTGGAGAGGGGATCGAAGGGGGGTGTGGAGAGGCGGTCGAAGGGGGGTGTGGAGAGGGTCGAAGGGGGGAGTGGAGAGGGGGTCGAAGGGGGGAGTGGAGAGGGTCGAAGGGGGGAGTGGAGAGGGGGTCGAAGGGGGGAGTGGAGAGGGGGTCGAAGGGGGGAGTGGAGAGGGGGTCGAAGGGGGGAGTGGAGAGGGGGTCGAAGGGGGGAGTGGAGAGGGGGTCGAAGGGGGGAGTGGAGAGGGGGTCGAAGGGGGGAGTGGAGAGGGGGTCGAAGGGGGGAGTGGAGAGGGGGTCGAAGGGGGGAGTGGAGAGGGGTCGAAGGGGGGAGTGGAGAGGGGGTTGAAGGGGGGAGTGGAGAGGGGGTCGAAGGGGGGAGAGCAGGGGAATCGGAAGGGGCGAGAGGAGAGGGGATCGGAAGGGGCGACAGGAGAGGGGATCGGAAGGGGCGACAGGAGAAGGGAGTGGATCGGAAGGGGCGAGAGGATAGAGGATCGGAGGGAGGAGAGGGGATCGGCGGGGGAAGAGGAGAGGGGCTGGTGGGTTGGGGAGATAGGATCTCGGAAGTGGGGTTAAAGCACGGAGGTCTGAGGTCATGAAGCTTCTGGTTGGGCATTGGAGCCAGGTCCTGGGGGTGACACTGCTGGCAGTGACGGCCTCGGCGATCTGGTCGCACATCATTTGTTCTGTAGGGCCTCCTGCCCCCTGTGGGTAGAGGATCTCTCTTGCAGTGTTGACCCCCTGCATAAAGCAAGTGTGCTTCGTGGGCGACCCTGGGTGCCCTTCCCTGGCTTGCTAAGCCATTTGTGTTAGTGCTGAAGCACTTTCCCCAATTTTTCGGTGCAGAAGGCAGTTCAGCTTTAAGAGCTGAAGACGACGATTTGGGAATTCTTATCAGTGTTAATTTTTTTCCAAAGTTTTTATTTGAATGCTTCAGCTTCTCCCAAAAGCCCAAGTTTAGACTTGATGGGATATTTTTCTTTACTTCCTAGCCCTTTCCGCTCAGAAGATTTTCTTCAAATAATTTTGACAAACAAGAGGACAGATTTCAAAATCTTTACTGATGTAAAATTTATATTGTGTTTGCTTATAAAAGAGAGACTATGGGGGGAATTTTAACCTGGTGGGTTGGGGGCGTGTGGCCAGTTAAAGTGTTTAAAATCTGAATCCCGACCTCAATCCGCCCACTTCCGGTTTTAACACAGGTGGAATGGGGGGTCGGCAGCCAATCTGCTGCCAGGAGGCAGGTCGTCTATTTAAATATTATAATGAGGCTGGAATTTTCTGCTTTAACCTCCATTTTGTAATTAACTATAACCGGTTGGATTTTGTACTCCTCGTGAAACCGGTCAGCTAATGCAAGGTGAGGACTGCTGGATCCAGAAGGTAAGTGCCTAGCCCATCCCACGATCGGAGACCCCCTCCGCAGGCCTCCGATCCCCACCACGAGGCCTCCCCCGCCCACCCACTGCTCCGGCCGTGATCTTTGCTGACACCCAACCACCCGCTCCTCCCCGTGCTCCTCCCAGCCTGCAATCTCTACACCCCCCACTCCCGTGCTCCTCCCAGCCTGCAATCTCTACGCCCCCCACTCCCGTGCTCCTCCCAGCCCCCGATCCTGTTGCGATCACGCCCCCGCTCCCCTGGCCACTCCCCAGCCCTTGATCCTCATGATTCCCCCCCCACCCCGTGCTCTTCTGGCCGCTCCCTGGCCCTCGATCCTCGTGATTTCCCCCCGCCCCAATCCCACTCCTCCAGCCACTCTCTTGCCTGCAATCGACTTGCCGACCCTGCCTCCCCCGTATGCTCTTCCGGACGCTCCCTGGCTCCCTCCCTCCTCTGTGCAGTCTGGTGCTGCAGGCCTACCCACCCGGAGCCAGACAGTCTCTCAATCTGGCTGGCTGCGGGTGGGAAAAGAGGCTTCCCATGCAAATCAGGCTCTGCCGTTGAAGTCGGCAGGGCCTGCGGGAAATCTGTTCTCCCAGGTTTCCCGATCACCTCGGAGCCCATCCCGCCCCCCTCCTTGCTCCCAACCCACCTTCACCATTAAAATTCAGCCCTGTGTATGGGCTTGTATTTGTGAGAGAGGAAAAATGACAGTGTCCTGATTACACACCTGTTGTAGCTTTTGTATCAGCTGCATCATTTAAAAAGCAGGGAGGAAACAGGTGTGCAGGAAATACTGGGGAAGAAAATGGGTGCATATGCGACAAAGTGAGGCTCTAGCAGTAAAATAAGAAGCAGGAAGGCTGAGGGAAAGAGAAAGACACAGTAAGCATTCCTTGCACAGCTATAAAAAGCAACAAATGGAGTGAGTGCTAGGGTAGAGAGGAACTGGAAAAACCATTAAACCAGGGTGTGAAGAAGGAAGTGCAGAGGACAAAGCTGTGGGTCAAAGACAAGGCTGAACATGAGTATCGATGCACAACCTGATGTAGAGTCCCATTTAGAGCCACTGTGAAGGAGGCAGGGTGAGTAAACCGAAGCAGCAGAGTAAGACAGATGCTGGAAAATGTGTGACACTAATCCCCAAAGATGGAACATCATAGCCATAAACAGGCACCTAGGACTCAATGAGACCAGCCAAGAAGAGTTAGGGAGCCCTGAGAGTAGCTGGAGAGGGAGACTAGCCAACAAATGGTAAACAGCCCTGAAAGTGGCCAGACAGAGAGATCTGCAGCAAAATTGAGGAAGCTGGCTGAGCATTCCTGCCAGATTCATGCACGTTCGAGGAAGACATCGACAACTAAACTTGTCACTACGTCATCAGTCAGTAGCTTGACTTCCTGTATTTGAGACCATCAGCATTAAAGCGAAAAATGGTGTGCCATTGTAAGCAATTAGTAAAGTTTCTACTAATACCAGAAGCTCCCCTTTTACAGTGAGCAACAGCCCTTTAAAAGCTGCTGCCTTGCTGGATTTATGCTCCCAGGCAACTGTGCTACAGGGCCAAGCTCTCATGGCAAGTTTTCATGTGTCAGTAAGAGAAGAGATTCCCATGGCAAAATTCAACATGGCTTGCCTTCTGATCTGCCAGTGCAGGCAAACCTGCGGCAAGGGCCAGGCAGGCTCCATTTTTATCATTTTCACACAATCGGGGCTTTGGTGTTTGGTTTGCACTTCAGAAATTTTGCAGACTTTCTTAAAATCTTCGAATCATAGGGCACGATCTTGCCAGCCCTGGGGGGCCAGGTATGGAGGCAGGACTGCCGGGAAAATGGCAGAATTTGGGGGCGGGTAGCCGTCCCGCGCCGGGTCCCATCTCCTTGGAGGCGGGAAGGGAATTACAGCCACTTAACTGCCGGTTAACAAGTAGTTAACAGGCAGATAAGAGGATTATCCCCATTTTACCCATAAAAATGCGGGCTTCCCGAAGGCTCCGAACCCTGCCAGGGTCACTGAGGCGAGTAGTGGGTCTGCGGGGGTCTGCGGGGTCCAAAAGTGCGCTGTGAAGGTACGTGATGGGTGCAAGTGTGGAGAGGTGAGTATGTGAGGTAAGTGGAAAGTGTTAGTAAAAGTTTACTTACCTTTGTTTCTTCCTGCAGGCTTCAATCTTTGGGTATGCGGAGAGTCTCGCACCTCCGCGGCAGAGATGACAGATGGCCGCTGCATTCTCCAATGCAACAACCATCTAATTTCTGCAAAAGAAAGAGGTTTGATGAGTCTTGAATTCAAGAACTCATCAAACTACAGAGAATGTCATCGTTTGACAGATGAAACGTCATACGCTGACGTTCTCTGTAACCGGCTTTCCCTTAATTGGCCTGCTAAACCCGCTGGGCGGGCTTAACGAGGTCAATCAGGGGAAAATAGCGTGGGTTGGCCACAAATCGATGGAGGCGGGACAGCGACCCGACAAGCAGCAGTCGCGCCCCCATTGGCAAAATCGCCCCCTTAGAATGATACAGGCAGTTTTGCCCATCAAGACTGTGCCAGTGTTTTTATTTTCCACGAGTCACTTAATCTAATTTTATTTTTCTACTAATTCCTCTTTTGTGAGCAAATATCTAATTTATTTTTAAAATAATTTTTCGACTGCTTCAGCAATGATTTGTGGCAGAGAACTTCACATTCTAACTATTCTGTGTAATAAAATAAAATTCTAACTTCCCTTTCAATTATTTTTGTGGTAATCTCTCGTTATAGTCTCGCCGACCTGTGGAAACATTTATCACAACATACTTTATCATAACCCGTCATAATCTGGACAATCTCTATCACATCAGCTCTTAACCTTCAGAGATGTAGTGCAAAAAGTACTAACTTCTCAAGTTTCTCTTTAACTATAACCCATCATCCCTTGTAATATCTGATTGGATCTTTGCTGCACATTTTCCATTGCTTTTATTATCCTTCCTATAATGGGGTGCCCAAAACTGCACATAATATGCCAAACTGCGGCCTGTGCACAAGTTAAACATTGCCTCCTTGTTTTTGTATCCTATGGGCTCAATTTTGCCATTGGGGGCGGGCTGGGGGCGTGTCAGGTGGTCGTTGTGTCAGGATCCCGACTCCGATGTGAAGTGGGACAAAAGTGCGATTTTGCTCTAATTGGGCACTTGATTTCCAGCGTGTGGGAACCCCTGGCCCAATGAGCCTTTTCATGCAGAAAGTTGCCTCCGATGACGTCATCAATGCTGCTGGTTTTAAGGCCTGCAAGCAACCTTGCTTCTTTTTCAGCCTTTAAACTTTATGCCCATTATTCTGAGCGTTTCCTTCAGCAATTATGACCACCAGTAGACCAAAGTGTGCTCCAAGATTCGATGAGGCCTCCCTCCAAGCTCTGGTGGAGGGAGCAAGATCGAATAAGGAGGTGCTCTTCCCTTCCTCAGGGAGGAAAAAGCCTCCCCAGCAGACTAAAGCTGTGTGGCTGCAAGTGGCCCAAGAGGTAAACGCAATTTCTATGTGCAGCAGAACCTGGCTGCAGTGCAGGAAGAGGATTCATGACCTTCTCCGCACAGGAAAAGTGAGTATGACATTCCCATCACCCTCAATCTGATCCCCATTGCCTCTCATCACCAGCACTCTGCTTTGCCAACCTCTTTCTCCACATCCCACTTGACCCTTACATCCCTGCACCCTTACCCATTCCCCCTCTCTCTATGGTCACATTCACTTAACTATTCAACCATGCAGCCCTCACACTCCCTATCACTGTGATGCAATGACAACAACTTGCAACCCACAGGGAGGGCCCTTTGTCTCCTAAGCATCTATGCTATGGATTCTCTACACTTACTCCTTCATTCTCACTCAAACTCCACTTGTGTCCCTCATTGCAGGAAAAGAGAGCCCACAATAAGAGGGAAAGAACGAGGACAGGAGGAGGGCCACCCTCAGTAGCCCAGCTCACCACTTCGGAGGAGGCGGCCCTGGAGATCGCCGGAGTGGAGGACGATTCGCAAGTGGCGGACGGACAGACAGGCGCATCACAGCAAGCTGGTGACAGAATAGTTTGGCATCTCTCTCATTGACATTGCATGAGTGACTGATAATGATTCTGATGCTCTAACAGATTGACTTATGATCATCTGCACAATTCAATGTGCATGCAACCTTTACCTCACATCTCTAACTCTTTCCTTTACTCCCCCACAGGACCATTGAGAGCCCCCGTTCCCACTGTCCAGGAGGAACAGACTGAGCCTCAAGACTCCTCAGAGGAAGACAGGAGACAGGAAGCAGATGGTAATGGTAGATGGGTGTTTTTGTGACTGTTTCCAGTGGGGTTCCGCAGGGCTCAGTACTGGGTCCCTTGCTTTTTGTGGTATATATCAATGATCTAGACTTGAATACAGGGGATATGATTAAGAAGTTTGCAGATGATACTAAAATCGTTTGTGTGGTTGATACTGAAGAAGGAAGCTGTAGACTGCAGGATGATATCAATAAATTGGTCAGGTGGGCAGAGCAGTGGCAAATGGAATTCAATCCGGAGAAGTGTGACGTAATGCATTTGGGGAGGGCTAACAAGGAAAGGGAATACACATTAAATGGTAGGACACTGAGTAGTGTAGAGGAACAAAGGGACCTTGGAGTGCATGTCCACAGATTCCTGAAGGTAGCAGGCCAGGTAGTTAAGGTGGTTAAGAAGGCATACGGAATGCTTGCCTTTATTAGCCATGGCATAGAATACAAGAGCAGGGGGGTTATGCTTCAACTGTACAAAACACTAGTTAGGACTCAGCTAGAGTACTGCATGTAGTTCTGGTCACCTTATTACAGGAAAGATGTGATTGCACTAGAGAGGGTACAGAGGAGATTTACAAGGATGTTGCTGGGAGTAGAGAATCTTAGCTATGAGGAAAGACAGGATAGGCTGGGTCTGTTTTCCTTGGAACAGAGGAGGCTGAGGGGAGACCTTATTAAGGTGTATAAAATTATGAGGGGCATAGATAAAGTGGATAGAAAGGACCTATTTCCCTTAGCAGAGGGGTCAAAAACCAGGGGGCACAGATTTAAAGTAATTGGTGGAAGGTTTAGAGGGGATTTGAGGGGAAATTTCTTCACCCAGAGGGTTGTGGGGGTCTGGAACTCACTGCCTGAAAGGGTGGTAGTAGCAGGAACCCTAACCACATTTAAAAAGTACTTGGATGTGCACTTGGGATGCTGTAATCTGCAGGGCTACAGACCAAGAGCTGGGAAGTGGGATTAGGCTGGATAGCTCTTTGTTGGCCAGCGTGGACACGATGGGCCGAAATGGCCTCCTTCCGTGCTGTAACTTTCTATGATTCTAGGAAGCTGCAACATCAGCAGAATTCAGCGCACCCAGCACCAGCGCAGGCACTCACACCTTGGTGGGACCTTCGCGAGATAGAGTAGTGTTGTCACCTGGTGTATCACAGCTCACAAGTGAGCATCAGCAGATGGTGGAGACAGGGACAACAGATGGTGGAGACAGGGACAGCAGTGGAGAGTCCTCGTCAGAGGGCGCAGGACTCTGCCTCCGGGTCCATCCAGAAGGAGAGCGATGCTGGAACTCCAGGAACAGGTGCAGGAGTCACTGGCAGGTTTTGTCTCCAGGGTTGCTGCAAGTGTGGAGCGAATGGAGGAGTCCATCGCGAACATGAGCAGAGCCTTTGTGGAGGCATTGGCGCATGAACGCACCACCACGGAAAGGATGGCAACCTCCGTGGAAAGGATGGCAACCTCCGTGGTAAGGCTGGCTACCGTAGAGGAGAGGATGGCTATGCTAGAGGAGAGGATGGCTATGGTAGAGGAGAGGATGGCTACGGCCATGGAGGAGCTTAGTCGCCAGGGTATTGAAAAAATGGTCATTGTTCAGAATAGACTGACATCTCTTGAGGAGCGATGGTCAGCTATTGAGCATAGAATGCAGACCTTCATGGAAGTCCTCTGGAGTAGGACTTCCAGTGCAGAAACGGGTCCTCATGGCCCCCCTGAAGTGCAGCAAGGTGTTGTCAAGCCACTTGCTAGCTCTGAAGTGGGGCTGACCCATGAGAGGGATGTTGGTGGCAGACAACAAGGAAGTGGGGGCTCCTCTCCAAGCACTCACACAACCATGCCACTGCAAAGCCCTTGGTCAGAGCCCCACCAGAGTCTTCACCCAACTGAGATGGGCGTCTCAGCCCCTGCACAGACGCAGGAGCAGCAGACTGTTGCCGAGCAACCCCAGAGGACGGCCGCCAAAGGTGTCGAGACAGGACCAGCAAGAAAGTGAGCAAGGGGCCTCCACATCTGCTGAAGCCACAGGGGGAGAACGCGTAAGAGGAAGATAAAGCACAAGTAGTCACAAGGGTAGTCACTTGGGTGTTCTGTTGTATTGATTTTTGACAAGCCATCCTTGAATTGTTATGATAAACAGATTTGATGGCAAACTGTTGAAGTTGTGGCCTGTGTCATTTCGCAAATGGGACTTCCACATTGAGGGCTTAGGGCGACTTGCAATTGTCAGTATGGTGGTCAGAGTGATAGGAATCCGCAGGCTCTTGTCCATTGTCGATGCTCTGGTAAGAAGGTGCGAGGCAAAAGTGTTTGATTGTGCAGGCTAAGCAAATCTGGCCAACATGAGTGCGTCCCTTGCATCCCGGGCAGCAATGTGGTCACGCGCTGGCGCCTTCTGGCCTGTGCAGCTTCAGGTGGGTGAGCAGCAGCTTGGTGCTCCTGTTGTTGCTCCTGCTGTTGCTGGTGCTGTTGTTCAGGGTTCTGCTGCTGCCGTGGCTGGTCTTCGTCCAAATCTGATGTCCAGGAGGAAAGGAAATAAATGGTTCCCATGCTTCTGGTATATACCTCAGTTGAGGAAGCGCTCAGTCAAGGTGGGGAGAGGGGTTTCCCAGGAGGTCAGGCTCCAAACTTCTACAACAATGAGTAGGCCTGCTAAAAGTTCCCCCAGACCTGAGACAACAAAGTTCTGCCACCTGCAAATGATCATTGGTGAAAACTCCTTTTTAATGGTGGAGCTGCAGCTGTTAGTAAGCAATCCACTTGTGAGGCTGCCAGAATTAACTGGCATGTTCCAGAGTAGACGTGCAGGATGGGGGAAATGTGTTAAAGTCAGAAAGGCCTCTCAAAATGGGATTATAGAGGCAATTAACTGGCTGTTGAGGGCCTTAAGGGCCTATCCCGCTTCTTGGAGGCGGGATGGAAACGGGGTCTGAAACCACGAATGTGGGAAAATTGCTCAGAGGCGGGATCGGACCCACCTCCCATTTTTTGCGATTTTGACAACTCGCACTCCTCCAAACCCACCTCCTCAGCCTGGTAAAATCGAGCCCTATGTCTCCAAATACAAAACCAAAAATTCTGTTTGCTTGTCTTATGGCCTTATCTACTTGGACTGCCACCTTTAATGACTCGCGTGCATGTACAGAAAAATTCCTCTGCTCGACTTAAAATCTTACCATTCAAGGTATATTTCCTTTCCCTATTCTTACTTCCAAAATATATTATTTCACATTTTTCTACATTGATATGTATCAGCCACCTGTTTGCCCATCATGCTAGTCTATCTTAGTCTTCCTGCAGTCTGTCATAACCCTTGTCGCAATTTGCCAAATCGCCATTTTGGTATCAGCAGCAAATGTTCTAATTGTTGCCTAAATTCCTATTTATCTATACTACCAGGCCTTCTGTGGGCATTGCTTATGATGAATAAGAGGGTACATTCTTTTGACTTCTAAAATGTGATTGGAACTACATATTATGTTTACAGAAAGAGTGCACTATATGCAAGACTTTTAATATAGATAGTAAACAGGAGCAACCCCAAACCCAGCCCCTGCCAAACATCACTCATCATACTTTTTCAGTTAAGAAAGTTCCTTTTACCCCGAACTTTTGCTTTTTGTCATCCAACCATCTCTATATCTATGTGGTCATATTCTCCTTAATTCTGTGTGCCATTATCTTTACCATAAATCTCTTGTGTGGTACCTTATCAAAATAGGATGGGTAGCACCCGTTTTAATTACAGAGGCAATGGGGCGATTTTAACCCTACCCACGAGGTGGAATCCGGTGGGTGGGCAGATACATTTGCCCAAGTTACGTACCCACCTAGGAGCTGACAAGTTTGTAGTTTAATCTGCTCTCCTGAGCAGACTGCAAAGACACCTGCCCAAACAGGTCAGCTGTCAGTGTCAGCTGTGGCTCAGTTGGTAGCACACGCGCCTCTGAGTCAGAAGGTTGTGGGTTCAAGTCCCACTCCAGGGACTTGAGCACATAAAGCTAGGCTGACGTTCCAGTGCAGTGCTGAGGGAGTGCTGCACTGTCGGAGGTGCCATCTTTCAGATGAAACGTCTGCTCTCTAAGGTGGACGTAAAAGATCCCATGGCACTATTTCGAAGAAGAGTAGTGGAGTTATCCCCAATGTCCTGGCCAATATTTATCCCTCAACCAACAAAACAAACATTATGTGGTCATTATCACATTGCTGTTTGTGGGAGTTTGCTGTGCGCAAATTGGCTGCCGCGTTTCCCACATTACAACAGTGACTACACTTCAAAAGTACTTCATTGGCTGTAAAGTGCTTTGAGACGTCCAGTGGTTGTGAAAGGCGCTATATAAATGCAAGTCTTTCTTTCAAACAAGGTGGGATTCCTTTTAACATAAGCATGTCGGGTCCCGATGTCGTCATTGGAACCTGACTGAAATTCTTACTAGGAGGCTGGGGGCGGGAGCTAAACGGCAGCGAGTTGCCCACTAAGTCAAGCCAGCACAGAAGTGGATCGGGGCCAAAAGAGGCTGGTAAAGGTAAGTTGAAAATTAAAAATATATATTTCTCTCCTGCTCCTCCTGGCCCCACAAGGAAATCTTAGGCCTCCGTGCTGTGGTCTCGCCCACTCCTCCTGATTGCAGGGACCCTCACGGGACAGCCCGGATGCATACTTAGCTGTTCTGCAGGTGGCCTCCGGGCCAGCTACATTTAAAATACGCCGGACCTCTTTTTTGCTGCAGAGTGACACCAAAACACGTCCGCTGAAAATTGGCTTCCAGTTAAGATCAAGGGCAATGGTTTCGTCATTCAGGACAGGTTAAAGCCTGTAAATGACAATCAACAGAAGGCACATTTATCGCAGTGTACATGCTCAATGGTCCTAGTTATATGACCTAAAATGCAATTTGCTTTCCCTATTGTCACCTCGCACGATATGTGCACCTTTAATAAGTGATCAATAAGTCTTTTTCTGGATCCATTACCTTTAATGGTTATGGCTACGATGGACAGACACAGTGCCCTGGGTTAGGGAGGGTAAAATCAACCTGGATTTGTGCTATTGCTCATTGGCCAGGATTTCAGGTATGAGTAGGGTCTGGCTCAGTTGAGATGCCATCCACAACAGTCACACTCAAGGCATGCAAAATAGCCAATATGGTGAGGTACCAGAGTGTAACCGCCACCTGTGAGAAATTACATGAGAAAATTACCAAAAGGAACTCCTTGAAACTGAAAGTCCTGAAACAGTAAAATACAAGTCAGAGGAAGTTCCGATCAAACTGTATAGTGCTCTGGCCAGAGGAAACTTTGGTACTATGTCCAATTCTGGTTGCCGAAACAAAAGGGAGACATTCAAGCAGTGGAGGCAGTGCACAGAAGAGTCGGAAGGCCGACCCCTGCTGCTAAAGGTCTGAGCTATAAGGAAAGACTGGAGAAATTTGAGCTTTCCAGCTTGAAAGGAGGCATCGGAGTGGTGATTTTGTAGAGGAAAATAAGATAGTTAATGCAATGGAAAAAGTAAATGTGGAAAATTGAACTAAACTGTGAGAGTAGGACAAGGAACATGGGTTTAAACTAATTAAATGTAAATTTAGGACTGATATAAGGAAATTCTTCTTCACACAAAGAATGATCACCACGAGGAACAGATTGCAGATAGAGTAGTTAAGGCAAAATCCTTAGAATCCTTTAAGAACCAATTGGATGCTGCAATAAGGGGACTTTAAGGTCTATCTGGATGGCTGAATTACCTTTCTCATCTGTGATTATCTTGTTGTCTTTGAGAGAACGGAGATAGTCGGACATCCCCATCTGGTGGCCAAGCAAAGAGATTCATCTTGTACACAATTGGCAGAAAAGAACAAGTTGCTGTTGGAATGTGCAACAAATGTTTTTTTAACGATATATTGTAGAACCCTTTCGTAATTAAATGTTATTTCCAATAGCAAACTTCATAGTGTTAAATGCAACTGAGCTGTTTGTGGAATAACAAGGCAGAGTTAAACCAATTTAGAGAGCAAAGGTAACCTGTTACTCAACACAAATGAACAGCAAGGTTATGGAGCATTATGTTACAGGAAGTAAATCCCTTGTCTCAAAAAATATGATCTAACTAAAGAGAAGCTTCTGCAAGAAAAATAAATTTGCATTTTTAAGAAAAAATATGTGAACCGCTTAACCGAATAATGAAACCTGACTAAGAAATGTGGAGATAATAATTACAAACCCTCTCTTCCTAGGTCTCTAGTAGTTGCCATGCAGCTTGAAATTCTTGTATTCCTTAGATTGATTCAGAGGTGTAATCTAATGCATTAATTATAGTGATGTTTGACAAATAGCAATGGTTTCTATTGATCTGCGAGGTTACTGCCACTGCAGTCTTGGAAATGAATAATGGATGACTAATGCTAACATTTTCATTGAGGCAAGTGTATTATTTCATTCAGTTATGGACAATAGAAATCTATACAATGGAAATAAGAGAATAACTTAAAGGAGAGATAAAAATCAAAAATGTGGATACTGAAAATGCACACTAGGCTGATCAGCATCCGAATGAGAAAGTTAGGTTCATGCTTTGAATTTTCATCTCAACAGTCTATATGTTAATTCTAAAGAAGAAAATTATTACATGACTGATGTGTGAGGGAGGAGTAAGATGTGATTACATGACTACAGTTGCCCACACCGCAAGCTGCCAACCCCAGCTGTACTGAGTGATTGTGTGTGTATACGTGGAAGTGAGAGATGTCAGCGAGGAGGCACAAAGCATGCTCAATTGTCCTAGCAACACACTTCCCATAAAGCACTTCTATATTCTCATGAGGGGAGCAGCACTCAATTGGAGACCCACAACCTTAGTGCAGTGTTTTCCCCTGTTTACTTGAGTCACCACTCCTGTTCAAATCCCATTTATGGTTGGAAACCTATGAGACAGATGCTTGCAGGCTTACTTCTGAGTGGAAACCCAATGGCTTTCCATGGCATGCACAAAAATGTGGACTTCTGACAGCTACATTATAGAGTGCCATTGATGGCAAGAGTCTTCAGTCAACAGCACTTTTTTATTGCTTAAAGAGAGGGAGGGAAAATCATGGAGCGAGGCACTTCTTAACCACTTCCTAGAACCTATCACTGGCTCAAAAGAGAAAAAGAATATTAAGTAATGGAGAAATGAGAAATATGCATATAAATGCATTTTGTGATATATTCTTCATGAAAGTGTGCTTTATTTTAAAAATAACTTATTTTGATCCAAATAATTAGAGAATTAATTAACTTCCTAATTCCTGTGGCCGACATGGCTTCAGGTCTGCTGATAGTCATTTGACACTAGCAGACGCCAGATATTGTTGAAAGGCAGCTGAAATGCCGAACATGCTTGTCCAAGTTTGCTCCATTCCAGCCACTGATGGCCGTTTTTTTTTAATGAGGATGACTCATATACGAACAATAAACTGGCAGCAAACTGGAAGGGTAACTGAAAGCACTTTTTTTCAGTGTTTTAAAATAATCAGCTGTTGCTTGTTAAGAACTTATTGTGTTAGGGGAAATTATAATGGCCAGTTCGGAATTATCTCACCTGTTGCTCGAGTTAACTCAATGCTGGAGCAGCTAAAGTCTTAGCAACGTGGATTTTACCGTGATTGTCGTATTAACTAGGTCATTGTTGGCATTGGTGACAGAGAGCTGCACAGGAGACTAACCACCCACTCCACCAACTACCATCAAGCCCTTTTAAACAGTCTACTGCACTGCTCTCACAAGCACTTTGAACAGCTGAGCAGCACTACACTTGCAAGTACTTCAAACAGACGAGGAGTGAACTATTTAAGAAGTTAATGTGCTGCTCCGCTATATCATTCTCCCTCTGGGGAAATCAAAATTCTTAGGGGTAAAAATTCAGTTGGTTGCGCCTCCCGTTAGCGCCTTAAGAGGGCGCTAATGGGGCGCAAAGCCGCTAACGCCCAGGCGCAGCGATGTTTGCGCCGCTCGGGAACTTAACTTGACATTGTGCGGCGGCGCTAAAACTTACCGCTGCGACCACCTGCGCGCGCAGATTGTGACGTCATTCCATGGTGCAACGCCCTTGTGGCGCCCCGGAGCGGAAATTGAGTGGCGCCCCCTGCCTTACCGCCTGGCGCATCCAACGACCAGAAGACTGGAACGCTATCAATCGCTGTGGGGCTGGGGGGGGCGCTATTTAAAGGGGGCCTCTTCCTGTCTTTTATTGTTGGTGGCATTTTTGAACTACGCATTCTGAGAGAGAGAGGGAGAGACTTCTGGAGAGATTCAACGTTGTGTGAAGGAGTTTTGGGTACTGAGCAGCACTTTGCAGGTTCATTTTGATTTGCCATTCCTTGTATCGATTTAGCAGAGACTGTGGGAGCTGCACTCTGAGCTCTTTGCCTGGTACTCTCCATTGTTCTTTCCAGCACATTTGATGTGCAAGTCTCTCCAGGCCGAGATTCAAGGCTGCAATGAACAGGATGTGGATGGAAAGCAAGATTAACCATCCCCTTTAAGAACTGGCCCGTGCCATTGTGTGTGTGTTCCATTGCTGACTGACATTACATGAGCTTCGCCAGCGCTCTGAGTTAGCGCCTCACTGCTCGGCCTTTGCGCCTTAAGACAGGTGTGCAGCGCCTGCTTTAGCGCTCCACTCACCTCCCGGGGCGGTAAAAGTGAAGTTTCCAGTCAGTGCCGATAATTAGCGCCAGGCGCTAATATTTGCGTCCAGACGATATTTGCGCCCCAAATGGGGCGCGACCTAATTTCTACCCCTTAAAGTCTTAAATGAAAACATTACAAGTACAAAGAACATCAGAATTAACCAAGAAATAAATTTAGCCATATTTTTCAAAAAAAACTACACATGCACAATGGTTTAAATTTATACTTTGGGCGCGATCTTGCCAGCCCTGGGGAGGCGGGTATGGAGGCGGGACTGCCGGGAAAATGACAGAATTTGGGGGCGGGTGCCCTACACCCTCTGTGCCATCTTGCCAGGAGGCGGGTAGCCGACCCGCGCTGGGTCCCGTCTCCTTGGAGGCGGGAAGGGGATTACAGCCACTTAACTGCCTGTTAACAGGTAGTTAACAGGCAGATAAGAGGATTATCCCCATTTTACCCACACAAGTGCGGGCTTCCTGAAGGCTGCGACCCCGCCAGGGTCACTGAGGCGAGTAGTGGGTCTGCGGGGGTCAGAGGGGTGCAAAAGTGCGCTGTGAAGCTAAGTGATGGGTGCAAGTGTGGAGAGGTGAGTATGTGAGGTGAGTAGAAAATGTTAGAAAAAGTGTACTTACCTTTGTTTCTTCCTGCAGGCTTCAAGAGTTGGGTATGCGGAGAGTCTCGCACCTCCGTGGCAGAGATGACAGATGGCTGTTACATTCTCCAATGCAACAACCATCTAATTTCTGTTAAAGAAAGAGGTTTGATAAGTCTTGAATTCAAGAACTCATCAAACTACAGAGAATGTCAGCTTCACAGAGCTGTCAAACGATGACAATTCATCTGTCAATTTTTTGACAGATGAAACGCCATATGCTGACGTTCTCTGTAACTGGCTTTCCCTTAATTGGCCTGCTAGGTCCGCTGGGCGGGCTTAACAAGGTCAATCAAGGGAAAATAGCGTGGGTTGGCCACAAATCGATGGAGGCGGGACATCGACCCGACAAGCAAAATCGGCCCCTTTGTTTCTGGTTTCAAAACATGGGGGTTATTACCCACAAAAGAGCAAATTCTCTTCACTTTCGACCTTGAAACCAATCTTTCAAAAAGTAATTTCAGTGAATCAGACATTACAAATTCTCCACTCTGCTTAATTTGCAATTGTTTTCCTCTCCCTAGAATTGTATTAGCATCCTTGGTCTTTGCCTCACTCGGTAAAAACAGGCTGGTAAGCCACTTGAGAAGCAGAAAATGAACATTATTGTATGCAAGTCCTAATTGACCAGGTTTCTGTCAGTAAGGCTAGTGAAGTTCTATTGAAAGAACTCTCAGTGGAAAACTGCAATAATTAATATTTCTATTAATATCCCATTTCTAAATGTGAAAACTGTAGTCCCTGACGTGTAGTGGTTGAATGTCACTGTTCCCTCCTACTCTTGCTGCCTTGCTGAGAGAGATTCTAAGATTGGTATTAAGAGGTGAGACTATTCCAGCATTTAAAATCCATCTATTACTGGGGATTAGAGACAGAACAGAGTAGTCAACATTGAGAAAATACGAGCTTTGATCAGTATCGTGACATCAAGCAGAAAATGTGAAGTGGTTTGTACTGCTCCCCCACCCCCCACCCCCATCCATGTGATGAGCATGATTTTAACCTTTACATTTGTATTTTTTTATTTTGGATTCAAGTTGAAAAGCTTCCAGGGAAATCTGAAGTAATGAACTTGTATCACTAATTACATAATTGTAGCCTTGCATATAAATTTGAAGAGTATATTTTCTTGTATGTGTACAAGCATGAGCACATTAAGAGAATAAAAAAAACTATTTTCATGTTTTTCTTTGTATTTTTCTCCTTTGCTTCTCCTTTTTTAAATCAGTTTTTTTCTCTACTAGGTTTCCTTTTCCTTTCTTTCTGCTATTATCTCATTTTATTCTGTCATCATTCCCATCTCTGGCAGTCTTTACATTTAGTTCTCTCATTCAAGCCCCTGTTGCCCCAGGCCATTGATAATCACACTTGAAGTTGGGAGTTTATTTCATACATTAATTCCCGCTTCTGCTGGCCAAAGCCTTTGCACCCGGTTATCTGGTTGAGTCCTGCCCAATCTGCTTCCTATACTAGTGTTCTCTGTGAGGTTAAACTAATCTCCTCCCTGTCATGAGAATGCAAGATTTGTTTTATCTTGAGAATAGACCAGTTTCACTTCATGGGAAAGAAGAGATAACCCCACATCCCAGTTCACTAGCATGTCTTTATGAGCTGCTGCCTAATCCACTGCATATTCCCATGAATTGTGTTTTTTCTTTTTATCTCTCAGTTCTGTTCTGTTGCTTTTACTGCTAGGAGAGGAGTAAGCCACTAATTTACAGGGGCAGATATTCTATAGGAGTGAGCGGCGGGGGGGTGGGGGTGGGGGGGAGGCAAATGTTTTTGGCCTGACTCGGAGAACAGAGGCGCAGAATGGGCAGGAATGCTTTGGAGTAGCACGAGGTAATAGGCCGCAATTTTGCCACAGGAGGCGGGCTGGAGTCGGTTTGGCTGGTGGGCGGGTTCCAGCCCTGCTGCCGGTTTCAGCTGCTCCCAAATAACAATTTTAATTTAACTGGGCTCATTAAGCCTGCCATGCGCGCTACCCGGCCCAATCAGTGGGTGTGGGTCTGCTGCTCGCCTCTGCTGACGTCATCGATTCAGGTAGTTTTAAGGGGTCCATGAAGCCTTTGCTTTTCATTTCCTTTGTGCTGCTCCTGAAAATGGCCCACTGCAACATGACTGCTCCAAGATGTAAGGCTGCTCCTCATTTTGATGATGACTCCCTCTATGCTCTTGTGGAGGGAGTAAGAGGGCGCAGGGAGGTTCTGTTCCCTCATGATGGCCGGAGTAAGCCTCCTCAGCGGACAAAGGCAGCCTGGCTGCAAATTGCTGTGGAGGTCAGCGCAAGGTCCTTGTGCTCACGCACCTGGGTGCAGTGCCAAAAACGGTTCAACGATCTGCTACGCTCAGCAAAAGTGAGTATAACATCACACTTACCTTCAATCTGCTCCCCATCTGTTCTGATCACCAGCACTCTGCATTGTCAGCCTACTCCTCCACATCCTACCTTACCCTTACTTCCCTTGCACCCTTACCTATCCATCTCTCTCTATGTACAGAATCACTTCACCATCCTACTATGCACCCCTCACACTCGCTATCACTTATGCAGTGACAACTAACAACACACAGGGAGGCACCTTGGTCTTGGCACCTCACTCCATCTTTGTCTCCCTCTAAGCTTCTATGTTATGGATTCTTAACACTCACTCCATCAATCTCACTGAAACTCCACTTGTGTTCCTCCTTGCAGGAAAAGAGAGCCCACAATGAGAGGGAGGACAGGAGGAGATCCACCATCCCTGGCCACTTTAACAAGCGCTACTCACGACATTGTCAGAGGTGCAGAGGAGCTGGAAGTGGCTCCGTAGAGCAAGCTGGTGACAGAATATATTTGCAACCCTCTCATTTAGATTTCATGAGTGACTGAAATGGATCTGATGTTCATAGAGATTGACTTCTGATCATCTGCACAGTAGGATGTGTCTGCTACCTAAATATCACATGTCTAACTCATACCTTTATTCCCCCACAGGACCATCGAGAGACCTCCTCCCCACTGTCCAGGAGGAACAGCCGGATGACTCCTCAGAGGAACCTGCAGCCTCTGAGGGAGCAGCGTCACCAGAAATCAGCACACCCAGCACCAGCGCAGAGACGCACACCTCGGTGGGTCCTTCGCGACATAGAATAGTGTTGTCACCTGGTGTATCACAGCTCACAAGTGAGCATCAGTAGATGGTGGAGACAGCAACAGCAGTGGAGACTCCTCATCGGAGGTCGCAGGACACTCCTAGCTCTGCTCAGCTGCATGTGGACGCTGTGCCTCTGGGGCCATCCAGAAAGAGAGCGGTGCTGGAACTTCAGGAACAAGTGCAGGAGTCTCTGACAGGGTTTGCATCCACGGTAACTGCGAGTGTGCAGAGAATGGAGGAGTCCATCTCAAACATCAGCACTGCCATGGTGAACGCAATGGCGAATGAATGTTCCGCCATGGAGAGGGTGGCAACCTCCATGGAGGACATAAATCGCCAGACTCAACAGAGCATGGTGACTCTTCTAATAGATGGTCTGCTATGGAGGATAGATGGGCATCTATTGAGGAGAGGCACCAGAGGTACATGGACGACCCCGTTATGAGGACTGTCAGTACAGTGACGGGTCCTCATGGCCCCACTGATGTGCAGCAAGGTGCTCTCCAGCCACTTGCTAGCAGTGAAGTGTGGGTGACCCACGAGAGGAATGTTGGTGGTCGACAACAAGGAAGTGTGGGCTCCTCTCCAAGCGCGCTCACGACCATGCCACTGTGGAGCCCTCGGTCAGAGCTCCAGATTCTGCACCCAACTGAGATGGTTGTCTCAGCCTCTGCACAGCCGCAGGAAGAGCAGACTGTTGCGGAGCCCGCCCAGGCTCACAAACCCAGAGGATGCCCGCCAAAGGCATCTAAGCAGGCGCAGCATAGAAGTGAGCACGGTGCCTCTACATCTGCTGAAGCCACAGGGGAAGCACCACGTAGAAGCACGCGTAAGAGAAAGTTAACACACAAGTAGTCGCTTGGGTGTTTTCTTCTCTTACAAAGTAACATTTGTCATCCTGATTGTAACTTTATTAAACAAACGTGATGGCAAAGATTCGAAGATTTGGCCTATGTGTGCTCAGAAATGGAAGTTGCACAGTGAGGGGTCAGGGCGCCTTTCATGTGTAATGATGGTGATGAGAGTGATAGGAAACCACAGTTTATTGTACAGATAATGTATGGTGTGTTAAGAAGGTTGTCCAGACATTCATTTCCATGTGCCAACAAGCTGTTAACTGCCTTAAGTGCCTCTCCCGCCATTTGATGTCGGGTCTGATCGGGACTCGCAGACCCGACACTGTGCAAAGTTGCATGGCGGCGGGTTTGCAACCCGCCGTCAATCATTTTGATTTTAACTCCTGTCCTGCCTCCAAACCCGCCCTCTGAGCACCGGCAAAATCGCGGCCATAGTGTTTCTGTCCTGATTGTATAAATGCACTCTATGATAACTGAATACATCGGGGTGATCCCGTGCTTTCAGTGGGAAACCACACTCACTAGACTCACGGATTAGTGAATTGGGGCTATAATGTTGTAGTTCTATCTTCGTTCCAGGGTCTCTGAGAATGAGAATTCCTATTCTTGTATGTTTCAATGACTAACTGATAAAATTTGTGAGCATTTAGGAATAGGATAATCAAGGACCCCTAATATAGAATTGTAAAGGCAAATCATGTTTGACAAGGGTTAATAGAGTTTTTTTGAAGAAGTGGCTAATTTGATAGATACAGAGGATGCAGTCGCTGTAGTGTATATGGATTTTAAGACATTCGATAACATGGCTCAGGAGGCTTATTACTAAAATTCAGGTGTATGGTAGAAGAGGAAATGCAGCAGCACGGATAGAAAGTTGGCTGACCAACAGTAACGAGGGGTTAGTGTTAGTGTTAATTGGTATCACTTTTGTTCTCCGCATACATGGATGATTTGGACTTGGGCATCGGTAACATGACATCGAGATTTGCTGAAGAAACCAAAGTAGGGGGTTTGACAAGTAGCAAAGGGGATTGTAAAAGACTTCAGGAGGACACAGATTATCAAATGGGCAGATAGGTGGAACATGCAATTTAATGTGAATAAGTGTGATGTATTACATTTTGGTAGAAAAATCAAGGGATAGGAGTACGCACTCACCAAATTTTACCTGAGGCCGCTGCTGGCAATGCAGCAGCCTGAAATTCCAAACCTCTTTGTCGGTGAACTGCCTGGGGATGCCAGCAGGTGTCCGCAGCTCCCCGGTCTCATTTAAATGTGGCCCAAGGCCCAATATCTGGTGCGCCAGGGCCTACTTACTCGGTACAGGGAATTCTAGACCTTAAGTTTTTAAATTTAGTATGGAATACTCCTATCTACATTCTTATAATATTTTAAAATTGCCACTTAAGGAGCTAAACTCAAGTTGATGCAGTGCCACTGTACTATAAATACCACGTTCTATGGTCTGAGACCAGTATGTGTATTATAGCAGCATTGTAAATGTAATGTCAATATGCAAATTGGTTACACAAAAGGAAAAGCGGCCCAACCATGGCTAACAAAAGAAATTAAGGATAGTATTGGATCCAAAGAGGAGTCATATAAAGTTGCCAGAAAAAGTAGCAAGCCTGAGGATTGGGAGCAGTTTAGAATTAAGCAAAAAAGGACCAAGAGATTGATTAAGAGGGGAAAAGTAGAGTATGAGAGTAAACTTGCAAGGAACATTAAAAACAGACTGTAAAAGCTTCTACAAGTATGTAAAAAGAAAAAGATTAGTGAAGACAAATGTAGGTCCCTTACAGTCAGAAACGGGAGTATTTATAATGGGGAACAAGGAAATGGCAGAGCAATTAAATAAATACTTTGGTTCTGTCTTCACGGTAGAGGACACAAATAACTTCCCAGAAATGCCAGGGAACCAAGGGTCTAGTGAGAAGGAGGAATTAAAGGAAATTAGTATTAGTAAAAAAATAGTGCTGGAGAAATTAATGGGACTGAAAGCTGATAAATCCCCAGGGCCTGATAATCTGCATCCCAGAGTACTAAAAGAGGTAGCCATGGAAATAGTGGATGCATTGGTTGTCATCTTCCAAAATTCTATAGATTATGGAACAGTTCCTGCAGATTGGAGGGTGGCAAATGTAACCCCACTATTTAAAAAAGGAGGGAGAGAGAAAACAGGGAACTACAGACCGGTTAGCCTAACATCAGTAGTAGGGAAAATGCTAGAGTCTATAATAAAGGATGTGATAACAGGACACTTAGAAAATATCAATGGGATTAGACAGAGTCAACATGGATTTATGAAAGGGAAATCGTGTTTGACAAACCTACTGGAGTTTTTTGAGGATGTAACTGGTAGAATAGATAAGGGAGAACCAGTGGATGTGGTGTATTTGGATTTTCAGAAGGCCTTTGATAAAGTCCCACATAAGAGGTTAGTGTGCAAAATTAAAGCACATGGAATTGGGGGTAATATACTGGCATGGATTGAAAATTGGTTAACAGACAGGAAACGGAGTAGGAATAAATGGGTCTTTTTTGGGGTGACAGGTGGTGACTAGTGGGGTACCACAGGGATCAGTGCTTGGGCCCCAGCTATTCACAATATATATCAATGATTTGGCTGAGGGAACCAAATGTAATATTTCCAAGTTTGCTGACAACACGAAACTAGGAGGGGTTGTGAGGATGATGCAAAGAGGCTTCAAGGCGATTTAGACAAGTTGAGTGAGTGGGCAAATACATGGCAGATGCAGTATAACGTGGATAAATGTGAAGTTATCCACTTCGGCAGAAAGGCAGAGTATTATTTAAATGATGATAGATTGGGAAATGTTGATGTACAAAGGGACCTGGGTGTCCTTGTACACCAGTCACTGAAAGCAAACATGCAGGTGCAGCAAGCAGTTAGGAAGGCAAATGGTATGTTGGCCTTCATTGCAAGAGGATTTGAGTACAGGAACAGGGATGTCTTACTACAGTTGTACAGGGCCTTGGTGAGACCACACCTGGAATACTGTGTGCAGTTTTGGTCTCCTTACCTAAGAAAGGATATACTTGCCATAGAGGGAGTGCAGCGAAGGTTCACCAGACTGATTCCTGGGATGGCAGGACTGTCGTATGAGGAGAGATTGGGTCGACTAGGCCTCTATTCACTAGAGTTTAGAAGAATGAGAGGGGATCTCATTGAAACGTATTAAAATTCTGACAGGGCTTGACAGATTGGATGCAGGGAGGATGTTTCCCCTGGCTGGGGGGTCGAGAACGAGGGGTCACAGTCTCAGGATACAGGGTAGGACATTTAGGACTGAGATGAGGAGAAATTTCTTCACTCAGAGGGTGGTGAACCTGTGGAATTCTCTACCACAGAAGGCTGTGGAGGCCAAGTCACTGAATATATTTAAGAAGGAGATAGATAGATTTCTAGATACACAAGGCATCAAGGGGTATGGGGAGAGAGGGGGAATATGGTATTGAGATAGAGGATCAGCCATGATCATATTGAATGGCGGAGCAGGCTCGAAGGGCCGAATGGCCTACTCCTGCTCCTATTTTTCTATGTTTCTATATGGTTAGATCTAATAAGGCTTCGTTTTCCACCTTTTTGTGGCCCATATTTTTCACTTAAGACTGCCATAACAGAATGTGTAATGTCAGTTAGTAAGTAGCGATGAGATAGGACATTTTGATTAAAACTGCTTGGAGGTGAAATTGGTCTTCATCGGCCACGCGAAACAGGCTCATAGAAAATGTAAATGAGGTAGGAGGGACATTCCCAACCTCCTTCTATTTCTTGTCATTGTGTTGCAGGGACACCATGACGCAAGGGTGTCCCAAGAAGCTGTTGTGGGTTTGTGTCTGAAACCCCTCCGATTGGAAGGCCTGAGTAAGGCCTGACAGGAAACCAAAGAGAATCATAAGAGTATATTGGAAATGTTTTAATACTAGTCCAGAATGACCACACGTCCCCGTTTTCCGGGGACAGTCCCCGAATTAGGGACTGTGTCCCCAGGCAAACAATGTCCCCGGAAGAGCCCCCGGTTCTGGAAACGAGTCCCCATTATTGCAGGTGCAGCTGATGTTTCAACAACCCTGGTCGTCATGTGCTGGAGGCGCTGTCCACCATGTCATCCGATGAGGTGACTGATGATTGATGGCGGAATTGACCAATCAAAGCAGGGGGAAATTGAGCTGCATCTACATTATAAATAAATTAGACAAGTAAAGTGCAGGCAGAGGTGGGACTAGTGGATGGTGTATTTGTGAAAGGATGGAGCAAAGACAGCACACCAAATTTAAGAAAGTAAGTTTATTTAACCAGTATCTTTTAAGCACTCACAAATGAACAGAATCCAAGCGTCTTGCACAAGTTGCATTTGCTCCATGAAAACCCCTCGGGTGCAGTTGCACCCGGCAGGAGTTCACCAAACGATTCCAGGAAGATAAGTACCAACTATTACTGCCTGGCTGTGTATCCTGCTCCGGGTAGCCCACGGTCTCTCGGCTCCGAGGTCCAAAACAGCCTGGACTTGGCCGGCTTATTACATCGCACTTCACATTTCGTTTTAGTTTTATTCCCGTCCCGGATTCCTAACTGCCTCACCCGGCTTCCATTCCCTGGCTATAAACCAGGCCCGGGAGCAGCCTCTCACCCTAGGCCCGATGTCTGCGTCTCTCTTCCTTTCCCTCCCCGGACTTACTCTCGCCACAATCCCTAAATATCAGCTGATCTAGGTCTAGCCAGGGGGTGGGGGGGGAAGCAGAGAGAGAAGGAGAGCGTGATGGAATTTGAACCCATTTGATTTAACAACACTTAGTATTGGGATGGCTGGTGTGTATAACCACTTAACATCTAGCTGCCTCACCTGGCTGGAGTGAAAGTTTGGGTGAGACAACTAGTTGCTAATCACTATTATGACTCGGATTTCTTCAGACGCGTTTTCTCAGACCCAACACAAAAGCCAGTTGCCAAAAGCAAGATCACACTTCCTATCAGCTGACACGGGGCCTTGTAATATGGGAGCATGCCCTTGGTGAACAATATTTATTGTCTCTAGATTTACACATGGGATTCCCACTAGGTACTTACTTCACTGCACTTTTAATATTTTACCCGAGACACAGAAGTCTAACCTACCAAGTAGTGATATTCTTACTAATTGTAGTGCTTTAGTTAACCCTTAGTTCGAAAGAACTCTGGTCCCAAAAAATGTATTTATTTTCATAGATGCTGATTGAGCTGTTTGTTTATGTTTCAAATTTCTAGCATATGTAGTTTCTTTATCTTATTTAATCAATCTTTACAGCCCACAGATTCACTTTTTAGGCCCTTTCGTCTTTGTTTTTAGCTTGTGTGCAGTGATACTGAAATAAACATTAGTAGTACATTAGTGGCCAACGATTTAGTGGGAATGGGGTCAAACGAGCCAGGAAGTGGGTCTCATTTACATAGAAAGAGCAGGAGGTAAGGGAGAAACTAGAGAAAGACATGGGTTCAGGGCTAGGGCACCGGGCAGTCTTGGGAGAGGTTTGGCTTGGTGGACAAGGGGATTGGAGGTGTGGCAGAGGCAGATGAACGGATGGTCTTAATCTTTGTGACAAACAAGTCTGTGAGCTCCTTCCATGTGTTGTTGGCGAGAACACTGGAATTTCCATAATACATATACTGGAGAAAATTCTGAAAATTGAAAACCCTCAGCTATAGGAGGGAAGGTGGACTGAAGCAGGAGCAGAGAGGGGAATGTTACGGAGGTGGAAGTGGGCGGTCTTTGTGATGGAGAGGATTATGGAGTTGGAAGCTCAGTTTAGGGACGCAGCGGTGGCAAATCATTTGGTTCAACCTGAGATAGTGGCCAGGGAACGGAGAAGGAATCGGTGGCCAAGAAACGGAGTTTGTGGTGGGGCTGAAAACAATGGCTTCGGTGTTCCCAATGTTTAACTGGAGGAATTTTTGGCTCATCCAGGATTGGATGTCAGACGAGCAATCTGACAACACAAAGGCAGTGGAAGTGTTGAGAGAGGTGGTGGAGTGGTAGAGGTGGGTGTCAGTCAGTGTGCAGAAAGCTTGGAACTAACTTTTGGATACTGCTTGGTTGTACTTTGTGGTCATTAGTGTGCAAACTAAAGATAGGAACATTGGCAAACCATCAGAGACTAGTGATGATTGATAGAGGTTAATTTCTACGTGTATTCCACTAGCAGAAGCATCAAAGTCGTCATGCCGGCTTTCTTTAAACGCGGAGCTAGCATAGCAATCATTAATAAATCTGTGAAAAATAAATGACATGGGCAGTGATATGAAGAAAGATTTTCTGAATAGGCCGTATAGACGGTGGGTACGAAAAGCTGACATTCCTGAACAGTGTTGTTGTGTTATTTATAAACAGCATCTGAATGTGCTTTAATAGTGTGACATCACATCCGTGGTAATTATATGCACATTTGTTTTGCATTTGTAGTGTATATGTGCAACTGTTAAAATATAAGCTGCTTAAAAAAATTTGCTTCGCTACACTGCGCAACCTACATTTCTATCCTGGCTACTTTGCTGTGCTCCCACCCTGTGTGTCCTCGGATTTGGTTTAGAAAATATGGTCATCCTATACTAGTACAACTTGATTTGGGGCCTTCCGTTTGTTACTCACTTGCCTGTCGGGTCTACATCTGGACGCATTTTCCTCCCGTGTTTTCTGGTGCAAGGCAAATCTCAGAAGTTGAAATGTAATGATTTACACTGATACGTAGTCCTATTTAACGTGGTAGAGCTAGAAATTATAGTGTATGTTATTGGATTGATAATTAAAATAACAAAATTGGTAATATTTTCCTTAAGAGGCTCTTAAAATGTTAAGACGACACATGATCTCAGTTTAAATATTTGTGCTATTTTTGTTGTGTTGAAATTGTTTCCAAGACCAGCTGGATTCATTCTTTGTATGCAGTATGAGATAAGCAAATTCCTAAGAGAACTAAATTTTCACCAAGCCCAGCTTTGTTTTCGGTATTCATAGAACCATTCCTGTCTGAGTAGTTTTGGTTTGAACACATATTTTTGTCTGACCCAACCCATCAGGTAACACAAGATTCCACTGTACATTTCACAGGTAACAAATACTTTGTTTTGCCAGCCAACAGAAGCAGTGGATTGTTTTATGTGTGCATGCATAGGTTTTTTAACATTCACAACATATTTAAAATTAAGAACTATGTTTAGCTATATATGTGGGGCAACAGAAAATGAGCACGTTATCTGTGAATTTTTTTTAAGTTGTGTTTTATATGACTCCTCCTTTTGCATACTTTTCATTGCTGCAGCTTGCGCTATCTACTTTAGTCACACCCTAAAATATCAACACATCTAAATACTTTTGAAATAACAAGCACGCAATTTATTTTCAGCTTTTACACAAGCTGCCAACACACTGGAGTAAACAGAAACATTTTGTAATATTAACAAGAATAATTTTTGACTTGAATGTATTGCTTCATTGAAATGTTTGTAGGTTTATAGGGGAAAATAAATGTACCATTTCCTTTTGACAAAATTAGTTCTACCTCAGGACTAAATTAAACAATATTATGAGACTGATGATGTGATTCCAGTACAGTGGCAGCAGAACATCTGCATTTTGCGCACTGTGTAGACCAGTAGTGTTCTGAGCATCGTCTAATGGAAAGTCTGCTTATTTGCATACTATAATGATGCGCTGGAAATGCACCATGCAGTTTATGTAGGTGCCAAAGAGGTGGCAGTGGCAGAGCCCAACGTCCACCCTGGACACAGAACTTGATAGCATCCTGCATTATCACTCCTACTGTGGCAAGCAGCAACAACGATGCATCTATTCAGGAGGTTCTCTTAGCAAATTGCAGAAGGGAGAATCTGGTGAATCACTGAGTGTGGGTGAGCAGGAGAAAGTGGAATTGGCAGTTAAGGAGGTGTAGCTTGTTTGCCAGAGGGCTAGCTCAAGGCTTTCTTCAGCTGCTGAGCGTAGAGATTTGGACTTCACAGGGACCGCTTACAAATAGCTTACCATCACCACTTCATGCAGTCATTTGCTAGTGTGCCAAGCAGCCTACAAAGTTTGAGAGTATTGCAGAGTCCACAACCTTAAACTGTGCAGTGATGCTTAACAACCTGACCAGTATGCAGACCACAGCGAGACTATGACCCTTCCAGGACAATCTGCAGTGCAGCCCTCTCCTGTCTGAGGCCCGTAGTTTGAGCATAGTTTCCATAACGACGACTCTGACTTGGGCTCCACAGACCATGTGTTCTAATCTACAGCAGCGGCATGTTGGGGAATCAGGTTGAGATAGTCATAATGCAGAGTTTCAACAACCTCATTGCCTTAGTGCTGCCCAGCGGTCTACTTCCACACAGAACTTTGACCGTACCGTACTGAGGGAGTGCCTAGCAAAAAGTGATGGCAGGAACAGATATGGGGTCTCGCAGGGTGACTCCACATCTGTGCCACCCATCTGAACTACAGGTAGCCACCACAGCAGTACTCCATGGCTCATGTACTTGCAGGGCCATTTACTGACGCAGCACAAGGAGGTACTGGATCATTCAATCCGTAGAGGTGGCTATCATGCAGCAGCCAAACACACCAATTACTTCTCCACTAAGGAAACGCTTAAAAGGAGTAAATGATTAGGAAGTAGAAGACACACACCATACACTGTCACTTGGGTAAAATACACTGAACACATCTGCACCAGGAAATGTTACAGTGAATAAAATTTGGATTGACTGGCACTTTGATGTGTGTTGGGAGTTCATTTGGGATGAGACAGAATAAGGTAGGTGTGGAGAAATGCAATGAAATTTTAATGGTATTGATGTAAGATTGAGGGCAATTGTTGGGATCTTATATCGTGGCAGGGTACCAGGCACATGTGCAAAATAAATTCAAAGCAATGGTCAACTTGGCAACCACTAACAGAGCTGTCCCTGCCCATGAAGTGGTTTCAAGGTCTAGCATGAAACTGTATATTTCTGTCATAGTCTCCCTTATGAATAGTAGTCTCTACTTGCAAATTTCTTTGACCATGTCCAGGTCTTCTTCTTAGGCAGTTCCTCGGAACTGAGGATGACTTGCTTCCACGCTAAAAATGAGTTCTCAGGTGACTGATGAGTCCAATGCAGGACCTACAGTCTCTATCACAGGTGGGGCAGACGGTGGTTGAAGGGGCGGGTGGGTGGTGTGCTTGGGTTGACGTGCGCTCCTTCCGCTGTTTGCGCTTGGCTTCCGCTTGCTCCCGGCGAAGAGACTCGAGGTGTTCGGCGCCTTCCCGGATGCTTCTCCTCCACTTTGAGCAGTCTTGGGCCAGGGATTCCCAGGTGTCGGAGGGGATGTTGTACTTTTTCAAGGAGGCTTTGAGGGTGTCCTTGAAGCGTTTCCTCTGCCCACCTGGGGCTCTCCTGCCGTGTCGGAGCTCCGAGTAGAGTGCTTGCTTTGGGAGTCTCGTACCGGGCATGTAGACGATGTGGCCCGTCCATCGGAGCTGATCGAGCATGGTCAAAGCTTCGATGCTGGGGATGTTGGCCTTTGCGAGAACACTGACGTTGGTGCGCCTATCCTGCCAATAGATTTGCAGGATCTTGCGGAGGCAGCGTTGGTGGTACCTCTCCAGTGCTTTGAGGTGCCTGCCGTACATGGTCCATGTCTCTGAAGTATACAGAAGGGCGGAAATCACTACTGCTCTGTAGACCATGAGCTTGGTGCCGGGTTTGAGGTCCTGGTCTTCAAACACTGCATCTGGCTGTGCTTTACCTGACCAGGGAGTGTTTGATGCTGGCAATGGGCGCTAAACTTGTAAAGTATTCCATTGCTCAGCACGGATATCCCTTACCTTGATAAAGACACGAAAACATCAAGCAATATGTTATTATTTATGTGTGTATCTTTGATAAAATTTACTGACCTCATTGGCATCATTACTATCACTGACTTTGCTAAATAAAGTAAAATGGAATGCCTTGTGAATGTGCTTATTGATAACAAATTGTATAAATAGTTTAAGACGTTAGCTCTAACTCCTAACTCTTAAAAATGCGGAATGTACTCCTTTTTATGCCTTCTTACTTGGAGATTGCTGTTTCTTTTCATTCCATGAAATGTATGTCTGAGTTGAAGGCCCTGATATTTACTCGGAGCTGGGAAGAGAGCCAGGGAAGGATTTTCGGACGGGGAACCTGGAAATAAGGGTTTCCCCGCACATCCTGCCAAATTTAACAGCAGGATGTCTTTTAAATTATTTCAACAGTTTTCTTGCCCAACAGCCACCCAGATTGACAGGCTAGCTGGGGAGCGGATATCAGGTAAGTCTGACATTGTGGGGGGAACGGGGTTGGGGTGAATTGGACATTGTGGTGGGTGAGTGAATCAGACATTGCAGGGGACGGCGGATATGAGGTGGGGTGGGTGGGTGTCCGATCACGGGGATCTGATCACGTGGACCAGAGGAAGCACTCCTGCTCCTCCTGGCCCACAAGCAGTGCAATAAAGGGGCCACAATGGAGGCATGCAGCCTCCTTAAAAGATTTTAGTGACCGACTATTATGCCTATAATTTCTAAATTTAATAAAATACAACTTTCAGACATCATGCAAAAAAATCACAAATATACCTTGCTCTATATTAAAGATAAAGATCCATAAAACTGTAAGAAAACCCGGTCGGGTTTGAGAATTTTAAAATGTTTGCTTTCCCACCTGCCCCCAACCCACCCATCCATGGGGGTTAAAATTCCACAACGTTACTTATCTTTTGTTTCTAATGAGCTGGAAGAGAATCCACTAAAAGTGTAATAGCTCATTCATTGGATCGTAACAAGAAATCAGAATGGTCTCGGAGGCTGATCAAATTATAGACTTTTTTTAGAATACTCAGCTGTTCAGGACACCATGAACATTCTACCTTTGAGCATCAAAGGTCACTAAATTTCTGTTAATTCATAGATAAGGTTTATGGTCAACGTAATGTAAAATGCTTCAAAAGATTATACTCTTTACAATCTCCTTATTTTTCTGTAAGATTCTACTGGACTTAAAGGAGTTACAGACTGAAGGTTCCTTTAACTCTGTCCATTTATGTAACCTGCACTTTTGCTCCGCCATTGGCAGCTGTGCCTTCAGCCGCCAAGATTCCACTCTCTGGAATTCCCCTCCCCCGCACCTCGCTCTCCTCCTCTCAGAACATTCTTATGAGGAGAGATTAAGTAGACTAGGATATATTCCCTAGAGTTCAGAAGAATGAGGGGTGATCTCATTGAAACATATGAAATTCTTAAAGGGCTTGACAGGGTAGATGCTGGTTGGATGTTTCCCCTGGCTGGGGAGTCCAGAACTCGGGGTCATAGTCTCAAAATAAGGGGTTGACCATTTCGGACTGAAATTAGGAGAAATTTCTTCACTGAAAGGGTTGTGAATCTTTGGAATTCTCTACCCCAGAGAGCTGTGGATACTCAGTCATTGAGTATATTCAAGACAGAGATCGATAGACTTTTTGGATACTGAGGGATATGGGGATATTGCGGGAAGGTGGAGTTGAGGTAGAAGATCAGCCATGATCTTATTGAATGGCGGAGCAGGTTCGAAGGGCTGAATGGCCTACTCCTGCTCCTATTTCTTATGCTGAGCATTCAGCCACTCAGCAGCGTGTTCAGCACTGGGCTGAACGCTACAAGCATGTAAATTAGCAGGCAGCACAAAGTTTGCATGCTGCCTGCAGTCCTCTGAACGGGTGCGGGTTGATCGCGCATCACGATCCCCGTGCCCGTTTTCGGGCCTTATCCAATTTCTAGGCCCATAACTGTGTTCGTCCGTGTGTTTGGTTACCAGGAAGCACAGGCAGGGATTTGAGAAAAATTTACCTTCCCGTCCTCTTGGCTTTGGACTGAGAAAATACATTTTAGAAACACACCACTGGGTCCTTAAAGTTTCATTCTTTTGTACTATGCTGACAATGTTTCACAATCATTTGAATGACATGAAATGGTTTCACACCTGCAAGTTACCAATTTTGAGAATGCTCATGGGAACAGGTAATAAGAGGACAAACATTTCCCCACAGACAATGAGGGGGAAAATATCCTGTGGTGCTCTCACATCTCCTAAAACCCAACCCAAAAGCTGAATTGTCAGAGGCCCCAAAGCATGTGGTCTGCTTACCCTTTTGATTGGGAATAGTGCGTGGCACTTTTTAAAGAAAATATCAAAAGGGGAGAGTAAAGAATAAATCGTTTTAAAAAGGTTTAAAATTGTCTCCAGTCACGTGGCTTGAGATCTTGTTCCTCTTGTAAATGGTCCCTCTTGAAAATGGAGAACAATGTTTTTAGTTTGAGCCTCATGAGAAAACTTGCCAACATTCTACTTTATTCTTGCAAAAAGTCACAAGATTAAAACTTTACTTATTTACCAAAGACAATTTTAAGAAAGATAATAATAATCCACTATGTGTTGAATTTGCCAATTTTCTTTGTTTTTTTGCCTATAAATTTGTTAGGAATGTAATTCACAGCAAAAGAATTCAGGATGTAAACCATTTCCTCACCTACTGTTTAAACTGGGTAAGTGATGTGCTTAAATGGTAACCAAATCACTTTGATTAAGTAGTAGTAAATAAACATGCTGTGAGGGAAAATGAATAATAACTGTAGCACCCAAGCAACAATGCTAAATGCCTTCTAGTTAAAGAATGGCCTCAATGGTAATTATTATAGCATTCAAAAGCCCAATAAATATATTCACAAAATGGGTGACCTTTATTATCTGAAATTTTAGATTTCATTGCGCCAATTACAATGGGACAGAAAACCAGGACCAATATGTCAGATAAAGACAAGAAAATTTAACAAATAAAAATTATTTTTATCATTTTTGCTATCTATTATGCCTATAATTTCTAAAGGCAATAAAATACAAACTTAAGACATCATGCAAAAAAATCACATATACTTTGCTCGATATTAAAGATAAAGATCCATAAAACTGTAATAAAGAATAACAATTTGCTTTTATATAATGTTTTAATGTATAAAATTGTCCCAGGGTGCTTCACGGAGGCGCGGGCAGAACAGACGTAAAGCCAAAGGAAAAATATGATTAGGTAGGGTGACCAAATACTTGTTCAAAGAAGTGAGCCCTTCAAGCCTGCTCCACCATTCAATAAGATCATGGCGCGATCAACCCACACCCGTTCAGAGGACTGCAGGCAGCATGCAAACTTTGTGCTGCCTGCTAATTTACATGCTTGTAGCGTTCAGCCCAGTGCTGAACACGCTGCTGAATGGCTGAACGCTCAGCATAAGAAATAGGAGCAGGAGTAGGCCATTCAGCCCTTCGAACCTGCTTCGCCATTCAATAAGATCATGGCTAATCTTCTACCTCAACTCCACCTTCCCGCACTATCCCCCTATCCCTTGATTCCCTCAGTATCCAAAAAATCTATCGAACTCTGTCTTGAATATACTCAACGACAGTGTATCCACAGCTCTCTGGGAGTAGAGAATTCCAAAGATTCACAACCCTTTCAGAGAAGAAATTTCTCCTCATCTCAGTCCTAAATGGCCGACCCCTTATTCTGAGACTGTGACCCCTGGTTCTAGACTCCCCAGCCAGGGTAAATATCCTCCCTGCATTTACCTTTAAGGATTTTATGGCCCAAAAATTCGGCCAAATACGGGAGAGTACCCGCTGCGTACTCACCCGTATTCGTTCCCGAAGTGCTGGTTTCCTGCATGCACTGCGCATGCGCGGGAAACCGGCACTTCCGGTATGGTGAAGGGGGCGGTTCCTAAGTGAACCGCGTGCGCACTAGAGGCTGCGCGCACGCAGCACACTTAGGTTTTTTTTTCAGGTTTCAACGCGAGGGTAAGTATTGAACATTTTACACAAGTAAAAAGGAGGCGTAAGACCCCTTTTGAACAAGGTAAGTAGTTAATTAAGTATAATTTTACATTTTTTTCAACAGGTTTATCTTTTTTAGAGACTTTAAAGAAAGGTAAGTTTATTTTTATAACTTTTAAAAAGAATTTAAATTTTTTCAAAAATTTAAATTTTTGTTTAAAGTGGTTAATTTATTTAACTATAGTTATTTTATTAATGTGATGGTTTTTTTAAAAATTTATTTGAGGTTTAGCTGTTCTTTTGGGGGCGATTTGTATTCATAGATTTGACAGGTCTCCTGTCAAATCTATGAATGAAAGATGGTCTGCTGCCATTGGCTCTCCATGGCCCACGTGATCCCAGGAGTCGCATCGCACTAACTGCGCCCCTGGGACACGCAAGCACTGCGCGCCGGCACCAGGGAGAGGCCCAGGATCTGAAGTTCCTGTGGGCCCGAAACACAACGGTAGGCGCGGTAGGTAAGAGCACGCGCGATCCTTACCCCCGCGGCAAGCCGGCCACCCGAATTTCTAGGCCTATATGTTTCAATGAGATCACCTCTCATTCTTCTAAGCGCTGATGTTCAGGTAGGAGTATTGCTCCCTGAACACCGTGGGCAGATATGGCCTCCTGACGAGAGCCCTTCTCCCCCTCCTCCTCCTCCCTCTTCTAGCAGCTTGTCCTGCTCTGTGTCGGCTTTGCTCATTCTCCCTGTCATTCTGTAGGCCAATGGGAATGCCTACCACTGCACCCATGTCTGGGAGCAAGTGTTCTGTGCAGAACCCTTGAAGTCAGGACAAAGTCCTTCAGCACCTGCTACACCACTCCCTGTAGACTTTAGCAACTTTAAAGAACTCTAGAATCACCAAAGACTTCTACAAAGGAAACAACAGCCAGTAGTAATCAATCAGCAACTAACCTGTAAGTAGTTGGTGATCCCTGTAAATAGCACTGGTGCGGGATCCTTCCTGTTGCTGAATGCATGTTGAGCTGTGCGAGTTTAAGAGAGGGCTATAGATGGAGCGTTGAGCTCCAAAATGGCAGCACTGGTGTCAAATCAGCGTTACATGCTGATTGACATCACGATTTACATACTTCCGGCGGACGCTCACTGCACCCGCGCTAATGCCCTCACCAAGTTGGAGTCCGGTGTGACTTGCGCCAAGTTGCACGTGCCGCGGACGCCATTTTGGTTCCAAAACGGCACTCATAGCATCGAAACAGCGGGTGCTAAGTTGCTGAATTTTATGGCCTCACTGTCCAGGCTCACATATCAATAATGGCTACCAGAAGAGGTACTAGACAGTGCCCAGCAACCATGGAACCATACCCAATAAGGAGTGAATGCCTTTAGGAGAGAAGCAGAGTGAAAAAAATTGACAAGGTGAAAATAAAGTTTCTGATCATGACACAGACTCTAAAGAGGATTTTGTTTTAAAAAGACAGACTCTAAAGAGGAAACGCAAAATCTAAGGGCTGGATTTTGATACTGGGGCGGGTTGGGGTCATGTCATCTGCATTTCGTGTTATCCACCCGTCTGCAATTGGATGTGGGAGATTGATGCAATTTTCACTTAATTGGGCAATTGAGTTCCAGCATGTGGGAACCCATGAACCAATTAGTGGTTTCAGTCTGAAAGTCGCCTCTGATGATGTCATCATTGCTGCTGCATTGAAGGCTTTCAGACACTGCCTGGTCTCAGACACTGCCTGGCCTTTGCTGTGAGAGGACCTGGATGCAAAATGAGCAGCATCTCAGAGAGAGAGAGAGAGAATTTTATTTTGCAACCAAGTCCTCCCAGGTAGTCTCTGAAGACCTAATACTACTACTACCTTCATCACATCTCCGTTGTAATAGTGCACCTGCAGCTGATAGTCAGCTATCCACTTGTGCTCCCGCCAGGTTTCACTGGCGTGTTTCACATCAGGCGTGCTTCACGTCGGAAAAGAGTTAAACTAGCTAAAACATTTCAAAATGGCGTTAGAGCCAATTTAGGGCTTGTTAAGGGCTTTAATGGCCTTTCCCGCCTCTTGGAGGCGGGACGGAGTCGGGAACCCCGCGACCGATTTTGTCAAAATTGCGTGGAGGCGGAATGGAGTCGGGATCCGGTCCGCCCGCCACTTTTCGCTATTTTAACCCCCCACACGCCTCCAAACCCGACTCCACGGGTCATTGAAAATCCAGCCCTAAATCTCTGGGCAGCACAGATCAGAAATCCAGATGGAGTTCTAAAACTTCAGAGATGCAGGTCTAAAATGGAATCTGGCAATCTGCTTAATTTGATTACTGTTATTGCTCAAGAGTTCTCCCAACACTTTTGTCTGAGCTCATGGCAAAAAAAAGTTTCTTTACGCAGACTGGGTCTCCTTGAACCAAAATCTGTGGCCTTCTGCCAGTAAAGGGATATCATGCCCAGGATTAACAATTAGATCCTGATTGTGCTGTTGAAAAGTGGAGATCACATGGAATGCTTCCCACATTCTCCTGACTTTTTCAAAAGGGTAAAAAATGTAATTCTGCTACACCAATGGGTACAATTTAAAACAAATAGATTTACTTACTGGGTGAATAATATCAACAAGCGGTGAGACACAGTAAAATACTGAGAGTAAATTATTTGAAAACAATGGTCCCAAAATTCCTGGAGCCCAACTCTGTCATCACAGATATATCAGGGTGGGATGCCAGTTAGCCCCAGCTCTGACTCTTACAAATTCCGAGGGGAGGAAGGGGTCAGGAATCTGGAGTGTAACTTTGCTGTGTCATGGAGAGTGGGTAGAGTTCAGCTAAATATAGCAACATAGGAACAGGAGTATGCTGTTCAGTCCCTCGAGCCTTTTCTGCCATTCAGTTAGATCATGGCTGATCTCTTTAGAGCAGAGAAGGTTGGAAGGAGATTTGATAGAGGTATTCATGAAGGGATAATTACTAGTCCTAGCCCCTTTAGGGCTACCTCGGATCAGGCGTATTCCCCAGATGTTCACTTTCAACTAAAGTTTGAGGTAGCCGAATCCTAAAGATGCTTAATTGGGTCTAAAGGTCTAGACTAGCTCTCCCTAAAGGAAAGGAACAACCTAAAGATGTTACTGTCCTCCAGATAGCACTTTTAATAAGTTTAGCGAGACTGTAACGTTCCGGATATTATGAGGGTCCGGAAAACTCCCTCAGAATTCTGCAACTCCTCACCAAAGAGTGTACAGAGATTGAGTTCGCGAGTTTGATACAGAAGTATTATGTGAGACAATTCTAAAAATATGTAGATTTATTAAAGAACCGACATGTAATTACAGTAGGTGTTTCAATCGCAGCATTAACAGTTCCAAAAACAGAAAGCTTACAATTCTTATTGTCAGATTTTAACTTCGCTACATTTTTACAGTTCTTAGTCTTACTCAGAATATCCACCAAAATCAAATACAGTACCTTGATCCCCGAGATACAAAGAGTTATAGACTTACAGAGCCTGCCTCTGAAGCCAAGAATCGCTTTGCCCCTTTACAGCGAATCTATCATCCCATTTGAAAGTCCAATATTTATATCCTTTTTCAGTGGTATGTCCTTTGAAGTTTTCTGCTGATGTAAGCTAATTATCTCTAGTCATTTTTCTGCTGACCCCTGCTATTCTTAGTCAGATCAACTGGTAGCATTAAGAATTATATCTCTACCCTAGGTGTTCGAAGCTCACCATAAAAATGATGTAACAGCAGGTGCATCTATTTGATGTCATTTTTACCAAGGTCTTCTGTTTGTGCCTTTTTACGACGTGTAAATTAAAACACCTCAACCAGGGTGATCTACGCAATTCTTAGTTACCTCAGCTGGTTGCAACACAGAATCGTGTCTCCTGTGTTTCATTTGATGTCATTTTTACGAAGGCATATGTTTCTTAATTTTCTGTGTTTCTTTCCGAAGTGTAATTTAGGACACCTTAACAGGGTGTACCATTGTGTTCTTTCCAAAGCTTCACACTATCAGGAACCTCCAACCTCCTGTTTCAATAAGGTTATTGATTCAATGTCAACAACTTATCTTATCTCAATAGCCTGAATGCTGCTATAGCTTCTCCATTGTTAGGCCTTCAGATTTCCAAACCCAGTATGTCATGTTTTAATAAGGCTAGAATTCTTTCATAGAATGGTGTATTTTTCTGAATATGGCTCATTCCTTCACATTCAAAATTATGAGGGGTCTAGACAGAGTAGATAGAGAGAAACTGTTCCCATTGACGGAAGGGTCAAGAACCAGAGGACACAGATTCAAGGTGATTGGCAAAAGAACCAAAGGCGACGAGGAAAATGTTTTTTACGCAGCGAGGGGTTAGGATCTGGAATGCACTGCCTGAAAGGGTGGTGGAGGCAGACTCAATCATGGCTTTCAAAAGGGAATTGGATAAGTACCTAAGGGAAAAAAATTCCTCATTCCATGCCACTCCTGAGATCGATTTTCCGTTAATGGTGCCTATTCAGGCAGTCCTGCGCGTTACCCGGCCCTCTTAAATGGTGTGGGTCTGATGATGTCATTGATGACACGCTTTCAGCCGGGATATTTAAACGAGCCATGGCCACATTGCATTTGAAGGTTCATCTAGGATAGTGCAGGCACTGCACTGTGCCATTGGAGTGTTGCAAAGAGTAGCAAACATGACTGCACAGAGACAGAGGGCTGCACCCAGGTTCTCGGATGACTCCCTCCATATGCTTGTGGAGGGAGTGAGAGCACACAGGGAGGTCCTCTTCCCTTTCGATGGAGCCTGGCTCCAAATAGCAGAGGCGGTCAACAGCAGGGATGTTGTCAAAATGACCTGGGTGCAGTGCCGCAAATGTTTCAATTATATCATTAGATCAGGAAAGGTGAGTGCAAAGCCACACTCAACTTCATCCTGCTGTGCCTCTCATCGCATCGCCATCACTCTGCTTTCCCAACCATATTCCTGCACGTCATTACTCACACCAACATACCTTGCATGTCCACCCATTCCTCTCTCTCTATCTACATTATCACATCCCCATCTGACTATCCACCCCTCACAATTACCCTCATCCTAATGCAATCATACCAACTAACAACACATAAGGAGGCCACTTGTCATTGCCACCCCACTCCATCATAGTCACCATCTAAAGATGTAACCTATCCATTCCTTACACTCATTCCATCACTCTCACTCAACCTTCTCTCTTTCCCTCCTTGCAGGAAAAGAGAGCCCACAATAAGAGGGAGAGAACCAGAGGTGGCCCTCCATCATTGGTCACCTTAATAGCAGCAGAAGAGATTGCCTTGGAAGTGTCAGGAGTCGCAGAGCAGCTGGAGGTGGGAGACGAGAGAGGGGGACATCTCAGCAACCTGGTGACAGAATTACATCTCATACAGCCACATGGCATACAGCAGTCACTCATATGGGGAGTGATGTCAGCAGCCAGTGAATGTGAATAATGGTATCTGTACCCATTCTTGATATGACATATCTAACTCATCTCTTTACTCTCCCACAGGTCCATCAAGAGCCTCCCCGCCACTGTCTAGGAGGAAGAGGATTCCTCAGAGGAGCCTCCAGCCTCTGAGGGCGCACGATCACCAGACATAAGCGCACCCAGCACCAGGGCAGATACGCTCACCTTAGTGGGTGCCACGCGAGATAGAGTAGTGTTATCACCTGGTAACTCACAAGTGAGCAACAGCAGATGGTGGAAACAGGGACAGCAGTGGAGACTCCTCGACAGAGGGTGCAGGACGCTCCCAGCTCTGCTCAGCTGCATGCAGACACTGAGCCTCAGGGGCCATCCAGAAAGAGGGCAATCCTGGAGGTGCATCAAGAAGTGCAGGAGGCTTTGACAGGTTTTGCGACCGCAATGTCTGCAAATGTGCAGAGAATGGAGGAGTCCATCTCCAACATGATGGACTTATGTTCTTATGTTCTGATGCTTACACATTCAATGTAAACCCTCCCTTCCACAGCAACAATTGACAGGTAGAAAGGAGACCCCACACTCACGTATCAGAAACAGACTGGTACAGAGAAAAAAACAATACTAGCATACCCGAGACCAATGGGTACAGCGTCGAACCCACATCCACACACCAGAGACTGACTGATGCAGAGTAAAACTCAATCTCACATACCAGAAACAGACAGGTACAGCGTAAAACTCACACACGTCAGAACCTGACAGTTACAGCGTTAAACCCACATTCACACGTCAGACACTGACAGATACAGAATAAAAACACATCACATTCCACATACACATACAGGGTTAAGCCACATTCACTTACAACAGTCTAACATATACGGAGTGAAACCCACACTCCCTAATCAGAAACCAAAAGGTACATAATAAAACGCACACTCACATAATGGAAACTGAAAGATGCAGAATAAAACTCACTCTCACATACCGGTAACTGACAGTTACAGTGTAAAGCCCACACTCATATATCAGAAACTAACAGGTAGCTTAAAACCCAAACTCACGTATCAGACATTGACAGGTACCGAGTAAACCCACATTTACATACCAAAGACAGACAGACACATAGTAAAATGCACATTCACTCACCAGAGACTGAAAGATACAGTGTAAATCAAACACTCACTTACTCGAAACCAACAGGTAGAGAATAAAGCGCACACTGACATAACAGAAACTGACAGGTACAGATTAAAAACCACAAACACATACCAGAAACTGAAAATAAAGAATAAAACCAACATTTACTTGTTAGAAACTGACAGCTACATACTATAACCCACAGTCATGTATCAGAGATTGACAGATACAGAATAAAACCCACACTCCCACGACAGAAACTGGCAGATACAGAGTAAAGCCCAGACGCAATTACGATTAATTGACAGGGTGAAAACCTCTCTTCCATACCAGAAACTGACAGGTATAATGAAAAGCCACCCTCAATTAAGCAGAAACTGGCAGGTATAGAGTAAGACACACACTCACATTTCAGAGATTGTTTCTCCTGACTGCAGAATCTAGAACTATGAAACATAGTCTCAGGAAAAATGGCCGGCCTTTTAAGACTGAGATAAGGAGGAATTTCTTCAATCAGAGGGGTGTGAATCTTTGGAATTCGCTGCCCCAAAGAGCTGTGGATGCTCAGTCGTTGATTATGTTCAAGGCTGAGATAGATAGATTTTTGGACTGCAGAGGAATTAAAGGATATGGGGAAATGGCAGGAAATTGGAGTTGAGGTCGAAGATCAGCCATGATCTTATTGAATGGCAGAGCAGGCTCAAGGGGCCATATGGCCTACTCCTGCTTGAAATATTTATGTTTATGAGCAGAACCGTGTCGTCGGCAATGGCGACTGTAGGCTCTTCCATGGATAGGATGGCCACCTGCATGGAGCAGCTAATGCGCCACTCACAGGAGCACATGGTCTCTATGGAGAATAGATAGCAGACACTCATAGACCTCCTCTCTAGGAGGGATGTCAACATAGACATGGGTCCTCATGACTCCACTGCTGTGCAGCAAGATGCTCGCCAGCTCCTTGCTAGCAGGGAAGTGCGGGTGGCCCATGAGAGGGATGATGGTAAGAGGGGACATGTAAGTGGGGGCTCCTCTCAAAGTGCTCACACTTCTACCCCATTGCCCCCCCCCCCCCCCACCCTCAGTCAGAGCCCCAGATGGCTCCTTGGATCACGAAGGCCGAGTCTGCCCCTGCACAGTCGCAGGAGGAGCAGACTTTGGCGGGGCCATCACAGGCTCTAAAACCCAGAGGACGTCTGCCAAAAGTGTCTATGCAGTCGCAGCAGGGAAGTGAGCAGGCTGCCTCTACTTCTGCTGAAGCCACAGGGGTAGCACCTCGTAGAAGCACGTATAAGAGAAAGATGAAACACAAATAGATGCACAAGGGTAACCACTTGGGTGTTTTCATAAATGTTTGTGTAAAGTTTCCATTACTGTGATGACACAGATAAAAATATTTATTTTCACCACTTTCTAGTCATGGTTAAACTTGTGTGCAACTTTGGAAGTGGCTTAGTGAGTTGGAATGAATGGTGAGACATAATGTTACCTCCAGCAATGGGGGTCAGTGTGAAAGGAATGGCTTGGTCATTGTAGGGATGCTGTATGGTGTTGCTGTGTGGTGGTGGGACCCTGGCGCAGCATGTGGCAGCCATATGTGTGTAATGCCTGAAGTTAAGTAAATCTGGCCATGGTGAGGCCATCCCTGGCCTCCAGGGCAGCAATGCGCTCGGGTGCTGGTGGGATCTGGACTGCAGGTTCTTCCTGCTCCTCCTCCTCTTCCAGCTGATGCTCTTCCTCCTCCTCCTCCTCTGAAGAGGCTGTGTGCTCAGTGCCTTGCACTTCATGCTGCGCTAATTCTCGCTGCTGCGCTATGTTGTGCAGGGCGCAGCAGACCATGACGATTCTGGAGACCCTGGCTGGTGCATACTGAAGGGCTCCTTCAGATCTATCAAGGCATCTGAAATGCATTTTCAGCATGCCTATTGTCTGCTTGATGACACATCTGGTGGAAATGTGGCTTTCATTATAGCTCTCCTGGGCCTCCTCAAGGGCGTCAGGAGCCACGTCTTCAGTGGATAGCCCTTGTCTCCAAGCAGCCAGCCGGAAGGTATGTCTGGAGGTGCGAAGACCTGCGGGAGGGTGGACTGGCACAAGACGAAAGAGTTATGGCAGTTGCCAGGGAATTTGGCGCACACATGCATGATGATCTTCCTATGGTTGCAGACGAGCTGCACATTGAGGGAGTGGAGTGCTGGCAGTTGACAAAAACTACTGGGTGATGATGGGGTGCCCTGATGGCCACATGTGTGCAGTCGATGACATCCTGCACCCGTGGGAAGCGAGCCAGAGCGGCAAAGGCCAGCGCCCGCTCAGTAACAATGGCTTCATCAGTGGCAAAGTTGATATAATTGGCTGACTTGTCAAACAGGGCATCGGTGACCTGTGTGATGCATCTGTGGCCAGCCTTTTGTGAAATGCCGCAAATGTCTGCTGCAGATCCTTGGAAGGAGCCTGAGGCGAAGAAGTTGAGGGCGCTGGTAACTTTGACAGCCACTGGTAAGGAGTGTCCACCCGCTCCTCTGGGCTGCAGGTCATGCTGCAGCAATCTGCAAATGTCTGTGATGACCTGGCGCGATAGCCTGAGCCTCCTTTGGCACTGCTACTCCATCGTGTTGAGGAAGCTCATCCTCTGCCTGTATACCCTGTTTTGGGGGGTATCACCTCCGGTGCGGTGCAGCCCTGCGCTGATGCCCTCTGTCCTGTGCAGCATCAGGTGGTCGAGGAGAAGGTTGGTGGTGTTGTTGGTGCTGCTGGTGTGCCTGGTGCTGCTGGTGTTGGGGCTCATCATGGTCCGATTCTGAGGACCAAATTGACAATATAAATGGCACCCATGCTGATGTAATAGATGGCAGGTCAAGTAGAGATGACAGAAGCAATCTATCAATGGTGTGATATGTGGTACCAATGAGGTGACAGTGGATTCTGACTTTGCTGAAAAGACTTGCAACCTCCAGAAAGCTAAATCTGTGCTGACAATGAACTCAGCAACAGCATCTGCCTAAGGAAAGTGACCACCTGTCAGGTGGGAGTTTTTATTGTACTTTTCATGCTGTGCACTAATGAGGTGGATCAATGGCCACTCAACTTCCACCTCAGGCTCACAGACGTGATTCCCGTGCTCATCCAGGGAAATTTGAAAGGTAGGGTTAAAAAGAGGTTTTAGGGTCTGGCAAGTACCTCATAATGATCTAAATTACCTCTGCCATTCGGGTTACTGCCGCGCTGGCAAACGTGCCCCAGGGAAAGGCACGTGGGAGCAGGATGACGACAGGTTCACGACCCGCTCCAAGGTTTTTCAAATTTGCCTCCTGACCCGCCTCCAATCACGCCCACACAAACCCCAGAAAATTCTGGCTTTCGACTGCCTTCTCGGGTGGACGTAAAAGATCCCAGGGCACCATTCGAACAAGACCAGAGGAATTGTCACAGTGTCCTAGCCAGCATTTATCCCTCCGCTAATACCACTAAAATAGATGGGGAGAATTTTAACTCCACCACAACAGGTGTGAGAGGGTTGTGGGAAAATGTGAAACCTGACCCCAACCCGCCCCAATTGCACTTACTACAAGTTTAACTGCAGTGGGTTTGGGAGCATCCGAGTGACCCGTTCTAGGGAGGTGGGTCAGTGATTATAATATTTAAATGAGGCTTCGTTCATCAGATTTTGGGAGCCAATTAAATTTAGCGGCAGTGGGCCGATTTTCCCAGAGCTCTGGAAACCTAGCAGCTGAAGGGAGGCGGTCGTCCGACCCCCCTGCCCCACGATCAGCTGTCCCCCCCGCCCCCCACCTGTGATTGACCAGCCGACCCCCCCCCCCACCCCCCAATCTCTCTCCACGCGATCTCTCCTCCCCTGTGAATTCTCCCTCCTTCCCCCCTCGCTGTCACTTTCAAACCCCCTCCTCCTACCAACTCTCCGATTGCTGGGGACTATCCCAGTGTTCCCCAGCTGCGACCTTCTACCACAGGCTTTCCCACCCAGCAGCCAACTAGCTTCTCAATCTGGCCAGCTGCTGGGCAGGAAACAGAGTAAAACAAATTCTAATGAGGACTGCCGTTAAATTCGGCAGGACCTCTGCCTTCCCAGTATTTCCGGGTTTCCCGGCCGCAGACACGCGTTCTGCTCTCTCCCCGTCTCACAATAAATATCGGGTACATTATCTGGTCATTTATCTCATTGCTTTTTAAGGGACCATGCTGTGTGCAAATTTATGGTGATGCTTGCCTATATTACAACAGTGATTACACTTCAAAAATACTGTGAAGTGCGCTGGGACATCCTGAGGATATGAAAAACACTACATAACTGCAGGTTCTTCCTTCAGTTGTTCATTCCTTCTTCTACCAGGATATTATTCTGGCATACAAGATTAAGGGCAACGGATGCTGAACTGATGGATTTCTGACAAGTAATGTCATCCTACCAGTATTGCTTCTTCTGACACTAAAATGAGGTGCAGATGCAAGAATTGCATGCCCCACTTCTGTCATAATTTTTCTTCATTTGAAAAAAATGTGTGGAGACTCGGCAAAACCAGATCCTACCACAATTTTCACTGCTCCTCGCCAACTCACCCAACTTATGCCCACCAGGCAATAAGCATACAATCAATTCACAAAGGATTAAGTTATTAATTTTCCAACTAAAATATAATACTTACAAGTTGTCTGTAGTGTTATCACACTTTTTTTCAATTTTGTTCAAAACATAAGAACATAAGACATAGGAGCAGGAGTAGACCATTTGGCCCTTCGAGTCTGCTCTGCCATTCAATAAGATCATGGCTGATCTTCTACCTCATCTCAAGTTTCCCGCACTATCCCCATATCCCTTGATTCCCTTAATATTGAAAATTCTATCGCTCTCTATCCTGAATATACTCAACGACTGGGCCCCCACAGCCCTCTGGGGTAGAGAATTCCAAAGATTCACCACCCTCTGAATGAAGAAATTTCTCCTCATCACAGACCTAAATGGTTGACTCCTTATTCTGAGACTGTGACCCCTAGTTCTAGACTCCCCAGCCAGGGGAAACATCTAGCATCTACCCTCTCAAGCCCTCAAGAATTTTATATGTTTCAATGAGATCACCTCTCATTTTTCTAACTTCTAGGAAATATAGGCCTAGTCTCCTCAATCTCTCCTCATAGGACAACCCCCCGCTGCCCCCCGCCCCCAATCCCAGGAATCAGTCTGGTGAACCTTCGTTGCAATCCCTCTAAGACAAGTATGTCCTTGCTTAGATAAGGATACCAAAACTGTGGTCTCACCAAGGCCCTATATAATTGCAGTAAAACTTCTTGGCCGCGAAATTCGGGGTTGTAGCGCTGGCCAATAAGGCCGGTTTTGTTGATAAAATGGTGGCCGCCTCGCTAACGCCCACTTCCGACGCGGAACATGACGGCCACAATTTGGGAGAGGTCGGCAGCGCTGCCGTTTCCTGCACTCGCCTCTCACTTGTAAATATGCAGATTGTGACGTTAATCGGTGTGCAATGCCGGAATTGACGCACGACTGATTTTGGACGTCGCCACTCTCCATACCGCCCTCTCCTAACCACGCATGGAAGAAGTATGTGCAGCAGTTCTACAGAGACGCTGTCAGCACTTCTTAAAGGGGCACACACATCTTTCAGGTAAGTTTCGATTTCCGCTTTTGGACATTTTTTTTACATTTTATTGGAATAGTGGCTTGGTGCAATACATTAAAAAGTTGTTAAAGTGCCCAGGGAGTGCTGCTGGATGCTTGAAAGCCTTTGGATGTTAAAGGAAGGCCTCTGAGAACACCACATGCTCCCAGTCCTGGGGGCTCTAGTTGCAGACCCCCATGGGCTGTAACATCACAGGGAGATGAAGCAGAAGCAGCAAAGGGGACAAGCTGCTCACAGAGAGAAGAGGAAGAAGCAGAAGAGGAGGAAACGGAAGGAAGGAGGCAACCCAGACAGTCCCCTTTCTGGCCGGGATATCCTGGATGGAATCATCCGCTTGTGGTACCAGTGAGCACAACCCCAATTCCCCTTTCAGCATTAGTCCCACACCTTACCTTCCTCTGTTACTGACCATCGCAGCGTCCTCTTGGCCACAATGCTGAAATAAAAGCCACCACAAAGCAAACTTTACAATCCACCTTTCAGTGAGGCAGACTGCAGATGGCCTTGCAGGACGACCTCGAGGAGCTGGTGGCTGGGAGTGTGAAACAGAGTGATGGTGTTTCTTCTTCTTCACTCTCCTCCCCCTGCATGCTTACAATATACGCAGCTTGTACATCAGAAGAGATTGTGGGTTGAGGGAAGTGGGATGTGAGAAGGAGGATAACATATGTGGATACCAGCATTTTGTATTCTTTCAGCCCCGCTGCTGGCCAAGGGTTCAGCCATGCCCCTGCCAAGAATGGTCAGCACTGTCTCCTCCCAGAGGGTGAGGTGAGGCTAGGAATGTAAAGTGTGCCTTGTGTTGGTACAGATTGTTGGTAGGTGAGTGACGCGGTGATGGTGGGGGCAGGTTTGTGCATTGAGCAGCATGTGAGGCTAGTGATGCAGTCGGTAGGAGACAGTGTTTGAAGATGCATTCACTGACCTTGACCACTGATCTGAGGTCATGAAACTTCTTTGGGCACTGGAGCCAGGTCCTGGGGGGCGACACTGCTGGTAGTGATGGCCTCAGTGATCTGGTCCCACATCCTTCTTTCTGGAGGGCCTCCTGGCCCCATGTGGGTAGAGGACCTCTTCCAGTGTTGACCCCCTGCACAAAGCTGGAGTGCTGCGTGTGAGACCCTGGGTTCCCTTTCCCTGGCATGTTGAGCCATTTGTGTTAGTAATGAAGGACTTTTACCATCTTTTGTGCAGAAGGCAGCTCAGCTTTAAGCCAGTTTAGAATTATTTTTAATTTTTTTTTCGGAAAGCAGTTGAGCTCTAAGGGCTAAAGACTGCCTATTTTTAAATGATCCTTTTTATATTTTAGAAGGCAGTTCATCTTTAAGGGCTCAAGACTGCTTTCTAAAATGACAGCCTAGCTTTAAGACAATGCTGTCTCACTCCAGGGAAGGTACGGCCATGCTACATTAGGAATCCTGCTGAGCGTACCGCCTGAAACAACGCATTGCATGGTAGGTTCTGCGCTCCGATCATTTAAATCAGCAGGCAGCACCAAATAACAGTGCTGCCTGCGCTCTTTTTATGGGCGTAAGTTAGAAACATAGGAACAGGAGTAGGCCATTGAGCCCATCGAGCCTGTTCCGCCATTCAATGAGATCATGGCTGATCTGCAACCTAGCTCCATATACCCGCCTTTGGCCCTTGGCCCATATCCCTTAATACCTTTGGTTACAAAAATCTATCAATCTCAGATTTAAAATTAACAATTGATCTAGCATCAATTGCCGTTGGTGGAAGAGAGTTCCAAATTTCTACCACCCTTTGTGTGTAGAAGTGTTTCCTAATTTCACTCCAGAAAGGTCTGGCTCTAATTTTTAGACTATGCCCCCTAGTCCTAGAATCCCCAACCAGTGGAAATAGTTTCTCTCTATCTACCCTATCTGTTCCCCTTAATATCTTGAAAACTTCAATCAGATCACCCCTTAACCTTCTAAATTCTATGGAATACAACCACTGTTCCCTCTAAGGTGCGCCGGGTGCGCACACTGATTCCCGAGCTCGCGCACAGTTGATTTGAAATGCCACACAGAGAACTGGACAGTAGCTGGAGCGGGGGAGGGAACTAATACACAATAGCCCCGGGAATCCAGACAGAATCATTTGTGAGTCTTGCGACCTCAGAGCCGATCGCAATTGCAGCTCTTGAAGTGTGTGTTCCGATGGTTGATGGGTTGCTGTGTAACGCCGGGAGGGGTTTGGTTTTCTCTCTTGTACTTTGATCTTTCAGTGGGAGAATCCCCCACGCTCTGATTCTTTGCCTTTCAGCCTTCAGCGTCAGCTCGTTGTATACCGGCGCCACGAATGGCCAGTATCCAGTTGGGCCACGCTTTCATCGGCTCCATGCAGAGGTCAGGGGATCTGTTGGTGGCCGGTGGGGGGAAGATCGAGGATCAAAAGGGGAGAGAGAGGGAATCGGAGGGGGGAGAGAGAGAGAGAGAGAGATTTGGGGAGGGAGAGGGATGGAGAGAGGGACAGAGAGAGAGAGAGAGGGATGGAGAGAGGGACGGAGGGAGAGGGCCAGAGAAAAAGAGAGAGGGATGGAGAGGAGAACAGAGAGAGAGGAAGAGGGGGTCGGAGAGAGAGAGGGGGACGGAGGGAGGGAGAGAGAGAGCGAGGTAGATGGAGGGAGAAGGGAGACGGAGGGGGAGAGAGGAACAGAGAGAGGGGTGAGGGTCCAGACGTGTGTAGTCCCGGGGACTGAGTGGCGGCCACATTTTGGAACAACACAGGTGGAGGTGCAGCACATGTACAATGGCCACTGGAAGGAGGCTAAAGCAAACAAGTTTTAGGCCCCCAGTGAAACAAAAATGAGGTTTTTTTTTCATTCAGAAAATTGTTTAAAGCCGGAAAAATATATGGAAAAGTGATGTTGAATGTCCCGCGGTAAGTTCCAGCTAAATTTTGCCAGGTGTTGTCCCCTTTTTGAAAGAGTCTATCAAGGTTATTTAAATCATGTTATGAGAGAGGGGGAAAAAGTTTGTGCCCCTGTTTGTACCTCAGAGTCTGTGAGAGACGGAGGGAACGGCAGCAGAAAAAGAGGAAACAACTTCTCCAAAACTGATCCCAACTCATTGCCAAGGCTGAGGATAGATAACCTCACTGCCTTCTTAAGAAGTATAACCACTTTACTCACTTTCTTATTTGAGCTCCGTTTGAAATTAGAGTTTATTTTATTATTTTTTGTGTATGTTTAATGACAGCGTTGAAGAGGGAAAGAGAAACTTGGAGCAACTTCTATCAAAGCTGCAACGAGACTTGAAAGAACTTAAAGATTTATAATGAACTTTTCACAAAAAATGAGTGTTTAAAACACTTTTTCCCCCCCTAAGTTTTGAATATGATTTTGGAAACACAGAAACAAAAATCAATTTTCACCTCATCTAAACAAGTTTCAACCAAGTCTTGAAGTCCAAATGCTTTTAAAGAGGTTCTGAAATGCATAAAACATGTTAAAATTTGAAATTTCTCAGCATTTGATTTTGAAGGATCGACTGAAGTGAGTAGCTTTACACAAACATGCAACCATGCTGTTGAGGAGGGGAAGAGCGGGGAGGATTTGTAGGAGTTACATATTACTTTTTATTGACTTTTAAAAAAATATAATTTCGACATTTAGGAAGAGAACCAAAAAAGGGGAAAAACACAAACCATTATATTTTGTCTGTCGTTCTATAGTCCTAACAAGCCCCAGGAATAATGTAAATATAGATTTCCTCTTAAACGTTTAGTGGAGTGTTAATAGAAACACGAGTTACGTAATGATGTATAAAAATCGCAGCAAGCTACTTCAGAAGAAACTACTATTTGTTTATTGAGAAAGACACAGAAAATACTTTGATAATACTCTGACAATATACAATTTTGATTTGGTATAAATGTTTGAAATAGGAGATTAAAAATTGAGAGTACAATTAAGTTTGTTTCCCACTATTTAATTGGGAAGTACCTAAAATAATTTAACACTTTTTATGATAAGAGCAGGGATTAATAATGTAGAGAATGTTTGAGAGAAAAACTTTAGAAGCGAAATTCGTAAATTAACATCTTTACATCAACATATTAGTAAACATTTCCAAGTCAGTCTGATTGGTTCTGTCCAGGAAGAAAGATGAATGTTTATTTCTGTTAAATCATAGCTTTTCCTGCTTTTTGTTTTTAATTCGGTGATGCAAATTGTGTATGTGTTTTTTCTGCACTTGTGAATAAGTGCTGCATTTCTGACATGTTACATGGGGGGTGTGCTGGTTCAAGAAGATTGAAGTTGGAAATACGGATACCTGTTTTTGTTCAATTTTTAATACTGTGAACTAAAGAATTACAGCACTTTATATTTGTTGGTTGTCTGGTTGCATTGTGATTAATATTCTAATTACTTATATAGGAAAGCTGTTGCTTATGCAGCCACTGCTATAGCGACATGAGCGATGGGCTAATACGTTGAAAACTTTAAAATGAATACAAAATGCACGAATTTCAGCTCACCTTGGGCTTTTGGATTGTTTGTCGATGCATAACTGTGTAACTGAGTGACGTTTCTGAAATGTTAATGCATTATTATGCAGTTCTTTTATATCCCAGTCATTTCTGACAAGTAATTTTTTATTAAATAGAGTTTGTACATGACGAACTAAAAGCTTTTAATTAATTCTACCGCAAACAAACTTACAGAATGGGCATGTAAATGACAAATGAATTTCAATATAGATAAGTGTGAGGTGATGCATTTTGGTAGGAGGAATAAGGAGGCGACCTACTCCTTGGAAAATAGGGGGGGAAAATTCAGTTGGTTAACGCCTCCCGTTAGCGCCTGGCGGGGGCGCTAACGGGCCACTGATGCAGTAGCGCCGGGGTAGGCGAATCCAGCGCCGCATGGCAAATCCGGCTCCCCCGTAGCGCAGCCGCTAACAGTTACCACCGGGAACTTCAGCGCCTGGCAGATCGTGACGTGCACGCTCACTGGGCACCCGATCTGCAAAATTCATTGTCGCCCCCTGCCTTAGCACCTCGCCCTGACAGTGACAGGGAGAGGAGGCGTCAAGCAGGCGGATGCCGGATCCAGGGGCGCTACTTAAAGGGATCATGAGTAATGAGTCTCAGCTGTCAGGTTAGTGCTGTTTCACTGCTTCCTTGTCAGTTTGACATTGTGCAACAGGTTAATTCAGTCATTTAGAGGTTGTTTAGTATCAGGAGTATTGTGGCTACTAACAATTAGTTACATTTATTCTCACAACATATAAAAGTGCTACACTTGGCTACATTAATGGGGGCTGTACTGGCAGTTGACCGCACCCTCCAGGATCTACGGTGGAGGGAGCAGAGGCAGCGAGAAAGGTTGGAACATGTGGCCAGAGGGAGGAGAAGGGCCATGAGGACTGCTTGAGTCATCTGGCTCCTTCTCCTTGACCTGCTGCTGTTGGCTGAGATGGCTGTACAGCCAGAAATGATGAGAATGAGGTTCTGCAGCATCAATGAACCTCCCCTTTAAGAACTGGAAAGAGCCTGTGGCAATGATGACTTGTGATTTGACTGCACCCGATATTGGTCAGCGCTTCGAGTTTAACGCTACTGAGCTAGGCCATTAGTGCTTGATTTAGCTCTCCAATCCTTTCTTTGTGCAATGAGACTTAATTTTACATGCTGTCTGAAGCATTAGCGCCTGGCGCTAATTCTCAAACTTTTCAAAAGTTACCACCCATTCATGGACTATAATGAATTTCTCCCCCGAAGAGTCTAAATGGCGTAGAAGTGCAAAGGGATCTGGGGGTATAGATTCACAAATCAATAAAAGTAGCAACGCTGGTTAAAAAAGCCACGAAAGTGCAAATAAAGCACTGGGGCTCATTTCTAGAGCAATAGAATTCAAGCGCAGAGACGTTATATCAAACTTGTATAGAACCTTGTCTGATTGTCTCATAATTTGAGATGGTGGGGTGGCAATATTGCATTATTGTATATATGTTTTTAAGTGGTTGCTGTAAAAGTTTTTGTTGTTTTAAAATTTGCTCATGGATGAAAAGTTCATGGCCCGCTCAGTACAAAAAAAATTAGAGGGAACATTGAATACAACCCTAATTTGTGTAATCTCTCCTCGTAACTTAACCCTTGAAGTCTGAGTATCATTCTAGTAAACCTACACTGCACTCCCTCCAAGGCCAATATATCCTTCCTAAGGTGTAGTGCCCAGAACTGCTCACAGTACTCCAGGTGTGGTCTAACCAGGGTTTTTTTTTTATAGCTGCAGCATAACTTCTACCCCCTTGTATTCTAGTCCTCTAGAATAAAGGCCAGCATTCCATTAGCCTTTTTGATTATTTTCTGTACCTGTTCATGACATTTTAATGATCTATGTACCTGGATCTTCAAGTCACCTTGGACCTCCACTGTTTTTAGCTTTTCACCATTTAGAAAGTATTCTGTTCTATCCTTTTTAGGTCTTCACATTTGCCTACATTGAAATCCATTTGCCACAGTTATGCTCATTCATTTAATCTATCAATATCCCTTCGTAATTTTATGCTTTCATCTACACTGCCTACAATGCCGCCTATCTTTGTGTCATTGGCAAATTTGGATATATGACTTTTATGCCATCATCTAAGTCATTAATAAATACTGTGAATAGTTGAGGCCCCAACACAGATCCCTGCGGAACACCAGTAGTCACATCCTGCCAATTAGAGTACCTACCCATTATCCCTACTGCCTGTCTCCTGCCGCTCAGCCAATTTCCTAACCAGGTCAATAATTTGCCCTCAATTCCATGGGCTTCCACCTTAATTAACAGTCTCTTATGTGGGAATTTATTAAATGCCTTCTGGAAGTCCATATAAATAACATCCATAGACATTTCCCTGTCCACTACTTTAGTCACCTCCTCAAAAAATTCAATCAGGTTTGTCAGGCATGACCTACCTTTCACAAATTCATGCCTGACAAACCTGATTGAATTTTTTGAGGAGGTGACTAAAGTAGTGGACATGGGAATGTCTATGGATGTTATTGCTAGAGCCTATAATTACCTCGAGGTGTTCAGTCACCCTATCCTTAATTATAGGCTCTAGCAATTTCCCGACAACAGATGTAGGCTAACTGGTCTATAATTCTCTTGTTTCCCTCTCTCACCATTTTTAAATAGCGGAGTGACATGCGCAATTTTCCAATCTAAAAGAACGGTTCCTGAATCAAGAGAACTTTGGAAGATTATAATTAGAGCATCTGCAATGTGCTCACCTACGTTCTTTAAAACCCTGGGATGGAAACCATCTGGTCCTGGGGATTTGTCACTCTTTAGTGCCATTATTTTCTTCATTACTGTTATTTTATTTACGTTAATTTTATTGAGTACCTGTCCCCGATTCCTTGGGATTTCCAGCATGCTATCCTCCTTCTACTGTAAATACTGGCACAAAATAATTATTCAACATGTCCGCCACTTCCTTATTATCATTGACAATATCACCGCTTTCAGTTTTTAAGGGACCAACATTGCTCCTGACTACCCTCTTTTTCCTAATTTAATTGTAAAAATTCTTTGTGTTGATTTTGATATCTCTTGCAAGTTTTTTTTCATACTCTCTCTTTGTAGCTCTTACTATGTGTTTTTTGACCCTTTGCTGTTCTTTGTATCTTTCCCATTCGCCAGGATCTGTGGTATATTTTGCATTTTTGTATGATTTTTCTTTTAGTTTTATGCTGTCCCTTCTTTAGTCGTCCATGGCTGTTTTTTTTGCTAAGTAGAGCTCTAGCACCTCAGGGGTGTAAACTGGTTCTGTATCACGGTCAGCCTGACCGTCTTGCAGCCATGTCTCAGTAATGGCTACCAAGTCATACACTGCAATTTGAATTCACACCTGCAGTTCATTCAATTTATTTCTTATGCTCCATGCGTTTGTATAAAGAACGCTTATTTGGGCCACACACCCTAGCCTGTCCTTCAGCTCTAATGTTTTACTCATATGTTTCTGATTTCTCTCTCCTGGTTTAATCACTTTACATCTTTTAGTTTTCCCTTTACCTGTAGTGCCTAAAGCACAATTTCTGACTGTTACTCTACTCTCTCCCCTTTCATTTGTACTACAATTTCCACCTGAGACCTCACCCTTATTTACTAGTTTAAAGTTCTTGTGACCGCCCTATTTATCCTTTCCGCTTGGACCCTGGTCTCAGGTGGAGCTCATTCCAATGGAACAGTTCCTTCCTGTCCCAATATTGGTACCAGTGCTCCATGAAATGTAACCCCTCTTTCCCACACCACTCCTTTAGCCACATGTTCACTTCCCTAATCAGCTTATCCCTACGTTAATTTGTATGTGGCTCAGTAATAATCCAGAGATTATAACCCTTGAGGTCCTGTTCTTAAATTTAGCTCCTAGTTCCTGGTACTCTCCAAACAGGGCCTCTTGCCTACTCTTCCCTATGTTGTTGGTCCCAACATGGACCACAATGACTGGATCCTCCCCCCCCTCTCCAATATCCTTTCAAGCCTGTTCAAGATGTCACTTACCCTGGCACCAGGTAGGTAACATACCATGTGGGACTCTTGATCTTCCTTACAAAGGATGCTATCTGTCCCCCTAATTGTAGATTCCCCTACAACTACTACATTACGCTTGCTCTCCTCCTCCTCCTCCCCCTCCCCCGTTGGACAGCCTCCTGCTCCGAAGTGCCATGGTTCACATTCTGGCTATCCTTCTGACAGTCTTTATCCTTATCATCATAGGTAGCAAGTACTTGTTGGATAGGATCAGTTTCTGTGGCTCCTCGTTCCTTTACTTACCTGGGTTCCTCTTACTTTGCACACTATTGGTCACACCAACCCCGTTCTAAACCTAGTCCTCTCTATGAGGTGTGACTGAAGTCTGGAGCAAACTGTCCAGATACTCCTCCCCCTCCCTTATGTGTTGGAGTGTCTCCAACTCACACTCCAGCTCAATGACTCTGAGCCAGAGAGATTTGAGATGGAGACATCTACTGCAGACGTATTCGCTCGGGACAGTCTCGCTGTCCACAAACTCCCACATACCAGAAACACAACCTGCTCTGCCATATCTTAGTCTAACCTTGTTTTATTTATTTAGTTAGTTAAAGTCTTTATTCAATGACTATAGTTATATTAATTAGTTTACCTAGTTAAGTTATTAATTTAATAAAGTACATTATAGTTTCCCAGCTCTTAGTTTAAACTACTGTCCTGGCTTAGAGAGAAAAAAAGTTAATACTCACCAATCAATCACCTACCTGCTGCCAGAGTTACTCTGCTGCCTCCGTTGCTGCCGCCGCTCAGGTCCACACTGTCCTTGCCTCCCACTTGGTTTATATTGTGCTGCCGCCGTTCAGGTTAACCTCGTCCTGCGGTGGCACCGCCGTTTTCCCACGTTATCGGATTTCTAGGCCAAAGAGAGAGAAAGAACGATTGGATTAAGAGATCATTTTAAGTTAAAATTTTACATTTTTGAAATCTCCAACAACAATTAAAACATGAAGGAATGAGACTCCACACTGGTAATAGTTAATTTTCAGTGTTAGAGAGGTTGATTGGCAGTAATTAACATTTAACAGGAGGGTACTTCGACTGGAGTGGACAAGACTTAAATTGCTGTGGTGAGTTTACTTCATATCTACTGTGGAAATACAACAACTTCACGCCATTCAATGCATTTCAATGGTGAGCCAATCAGTGAGATGCCGTTTTTGTGAAGCTAATGGGTGAGCAGCACAACTTGGACAGCAACTTTTGGATATTTGAGTTTAACTGCGCATCTGCCCCACGCCTGAAGTTACTGGACCATTTGCGCATAAATAACAGTGAGCTCCAGGATTTTGATCCAGTGACGATGAAGGAAGTACGATACATTTCCACGTCAGGATGATGTATGACTTGGGTGGGAACTTGGAGCTGGTGGTGTTCCCATGCACCTACTGCCCTTCTCCTTCTTGGTGGTAGAGGTCGCGGGTTTGGAAGGGGCTGTCGCAGAAGCCTTGGTGAGTTGCTGCAGTGCATCTTGTAGATGGAACACACTATAGCTACGGTGTGCCGGTGGTGGAGGAAGCGAATGTTTAAGGTGGTGGATGGGCTGGCAATCAAGCGGGCTGCTTTGTCCTGGATGGTGTCGAGCTTCTTGAGTGTTGGAGCTGCACTCATCCAGGCAAGTGGAGAGTATTCCATTACACTCCTTACTTGTGCCTTGTAGATGGTGGAAAGGCTTTGGGGAGACAAAAGGTAAGTCACTTGTCGCAGAATACCCAGCCTCTGACCTGCTCTTGTAGCCACAATATTTATGTGGCTGGTGTAAGGGATTCTGACCGTACATGTCTCGCAGCCTGTGAGATTCACGCGGCTCTGTGCAGCCTGTATGTCAGTGCGGGTCTAGGCCTCGTTGCCTGTTCTGGTCTCCAGCCAGTCTGGGAACACTAGACACACCTGTGAGTGGTTCGAATCACTCTCCCTTACGGTTCTAGACACTGGACTTAGATGCGAGAGCAGTAATGGAGATGAAACTCATGTAGACTTGGTTTGAATGGTACGAAGTGGAAAATCTTTATTGCATGATACTTAAGATTATGAAATACATGTCATAAGCACAGATTAATGACAGTACAATCTTACAAACAGTTATATAGTCGATCTTAGGGAAACGAGGAACGAACGGCACAAAGTAAATAGGGGCACACATTACAAATATCCTTAATCCTTAAACCCTCCCCTATCAATATCTATCCTAAACTAGATTCGTAGGATCTCGAGACTCATGCTCACCACTCGTGATAACTCGGAGAAATTCCGAATAGCTGATCGGATGTTTTTCACCGCAGCACCCACGTGTCGGTCAGGAGATCTCCTGGTCCCACTTGTTTACTTGCTTCTGCTGCTCCGGCTAGCAGGCTGGAACGTCTGCTGTGATGAAGATCTGTATTGGTGGCTTTCACATTCCAGTTACTTTGGGCACAGTCCAGTTATCATCGATGCAATATGTTTCGTTATAAGTTCGAAGAAGTCTTCCTGGCAAGGAAAACTTGGCTAATCGACCTACAGGCGCGGTCGGGATTTACTGACCGTGGCGATGAATATGGTCTTCCTCTCTTCTCATCTCATCTCATCTCATCTCATCTCGGGCCTTTGGTTCCGCTGCCAGTTACCAACATAGGTCTTCGTTACGCGACACGAGGTAGATCCGAACGGATCAGAAAGTTCAACAGTCCTTTTCAAAAGAGGCAACAGGCAAGCAGAAGCCCAACTACGAGTACACAGGAGCAGCCACGATGATAAGAGCAGCAAGAGAAAGATGGACGGTTTGGAGCCTGCAATTATAGTGCAAAATCTTCCGTTTCCCGCCCAACTATAATGTCCATTCTTTTGTTTAAGGTCTGGCGCTCAAATGTCTTGTATGGGTGATCTCCGTTCTTAATGGGTTTCGGGGCTACTCGTAAATGTCTGAGTACCTGTTAATATTTCTCCCATTGTTAAATCGGTCGGTGTTCTCCCTGGAGGGGTTTGGGGCTTCCAAGTGTCCTGTATAACTACCTGCTAACGGCTCTCTCATCGTAGAGTCGTTGGGATTTTACATATTAATGTCTTTTGGATGGGCCCTTGATTACTCGGTACAATGGCTTTCCTTTGTACCTGGGAGACCGATTTCAGTATTTATGTGTATACTGCAAACCCATAATGTCTCGTGTATTATCTTCACTGTGCTGACTCTTAATTGATCTTGCACAAATGTTTATTGGAACGCCATCTTGTCTGCCTGTCGAAAAGTCTAGAATGTTCTGTCACGAGGTGCGGCGGCCATTTTACAGGCTGCTTGTGTCCACTTTAAACCTGTCAGCATTCTGCTGAAATAAAAGCTGTTTGAACGAAACTCTGTGTTTTCTCCTTATTAATAAAATCGCGATATATTGCGAATTCTACACTGGTCCAGTTAAGTTTCTCGTCAATGGTGACCCCCTGGATATTGATGGTGGAGGATTCAGTGATGGTAATGCCACTGTCAAATTTTTTGTCTTACAATACTCCTGTGCAGCGCCTTGGGACGTTTTACTACGTTAAAGGTGCTATATAAATACAAGTTGTTGATGTTGTTGTATGTCAAGTGGAGGTAGTTTGACTCTTTCTTGTTGGAGATAGTCATTGCCTGGCACTTGTATGGCCCCAAATTTTACTTGCCACTTATCAGCCCAAGCCTGACTGTTATCCAAGTCTTGCTGCATGCGGGCACGGACTGCTTCATTATCTGAGGAGTTGTGAATGGAACTGAACACTGTGCAATCATCAGCAAACATCCCCACTTCTGACCTTATGATTGAGGGAAGGTCATTGATGAAGCAGCTGAAGATGGTTGGACCAAGGACACTGCCCCGAGAAACTCCTGCAGCGATGTCCTGGGGCTGAGATGATTGGCTTCCAGCAACCACAACCATCTTCCAGTGGAGAGTTTTCCCCCTGATTCCCATTGACTTCAATTTTACTAGGTCTCCTTGATGCCTAACTCGGTCAAATGCTGCCTTGATGTCCAGGGCAGTCACTCTCACCTCACCTCTGGAATTCAGCTCTTTTGTCCACATTTGGACTAAGGCTTTAAGGAGGTCGGGAGCCAAGTGATCCTGGCGGAACCCATACTGAACATCGGTGAGCAGATTATTGGTAAGTGCCGCTTGATAACACTGTCGATGACACCTTCCATCACTTTGCTGATGATTGAGAGTAGACTGATGGGGCGGTAATTGGCCGGATTGGAATTGTCCTGCTTTTTGTGGACAGGACATACCTGGGCAATTTTCCACTTTGTCAGGTAGATGCCAGTGTTGTAGTTGTACTGGTACAGCTTGGCTAGAGGCGCGGCTAGTTCTGGAACACAAGTCTTCAGCACGTCAGCCGGGATGTTATCAGGGCCCATAGCCTTTGATGTATCCAGTCCGCTCAGCCGTTTCTTAATATCACGTGGCGTGAATTGAATTGGATGATTGAGTACAAACTTCCGCGGCGCACGTGGCGAGCGGGAGTGATGCCATTTTTCCGATCACACGGTGCTTTCATCGTGCACGCGCACGTAACGTTCTCGCCACTCTCCCGTGTTTTCATGCTTGGTGAGGCGTTTGTCTCTTTTACAATGTACGACCAATAGGTACACTACAATAAACACTTGGCATACGACTAAAATGTGGGAGGCTATTCTGATCCATGAAGGCACTTCAATATTGGTGAACAGATTCCACCACGGTGGAACTACTATATCCAGAATGTCTGTTCCTATTTCGACAGTTTTCTGTTCTAATGTGTAAAAGTGTTTCTGTGACACTGCGACGGCTTTTAAAAGCTTGGTGAGGTGTTCAGGGAGAGGGGGAATGAGGTATCCAAAATGCGCGACGAATCGCTGCAAGTCGGTGAAATTCTCTTTTACTGTGAGATGAACAGTGGATGGTTCAGGGATTGGGATAATTCGCTGTTGTGCTACTTGAACTTCCGCCCTGGGTTTAAAACAGAAACTGCTGTCACTCACCGGACACCGGCTACGGTTTCCATGCTGGTAGTGTTGCGCTGCAGTGGTAACACAATATGTTCCACCCCCGATGTATGCTACCTGCGGAGGCACATGATCTTGTGCCATTGCCTCCATGGTGCAATTCATGGACTTGGCGCCAGTCGTTCTGAACCCGCACTGTGGTGTTAAAAAGGCATTCAAGTGCTGGGGGCACAGTATTATGTGTGCTCCCCTGCCACGACAACCAGAGAGATCTGTACCTGTCATCGTTTGCTCCCAGCGGATGACGTAAGGTGGAACCGCTGCGTAACGAATGTGGGCTCCCCCCTGAATGACACCAATGTTCTCTACCCGATACACCGGGGCGGGCTTTGCTGTGTCGCCCAAAACCGGCATGCGTAATACTATTCCCATAATAGTATGGTTTGAACGTCCGCAGTCCACGGGGACTGGGTAAGCTTCTGAAGCTAGCCTGAGCTGGCACGGACTTAATGCGTTCTGAAAAGGGTGGAGCGCCCGCAGGTGTTTGTTACTTATCCAGGACGGAACCAAACCTTGTTTTAAATCCTCCAAATTACTGCGGCCCTCGGACAGTAACCACGCCCCGTAAAGCACGCACACCTCGTTCTGCGCAGCTTGATCGGATGCATTCCGATCTTCCCTAATCAGGGCATTTACCGTCTTTGCATGTTTCTCCAACTCTGCTATAATTTCCTTTAAATGGAGAGTCATGGCTTGGTCCTCGTGTAGACCCGACCCTACCACTTTATTCTCATCTGTTAGAATGTCCTTTAATTGTGTCTTTAAACCATTAATCTGGGTCTGCAGCTCCACACTGTCTAGAGCGTTGACCACAGATGTACCCGTGTTAAAAGCAGTGAACGCATCGTTCACCAAACCCCTTCTTTGCCTCCCTGCTTGATTCAAAACTTCCTGTGGTGCGGTGTACAAACTTGTCTTATCAATTTCCGCGAAATCGAATTCGTAAAATTGTCTGAACATCTTGGTCAACAGGACCTGATACAACTGTTCCGTCTTTTTGGGGCACCACTCTGGTAACCGCACCTCGGTGAGATTTAAAATCACCGAGGCCACCGCGTAATGTACCCCCTGAAATAGTATCTGGTCTGTGGGGACCAGTACCAAACCATTCCCGGGTCCCTTACTAGTTTTAGGGCACCCTTCTTCCTCAGCTAGAACCACCGGAATCGTGGGCGGGGCTTTGCGTGGGCGCGTAATGAGCTCAGTGGCATTTACTGGGATCGGGGAGAATGGGGCTCCGCACCCCCTGGTGCTCGCATCCCACCTCATCCCCTGTCCGTTATCCTGCCATTGATTAATGAAAAATATGGAGATGCCTTTGGGGCAAACGTACTTTGACCCCCACATACATACATAAATTCCCTCGTCCGGTTCCCACCATTTGTCCCAACAGACTTTCACTTGTCCGTTTGTCCCCGTAATTGTCCGATGGGTATTATTACCCAGTCGTTCCCACTCGACCGAAGAGTTCCTCATAGTTTTGCTCAGCTTTCGCAGCCACCACCATCGGCTCAATGGAACATTCCCACAAGTCAAACAAATCCGTTTGCCGACGGTGACGCTGATCCTGGGTGCGATGATCCTTACTTTGGGGCACAGTAAAGAAGTCTCTTTGTAGGCAAACCCCGATGTGCTAGAATACTCCGTTGAGTTCGTTCCCAGCCATCCTGGCCACCTTCCCTTGTGGAAATAGGTGCTGGTCTCCTCTGCCTCCCGTCTTCCGGTCCCATCCACCGCGATGGGGGCCGTGTCCCCGGAACATCCAAACACCACGACATCCTTGGTGCGGCCTCGATAGGCCAATCCACATCCGATTGCCACGAGCAATACTAGAATTCGTTCCATCCTTCCTTGGTTCCTGTGATCAGATAGAATGAGGTAGCCAGCCTCGCAAGAGTCTCTGGCTTCTGTGAAGGGTGAGCGGGTCCCCTGACCTCGCCTCACGTAAACTTCCACGTTTGCTGTATAAACTTTTCACTAAACCTATCTTTAAAACTCCCATCATTTTATCGTTTTCTGTTAAAAAAAACACGACAAACTTAACCTTATTAAAAAACTATAAACTTAACCTTGAACTATTAACTTAAAACTTAACCTTGAACTATAAACTTAAAACTTAGAACTATAACTTTACAGTGCCGCCCGTTCTCAGGGCGGCCCCTTTAAATTCTGAGAAGGCTGCTGCGAGCTCTTCCCGACGGTGGGAGGGCACTGACCCTTCCCTCTGATCTGCCGCAGCCTGTTACTGCTGCGATGTGGCCGGTCTGTATCTGGGTTATCTTAACCTTAAATTTTCGCCTTGGGGCAGTCTGGGGACATGACCACATCCTCCTGGGCTGGGGTTCTCTACTTGACCTACGGGGAGTTGCTATGGGCGGGGGTTCCGTGACGGACGGACCGGGTTCCGAGACTTCCATCGGGATGACCTGGGGTTCCATCACAGTCACTGGCTCTGCCTCCGCTGACTCCGCCTCCCTAACCTCGGGGCTGGCAGTTCGTGGCTCCGCCCTGCTCGGCCCAGCAGGCGGCCCTTCACTCGTGATCTCTGCCTCCCCCGAGGGCGGGACGTTCAAAGCGGGTGGCCATATCTCTGGGAGCCATACCGGTACTCTCTGTGCTCCCATAGCGGCTGGCCCTGCCTCCCCTAGCTCCTCCCTCCTGTCTTCGGGACCTGCAGCTTGTGTGTCCACCCTGTGTGGATCTCTACCTACAGCCCCCATTCCCTCCAGACCGTTCCTCAGAAACCACCCGTCATCATCACTATTCTCATCTGCACTATCCTCATCTGACCAGGGTACCCTGAATTCTTCCTCATCTAACCCCCAATTCCAGAAAAACGCTGCATGATCGTCCGGGATGTCCCTTCCTCTGATGCAAGCTGCTATGCCTGCCTGTGTGCCTTGTGGTCCTACCTGGGACTGTGCTTTCCCATTGGCGGGATTTACCCCCGTAGTTTTCCCTTGCGCACCTGGCTGGTACAGTTTGCATTGGTTTATGTGGAACCACTTAGTGCGCCGAGGTACTTTTACGGCGTAAACCATGGGACTCGCCTTGTCTACAATGTTGTAGGGTCCCATATACAGTGGTTCCAGACTCCCTACTCTGGCGTAGTTTCTGACCATGACCTGGTCTCCTACTTCCCACTCCCGCGTTTTGCGGGGTTCCAGCAACAAGCGATTGCCCTGATGCTGCCTTCCCATGTTCCCAGCCGCCTGCTCATAAACCTGTTTCAGGCGCTCCAAGAGAGTCTGGGCGAACTTGTCCCTGCTTATCTCTTGGAGCTGACCCTCAGTGAGCACCGGTGCTAGCACATGGGTGGGGGTTCGCATGAGCCTTCCGGTCATTACCTCGTGCGGGGAGTACCCCGTACTTTTTGACTGACTGGCCCGGACCCCCATGAGGACTAAAGGCAGAACTTCCGCCCATTTTTGGGGCGAGTTCCTAGTCTCTTTCCTCAATTTCTCCTTCAGGGTCCGGTTCATACGTTCAACAATCCCGGATGACTGGGGATTGTGTGCTACGTGCCACTTCCCTTCAATGCCCAAAAGCATGAGGGTGGTCTGCATCACCTGGCCGGTGAAATGACTCCCTTGGTCTGACTCCACAAAACGGGGGAGTCCCCATCGCGAGAACACTTCCCGGACCAAGATTTTTGCTGTACCCAGTGCCGTAGCTGTTCGACAAGGGAAGGCTTCCACCCACTTGGAAAACACATCCACCAGGACGAGGCAGTACTTATAACCTCCCTGGGTGGTGGGCAGGGGTCCTATATAGTCGATCTGTATCGACTGCCATGGTCCCTCTACCCTTCTTACGTGTCCCATGGGCACCTTCCTTTTCTGGGGGTCTGGGTTGTTTGCAGCGCACACAAGACAGTTTGCACAGAACTCGCGGACTTGTTCCCTGAGCCCTGGCCACCATCCCGCTTGCTCTACCCGTTGCCAGGTAACCTCGGGCCCGGGGTGCCCTGCCCCTGGTCCCTCGTGAGCCAACTGGAGGAATTCCCTCCTGTGCTGCTGCGGCACAACCCACTGCTCCTCGCGGAACAGCATGCCTTCCTTAACTGAGAGGGTTGCCGTACTGTACGGACCTTCTACCTGTCTCCCCTCAGCAATCGTTTTTAGGACTGCTTTTAGGGCAGGATCCTGGGTTTGGACGGTCTTAAGGTCTAGGGGCAATGCTACCCTGGTGTTCCCGGGATTCCCGTCCCCGCCTCGGACCGCTGCTATGGGTCCGGTCCTATAGGGGTTCCAGAAAGTGCCGTCGCGGGCACCTTCCCTGGCTAGCGCATCCGCCTGCCGGTTGCCTTCCCCACGGGGCTCTGTGGAGGAGTGAGCTTTCACCTTATGGATGAAAATCTCTCCTTCCTCCCCTACTGCTGCTGCTAAGATCTTTTCCAGCAAGGGCTTCACCGTTAAAGGTCGCCCGTCCGCGGAGGTGTATCCGCGGCGGGACCAAATGGCCAGGTATTCCGTACACGAATTGCAGGTGAACATACTGTCCGAGCAAATCGTGTATGGGGTTGGGAAAATGTCTGGGTGGGTCACAACGTACACCACGGCAGACAGCTCGGCTTGCTGCGCGCTCATGGTGCTAGGGAGCTTGATCGCCAGGGCAAGGTCTGCCGCAGGGTCATAAACTCCACACCCTGTGAGTCGCTCGCCAGCAGATACTGTGCTAGACCCATCAACATAAATCTCGCGCCCAGTGGGATGTATCCCGGCCCGTAAACCTATGTTGACGTCCCACACCCCTTCCACCGAACACCGGTGGGCTGTACCGGGGTATACCAGATTGGCCGCAAGCCTGGGCTCGCAAAGACCTTTTACTCTAAGATCCAACTGGGAGAGAAGAAGGGTCCAACGCGCGATGCGTGCGCTGCTTACGGTCCCGTCTTTAATCCTCCCATCCAGAAGCATCTTAGTTGGTGTGTGATGTGTGAGGAGAGTGATGGGAGAGAGCCCTGTGAAGATCGCTGATCTTTTCACAGCCCAATGCGTGGCTAAAAGGTGCCTTTCGCAATTGGAGAAACTTCTCTCCACATCCGTTAACACCCTGGATGAATAGACAACCGGCCTCAGCTTGCCGTGACGCTCTTGGAGCAGCACGGCGCTTAAGCTGTCTCCGCTGGCAGCTACCTCCAGGAAAAACTCCTTCCCCCCATCTATGGCCCCTAAGGCTGGCGCGGTCTGCAGATCCCTTTTTAACTTCTCGAAGGCTGCTTGGCAGCCCTCGTCCCAAAACCACTCCACCCCCTTATGGAGGAGTCGGAGGAGCGGCGCCGCTGTGGCCGCATAATCTTCGATAAAATCCCTGCAGTAACCGGTCAGTCCCAAGAAGGACCTCACACCCCTTACGTTGTTGGGAATCGGTAATTCTTGCACCGACTCCCTCCTTGCTTTGTCTATGGCTCTTTCCCCAGCGCGTATGGTCAGTCCCAGGAATTTTACTTCCCGCTGACCGATACGTGCTTTCTTAGGGTTTATTTTAAAACCCTTTCTCGCTAACAGCTCCAATAACTCGTCCAGTAGTGGTCCGTGCTCCTCCCTTGAGTCCGTAAATAGGAGCAAATCATCCACATACTGTACTATCTGATTGGGCTGACTAAACTCCTTTAAACTTCCTGCCATACACTGATGAAAAATACTGGGGCTATTGTGGAAACCCTGTGGCAGACAGTTCCACGTGTACTGTTGTCCTTTGAAAGTAAAGGCAAACTTGTACTGGTCCTCTCGCCGCAGCGGGATGGACCAAAAACCGTTCGAGATATCCAGCACCGTGAACGTGGTCGCGGACGCTGGGATGCTCCCTATTAGGTCAGCAACTGCTGCTACTGTGGGCGCGCAGGCGGGAATGTTACTGTTAAGGACTCTGTAGTCCACCGTGGCTCTCCACGAATTATCCGGCTTCCTAACCGGCCATAATGGGGAGTTCACGTGTGTGGCTATCGGCCTCAACACGCCCTGCTGCACCAAGGAGGACATTGCTGTCTCCATATCGGGTTCTGCTTCTTTGGGGAAGTTATACTGCTTTTGGGGTCGGGTCATGGGGTCCCCATCTACGCTGACCTCAAACCCGACCACTCTCCCACAATCGTGCTTGTGGGTTGCAAACGCGTGCATATTATCTGACACGTACGTTTGCATGTCCGTTGGGACATCTGCGACCATAAGCCTGAGGTCGTAGCCTCCGGATGGCTGTACGGTACACAGGACCCCTGTTTCTTCCTCCCCCGGAATCACTATTACCTCGCCTTTTTCACCTTTAGCCCCCCAGAGACAGTGATTTCTGAGGTCCACGAGGATCCCGTGTCCCGCTAGGAGATCAGACCCGAGAATACCTCTTCCACCCCCCTTTTGCCATGCCATCAGTATACACTTCCACTTAAGGCGAAGTGTTCCTAAACGAATGGATAGCGGAAGGGAAAACGTGCCAGCCTGTTCTTTTCCTGTGAACCCTGCTAACGTGAATGGGACCTTGGTAGATAGCGGCGAGTCAAAAGGGTTATCTGTATGGATTATGGTGCAAGAAGCTCCCGTGTCCAACAAATAACTACCCTTCTGTTTCTCTACCTCCATCTCCACCACAGGTCGCCTCCACGCATCATAGCTAAGCGGACACAGGTAGACGGGCTGCGCCGGTTCTAGTCATGGGGTACTATTAGACGGTCCTGCGGCACCTACGGGGCCGGTTGCGACCGCCACCTGTCCACGCGCATTCAAGACCAGCTTGCGCATGGCTCCTAACACTGCTTCGAGGTCGTCGGGAGGGGTGGGAGCACCAACTTCCCTAGCCGGGACAGGCGCCTGGGCTCGGACCGCGGGATTTTTATCCTTGGAATCCTTCCAAGGGTTCCTGCAATGCTTGCGCCAGTGCCCTGTCTTCCCACACCCGTAACAAGCATTACTTGCCTGTGGGGCGCGATTACCCTCCTGATGCCACTCTCTTTGATACGGGGCTGCGGGTCGTACCTCATGTACTCTTCCCTTAAGGGGACGTGTTGCCATACCCCTTATATTGCGATAACCTAACGTGAGTCGATTCAAGACCGACTCTTCCGTAATGTTGGGGTCATTGGGATCAAACCATGCTTTTGCCTGCTCTCTGACGGCTGGTAAACTGTTGGCTATTATGCACCTAAGCCAATGAGTTAAAGCGGTGCCTTCCACATCTTCGCGCTCGGGCGCACCTAGGCAGCTGCGCTCATATACTGGCCACAGCCTGTCGGCAAAAACCTTCGGGGGTTCTCCCTCCATCTGCACTGTCTGTCCCACTCTAGCAAACGGACCTTCGTCGTTCGCCCCCAACACTTCTAGGACCTCATTCTTTAATTCCTCATAACTCTTGGTTCCCCTCTTGCTCTCGCCTGAGAGACACTGAAGGACCGAGCTGTCTAATGAGAACAGCAGCATTTTTGCTGTTTCCCCATCATCGCAGCCGTTAATGGCTGCGGCTTGCTCAACTTCTCTGAAATGTACGGAAGGGTCGTCTGCCTCGGTCAGCTTCCGTACGTGATTTATCATAGCTCTCAGCTGATGTGAACTGTGAGGCAACACCAACTGTCCGAGGAGATCCCCCGGTTCTTCCCCACCGTTCCTGCTTGGGCCCCTTTTAATACCCGTTACTGGATACAACGATCCCTTTCCTACTTCTTTTTCAATGGGCTCTTTTGTTTCTTCCATTGCTTCCTCCCTTACCCAGGTTTCCGAATAGCTGGGTGGCGCAGAGGGCGCAGTGGCTACTACTTCCTCTGCTTTACTTGGTGGGGATTTCTTAAACTTCTCACCTACTAACGGCTGGTGTGCTGACGGACTGATCAGGCACACCATGCCGTTCGCATTGTTCACGGCCTTTTTGAGGTGCTCTATCTCCCTTTGGCAGGCGCTATGATCGGCTCCCTGAAACTTATCCTCAAGGGCCAACTTATATGCCGCCCTAACCCCCGTTAAGCTCTCTTCTTGAGTTCTTATCTGGGCAGCTTGGCGGTTACATCTTTCCTTTAACCTGCTCTCATTCAATTTTGCCTCAGTGACCTGGCACTCGAGATAATCTATCCTTGTTTTAAGGTGGCTGGAGACTTCCTGGCTTTCTTGGTGTAACTCATTTAAATTCTTAATGAGCACCTCCCCTCCAGAAACCTTCTCATCCATTTCTCCCTCTAAATGACTGATTCGAGCTACTAGCGCTGTAATGGTCTGGTTTGAAATCTGAACCTGCCTTTTGTAACACATAAGCCAGACTGCTTTCTCAAGTGTCTTTCTATGTTCTTTACTATCTGTCCACCTTTCGGCTGCCTCTAGCGGACTTTTATCCGCTAACAATTCACTTATCCATTTCTTAGTTAGATTAACCTTTCCAAACACATAATCTGCTATCTTTTCCTGCATAACATTTCGTACAGTCATTCCAAAGTCTAACACACTACCCTCTCGCTGCCAGTGTCCTGCCGCGGTCGCCATTTTCTGTAAGGGATTCTGACCGTGCGTGTCTCGCAGCCTGTGAGATTCACGCGGCTCTGTGCAGCCTGTATGTCAGTGCGGGTCTAGGCCTCGTTGCCTGTTCTGGTCTCCAGCCAGTCTGGGAACACTAGACACACCTGTGAGTGGTTCGAATCACTCTCCCTTACGGTTCTAGACACTGGACTTAGATGCGAGAGCAGTAATGGAGATGAAACTCATGTAGACTTGGTTTGAATGGTACGAAGTGGAAAATCTTTATTGCATGATACTTAAGATTATGAAATACATGTCATAAGCACAGATTAATGACAGTACAATCTTACAAACAGTTATATAGTCGATCTTAGGGAAACGAGGAACGAACGGCACAAAGTAAATAGGGGCACACATTACAAATATCCTTAATCCTTAAACCCTCCCCTATCAATATCTATCCTAAACTAGATTCGTAGGATCTCGAGACTCATGCTCACCACTCGTGATAACTCGGAGAAATTCCGAATAGCTGATCGGATGTTTTTCACCGCAGCACCCACGTGTCGGTCAGGAGATCTCCTGGTCCCACTTGTTTACTTGCTTCTGCTGCTCCGGCTAGCAGGCTGGAACGTCTGCTGTGATGAAGATCTGTATTGGTGGCTTTCACATTCCAGTTACTTTGGGCACAGTCCAGTTATCATCGATGCAATATGTTTCGTTATAAGTTCGAAGAAGTCTTCCTGGCAAGGAAAACTTGGCTAATCGACCTACAGGCGCGGTCGGGATTTACTGACCGTGGCGATGAATATGATCTTCCTCTCTTCTCATCTCATCTCATCTCATCTCATCTCATCTCATCTCGGGCCTTTGGTTCCGCTGCCAGTTACCAACATAGGTCTTCGTTACGCGACACGAGGTAGATCCGAACGGATCAGAAAGTTCAACAGTCCTTTTCAAAAGAGGCAACAGGCAAGCAGAAGCCCAACTACGAGTACACAGGAGCAGCCACGATGATAAGAGCAGCAAGAGAAAGATGGACGGTTTGGAGCCTGCAATTATAGTGCAAAATCTTCCGTTTCCCGCCCAACTATAATGTCCATTCTTTTGTTTAAGGTCTGGCGCTCAAATGTCTTGTATGGGTGATCTCCGTTCTTAATGGGTTTCGGGGCTACTCGTAAATGTCTGAGTACCTGTTAATATTTCTCCCATTGTTAAATCGGTCGGTGTTCTCCCTGGAGGGGTTTGGGGCTTCCAAGTGTCCTGTATAACTACCTGCTAACGGCTCTCTCATCGTAGAGTCGTTGGGATTTTACATATTAATGTCTTTTGGATGGGCCCTTGATTACTCGGTACAATGGCTTTCCTTTGTACCTGGGAGACCGATTTCAGTATTTATGTGTATACTGCAAACCCATAATGTCTCGTGTATTATCTTCACTGTGCTGACTCTTAATTGATCTTGCACAAATGTTTATTGGAACGCCATCTTGTCTGCCTGTCGAAAAGTCTAGAATGTTCTGTCACGAGGTGCGGCGGCCATTTTACAGGCTGCTTGTGTCCACTTTAAACCTGTCAGCATTCTGCTGAAATAAAAGCTGTTTGAACGAAACTCTGTGTTTTCTCCTTATTAATAAAATCGCGATATATTGCGAATTCTACACTGGTCCAGTTAAGTTTCTAGTCAATGGTGACCCCCTGGATATTGATGGTGGAGGATTCAGTGATGGTAATGCCACTGTCAAATTTTTTGTCTTACAATACTCCTGTGCAGCGCCTTGGGACGTTTTACTACGTTAAAGGTGCTATATAAATACAAGTTGTTGATGTTGTTGTATGTCAAGTGGAGGTAGTTTGACTCTTTCTTGTTGGAGATAGTCATTGCCTGGCACTTGTATGGCCCCAAATTTTACTTGCCACTTATCAGCCCAAGCCTGACTGTTGTCCAAGTCTTGCTGCATGCGGGCACGGACTGCTTCATTATCTGAGGAGTTGTGAATGGAACTGAACACTGTGCAATCATCAGCAAACATCCCCACTTCTGACCTTATGATTGAGGGAAGGTCATTGATGAAGCAGCTGAAGATGGTTGGACCAAGGACACTGCCCCGAGAAACTCCTGCAGCGATGTCCTGGGGCTGAGATGATTGGCAACTGGCAACCACAACCATCTTCCAGTGGAGAGTTTTCCCCCTGATTCCCATTGACTTCAATTTTACTAGGTCTCCTTGATGCCTAACTCGGTCAAATGCTGCCTTGATGTCCAGGGCAGTCACTCTCACCTCACCTCTGGAATTCAGCTCTTTTGTCCACATTTGGACTAAGGCTTTAAGGAGGTCGGGAGCCGAGTGATCCTGGCGGAACCCATACTGAACATCGGTGAGCAGATTATTGGTAAGTGCCGCTTGATAACACTGTCGATGACACCTTCCATCACTTTGCTGATGATTGAGAGTAGACTGATGGGGCGGTAATTGGCCGGATTGGAATTGTCCTGCTTTTTGTGGACAGGACATACCTGGGCAATTTTCCACTTTGTCAGGTAGATGCCAGTGTTGTAGTTGTACTGGTACAGCTTGGCTAGAGGCGCGGCTAGTTCTGGAACACAAGTCTTCAGCACGTCAGCCGGGATGTTATCAGGGCCCATAGCCTTTGATGTATCCAGTCCGCTCAGCCGTTTCTTAATATCACGTGGCGTGAATTGAATTGGATGAAGGCTGGCTTCTGTGATGGTGGGGTCGTCAGGAGGAGGCTGGGATGCATCATCCACTCGGCACTTCTGGCTGAAGATGGTCACAAACGCTTCAGCCTTGTCTTTTGCACTCACATGCTGGGCTCCGCCATCATTGAGGATAGGGATGTCATGGAGCCTCTTCCTCCCGTTAGTTGTTTAATTTTGCACCTCCATTCATGACTGGATATGGCAGGACTGCAGAGCTTTGATCTGATCCATTGGTTGTGGGATCGCTTAACTCTGTCTATAGCACGCAGCTTCCGCTGTTTAGCATGTATGTCGTCCTGTGTTGTAGCTTCCCCAGGTTGGCACTTCATTTTTAGGTACACCTGGTGCTGCTCCTGACATGCTCTTCTACACTCTTCATTGAACCGGGGTTGATCCCCTGGCTTGATGACAATGGTAGAGTGAGGGATATGCCGAGCCATGAGGTTATAGATTGTGGTGGAATACAATTCTGCTGCTGCTGATGGTCCACAGTGCCTCATGGATGCCCAATTTTGAGCTGCTTGATCTGTTCTGAATCTATCCCATTTAGCACGGTGGTGGTGCCACGCAACACGATGGAGGGTGTCCTCAGTGTGAAGACGGGACTTCATTGTCACAAGGACTGTGCGGTGATCACTCCTACCAATACTGTCATGGACAGGTGCATCTGCGACAGGTAGATTGGTAAGGACGAAGTCGTGTAGGTTTTCTCCCTCGTGTTGGTTCTCTCACCACCTGCTGCAGGCCCAGTCTGACATGTGCAATATTTATCCGATGAAATAAAATCATCTTTCTTCCTGTCTGAAACAATCAATATGCTCTTATTGAATCTCTTCATTACAAAAATTTGCATTTATATAGCACCTTTAATGTGATAAAACATCGCAAGGCCCTTCACAGAAGCGTTATCAGACAACATTTGACACCGAGCCACATAAGGAGATATTAGGACAGGTGACCAAAAGCTTGGTCAAAGAAGTAGGTTTTAAGGAGTGTCTCAAAGGAACAGTGAGAGGTTTTGGGAAGGAATTCCAGAGCTTGGGGCCGAGACAGCTGAAGGCACTGCCGCCAGTAGTGGGGCGAAGGAAATTGGGGATGCACAAGGGGCCAGAATTGCAGGAATACAGAGATCTCGGAGTCATTAATGCTGGGAGCTGCTCCAGTGTTTATTTAGGTAAGTTATCATGTCCAAAGTTGGTATTTGTGATACAGTAATTCACTTTAGCGCTTTTCTTTTTCATGTTAAAACCAGATCTGTTTACTTAACACAAATGAAAATGGGGCAGGCAGTGCTGAGGAAGGAACAATTCCCATTCGTATAAGCTTCTTACATGGAGTTTTGCATGCCTTTGCAAATAGTAAAAGTGAAGCTTATATTTCTGAAGAATAGTTTGGCATAAGTGAGGATTACAAGTACTGGCAAGTAGAATGAAGTGGCATAATTACAGATTTCATATTACTGAGTAGAGCTTTCATCTGTTTGTTTGTTCTGCAGTGGAACCACAACTTATTAAGTCTCTGATTGCAGAAGGAGAACACTTCTCTTTAAATACATAGAGATGGAGTATATATCCTTTAAAAAGTGACACAAGTACTAGCTGATACAATATGAAGTTCTGGTATTTGATATTTAACATAAATGAGTACATGTACTTATTTTAGCATATGAACAGTAAGATCACTGTTGTATTAGAGTTTTTCATTATTATTTTCACCCTTTTGACCACTTCTTTCATGAAGGCAATGCTTTTAGCTGTTGTACTGTTCATGGGTGCTGGTTGCCCTCCCTTATCTTGACAAGTGGTTATTTTCATGTGTAAGCCTAGGCAGTGAGTGTAGACAGGCTATTAAACCCTAGGGAGGAACACAGCTAAACCAATCCTGACCTCATCCAGCATCCACACAAACATTTTCCAACAGGTATGAACTCTCTATGATTTTTTTCCCCCTAACTAGCTACAAGATGCTGAGTTGAACTGTGGTGCTATCCCAGCTGAAATCAGCTAACTCGCCATTGACTGGAAATTGAACAGGAGCCATTCTGGGATGTATGGCTCAGTAACATACCAAGTGATGTATTTCCTCACTGAGCCATGGGCAGTGCTTGACATCTTTTTTTTATATCAATCTGAAGTTTTAGGTACAGGTACAGCAGTCAGATGACATTAATTTTTACCCTGCCTGCCAGCATGAACGGTGCGGTCTGGGGGTTAACATGGTAGTTGGATGCTAAATGCTGCGTTCCTGCCATGTTTGCAGCCCCACCATATTACAGTGCAATGGTCAAATTGGCATAGTTCCAGAGTCGCAGCAAAACCTGCTGGCCAGAGTTTGCCCAGGTTAGTTCAATATTTTTTACTTTTTAAGGTTTCTTTTTGGGGCCAGGAGGGGCAAAAGTGCTTCTCCTGGTCCCACAAAGAAACCTTGGGCACCCTCTACTTTGGGCTTCCTTCCCTCCACTGACTACGATTGTCACGACCCCCACCCCCTTCCCCCACCACCCCCGCCCCCCTCAGTCAGTAACTTTGCCAGAAACCATTTCCTTGGGTCCTCAGGGGTGGCCTGCATCTCCCCGATATCCTGCTCCCACCCACCGGCCTCAACATCAGGCCCATTGGCTTCAGGCGGGAGTCAGCATCAGGATGTTTAAATGAGGCTGGGGAGTAAAAATCTTCCTAGTTTCATGCTGGCGTAGTCGCAGGTGCTTCCCTTCCACACTGGCTCCTGCACGCTGCACTCCCACCCAGGTTAAAATCGGGACTTCAGTATTAAAAATAGCATTCATAGAATCATAGAAATTTACAGCACAAAAGGAGGCCATTCGGCCCATCTTGTCCGTGCCGGCCGACAAAGAGCTATCCACCCTAATCCCACTTTCCAGCACTTGGTCCGTAGCCTTGCAGGTTATGGCACTTCAAGTGCATATCCAAGTACTTTTTAAATGTGATGAGGGTTCCTGCCTCTACCCCCCTTTCAGGCAGTGAGTTCCAGACCCCCACCACCCTCTGGGTGAAAAAAGTTCTCCTCAAATCCCCTCCAAACCTCCTACCAATTACTTTAAATCTATGCTCCCTGGTTATTGACCCTTCTGCTAAAGGAAATAGGTCCTTCCTAGCCACACTATCGAGGCCACTCATAATTTTATACACCTCAATTAAATCTCCCCTCAGCCTCCTCTGTTCCAAAGAAAACAACCCCAGCCTATTCAATCTTTCCTCGTAGCTAAAATTCTCCAGCCCAGGCAACATCCTCATAAATCTCCTCTGCACCCTCTCTAGTGCAATCACATCCTTCCTGTAATGTGACCCGAACTGCATGCAATATTCTAACTGTGGCCTAACTAGTGTTTTATACAGTTTAAGCATAACCTCCCTGCTCTTATATTTTATGCCTCGGCTAATAAAGGCAAGTATCCCGTATGACTTCTTAACCACCTTATCTACCTGTCCCGCTACCTTCAGGGATCTGTGGACATGCACTCCAAAGTCCCTCTGATCCTCTGCACTTCTCAGTGTCCTACCATTTATTGTGTATTCCCTTGCCTTGTTAGCCCTCCCCAAATGCATTACCTCACACTTCTCCAGATTGAATTCCATTTTCCACTGTGCTGCCCACCTGACCAGTCCATTGATATCTTCCTGCAGTCTATAGCTTTCTTCTTCATTATCAACCACACGGCCAATTTTTGTATCATCTGCAAACTTCTTAATCATACTTCCTACATTGAAGTCCAAATCATTGATATATACTACAAAAAGCAAAGGACCCAGTACTGAGCCCTGCAGAACCCCACTGGAAACAGCCTTCCAGTCACAAAAACACCATTCGACTATTACCCTTTGTTTCCTGCCTCTGAGCCAATTTTGGATCCAACTTGCCATTTTGCCTTGGATCTCATGGGCTTGTACTTTCATGACCAGTCTGCCATGCGGGACCTTATCAAAAGCCTTGCTAAAATCCATATAGACTACATCAAATGCACTACCCTCATCGACTCTCCTTGTTACCTCCTCAAAAAATTCAATCAAGTTAGTTAGACACGACCTTCCCTGAACAAATCCATGCTGACTGTCCCTGATTAATCCGTGTCTTTCTAAATGAAGATCCTGTCCCTCAGAATTTTTTCCAATAATTTTCCCACCACTGAGGTTAGGCTGACTGGCCTGTAATTACTCAGTCTATCCCTTTCTCCCTTTTTAAACAACGGTACTACATTAGCAGTTCTCCAGTTCTCCGGCAACACACCTGTAGCCAGAGAGGATTGGAAAATGATAGTCAGAGCCTCTGCTATTTCCTCTCTTACTTCTCTTAACAGTCTGGGATATATTTCATCCGGGCCTGGGGATTTATCCACTTTCAAAGATGCAAAACCCCTTAATACTTCCTCTTTCAGTATGTTTATTTCATCTAATATTTCACACTCCTCCTCCCTCTCTTTGCTTTCCTAATTTCCTTTTTAATTTCACCCCTGCAAATTAATTTCACCCTCCGAAACCCGGAGCTCGAGCTGCTGTAGCTGGCGACACTTCCCGCACACATGGTCGTCCAGGTCACGAGAAGCGTCCAGGACTTCCCACATGGCACAGGATGCGCATTCCATGGGGCTGAGCTGCCCTGTCATGCCTTTACTTTGTAGACTATTAACTAGACACACTTACCAGCTACTCACCAATCAGCTCCTTCCCTGGTTGTGACGTTATTATAGCTGTTTTGCAGTAGTTGCTTTTGTTGTTGTTTTCGCTGGTGGGTCTCGGGCCTCCTCGCTGGCGCCACCTTTATCCTGCTCCGCTCCCGCTCCTTCTGGTCTCGGGCCTCCTCGCTGGCGCTGCCTTTATCCTGCTCCGCTCCCGCTCCTTCTGGTCTCGGGCCTCCTCACTGGCGCTGCCTTTATCCTGCTCCGCTCCCGCTCCTTCTGGTCTCGGGCCTCCTCGCTGGCGCCACCTTTATCCTGCTCCGCTCCTTCTGGTCTCGGGCCTCCTCGCTGGCGCTGCCTTTATCCTGCTCCGCTCCCGCTCCTTCTGGTCTCAGGCCAGCCAGTTGGGGAGAAGGCATTATGTGATGGGGTGGAACCAACAGCCAGTAAGGAATGAAAGATCATTCCTGCGGTGCATTCACCCATTACGCCATTGTGGAATTTGATTTATTTAATTCACAAATCATTAATTCCCACTTTGTAGATATTACTGACCCGAGTAAATATTATTCCACCTTACTATTGAAGTAGCTTTCAAGATGCTGGAACCCACAATCTACTGAAGATGATAATCATGTCTGTGTGAGTCGCATGATCTTCAGCCTTACTCTCTCTAATAAAATAACAATAATAGCGTAACTGATACATTTTGCACTTTCACTAAAGCTCCCTTGAATGTTAATCTTAGTAACTCCTCTTCCATCTCTCCACAATGATGCTATCAGTGTTTACTTTTTAACATTACTTTTTACAGTTTCTCCCCTCCTTTCCTGAAGGTGTTGACTCTTGTTGGGGTACAGTTTCTCAGACACTGCCAACTTCTGTTACCTCACCCAAGCAGCACACTGTATGATGTGGCGCAGTGTTGTTTATCATCAGATTGGGCATGGTCAAGGGTTCAGGTCCTACTCCCAGTGTCTAATATGGCTTGTGTCAAGCGGTGAGACACTCAGAAGTAGAAAGCTATTTCCCACCAAGGCAAGGGAAAATCAAAGAGGTATGTTCCAGGTACCATGTGATTACACAGGGTATTGGCAGAGCCTGGGGGCTCTGTCAAGCCAGGTGGTGAAAGAAATAAGGGGAGAAGTATTACCAGAAAAGGGAGACTTTTATCTAGAACCCCTCCTTCATAAAAAAATAAAGAAATCGAGTTTGGGGGTACTTGTCTGATGTTTCCTTTACACCTATTTGTGGCACCTCCACGACCGCGGGTTCGGGTGGCTGACGGAGGGCAAGACTGTGTCTGGCAAGGTGACCAGAGTTGGGGACCTGCTCGTTGGCGGAGGAGCGGGCTGGATGGCGCCGGAGGAGCTGGCGCAGCGCCTGTCCTGGACCAACGTCCGGCTCACGGCTAAAGCCATCGAGTCGCTAAAAGTGGCACTGGGCCCTGACTCCACTAGGTGTATCGAGGAGGCTCAAGCACGTGGGGCGATCCCGTCCGAACTGAACCCCGTTCGGACGGAATTCCTCATCGGCGCCCAGCCCTGAAACCCCTCTCGGGAGCCGTCTCTGGGAAATGCCCTCCGTGCCTTATCATTCTGCGCGGAGGGGTTCCCTGTATGGGCTGCTCCTGCACACTCTCCACTTTGCCAACTTCGTCTGCCGTCCGGACACGCCTTGGCGTGCCATCTTGCCATCCGGCGGAGGCGGGGGTCCCCAATGGAGGGCTCTCTACGCGGGAGTCCTCCCTTTTTCTATTAGGGACTTGTCCTGGAGGGTGTTGCACGGAGCAGTCCCGTGCAATATGGTTTTAAGTAGGTTCACGGACTCCCAGGCCGCCTGCCTTTTCTGCGGCCTGGAGGAGTCCGTGTTCCATGTATATATGGAGTGTGAGAGGTTGCAGCCCCTCTTCCATTATTTGCAGGGGCTGCTCCTCGATTTTTGGCTGCATTTCAGTCCCACGCTCCTGATCTTTGGTCACCCGGTGCGGAGGGGAGCGGGCAGGTCTGGGGACCTCCTCGTAGGACTGCTCCTGGGCCTGGCCAAAGTGGCCATTAACTGGTCCAGGCAGCGAGTGGTCAAGGGGGTCATTTGGCCCGATTGCCTGCCCCTCTGCCCATGTTCGTGCCCGGGTGGCCCTGGAGATGGAGCACGCGGTGTCCGCCAGCACGCTCGAGGCCTTCCACGACCGGTGGGCACCACGGGGACTAGAGTGCTTCATCACCCCGGACAATCAAATTTTAATTTAATTTGTTAAGTTTCATTTAAAGTTTTATTAGTTACAGTTTATTTGGTTTAGTGTGCATCAAAAGAGTACACCTATTTGTGGACTGGAGTGCATAATCACCACTGGCAATTACATTTTAATTTAATTTATTAAGTTTCCTTTAATGTATTTTTGTTAATTTACTGTTTTTTTTGTTTATTGTTCGTACCCAAAACAGTACACCTATTTGTGAAGCGCTTTGGGATTTTTACAGTAAAGGCGCCATATGAATGCAGGAGGCACATTGTTGAAGCAGAATAAAGGGGAGCTTTACTCTTTCTAGTAAAACGACCTGGGAGTGCTCGATGCATTTAGTACTGAAAGTGGAAGATGTTCTCATCAGGACTGAAAGCCTTTGGGCTGGATTTTCAATGACCCGTGGAGTCGGGTTTGGAGGCATGTGGGGGGTTAAAGTTGCAGATTCGGGGGTCCCGACCCCATCCTGACTCCATTCCGCCTCCACGCAATTTTAACAAAATCGGTCGCGGGTTTCCCGACTCCGTCCCGCCTCCAAGAGGCGGGAGAGGCCATTAAAGCCCCTAACAAGCCCTAAATTGGCTCTGTAATGCCATTTTGAAACGTTTTAGCTAGTTTAACCCTTTTCCGACGTGAAGTACGCCTGATGTGAAACACGCCAGTGAAACCTGGCGGGAGCACAAGTGGATAGCTGACTATCAGCTGCAGGTCCACTATTACAACGGAGATGTGATGAAGGTAGTAGTAGTATTAGGTCTGAAAGTTGCCTCTGATGCTGCTGCATTGAATGTCTTCAGAGACTGATATGGAGGACTTGATTGCAAAAAAAAATCTCAATCTCTCTCTCTCTGAGATGCTGCTCATTTTGCATCCAGGTCCTCTCACAGCAAAGGCCAGGCAATCTCTGAGACCAGGCAGTCTCTGACCTGCAATGATGACATCTTCAGAGGCGACTTTCAGACTGAAACCACTAATTGGTTCATGGGTTCCCACATGCTGGAACTCAGTTGCCCAATTAAGTGAAAATTGCATCAATCTCCCACATCCAATTGCAGGCGGGTGGATAACACGAAATGCGGATGACAGGACCCCCAACCCGCCCCAGTATCAAAATCCAGCCCTTTGTCTTTTAATGAGCAAGAAAACATTTGGAGGAACATAGTGACAGCAGGTCTTTGAGACTCTTCACAACTGACATGAAGTTTCAGAGAAGAAATAATAGCGAGAGTGCTGTCTATATATTTTTCAATTTTTGAATATATATCAAATAAGTTGAAATATAGAGAATTAGCAACAACATGAGGACACTGGTAGATCCTTCAGTATTATTATTCAACGTTTGAATATAACTCTTGGACAAACAAGATAAACCGTACTGTTCAAACTGATCCGTCACAACCCATCATCGGAAAAGCATCCGGCCAGATAATCGTTAGTTTCAGCCTTCAGTGGTGTTAAACAACTTGTAAAAATAAAACAAAAATAAACCAATGCAGGCTCAAAAGGAAATAATAAGATCCTTACGCAGGGAAGAACAATTCCAAGTCCACCGTGTAATTTCCTTTCACAGACGTGGAACTGTTTCTTTATCTAGGTTTGTTTTGGGATCTGACAGAGTGGAGAATCCACTTCTGATTCCATTTCTTTGTTTGCATGCGACCTTGCCTAGTTTGGGTGCGAGTGTCAGAGGAATGCAGTATGTTAATTATGCTGCAGGGTGGAGACTGCAGCCTGGTCACCGCTTGCTCAGTGCACTAAGAACTTTTTGTTTAAAACACCCTCTTGACAAGCTCAACGGAGGACTCTTGTTGCACCTCGGCTTTCAGGAGATAAAACATTGGGCACGGGGGCCCGTTTAAAAGTTCGCCGTGTTGTTTGCGGCTTGCAAGTCTTTTGACGAGGTTTGTTTCGGTGAGTCGAATTGTGTGCCTGTCTGTTCATGAAAAGTGGTAATGTTGATAGTTGGGTAGAAGAATGTACGCAGGAGGTTAGCACGCATGTGTGGGTTTATGGATTAACAGCGACGGGAACCACAAAATGTGAAAATTAACTTTGGGACTGTGACTTACTATTTAATAATTAAAGGACATCATACATTGAAGTTACCTATTTAATATCGAAATCTTCAGAGGCTAATGGGCACAGTTTATACAGGAAGCAAGGAGAACCTACGCCAAAGGTGACACATCGGGCATGATGTGTTAACTTTATTTACATATACTTTTCCTAGACTGCACGTCGGCTGTGCGTAAAGTGGGATCAGTAGCTGTGAAACGAGCACCATTTGTAGATGTTTTATTTGTAAATTAAAGCGAACCCGTTTCATCTCTAATTTTACTTTACCGCTACAGTTTCTCCTGATGTATTATTTTAACCATGCGATGTCATTTGACAATTCTTGCCTGTTTCAAATTATTAGTATAACTTTTTTTTATGGATAAATTGAATCAGCAGGCATATGTTGGCTTGGCTCATTAGTAGCACTCGTCTAAGAGGCACAACGTTTTGGTTTCAAGTGCTACTCCAGTACTTGAGCACATTAAGGCTAACACTTTAGTACAGTACTGGGGGAATATTGGATTATTATAGTTGCCCTCTTTCAGATGAGGTTTTAAACTGAGGTCTTATCTGCCTGTTCAGGTGGGCATTAAATATCTCTCTACAATATTTGAAAGCAACAGGGAGTTCTCCAGATATCCTGGCCAACATTCTTTCCTCAAACGACACCACCAAAAAAATTTTGAACTAATCATTCATTTAATTGCTATTTGTGGTGTCTTGTTTATATATTGGAGTGAGGAAGCAGAGATTTAGACATCTGTTTGTAAACTAAAAATAAGATAACCTACAATGAAATAGATATAATTGTGTACAGTAAAGCACTGTTGGTGTTCCTAATCTTAAATCTACCATCGTGATATTGGGGAGCTTTCAACCAAAAATCCCTGTCCTGGAATGTCATGACTGCCGCAGAATGTGTAAAGCTACCGCAATAATGGAGTCACATGATTTATTCCCTTTTTTTTCCTTTTTAAATCCTTGTTTGAATGTATCTGTAACACCAAGTATTTTGACACAATGCAACTGTACAAATCTCTGAATACAAATTTTAAGTAAGGCATAATAGCGTATCAAATAATGTATATGAATGTGGAAAAGACAGCTTTTTCCCCCTTAAATATACCAGGCACAGTGTGGGAGAGAATGAGGGAATCTAAACATTTGGAAGACCTTAATGTAACTGGCTGTTGTGTGGAGATGTGTGTAGCTTGTCTGCTTCATTCTTTGAGCGATACTGCTGCTAGTCTAGTTTCGTGCCACTAATAGTAATACTCTTTGCTTATTTCTTTGTTTAATGTGCTGAAATATTGTTCTTCAGTTATGTAAATATCTATTGGCTTTTAAGTGGCAAAGAAGTCTCATCTCAGCATTTGTTTGGCTATTTGTAATTTTAAATTCCACACCTGGTGCTATAGATTTGTTTTTTCCACATTGCAGTCGAAGTCTTGGGTAATATAGGAATTAGAATATTTATGTTTGGGTATATGCTGAGGCACATTCTGTTCATTAACCTTTATAGCTTGGGGCTGGAGGGGAAAGTAACAAAGGGAGAAATATGGTAGCGATCTGTGCCAGTGCAAATCATGGCAAATGTAAGTGTATAACAAAAGCTTGCATTAAAGTTTGATTTTTTTTTAATCTGCGCAGATTAAAATAAGAGTTATCCTGGTAAGTATACACATGTTTTATGGTGCTGTAGTCATGTTGGGATAAATATGACATGGGTTTTACTGAAATAAACATGGCAATGTAAAGTTAGCTGTCCTCTCTGGCAGATCTAACTTGGCAAGTTTTTTTAAATTCAGAAACCTAGGTGAAGTGTTAAGGATCATAGTGTAGATACCATCAGCAAGGTTGAAAAGAGTAAAATAGATCAAGAATTGTAACTTGGGTGTTAAATTTAGGTTTTAAAATTCTGTAGATTGTGAAACTTTGAATTAAGACATTGTTTATACTGGGATTGCTAGCAGGTTTCGGTCTGACTTCCTAATCACTTGTATTGTTAATGTGATGACTAACTGACATCCTGTGCCTTTACAGTACGCTGACTCAATCATACGTGCTGGAGTGAAAACTAAATTTGCAACTGGTTGAGTTATGCAAAACTAGTTTAGCCTGATTTAAGATTGCCAAATCCCAGTTCCAGTAAAAAAAAAACAAGCCTTTGGAAACTTAGTCCGGGGCTCTAAATAAATGCAAATTCTCTAGAATTTTAAGTAGGATCACTTGAATCAGCAACAACTTGTATTTATATAGTGCCTTTTAATGTAGTAAAACGCCCCAATTCACAGGAGTATTGCAAGACAAAAAATTGACACCGAGCCACATAAGGAGAAATGAGGACAGGTTGGTCAAAGAGGTAGGTTTTAAGGAGGAAAGGGAGGTAGAGAGGTTTAGGAAGGGAATTCCAGAGCTTAGGGCCTAGGCACCAGAAGGCACGGCCACCAATGGTTGAGTGATTATAATCAGGGATGCTCGAGGGCAGAATTAGAGGAGTGCAGATACTTCTTGAGGGGGTTGTGGGGCTGATGGAGATTAGAGATAGGGAGCAGCAAGGCCATGAAAGGATTTGAAAACAAGGATGAGAATTTTAAAATTGAGGCGTTGCTTAACCAGGTGCCAATATAGGTCAGCGAGCATAGGGGTGATGGGTGAACGGGACCTGATGCGTGTTACGATATGGGCAGCCGAGTTTTGGATCACCTCAAGTTTACGTAGGGTAGGATGTGGGAGGCCAGCCAGGAGTGCGTTGGAATAGTCAGGTCTAGAGGTAACAAAGGCATGGATGAGCTGAGGCAAGGGTGGAAAGAGGCAGTCTTAGTTATGCTGCGGATATGTTGTTGGAAGGGTCCAATATGGCACCAAGGTTGCGAACAGTGTGGTTCAGCCTCTGACAGATGTTAGGGAGAGGGATGGAATCAGTGACTAGGGAACGGAGTCATTGGCTAGGGAAAGGAGTTTGTGGCGGGGACCGAAAATAATGGCTTCGGTCTTCCCAATATTTAATTGGAGAAAATATTTACTCATCCAGAACTGGATGGCGGACAATTTAGAGACCGTGGAGGGGTCGAGAGAAGTGGTAGTGAGGCAGAGCTGGGTGTCATCAGCATACATGTGGAAACTAACACTGTTTTCAGATGGTGTTGCCGAGTGGCAACATGTAGATGAGAAATAGGAGGGGGCCAAGGATAGATCCTTGGGGGACACCAGAGGTAATGATGCGGGAGCAGGAAGAGAAGCCATTGCAGGTGATTCTCTGGCTATGATTTAGATAGATAAGAATGGTACTAGGCGAGTGCAGTCCCACCCAGCTGTCGACGGTGTAGAGGCATTGGAGAAAGATGGAGTGGTCAACCGTGTCAAAGACTGCAGACAAGTCAAGAAGGACGAGGAGGGATAGTTTACCTTTGTCACAGTCACAAACGATGTCATTTGTGACTTGAGAGCTGTTTCGGTATTGTGGCAAGGGCGGAAACCTGATTGGAGGAATTCAAACATGGAATTGCGGGAAAGATGGGCACGGATTTGGGAGGCGACAACACGTTCAAGGACTTGGGAGAGGAAAGGGAGGTTGGAGATGGGGCAGTAGTTTCCAAGGACGGAGGGGGTCAATTTTTTTGAGGAGAGGTGTGATGACGGCAGATTTGAGGGAGAGGGGGACAGTACTTGAGGAGAGAGAACCGTTAACAAGATCAGCTAACATGGGAGCCAGGAAAGGAAGTTGGGTGGTCAGCAGTTTGGTGGAATAGGGTCGAGGGAGCAGGAAGTGGGTCTCGTGGACAAGATGAGTACGGAGAGGTCATGAGGGGAGATTGAAGAGAAACTAGAGAAAGATGTGAGTTCAGGGCTAGGGCAGGGGGGACCCTTAGAGGAAGTTTGGCCCAGTGGGCTAGGGGAAGGCAGGGAAGTGGCAGAGGCAGCTGAATGGATGGTCTCAATCTTGGAGACAAAGCGTCATATGGAATGTATTAACAAATTAAATTTGAATCCTTAAGGACTATTTGCTGATGGATTAAATCATAGAAATTTGTTTTAATACTATCCACCAAAAGGTTTTTATGGATGTAATGACATCCTGAAAAGAATTAATACATAAGTGACAGTATTTTTCCCCCCTGTGTCAAACACCAATTCATCATTTACGTGCATCCCAAAACATGCTCAAACAAATGGTTATTAGAGCAAGAAACATAAGGTTTGTATCTTTTCAATACCAGAATCATGGTCTCGCCAAGCTGGAATAAGTAAATAAGAAGAGATTAGCGTTGCCAGGGGTTCAACTACTGTTAATTTTGTGACCATGTGCCTTGATTGAGATCTGAAATCTACTAAATGAGGATCATAGAATGTTTGGTGGTGATACTATGTAGCAAAAGTGGAGATGTGTTCCATTAATCACCACTGATTCACTTATCTTGAGCACATATGTTCACAGAGAATAGGCCTTGTAGATAGTACTCTGATTGCATTTTTGTGGGTTGCACTGGTCTTGCTAGTTTCTCCTCTAACCAAAATCACAAGATGCTTGTACATTCCAACAGATGTAATGCACAAATCTGTTTTGAAGACTTGGGTCGGGGTGGCAGAAATAGAATCTAGTTGCAGATCTCAAAGCTTTTTGTGTTCCAAAGGATAAATGGGATTGTTACTCAGTACTCTGCAGCATATACATAAGGAAATAGATGAAAGTAGCTTGAGAGTTACTCCTTCCCTCAATTTTTCCATCCTCCTTGTGCAGAAACATCGAGCTTCCATGTGGCACCTTCAATATGTTCGGGTGTTATGCTATCATGCCCTGCCACCTTTTAAGATGCATTGTCATCAAATACACATTCTTGTAACCAAATCAAGTAAATATCTAAATCTTTGTTGGCAACAAGCTACAAACTCACTGTTCATTAGCAGTAGACGTGAAACATTAAAATAGTCTAACTTTCCACCGCACTCTCATTTGAAGTGTCAAGGGAATTGAATTATATGAGGAAAAATTTGGACTCTTCGGCCTTGAACGCAGGTGAAAGAGGGGGACCCCTTGGAGGCATATAAGATACTCTGGAGTACTATTTCAAGTTAAACCATGACTGCAGGAAAGGAGACAAAAGGTACAAACTAGTATAACATTAGTTCAGGAAGCACTTACCCTGGATAGGCTTATGAAAGCAAAATCTTGAATCACTCGAGAAGCAGTTGCATGCTGTGATTGGGAGACCATAGGGTTCTACGAAAGGATAATCTAGATAGGTTAAATGACCTCCTTTTATCTGTATTTACCTTGGTGATTGCACTATACCATTGTAGCCAACACATCTCCAGCAATGGCTTTTCTTCCCACTCCTGCATAATCGCCTCCAGATTTCTCCAAGGATATATTCTTAGCCCCTGTCTCTTCCTGATCTACAGGTAGTTTACCCTTTGGTAATATCAGCAGGCAAAGGGCATTTTCTAAATGTCTGTTGCTTACACTCCTCTTCCCTTGACTCCACAGCCACCTTTGTTTTATCAGACTTAGTAGATGAGTCAAAATTTCCCCCAGCTGAACATCAGGAAGACCAAGCAGTAATTTTTTGGGCCCTGCCATAATTTCTACTCTCTTGTCATTGACTCCATCCCTTTTTCTGGTCAATAGCTCAAGCTAACTCAGGCTATGCAAGACCTTGGAGTCCTGTTCAACCCAACTGAGTTACAAACCACACACAATACTCATCACCAAAATTGGTTACTTTCACTACTGCAGTATTTCCTGCCCCTGCCTCACCTCACCCCCACTTTTGCCCAAACCCTCATCTATGGCTTAGTTGCCTATAGGCTTAATTCTTTGAATGTCCTTCTTGCTGTTTTTCTATCCTCCAATTTACATGAATGTCAATGTCCAAAACTCAGCCATCCGTATCCTGACCTGAACTAAGTTTCATTTACCCATTACCTTTGACCTGACTGATCTACTCTCACTCCGTTATCCCTCCCCCTACCCCAATGCTTGAATTTAAGATCCGATTCGCTACTTCATAAGAAATAAGAGCAGGAGTAGGCCATTTGGCCCTTCGAGCCTGCTCTGCCATTCAATAAGATCATGGCTGATCTTCTACCTCATCTCCACTTTCCTGCACTATCACTATATCCCTTTATACCCTTAATATTCAAAAATCTATCGCTCTCTATCTGGAATATACTCAACGACTGAGCCTCCACAGCCCTCTGGGGTAGAGAATACCAAAGATTCACCACCCTCTGAGTGAAGAAATTTCTCCTCATCTCAGTCCTAAATGGCCGACCTCTTATTCTGAGACACTGACTCCTTGTTCCAGACTCCCCAGCCAGGGGAAACATCCTCCCTGCATCTATCCTGTCAAGCCCTGTAAGAATTTTGTATGTTTCAATGAGATCACCTCTCATTCTTCTAAACTCTGGAGAATATAGGCCTAGTCTACTCAATCTTTCCTCATAGGACAATCTCCCCATCCCAGGAACCAGTCTGGTGAACCTTTGTTGCACTGCCTCTATGGTAAGTATATCCTTCCTTAGGTAAGGAGACCAAAACTGTACACAATACTCCAGGTGTGGTCTCACCAGGGCCCTATATAATTGCAGTAAGATGTCTTTACTCTTATACTCAAATCCTCTTGTAATAAAGGCCAACAAATCATTTGCTTTCCTAATTGCTTGCTGTACCTGCATGTTAGCTTTCAGTGATTTGTGTACAAGGGCACCCAGGTCCCTCTGAACACCAACATTTCCCAATCTCTCACCATTTAAAAAATACTCTGCTTTTCTATTTTTCCTACCAAAGTGGATAACTTCACATTTCTCTACATTATATTCCATTTGCCATGTTCTTGCCCACTCACTTAGTCTATATCCTCTTGAAGCCTCCTCACAACTTACATTCCCACCCAGCTTTGTATCATCAGCAAAATTGGATATATTACATTTGATCCCTTCATCCAAAGCATTGATGTAGATTGTGAATAGCTGAGGCCCAAGCACTGATCTTTGAGGTACCCCACTAGTTACAGCCTACCAATCTGAAAATGACCCGTTTATTCCTGCTCTCTATTTTCTGTCTGTTAACCAATCCTCAATCCATGCTAGTATATTACCCCCAATCCCATGAGCCCTAATTTTGTTTAATAACCCCTTGTGTGGCACCTTATCAAATGCCTTCTGAAAATCCAAATACACCACATCCACTGGTTCCCCCATATCTATTCTGCAAGTTGCAACCTCAAAAAACTCTGGAGAATATAGGCCTAGTCTACTCAATCTCTACTCAAACAGATTTGTCAAACACGATTTCCCTTTCATAAATCCGTGCTGACTCTGCCCAATCCTATTATTATTTTCTAAGTGCCCTGTTACCACGTCCTTAATAATAGATTCTAGCATTTTCCCTACTACTGATGTCAGGCTAACTGGTCTGTAGTTCACCGTTTTCTCTCTCCCTCCTTTCTTTGGTTACTTCAAATCTCCTCGTGGTCTCTGCAATCCCCTCCAACCTTGCATTTCCTCTCACACCTTTTGATCCTCTAGCTCTGGTGTTGTGTGCATGCCCTCCACCACCATACCTCCCCTTTGATGGTAGAACATTACTTTAGGCAACATTACCTTGACTAGTCTCTGGAACTCTGTCTAATCCACGACACTTTTGTACTTGTTTCTCCACCTTCAAAAACTTTCTTAAAATCCATCTTTTTGAGTAAGCTTTCAGTTGACCTTTCCTAATGCTACCAACATGGCTTGACATCTTTTATAAAATAAAAAAAATCCTCTTTTAAAGGTGTGATGTGAAAAAAAAAAAGTGATTTGCTCTCCAATCTACCAGTATTGGAAAGAGCACAGGCGACCCCAGTCTGTGACCTGGACATTCTCCAATTGTCTATATTTGGGAGTGTCTCTTTCTTTCAAATAGCAACTTCAGGAATTATTAATATTTATAGTTGGGGAAACCTGAAACCTCTGTGTGCCATTTACCTTGTCATTTCCAGCCACTCTAATTGTAGTCTTTTGGCAATATATTGACATTCTACAACTTGTTCTGTGGAATTTTTTTAACAACTACGTTGATGCATGCAAACAATGCAGCTTGTTTGCCTTGTACTCTGTAATTAGAAGACGTATAAAGTCTGAAGGCAGCTGTTGGACCTATGAAAATGTAGCTCTGATGCCATTGCGATTTTTTAATATTAGACAAATTTTTCAAATCTGGTTGTTTGTCGAAAGGAGGGAAGACTAGACCAGAAGAAGTTGCTGTTTGTAACAGATATTGGTAGATGAACAAATAAGTTGTTTCACTTTCCTAGCCAAGGACAGTAGTGTAAGTGGTGGAGGAGGAAGAACATCAACAGAACAGTTGTGGCGTTATACCAGTGAAAGTGTTAAATTGCAAATGTAACAACTTTACAGATGTTGATGCTGTTTAAGATTTTAGTGTGAACTAGTGCTTGTTTTCATGTAATACGACCTCATTCCTGAAGTTATACCTTTAGCAAAGGAAGGACAGTTAATAAAGAATGAGTGCGGAGTGAGGAAATAGTTAAGAGGAAAGGCAGGAATTCTGTGGCTTCCTTAAAATCTAATGGGCTATAAAAGCTTTCCTGTCTAGATTGACTATCCTTTTTTTTTTTGTAATACTGTACTGAAGTTCCTTTTATGTATTTCTTAGTGCAAATCATTTCCAATTGAGATTAATATAAATCAGGTTAGATGTCAGGAACACACTGAAGCTAAGAACATTTCCAGTGGATTTTTGAAGCATGTAGTGTTTTGATATGTTGTGGCGAAAGATGGCAGCGGTTTTTGTAAGCTGATCTTCAGGGCAAAATATCCAGTCCTGCAGGTCACCTGAGAAATAAGCAAACTAATATTTATTTGGAACGGATTCTTATAAAGGGACACTGGTGAAACTCTCCAGTTTTTCAAAACAAATAAAATACTACCAGGAGAGGAGAGAGCATCTGTTTGCATGAGCAGCCTGACAATGTAGAGGGTGGGTGCAGAGTGGGTAGAGGAAAGAATGTATCTGTGTAGTCTGGTAGTTTACAGTGGGGTGCATTTTAAGTTGGGATTTGGACTGCACAGCTTGAATTTTACTTCATGCAGAGGGAAAACAATGGTGCACAATGTTTACTAGATTTGGGTAAATCATTGTGCTTGTGCCTCACCTGAAGTATCATCTTGTTTCTGTCGGTGATATAAACTGATGCTTCCTTGACATAATTAAAACTGCTATTTGTAATTAGAGCAGTGTGGAAAGAAATATATTATAACATTAACTGCTGTTTCTACTTTGTTTTACTAAATTTAATGTCAGTCTACTGAGGCGAAGTGGGTACTAGTCCATATGGACCAGAAAGGTCTTGGGGGTTTTTTTATTCCTGTCTGCTGATTTAGCCAATCATATTCAGGTTGGTGGCCAACTGTAGCACATTTCTTCCTCACCATGTTTCTGGGTAAATGAAGAGAGAAATCAACCAGGGTTGCTGCTCCTAAGAACTGTCCGCTGACTCCCGCAAGAGATGCATGTGTCGATGTCAGTTGAGGACAAGGTTAGGTTCAGTTGTGAGACCCCTCAGTCAAAAAGTGGGCAACATGCTCCTGCATGAAGATTGGCCACTTGATTGAGGTTCCAGAGGGTTGCTGGTGGGTTAATATGGAGTTGAAGAACAATTTTTAGCTCTTAACCAGTAAGTAAAGCAGTTACTTTCTTATCAGTAGTCATTCTTTTCTAGTACACAGTCAAAAATGGCACTGCCACATAGGCTGTGGTAACATTTAGTTTACACACAGTTTTAGTGTATGAAAGCTAGATGGCCTGATTTGATACTGGTACAGAGGTGCGTTGCACCCTACGTGAATCTGAGAAAGGTAATCTTTGCATGCTCAAAAGGAAATATCTTGCCTGCTCTTTAAGATAACCTTTTAAGTGTGTAACACTAAACCATAAGGATATTATCAAACTGGTTTGGAAACTGGCTGATCGTTTATTTGCATACATTTTTCATTGTCCCCAAATGCTTTCTTTTTATCTTTTATTTTTGTGCAAGGCTGTGGACGGAGGAAAGAAAGTTGTCCATCAGATACAAATGTTAAATGGGTGAGGTTGTAGCATGTTTGTGACTCATGCCATTTCAAGTTACAAGATGTTTCTGATGGTCACATCTGACAATTTGTTAACTTCGAGGAGATAATGAGGTATTAGCTTCCATACATAAAATGTACATATGGACTGTTCTGCCAGTGCCATTTCAATTCCAGTAAAATAAATGTATATTAAACTGCCATAAAAATAGTAATCGGTACTTGTCATCAAGGATATTGACAGAAGTATGCATTGTATGCAAATTCATGTATTTGATTATAAACTTCAGCTTTTTCTGGCACTGTTTCCGAGCTGCCGAGATGTTTGATGTTGCAGTGTAATATTCAGCATTTTTATCTTTCCTCCCCTTGGCACAACAATGCCTTTCCATTTTTTTTATTAGTAAGAGAGCATATTTTGGAGATGGGACTAGCTAGCATACGCAGCACAAAAAATTGGCTAGAATTTCTACTCCCTCATCCAGTAATTCATTTCTATTTTCCGGCATGAAAGAATGGGCCATAGGCCAGCTCCCATCCTTCTGCTATTGCCATACCAGCCACTAGGAGTTGCACATGAGCATCCAGGGTTAACTGACTTTTTTTTCCCCCTCAGTTCCTGGTCTGCACTCATCAAGGCCACAAAGGTTACATTAAGAGCTTATGTATAAAGGTGCAGAGGGCAGACCTATCTTCTCCACTCCATGGTGTAGCACGTTTCATGATTGTTTATTTTTTATTCACTCTTGGGATGTTGGCGACACTAGCAAGGCTGCATTTATTGCGCATCCCTAGTTCCCCTGAGAAGGTGGTGGTGGGCTTTCTCCTTGAATTGCTGCCATCTTTGTGCAGATAGTGCTTCCATGATGGTGTTGGGTGTGAAATTCCAGGATCTTTATCCAGCGATGATGGCTGGTGATATGCCTAAGTCAGGATGGTGTCTGACCTGGAGGGGAATTTGGGGGTGATGGTGTTCCTATGACTTTGCAGCTCTTGCCCTTTTTCACAATAGATGATGTAGGGGAGGCAGTATTGTTGAACTAACCTTGATAAGTTGCTGCAGTGCATCCTGTAGCTCGTATATACTGCAGCCCACGTGCACTGATGAAGGGCGTTATTATTGAGTCCAGTGGCAGGAACACCAATCAAGCGAATCGCTCTATCCTGGGTAGTGTTCGGCTTCTTGAGCATTGTTCTCACCTTAAGATATAGCGCCTTTCACGACCACCGGACATCTCAAAGCGCTTTACAGCCAATTGGAGTGTAGTCACTGTTGTAATGTGGAAAACACAGCAGCCCACAAACGGCAATCTGATAATGACCAGATAATCTGTTTTTGTTACGTGGATTGAGGGATGAATATTGGCCAGGACACTGGGGATAACTCCCCTGCTCTTCTTTGAAATAGTGCCTTGGGATCTTTTACGTCCACCTGAGAGAGCAGACGGGGCCTCGCTTTAAGGTCTCATCCGAAAGACGGCACCTCCGACAGTGCAGCACTCCCTCAGCACTGCACTGGAGTGTCAGCCTAGCTTTATGTGCACAAATCCCTGGAGTGGGACTTGAACCCACAACCTTCTGACTCGGAGGTGAGAGTGCTACCAACTGAGCCACAGCTGACACCCATCCAAGTGAGTGGCAAACATTCCATCAGACTCCTGACTTGAGTCTTATAGATGGTGTAATGGCTTTGTGGGGTCAGGCGGTGAACCACTCGTCGTAGATTATCCATTCTCCACTGTGGTCTCATGGCCAAGGGGCTGACTATGGCTGCTCCAGTTAAACTTCCGATGGCCCTGCTTTCAGCCGTCTAGGTCCTCGCTCTGGAATTCCCTCCATAAATGATTCTGCAAAAAAAAACAGCCATGGTTGACTAAAGAGTTAAGGGACTACATAAAACTAAAAGAAAAAGCATACAAGAATGCAAAAAATAGCACAGATCCTGGCGAATGAGAAAGCTACGAAGAACAGCAAAAGGTGAGAAAACTGGTAGCAAGAGCTGCAATAGGGGAGTATAAAAAGAAACTTCAAGGAATATCAAAATCAACACATTTTACAATTATATTTGGAAAGAGAGGGTGGTAAAGAGCAATGTGGACCCCTTAAAAACTGACTGGTGATATAAATGAAAATAAGGAAATGGCAGATGTTAAATAATTACTTTGCGTCAGTATTTACAGTAGAGGAGGATGTATCCAAGGTTTGCTGATGATACAAAGCTAGGTGGGAAAGTAAGCTGTGAGGAGGACACAAAGGCCCTGCAAAGGGATATAGACAAGTTAAGTGAGTGGGCAATAAGGTGACAGACTGAGTATAATGTGGGGAAATGTGAGGTTATTCAATTTGGTAGGAAGAATATAAAAACAATATTTTTTTTAAATGGTGAGAAACTATTAAATGTTGGTGTTCAGAGAGATTTCGATGTCCTCATACAGGAAACACAAAAGTTCGCATGCCAATACAGCAAGCAATAGGGAAGGCAAATGGCATGTTGGCCTTTATTGCAAGGGGGTTGAAGTACAAGAGTAAGGAAGTCTTGCTACAATTGTACAGGGCTTTGGTGAGATCACACCTGGGGTACTGTGCATAGCTTTGGTCTCCTTATCTGAGGAAGGACATACTTGCCTTAGAGGTAGTGCAACGAAGGTTTACTGGATTGATCCCTGGGATGAGAGGTATGTCCAATGAGGAGAGCTTTAGTAGATTGGGCCTATACTCTCTGGAGTTTAGAAAAATGAGAGGTGATCTCATTGAAACCTGTAAGATACTGAGGAGGATTAACAAAGGCCCAGAAATTCGCCTCTCCGGCTTGCCGCGGGGGTAAGGATCACACGCGCACTTACCTACCGCGTCTGCCGTTCTGCTTCTGGCCCACGGGGACTTCTGCTCCTGGGCCTCCTGCAGCTGCCGGCGTGCAGTGCTTGTGTGTCCCAGGGGCGTAGTTAGTGCGATGCGTCCCCTGGGATCACGTGGGCCATGGAGAGCCAATGGCAGCAGACCATCTTTCATTCATAGATTTGACAGGAAGACCTGTCAAATCTATGAATTGAAATCGGCCCCAAAAGAACAGCTAAATTTCAAATAAATGTTTTAAAAAAACCATCACATTTTTAAAATAACTAAGTTAAATAAATTAACTAATTTAAACAAAAATTTAAATTTTTGAAAAAATTAAAATACTTTTTAACAGTGCTAAAAATAAACTTACCTTTCTTTAAAGTATCTAAAAAAGATAAACCTGTTGAAAATTATAATTAATTAACCACTTACCTTGTTGAAAATAGGTCCTGCGCCTCCTTTTTAAAAGTGCAGGTTCTTCAATACTTACCCTCCCGGAGAAACCTGAAAAAAAACCTAAGTTTGCTGCGTGTGCGCAGCCTCTACCCCGCACGCGGTTCACCTCTGAACCGCTCCCTTCACGAGACCGGAAGTTCCGGTTTCCCGCGCATGCACAGTGAATGCAGGAAACCGGCACTTCAGGCGGCCTTACGGGTGAGTACACAGTGCGTACTCTCCCCGGCAAGTGCTGAATTTTTGGCCCAAAGTAGATGTTGAGAGGTTGTTTCCCCTGGCTGGAGAGTCTAGAACTAGGGGGCATAGTCTCAGGATAAGGGGTCTGCCATTTAAGACTGAGATGAGGAGGAATTTCTTCACTCAGAGGGTTGTGAATCTTTGGAATTCTCTGCCCCAGAGGGCTGTGGATGCTGAGTCATTGAGTATATTCAAGGCTGAGATAGATTTTTGGACTGGAGGGGAATCAAGGGATATGGGGATTGGGTGGGTGTTAAGGTCGAAGATTAGCCATGATCTTACTGAATGGCGGAGCAGGCTCGAAGGGCCATATGGCCTACTCCTGCTCTTAATTCTTATGTTCTTGTTCTAAGAGGAGAGCATGCAGGACATCCCAAGGAAACTAATATTGAATCAGGGACAGGGACTTGCCAAAATTAACACAAGCAAATTAACAGTGATGAAGAAAATAATGGCTCTAAAGAGTGACAAATCCCCAGGACCAGATAGTTTTCATTCCAGGGTTTTAAGGGAAGTAGGTGAGAACATTGCAGATGTCCTAACTATGATCTTCCAAAGTTCTCTTGATTCTGGAACCATTCCTTTAGATTGGAAAATTGCACATGTTGCTTCGCTATTTAAGAAAGGTGAGTGAGGGAAACCAGGGAATTATAGACCAGTTAGCCTAACATCTGTGATTGGGAAATTACTAGAGTCTATAATTAAGGATAGGGTGACTGAACACTGAAAATTTTCAGCTGATCAGAGAGAGCCAGCATGGATTTGTAAAGAGTAGGTCTTGCCTGACGAAACTGATTTTTTTTTGAAGATGTGACATAGTGGAGAAGGGGATGTCTATGGATGTTATTTATATGGACTTCCAGAAGGCATTTGATAAAGTCCCTCATAACAGACTGTTTGTTAAAGTTGAAACTCATGGAATTGAGGGCAAATTATTGATCTGGTTAGGAGATTGGGTGCCGGAGGAGACAGAGTAGGGATAATGGGCAGGTACTCTAATTGGCTAGTGGTGTCCCACAGGGATCTGTTTGGGCCTCAACTATGCACTGTATTTATTAATGACTTAGATGAAGGGATATAGAGCCACATACCCAAGTTTGCTGATGACACAAAAATAGGCGCATTGAAAGCAGTGTAGATTGAAGCATAAAATTACAAAGAGATATTAATAAATTAAGTGAATGGGCAAAACTGTGGCAAATGGATTTCAATATAAGCAAGTGTGAGGACATCCACTTTGGACCTGAAAAGGATAGATCAGAGTACTTTCTAAATGATGAAAAGCTAGCAGCAGTGGAGGTCCAAAGGAACTTGGGGGTTCATGCAATGTTCCCTTTAAGCTGTGCAGCGCTCTGCGGCTCCTGCACAGCAGGCTCACTGGCTTTTAAATGGGAAAAGCCACACTTGCGCGATATTTTGAATGGGCCACCCAAAAAAAAATTAAAGGGAACATTGTTAAAATGTCATGGACAGGTACAAACAATAATCTAAAATGGCTAATGGAATGCTGGCCTTTATATCCAGAGGACGCGCATACAAGGGGTGAGAAGTCATGCTACAGCTATACAAAGCCCTAGCTAGACCACACCTGGAGCACTGTGTTCAGTTCTGGGCACCACACCTTAGAAAGGATATATTGGCCTTGGAGGAAGTGCAGCGTAGGTTTACCAGAATGATACCTGGACTCCAAGGGTTAAATTACAAGGAGAGATTACACAAAGTAGGGTTGTATTCCCTGGAATTTGGAAGAATAAGTGGGGATTTGATTGAATTTTTCAAGATAGTAAGGGGAACTGATAGGGTAGATAGAGAGAAGCTCTAAATCATGAAGGAGAATCATTTGGACCTATGTTCTTTATGTCACAAGCTGAACCTGCATTGGGACTTGCTGCCATTGAAGAGCGATAAGTAAGACCACCCTTTGCTCCTTCTTAGTGTAGTCCTGCAGAATTACATCACAGCTAAATTTGGCATCCCTCAGAACTCCCATCCAACACAGCATTTATGAAGACATTGAATACAACTGAATGATGACCTTTATTTCTTAAAAATTAAGCCTAATGTGGAATAATAATAAATCCTGATCTGATTAATGCTGTCCAACCATATGACTGATAAATTTATCAGATTTTCTCAAGACTAACTTGATTATTTTAATCAACTTTAAATTTTATATACTGAGTCTTTGATGTAGATTGTCTTGGGTTCATATTTACACAGTTTATTAAAAGCTTTGAAGCATTTTCATTTCCTCATAAGCATTTCAATAGGATCATTAATAACATTTGGCAATAAACACAAATAGTTGCTTACAATTTTCCTCTTACTAAAATCGAAGTTTTAAAAATCACTTGGATTTGACTGTGTCAATGCTACTTTGGCTATTTTTACTGTGATGCATATTAAGATGATGACTACTATGGCTCAACTGCTGACAATGTTGCCTATAGGGCATGATAACTGGCCTTGGTGTTCTTAGACTAGGGAAGGATAAAATCAGACTGGGTTCCTACTTCTGATTGCTGTCCCGTGATCCCTGTGGCAAAAGGCATGTTTGTGGACATCGGGTGAGAACAGGATTTGGCTCTGCTACAGTTAAGTAGCATCCCAGTGCTCACACACTAGCTCACACACTTGAAGGGTGCTGCTCGCACCCAAGGAGCCACACTTTTTAAGAAGCTGAAGATCCTTGAGAAGAGGAAAACTAGTGGAAGGAAAGCATCTTATTAATGATGAGACTTGAATTTCAATCACAACTCATTAAATACATGGCTTCAAGCAAGATTCTACTGTGGGTTTGTTCAGTTAATGTGCTTTATTGTCTCATAATTTCATGATTTTCAAATCATTGATTTTTACGGTGACATTTAGCTGTTTAAATCCTGGGAACACATGGCATAGGAAGACTTAAGAGGAAGGAAAGTTAATCAGCTTTTAAGTTGGAGAGGATGTAAGTGGAAATTCCTCTTCTGTAGTAAGAACTTGTATTTATATAGCACCTTTTAATGTAGTAAAATGTCCCAAGGTGCTTTACAGTTGCACTATAAAACAAAATTTGATACCGAGCCACATAAGGAGAAATTAGGGTAGATGACCAAAAGCTTGGTCAAAGAGTAGGTTTTAAGGAGCATCTTAAAGGAGGAGAGACAGGCGCAGAGAGGTTTAGGGAGGGAATTCCAGAGCTTAGGTCCTTGGTAGCTGAAGGCACGGCCACCAATGGTTGAGCGATTAAAATCAGGGTTGCTCGAGGTCGGAATTAGAGGAGCGCAGATATCTTGGAGGGTTGTGGGACTGGAGGAGGTTACAGAGATGGGGAGGGGCGAGGCCATGGAGGGATTTGAAAACGAGGATGGGAATTTTAAAATCGAGGTTGCTGCTTAACCGGGAGCCAATGTAGGTCAGCGAGCAAAGGGGTGATGGGTGAAAGGGACTTGGTGCAAGTTAGGACACGGGCAGCCGAGTTTTGGATGACCAAGTTTGCGTAGGGTAGAACGTGGGAGGCCAGCCAGGAGTGCATTGAGAATAGTCAAGTCTCGGTAACAAAGGCATGGCTGAGGGTTTCAGCAGCAGATGTGCGGAGGCAAGGACGGAGTCGGGCGATGTTACGGAGGTGGAAATAGGCGCCTTAGTTATGCCGCGGATATGTGGTTGGAAGCTCATTTTAGGGTCAAATATGACACCAAGGTTGCAAACAGTCTGGTTCAGCCTCAGACTGATGCTAGGGAGAGGGATGGAGTCGGTGACTAGGGAACGGAATTTGTGGTGGGGACCGAAGACCATGGCTTCGGTCTTCCCAATATTTAGTTGGAGAAAATTTCTGCTCATCCAGTGCTGGATGTTGGACAAGCAGTCTGACCATTTGGAGACCGTGGAGTGGTCGAGAGAAGTGGTGGTGAGGTAGAGCTGGGTGTCGTCAGTGTACATGTGGAAACTGACTGTTTTCTGATGATGTTGCCGAGGGGCAGCATGTAGATGTGAAATAGGAGGGGGCCATGTAATATGCTGAAAGTCACCACTGCATACTAGCACACATCCTGTGGTGTTGCCCACAGGGAATCTGGAGCAGAGTTGTGACTTTTACCTGTTAAGATGAAGCTGTTTTTAACCTGGTCTGTCCCTTTAACGCCATTGCTCAAGTACTCCATGTGGACAAGTGGTCTAAATAGGCAAATTGTAGCTGCTTGTAAATTCCTATGGCCAATATGAGAGCAATTGTAGCAGCTTCCAAATTTGTCTTTTTTTAAAGGTTGTTTTGTAGCCATAATAAACTGTCCTTTGGACTGTGATGGGTACGTGTTGCATATCTAGCATGCAGGCAGCTGATTGGTACATGTTATACACCTAGCATGCAGGCAGGGAACTGCACCATTTTCATGACTGACTGTGTTGCAACATTTGGTAATACTCGTTCTCCTGTATTTTCCAAGAAAGATGTCCTCTTGGTAATAGTCAGTAGTTTCTGGAATTCACATCAATTCAATATATTGAAGATTTGTTGTAAGTAGGAGTAAGCTTGAAAATATGTTTGGTTTCTGTCTAGCAGGGTGAAATCTGAATCTCTTTGCTCAATTTAGGTTAGGATCCCTTTTAATGTTTTTAAAATTGAAATTGTATTCAATTCAAATCAGTTTTGGAAGATCCCAAATGTGACCATCACAGAATATCCAGCTTTATATTGTCAAAATGGTGGCAAATTATATTTGTCAACAAATATGTTTTTATTAAATGGGATTTTCATTTTTGCGAGAAATAATGTGAAGATTTTTGTAGACTGAATTGTGTGCCTTCAGACTTTGGACATAACCCTTCATACAAACTTCTGGGTTTTTATTGAAACTCTTCCATGCAGACAGGAAACCTTCTTAAAAGTAAAGTTTATGCAGGTATTGTAGACACTGGACTTGTTATATGCAGACCATCTCAACCAAACCTACATGGAGGTTACAGCATACCTGAACCAGAACTGATGTCAAAGCTAGCCAGTACAGGCAGTCCTGTTTTTGTAGCTAAGTCTGCTGGTTAAGATTATACAAATGATTCCAACAGCAACCAGATCAACTGCCGAATTATGTGATATGCCTGTGATTTGACACTCTGGGTAGGATGAAAATATTAGCGGATGTAATTCAAAATTGATGAGATGTTGCACTTTTTTTTTTACATTGAGTTGATCCTTTTGTTTGCCTAATTATGTGGTAAAGATGGCTCCTCCCTTTAACTTAAAAGATTGCCTTTATTACCAATAATGTAGCATACAGGTATTGTTGCTCTTTATGTGGGTCTTCATAATTCTGTTTTTAATGGTTTGGTTTTACTTTGGTTTTTCTTAACAGTTGAATTATTCAAGATCTGTGTTCAGTGCTGCGAACATAAGTAGTAAAAGAATGTATTTTTTGAGACTAGTTCGTGCAACATTTTGATTCCTCATCAAAGGTTAAAATGTGCCTCCTAATTAGTCAACAAATTGTTAAAATATTTACAGATCTGTAAGGTATCCAACATTTTAAACAAACTGTACAAGCACTTGCAGTTAAGTAAATAATTATCCAGATTTAATAAATCTATCAAAATCTTCAGAGGAATGCTTCTGTAATATGTAACTTTTATCACCGAACACGTCGTAATTCTCAGTCTGAATTAATAATTGGATGGTCTACCAGCTTAAATGGGAAGTGCACACAAACTCCAGTCGAAAAGAGGAGTTTGATGTGCTGGTTTCTACTGTCCAGAAACCAGAAGAATTCCTGTCATTACTACAAGTTCTACTGGCTCTGCAAAAATTTTAGGGTGTGTCCTGGAATCCAGAACAGAAACTGGGTTGTAGAATTTACTTCATCTGAATCCTGTGAGATTGTATACATTTTGGTTTTGTTCCAGTCTCTGGCAATTTGGGAGTAACCCAAAGGTTGTATTATTGTGCTCTTTTTGGAATTAGATTTTGGCTGAATTTGCAGTTCCAGTTTCAAAACAGCAGTGAATCTTCAGAGTTTCAATCACTAGAATTGGCTTACCTAGAATGAGTCATCAGTTCTTGTAAAGAATTTTTTTTTTGTTGAGGGGTGAGTTGGTAAAGTAAATAGAAAAAGAAGAATGGTTTACCTAAAGGCATTATTTATTCATTCAATTGAAAGAATATACATTGCAGTTGCTTGCTAAGAACAGTAATTCACTAATGGGTTGTGCACAGTTCTCAAGATAAGAACAAAAGCAAAATATTGCGGATGCTGGAAATCGGAAATAAAAACAGAAAATGCTGGAAATACTCAACAGGTCAGGCACCATCTGTGGCGAGAGAAAGAGAGTTAATGTTTCAGGTCGATGACCTTTCATTAGAACTGGGAAAAGTTAGAGATGTAACAGGCTTTATGCAAGTCTGTCCCATTTCCCACACTTCTGTCACCTCCAGTGTGATGCCACCACCAAACTCCCCTTCCCTTTCATCATTCCGAAGGGACAGTTCCCTCCACAATACCCTGTCCACTCTTCAATCACCCCCAATGCACCCTCCCCTTTCTACTGCACCTTCCCATGCAAGTGCAGGAAATTTATCACCTGCCCTTTTACCTCCTCCCATCCCAACATCCAGGGTCCCAACACTCTAGGTGAAACAGCAATTTACTTATACTTTTTTTCAATTTGCTATACTGTATTCGCTGATCATGATGCTGTCTCCTCTACATTGGGGAGACTAAATGCAGATTGGGTGATCTCGTTGCGGAACACCTCCGTTTAGTCCACAAATGTGACCCTGAGCTTCCGGTCACTTGTCAGTTTAATTCTCTGCCCCACTCTCACTCTGACCTCTCTGTCCTCGGCCTCCCAGAGTCGCAATGCGGATTCCGCCCACTAAGGGGCACAATGGACATGATCTTCACCACGCGTCAACTACAGGAGAAATGCAGGGAACAGCACCAACCGCTGTACATGGCCTTCTTTGACCTCACAAAGGCCTTCGACACTGTCAACCTTGAGGGATTATGGAGTGTCCTCCTCAAATTCGGCTGCTTTCAACAGTTTGTCACCATCCTCCGCCTGCTTCACGACGACATGCAAGCAGTGATCCTGACCAACGGATCCACCGCAGGCCCAATTCGCGTACAGACCGGGGTCAAGCAAGGCTGTGTCATCGTACCAACGCTCTTCTCGATCTTCCTTGCTGCAATGCTCCATCTCGCCCTCAGTAAGCTCCCCGCTGGAGTGGAGCTAATCTACAGAACAAACGGGAAACTGTTCAACCTCTGTCGCCTCCAGTCCAGATCCAAGGTCGTCCCATCCTCTGTCATTGAATTACAGTATGCAGACGACGCTTGCATCTGTGCACACTCTGAGGTCGAACTCCAAACCATCGTCAACACCTTCACAGACGCATATGAGAGCATGGGCCTTACACTAAACAATCGTAATACAAAGGTCCTCTACCAACCTGCCTCCGCCACACAGTACTGCCCCCCCCCCCCGATTATCAAAATCCACGTCAAGGCCTTGGACAACGTGGACCACTTTCCATACCTTGGGAGTCTACTGTCAACAAGAGCAGACATCAATGACTAAGTCCAACACCGCCTTCAGTGTGCCAGTGCAGCCTTCGGTCGCCTGAGGAAGAGAGTGTTTGAAGACCAGGACCTCAAACCCGGCACTAAGCTCATGGTCTACAGAGCAGCAGTGATACCCGCCCTCCTGTATCCTTCAGAGACATGGACCATGAACAGCAGGCACCTCAAAGCACTGGAGAGGTACCACCAATGCTGCCTCCGCAAGATCCTGCAAATTATTTGGCATGATAGGCGCACCAACGTCAGTGTTCTCGCTCAGGCCAACATCCCCAGCATCGAAGCTCTGACTACGCTCGATCAGCTCCGATGAATGGGCCACATCGTCCGCATGCCCGATACGAGACTCCCAAAACAAGCGCTCTACTCAGCTCCGACACGGCAAGAAAGCCCCAGGTGGGCAGAGGAAGTGCTTCAAGGACACCCTCAAAGCCTCCTTGGAAAAAGTGCAACATCCCCACCGACACCTGGGAGTCCCTGGCCCAAGACCGCACAAAGTGGAGGAGAAGCATCCGGGAAGGCGCCGAACACCTAGAGTCTCTTCACCGGGAGCAAGCGCAAAGAGCGCACATCAACCCAAGTACCCCACCCACCTGTGACCGAGTCTGTAGGTCCCGCATTGGGCTCATCAGTCACCTGAGAACTCCTTTTTAGTGTGGAAGCAAATCAGCCTCGGTTCCGAGGGACTGCCTAAGAAGAGAAGACACTGTTCCAATGAAGCTCCAGGAACAGCACCTCATCTTGCGATTAGGCACTTTACAGCCTTCTGGTCTCAACACTTAGTTTAACAATATCAGATCATAATCACCGCTCCCATTTTTCAGACAGCAGCTGCTGGTACTTGTTCTATTGTAGTCATTTACACCTCCTCTAGACCCATCTTTTTTGTTTCTTTACTTGTCCCATTACCCACGCCACCCCCTCCTTTGGCTTGCACCATCATCCCTTTTTGTCATTTAATCTCTCTTGCCTTCCACCCTTCCACCCTATCACAGATCAGCCCTTTTGTTCTTTCCTCCCATTTCCCCCCCCTTTCCCTGTCTCTCTCTCTCTCTCTCTCTCTCTCTCTCTCTCTCTCTCTCTCTCTCTCTCTCTCTCTCTCTCTCTCTCTCTCTCTCTCTTTGCTTAAAACCTGTTACATCTCTAACTTTTTCCAGTTCTGATGAAAGGTTATCGACCTGAAACGTTAACTCTGTTTTTCTCTCTGTACAGATGCTGTCTGACCTGCTGAGTATTTCCAGCATTTTCTGTTTTTATCTCCAGATAAGTTTTCCCAGGACACTTCCGTCACAATTCAGGGATTCTCCAGATACTTTCCTTGTGCTCAATGAAAAGGGCCACTTCCATAGCAAGCCAATGCTTCCTGTGAACCAAAATGGGATTTTATTTGCAAAGCAATCTGGGGAACTGGCATGGACCAGATGAACAATAAACCCATTTATTTTTGATGAGCGTTTTGCTTCTACATATGTAACAGCAGACCAATAAATACAGTGGTTTACTTAATTGTCAATGGCCTGGAATTTGTGGTCAGCAGTGAAGCAACGGCATCGCCGCTGGCCCCGAAGAAAGCTAGCCACAAAGTTTTTGCAATCTCTGTGGCAAGACGGTTGTCTTTTTTGATGTTCGTTCAAGTGATTTCAGCACTCGGTAGTGGTAATTCCCTAGTGTGATGCTGCTGTGACGTCAACAAGCTGTCTAAGCAGCCAATAACATTGCAGAATTCTCTCCGACAGGGAACCAGGAAATGAGAAGCTGCTTTTATCCGAACTTTTTAAGAATGTTAGAGAGTGAAACAAAGGTTGGGTCTCTCGCATGGGGATAAGGTAGAACCTGAAATATCATGAACAAACTTTTTTTAAAAAGTTACGTTTCAAAAAAAAAATTAACTTTGATCATAATGGGGAGAAATTTGACAATCCACAAATATAAAAATTAGTTTTTCAGGGCCAGAACATTTGTTTAGCAATCAATATGCTATTAAAACCCCAATTCCAACAA